>OY754980.1:15635251-16967751 GCA_963576475.1 Molanna angustata
GGTATTGCATTTGATAAAATTAATGGGTCTAACCGTCGTACCCAGACTCACACAAGCATTGTATAGAAATAGGAAAGAGATGTGGACTCATTGTTGAGGAAATAATATATATCGAGACATCCTTTCGATTTAATATTATTACATACGAATTTTCACACCAGCTCCAACGACCTAATATTTATTTTGTACATATTACGAACATACATCTTGGATGTCGGATTATATTTTATTTAGAGGTATTAATATGATGAAGGGAAAAGTCAGACTTTAAAAGGAGGTATTTCCATCCATTTCCTACCTTTGATCGGTTGCTGGAAAATAACCTGTACCTATAGGGAACTTTTGATAAGCAATTAAGACAGCGCTTAGTTCTAAACTCCGTAATCATTGGTGAAATAAAACATGAATAATTGATTTTTCTTAATTGGAATTATCTCTACAAAGCGGTAGTCCTATTGAGAGGAATAAAGTATTGTAAAAAAATAATAGTTTGATTTACTTATAGTAATTATTTCATTGTTAAATTTTAATTAATCACGCACCCAATAACAAGTTGCCACATTCTGGAGACTTGTGATTTTTATCGTCTCACAGATCTATACTGAATACAATGAAAAAACCTGTTTTTTCACTGGAAATCGAACCCGGGACCTTATTTAATATATTTATACTAGGTATATATGCATTATTACCACTTAATATTATTCAATTCCAAAAGTCATATTTCATAGTCATACGAAAGACGTTTGACGTTTTTTTAGTCATATAAAAGACGTTTGGTTTATATTACAACTTAAAGTGGAATACAATTTTGAGCATGAAGCGATACATGCAGTATGGACACACTGAGAATGAAATGAAAATAATCCCTGTTATAAAAACATCAAGAAGGTGAAGCATCAGGATAGAGGAGAAAATGTTTGTGTAGTGGCGCAGGATCAAGAGACATTTGCCCACGTTACCGTAATTGAGATGGTACGGACATGTTTGTAGAAGACCGCCGAAATATGTAGGGAACGTTAAATGTGATCCAGAGGGAGACCAAAGTGCAGACGGAAAGAAGTTGTGAGGCAGTAGGTATATTACATATATGTTAAGTAACGGAGTTACCCAAGAGAATGCGCAGAACAGAGGACAGAGCAAGCGTATGACGGCGAAAAAAACATTGTGTGGGACTATTGCTAAGGAAAAAAAAGAAGATCGTCAACGTCAGAGAGACTTGACCCGGCACAGTAAGAAGAAGATAATAAAACACGTACAACTTATAAAAAATAGTTTTGTTGATAGAACTAATATAAATAATTGGTGAACGTGAAGAAGCAAGTATACCAGCCGATGACTGATATAAAACCCTATAGTGGTCAGATATTACGCTTTCAATAAGACAAATTATCGTTCTTATAGATTTTCTTCCTAAGAGAAAAATACCGTGCTTTTAGGTAGGTACTTACCTTTTTTTTTAAAGTATGAATATGTCCTTGTAACATATACATATACATCCTCATACCTTACCTAATTTAAGCATATGCTTGTGCTATAGGTGAACGATCGGTCGTGGCAGGATTCGAACTCGCGACTCCTGGATTACTAACCCAGCGCCCTAACCGCTCTGACACCACCCGTCTTGCCATATAAATGCAGGAAAAGTTAAATAAATTACATACCAAGCAGCTCCATTATATGTACATACCAATGTGTTAAATGGTTTAATGAGCTGACCGGTAAATATAAATTAAATACCTACAACTGATTTTGAAAACTATAAAAATGCTGTTAAGTCTCTTTTTATTTTATAACTTCTTAATGGAATTGTTTAATATTTAATGTATTTTAATTGCATGTTTTTTTCTGTTCTTTATTTTTCTTATGATATTGTGTACATTATTGGTTTTTGATGAATTATGATAATGAAGATTAATTTTTAGTTTATATAGGAATCCCCCCCAAACCACGAGTATAAGCTCTTTTTGGGGGGTAATATGAATAAAATATTTTTTGTATATGCTATTATAAGTATTGCAAATTGTTATATTTTATTTCTATAAATATAAATAAATAAATAAATAAAAAAAAATAAAAAAATATATATTTAAATAAATAAAACAAAAATAGATACGTCTTGCATATCCTACTCGTATTAGTTAAAATAGATACGTCTTGTATATCCTACTCGTATTAGTTAAAATAGATACGTCTTGCATATCCTACTCGTATTAGTTAAAATAGATACGTCTTGCATATCCTACTCGTATTAGTTAAAATAGATACGTCTTGCATATCCTACTCGTATTAGTTAAAATAGATACGTCTTGCATATCCTACTCGTATTAGTTAAAAGAGATACGTCTTGCATATCCTATTCGTAGTTAAAATAGATACGTCTTGCATATCCTACTCGTATTAGTTAAAATAGATACGTCTTGCATATCCTATTCGTAGTTAAAATAGATACGTCTTGCATATCCTACTCGTATTAGTTAAAATAGATACGTCTTGCATATCCTACTCGTATTAGTTAAAATAGATACGTCTTGCATATCCTATTCGTAGTTAAAATAGATACGTCTTGCATATCCTACTCGTATTAGTTAAAATAGATACGTCTTGCATATCCTATTCGTAGTTAAAATAGATACGTCTTACATATCCTACTCGTATTAGTTAAAATAGATACGTCTTGCATATCCTACTCGTATTAGTTAAAATAGATACGTCTTGCATATCCTATTCGTAGTTAAAATAGATACGTCTTGCATATCCTACTCGTAGTTAAAAAAAGCAACCTCACCGACCAATGTAGAAAATATTTTCTAAAATCTCCGTTGAGTCCCTTAAAGAGATTTCATGTTTTACAGTTTTCTCACAACTTTTCGAGAAGTTTTGAGTCTCATTTTCAGAGTTCAAAATTCCTCTGCAAGTCTCTTTGAGATAGTCCAACTACGACATCGTTGCAACGAATACTAATGCCATATTTGCAAATATTTCTTAATATTACCGCAATAAACTTAGAGGAATATCGAATTTATTTATTCATGACCTATTTTGAAATTGACTGTACCAATTCCAAAGAACATCATTGTATTTGTTTTTAAATTCAAGTAAAAAATGTAAGTAACTTATCCATGAATTACTATCACAAGATGAATAAAGATAATACTAGTTGCATGTAACACATGAGATCCAACTGTCGATAGCGATAGTCTGTATAGTTGAAGAATATGTACCAAACTATAAACCCATAGATACAAATTATTGAATATTTTCAGATATTTTGTTTTCTATACAACATATGTAGGTATGTATGTCAAGATAGGATAGTATGGAAGAAGATCCTTTTTCCTACCCAGAATATGCAAATTACATGATGGTATGTATGTATGTTTGGAGATGAAGTAACAAACTATTAAGTCTTCTTACATATTGTGTATAGGCGACTGCCATACAAAATGTATGAAGCGATGTCGTCACTAAATTCAATTTTTAAAAAAATTGTTAAAAAAAAATTGAGATCTTCTACTACAATGTTAATATTTTTTATAGAAAATTAAATTATCTAGTTGGGGTGTTTCGGCTTTTTTCGATAATTGTAAAAGTTTTGGAAATATAGGCAGTTAAACTCATAAATTTATCATAAAAAAAATATTTTTCTTAATAAAAAATGTTTGAGAAACCCTGGAATTTTTTTGAAAAAATTAATTTGAGATTTTGTATTTGTCTATGTTTGTACCAATTTTCAGCGTTCTACCGTTTATGGTTTCTGAGATATATGGAAAAATAAAATAAAAATTCAAAAGTTGATAACCCCTGACTGAAACAAAAATTCAAAATTCCGAGTATAAAAGTTTTGTAGGCCTGTAACTGTTTATATATTCTGAAATTTTAGGCTCTGTAAATTGAGCGGATCAAAAGTTATAAGGGGGGGACGGACACACAGACACACACACAGACACACACACAGACACACACACAGACACACACACACAGACACACACACACACAGACACACGAAATGTTCTACTCCGAATTCTGAGTAAATCCGTGTATGGAACATATATGCTGCGAAGCCTCTAAGTTGGTGTTTTTTGACTTCAAAGTTGGAAAAGCCGTGAAAAAAGTAGACCTCTCCATACAATTCTCGCGTATTCTGGCTTGATACATTGTCGATATGTTAAGAGAACAAAGTTCTCCTGAACAAATCGACAGTTGGAAAATAATGGTTTCATTGTAAGAAGGACGATTTACAAAGCGCAGTTTTAACAAAACCTCACGTCAAGATTGCATTTCATCAAACTTAAACCACTAAAACATTAAAATGAGAAACTATTAGCTACATATACATTATACTAGTTGCATGTAACACATGAGATCCAACTGTCGATAGCGATAGTATGTATAGTTGAAGAATATGTACCAAACTATAAACCCATAGATACAAATTATTGAATATTTTCAGATATTTTGTTTTCTATACAAAATATGTAGGTATGTATGTCAAGATAGGATAGTATGGAAGAAGATCCTTTTTCCTACCCAGAATATGCAAATTGCATGATGGTATGTATGTATGTTTGGAGATGAAGTAACAAACTATTAAGTCTTCTTACATATTGTGTATAGGCGACTGCCATACAAAATGTATGAAGCGATGTCGTCACTAAATTCAATTTTTAAAAAAATTGTTAAAAAAAAATTGAGATCTTCTACTACAATGTTAATATTTTTTATAGAAAATTAAATTATCTAGTTGGGGTGTTTCGGCTTTTTTCGATAATTGTAAAAGTTTTGGAAATATAGGCAGTTAAACTCATAAATTTATCATAAAAAAAATATTTTTCTTAATAAAAAATGTTTGAGAAACCCTGGAATTTTTTTGAAAAAATTAATTTGAGATTTTGTATTTGTCTATGTTTGTACCAATTTTCAGCGTTCTACCGTTTATGGTTTCTGAGATATATGGAAAAATAAAATAAAAATTCAAAAGTTGATAACCCCTGACTGAAACAAAAATTCAAAATTCCGAGTATAAAAGTTTTGTAGGCCTGTAACTGTTTATATATTCTGAAATTTTAGGCTCTGTAAATTGAGCGGATCAAAAGTTATAAGGGGGGGACGGACACACAGACACACACACACACAGACACACAGACACACACACAGACACACAGACACACGAAATGTTCTACTCTGAATTCTGAGTAAATCCGTGTATGGAACATATATGCTGCGAAGCCTCTAAGTTGGTGTTTTTTGACTTCAAAGTTGGAAAAGCCGTGAAAAAAGTAGACCTCTCCATACAATTCTCGCGTATTCTGGCTTGATACATTGTCGATATGTTAAGAGAACAAAGTTCTCCTGAACAAATCGACAGTTGGATTAAAAATCACTTAACTCATAAATAAACGAGTGGGTTGTAGCCAATACTAAACTCTCCACACCATAGTAAGTGTGCATTTTTTCTTCTTGAAATGTTTCTAAATGCATTTTTATTAAGTAAATTTCTATTAGATTCTAAAACAAATATAAGATTCCCAGACGACATAAGTTTTCACAATACACCATGCACACAAAACAATGTCACAAAACTCATAATATGCACATTCTACATGATACCTGTTAAGAAATTTTAAGTAAAATTGCATTACTAGTAAGATAAGACAATGTATCAATGTTGATGAGGTGATGTATATGGGTCAAGATAGAAGAATGCGGTGTTCGGTTCTCACTGCCTACCCCTTGAGGAACATAGAAGTGGAGAGAAAAAAATACACTTGTCCATAGAGACACATACAATATCAATATGAAGTTGATCTCTCAATTATCCCATACAGAAGCTATTTTACTTCTATTATATACATTTTTCATACAAATATGAAATTTATTTTACATTGATATGGCAGACCATAATTTTTTTTCTTTAAATTTTGACAATCATTGTATACATTTTTGATGGGTGTATTTATATTGTATCAAAATTTTAAACATTATAAAAATACCTCAACTTTCCAGACCGTTTAGAGCAGGGGTTCCCAACCTTTTTGTACTCTAGAGCACATTCTAAAACAAAGGTAGAGTGGCCGGCACCGCCTATTTTTAATCGACTTCCATATAACTTCTCATTTTCCCATAATTTATTTGTTTTATATTCATAATCTGTATGTGGGTCTGTATCTGTATGTGATGTATGTGGGTCTGTTCTGGGACCCCTTCTTTTTACATTCTTCGTCAATGACATTGGTACATGCTTTAAAAATTCAGAATTTTTTCTGTTTGCCGACGATCTCAAAATTTATCGGCGAATACGTAATGAGGAGGACTGTATGGGGTTGGAGGACGATTTGAACAGACTCAGTAAATATTGCGATGCTAATAAGCTTCAACTTAATCTAAAGAAATGTAATTCCATTACATTTACAAAAAATAAAAATGTAATAAATCACATATATAAGATTGACGGAGTGGCTTTGGAACCGTTGCATAGTATTAGGGATCTAGGGGTTATTTTTGATTCAAAATTGCACTTTGACGAACATATACGGGAGGTTCTGATTAGTTGCAACAGGATTTTGGGCTTTATTCTAAGATCAACGAAAGAATTCAGTAATGTAAATTCCATATTGCTGCTATACAAATGCTTAATTCGCTCTAAATTAGAATATTGCTCTGCTGTTTGGAACCCCCTATATAGTAAGTACATTGAAGAGATTGAGAAGCTGCAAAGAAAATTTTTCCTTATCGGTCAGCGTAGATTCCGTAACATCAGCGTAATGAATTTGCCAAGTCTGACACATAGGCGCGAGCTACTCGACGAATTGACGCTACGCAAGATCTGTAACTCTGATTTTGATGCACCTGCTCTGTTGGCTAGGGTAAACTTCTGTATACCATCGTTGACTCGAATTCGCAATTACAGACAGTTCTATATGAACACTCCGACCAGTAATGCTGGTGTTAGAAGTCCCTTATACAGAGTCACTCACAATTTTAATAGTAAGTGTGGGAGTGTGGATGTCTTTGCCTCTTCCCTGAATGCGTTTAGGAGATCCATTAATCAAATACTTACTGATTGCTAACCTGCACTATCCTTAATACACCAAATCCTTTCCTCTTCCTTTCCCCGTGGTACTTACGATTTTTGTATTTTATGTTAGCTTTTAAGTTTTTAAATATTTTATTTTTCTTACATTTTGTTAATTATCTATGTTAGTTTTTAAGTTAAAAAATTGTTTTTTTTTTGTGCTAAAATTGTATTCACCACTAATTGGGCAATTTGTGGAGAAATGATGACAGCGTTCATATCATTGTAATATACATGTACTCTTTGCCTGTTGGTGAGTCTTTGGGATAAATAAATAAAATAATTTATTAATAAATAAAAAACAAAATTGTTTAAAAATAATAAAATTATTATTCAAATTGCATACACACAGAGAAATGTATTTTCAAAACGTTAACAAAGTAAACAAAAAACACAAATACAAAGAAAAAAACTCAAAAAACCAAAACTCTAACAAATAAATAAAAATAATTCACATTTTTAATTAATGTTTATGAAAAAAATCTTTTCTCTGTCGAATAGTGGCGGGCACATACGAATCGTTCCGCGGGCGCCATGGTGCCTACGGGCACGGGGTTGGGAACCTCTGGTTTAGAGCATATTGAAAATTTGGACAGATTAAATCATTGAGAAGAAATTAACGGATATCTATGTAAAACTAATCAGCTCTAAGTTTGTGGACTTTACACATATTTTTTTTTTAAATGAATATGTCCTTGTTAAACAAGTACATATACATCTTCCTACGTTCCCTAAAATAAGCAAATAAATGCTTGTGCTATAGGTGAACGAAATCGGTCGAGGCAGGATTCGAACTCGCGACCACTGGATTACTAGCCCAGCGCGCTAACCGCTCTGCCACCGACCCATCTAAAATATATTACATCAATATGAAATTTATCGGATTTATAGTTTGGGCTGTAGAGAGAACACAAAAAAAACAATATAAATGATGAATTCATAGAGAAGAAATTTAAAATTGTCCATGAAAAACTAATCAGCTCTAGTTCTATGCACTTTACACATATGATGTTAATATGAAGTCGATCGGACTTATAGTTTGGGCTGTAGAGAGGACCCAAAAAGGAAAATACGCCATACATACAAACACATAACGACGAAACTCGTAGTTTGCACTCTCTACATGATACCCGTTGAGAAATTGATGTAAAAAATACACTCCACTATTCCATAGTATGGAGAGTAAAAAGGTTTGTTAATAAAGAGCGCATACAAGAAAGACGTATTACGGGAGTTATTTGAGAAAAATATAAAAAAAGTTAATGTCCCGTAAGCAATATTCTCGTAATACGGGACCTTACCCGCTTTCTTACATTTTTCTTAAACAACTCTCGTAATACGACTTTGAGTGTTGGAAATAGCTCACATAGTTACACCAATTCTAAATATAATACTTGTAAAATTATTGAGAACATCGAATGCAAGGTTTGACAGAAGCCTCTAACTACATAGCACGAAAAATAACTTTCTGGAAAGTAACTTAAAACTCATTTCGTCTGAACCACAAAATACCAACTCCTAAGAAAGTAGGAAGAATGGAGAATGTGGCTTATTCTGAAAAAATGAAGTGGAATTTTTATAAAATGGAGTATTCCAGATGTCCGCTCCCCTCAAAAAATGAGGATCATCTCTGAATAATTGAACACATTTTTACATATATTGGGGAGTTATGATTTCGCAATTTTTAAGGGTTATTTTTTTATTGCAGATTATCAACTAGTATCATGCTGAGATTGTATTCTGAAAGTTCATCACAATGTATCTGTGTGTGCTATGTGCTGTGTGTTGCGTGCTATGTACGAAGTGTTTATTTTACTTTATCGATTATAAACTAAAGTACTCATTCGATTCTTTTCAAATTTTGCAAATTTGTATATGTAATACTCGCTTAGACCCCATTAGATTTTGAAGGATATCTGAAAAGTGCTTCTAATTTTTTTTAACTGTCAAATATATCAAAGTGACTCCAAGTTCAGGAAACTTTGAATTTGAAAATTTTATTTCCAAATTGGTTAAAAGGCACATCACTTTCATAAAAAAGTCATTGAAGAGTTATCAAGTTTTCTTAATAAAATATTTAAATAAAAAATTATTTCATGAAAATGCTGAATATTTTCCATACAAAATATGAATACTTTATAGAATGAAATGTTTGTGAGGAGTTTAGCGTAGGGCACAACCCACTCGTTTTTTTATACTAGTTGCATGAAACACATGAGATCCAACTGTCGATAGCGATAGTATGTATAGTTGAAGAATAAGTACCAAACTATAAACCCATGAATACAAATTATTTAATATTTTAAGATATTTGGTTTTCTATACAACACATGTACCTAGGTATGTATGTCAAGATAGGATAGTATGAAGGTCAGTCCTTTGAAAACAGCATGATGGTATGTATATATGTTTGGAGATTAGTATCAAATTATTAAGTCTAATTGGGGAGTTTCGGCTTTTTTCGATATTTTTAAAAGAAATGGAAATATAGGCAGTTTAACTCATAAATTTATCATAAAAAAATATTTTTCTTAATAAAAAATGTTTGAGACACCCTGGATTTTTAAAAAAAAAACACATTTGAGATTTTGTATTTGTCTATGTTTATACCAAATTTCAGCGGTCTAGCTTTTTTGGTTTCTGAGATATATGGAAAAATTAATCAAAATTTCAAAAGTTGATAACCCCTGAATGAAACAAAAATTCACAATTCTGAGTATAAAAGTTTTGTAAGCCTATAACTGTATATATATTCTGAAATTTTGGGCTCTGTAAATTGAGCGAATCAAAAGTTATAAGGGACACACACACACACACACCCTCACACACACACACACACACACACACACACACACACACACACACACACACACACACACACACACACACACACACACACACACACACACACACAGACACACACACAGACACACAAAACTCACATAAAATGTTCTACTCCGAATTCTGAGTAAATCCATGTACGGGAACATATATGCTGCGAGGCCTCTAGTTCGTGTTATTAGCATGCAAAAAGTCCACTACACCATAAAAAATTTTCCTTCAAACACGCATCTTGGCTTAATAATGTCGATTCATTAAGAGAATTGAATTCTCATGAACGAATCGACAGTTGGATTAAACAATCCTATTCGTTCCTATGCAAGACAAGCGTTATCAATTATGTACCCTTACAAATCCTGGCAACAGTAAAGACTTTTAAATATATTTCGTTGTATTTTATGAGGATATCAAAAACTAGTAATTGAAGTATAAACCTTTATTTTTGATTCCGCAGTCAAACATTCGTCCGACCGAATCACGAAGGTTTATTGCAGTGGTTTGGCAGTATTTTTGAGAAAGCTTCCACTCAAGAATGCATTAATTTTAGTCATTAAACCAACCTACTGAATCCATTAATTCCATTCAGCGATACTTCATTATTTTTCTCCAACGAGGGGCAATATAATTTAAAAATTCAAATGTTCAGTAATTGGGTTACTAAAAAACACGGAGGGTACAATTTAAATGTCGCCTTGTCACCAGTTAAGGTCATCAAGGGTCCATTAAAGTCTCCACCCCTTTCCCGACCCCCGTTCTTCCGATATCCCCATTCTCGTACCAACCCTACATAGTCCCATTTTAATTTTTTCTTTCGCACTTTTATTCGAGGAAACGTGTTTAAAATAACCCAACCACATCACGTATTATCGTAATAATTCAAATAACTGAATGTGGCAGGTAATGTCGTGGTTGGTACCATCAACGTCTCCTCTATAACCATACCGATACGATAATAATACAAGCTAAGTAGAGTGATCAGATATCCTGGATCATACGGAACTGTTGGAGATTCGTGTTGTACGAACGACAAAATATGATAAAAAAAAAAATCAAAAACTTGATTCAAAAATTCTTTATATATGTAGATACAAAGCGGCGTGAACTTTTTAATTTTTGTAGGTACCTATTTTTTTTATTCTTATATCATATTAGCACATTTTATCATTCTCCCATCCTTTTTCCATTTAATTTTCTTCTTCCCTTTATTTCCCATCACAGGCAAACATGCAATATTTTTTTAATAACATTTTAATTAATTCTAATAATGTTTTTATTTATTTTGGTTATATTCTAACTTATTTAACGTTGAACTGTATGTGCTCGTATATTATGATTGTCATCCGTGGACAAATGTTATTGGTCTGTTTTTTATTTATTTTGATTATAATATAATCTTACTTATTTAACGTTGTAATGTGTGTGCTTGTATATTATGATTGTCATCTGTGGACAAATGTAATTGGTCTGTTTTTTTATTATTTTGATTATAATATAATCTTACTTATTTAACGTTGTAATGTGTGTGCTTGTATATTATGATTGTCATCCGTGGACAAATGTTATTGGTCTGTTTTTTATTTATTTTGATTATAATATAATCTTACTTATTTAACGTTGTAATGTGTGTGCTTGTATATTATGATTGTCATCCGTGGACAAATGTTATTGGTCTGTTTTTTATTTATTTTGATTATAATATAATCTTACTTATTTAACGTTGTAATGTGTGTGCTTGTATATTATGATTGTCATCCGTGGACAAATGTTATTGGTCTGTTTTTTATTTATTTTGATTATAATATAATCTTACTTATTTAACGTTGTAATGTGTGTGCTTGTATATTATGATTGTCATCTGTGGACAAATGTAATTGGTCTGTTTTTTATTTATTTTGATTATAATATAATCTTACTTATTTAACGTTGTAATGTGTGTGCTTGTATATTATGATTGTCATCCGTGGACAAATGTTATTGGTCTGTTTTTTATTTATTTTGATTATAATATAATCTTACTTATTTAACGTTGTAATGTGTGTGCTTGTATATTATGATTGTCATCTGTGGACAAATGTAATTGGTCTGTTTTTTATTTATTTTGATTATAATATAATCTTACTTATTTAACGTTGTAATGTGTGTGCTTGTATATTATGATTGTCATCTGTGGACAAATGTAATTGGTCTGTTTTTTATTTATTTTGATTATAATATAATCTTACTTATTTAACGTTGTAATGTGTGTGCTTGTATATTATGATTGTCATCTGTGGACAAATGTAATTGGTCTGTTTTTTATTTATTTTGATTATAATATAATCTTACTTATTTAACGTTGTAATGTGTGTGCTTGTATATTATGATTGTCATCTGTGGACAAATGTAATTGGTCTGTTTTTTATTTATTTTGATTATAATATAATCTTACTTATTTAACGTTGTAATGTGTGTGCTTGTATATTATGATTGTCATCTGTGGACAAATGTAATTGGTCTGTTTTTTATTTATTTTGATTATAATATAATCTTACTTATTTAACGTTGTAATGTGTGTGCTTGTATATTATGATTGTCATCTGTGGACAAATGTAATTGGTCTGTTTTTTATTTATTTTGATTATAATATAATCTTACTTATTTAACGTTGTAATGTGTGTGCTTGTATATTATGATTGTCATCTGTGGACAAATGTAATTGGTCTGTTTTTTATTTATTTTGATTATAATATAATCTTACTTATTTAACGTTGTAATGTGTGTGCTTGTATATTATGATTGTCATCTGTGGACAAATGTAATTGGTCTGTTTTTTATTTATTTTGATTATAATATAATCTTACTTATTTAACGTTGTAATGTGTGTGCTTGTATATTATGATTGTCATCTGTGGACAAATGTAATTGGTCTGTTTTTTATTTATTTTGATTATAATATAATCTTACTTATTTAACGTTGTAATGTGTGTGCTTGTATATTATGATTGTCATCTGTGGACAAATGTAATTGGTCTGTTTTTTATTTATTTTGATTATAATATAATCTTACTTATTTAACGTTGTAATGTGTGTGCTTGTATATTATGATTGTCATCTGTGGACAAATGTAATTGGTCTGTTTTTTATTTATTTTGATTATAATATAATCTTACTTATTTAACGTTGTAATGTGTGTGCTTGTATATTATGATTGTCATCTGTGGACAAATGTAATTGGTCTGTTTTTTATTTATTTTGATTATAATATAATCTTACTTATTTAACGTTGTAATGTGTGTGCTTGTATATTATGATTGTCATCCGTGGACAAATGTTATTGGTCTGTTTTTTATTTATTTTATATTGTATTCCTTTTGTATTTTTATAAGACTGTATTTGCCCCATATATAAATAAATAAATAAATGATTTTTGACTATTAATTGGCAACCCACTGGACTGGTGAAAGATTCCATTTGTAAATAGTTCTTCTTTGGATATTTAATTTACACCTGGGAGGCAAGTCTGGTCGATCGGCGGAATCTAAACCATCCATGTTAACCCACATCATGGATTAAATTATCTTATGGAGTTATATAACATCTTTAGATATTATAGAACTCCAGAGGATAATTATATCCATAAGATAATTATCACCGGTCGACCAGACTTGACCTCATACAACTCATCGCATTGTTTGTCATTACATCTCATTTAAATGTATTTTTTTTTCTCGCATATTTTTATTTTTAAGATATCATATTTGATGTGATAAATATTGAACATTGCTATTCGAATTGATGTGTTCCTATTCATACTAACTAGAAATAAAAACTAGCGTCTACAATCCGCATTTACCATTCCGCATTATGTTTCCGGTTGGCTCTCTGATTGGTTGAGGTCTCGTAGTATGGAGTCAAATGAGCTGTGAAATTTTATATTAAATGCGATAAATTAAATAAAAAATGTAAATTTAATTTACAATAATTTATAATTCAATTTATAAAGCAACTCGCTCACGCGAGTCGCTATTATTATTATACACAAACTTAAACCTAACCTAATAATGCAGAAAAGAAGAGCTGGGACTAGACCCTACTGAAATAAAATACGTTTTTTTTTTCGCAAAGAGACAAATATTTTTTGATCGAGTGTTCAATATAATATTTTATTTTTTAGCTCATCTATTTCATCATTTTTTTTTGTCTAATACTTTTGTAACTACTCTACATATTTTTTTATTGTAAAAGGCTTCTAAGCCGTATAGACAAATAAATAAACAGACATCTTTTGTTCAAAAAAAGTAGAATGAAAAGAATGCTCGATACTTTCTACTATAATTGAGCTTTGTCCAACTGTCGATTTGCTCAAGAGAATTTATTTATCTTATTTACCTCACAGCAACGGAGAGAAGAACTATGGAAACTGGATTTTGGAGCGACGTCACAGACTAACTTACAAGAGGGTTCACGATTGGGCGAACAGCTCCCATACTCTATGTGGACAACCCTCAATAGGCTGAGAGCTGGTGTCACTCGATTCAAGAAGAACCTCAAGAGGTGGGGGTACCTACCTGCAAATGACGATGTAAATTGTCACTGTGGCGAAACCCAGGATGACAGCCACCTACTGATGTGTCCACTGATGAGGGGAGGCTGTACACCTAGGGACCTGCTGATTATGGCCAATGACAAAGCGATAAAAGTCGCGACTTACTGGAGTGGCAGAATTTAGCCCGGACACGGAAAGTAAGTAAGTAGTAAGTATATCAAAATATTTTTTTTTATAATTTTTTATGTAAAATACTTTATGAAACATCGAGTAGGCAAATCAGGAAAATAAATTATTTTAATTCCTTGTGATTTCAAACGTTATACTGAAACCGAAAAAAAAATGTAAAAAAATAAATTATAATATTTAATTTGGATTCGTGCCATTTTTCATTTATGTAAAACCTGGTCACTATATATTGTTGTGACGTGACAGTTAAATATTATATTTATTGTACACGGATTTGAATGTTGAAAGTCGAAAACGTGATTTTAAAATAATTGGTGTAGATTCGTATCGTGGAATTGTTATGGCAAAAATGATATGAAATTCGAGAATTAGTCGACATTTTTGATCAATATTTGGTTCCCTGTGTGTAGGTAAAAATTATTTCTTATTAGTCCTTCTTCAACAGCGCTACACCCCATATCGAGCTTTGGCCTCCGTTAGTCTTCGCTTCCAACTTCTTCTATCTTCTACAGCAACTCTCCAACATTCCGGCACTCTCAATGTTTGGGAAGCATCATTAAGTCTTTTAAGTTTATTTTTTTGTGATAGGTTAAGCCGTAGAACCCGAAAATTGAAAAAATATTGTTGACTGACAGTCTAATATAGAATGGTTGCATTTACATAGTTGATAAGTTCATGGAAAAAGTGACACGAAAGACATTACACAACGTCGAACGTCAATTGATTTCATAGGTTGATTCAAATCAGAGTAGGTACTAACATTTGTTTGTGCATAGGCAACGTCTCCAGCATTCTTTCGCTTGACGAGCTTTATTTATGTTTTATGTATGTTTCCCCCAAGTATAAGTTATAAATCATTATAGTACATTGTCCCCATATAAAAAGTAATATTTCTACCGCATATGTACATTTTTTTCGGCAGATTATGAAGAAACCAAATTCATTTTAATTTTGTTGCCAGTATTAGTTTTTCGTCAACTTTGTGATGAAGAGATAATCCTGTACTCTCATTTTAAGCAGAGACATATCTAGAATTTCAGTAGTAAGTACGCCGACATAGTAAAGTGCTCATTTACAATTCTCTCAGAGAATTCAGTGAACCCAAAGTAAGTATGACGTAAAATTGTACTTTTTATTCGTAAAGATAACATCATGGAAAATTCTGAAAAACCTACAATATTAGCTTGTACCTACATAAGTACGAGTATACATTGTAATAATGCAAGTTTTACTATGACAGAATCTCATAGTTGTTAGGTAAAAAAAACTATCCTCTATATAAAAATACGTACCTACCTACGCCAGAATGAAAAAAAAACTATAATAATATGGTAATGAAATAATATCAGCCTACCATGAATTCAATTTATAAAAAAAGTATAATTAACCTACGAGAAAGAAAGAAACGGTGCTAAGAATAAAAATAATTCGCATTATTTTTAACTCCTCACTAACCCAAGGGGATATAGTGGGGAGTTATGATTTCGCAATTTTAAGGGTATTTTTTTTGCAGATTATCAACTAGTATCATGCTGAGATTGTATTCTGAAAGTTTCATCACAATGTATCTGTGTGTGTGTGCTATGTGCTATGTGCTATGTAGGGCGTGTTAATTTTACTTTATCGATTATAGACTAAAGTACTCATTCGATTCTATTCAAATTTTGCAAATATGTATATCTAATACTCGATTAGATCCCATTAGATTTTGAACGATATATGAATAGTGCTTCTCAATTTTTTTAACTGTCAAATATTTCAAAGTGACCCCAAGCTCAGGAAACTTAAAATTTGAAATTTTTATTTTCAAATTTGTAAAAAGGCACATCACTTTCATAAAATGGCATTGAAGACTTATCAAGTTTTCATAATAAAATATTTAAATAAAAAATAATTTAACAAACTCATTTCATGAAAATGTTGGAAATTTTCCATACAAAATTTGAATACTTAATAGAATGACTTGTTAGTGAGGAGTTTAGTGTTGGCCACAACCCACTCGTTTTACAATGTAGAGAATTTTAATCAACCACACTAAGAAATACATTAAGGTCCTTGTATACCTTGGGCATTGGGCATACAGATGTACACAAATTAGTACACTAAACTACCTTATTGTATGAAAGACATAAAAATATTGTGTATCACCAAATCTGTTATATCTTATATTTTTATCCAAGAGTTTTTTTATAGCTAAAAAGTTATTAAAATAGTAAAAAATCTTAGCCGGTTGATTTTCACATTCTCTATTGATTAAAGTAAAAATCTACTTCATAGGCTTTGTACACAATAAAAAAATAAAAAAGGGTATTACTTAAACTAATTTTACAAGATAAGTATTGAACAAAATCGAATTTTAAAAAACTCGCACAATAGAATAAAGATATAGTAATAAAGTGGGGGGCAAGTCTGGTTCAATCGGCGAAATCAAAACCCTCACAATTACCCATGTCATGGGTATAATTATTATATGGAGTTCTATAATATCTTTAGATGTCATAGAACTCCATACGATAATTATATCCATGATATGGGTAATCACTAGGGTTTTGATTTCGCCGGTCGGACCAGACTTGCCCCCCTGATCTTTATTTCAAGAGAGTACCTACTGGGGAAAAGATTTGGAATATTTACTATTTGGCCTACTATAGCCTCTTGGAATGTAGAATTATTGTTGACAACAGTGTTTGGTGCTCATTTACATGCCAGCACTCTATAAAATATATTAGTGATGATATTTTTTCAGTTTGTTTGAAGAATGTCCTTCGATTCTTTAGTCGCATCGCCAGACGAGTCGATGGTAGCCTTTAAAATTGATTGCAGTGGAAGGGGTGAGAGCGCAAGAGGAAGACGTATGTTTTGGGACTAGGAAGGGGGATGGTCACGACCATCAGCAATGAGGAGAGCGACGAAGGGAGAAAGAGAATCATAAATAAAATATACATTTACTCTCCAATGAGTTTCACAAATTATTGTCTGAAGATTTGTTACAAATGAGATATGTTTGAATAAAATATCTAGGCGCGTTTAAAATTTAAATAAGTTATTTTAAACGCGTCGCTTGGGCGAAAAGCAATGAGTCAACGAAGGTAGAATTGAGAAGTCAGAATAAACTTACTTACGTCAGCAGTTGACAGATTGCGTAGATCTTCAAGAGAGACGAAGACATATTTAGGTGTTGAAGACGAGGCAATAAAATGAAATGAGAAGAAACATATTAAATTAAAGGAAACATGTTCAGATTACTCAGTGTCCGCGGATGAGACGGGACGTCGGAGGGTGTCATTGTGGAATGAGAAGTGTTGGGAGGACAGAGAGCAGCACCTCTAATACTAAAGCTTCACTAATGTACTTTTTATTTCATATTTCATGCTTGAAGCAGATCTGTGCTCAAGCGTAGTAAAAATCTAATCGCAACTTTTCGATAAGAGAACGAAAAATATTAATAAAAATTTAAATATGCCTTTACTATGAGTTTGAATCATCGAATACATTGAATTGTAGGTACGAAAAAAGTTGATTTTGCACATCCGGATAGAGATTTTCAAGGGCCGGTATTTCAGTCGGCCCTTAGGAGTTTAACTTACATAAGTTTAACAAAAATATTATGTATTTCAGTACCTAATCTTCCCTTAAATACGTCACTAAACGACAAATACTCAACGTTTCTGGCGGATCGCGTGTCTTTATCTTGAGTTAAGTATTGTTTCTAGTCTTTTTTCGCCAGGTGGCGTACTAATGGCCGCACGCTTTAATGTTTTATTTCATTTTATACTACAAATAACTATGCATAATAATTATAATCATGATTTATTTTTGTTGTTAAAATAAAAGACTTTGTATAGAAGTGGTTCATGTATTTATTATTTTTTTTTATACATAATTATAATGTATTGCCTGACTACAAACGAAATAAACTGTTAGCCAAAATGAAACGTCAGGCACGCATTTTTAAACTTTATTTTTGCGATGTTTTTTCATCCCACTTTTTAAATTGATCCATCCTGTTTCTATATATATATATATATATATATATATATATATATATATATATATATATATATATATATATATATATATATATATATATATATATATATATATATATATATATATATATATATATATATATATATATATATATATATATATATATATATATATATATATATATATATATATATATATATATATATATATATATATATATATATATATATGTTATATTTGATGTTTTCACGGGTGAAATATGTTATAATATTTTTATCTCGGTTTGCCTAGTACCTGGAAGAACATTTTATATGACAAACAATACAATAATAATATTAATAATACCATAGCGAAAATAACCCCAAAACACAACAATAATAATATTAATGTCACAACTAAAATTAACAATAAATCACAACACAAAAATAATGATAAAATATTATTACCAACGAACACGACAGCAGGTGGGCGTGTCACAAGGAGCCAATCACGTCGCGCTAACAATATTTGACATAAGCGGCCATCTTGTACGCTACGAGTCACTTGACGGTGAGCTTTCAGTGTGAGTAGACGTGTGTCGCGCACGTGCTTTTCGTTAAGTCCTTGAAAATGCCTGGTGATATTCAGGCGAAACGTCGGAAGACAAATGGTCTTAGTCAAGACCTACTGACACGGGAAAACCGAGATAAAAATATTATAACATATATATATATATATATATATATATATATATATATATATATATATATATATATATATATATATATATATATATATATATATATATATATATATATATATATATATATATATATATATATATATATATATATATATATATATATATATATATATATATATATATATATATATATATATATATATATATATATATATATATATATATATATATATATATATATATATATATATATATATATATATATATATATATATATATATATATATATATATATATATATATATATATATATATATATATATATATATATATATATATATATATATATATATATATATATATATATATATATATATATATATATATATATATATATATATATATATATATATATATATATATATATATATAGATCCCACTACATTTTTTGCGTCCGCCAAATATCCGACAGGTCGGCGTCCACCACTTCTACTTATTATTTTAGGTTTATGTTTGTGAATTTAGAGCTATTTGTTGCTCACAATCATTGTAGCCATAAGGTTTTTCTTGTAAATTGAAAAATATAAATATTCAGTTTTATCCTATTTTGGTACGTTTGACACGTCATTTTCATACTTGCGTCCATGTGTATATTTTTTGTATATTTTACAAATATCTTCCTATAGTTTTCACGTCCATATTTTTATCTTTATTACTGCGTCCGGTGTATATTTTTTGTATATTTTATATATTTCTTCATATAGTTTTCACGTCCATTTTTCTATCTTTATTACTACTTCCGGTGTATATTAAAAAACTTTCCTATGCATAATTGACATCACACTTGCGTCCATGTGTATATTTTTCGATATTTTATATATTTCGTATATTTTATATAGTTTTCACGTCCATTTGTTCTAGCTTTCTTACTACGCCTTCTGTACACAGGCGATTTCTTAGTGTGTACATAAGTACACTACACTGCCTTCTAAAATTAATAAATATATATTATATCCAAAAAACTTATTCAAAACACTTGCAAAAATACGTTATAATGGTACCTAGTAACTTTGTTAGTAGATGCGTGTATGTATATAGCGCCAAAATTCGTATATTATAGGATTGTGTCCATAATTTATATGAACGTAATTTTTCTACATATTATCTCATACTAATACGAAATTTTGCCGATCCGTTATTGTGAGCGACACAGATAGCGCTTCATTGGTATGTGTTAGAAAAGGACAGAACACTGTCCCGGTCCGTGCTTTGCTCCAGACATGCGTATTGAAGACATAAATACTGTCCATAATGAGTAAACATCAACATGCGTAATAACAACATTTTACTTATTATTTGTAAGGATTATTTTACATTAACTTACGTACAATGTTATGACAAACATCTGTGGTGTGATTGTGAAGTTTGTCCAAATGTTCATTAGTGTCAGAGTAAAATTAAAAACATCTTTTGTAATATCAATAAGGATATTAAAAAATATATATCAATTAAATTGCTCGTTCTATATTATAGGGATGTTTATTTCAATGTCGATGGACTGATATTATCAATTTAACAACTATGTTTTTTTAAATACCTACGATGTTTAGAAACATATTGTGAATTATTGTTCAATTTATTGACAGCTTACTGTTGAGTCCAACGGTGTTTTTATACGCAGTTTTGAAGAAAACTACATTATTATAACATAAGACCATCTCAATGTTTTTTCAACGATGTTACACCAACAAACATTTGATCTCCTCTATCCTAGAGTTTTATACAATCGTGTAATCGAAAGGCATGCACAAATTTAAGAGCGTTGAACTTTTTTTTTTAATTTTCATATAGATATCAACCGGGAGTAAAACATCTAGGATTTTATGAATCTTTTATATATTTTGAAGTACTCGTATATTATACAAATAACAAAAGTTTTTATTTGATTTTTTTGTTGTGATATATTTAGTCAAAAGATAATTTTGTGTTAAAAAATGTTGGGGAAATTCATTATTTAAATATTATATAAACACACTACATAGGTACCTACTTTATTTAATGTCACTATTTATTAGACGAAGTACTTACGTACTAGGTACATCATATAAATTTAATATGTACCCAAACATTATTTCTTTCAAAATAAATAATAGAATAAAACAAAATTCAAAGGCTCGCCATTGAAAAAATATATAAATATAAAAATAATAATAAATACTTCCTTGCACCCTGCGCATGTGGCCATTTCATTGCTATTCGACAATTTCATCGAATTTATTTACCTAGTGTTTCCAGCCCCGACAAGCAAGAGTTACGTGAGAAATAATTTTAAATAAATTTATAAACATGAATGTAGATACCTACATATTATGTTTATCTAAAAATGAACTGCAGATAATTTCAATCACGAGCCGCCTATGCTTCTGATTGTGGTACATAATCAATAATCAGAGTGTCTATCGTCCGAATATGGGCTCCGGTTTTTCTATTTGACTTTAAAGTTGGAAAAACCGTAAAAAATATAGACCCTACATACAAATATCGCGTATCCTGGCTTGAAACATTGTCGATATGTTAAGAGAACAAAGTTCTTTTAAACAAATTGATGGTTGGATCAATATTTAGGAACTAAAACACTGAACGAAAATGAATATCAATATTCGATGGATACCTCGACTTTTATAAATTTGATCATTTTTAAAGAAACTAACACACTGAACGAAAATCAATATTCGATTGAAATCTTGACTATTATAAAACTAGTTGCATGAAACACACGAGATCCAACTGTCGATAGCGATAGTATGTATAGTTGAAGAATAAGTACCAAACTATAAAATCATTAATCCAAATTATTGAATATTTTAAGATATTTTGTTTTTTATACTAAATGCATGTAACACATGAGATCCAACTGTCGATAGTGATAGTATGTACAGTTGAAGAATAGGTAAGTACCAAACTATAAACCCATAAATACAAATTATTTAATATTTTAAGATATTTGGTTTTCTATACAACACATGTACCTAGGTATGTATGTCAAGATAGGATAGTATGGAGGTCAGTCCTTTGATCCTACCCAGAATATGAAAACAGCATGATGGTATGTATGTATGTTGGGAGATTAGTATCAAATTATTAAGTCTTCTTAGATATTGTGAGTAGGCTACTTCCATACAAATTGTATGAAGCAATGTCGTCACTAAATTCAATTTTTATAAAAATTATTAAAAAAAATTTGAGATGTGCTAATACAATCTTAATATTTTTTATAGAAAATTAAATTATCTAGTTGGGGTATTTCGGCTTTTTTCGAAATTTTTAAAAAGTTTGGAAATATAGGCAGTTAATCTCATAAATTTATCATAAAAAAAATATTTTTAGAGGATATTAGACGAGAATGTATGATTGAAAGAAATATCGTAAGTAAGATTAAAATAAATGCCCTAAGGTGGTTCGGCCACATAGAAAGAATGAAAGATGACCGTCTGACAAAAAAAGTATACAAGTCTGATAAAAGAGGAACGAAAAGTAGAGGTCGGCCAATAAAAATTTGGCACGATCACATAAATGGGATTTTGAAAGATGGTGATGTTAGAAGTAAGAATAATAGAAGAGCGTGTATGAGACGATGTATGAACGTGAATGAAGCGAGGAAGGTATTTCAAGAGAGAGGAGTCTGGCATTCGGTTCTCTCTGCCTACCCCAAATAGGGAAATGGAGTGATGGTATGGCTAAGGGACTACCATACACATTGTATGAAGCAATGTCGTCACTAAATTCAATTTTTATAAAAATTGTTAAAAAAATTGAGATGTACTACTAGAATACTGCTATTTTTTATTGAAAATTAAATTATCTAGTTGGTGTGTTTCGGATTTTTTCGATATTTTTAAAAACTATGGAAATATAGGCAGTTAAACTCATAAATTTATCATGAAAAAAAATTTTATTTAACAAAAAATGTTTGAGAAACTCTGGAATTTTTTTGAAAATACTTATTTGAGATTTTGTATATGTCTATGTTTATACCAATTTTCAGCGTTTTAGCTTTTATGGTTTCTGAGATATATGAAAAAATAAAGTAAAATTCAAAAGTTGATAACCCCTGACTGAAACAAAAATTCTAAATTCTCATATATTCTACTAAGATTGTGTGTGATTGTCATACATAAATTATTGACAGCTTAGCAAGTTATTTTTTTTCAGTTCAACAAGTTAGCGGCGCGATAATGATTATGTTGTGCATATTATATGTGTTTATTAGTTTAAATAATATGTGTTTAAAAAATCAAAACAGATTAATAGCTCTACATGTTAATAATATGATGTTTGTATCTGCTTCATCTTTGAACGTAAAAAAACGATCACATTTCCTCTTACCGTAATCTTCTCAATTTGCCTAAGATACAACAGCGATATATACTTTGTCACTTCTATACAATACGCTCTTTAACCCTATGTAATTCACCGCAGTAGGTACGTTAAAACCAAATTCACCTATTTATCTAATCACGGCCTATCGCTTCGATCTGCTGAACGTACTACATTAACTATCCCAATTCACAACACTGAATTTTTCAACTCAACCTTTGAAGTATGTTCAGCAAGACTCTGGAATAATTTGAGTCCTGATATAAATAACTTCGTCAAACTCGCTTTCCATTTTCAAGAAAAGACTAAAGCAGGGATATCTCTCCGAAAATACCTGATCCCTCTCCTTTTCCTTCCTTCCCTTTGCTACGTAATATTTACTAAAGAAGGAATATTTACCCCTTGACACCTGATCTCGGTTTCCTCTTCTTGTTCTTTCCAAATCCTTTTTTTTTGTTATGCTATTATTTTTTTTTTTTATTGTTTATCTTGGTGTTATGTATATTTTCTTTGTTCTTTTTTAGCTTTCATTTTTTGTTGATGTAGGTACATATATAATTCTGTCAATCTGGTTGCTTGGAAAAAATTGCCTAATGGCAATAAGCCCGCTTGTGTGCTTTATATTTGTTTATATTATGTACAAAAAGATAAATAAATAAATATGAATTTTATTCTTATTATTAGGACGCGTTTCGCCTAGTAAGGGCCTTATATTTTCTGTCTATAAAATATACTTAGGTTTTAACATCAAGATTACACAATAATTAGATATGTTTAGCTCAAATTTAATGTCACGGATTATTGCGCTAAAAATCAGATGAACATATTATCCACATCTCAAAATGAAGAATATCTATTATTAAAAAGAAGGCTACGACTATTTACACGACTCAACCATTGACGAAAACCAAAAATAACCACAGAAAACGCAGATAAATCAAGTTATAAAAATATTTACCTTTGTTTATACTTTGTTATAATTGTAGATCTCGATAAAAAAATGATTTATAAAATTAAGTAAATGTAATGAGATGCCAATATTATTTATTTTTTCTTCAAGTTGGTTTCCATGATGCATTTTTATGACCATTGAAAAAATGACAAAGGTAAATATTTTTGTATTTTGATTTATCTGCACTTTCTATGGTTATAAATGACCTAAAAACATAGACGACGTCAGAAAATTTGTCGTGTAAATAGACACTTTTTGGCGGGAAAACGCTTTTCCCGCCAATTCCGGTCGTAAAAATAGTGGCACCGTAAAAAGAAAATAATAATAGACTTAAGACAATTATTTTGAAAGAACAACCTTTAATTCTAAATATTACGAAATACATTATTAAAACTGAATTACTAACTCATGCACCATATTATAATAAATTCCCTCGAGGTTCCTTTAATATAGTTATCGTTTTCTACATTTTAAACAATTACGATACACCCTATAAGTTAAAAAAATACACTATCAATTATTTTTCCTAAATGGCATATACGACATACTTAGTAGGTATACATTGCAGATAATATTGAATCATTTTGTGCAAAATATTTGGCAGAAGAAAATAATTATTGTTTTACGTATATATTTTAATAAATAATTTAACATAAAAATGTTTACGAAAAACAAATATTTTTCAATTATTTTGTGTATATTTTGATGATTTTATTTCAACTAAGATACATAGGTTAGACTTAAATCACTCAAAAAGTATAGTAAAACGTTTTAGACTTCAATGTATCTCTATATACTTAGTGCAGATCATTGAACAAATTAGTACTTGGAGTAAGTTACTTTTTAATTGTTTGTGCGGAATGTTTAGTTTTAATATATCTTTCATTATGTTAAGAGTTATGTACACTTAATTAACTTTTTAATTGTTTGTGTGAATGTTTAGTTTCAATATCTCTTACATTATTTTAAGTATAGATCATTGAACTATTCAGTACTAATGTAGTGTGAGTTACATACACTACAATTACTTTTTAATTGTCTGTGCGGAATGTTTATTTTTAATATCTCTATATTATACATATGTGCAGATCATCGCACTACATAATGTTTTAATAAAAAGATTTGACAAATACGACTAGATCAGGGGCAAGTCCGGCCAAGAAGTGAAATCTTGGATATAATTATATTAGATATCTTAAGATATTATAGAATCCACATGAAAATTTTATCCTTGATATGGGTAATCGTGAGGGTTTTGATTTCACCGATTGACGGGACTTGTCTCCTTGAGTTTAAAATACATTAAATATCTGTTGTGCATAAAAATAATACAACTTAGTGCAGAATATTTCTTACCCAATAAACTTTCAGTTTCGGAAATTAAATGATGTAAGTGCGTATTTTTAAATAACAAACCCGCATTCATGAAAAAAAAAAACCTGATGTTATTGATCACATGGCTATTCTCATGATTTTACCATCCAAATACGTGGACAGTATGGAGGTCAGTCCTCTTTTCCAACCCGGAATATGAAAACAGCCTGATGGTATGTATGATATGTTTGGAGATAAAGTAACAAACTATAAGGTCTTCTTACATAATATATTGTGTAATGTGTATAGACGACTACCATACCATACTTAGGAAGCATGTTTCAGCGTGATGGAAGATTGGAAAAAGATATTGAAAGGAGAGTAACGGCAGGTAATAGAATGAACGGTGCATTAAGACCGGTAATGGCAGACCCAATTATTTCGAGGCAAGCGAAGCTCGCGGTACACAATGGTATCGTCGCACCGACTCTTATGTATGCTAGTGAGACATGGACATGGCAGAAGACGCATGAAAGTAGAATTAACTCGGTTGAAATGAGGTCACTAAGACGAATGTGTGGTAAAACGATGTATGATAGAATAAGAAATGAGGATATTAGACGAGAATGTATGATTGAAAGAAATATCGTAAGTTAGATTAAAATAAATGCTCTAAGGTGGTTCGGCCACATAGAAAGAATGAAAGATGACCGTCTGACAAAAAAAGTATACAAGTCTGATAAAAGAGGAACGAAAAGTAGAGGTCGGCCAATAAAAATTTGGCACGATCACATAGATGGGATTTTGAAAGATGGTGATGTTAGAAGTAAGAATAATAGAAGAGCGTGTATGAGACGATGTATGAACGTGAATGAAGCGAGGAAGGTATTTCAAGAGAGAGGAGTCTGGCATTCGGTTCTCTCTGCCTACCCCAAATAGGGAAATGGAGTGATGGTATGGCTATGGGACTACCATACAAATTGTATGAAGCGAAGTCGTCACTAAATTCAATTTCAATAAAAAATGTTAAAAAGAAATTGAGATGTACTGCTACAATGTTAATATTTTTTATAGAAAATTAAATTATCTAGTTGGGGTATTTCGGATTTTTTCGATATTTTTTAAAACTTTGGAAATATAGGCCGTTAAACACATAAATTTATCATAAAAAAATGTTTTTCCTAATAAAAAATGTTTGAGAAACTCAAGAATTATTTTTAAAAAACTTATTTGAGATTATGTATTTGTCTATTTGTGGTACCAATTTTCAGCGTTCTAGCTTTTATGGTTTCTGAGATATATGGAAAAATAAAGTAAAAATTCAAAAGTTGATAACCCCTGACTGAAACGAAAATTCAAAATTCTGAGTATAAAAGTTTTGTAGGCCTATTACTATTTATATATTCTGAAATTTTGGGCTCTGTGCATTGAGCGAATCAAATGTTATAAGGGGGGGGGGGACACACAGACGTCATGACACACAAAAAATAGATAAATAAAAAATATCAAATTGATGTTTTCAAAAAAATTCTAGAAATTCTCAAACATTTTTTATTAATAAAAATATTTATCATGATAAATTTATGTGTTTAACTGCCTATATTTCCAAAGTTTTTAAAAATATCGAAACAAGCCGAAACACCAAAACGAGATAATTTAATTTTCTATAAAAAATATTAACATTGCAATAGTAAGTAAGTAGGTACGCGCATCAGAGTAACAATAAACAAATTGATAGTTTTATGAACGATGTAAAAATAAAAGTAAGTAGGTACGCGCACGAGAGAGAGTAGGTATCAATACATATATCGACAGTTGTATGAAGTCGTAAAAATAAAAGTAAGTAGGTAGGTACGCGCTTTTTCAAGGCAATATTTAAAATGCGTTGAATTGTATTCATTTTACCGCGAAGGTCACAGAGACATGGTAGAACAGTATTGAGCGCGGACGCAAGACGATCGGAGCCATATATATAAATCACCTTCAAAATATACTCCGAACAAATCTCCGTGCGGCCAAGGTCAACATGTAATATTTTGCCGCGGATGCAAAACGATCGGTGGCTTAGTAAAAATATACACCTTCAAAATATACACTGAACAAATCTCCGTGCGGGTAATGGTTGAACTAATAATATTCATTTCAAGATATTTTGATATTTTTTTTGCTTCCATGTAAATTTTTGCCAGTTGATTCTCTATGGTATAAGCAACAGAATGGTAGTTTTTGGCGTGAAAATTATCTTGCGTCCGTATACCGGACGCGAAAAGTTGGTGGACGCAACAACCCTATACGAATTTCACATAGGTGACGCAACAAGTATTGCGGGATATATATATATATATATATATATATATATATATATATATATATATATATATATATATATATATATATATATATATATATATATATATATATATATATATATATATATATATATATATATATATATATATATATATATATATATATATATATATATATATATATATATATATATATATATATATATATATATATATAATGTGTATTCTTATATTTTCTACATAAGACATTATTTTACCATTATCACTTAGTTCCATATCCATCTGTAAAATATACATACATTTTGCATTGAATTATAATATATGTACTACATACGTACGTAGTATATATTCAATGACATTTTGTCACTACAATGATTGATTTTAATTAAAAAAAACATCGATCGGTATAAAAAATTAAAAAAGTAACATTCTGTGTAATGAAACAAATAAAATAATGTGTTGTTATAATAATAAAATAATATTTAGTCACAGCTTCGCGTCACGTATCATTTAAGGTTATTGACAATTTGACAGATGCGTTATAGACAATAACCATAGAAAACGTAAAATATATCTATAGTTGAAGATTACGTAGCTGGCGTTTCATTTTGCACTGAATTACGCGAAAGAAATTTAATATTCCCTAAACTTTTAACTTGGATTAATAAATCCAACGATTTAAGGGCCAACTGATATCTCGGGCCCAAATGTCTTAAATCTTAAAACGAGCGGGTTGTGGCCAACACGTGTAGGCACATACATATAAAAGTGCATCTCTACAACTTTCGAAATATGCATTTTTAAATAATATCTCTTTATATATTAGGTAAAAAAACGCAGTGGAATGTAGTAGAGAATATTAACATAAGTAAATAAAAAAATGAGGACAACCTTTTCAAAGTTTTCTTCGTTTCATTAAATTTGCAATTGATTTTTCACTAGCATACATTAAATTACTCAGTTAATAAATTTGTAATCAATTTTTCACTAGCATACATTAAATTACTCAATTTATAAATTTGTAATCAATTTTTCACTAACATACATTAAATTGCTCAATTAATAAATTTGTAATCAATTTTTCACTAGCATACATTAAATTACTCAATTAATAAATTTGTAATCAATTTTTCACTAGCATACATCAAATTACTCAATTAATAAATTTGTAATCAATTTTTCACTAGCATACATTAAATTACTCAATTAATAAATTTGTAATCGATTTTTCATTAGCATAGGTACATCAAATTACTCAATTAATAAATTTGTAATCAATTTTTCACTAGCATACATTAAATTACTCAATTAATAAATTTGTAATCGATTTTTCATTAGCATAGGTACATTAAATTACTCAATTAATAAATTTGTAATCGATTTTCCATTAGCATACATTAAATCACTCAATTAACAAATTTTCTTTAATTTTTATCTCATGAAATGTATATTATTATGATTTTACCTGTTTTTAAGTAAAAAACATATGATAGTAAAATATTATTGTAGCATCGAACGGAATAAAATTCAAATTTTATTAAAGCTCTGCCGGAAACCATAGCTTTGTTTACTTTGTATGAAATACAAAATTATCCCAATTTATCAAAATATCAAATAAATCAAGCTGGATATTTAACATGCAATGTCACTGGGGATACACAAATTCTGAAAGTTTCAGCGCTCTAACTGGTCGGAAAGTTAGTTAAAATCGATTACAAAATTCCAGTGCGGACAGACATGTGAAGTTAATTAAATGGGTGTAAAAAATATGTTGTCATCTTTATATATTATAACCCATTACTCATTAGTTCGCACGATTTAGTCATTAATTATAATACTATCGATTCGTAACCGAATTCGATACTCTTAATGAATCGATAGTATTAAGCCAAAGATAGTATGAAGGAACATTTTGTATGGTGTAGTGTACTTTTTGTATGTCATCAACACCAACTTAGAGGCTTCGTAGCATATAATGTTCTATATATATAAATATTGTATAATGTTCTATATATATAAATAAATTCAGAATTTGAAGTAGAACATTTTGTGTGTTGCTTGTGTGTCCTTCCCCCCCCCCCTAATAACTTTTAATCTATAATAATTATATATATAGTTATAGGCCTACAATATTTTTATACTCAGAATTTTTTATTTTTGTTTCACTCAGGGGTTATCAACTTTTGAATTTTTACGTTGTTTTTCTATATATCTAAAAAACCATATAAGCTAGAAATAAATATAGACAAATACAAAATCTCAATATTTTTTCTTCGAAAAAATTCCAGACATACTCCATTTCCATTAGGAAAAACATTTTTTTATGATAAATTTATGTGTTTAACTGCCAATATTTCTAAAGTTTTTAATAATATCGAAAAAAGCTGATTCACCCCAACTAGATTATTTAATTTGTTAAAAAAAATATTAGCATTGTAGCAGTACATCTAAAACTTTTTTTAACAATTTTGATAAAAATTGAATTAAGTGACGACATCGTTTCATACAATTTGTAAGGCAGTAAACACTACACAATATCTCACTCAATAGTTTCATAGCTATTTTATCTGCAAACATACATCATGCTGTATTCATATTCTGGGTAGGAAAAACAGACTGACCTCCATACTAGCCTACATACATATACATACATACCATCACGCCATGTCCCTCACGGGGTAGGCAGAGAGAACCGAACGCCACATCTTGACACGCATTCATCGCCTCCTCAACATTCATACATCGTCTTTTACATGTTCGTCTGTTGTTCACGCTTCTTACATTTCCATCTTTCAAAATATCGTTTACATGGTCGTGCCATCCTTTTCTTGGGCGCCCGCGACCTCTTATTCCGTTCCTGTCAGATTTGTATATTTTCTTCGTCAGGCGTTCTTCGTTCATTCTCCCCAAATGGCCAAACCATCTCAATGTGTTAACTTTCATTCTGTTAATTACATCTTTCTTTATCTTACATTCTTTCCTTGTATCTTCATTCCGAACTCTATCATACATCGTTCTGTTACAAATTCTTCTAAGCGATCTCATTTCAACTGCATTTATTCTGCTTTCGTGCGACTTCTGCCATGTCCAGGTCTCACTTGCATACGTCAATGTTGGCACTACGATTGCGTTATGAATGGCAACTTTAGCGTCTCTTGATATGTTGCGATCATTCATAACTGGTCTAAGTGCTCCATTCACTCTGTTTCCTGCCATAACTCTTCTTTCAATATCCTTATCAGGCCGTCCATTCCGTTGGAACATACTACCCAGATAGACATACTCGTCGACTTGTTCAAGCCATTCATTCTCTACTTTTATTTGACACACTGTTCTGCTTTCACTCTTTTCAAAGACCATTACCTTTGATTTGCTGGCATTCATTTTAAGTCCGTTTTCTATGCATCCTTCATATACCATACTTACAAGACTAGCCTATCCTGATATATATACCAACATATTTTATATAGAAAACAAAATATCTTAAAATATTCATTAATTTGTGTTTAAGTGTTTATAGTTGGTTACGTATTATTCAACTATGCATACTATCGCCATCGACATTTGGATCTCATGTGTTTCATGCAACTAGTTTTATTCAAAAATCTTATATTAAGTAGCGTGAGGAAAAAACTGGAAGATCCTATTTAATTATATTTTATTCATAGTTCGTTAGACTCGTGACATTGTTGAGAACATAATCGAAAATTTCGAAGAAAAATAATGAGAAGGAAATTTATTTTACAACTAATCTTTCTCAGTTTCTCATTCACCCTATCAGCTCCACCTGAGTTCCTAAAACTGCGATCAAAACCTTTAATGTACGAGTGGCTGGTCCCAGTATTATTAAATGATTTCGAGGAAAAACAAATCATTTCTGTAGAAGATTCAGAGAATTTGATATTTGAGTTAGTATTAAAGAAGTCCAATAAACATTTAATTTATCAGTTTTTATAAGATCGTTTATCGTATTAGAGGAATTGAATAATTTAAGCGAATTTGTTATCTCCTGAAACTTACAACTATTATGTCCTATAGTTTTCAGTTGGGAACGGAGTGCATCTTGTGTAGTTGGGTAATTTACGTGTTCCCCTTGACTAGTCAACTTATCCACTTCTTAAAGGTTTGCTTCGTTCTACCTCGACTCAACTAATGATGTTCAACGGAGATTGTCAGATTCCGTTCTGACAATCTACTTTCTAACTGTTTTCAGAATTTCATTACTGTAATAAAATATTTAAAAGTTATGGTAAGGTGACTTGGCATTGTCAAGGTCTAAAAGAAACTAAACAAAATTAACAAACTAAGTTTAGTTTGTCGATCGACAATTCTTGATAGAACTCCATTGTACGTTGATATGTTATAAAAATATAAAAATACTTGGTTAATGTTCTATTATATTTATTGGATTATTGACATGTTTCGTGCAAAGCACATCGTCAGAATAATGCTCTACAAGACTGAGACTAGTGGTTATATACAAAATTTACATGACAGGTGTATAAAAATGTTGGTTTTTGAACGGTTGAAAAGAAGTTATATAATGCAAATGAATCTATACAAATCTACGTTTTAATACAATGAAAGTAGTTGGGTCACTGGTTGTAGTCCCCTGTGTCCATTAGGTCTGTAACAAAAGAAAACGACAGCAGTAAAATTCGATAGGTAAATAATATTGTATTTATTGGTTTATTGTCAATTTAATAGTGACCATAATATAAATATAATACATCGGGGAATAAAAGGGAGAAAACTTGACCGACTAGAAATATTAGAAATAAACAGAGTAAAAAAGGATATTTAAAACACCATAGAAATGCAGATTTCAAATCCATTCACGGATTGTCGACTTTTAGATACATACCATCACGCCATGTCTCTCACGGGATAGCCAGAGAGAACCCAACGCCACATTTTTCTATCTTGACACACATTCTTTGCCTCGTTAACGTTCATGCATCGTCTTAATACATGTTCGTCTGTTGTTCACGCTTCTTACATTTCCGTCTTTCAGAATATCGTTAACATGCTCGTGCAATCCTTTTCTTGGGCGCCCCCGACGTCTTATTCTGTTCCTGTCAGCTTTGTATATTTTGTTAGTCAGGCGTTACTCATTCATTCTTCCCAAGTGTCTAAACCATCTCAATGTGTTAAGTTTCATTCTGTTAATTACAACAATCTTCATCTTACGTTATTTCCTTGTGTTCATTTCGTTCTGTTACAAATTCTTAGCGATCTCATTACAACTGCATTTATTTTGCTTTCGTGCGAATTCTGCCATGTCCAGGTTTCACTTGCATACGCCAGGTTTGGCACTACGATTGCGCTACGAATGGCAGCTTTGGTGTCTTTTGATGTGTTGCGATCACTCTGTTTCCTGCCATAACTAATCTTTCGATGTCCTTGTCAGGCAGTCCATTCCGTTGGAACAAACTTCCCAGATAAACATACCTATTCGTCGACTGTACTTGAGCCATTCATTCTCTACTTTTAATGAGACGCTTTTATGCATTCACTCTTTTCACTGATCGACTGCTCGACTTTTGATGGAGACTGGTGATATGCGGTTCGATGACGGCTATCTCTGTTTAAGGTACGATTTAAAGCGCCTTCTATTCCAATGGAAAATATCTACCTCGTCCGATATTGAGTTCAATTTTTCTAAAATACGCACCAGAGTGCTGCGGGCCACTACATCCGTTCTGGAATGGGGAACGTTCAGAAGATTATGTCATCTACCCCTTATATAGTTGGGTGGAACAAAAAGCCCAAGCCTTTCTAACAGTTGGACAATCAATAAGATTGTTGAAAATCTTGAAGCCGGTCAAAAGTAGCGTGTTATCACGCCTGCTTTCAAGACTCATATAACAACAGGATGTCAGAAATTCTGGGTAAATGATCGATAACGCACGAAAATATCTAATGCAATAGTTGAATTTTTTTACTTACGAAAGAAGCTACATTCAAAATTGAAATTCATTGCACTCGTTACGCAGACGTAGTTTTTATAAAGATTTCAGTAGGTATATTTACATGATCCCCCCCTGGCTCCTAGATTAAAAAGGGGACAAAGAAGATCTTTATGTACTATTCCTTAAAATATAACTAACTTTACTATATTTTTTTCACGTCTCGCCTTAAAGAAAATTTTCATTTATAAAAAGTAAAATAATGGGCTCGCATTATAAATCACATTTCAGCGTAGAACAGGCTCGGTAATTTGTTTTTTATTTAAATTAGAAGAAAAACGGCATTAACAGTACACCGTTGGGTCATAAAAGGAATATACATTCAAGATGGTGATTACTTAGGTTGGTACTGACTCTTCCGTGGACTACATCATACAATGAACCAATTCAGAATGGTATATTTGAATATTATTATCATTGTATTATCATAATCACATGGTGGACTCAAATGATAATCACATTGATTTTACGAAAAAACTTCACATCTTTAGAAAAAGATCGAATGGTTATCGATGCGAAGTGAAGCCTTAAACACAAACCTATCTAATAATAATCGTTCACTCAAGTAAAGGATAATTACAAAAATTTGATTATTCGTCACTGTAGTATTTATTTGTACATAAATAAAAATAAATTATTAAATATGACACAACATTGAGGGCTGATAATTATTTTCATATTATATTTTTACTTATGAATCAAATGAATTGTTACACATTACTCAAATATAGAATATTCAAAAAAGTTACATTGGTAAGGGAACTCAATAAGAAGGCATAATTGGTGAACGTTGCCCAAGCGCATAAAGTGATCACGTAAACCAGCCGATGACAGGTCGTAAGCCCTGTAGGTGCCTTGAGTTTCTGGTTCTTTTATAATATCCCAACTTCGTCTATATTGAGATATTAAAATTTTGTCAATAAAAATATTATTTGATTCCCGATAGGGAACATAATCGAATGTTTACGTATAAACAATTATAAAAATATTCTATTCATTTTCATATTATTAAATTTGAGGCAGGAAAATAAAAATAATGACAAATAAAATAATTGTAAACTTTCGCCTCTGGTAGAGGGCCAAAACTAGTACCTATAGTTATTTAATATTTTATAGATTAACTGTATCCAAAATGGCAACTTTTAAGACCACACGCATTAGTTGATTTAAAAAAAACATTGTACGGCCCAGCCATATAACCATTGACCATGTGTAGGAAAGATTATAGGATATTGAAACGAATACGTCAATAGGCCACAATAGTATAATTAATGAAGAACCCTTCGTTCAAGAAAAGCTTTGAACAACCGACCAACATTGTACCGATGTAATAAACTGGGATGACTTATACAACGCCGTTTAACCTCACGTCATAGATTGCTAATTCAGGTTTTTGAAGACTCGCGGAAGAAGTGAGTTTTGTCGATCCACCTTGGTTCATGAGGCCGGGTCAGCAACAGCACAAGCATGATCGCCAAAAACTTGTTTTCGCCAATCATTGATATATTGGCTACCCGAAGTGTCGCTCGTTTGCTGTGAAAGGGATGCAGAAGTCTGTTAGATACGTGAAAAGCATGCCATGGATTGCTTTGGAAGACAGCAAAGGCGTGGGCGACGCGACGCCACAAAAGTATGGCGTTGGGTCCATTATTCCTACTCCGTGAGGAATACAATGTGATGGTATATGTATAATGTATTTAAAATGAAAAAAATCATAACATTATAAGATATTTCATGTTTTTTGGGCTTGTTAATTTAATAAATAAAATGTGAATTTTCATATCTTTAGTTGAATCAAAAAGCTCTGCTTGTACTAAAATAATCGTTGCTGTATATTTTTTTTACCACGCAGTGAAATCAGCAAAGGGTCTTTATCTAAAATGACGCCCAAATCTAAAATGGTTGAAAGCTACAAAAAAATGTTGTTATCTCGATATGGCGTGACCACACGCTCATCTGATAAGAGTTCTTTCTTGATTGATGGTTTTAACCTCTTCTCCGGCAGCAATGCCACGAAAAATAGCCAAATTCCATTTTACTTTGAAAAAAAAAACACGCCTACATTAGCGCGAATATTTAAACTAATGAGCCAGAATAAGACAAATTTCATTCAGTTATAAATGAGACGAAAACTAAACAAAATACACACCAGCAGGCGAATATTCCATGGTATAGGGTTACTGTGACTATCTTAATTCGGTAAAGAATAATTCAAAGCCAAGGTTTAGAATAATTCGGTAGTGTACGGAGCAAAACGTTCATCGAAAGACTTCGTCCCACACGTAGACGATCTCGCTCTGTCTCTCTGAACTAAATGCAATGTGTGCGAGTGTAACGACAGGAGATATGGACAGTATGAAACATTTTTGTTTAGTTTGTAAAGGTTATTATATTTGAAGTACATTTCGACTGTTGTGCTTATCTTTGACTTGAAAAACACTCTTAAGAGTACAAATTGTTAGTATTTTTTTTGTTTTCATCTCATATCATAGTTACAAATTTAATCCTTCTCCCGTCCTTTTTTCTTCCCTTTCCTTACATACAATAGCTGTGAAACAATATTTTTATTAATTTTTTTGTTGTGTTGTGATTGTTTAATGATCATCATCTGTGGACAAACATAATTGGACTGTTTTTTATTTATTTCATTGTGTGTGTTTTTTTTCTTTCATATTTTATAAGACTGAGTTTGTCCTTTAAATAAATAAATTCCACTGATAGAACAAAATATTATAGTGTTTATTCGTATTTTTATCCATTCGTTATACTCCTATTACGACAGCTCGCAAGCAACTTTTTTTCCGAATACCAAAAACTAAGCAATAATCTTTCAAAATGATAATTGTAGCTATAATTTCTTTCTGCACCAAAATACTCAAACATTATTTATAATCATTACTTAACTTCAATCAACGATCCAGTAAGTAAGAATGACAGGTGAGCTCATAGAGAATTGGCGTGATGGTATGGCATTATCTAAGCGAGTTGTTGATTAAATACAATACGAGACAAATAATAATTAACTTTTCTTCATTTGTTTTTGCTATGGTATGTTTTTTATGTGAATGGCGTATACGGCCTATCTCTAATTTTTCCCATTTTAAAATGTTTTTATTAGCATGGTTCGTAGTAAGCCATCGTTGTATTTTACAGACGGCAAAATAAAAACGAAACCCACAATGAAAATTATTTATTTCTTAGTAATTATGTATTACGAACCAACATTAAAAAAACATTAAATATTTCACTGTCGAATTCAGCGAGGAAGTTGTTTGTAATTAATATTTGAAGAAATGTATTTGTAACTGATGAATATTAGGGTTGTACAAACGAAAAAAAATGATTATGCCAATATAAATTTCCTAAAGATGTACTTTTCATAAATAAAATAATTTATTTATAAAAAAAGTGCACATTTAGAAATTATTAAAATAGCAATATTGATTGTAACTCAATGTATGTAGACTAGCGGACCCGACAGACGTTGTCAGTTGTCATGCACGAAATTTGGCTTCCCTGTTATTAGCTGGTTTAACAAACAAAAAAATGGATGTGGATTACCTTATAAAAGGAAGCACGACACATGCGTGTATACCCACATATCAGTTCGTGTATTTGTTACCTGTTATACCTTATTTCGATTACCCGGCCCTATTTTGAAAACAAATACTGCAGACAGCGTTGAGAAAAACATCAAGTTTTAATGGCATAACCAACGTTGCATAATATTATGACATATCGAAAGCAATGTTGCCAGTATTCGAAACGCGTATTCCGAATATATTTATAAAGATTGATTATTTTATTATATTAATATTTAAAATTCATTTGCGTGAATCTAAACCATTCAGGGGCTCACATAAACACACATAAAAAGTTTCATAAAAATCTCTCTCTCTCTCTCCCCCTCTCTCTCTCTCCCTCTCTCTCCCATCAAATTTTAAATGCCATAAGAATATTAATTTATAACCTTATTTTATAGTAAAATATATATTTATAACCTAATTTTATAGTTCGATTTTGTACATGAGGTCCCTAAGACGAATGTGTGGTAGAACGATCTATGATAGGATAAGGAATGTGGACATCAGACGAGAATGCAAGATTGAAAGAGATATTGTGAGTAGAATGAAAGTAAATAAACTACGATGGTTCGGACATGTGGAGAGAATGAATGATGAGCGCCTGACAGAGAAAGTATACAAGGCTGAAAAGAGTGGAATGAGAGGTCGTGGCCGCCCGAGAAAGAGTTGGCATGATCATATAAATGAGATTTTGAAAGATGGTAATATACGAACTCAGAATAATAGGAGAGCATGTATGACGCGATGCATGGATGTAAATGAGACAAAACATGTATGTCAAGATAGAGGTGTCTGGCGTTCGGTCCTCTCTGCCTACCCCAAGTAGGGATACGGCGTGATGGTATGTATGTATGTATTTTGTACATTTTTCACTATAGAAAATTCTCTCCATATAATATATGTACCTACGTTTTGTTGTTTGGTCTTGACGTTTCGATCACAAAATATATATTTATAACCTCACATAATAATATATAACCTCAGAATATTATATCACACGATAATATAATGATAATATTATACATAAAACTAAATAATTTAATATAATATTCATAAATTAATTTAAATATTTAAACGGAAATATTACGAAACATTAAATTGAGATAACTTTGATATACCTATCGTCATAATACCACTTAATAAAACAGAATATACGTGTAAAAAAACTAAATAGCTTTATACAATAATAATAAGAAAATATACAAACATCTTAATAATTTCATAAAATATTAAAAATATTAAAACAAATACATCAAGTGAGAAAAACATCATTTTTAATGTCATAACCAACATTGCATAATATTATGACATATTGGAAGCCAATGTTCCCACTAAAAATATAAAACGAAAATATTTATAACGATTCCCTTTTTTTTATTCTTTTATTGAATTCCTTTTTGTGAATCTAATCCATTCAGGGACTCACATAAACACACAAAAAGTTTCATCAAAATCGGTTCAGCCGTTTAGGAGGAGTTTAGTGACATACACACGTACGGAAGAATTATATATATAAAGATAAAGATATGCCAAGATAGGAGAGGATGGCGGTGAGCTTTCTCAAAATATCACTTATACATGTATTATTATTTTATTTTATTTGTGATACAATTTCATTTATTATTTTTTTTCTGTACTTCTAACATGATTGGTATTTATTGTTATAAACAAATTGATTAATCAATCTATTTGGAGTCATTCAATGCTTTATTAATTTGTAAGTAACCGAATATATAATTCTAGCCAGTTTGAACAATTATTCATGTGCAAAATAATGTCCGTTTGTCTAAAATAATGTACATTGAAAATGTTGTTTTCCAACAAACATTATTTCGAAACAATTAAAATTATTTATTTGAATATTGTGTATCGCGGGATAAGCCAATACCAACATAATAGGTATTATGGTATAGTCAAATAATGATAATCCATTTGAAACAAAACAGTTACTGAATCAATAGGTATTATTATTAAATGTATAAAGGAATATTGCTATAGTCATTTAGGATGCTAATTCCAATTTTATGGACCATTAAGGTTCTCGTCCAAGTATGTAGGTACCTGAGGTTCGAGACAAGATATATGTATCAAAGTCGCATTAGTGATCAGATTATCATGGAGCTCCTACCTACTGTCATAAAAACTATATCGTAGATACCTACATTCATACTCAAAAGATATTTTTTTTTAAATCATTAATCTGTTACACAATATATCAAAAGATGGCGCTTATTGTCGCGTCATATCTTAATGTCTCGAAGAAGAGAAGTTTGAATTTTATAAAATTAACCAAAATTGTTATCAGGTAATGATATATTATTTCTTATCACACCATTTCAGGTCACTGACGTCACTTTTTACTCTGACAAAGTATTCTCTGTCCTGAGGTAACCTGAACAGTCCTCAACTCCGGTCCATTCTATGATGTTCCTCAGCAAAAACATCTGCCTCGTACCCACACCGCGACTACCCTCAATTTTTCCTTTGGCTCAATAGTAACAACAAACACAAAATTAAAATCAATAGTCTTACCACAGCAACGAAGATAGGAAGAAGGTAGTTAAATAACGCAAAAGAAATATGCTTATTCTAAGAAACTCGGTGGAGTGAATGGAATCACAAGAGTGTAAAGTTTAGCTCATTGAAGAAACAGACCTTTATTTAACTGAAAAACTAGTTCAATAAAAAAAATCCTTAGGTAGTAGTGTATAATATCTATTGCTCATTTCTATGAAATAAATCTATCTAAATTATATTATAATTCAATCTTTGTTGGAACAATTCAAGCGTAGTCATTATCCATTAGGAAAATTGACGAATTTTCGATGCACCTTTCATACTTACCCCAAAATCTGTAGAAAAATACAATATATTCTGTTCAAGGACTGCGCCGTTCAGCAAACTGTAATTACTTTACTTAGTTTTTATTCTCATACATCAAAATTAAAAAATCGAGGACTCTTGAATATTTTGCAACATGTATAGCAGTGACAATTCAAGTTCATAAATACAAAATTGTTCAATTTTATCATAATGTCAAACAAATGCAGCTGAAAACAACATGCATTGTCATCGGGAATACACAAATCCTGAATATTTCAGAGCTCTTACTGGTCGGGAAGTTATTTAAAAATCAATTGCAAATTCCATTTTAACAGACAATTAAAGTCACAGGAAAGGGTGTAAAAAAGGTTATTTTGAATAGTGGAAGTCTGGTTTATGTAAGTAAATACCAAAAAGATATATTTTTGTATAGATAAGTACATTACTCAGAGTGTGAGCAAGATGGCTTTGAAACTTCATGTAGGGGTGTGGCTGCAATTAGCCCCCGGACCTGTTAGGATATAAATCAGGAATGTCCAGAACCAAAGGGTTCTATGATAAAGTGGTACCTACAAAGTGGAGGATGAGAGGTAGAGAAGTGAGATGATCATACCTGACCTCCTAATTTAGCCATTGTGTATAGAATGTATCACTTTTAGAAACTGTTAGACGTGATGGGTAGTCCTTGATCAATTCTTGATACAAAAATTAAGGGGGGGACTGCTGCCAACGTACCTATTTTTCAATTTGATATACCATCATTACTTCTTATCGAATCGTTTTGAAAAAAATAATTTAGATAGTTTGGATATTAATAAACAAAAATATACCTTAACTTTTTGATAATGGTCTGTATAAATTCTTGTAGAAAAATAATGGCATACCCCGATTTTCAACGTTTATCATATATTTTTAATAAACTATAAGGCGTAGAGTAATATTTTTTTTCTTAAATTAAAGAAGACAAAAATATCTAGAAAAATATGATGTGACGTTGCATTAATGCTTCAGGTTTAGTAAATAAACCTAAAAAACATTTATTTTCCATTCAGCGCCATTGCGTAATAAAAGTTTTTTTGGTTTATTTACTTAACCTGATGCGTTAATGCAACGTCATATGATATTTTTCCAGGTATTTTGTTCTTCTTTAATTTATAAAAAAAAAATTTGCTCTATACCTTATATTTTTTTTGAAATTTAAGATAAATGTCTAAAATCGGGGTATGCTTATTATTTTTCTAAAAGAATATATACAGAACATTATCAAAAAGTTAAGGTATATTTCTCTTTATTAATATCCATACTAACTAGGTTATTTTTTTCAAAATGATTCGTTTAGTAATAATGATGGTATATCAAATTGAAAAAATAGGTACGTTGGTAGCAGTCACCCTCTTAAGCAGAGGTACTTAGCACCAAAATTGCATTTTATACACATCAAAAAGAAAAACAAAACAATATTAATTTATCTTACGTTCAAAAAACGTTCAATTTTAAAAAACAAATTTGCGGGTATGATTACGACCAATCATTAAAATTACATGGGTTTGTATCCCTTCAGAAAAGAAGAAAGATATCTGATTTCTATCTGCCTTACAAAATACTGAATAACCTTGTAGATAGCTCTTACCTACTCCAAAAAATCTCTTTCCTGCCCAATGAGAACAACATGCCAAAATCACCTTTTCTGTACACCATATTGCAGAACAAATTACATACCTACATAACTTACTTACTTCCGATGGCCATACAACTCCGGTAGAGCTTTAACCTCCTGAACAATAGCTTTCCAAGCCTTCCTGTCAGCTGCAGTGAACTCCCAGTCATCACAAGCATTACGTACATAATAATTTTATAAATAGGTGTCTATTACAATAGCCTTGACCCCAGACCGGATATATTTAACTCAACGCAGACATCGATGAAATGTCAATTACGCTCAGTCATTGGAAATATTATTGGTTAAAAATCAAACCTATCTTCCTTCAACCTTCATCCCTTCCTTATCAACGCTTTTCTATATCCATTACCTTCTTTTCCCCCATACGCATACACTCACCATCATACTTAATAACTCAACTACTCAAAAATCTATATACATATTATAATGTAATTAAGTGAGACTTTCTAATTGTCTTACAACTAATTAAACAAAATATTGTATAGTTTTTAAGTTTTCTAATAAATAAAAAAATTAAAATAAAAGAAATACCTTATACATCATTTTCTTCATCTTTGATAAGGTCCAGCTGTCTTTAAACTCTTCTGAGGTCTTCTGAGGTGTCATTTATTGTTTCCTAATACATCTACAGTGTAAATATGGATTTTAAGGACATAAAAGAGATATTTGTAATACATTTTTTATGTGATCTTGTAACCCGTTGGGCAAGTGCGTGATTTTATTAAAACTTAAAATCCAAAATCTTTTCTAAATGCAAAACCAAAAAAAGCGCCCAAATTCGTAATTGTCTAGTTTAAATGAAGTTTAAACCTCGTTCTGGTAAAAATATGGTGTTCTTTGCCGATGAAATTCATCGTTTGTAAAAAAATATGAAACGAAATAAAATTCGAGTCGTACGATGTCGTCAATATTAGCAAGTTAATGCGGTAATATTGTCCCCTTTATGAATGTTCCTCCTAAATCCTTTTTTGAGAGATTCTAATGGAACCAGTGGGAAGGTATAAAAGGTTTATCTCTGGAAAATATCATGCCGTATCTGGTTTTTTTTCACCTACACACACTCCTTCCATGAACTATCAATCTTCCCAGACAGTAACCAATTCTTCCGTGTGTGAGTGTGTGTGTGTGTGTGTGTGTGTGTGTGTGTGTGTGTGTGTGTGTGTGTGTGTGTGTGTGTGTGTGTGTATATAAAAGTTCCCAGTTTCCTATCCGCGTGTTGTTCGCACAACCAAAGAATCAAAAGCAATCGCAAGATTTTCTACGATTGTACGACCTAACAAAAAACAAATTTTAATATATCAATTTATCTCAACTAAATTTCGTTATTATTATTTAAGCTTGAGTAAAACCTATTATATTATATTGAAAAGTGATGAGGAAATACAAAAACCAAAGGGGGGTTATGATTTTCCACATTCGATAGTGTTTTGGTCTTGCAACTTATAATAAAAAGGTATCTATGTATGAATAAATACCTACTGTTTATTGACTGTGAAGATTTACGAAAAAAAATGTACGAGGGTATATTTAAAAACAAAAAAAAAATGAATGAATAACGCCTGACGAAGAAAATATATATTGCGGACAGGAATGGAATGAGAGTTCGGGCCCGCTCAAGGGAGGAATAGCACGTCCATGTGGACGGTATTTTGAAAAACAGAAATATTAGAAGCGTGAAAAATAGACGAACATGTATAAGTCGATGAATGTGTCAAGTGTCAAGATAGAAATAAGTGGCGTTCGGTTATCTGCCTACCCCGTGAGGGATATGGCGTGATGGTATGTATGTATGTATAATAATAATAACAAGATTTTACTTCAGTTCGTGAGCAGGGGGGTGCAATGCAACACAAACCATATTATATATACATAATTTAAAAATTGTGTGTATGTATGTATGTATATAAGTATGTATGTATGTACCTATGTATGTATGTATCTTTGTATGTATGTATATATGTACGTATATATGTAGGTATGTATATTTTTAAAACTGAATATAGAGTTATTTGGTACCTACGATCCAAAATTGGATCAATAAAGAAACTCAATGGCATGATTAATAAATAACCGTATACTCCAGTGATTCCCAAAGAGCCGGGTGGCGCTGAAGAGATCTAGAGTGGCATTTTTTGGATACCCTCGGATACTTTTTCTAAAATCAAAGCAAAGTCATACTTCTTCAAAAATATTAAAATTTTGACATATGCAAGTGAATGGCTTTGTAACTGGCCAAAAACATGAATATTTATTTCAGAATTTACCTTGTAAAGTAGCGATAGGTGTGAACTTTAATTATATGTGTGTATTTGTAAACTTATGTTAAAATAAACTCACTTTATACTGGATTAAAATGTCTCAAATTTTCGAACAAAATTACAGTCAGAATTACGGACTACGCAAGCGTCACTTGACGGGGTTGCCATATGATAGCCAATGTTGTTCAATAGAAAACAAGTATCAAAACATATAGTCTAATTAATTAGCTACTGTGACCATATTATATATTTTGATTTTCTTACTTTTGAATTTTTGAATAAAGTTCCGCTAGATCGTGAAAATATTACAGTGTGCGACGGTATTGAGGACTAGTCGCCGCGCCGCGCCGCCCCCCTGAGCAATGGAAGGAATCAAAGCATAGCCTGTATTGACAAAAATGCGGTGAGTATTATTTTTTTTTTTTTGAAAATGGGGCGGTAGACCAAAAAAGTTCGGGAACCTCTGGTATACTCTGTAGATACCATATTTCCAGATATTATCTCCTACAAAACTTTTTTGATTTCAAAAAATTATAATGTATGTAGTTGAATCCTTTATATAATGAAAGTTTAACGTTCATTTGTAGTGAAAAACGATATATGTTCAAAGATGTGATTAAAAATATATCGATCGTCTCACATATCCAGTTTGAGATAGGAGCAAAACAATAGTCCGGGCTCCATAATGATGAGTTAGACATCAAACAACCCTTTGTACGCTTTTTTCCTCACATGGAAGCCACAAGGAAACCCTTAATAATGGGAAAACTTAGGTAGGGAGTTGCAAGAACCATGTAGGCACCATATAAGTAAACCGATCTACGTATCAAAAGTTTTACATCCTGAGTTGGCGCTTATAAATTGTTCATAGGACTTCTCCCTATTATATAATTAATTGCTTTAATCAAAAGTTATAGGAAGTTTGCCAATGTTGATTCTATGGTTACTCCTCCAAAACTAACAATTCTCAAGGCTATGCTTATTCATATATGAATTATAGTATGTATGTAGATGACGTATATTTACTTAAAAACATTTTGTAATAACTTAATAAATATATCTACATACAAACCATTATGCCATATCCTAGTGAGTATGTAGTGAGCATCCAATATACACTGAACAGTCGCCTCTTGAACTTGATAAGTACAGCAACCCATCTATGGAACGATCTTCCGAATTTTAGGTTTTCCCTTATTTATTTATTTTATTTATTTATACAACTTCTTGTACATAATATAAACAAATATAATTGTAGACTGGCGGGCTTATTGCCACTAGGCAATTTCTTCCAACCAACCAGATTACAAAGTATGACAACATTGTGTATGTACAACAGCAAATAAAAAAGAGTAAAAGAAATCAAAGAAAATACGTATAACACTTAAATACTATTGAAACAAAAAAAAATTATATTTCATAGCACGAAAAAGGATATGGTAAGGACAAGAGAGGAAATCGGGATCAGGTGTTCAAGGATAAATATTCCTTCTTTAGTTTTTTCTTGAAAATACTAAGTGAGTTAGACGACGCAATATCCGGACTAAGGCTATTCCATAATCTTGCTGATTGTACTTCGAACGAAGAGCTGAGAAATTCTGTATTATGGATAGGTATGGATAGTGTTGTACGTTCAGCAGATCGGAGTGGAAGTCCATGATTGGATAAATAAGTGAATTTGCTTTTGAGGTACTGTGGCAGGTTTGGGTTCGAGAGAATATTGTACAATAGTGACAAAATGTGTATATTGCGCTTTACTTACAACCCGGATCTTTTCAATGTCCGAATTGACATTTTTACAGCAGATTGCAAACTCTCCACAACGCTACGTTGTGCGCTTTTTAGGAAGAATACAATGGATCTTAAAACCTGGTGTCCCAACTTTTGTATTTTAGTTAATAGTGAAATTGTTTGCACTGTGTCTTTACTGGTATCAAATATAATTTTACTAAATTATTTTACTGCACATAAAAAATATACAGGCTTGGAAAACTATTTATTATTTAATAAGTTAACTTTGAAAATAATTCAAATGATTTCAAATCACTGTTTTTCACTCAATTTCACTCTTCTTTTACCTTCTGTAAAAAAATGTATAAAAATGTCCATTAGTCTAGCCCGTTCCTGTCGAAATGTTATCAACAAAAAATGTGCTATTTATATTGGAGCTCCTCGTTCCTATCCGTGGTCCTTATCAAGACTAATTTTTCCGGTGCTCAATACTAATGAATTTTCACCAAGTTATGTACATACTATACAACAGAGAACTTGGTCACTTTTGCATTCCTTCACTAGTAAGATATGAAATCATTGATTTATTGAAGATTGTCCACAAATATAGTTTAAATACTCGGCGGATATTTTGTGGTTGTTCATATTAACCGTTTTGGCATGTGAATTTTGCCCTAATCCACTATATATTGAGTCACTATGCGACATGTTTCGGCAGCGCTGTCCTACCATCGACCGGCTAGTTGAGACTGAGTCAGGGCCTACCAGCCACCATACATTGAAATCGGTCCAATTCTGTGGTGATGGTATGTGTGTATTATAATATCAGAAAGCTTTTGTACGGTTTAAACGATGTCTCTGTTTAGAAATCAGAAAATTTTGCCATAAGTAAAAAAAAAAAACATCGATCTTTCAAGTATATTTTAAATTTTTCATGAGCGAATACATTTTAACTACTTAATTTATTAATATAATTGTTATTTCTTATTTTTAGCATATGTCACGTTTGCTAAAAATATTGAGATGAATTGATTTACTGAAATAACTGAATATGATGTTGGAAATTTGTTTTATTCTGGCAATAATATATTCTTCACGTGTTGGTGATGTGTTCTGTCATCTGTCATTGTGTTTTCCGTGGAACGCGGACCAAAACTATTATTTCTTATTTCGCATTTCATATTTAAAAGCTTTGTAAACAACTTGAATATTTTAAAATGCCACGTCGATGTTGTGTCACTTCATGTGGTTCGAAGGAATCAATCAAATCAATACAACGGCAATTACGGCGAGATCGTTGTAGATTGATAAAGTGAATTTCCGCGCGTGGAAATATTCATCTTCTCAGCAAAGATTTTAGCAAATTTCATTTAAATAAGACAATATGATATTGTGGTATGATTTGGCATTTATATTTCATATTATATTATTTTATAAATGTCGAGTAATTCGTTATAATAAACACCATTGTTCGTTACAATTGTCTTTTCTTGTTAACCTAAGAATTTTTGTATGTGAATTTTACTTCCTTCTTGCAGTGTTTCTCATAATGGTTGAATAATATAAGCATATTATACAATTTCAACCATTATAAGAAATAAATGCAGAGGCAATATTCAAATAAATAAATAAAGTCGAATTTAGAACCCCCCCTATAGGCCTAGCCCCGCCTATGGCCCACCTCTTAATGAGCTTTTGTACGGTTTAACAGATGGCAGTAAGCAGTATTGTTATGTTGCCAACTTCAAGTTGGTTCAGAAGTTGGTACAATTTCAATATACGGTGGCTTGCGTTCTATAGTTAGTGTGTTCTATGGACTGAGTGTTGATGTTTAGTTTTTATATGTGTCAGATGTGTGGGGAGGTGAGTAGAGGGGGTTGGTGGTGGACGGATTGGTGTCAAGACGGGCGGCGGTGGTACAGGGTCGGATTTGATTCTGTATAGTATTCTTGTTTTTTATGGGGATAGCGCTGCCGAAACATGTCGCATAGTGACTCAATATATAGTGGTTTAGGGCAAAATTCACATGCCAAAACGATTGTCCACAAACATTGTTGTACACTCTTATGACTAGAAGAATCTAAAAGACTGCATGAGAACCTTTTTTATAATGTTATTTTTTCATTTTATCGTTCAGCGAAGAAGCTGATCACAAACTCATATTATGAGAAACACTATATTTTTTTTATTTTATATTACTTCTCGGCCAACTAACAGGTACTCAATAACAAGTTGCCACATTCGACTTACTATATTAATCGTCACACAGATCCAGACCATCCATCAGCAAAAATAATAAAGAATGTAATACGAGTAGGTCGTTAATATTAAAAAATGGGGTTTAAAACAAACAATTTTAGACTAAAAAACTTATATATTTTCGATTCATTTTTATGTTTATGTACATTCAATAAGTTGATAATTAATAATAATTGTTTTTAAATATGCATTAATCTTAATGATAAAATATTTCATTGAAATTCAGCTCTTCCATCGTTGTGACATGACAAAATGTTTTTTTTTCTAAAATCTAGGAATGTGTTAAATGTCTATGTAAAGGGTAATTATAACAAAAAAAAAATATTCACGAAGATAAAATAGAATCAATTAATAATTAAGTTTTTTTTCATATTTTTGAAGAAAAAATACTTCATAAAAAAATATCATTTATATATTTTGAAAATCCATATTTTTATTTTTATTTTTATTTACTCTATACAAATTAAAGATTACAATGCGTTGTTTTGAATTATTTAATGTATTGAATATCTCAATTTTCTAACAAAAGTTTTGTCTGCTAAAAATGTAAATAATGTGTTTAATTTACTAACTAAAAAATATTTATACGCACTTTTCAATCTTTCGATTGTGACGGCTTCTAATTTGTAGAATTCCATTATGATAATGATGAATATGAACACATATATAATTGGTGTCAACACCAGTTGATTATGGCCTTATAAGCCGAAACGGTCGTCGGGAGTAAAATAAATAAATTTTAGAATTATATAATATGTGTTCATGTTCATCATAATCATAAAAAAATATTTATAAACCCATATATTGTATCCTCATTTCTAACTCTGTCACACATCTTTTTACTATTGTTTTTTTTTTCACGTGTTTGCGTCTTGTTTTATGTATTTGTGCCGCAACCACGTATTCTGTATTTGTGTCATACTCATTCATTTTTATTTAGGTATCATTTTTGCACATTTTACATGCCCACATACATCTAATATGTTTTACTTTCTTGCGTCTTACCACATGCACACACCTCATTTATTTTGGTTTTATGCCATAGCCACATTATAACATCAGTTTTAATGGATATTTTTCTTCATGACCACAATTTATTTATTCTGATTTTGTGCGTCTTTTGTCATGCTCGCATGCCATTTGATCTGCGTCCGCTTCATTTCACAACGCAATATGTATTTCATTAAAATCCACACAAACAATATCATAAAAATTATACGGTGCCACTATTTTTACGACCGGAATTGGCGGGAAAAGCGTTTTCCCGCCAAAAGTGTCTATTTACACGACAAATTTTCTGACGTCGTCTATGTTTTTAGGTCATTTATAACCATAGAAAGCGCAGATAAATCAAAATACAAAAATATTTACCTTTGTCATTTTTTCAATGGTCATAAAAATGCATCATGGAAACCAACTTGAAGAAAAAATAAATAATATTGGCATCTTATTACATTTACTCAATTTTATAAATCATTTTTCATCGAGATCTACAATTATAACAAAGTATAAACAAAGGTAAATATTTTTATAACTTGATTTATCTGCGTTTTCTGTGGTTATTTTTGGTTTTCGTCTATGGTTGAGTCGTGTAAATAGTCGTAGCCAAAATTATATTTATATCGTTGAAATATACGTAAAATAAAAATATATATTTGTAACCTCGAAATAATTACATACATATGAAATGAAAATTATTGGAACGATAAATTCACAATTTTTAAATTCTCTATCCTATGAGAGGTGCAAAATAATAGTTGTTAGAATGAAGAGAACAAAAGATGTGAGTAATGTGAGATGAGCAGCCTTGGCAGTAGTATCATCAGCCATGACACTGGAGGCTACAAGAACCTTTCCTGGAGGCAAGGGTTGATATGCTCTCACGGGACCGTCGACAGCGCTGGGAGGAGGGGCCGAATCCACTTCACTTCTTACTTCCAAGCAAGACGGTACCTAAATAAAATTAACAATTATACTACAAGCTATACAAGCGGGTTCGAGGATTGTCTTTACATTGCATCTTATTTTAAGACAAATAAACTTTAAAACATTTCTCTTTTTTATTAGATTAATTTCAAAGAAGAAAACTTGATCTTGTATTTTATTTGAATTGTGACTCAAGTCAAACAATATTGTTACTGAGTATATACGTTGGGAAGACCACAGAGCAAATTTTAATGTCAAACTGCTACATAACATAAATGACAACAACGGGTGTGCATATTATGGTAGAAATAATATTAGAATAATAACATGTCAAAATTTACTGTATCAGTTTATACTTTTGTGTTTAAGATATTGATAACTATGTAATATTGTAATTTACTGTGTTGTGATGTCCGCTCTATGTAACTACGTATAACCAAAATGTCAAATATTTGGCTTGATAAAATTGTAAACTGCTAGCCCTAGAACAGGGTTACCTAGTTGGGCAGCAGTAATCTTCATAAAAGTCTTTGTGATAAAGGTGTGAAAAATAAATAAATAAATAAAATACTTAATACAAAATTAATGTAAATATTTTTATACTATCGTCGTCCGTACAAATTTCATACTGATTTGAAACAAATCAGATTGGGCGTTAAAATTACTAATTGAATATACCTACTGTTAAATATAGTGACTGTATATTTTATTCTTAATAAAATGTTTATTTTCAATTAACTATGCATTAATAAAAAAAATGATAAGAATGATAACATTTACAAATTTTACAAAACCCTTTTGTTTAAATGTTGTATATAGGTACAATTTTTTCAATATTATTTAATGGCGAAATGTCACAAGTGAGATTTTTCTCACTACAATGTATCCATTGGGTAATTATTGTAATCATTGAATCATCAATTTTCGTTTGTTTGACTTTTGTGATAAAAACGTTTCCATAATAATCATAGAATCAATCTATTGAATAATTGAAATTCTGGCTCGTAAAAGATCGCAACTTCATTGTTTAAAAAACAATTTCTCAATTGATGGCGTTAGAGATAAGATGGTGTTCTCGGCTTATTCTCAAACGATGTTAATTTACCATGCAGCATTATTTGAAATATTCAAAATTTGGATTGATTTTTATCCTTTACTTTCTCCTTGTCTTTTTATTACAGTTATATTATGTTATAATTTTTAATGCTGATTTTTTTAATGCTTATTGCTGTTTTTTTTCTTTTCAATACTTTCTTTTTCTCATTTTTTTGTGTAACTTTTTTGTAATAATTAAACAATATATGTTTTTTATTTCGATGAAACAATCAAGGCGTATGTATAAAATAATTTCCAGTTTAAGATTATAATGCTGTATGTTCTCCCAAATAAATTAAACATAATTAAAATATTGATACAATAATGCATGGTCACACTATATGTTTTGTTTGTATAATGGTACTATTTGTTGATTTGTATAATAGTGAGCCTACAGTTGGGATTGTATGATAATTGTTGCAGTTATCACCACAGGTACCTAACTGTGGGTAACTGCGGCATGGTTTATTGTAATAAAATTCTGAGCTCATTTTTTCATTTGTATTTAATTGTATTTTGTTAATTTATTTTACTATTTTGTTCAAATTTTGTTATGCACTGTCTTAACTATTTTATGTTAAATTGTCGACCTCAATACAGGTCCGTCCTAATGAGGTCGACAATTATATACCTGTAGAGATAATTAAATAAATAAAATATTATACCATTTTATATTTTTATATTATCATCAAGGTTTTCCGAAAAAAAAATCTTTGAATATTTTATTGAAAATATCTCATTTTATTAAAACGGAAAATATTCCTATCCGAATTAATACCGAGAATTCATAAATGATTCCCGAATGAAATATCAAGAATATTTCAAAGGGTGTACTTTTTGAAAATCAACGGAATTAATAGCAAATAACTCGAGACAATATCGTGAAATCATATTTTTCGTAATTAAAAACATCCAATACAACGTTTTTTTTTAACAAAATATTTGGAAATATATTTTAATGATACTTTTTTTAAAATACATAATCGAATCGAAAATATTAATATAAAAAAAATAACATATATATTAATAAATAAATCAATCATCGAATAAGTAAATAAATAAAAAAATGTTATATTATATTAAAATGGTATAATGGTAAAAGTTTTTTTTTTGATTAAGTAAATAAAATGATGAATGAATGAATGCATAGGGACGGAAGGGAATGAAGGGACTGTAGGGATGGAAGGGAATAAAAAGACGGAATAATTAATAACGATACACTACCCTCCTCCACGCACAACAATTTCAAGCGTCAGGTAACACTTTGGCTTATGAATAAGGGCAGACGGGGATCGGAAACATCTCTAATACACATTTTAAGTTAAATTTGCACACATATATATTGAACATCTAAATTATCTTACAAATCCAGTATAAATAAATTTTCTTAGTTATGTAATCTTAATAATATACCCTCAATATTTAACCTTTGTCTAAATGCTTTAAGAGTACTACCACAGAACAGGCATTCAGCCTAGTGAGATAGTAAAATTTCAATATCTATGTTATGTATACCATTATGAAATGTAATGTACTGAAATATGTAAATAAAATAAATATATAATATTGTTTGACATTTATGTTCGAGTAAAATTGACTTTAGATTGGGATAGTTCTGTAATTTGGTTTATATCTATAATAATTTTATTTTAATCTAGTGTTATTTATGAACAATGAAAAAAATTAAATACGTGAAAAAAGTATTCGGAAAGTCAGAATTGATGTAAAAACGTGAAGGCGAAATTGCTGCAATAACTTTATACAACTTGCGAAAAATCAAGTGATGTTTCGAGAAAGCACTTGTGTACGAAAAAATGTGGAACGTGAAAAAAGTTGCAAAGAATATTCTTGAATGTGTATACCTGAGACGTGTAATTGTGTTGTTCCTCGCAGCGAGCAGCCTGGTCCCCCAAGCATGCGATGTATGCCAGGGCATGCGGAATGTAACTCTGCTCGAATGTTCCAGAAAACAGCACAGTTGCCAGGGGACCTGAACGTTCAAACATGAATTATTCACTAATTTGTCTTGCCGTTGTTTCTATTGCATAACTACACTTGTTCCTTCTAAAGGTTTTTTTTGTTCTCGACTAAAAGAGCAGTTTTTTACGAAGAAATTTCATATAACGCTTGAAAGCATTCATTTGATGACTACGTTATGAAGACATATTACCAATTGGCATTCATTTCTTTTAAAATAAAATGATTTTTTTATTTAGTTAAGAGGTACCTGGATACACTCGCAATTGTTTTAAAAATGACATTATTAGAATAAAAAAAAATTAATTCCTCGCTGTATTATTCTGGTACAATCTTTAGTAAAAATTTTGCAGGGCTTTTTGTCGCACACAAGAAGACAAAGAATATTTAATAAGATTTTAGTAGTCGTTTTCTTTTTATTAATTTACAATTTATGCATTTTTAGTTTTATGCAAATCAATATTTATAAATATGGCGGGGCACTGCAGAATTGATAGATGTGAAGGATAAATAATAACGAAGAAAATAAATAGTAGACAGTAGGCGAGTTTGCTCTTCAATAAGTTATATCTCCATTATCATCGTATGTAAGTACAACAAATATAATTAATTTTACTTATTTTTTAACAAATACTCAATAATGTACGCGACGTCCTACGTAGGCGATTCAAAGCGAATGCGAAGCGGCGCGGCGTGGCGCGAAAATAACAAACAGTCGGTAACTATGGTAGTGTCCTACGTTACCGACCGCGAGTTGGTTTCGATGCGGCGCGGCGCGATGCGAAGCGAACTCGATCAGTTGGTTTGATATTTTCGCGCGAATTGATAGCGGCGCCATTGTTTTTTGACATGTCAGAAACAGAAATTTAAATTTCTGTCCATGAACGTCCCATATTATGGGACAAATTATTATCGAACCGCGAATTTTAGGATTTGGCAAAAATAAATGGGACTACAAGTAAACACATTTATTTATTATTGCTATTTTACAATAGGATGTTGTTCAAAACACAGTAAAAGTTTTCTCTCGCTTGCACGAATGTCAAATGTTTCCCGGAAAGATGTAAATTCAGTCTCATTTATTAATTCAAGATCACGTAATTTTTCATACAAATCGTGATATCCCCCATAAATATTTTATTTTTATTTTATTTTATTTTACCAAGGACAGCACACAGTACATGCATACAATTATTGAAATTAAATAAATAAAAATACAAAAATAACACGTACCTCTTACGTACTATACCTAATATCATAATAATACAACAAAAAAGTGTGAATTAGTGGGGTGCGCGCATGAGAGAAGAGTAATACATGTGTGAGTGAAAGAGATATCTAGAAAGAGTACACAATATTAGTTTCACTTCTCTGCCGTACATACTTCTTGAGTATTTTATATACGTACATCCATGGCAGTAGCTGGCGGCAGAGGGAACGATTCGCGCACACGTAGAACAGAGCCGCCGCGTCGCACCGCTTCGCATTGAATTCGCTTGTATCCTCACCGCATCGTTTCGCAATCGCGTTCGCTTTGAATCGCCTACGTAGGACGTAGCGTAATATTATGTAATTGGTACGTTTGTGATCTTGTTAAAAATGCCATAAATTAAATTGGTGTCTTTCATCAATCTAAAACGATTTTTGTTTCAAGTCGACAGTGTCAATGTAATTCTGAATTGTAATAGCCATCAATTTCAATTAAATCTTAAAATAAAAATATCTTACCCAATGCATACACCGGTACGTCTTCTGCGCCATGCGTGGCCCACTGTCTCGGTGCGGCAGCTCCATGGACAGCATCTCTGTGTGGAGATTCAGGACTTTCATGAGCTCCTTCAGTCCCCTGAGGCGCTGGGCGAGGACTTTCGTCTACCACGGGCCTCACACCGTGTCCTGGACCACTTCCATATAGCAAGGTGCTGTACGGAAGACCGTCTACGTCTGACATCTTGGAGTCTGTACCTGTATAATAGACCGACTATAATGGAGCATTCCAATATTATTTCTCAAACGTCAATTGATTCCACAAAAAAATCTTATAGCTGGGTCATGTATAGTGCTTAAAATTGCCAGATACCGCATCCAGAAATCTAGCTGGATCCAGCAAATTTTTAAGCTTACTGAATCCAGCGCAGCGGATCCACAATTAATTAATTTTCCAAATAATGGCTTAACAGCAATAGCAATAAATGAAAATAACAATAACAAACCATTAACATAAACCATTACCATTGTGTGGAATACTTTTATAACAATATCTGGGAGATAATTGACAAACATACACCAATATATAGACGGACATCGAGAGCTTATCCCAATTGGTTCAGTGGTGCTCTGATCAGAGTTCTGAGGGAGAAGGATAAGTTTCACCATAGATTCAAACGTTTTGGTAATCTCATAGATTATAACACCTTCTCTTTATTGAGATCCAGATCTAAAAGACTTATAAGAGAATGCTATAGATCATACATCGCTAATGTTGAGGACTCAATAAAGAGTAACATGAAAAGTTTTTGGGGGTTTATTAAATCTAAGAAAAGCTCACAAGCGATTCCTCGTGTAATGCACTTAAGCAATGTATCTTCATCTAATGGTCATGAAATTGTGGAATTATTTTCAAAGTATTTTTCATCTGTTTTTGGTATTAATACGTCGACGGAGGCTGACGTAGTACTCCCAAACCAATCATACGAGATTAGTTACTCTATCTTTTCTGTTAGCTTGTCCGAGAAGGAAGTACGTGACAAGATGCTTAACCTCGATCCCAACAAGGGACCGGGACCTGATAAAATCCCACCATCATTCATAAAAAAGTGTGCCGATCATCTTGCCAGGCCTTTGCATATTATTTACGACAAATCTCTGTTAACTGGGGAATTTCCTGAACTCTGGAAGATTGCTAACATAACGCCAATTTATAAATCTGGCGATAGAGAAGATATTTCTAATTATCGCCCAATAAGTCTTCTATCAAGCTTTGGTAAGATATTTGAGTCTCTAGTATACGGTCGAATACTTAATCACTTCAAACAGCTACTCAGTCCGTCCCAACATGGTTTCATCAATGGGCGTTCTACAACGAGTAACCTGCTGGAATATGTTGACTATCTTAAGTTGACTGTTGGTGGACGCAAACAGGTAGACACAATCTATACTGATTTCCGTAAGGCGTTTGATAAGGTTGATCATGGTATACTCTATAAAAAGTTAGAAGCGACAGGAATTCACGGCAATCTTCTAAGATGGCTGAAATCCTACATAAGTGGAAGAATCCAGACTGTATGTGTGAATGGTTTTGAGTCTTCGCCTTCCACTGTAACGTCGGGTGTACCCCAGGGTTCCCACTTAGGCCCATTATTGTTTAATATTTTCATAAATGATCTCCCGGCCATCCTTAGTTGTGATTGTTTGTTATACGCAGATGACCTAAAGATCTTTAAGAACATTAATAACTTCAATGACTGTCTACAATTACAATCCAACCTTGATGCTATCAACACGTGGTGCGAATCCAATAAAATGGAATTAAACGTCGAAAAATGTTTAATTATAGGATTCTCCAGAAAACGCACAACAATTCATTTCGACTATAAGCTGGGCAATATTCCATTGAAAAGGGTTGACTCAATACGGGATCTTGGGGTAATATTTGACTCTGGACTGACGTTCAAGTGTCATATAGACGACATTGTGGCTCGCGCAAGACGAACAGCAGGGTTCGTCTTGAGAACAGCAAAACCTTTCAAGAGAAATGAAAGTCTGATCACCCTGTTCCGTTCACTGGTGCAGAGCATACTTGAATACAACTCATGTGTTTGGAGTCCTCACTATGGAGTTGACATCGACCCGATAGAATCTGTCCAAAAATATTTTTTAAGAGTCATCACAAATAGAGCAGGGCTGTGTAATAGGTTGAGGACTTACGATGAACGTTTAGACTATTTCGGAACTACTAAACTCGAGACTAGACGACAAATACATGACTTTACTATACTTCACAAAATTGTTAATGGTATCATAGATTCGAGACTTTTACAATACATACAATTTAACATTCCTAGAAGATCGTTGAGATTTGCCAATACCTTTCATGTCAGCATGCTTCGTACTAGCTTTATGTATTACAGTCCTATACCGAGAATGTGTAGACAGTATAATGAGGTGACAAGGGAGTATCCTGATCTTGACGTGTTTGCCGATTCGCTGTCTGCTTTTAAGAAAAAAGTTAAGTTACGCCTGTTGGTTTAGAATGTCTCCGTGAAATTTAAATTTAAATTGAAATTAAAATTTACTTGATGTTTGAATGCTATTGCATGTTCTGTTAAGGATTTTTTTTTTCATTTTTTACTGTTTCTTAAAATGTCTAATTGTTGTTTAATGGATGTAGTATATATATATATGTGTAATTAATGCTTTAATTTAATAATAGCTCATGAAATTTATTAATGTTGTGTGCATCCATTATTGGAAGTCCAGCATACTCATAGATAAAAACAAATATTTTGACATGAAAGTTATAAGCTGGATTTCTGTTGATGCGCCTTTATAAATAAATAAATAAATAAACAATATATAAATAGTTTTCCCGGTGGATTAATATGTAATAATCAATATGTACATTAATTATTGTGGACAAAAGTTATTGGTTTGTCTTTTTTTTCATTTCATTTCATATTTTTTTTGTTATATTAAATAAATAAGTACACATCGAGCAACAGACACGACAGTTACACAAAATGTATAATACCAAGAATCGGGTGGTCTCTAGGTGCCCCATGACCTCCGATTGTCATGACATGACCATGGTCTGCAGTAACAAGCAACAAGTCAGCTCTACCAACTGCAGCCCTCACGGCAGCTTCTAACTGAAGAGTTTCGTCAAGGGCACGATATGGATTGTTGTAATGGTGACCATGATCGATACGACCACCTAGATTAACAAAAAGCATATCATTTGAGTTATTGTACAAAATTTTTACAACAATTTCCAAACTTATATCAAAGTTTCTGCCGACTAAGAATGTTACAATTGAAATAGATACACACAATGATATATTTACAACGACGATAGATTTAGAGAAAAAAAAGAGTCATTTCAAATAGGATACATTATATCCAATTTGATATTTAATTCAAAATATTTTATCGACATTGTAAAGACAAAATAATAGAATCCCTATACGGTTGTAACGGAATATAACAGAGTTCTTCGACTAAAAACTTTCGGACAAAATTGGATTTTATCAATAAAAAAAAGTTGCATTTGGAAATAAATACTGTTTAATGATTTTATGCTTTGCATACAGCTAATGAAAATTCGGATCGGTTTTTATTTTATGCAAATAAATACGTAAAAGTTAGCCGATATTCTTATTCTTGACCTATACATCACTACACCTTTCTAGTATCGATATATTTTAAATCATTCACCTTCAACCATAAGAAAAAATCCTTTTGGACTTCTTTCAAGAATAGAAATGGCTGCTAGAGTCATCTCCAGTAGAGTAGGGTCAGCAGAAGGACCAGGTGCTCTATCAGCAGCGAAGCCCAAATGAGAATACTCGAATAGACCTGTACAGGTTGAAACAAAAAATTTAAATGGGAGCCACGATAGAAATATAAAAAAAAACAATATCTCATTCTACAAAGATCATACTTTCGAGTTGTAAAGGTTCGAGGAAATGATTAAAAAAAAATCTATTTATTCCTATATTTGTATAAAACATTTTTTTAGCATAAAACGTTAGTCAATTTTTATATTTTATAGTACATCTTAGTACAAAATTTTCTCATCCGTCACTAATATGGTTGAAATGTCTTTTCCAAAGTGGTTTCATCAAAAACATAAGTATTCATTATACTGTATATAACTAATAGGTTGTCATATGTCAAATACTAATTTAACACGCACCCAATTACGAGTCGCTACATTCTGAAGACATGCCCAAAAGCTACATAATATAATCTCAGATTATTTATTGCATATGGCTATTTATTTATTTATTTATTTATTTAGTTGGTTCTCGGGCAACTAACAGGTACTATGTCAAATATTAATTTAACACGCACCCAATAACAAGTTGCCACATTCTGGAGACTTGCGATATTAATCGTCTCACAGAAACAGACTGAAAACACAATTAAAAACTGTGTCTCCACCGGGAATCGAACCCGGGACCTTTGGATCAGCAGTCAGATACCCAACCAACTGAGCCACGAAGGCCGACAAAATAATATACGGCTATAATAATATACAAACCATCTCAAAATATCTGTAGTTTTATGGTCGTATTACATGAGTTATTTAAGAATAATATAAGAAAAAGTTGAGGTCCCGTAAGCAGTATTCTCGCAGTACAGGACCTTACCCTTTTTTACATTTTTCTCAAATAACTCTTGTAATATGGAATAAAATTCATATCATTTAACTATGAAAAACTACTGTACACTACATATTTCGATTTCGAAAATTCATCCAACTATTAAATAAATTATAAAAAATTACTCTGGCCAACACCATAACTCACACATGCGGGTCAAATAATACAATCAATTAAGTTATATTATACATAAATTTAAAAACACAGAACCCTTTTCAACATTTTAAACCAAAAGTAAAGACGTTACTAATTAAACTTACAATAAAACTGTCGAATATATTATTATTTCTGTGCAACTGTCGAATGTATTTTTGTCTGTAAATGTCTGATGTGTTATCCTGTATGCGTCTGTTTAACTATATTCCTGCAACTTATTTTTGCAATATTAACTATAACATAAAACTATAAATGACAACTTTATACTAAGAATATTATATTAACTTATAATTACTATTGTGTATGTGAGTAACGAATCCAGAATATTATTCAATGTGACTTTATTACACATACAAATTATAATTTAAAAATATACAAATTAATTCATTACTCGAAAATATGCACGCAAATATATCACAAAATAATAATTCACGATGTATGGTGTTTACACGATTGGCCTATTTAAAAGAATGAGCCCTCCGTTCATTCAATATACGAATGCATCCGACTATGCATTCGGGAATCTCCGTCGACACGAAGATATATCACAATTACCATGAAAAAATGTTAAGTGTAAAACTCCGCTTCGTAACACAATTTTTATTTTATACAAAGGGGAAAATTGAGAAATTTTGTTAATTGCTGTACTGTTTTTATAAAAAAAAAAAAAAATAGCATCACCTAATAAGTAATCTACTTTGTCCGTATCGACAGCGTCCAACTGCTCCTTGTTCCAGACATACTCGGCTCTGAGTTTCCTCCTCTTCTTGTCTCTGAGCCAATCGTCTATTAAGTTTCTTCCGTCAAGTCGGCGACCTTCAGCCGAAGGTTGCTCCGGGTCCCTAGCAACGGTTGGCAACCAATGACGTCTTCCTCCGCCCAAGAGAACCTGAACATATAGCGATACAATACCTCCTGTTATTTTTATTCTTTGAAAATCATGAGTAAAAAAACACATAGTTGATTTATTCTCAAATTTGTGTTTCTGACAATAAATTAAGATAATCGAATTGGAGCATAGAATTATCAATTATATAATCGAAAATCCGATGAATATAAAAGTGATTAGTTATTTTCAAAAGTCTTTTGTGATAAATGACAAAAGCAGAAAGTATTTAATGACAATGATACAACTTATTCGGAATTCCTGAACTCCACCAAATTGAATAGATTCGTATGTATATATAAGTATGTATATTATGTTTACTTCACAAATAAATCAAATCGAACTGAAAGTATAGCCTGAAGCGGAAAATATTCCTATACCAATCTGTTAAAAATATTTTCCTTTATAAGGCGGTTTTATAATTGTTATATTCACTTTGTTTTAAAATTGACAAGTAACTTGAAATCATCGGCTTCTTTTGATAACTTGAAATTTATAGTTTGCAAACGATAGAATATTTAAAAAAAACTCAATTATAAATATTAATTTAATGTATCGTTTTGGGGTAATTCAATGTACAATGTACACTATAAGCGAAGAAAGGAGTTCGATTTGATATTTGTATTCAAAATTGTGAGCTGCATATAGGATTCCGTTGGAGAAAATTGCCTTTCGTTGTCCTTCATTTGCAATTCCAAATGTGAAAAACAAATAATGTAAAACTCTTTCGTCAGACGTAGTCAGACGTGTAAATAAGATAATTCTATTGATAAATAATCTGCAACCGATATTCATTATAACAATTATGCAGCTTTTAAAAGAAAACTTTTTAATGATGTGAGTTAATGTGTAGAAATTGACTTTTTTTATTTCAATCTTGTTTTTTCTTCCTTTTGTTACAACTTTTGTTTTGCTGTTGACTTTTTGTTAACCAGTTATGGAAATTTTGCAGGTATATTTGTTTTTTATTTGTTCTATTACAATGTATAAACAGCTGTATATTCCTTGAAATACAAAAAATATTCCTTCCACAATTTCTACTTTTATGTTTTTTTTTTCCAAATAGTTGTGACACAAAAAATATAAGTAAGTTTTGCCTGTCTCTTCTTAATTTTATGTAATTTATTAACCAAAGTTTTTATTTTTCTGTATTTCATCATAATATTGAAATATGAGATTTGAATATACAAAAAGCTTAAAAATACATGAATATAAATATAATTCTGAGAACCGTTTAATTTTCCAGGATTTTATTTCATCCTATCCCTCCCATATTCACATATTTACTGATGGTTCTAAAATGTCATATGATTCTGTTCTAGGAGTCGGGGTATGCATTCCTAGTCTCAAAATCGAGAGCAAATATAAACTTTCATTCCAAACATCTATATTCTCTGCGGAATGTGTGGCAATCAAAATAGCACTCGACTCCATACATAGTCTAAATCTTCAAAGGGCAATCATTTTTACCGACTCACTCAGCTGTGTCTCTGCAATTGTTTCTAATTTAAATACAAGACCTAATGACATAAATCTCTGTGAAATACGTAAAAAATTCTACAATCTGAGTTCCGCAAGTAAAGATTTAAAGATTGCTTGGATTCCTTCACACCGAGGAATCGAGGGCAACGAAATTGCGGACAGGTTGGCCAAATCCGCCATTGAATCGGGCAAAAATTTAAATAACTTCTTTCCTACATTCGACGACGTGATCCTATCGCTCAAGTCTCGAAATTGGAACGAGTGGGAGAAGGAATGGAACTCTCCGACTTCGAACAAAGGCAGATTTTATAAAGATATTCAACCTACGATTCCAAGAAAGCCTTGGTATACAGCTTATCAGTTGAACAAATGTGTCGTCTCAACTATGTTATGTAGAATGCGGATAGGACATTGCTCAATAGCCCCTCATCTATTCAGAATAGGAGTTGTTAACAGCCCATACTGCGAGTGCGGTCAGGATCTCGAGACACTGAACCATGTGTTCTTTGCCTGCCCGTTGGTCTCGGATAGAGGTATGTAGGTAATATGTACGGAGAAGTGGTGAAAATAGAAAGACCCTTTAATATGGAGCATCTGTTGGCGATTGGCTAACGACATGTAATATTAGAAATGGCTAAATTCATCTCCACCACCGGTATAAACATATAGCTGACTGTAGGAAGCCTTTCACTCGACCATTAGAAAGTGACTGACGCATTTATTGATTTATTGGAAATTCTTAAATTGCTTGTACATATGCTTCCCTTTTGTAATCATTTAATGTAAACCCCTATTTCTCTGAGATCTAATGGAATTCTGTTTTTACTCTTCTTTTCAACAGTAAATATATTATGATCTAAATTGTACAGCACAAATCCACCTCTATTGGTGGCTGTGCCTTATTAAAAAAAAATACATAAATTTAAAATTGACGGGGAAAAATACATAAATGTAATAATCTCGACAGTGAATATGTTATAAATGTTTCCCAGTAATTATAGTTTGTGACAGTCATTTCATTTTAAAAATTTCCTAGTCGATAGGTACCATAGAATTCCTCGTTTTTATTTCAAAGGAATATTTCAATCTGGGCACTAAGTTATCACCTTCGTACATCATCCCATACAAACTGTTATATTATTCACGCTTCTAATATTCCCATTTTTACGTTTTCGATATCCCAGACGTGCCAACATTTTCTTGGCTAACCCTCGAGTCCTCACACCACACACTTCACTGGCTTTCATTCAGTTCATCATTAATAAATTGTTCATCGTACTTTCATAGAAACGAGGTCAAACAATTTTGGGCCTTTTTGTGTTCATAACATATCTTAAACAATTTGGTAGAATGATAAGGAAAAAAGATAAATAGGATGGATAGGGTTTTTAAAATACAATACCTACAAACTGTTATGATAGATGTTGATCAACTAATGATCTTCTTCTTCTTCTTTTATGTAGACCTTTTGGTCTGTTTAATATTGGTATTTACAATATAAAAATAATACTCGTTGAATTTTTATAGTGTTCCAGTCATTTGTGTTAGCTTTTGTGAGATTTAATACCCTACCCATTTAATTTATGAAGAATTTAAAGTACCAATACCAATTTACGATATTTTCAAGAAATTTGTAATATTACAGAATCTGAATGTCACTTGACTATAACAGAAAACCGTACCAGAAACAAATATAAATAATATATCCATCCAAAATTAAATACTTCATTTGCGCAGCACCATTACACATATGTAGGTATGTACATGTGAGAACATTTATTTTAATAAACTTCAAACGAATATATTATGTAAGAGTTGAATCATGGTCACGTGTACATGGTCATTAAGAGACAAAAGATGTTGGATATTAAGTGGAGATTGGTAAGTGATTTTAATTAATTGTTTGTATATATTTTTGAAGGCGGAATTATTTTTACAGTTAAAAAATACATGATTAACAATTTAAACGCTTTACAAAACGCTTTAAAAAATACATGATTAACAATTTAAATTTACGAAACGCTTATGGTAGCTATGGAAGAATGTGGTATCAGAGGACCAATGTAGAAGTGGTTCGAGAGTTATCTCAGTGAGAGGCAATTTGTAGTCAAAATTAAGGACAGAATAAGCGAGAAAAGGACAGCCAAATACGGAGTGGCAACTGGATCAATCACTGGACCATTATGCTACATTATGCATGTCAATACACTCGGGAATGTCATTAAATACTGTAGTAAATACATGTTTGCGGATGACTTAGGAATTTTGTATGCAGATTATGATACGACTATCATCGAAAAAAACATCCAACATGACCTAAATAACATATTTAAATGGGCCCATGACAACGGAATTATTGTAAATGTGAAGAAAACGAAATATGTACACATACGGTCAGCTCATTCAAAACAAAAAAATGTAGCATTCAAAATTGTTGGACATACCTATGAATGCATGCACAAAAATTATATTGATTGTGCATGTTCAGAAATTGAAAAAGTTGACCAATATACATACCTAGGATTACAGATTGATAATACATTTAATTGGAGTAAACACGTAGAACTCATTTGTACAAAATTAAATTCAATATTGTGTAATTTTTATATGTTAAAGGGTAGTGTTTCTCGGGCCATACTGTATTCTATGTACTATGCTATGGTCGACTCGATTGTCAGCTACGCGTTAACTTGTTACGGCTTAACTTACCCAACACACACCAATAAAATTAAACAAATTCAAATCAATTTCTTGAAAATGTTGGTGGACAACAATACAATAAAATCATGTAATAGTCAATATAAAAAATTATTTGAAATATGTAAAATACTCCCAATACAAAATAAATTAAAACAGTGCATCATTTTGGAAGAATACAAAGATGAATCTTTTAAAACAGAAATAAGTCACATATATGGGACAAGGCTGGCGATGGAGCGCGCCCTGCAGGTACCTAAGACAAACAACGTGTATGGAGATGAGATCGTACCAGGAAACATCTTGTCTTGTACCGCATATTATTAACGCGTTGCCGATTAGGATAAGAAATATTTTAAAGTCTGACGAAACGAAAATAGTTACTATAAAAAATACTCTTAAACATCTGTATCTGAATTCAAGCGTTCGTTAGACTTTAAATTATTATTATTGATTAATTATAGGTATATCTAATGTATATTATGTGTAAGGTTTATTTCAATTTTTATTTTTTTTTTCTATCGAATTTCAAGTTTTTTTTTTCTTTCCAAATTTTTGTTTGGTCTCTGTATCTTTAATATTTGAGATTAGTTTATTGAAATAATTATATGTGAAATTTATAAAATTATGTGAAAGAGAGAATCTGCTCTGCCAAAAAACTGCTTTGTAGTTTGGCGGAAAAAGAACAATGTATTACTTTTTATTAAAAAATAAATATCTTAAAAAAAAAGGGGTGTTAATAGAATCATGATGTACAATTTAGTTTTTTATTTCGATGCTTTTTTAATAGTTATTGTAATATTGTTGCTCGTAATGAATTTTGTGTTTGTATTCATTTTTTTTAGTTTAAGGCAATTCACCCTGTATAGAGTGCTATGTGCCAATTATTTCATGTCAGAGGAGAAAAGTTAATTTTATTATAAATTTATGTCATTCAATGAAAGGAATTTTGAAATAACGGACAGTACACGTGAATTATTAAGAGACAAAAGATGTTGGATATTAAGTGGAGATTGGTGAGTGATTTTAATTAATTGTTTGTATATATTTTTGAAGGCGGAATTATTTTTACAGTTAAAAAATACATGATTAATTGTCTCATCCTCATCACCACACTGTCAAAGTGGGCTGTTTAGAACCTTAATTCTATACAGATGGGAGGCAATTGAACAATGGCCAATTATTTGCATACATACATAATTGACAAATAATATTCTTAACTGCAATGCCCCACTAGGTAAAAAACCTGTGCCGGGGCTAAAGCATTTTGAAATAATGATACTTTTAACAGTGAATGACAACTAACAAAACATACACAAAATTAGCATTATGTTTTTTATGTACTCACTTTCTCAGCAAAAGCATTTTTGCTTTTTTATAAATGAAAAAAAAACACTGACATTTACTGACATTTAAAGTAGGTAGGTTGGTATATATGTTTTATTGAAAAATAAAAATTAATAATGTTTTTTTTTTCAACCATGATATTATGTAATTTATATTTAAATATTTTGTAGGTATATTTAATTACCAGGGCCAGATGAAATATAAAAGGTACTTCCAAGTAGGTTAAGCATTATTTTTTTGTATTTGAATTACAACTTAGGTATATAACTATCACAACTCTCACATATATGACTTGAAAATTATGTATATACCGTTGAGATGACCAAGTCTTGAATGTTTACAGTCTTGGTCGGTTCCGGAATAAGAGGACCAAACCGAAATACCGGTCTTCCAGAAAGACCGCCCAAAAATTGATAGGATTGCTTGTGCTCAACTTATTCTAAATTGTTCAACTACAACTACTCGATTTTTTTAATTTATTTGTAAAACAAACAGAATACAATGTTATGAGTAAAGAATATTTGTTTATTCAGAAATATAATATGATAGTACAAAAAAAATATGATTAGTTCGTAGAATCCCAATAATATGCTTTGACATAATATATGATATGATAGAAATAACAAACATAAATTTCACATTACAATGACAAATATAATAGGTAAAGTCTGATTATTTTAAGAGTGCCAAAGCTCATAGGGTGACCATGGTGTAAAAGAAAAAAAATATTATGGGATTTTTTTATCATTTCATGATATAAAACGGTTGTAACTTTCACATGCATATATCTTCAAAACCTTCAAATCTTTTCATACCTATTCTTACTCCCGGTACCATGCGGCTTTAATGAGTCTATATTATTAGGTTTTTTCTGCAAATGTTAATGGGCATCTCCTGGGAAAGTAATATTTAAACAAAATATTTATTTGATACTTTTTATTAGGAAAATAAAAGAATACATTATGAAGTAATTAATCCTTATAATAATAAACAGTTACATATTATTTTACAAAATAATAAATTATATTATACAAAATATTTACATAATAGTTCATTGAGGCAAACACACATACATAAATAATATGTCTATGTAACTAATACAAATAAATAATGGACACTTATTCTATACTAAGACGGTGATAACACATGTTTATAATAATAATTATATATCGATATTAAACAAAAAATAAAATACATAAGTTATAAAAATAAATACAATTAAATTCTTAATTTAGAACACATGGTCACCATAAAAAATCAAACGTGAGCTCACTTCGAGAGATAGATACGTACTGTCGGGTTTGTTGATGTTTGTTGTTAAGGACACCAAATGGTGTAAACCAATCAGCAACCACGAGTCTACTAATACATTTACATGCGTAAATACTATGCATTTTTTTTGTTTATGTATAGAATTGGCACTTTAAAAAAAATCAGACTTTACTATAAATGTAACGAATATTATGTAAGAGTGTGTTTTTTTTTTTTATATATAAGGCAACCCACCCTATAAGGAGGGTGATTTGTGCCATGACGAAACGAATATGTGTATATTTAAAAGGAAATCAATTTGTTATATGAGAATATCTCTTAAAGATTTATTGCATTTAAATTAAGAAATTTTGATATAATTGAGTGAACTTTAGTCGAATTTAGGGAGAGAAGATGCGACATATTTACAGGCAGAGGGACACGCAGCTTGGCATAAAAGTCGAATTTATCGTGTATTGGACACTCCATGAAAACGTGATCCAACGTTTCCACCTCTCCACAATCACACAAAGGACTGTCCCTTATGTGTATTTTGTAAAGGTGGTTTGCGATCATGCAGTGACCAATTCTCATTCTGCATATGTTTGAAACATCCCTTTTTGACATTTTTTTTCCATGAAACCATGGTTTGGATGGAACTGTTATCTGTATAATTTTGTAAGCAGTCCCTTTCACACGGCTTGACACTTCCCATTCATTAGACCATTCGGTCAAGAGGCGCTTTTTAATGATTGAGGTGGTGAAATCTTGGAATGGAATCTCAAAATTAAGAGGTTCAGTGCCAATCGTTGTAGCTTCTTTTGCCAAACGGTCTACAGTTTCATTTCCATTTATACCACGATGTGCTGGTAACCATACAAATGTAACATATATATTTGATGTAAAAAGGTTGTATATATACTTTTTTATTTCGCAAAGTATGTAATCGTCAGGGGATCTAGATAAATTAGAAGATATAGAGTAGATAGCGCTAAGGGAGTCGGTGAATATTATAATATTAGAAGAATCGAGGGTATGACATATAGATAAGACCTCTTTGATTGCCCAACACTCAGCTGTATAAACTGAGCATTCGGGTGGAAGTTTGAAAAGTCCTTTAGTGTTGTTATACGGAATATAAAATGCTGCTCCAGAGTTGCTATTAGGTGAAAGCTTGGATCCATCAGTAAAAATTTGAACGTGAGATGGCCATCTTGAACGAACAATGCCATCGAATTTACTGTTGATTAGTTGGGAGGGAAGATTGCAGTTTTTGTCCAAACCGAGAGAAGGACATGTATCGGGAATGAATTTTGTTGCGAAATATGGTGTTTTATAGTAAGGAAGATAATTATGTGAACAATTGACAAGTATTTTTGATTTAAGAAGGGTGTAACTTTTACATAGTATTGGAGTGGAAGATTTTGACCAATATCGTTTTAATTGACATAAATGTGTTATTGTGGATAGCTTTGATGTTAGTGGGTGAGAATTAAGGGAAAGTCGTTTTAGAACAAATTTGTCTGAAAGATATTGACGTCTCAAGTGAAGTGGGGAATCTAACCCCTCCACCTGAAGTGCATTAATCGGTGAAGATCCCATTGCTCCGATTATAAGTCGTAAACATTTAGACTGTATTCTATCTAATTTGGATTCAAGGTATTTAGGAAGAGGATCGAATAAAAAACAACCATAATCCAGGTGACTGCGAACTATGGCATTATAGAGCAATTTCATTGTTGATGGATGAGAACCCCACCAGACTCTCGATACAGCTCTCAAAGGATTAATGTTTTTTTCGCATTTAGATACAATTGAGTTGACATGAGAGTTCCACGATAGTTTTCTATTAATGATTACACCCAAAAATTTAATTTCGTCCTTTATAGCAATGTTTGTACCATCGATATTTACAGAAATGTCCGGAAGTTTATGTTTACGCGAAAAGGCGACTACTTGGCATTTTTGGAGCGAAAGTTCTAAACCATTAGATTCAAGCCATTTGTTTATTCGACTTAATGTTTTTGACAATTTTTTTGCAGCAATTTGTGCGTTTTTGTGGGACACATATACGACAATATCGTCGGCAAATTGTAATATTGAGCAAATATCCTCTATTACCGTAACAAGATCTTGACAATATATATTAAATAAAATAGGGCTTAATACCGAACCTTGAGCTAAGCCTTTCCAAACTATTCTATCAATCGTGGTAGAAATATTTTCAGCTACAATTTTTCTCTCAGCAAACATGTTATAAATAAGTGTTGCCAAACTCATTGGAATACCCAAATCTACTAGTTTTTTTCTTAAAACAGACAGTATCACGTTATCATATGCAGATTTTATATCCAAAAATGCTGCAATAACAAACTCTTGTTTGGAAAAAGCTATTTTGATATCTGAAATCAAGATACTGAGGTTATCTAAACACGATTTACCTTTTCTAAAACCATATTGAATTGACGGGAGAAGGCGGTTCCTTTCAATATGCCAGCCTAAACGGTTTTTTATTATATGCTCAAGAATTTTTAGGAAAACTGGTGATAATGCGATTGGCCGATACGAAGATTCTGATTGAGGGTCTTTGTTAGGTTTCAAAATAGGGACTATTCGTTGTATTTTCCAGTCTTTTGGTACGTATCCGTTTTTTAAACAACCATTATATAATTCTAATAAATGTTCAAGGAAATTTACTGGTGCATTTCGAAGAAAAGCATAAGGAATGAGGTCCATTCCGGGCGAAGAATTTTTCAAATTTTTAAGTGGGGTAATGAGTTCAGAATATTCAAAAGGTCCATCTAACCATGATTTAGACAAAGAATGGGTAGGAAGGATTGGCATTTCTATTTCTGTATCATTGGGGACGTATGGTGGGGCAAGCCTCTTTACAAAAGCTTTAGAATGTGTCCATTTGGCAGATATTTCTTAGAAGTGGATAATGATGTTCTGAAGCGACGGATCATATCCCAGACTATTGATAGAGGAGTATCTGGTGAAAGAGTGTTGCAAAAGTTATACCAGCCTTGTCGCTTTTTCTTTCTGAGTATTTTTTTTGTATTTGCTTGTATATTTTTAGCATATAAAAAATTTTGTAACGTCATATTTTTCCTGTACTTTTTCATAGCTAATTTTCTTATTTTGATAGCCTCCGTGCATTCATTGTCCCACCAAGGGGCACATTGAATACGTTTCGATTCTGCTTTTCTCTTCGGAATACTAATATCAGCAGCTTTGTAGAGGATTGACATAAGTTCTGAATTTTTGTGAGTAATGTCGGATGACAAAAAAGATGGTGTAGAATCTTCAATAGTTTTATTGAATATATCCCAATTAGCTTTTCTTATATTATGTCCTTTTTTAGTAACGGCTGTTTTTGTTTTGGATTTTGTGATGGTTTTTATAATAATGGGAAAATGGTCACTTGCTAGGGGATCATCAGATATAGACCATGTAGAAGTGGAGGCTAAATCATTTGTACAAATGGAGAGGTCAACAGCACTCACATTTTGAGTTGGTGGAGTGAGTCTAGTTGGTGAACCGTCATTTAGAATGCATAGATTATGTTTATCTATAAATGAGAGAATGAGGTTTCCCGAACGATTTGATAGTGTACTGCCCCAAGATGGAGAGTGGGCATTGAAATCACCTAATATATAAAATGGTGAGGGTAGCATATCCACAATTGAATCCCAATAAATTGGGTCAAATGGAGAATGTGGAGGAATATATGTGGAAACATATACAACTCCATTCACTTGAACGGCAACCACTTGTAATGATGGGTGAGTTGGAACAATAATTTGATTATATGGGATGGAAGATTTGATAAAGATAGCTGTTCCAGCTCTCCCATCATTGCGGTCGGATCTAACTGACAGGTAGCCTGGGACATTGAAAACTGAACCTGGTACAAGCCAAGTTTCAGTAATGCACGCAATTTGAATTTCGTGTGTGGATAATAGAAATATGAAGTCAGGTTTGTTTGCTGTGACGCTTCTACTATTCCATTGAAGGATATTGTGAATTTGATGAGCCATTGTGGAGGGTTGTATTAAGAGTTTGAAGAATTTCGGCAGCGTTGGTCGGTAAAATATTGTTATTTGTTAATATAGATATAAGGAGAGAAATAAGTGTTTGAATAAATGATGAATTGTCGTTTTGAATTTGGGAGGTTGAATTAGAAGTTGGTAAATTCCTGTTTGGTAAGGCACATCCGTTAGGGGCCTGTGATGAATAATGTCCGTTTTGGTTAAATAGTAAGGCATTGTGTTGGGTTGTGTCATAGTTGGGGGTAGAAATATATCTTGGTTTTGAGGGTTTAAATATGGTTTTTTTAAATGAAGTTGAAGGTGGAGAAATAGGTTGAGTGGTTGACGGTGCGGTGGAAGTTATATCAGCAAAAGATTTTTTTGTGGGTGGGACGAGTTTTGAGGCCTGAAAATATGATATATTATCTGTTGCCATTGTCTGTTTGATATTTTTCTGTCTTGATAACTCTGGACAGGCCGTGCTAATTGCAGTGTGATTTCCAGAACAATGGAGACAGATTGGTTCCTGTGACGTATTTGGGCATTGTTCGAATGAATGATTTTCTCCACAATTGTAACATCGAGGAGAAGATCGGCATACTGTTTTAGAGTGTCCAAATCGACAACAGTTGAAGCATTGTATGGTTGGAAACTTGTAAATTTCTACTTGTAAGGAATTATAGTATAAAAATACCCTGGGTGGTAAAATTTGGCCCTCAAAAGTAACGACCACCGACTGTGAAGGTTTCCATATTAACGTACCCGTTGAAGTGTCTTTGTAGTTCAATCTTCTGGCTTTAACTACTTTAGGTATGTTGGTGTGTACGTTCAATGCCTCAACTATCTCGTCTTCGGGTAAATCGCTCGGGATACCTCTGACCAGTCCCATACGCGTCAAATTGAATGTTGGTATATATGCTTTAAATTTATCGTTTGAAATGTTCTCTATATTTTTAACAAAATTGTTGGCAGATATGGCAGTTTTAAATTGAATCGATATTTTATAGCGGCCTTCCGATTTGATAGACCCATCAATTATTTGTATGTTTAAAGATTTATGCATGAAAATAAATTTTCCGAAATCGAGGGGGTGGATTGTTTTGCCTTGTTCCGATCTCTGTATATGGACAATAAAAGGGGAAGAAGAAGAAGGTCCATATTCCATTTCCAATTTAGGCGGTGAAAAGGTATTTATAGTTTTTGGGTCGTTATTAGTGGTAATTATTATTTCGGGGTGAGTTTTTTTGTTTGTTTGGGATTGACTCGGATGAATGACGAAAAGGTTTACGTTTTCTATTTTTACTAGCAATAGATACCTGACTGGCATCTGATTCTGAAGTATAATTTATATCCGAGTTAATACCGGGATCCGGCGGTTTATTTTCCTCTTGTTCCATCACCAAAAATTAATCGGTAGAGAAATACACAAATAACACAAAATATGTAGAAAACAGAGTGAAATAAAAAGTAAATAATAATGAAAATGAAACAATAAAATCTTATCTGTTCGCTGAGCAGCAACAAGGTTTGTAGGTAGGACACCACAATGTAACAACACAACACAACCGATCGCTACGAATGAATGAATAATACTGTATATGTGTTTTATGTATATGTTATATTGTATGTATGTATGCGAGATAGATTTGGTGTTTGTGGTATGTCGTACTATTTATCGAATTGTTGAAACAATGTGTTTTGAAATCTGCTTGTGATTTATGTATTATATCGAAAGTTTTAAAGGATGCATTGTAGTTGTAGCAACTCAGTCTAATGTAATTGTTTTGTAAGTAGTTTGTGTAACATCGGTCGACACAGAACAAAAACTGAGATCTGAAATTACGTAATGGGCAGTAAAAGTTAAATTTAGAAAGAAAATAAGGTGAGTCTACACGGTATGATTGTTCGTCTGTTTTCAAGATTACAAATACTATGGTCTTTAGCAGATTAACGGTAGTTGGAGAATTTTAATTTGCCACGAAAATCCATCGTTTCAGGAATTTATTCTGTACTCATTCTAGTTTATTAATGTATGTTATCGATTGCAAATCTTACGTGAATGTTCTTTCCTGGTTCATTGTCGACCAATTGTAAAGCTATGTCTTTGCATAGCGTCCTGCTGGCTGGTGGCACGCGACTGTCGTCCTCCCAGTAACGCGACGCTGCGTGGGCAAAGAGTGCTGCTGGTGTCGCATGCGTCACACGTGTCGTTGTTACCACACCAGTCCATTTTCCTAGATCGACATCAATAAAAATTTAAAGAATATTCTTTGTAATATTCAACACACAAATTCTGGTAATGACACTTGCACCGTTCAAAACGGACACGGGTAAGATGAAAGCACAAGTGTAAGTCAAAGTTTTACCTCAGCCTCCTTAATTTGTTCTTCCACAATTTTATTTGCTTGACTATTTTCGTAGGACACGTCCTACTATTTTCGTAGGACACGTCCTACTATTTAGGACACGTCCTTGACTATTTTCGTAGGACACGTCCTACATGGTCACAGGTTACAAAGAAAACTTTGTAACCTGTGTTTTCTTTGTAACCTGTGACCATGTAGGACGTGTCCTACGAAACTAGTCAGGCAAATAAAATTGTGAAAGAACAAATTTACTGTTTCATTTAAATTAACATAAGTATTTTCAACATTTTTCTAGTGAATGTTTGTCACACTATTTTAAAACTATGCATGAAATATCCTTTATTACAGCATTTGCCCTCTTAACTTTGTCGAGTGTTTAGGTTACTTATTTAAAAAAAAATGAAAATTTTGGTTGATATAAAATCTAATTCAATAAAATAATCCATTTCCAAAGGAATGATTTCAAATAGGTACTATTTGAAATGGAATGATTTCATAATATTGTTTTTTGCTCATTGTAAAATTTATTATTACAGAAAAATTTCTCATCCAAATCTTCAACTTTTTTTTTGACGACATAAATTTTTGAAAAAGCTATAACTCAGTATTCATTTTAAAATAAAATTATTAATTGCATGATTATGCTAGTAGGTTTTTAGGATTTTGTTTTCAAACTAAATATATTTAGTGACTATATTAGTAATGTAATTTCCAAAAGTGAAATAAAACTAAAGTCAATTATTTCAACTTGATAGTTTAAAGGATATAGGTACTAGTAAATAATTCTTCATCTTTCCGCTGTGTTGTCAATCAAACCCTGTATCTTTGACTCATAAATCTTATATAATTCAAACTAGGTACCTATGTTTTGTCTTCAAAATAGTAAAATAGATAAAGAAAAATTTAGTAGTACCAATTTCCTTTTAATTATCAAGCTGAAATTGACGAGTTTTATTTCACTTTTGGAAACTCCTTAATAAGCTTTGTAACTTTTACCGACTGTTCATATAAATGTTACCTAAAATATTTACTTATTCTCTTCACACATAGCATCTCTTTAGTAAGTATACTTTATTACATATTTAATTTGAAAAAGACAACGACAGGTTATATAAAGTTACAAAACAATAGTTAAAATCTACTTATACTTTTTACAGACAATTTTCGGTAGGCACTTGTTTTTTTTTTATTTATGGCTATTCACCCTACAAGGAGTGCTTTACGGTAAGACTCCGAGTATTAACACGAAAATCGATGTTTGAAAAAAGTTATTCCAAAACTGTATCAAAACTAGTTGCATGTCACACATGAGATCCAACTGTCGATGGCGATAGTATGCATAATCAAAGAATACGTACCAAACTATAAACAACACAAATTAATAAATATTTGAAGATATTTTATTTTCTATACAAAACATGTAGGTATGTTTGTCAGGATAGGATAGTATGGAGGTCAGTCTGTTTTTCCTACACAGAATATGAAAACAGTATGATGGTATGTATGTATGTTTGGAGATTTAAGTATCAAACTATTAAGTCTTCTTACATATTGTGTATAGGCGACTACCATACAAATTGTATGAAGTGATGTCGTCACTAAATTCAATTTTTATAAAAATTGTTAAAAAAAAATTGGATATTTTTTAAAAAAAATGGAAATATAGGCAGTTAAACTCATAAATTTATCATAAATATAATATTTTTCTTAATAAAAAATGTTTGAGAACCCTGGAATTTAAAAAAAAAAAATATTTTGAGGTTTTGTATTTGTCTATTGTATTTATACCAATTTTCAGCGTTCTAGCTTTTATGGTTTCTGAGATATATGGAAAAATAAAGTAAAAATTCAAAAGTTGATAACCCCTGACTGAAACAAAAATTCACAATTCTGAGTATAAAAGTTTTGTAGGCCTATAACTGTTAATATATTCCGAAAAATTGGGCTCTGTAAATTGAGCGGATCAAAAGTTATAAGGGGGGGGGGGGGGACACACAGACACACACACAGACACACAGACACACACACACACACACACACACACACACACACACACACACACACACACACACACACACACACACACACACACAAAACTCACATAAAATGTTCTACTCCGAATTCTGAGTAAATCCATGTATCGGAACATATATGCTGCGAGGCCTCTAGTTAAAAGTCCACTACACCATATAAAATTTTCCTTCGTACACGCATCTTGGCTTAATAATGTCGATTCATTAAGAGAATTGAATTCTCATGAACTAATCGACAGTTGGATTATCATTCAATTACCTTATATATATTTGTCGATTACGTTAATTACGTCAATTACGTTATATATATTTGTCGATTGTTCAGTCAATTATTTTCATATTAGTCTCGAGTTCGATCCCCGACAGAGGAGAAATTTGTTTAAAATTATTTCTTGCTTCTCTGCGCTGGAAATTGGAAATTTTCTACTAAAGGATGCAAGGAAGTTTTTTTATCTATTATTATAATTAATCGCATCTTCTATCTTTGTCTTCAACACATTGTGAACTGTCATCCTCCATTTCCCCCAACATGCCGCCGTGCCGGCTGCATCGCTCCGACCCCGATGTTCCCGTGGCAGCCTTGATTTGATCGATCCATCTAGTGGGGATCTTCATCTTTCTCTCCTTCCTTTGACTCCCACAACAATAAATTTATCAACGCTGCTGTCGTCTCGTCTGGCAATGTGAACGAAGGACTGAAGGTCATTCTTCAAACAGTTGGAGAGACCCCGTCTTTCGTCTCACAATCCAAGGGATTGGGGCTAGCTTATGGACATAGGGGCCTAACCAGCAAAGTTGGGGGTGACCGCAGCCCCACCCTAGGATTCTGGGGAAAAGGTCGGTGCCCCCTTCAATTCTTACCTATGGAAGGGCAGGGCAGACGCCTTAATGTCTCACTCAACGGTGACTCGTCACACGCGGCGAGGATCCAGCCTGTATCACCTCACTGGGCGTGGAAATCGAGGAAGTGAAAGTACTGCCCACGTGGTGTGGTTCCTATAAATCGCCAACAAGAGTACTAAGAGGTGGAGGAGCCCCCCCGGCATAACTGGTGGGCACGACCCACTCAGCGGTAGTCCGCCATACTGAGAAGTACTACAGGTGCGGTGAAGGTTCCCTGTGACAGTCTCGTGTTACTGTGGCACTGTTGAGTGGGAAACCCTCGTCATGATTGACGGGCCTTCACATTTGTGGTTGGACTCCAAGTGGTAGTGGTATGAAATATGCTTGATGATAGTTCCTTGTTTTGTCCGACGAGCAGCCGCTTCGGGTAAGAACATAATTATATAGTCCTATAACTTTCCCTATGGAGTGGGGTAGGAGATTGCGAAAAACTCTCAATTATCCAAGGGATTCGAAGCATATGTCTCCAACACCACATCTTGAAAGTATAGGTATATTATTTTTTTGACAATTTTTTATCATCTAAATAGAGACGAAGTTGTAATATTATAGAAGAACCAGGAACTCAAGGCACCTACAGGGCTTTAGACCTGTCATCGGCTGGTTTACGTGATCACTTTATGTGCTTGCGTAACGTTCATCAATTATGCCTTCTTATTGAGTTCCCTTATCAATGAAATTTTGAAAGTTGTCTATATTTTAATAATTGAAAACAGATCGTTTGAATATAAGCTATTTTTAATATCACCATCTATGAAGTAACGAAGAAACCTTTTTATAACGCCATCTATTAAGAAGTTGGGTTTTTTTGAAAACAATGAAAGCAACAATCCTTATTCATGAAATGATAGTGTTCTCGCGCAGATGTCACCCCTGAATTTCGCCAGAAATATTATTTCATTATTGGCTTATTTAGCCACTTGTACCAATGTGTATGTAAATAGAATCTTTTTAAAAGGCTGCATATTAGGTATACGCAAACATTGTTTTTTTTTCAATTATACTATTTTTGACTCCCGACAGGGAAAAAATCCAATGTTTATTTATTTATTTATTTCTATCCAAAAACATAGAGTAGATATTAGATTCAAAATAATTTAAGGTAATATAAGCATATTTATACATAGTAGACATACAAAGTAAATATAAGTTATTTAATTTCTAATAAATATTATTTTATTATTTCACTAATACTTACATAGTTTTCACTATCTCTTTTTATTTGTATATTTTGTTACTAGCCCCCTCACTATGGCATAGCCTGTGCTAAGGTGAGCTAGATTGTGTATATGCAACCTTTAAAAAAATATTCGATACATAGGTATTATTTGCCTTTCGTGGACTTGGACCATGGTCCAAGATTTTCCCGATCAGTGCCCTCACAAGTCGAATTTCGATTATATCTACCTATATATTTGTCATATGAAGTTTATTTTAGCTAATAAATAATCCATTCTAAACCGGAAAAGATTATACAATAATTCCTGTCAGCATTAATATTTTAATGCAGCCGTTGTAGCAGATGAAATTTGAAATTAGCATAAATATGTAGTTGATAATGATTACCAGCTTCCTGTGCCCACTGGACGATGCAAGGAACTCTCGATGTAACAGAGGATGAGCAGTTATCAAACACAGCACGTCCGTCCACACCGAGAGTCTCGTAATTGGCCTTAACTCCACACAGCAGAGCCGTTGCACAAGCTGATGATTCGCCAGTTTGTGCATTCAAATTGTACGTCTGGGGATATAAAAAAATATCATACATTAATAAGGGAAGTTAATGAATTGTTTTATTTTTATGAGAATAAACACAATCATTCGAACAATATTCTGAAAGATGGAATCGTTAAATGTTCCTATATAAAACAGACGATCATGTACATATGTATGAAAAGATACATATATGAAATGTGTGTGTGGGGATAAATGGTCTGCAAATATAGAAGTGTGTCAGTTCCTTATCCCATACGTCATCCTTGCACATAAAACGATACAACTATGAAACTGAGATTGTTTAAATAAGATAAATGAACAACGTTCATAAAAAGAAAATTGCTTCACTTTGTCTATAATAAATCTCGTTTTGTCTATGGAGTTCACTCGAGATAATGAAGGAGTATAAAATTTAGTGCCACATATCTTATCTTACCAATTTTCTTATATTTTTTTAATATTTTATCTTGTCACGTTTTGAAATAACTCAAATATTTTAGTACCAATCACAATGCATTTTTGCCAATATAATTATTTTGAAATGGATTCAGATGCTTGTTTTGCATTTTTTAAGCATTGAAATAGTTTGTACTGTAAAAATATAAAAAGAACGATGGACATAGAGGTGGGGCCTAGAAGACCAGGTAGACCATTGAACACTAGGATGTCCACAATAACCAGAGATCTCAAGGAGGCAAGGCTTCATTCGGAGGACGCGGAGGACAGAAGGACTTGGAGGATGAGTACTAGGAGAGCCGACCCCAAGTAAATGGGACGAAGGCTAGGGCGAAGAAGTAGAAGAAAAAGAAATAGTTCGTAACATAAGTTAAACGTTTTACCAGGATTGAGAAGGCGAGATCCACCTTCTACAAAATGTAAAAACTGCTGTGTAACCGAGATCTAAAGCTAAGTACAAGATGGAGAGCTGTGACAGTTTGCGTGTTGCCAGTACTGTTTGTATGGAGTGGAAGATTGGACTATTAAGATATCAACAATAAATAAAATTGAAGCATTCGAGATGTGGCTATACAGAAGGTTGAAGCACATCTCATGTGTCGATAGAATTTTCAATGAAAGAGTTTTAAATATCATAGATAAACAGAGAGAGAGAGAGAGTTGCTGACCACTGTCAAGAGACGCAAAGCTGCATACTTTGGCCACATATTCTGTGGTGATAAATATGCCCTTCTACAACATATAGTGGAGGGATAAATAGAGGGAAGATAGAGTGGGACGTAAAAGAATATCGTTGCTTAAATACCTCAGGAAGTGGTTCAGGATTCCGGATGCGGCGTCACTAATTAGGTTGGAGCAAGATCGAAATAAGTTCGGTGTGATGGTCGCCAAACTCCCTTAGGAGCGGCACAAGAAGTATCATAAACGTAATTATGATGTATTTTTTTGGTATTTTGCATTTATTTTGATGAAAGTTTTTTATATGCTTATTAATTTCAAACCTCTATCTTAATTTTATGCGAGAAAACAACAATGTATGATCATTGTCGGGCTTCGAGACTCAGTTATTAGATATCTGATTCCTGAGAAAAAAGTCCCGGGCTCGATTTCCGATGGAGACACAGTTTTTAATTATGTTTTCAGTGTGGATCTGTGAGACGATAACTATCATAAGCCTGCAGAATGTGGCAACTTTTTATTGAGTGCATGTTAAATTAAAATTTGACATAGAACCTGTTAGTTGCCCGAGAAGTATTACCATATATCATTGAATGGATCCAAGTAAATGATGCTCCTATACCTCCTCCCAAAAATACCATATGTATAATAGAAACTTTCAAAAGGTCAAGTAAAATTTCGTTAATTTTACAATCGAAGAAATATTTGGTTTAATAAGAAATGCTCGGAATTAAATTTAGAATTAAAATAAAATTGGAAAGCTCGACCACGTTTTCAAATGCCGTAAAAAAAACATGTGTCTCAAAAAGAAAGTACTCGTAGCCTGCGTCCTCCCTGTAATTACATATGGTTTAGAAATCATGACTGAAAATACTAAGCTGGTGGCATACAGTCACACTGCAGTAATCATACCTACGAATCCCCTCTCTTTTATGATCGTTGTTTATGTTTTAACTGTCAATATGGTACCTATTGGTTTCTATCCCGTTTAAACTCAAATTTCAGAACATGTTAAAGAATAATAAATAAATATTACCTATACCTAAATGGTACTTTGCACTTTGAAATATGTAAAAAGATATCTTAGAACCCCTTGATGAATACGTAGATCGGGGTAATTCTTTCATGATATCCCATATCGTGGATACAATAATCTTATAGTATAATTATCTTATGAGTAATCATGGGGATATTGATTTCACCGTTTTTTTTTTTTTTTTTTATTATTTATTATGTAAACAGACAGTTACATTTACTTATTTTACTAACATACATAATATGACATGTGAACCAATTAATTTTACAAGTATTATCGTTATTATATTTACAAAAAGAAGTAGTTTTGAGGAAGGGAGTAGGAAAAGGGGAACACACGTACACCACCTAACCACGAAGCAGTAATCTAGAAATTGAACGTTTAAATACGTTTAAGGAACTTGCCCCCCCATGTCCAATGACTTTTCGAACTTAAAAATTTAATGAATTACTGTTAAATTTTAACCTCTGCGCGATCATTAGTTTAAAATTAATGCCTCAATTTTCGTTGTATAAAATACAAAACATTATGTTCCATGATAATTATGTGTATCCAACCTTCGTGACACAGTTGGTAAGCCGTTTAGTTGCGGGCGTCCTGTGTTTGATTCTAAGCAGATGAGAAGTTTATTTAAATTAATTTCTCACGCTAATATTGCTTCTCTGGACTGGAAACACTGGTTAGTTGGAAGAAACTCGACACTTGCGCTAGGTGCAAGGAAGATTTTATGTTTACCTGTGCTAGTGCTGCAGCAGGGAAATAATCCCATACAAGTCCTGGTCCAGGACGCCCATCAATCCCAGCACCAGCCCTCTGATTGCGCAGTTCTCTTGCGGCTGTAACTGTGGCCAGGCTCATACCGTCCCCGATGAACATTATCACGTTCCTGTTAACACAACATTTAAAGGTTTTAATAAACAGACACGTATTAAATATCGACAGGAAAACAAAGATTATATTTTTTATTTATTGAAAAAAAAACTATAGCCAATTTAGTACATAAGAAAAACAGACAAAATAAGTTAAAAATGTTTGATGAATATTATTGGTTAAAACATAAATTGAAAAAGAAACATTCTTTATAACATAATATTTTTGCTGTAGGAGAAGGAAATGGATGGGAAGCGTGCGTGTGATCACTGATTAGGGAACGTGGCTAAAATTTTATTTATTTATTTATTTATTTATTCCTTTTAACAAAGATACATAAATTAAAACAAATATAATATATGCAAAACATAATCTCTTAAAGCTGACAGAGTTTGTGTAGGGGGAGGCCGTGTGTAGCTATCATAAAGGCCAAAATATCGATTTAAGTTCACCACAACAATGACTGAACAGGTGATATACCTACAATATATAAAACATAGTCACGCTTGGCATCAATTATATGTATACATTAATACAAAACAAAAGCAGCAAACTGTTGCAGCAGAAGTCGAACGGAGCAAGCAGCAAACTGACCCTAGACGTCCAATGTATAGCTCACAGCCGCATCAGTGCAGACTTAAGTCCAGAAGAAGCTTCCTGGAGATGACCGCCCCTATAGTTGGCCTCCCCGAGGCCCGAAGGCTGTCACTGTGGCGTGATAGTGTCGAACGCACGCAGTTACCACCCGCGGAGGACGTGTCAGTGGGACACAACCTGCCTTATCCAATATGGAGAGCGCTCAATAGGCTCAGAACGGGTGTCTCCTGCTGTTACAGTGACCTCTAGAAATCCAGACAGGACAACGTGCACCTACTGTCATGTCCCATGATAGGAACGACATGCATGCACCAAGACACAGTGATAGCAAACACTAGTGGCCGAATATTGGGGGCTACGAATATGATGGTGTTCCGGACACGGAAAGTAAATAAGTAAGTATTAATACAAAACATAACCCCAAATGATTTTTATATATTTTTGTACATTTCATTTTATTTAATTCAATAATGTAATATATTATCACATCTGACATTCACTGATTCAGTGTGGCTAAGTATGTACGTGGTTATTCACACCATTTAATTTTATTCAGTCAATAATATTCTTATGTTCATTCCTTGTAATTACGATTTTATTTGAGTTTTTTTCATTTATTTATTCTTTGATTCTTAATGTATGTACTTTGGTGTTTAATTTACCTTTTTTATATGTTTTTATTTTTTTTATATTCTCTGCCACCATTGATATGTATACATGTTATGAATGTTTATAAATTCTATTTCTTTGGATAAGTTTATGCTGTGTCATGTAATATTTTGTTTTGAAAAGGGTTTTGAGCCGTGAATGTCTCAATAAATAAATAAATAAATATCTTATAAAAATTAAGCAGTGTAGGAAAAAAACAAAGAATAACAAATAAATAACAAAGAAAAACACATACATAAATTGGGCATATAGATTTGATGGCTACTCAGATCGATTTTTGGCTCGTGTACACCAAAACACACACGCACAAATAACAACGAACATACCACTTCCATAAATAAAACCACCAAAAAATAATCAAACAATCAAAAATCAACAATCACTTCTAATTGAACAATATCCAACAAAATTACCAACATACACATCCTACTAGGGCCGTGTCGCTTTTTTCTTAAACTAGTTGCATGTAACACATGAGATCCAACTGTCGATAGCGATAGTTTGTATAGTTGAAGACTAAGTACCAAACTATAAACTCATAAATCCAAATTATTGAATATTTTAGGATATTTTATTTGCTATACAACACATATAGGTATGTATGTCAAGATATGTAGGACAGTATGGAGGTCAGTCCTTTTTTCTACCCAGAATATGAAAACAGCATGATGGTATGTATGTATGTTTGGAGATTTAAGTATCAAACTAAAGTCTTCTTACATATTGTGTATAGGCAACTACCATACAAATTGTATGAAGCAATGTCGTCACTTAATTCAATTTTTATAAAAATTGTTAAAAAAAAATTGAGATGTACAAATACAATGTTACTATTTTTTATAGAAAATTAAATTATCTAGTTGGGGTGTTTCGGTTTTTTCCGATATTTTTAAAAAGTTTGGAAATATAGGCAGTTAAACACATAAATTTTTCATAAAAAGATATTTTTCTTAATAAAAAATGTTTGAAAAAAGTAGACCCTGCATACAAATTCTTGCGTATCCTGGCTTGAAACACTTTCGATATGTTAAGAGAACAATGTTCCCTTGAACAAATCGACAGTTGGATAAAGCCTTCATAGCGCGGAAATGAAGAGATGAATTGAAGAGATCAAAGTCATGGAAGAAAGAATCATAATTTCTGCATGCTCTGTGTGTGAAAGAATGTTGTGCATAATTTGGCCACACAAATGGGAAGTCTGAATGTATTTTTTTTCTAGTTTGTCTTGTTGGTATGTTGAAGGAAATTTTCGCAAGAAATGCATCGGTGTCAATGACACTGTTAACTATTTTGTGCAGGAATGTCATGTCAAATATAATTCTCCTGTTTTCCAAAGACATTAACATTTGAAAAGCTCATTCTAACAGTAAATTAGAACATAGAGACAATCGGTCTTACTATTTGGGATTTGAATTTAATCCGTCGCTAACCTAGTTTATTTATGCCCGATTTAGCCTTAAAGTCAAATTATAACCCACAATGTGGGGTTATCAGCGACAGGTATAAGGATGTGTATTATACCTTATAAAAATAATCACACCAATTTCCTCTTACTCTAAAAGGTTGGTAACATTCTGAATGAGTGGAGATCATCATTCCTGAACTATGTGACATGTTATATGACCTCTTTTATTTTCGATTATCTTGACTTTCACTGTTCTAAAGCGGTGCCTCATAGCAATATACATATACAAGATATTACAAATATACTAAATACCTACATAAAATTTGAATCACCTATTTGATCACCGTTCAGAGGAGACATCTATGCGACAGCATTGTCACCTCATACATAAGGATCGTTGCTTTCATTTTATATTCCAATATTGGATTGTTATGTGAACTTAATAAAAAAGACATATGTAATTGATGTACGTTGCGCATGTGCTTAAAATGATCAGGTAAAGCGATGACAGGTCGTAAGCCATGTAGGTGCCTAAATTTCGCGGTTCTTCTGTAAATGTATATGCCAACTTCGTGTCTATCGAGATATTAAATTTGTCAAAAATATCATTGACTCCCAACAAGAAAAAATCCGATATACATATTTTATAAATTGCAATCATTAAAAAATATTCAATGTGTATTTCGCTTGAAATGTCATTACATTATAAATGAAACACATTTTTAGCGTCATATTTTTTACAGATGATCCACATTACGACATCAGATTGCATTATTTATAACACTTTAATTATCAAGTATTTAATTTTTCCGTCGTACCGTCGCACCGACTCTAATGTATGCTAGTGAGACTTGGTCATGGCAGAAGACGCATGAAAGTAGAATTAACGCGGTTGAAATGAGGTCACTAAGACGAATGTGTGGTAAAACGATGTATGATAGAATAAGAAATGAGGATATTAGACGAGAATGTATGATTGAAAGAAATATCGTAAGTAAGATGAAAATAAATGCCCTAAGGTGGTTCGGCCACATAGAAAGAATGAGTGATGACCGTCTGACAAAAAAAGTATACAAGGCTGATAAAAGAGGAATGAAAAGAAGAGGTCGGCCAAGAAAGAGTTGGCACGATCACATAAATGGGATTTTGAAAGATGGAGATGTTAGAAGTAAGAATAATAGAAGAGCGTGTATGAGACGATGTATGGACGTGAATGAAGCGAGGAATGTATGTCAAGAGAGAGGAGTCTGGCGTTCGGTTCTCTCTGCCTACCCTAAATAGGGAAATGGCGTGATGGTATGGTATGGTGGTATTTAATTTTTCCATTAATTCCATTTAATTAAAAAATTGAGTGGATAAAGTATTCAAATGCTGTATGGAAAATTTTCAGCATTTTCATGAAATGAGTTTGTTAAATTACTTTTTATTTAAATACTTTATTATGAAAACTTGATAATTCTTCAAAAACATTTTATGAGTGTGATGTGACATATTAGCAATTTAAAATTAAAAATATCAAATATTAAGTTACCTGAGCTCATTGGTTGCTTTGAAATATTTGACAGTTAAATAAATTGAGAAGCACTGATCAGATGTCCTCCATAATCTAATGGGGTCTAAGCAAGTATTAGATACACAAATTTCCAAAATTTGAAAAGCATCGAATGAATACTTTTGTCTATAATCGATAAAGATAAACACGCCGTATATAGTACCTATGTATGTATGTAGTACATAGCACAAAGTACACAGCACACACACTACACATACAGATACATTGTGATGAAAATTTCAGAATACAATCTCAGCATGATACTTGTTGATAATAAAAAATAACCTTAAAAATTGCGATTTCATAACTCCCCATTATATCCACTTGGGGTAGTGAGATGTAAAAATTAAATTTGATCATCACATACATGCATTCTATTATTATTTCTTGCTCATTGAGGCACTGCTTAGAACATTGCTTAGATAATTCTGTTTATTGCTCGTCCATAGTTTCGGAATACAATTTAGAGCCACATTAATGTATCCGACGAGTATTTCATTTGGCCAATTACCGGTTATTAGCGACATAGTTTATCTAATATGTGCACAATGCAGGCTAATTGATATTATCAGTAATTTGCTATGCACAGCAGTTATGGACCAATGCTTCTTAATACAGAGATCCCTTGGGATATATTGGTTAATACTATAGTATGAATCTAACCATTGTGTTTCTCCAATTAAATAGTTTCATATGAGATAAAAATATTTAAAATATGGGTTTTATGAACACATAAATTCTAGAAATATTTTATATATTTTCGTAAATATAAAAATTGTCATGTGTTCGTTGTTCATGTTATGATTTTATGGATTTCTACAAATCGGAAGTCGTAACAATCAAAAGATTGAAGACTGCGAGTATTTTAATGATATTAAGGCTCTTGTTAACGCCTATGACCTAGGGCATACGATATGTACAGCAAATATGCACACTTATTTACTACCTTCTAATGTATGAAACTCGAACAAATAGTGTATCCAAATCTGTGATAAATAATATTTTTCAGTGAAGAAAGGGTAAAATTTAGAAAGTTAGAGGATTTGTAATAGCAAAAATACTAATTACAATATTAAAATGAAAAATAGTCAGATGGTAGTATTCATTTTATTTTTTTGAGAGGTTTTATTAAAACCAATTTTACAATAAATTAATTTAAAATCTTACGCAAAAGAATAAAGATGTAAAAATAAACTGTTCTTTATTTCAAAGACGTATCTTTTGAAGGTTCTGGGGAAAATATTTTCTTAATTTACTATTATTTAGTCTCATAATCAAGTATTTTTACTTAATATTTATCCAGACATACAAAGTCAGTATTTGATGCATAGTAACATTATTATATTGAATCAACATGTATGCATAAATGAACAAATAAAATGACACAGAAAGTAGAAATGCCACAAAAATGAAGTCGCTTAAAAGGCTCTGCTTTAAAAAGATATATGAATGAATTAGCAACGAATATGTAGAACTGATTATAACATAAGAAGGCATTTTTAATTATTTAATACAAATTAGAAATAGAAAACGCATAAATAATTATTTTTTCACATAGTTTGGAAATACCTTTTGAATCACCTAAATGAACTTCTGTGAAAAAGAATGGTTTTTAGTTCGATTGTATGACGAATACAATTAAAATTCATTTTTTCATCTTTAATGCATTCCGCATTAGTTTAAAAATCATGAATTTTTCTGTAATAAGTATGTTTTTTTATTAGTTTGTATAAAAAAATCGATGTATTTTACTTTCCTGGTTACACTTCAAAACCTTTATGTGTTACTATAAACTCGTATCTTCGAAACTTTAACAAAATTCAAGTCTTTTAGCTGGTGGAATGTTGTAGAATAAAAATACAGTTGAAGCATGTGGAATTTTATCCTTACCCCGTAGGTACTTCACATACATATACCAACTGCATAATGCATTCTGAGAAAATAAGTGATTTTTAGAATATGTTATCGTTGCACGGGATGCAAAATTTAAATTTCAATTTTTAAACCTTTCCCTCTGTAGCTATTCACCATCGACAAATCGCAAATACCTATTCCTAACCAGAATTTACTACAGCTTTAAAGTTTTGAATAGGAATTTTACGATATATGTGCTTTAAATTATTCAATACAGATCATAGATCATTAATATATTCATTTATTTATTTACCAATGGATAAAATATGTACATATAAAAATATGAATAGTAAAAACAGTTTTATTACATCTGATGTCAGATAATGGTGTATCTTGGTTGTGATGAAACTAGTTATAAACTTTGATGCTTTTCTTAATTTTTTTAATATGTGTGTCCTTATAACAAGAACATCTACTTTTTTTTTTTTTTAACATGTCCACGTAGGGGACACCAGCTATTAGGATTTGGGTCCATTTTACTCTTCCGAAGAAGCGCACTACGTAGCGTTGGGAGGGGTTTGCAATCTAGAAAAGAGTTTATTAATTCGGATTTTAAAAAGACCCGGGTTGTACGAAGGTGGAAACACAGAATTCGGAAGATCGCTCCACAGTCGGGCTGCTGTATTAATAAAGGAGTTCGAGAAGCGACTTGTTCGTATATGTTGAAGGTCCACTGAGAATGGGTGCTGCGATTGAGTGAAGCGAGTGACTCTGTTGCGAGTGGTTGGAGGAGGGACCAAAGATGCAAGTTCTTCTGAGCAATTCCCGTGGTAGTATCTATAGAATAAACTTAAAATAGGTACCGACTCTGCGTCTGTGTTCTAGTGATTGCAATCCATCAGTCAGTGATGGATCATCAATCAGACGTATAGCACGCCTTTGGACAGCGTCGAGGGTATTCAGTAGTTATTGGGGGGCGCCACTCCAGAGGTGACTGCCATATTCAATAATTGGACGAAACTACTTGTCATACATTTCCTAAATCAAGATAAATGCTTGTACTGCAGGTGACATAGGTGCCTTGTATTCCCGGTTCTCTTATAAATATATATTTTTATTTTATTTTATTTTATTTAAACTTAACAAACATACAGTCATACAAACAAATATTACAACAAATTAAATTTTAACAATATATCATAGACCAATTTTGTTTGCGGATATTACATTATCTTTTTAAGCTGCACAGTGTAAAACAAATTGCTATTTAAAATTAAGTAGCTACTCAAAATTCAGAAGAAAAAGGACAAAAAGAGGGAAAGGAAGGTTGTGGCACTCGCAGTCAAAAAGAACAAAGCAGTAATCAGCTACCGTAAACCTCTAAGGGTCTCAGAGATGACATTTTTATATTTTATTTTAGTATGTCTAAAATTATCAACACTAAAAAAACCATTAAAAATGTTACATGCCCTTTGGATGAATGAATTTTGGACATAGTTAGTTCTGCAAAGAGGCAATCTAAAAGTGAGATTTGTTCTAGTAGGTACTACGAAAGGGACAATTAATTGGAAGACTCCCAACAAGAGACTCAGAGTCAACGGCACCATTAATAATTTTATGTAGGTATGTCATGTCTGCAATGGTACAAGGATTCTATCATCAAAGGCAAGACGGCATTTATAATCAAGGTTTTTCAAAAATTTATTTTGGACTTTTTCTAATCTTTCTATATAGGTAACATACTGGGGGTTCCAAAAAACTGAAGTATATTCAAGATAGGGTCGAACATAAGCGAAAAAAAAACAATTTTAAAGTGTCACTAGATTGAAAAGGTTTAGATATTCTCAGTATATAACCCAGCTGCTTGAATGCTTTTTCCACAATATTATCAATGTGGGTTATTAACAGCATTTTTTCATCAAGAGTTACGCCCACGTCTCTAACTACCTCGCTTCTCTTCAAAGGAACATTTTTTATCGTATATTTATAGGGTATTTGATTTTTTGAACACGTAAATGATATACAAACACATTTAGACACATTCAAATAAAGTTGGTTATCTTTGCAATACGAATATAAAAGATTCAAATATATCCAAGTTCGTCTCTGTTGAGATATTAAATTTGGCAAAATATTTTAACTATATGAATACTAATGAGAAAACTTTATCCAGGATCTCCTAAAATTAAAAAAAAAGATTTTTGGATATTTCCACATAAAATAAATGTGATTTTCCTTCTTCAACAAATTGACAAGCCCTAAATGCATAATGATTCGTAGGACTTACAATTCTTTGAACAATTATAAATGTAAAAAAACATATTTGTTATTTTTTTGAATGTACATTTATCTATAGGTAAAATATATATTCTTTGAAGGATTTTTCTTCTTATCAATATTAAATGTAAATTTTGTATTTAAACGACATGGTTTGTGTTGCATTGCACCCCCTTACTCACAGACTGGAATAAAATCTTATTATTATAAATACAAAATAAATTGACAGATTGAAAACTAATAGTTCTAATAATGTGTTACTATCATGTGGTGCGCGTCCTAGAATACTTTCAAGATAAAAATATTTTGTTCGGAGAATGCTTGGTTATTTCTTCTCAAAGGACAAAAAGTGGTAGTTTATGTGGCTTAGATTTTATTGAATGGAATTATTCCTACCAAAAAAATGGTTTAGAATGATACGAAATAAGCAAACTAATTCAAATCTTATTTTCCATTCCGCCTTTTTTCCCGCGCTAACGGAATTGGAAGGAATCCAAAGCGTTATTTAATTGGAATGCAAAACGCATTGTTCAATTGGATTTCAATTAGGTATGTATTAAAAATATTTGTGTAACTTTGCTCCAAATACAGACGAAATATTTTTCCATGATTGATATTTTTTAAGAATGATTATTTCCTTGTAACAAGTACATGTAACAAGTTCATCCTCATACATTCCTTAAATTAAGCATGATGTTTTTGCTATATGTGAATCATGAGAGGATTCGAACTCTCAACCACTGTATTACTATCCAATCGCACTAAACGCTTTACCACCACCCATCTAAATTGAATATCAAATGATTCAGAGTGGAATTTACAATTTATTAATACCACAAGACTGTGTGGTATTAATAAATTGGAAATGATTTTAAATTTGATTTAATATAAGCGTTGCCATGGTTTTTATGTTGGCCATGACCCACACATTTTTATTTATTGCAAGTGTGTTTGGTAAATTTTATTCATATTATATTTTATCAAAATGTACTCAATATTGTTATTAATATTGCATTTTATCAAAATTTTATTTTATGATGGGAAATGGTTTCAATTTTTACTGAACAAAAGCAAAAAATAGAATTGGCCACAACCCAATAGAGTCTAAATAGTGCTTCTCAATTTTTTTAACTGTAAAATTTTTCAAAGTGACTCCAAGCTCAGGAAACTTAAAATTTGAAATTTTTATTTTAAAATTGGTAAAAAGGCACATTACTTTCATAAAATGGCATAGTAAAATATTTAAATGAAAAATAATTTAACGAACTCATTTTATGAAAATGCTGAATATTTTCTATACAAAATTTGCGGCGATCCCTCTCAAACAATGCTACATATATTGGTGGAATGCAGCGTCCTTGCATATGAGGGCCCAAAGACGGATATTTGCGAGCTGACGCCTGCATTTCTGGACTGGCTCGGGACCCTCGACCTGAATATCTATCCACAGACCAAGAATATTCCTAACTCTGCGTAGATATCTGATTTTTTAAAAGCTATAACAGTTTTCAGTATTCAAAATCTTGTAATTGATTCGATAAAAAAGGAGTGGGTTGTGGTCAACGCTAAATTCCTTACTAACAAGGCATTCTACAAAGTATTTATTTATTTATCGTATGACATAGTGAATTAACAAAAAATACACAATTAAATATTAAACAAAATATGATACGAAATTTAATTTTGTATTCTCATTTGAAATTAAGTATTATAAATGTATAGCTGTTAAGTTTCCAAACAAATAAAAAATATAAAAATATAAAATATAATATAAAAATATAGATATTAGAAAATCAGATATCTACGCAGAGTAATGGTCTGTGGATTGTTTTTCTAATTTATTTTTATTTAATAAAAAATAATAACAATTACATTTTCCCGCCAAACTGCAAAGCATTTTTGGCAGTATATACAGGGTGTCCCATTAGTCAACGTATTCCTTTTAAGGGCTATTATACCAACTCATGACTCGCCAGAATATGTAAATATGACCTTTGTAAAAGTGTCTTAGTTTTCGAGATATTGCCACTTTTACAAAGTGCCCGAAAATGTCCGCCTTGGATTGGTTTTTCGAGTGCCATATCTACAAATTTCAATATTTTGGAAATCTAATTTATGTTTTACAATCTTGAATAACTCAGCTGTTGATCACAATCCAAAATAATAATAAAACTTTTTTTTTGGCGGAAAAAAAAATAATTATGGCCCGGATAAAGAATTAAAAAAATATATAACCCAAATTTGATTGTTCACACTGAAAAAAAAATGTATGACGCCAACCTGGCAAATTATTGCAAAAGTTGGCGCAATTATTGTTATTTCTAAAAAAAGTACAACAATTACTATGTTTGACATTAAAAAAATAGATATTGCTATTTAACTGCAAAGTGAGCTGATTGTGAAATTATTTCATTTATTAAGATTTCCGGCGTAAACACTTGCTTTTATTTATTAAAGTGACAAGGACTTATTTTAATTAAATAAAACATTTAAATAATCTAAAGGCAAGTATTCACATTGAAATTTTGCTTCTTCTTTAGTAAATAAGTGATTTCTTTTTTATTATTTCATAATTATAAAAATTAATACCATTACTACAAATTGATAAAACTAACAAGTAAAACAACATTAAAAATAACAAAATCAAGACAATAAGTAACGAAACAAATAGAACACAGCTAAAATTAAGAACTTGAATTAAAAATCTACATTAAAAACTATACTTAAAAATCATACAAATCTATAGAATTACAAATCTTAAAAATAAAATAACTAGAGTAAAAACTAATTTTAAAATAATAAGAAGAGTTCACTTATTTACTAAAGAAGAAGCAAAATTTCAGTGTGAACACTTGTCTTTAGATTATTTAAATGTTTTATTTAGTTAAAATAAATCCTTGTCACTTTAATAAATGTTTACGCCGGAAATCTTAATAAATGAAATAATTTCATAATCAGCTCATTTTGCAGTAAAATAGCAATATCTATTTTTTACTATAAAACATAGTAATTGTTATACTATTTTGGAAATAACAATAATTGCGCCAGCTTTTGCAATAATTTTCCAGGTTGGTGTCATACATTTTTTTTTCAGTGTGAACAATCAAAGTTGGGTAATATTTTTTTTTAATTCTTAACCCGGGCCATAATTATTTTTTTTCCGCCAAAAAAAAAGTTTTATTATTATTTTGGATTGTGATCAACAGCTGAGTTATTCAAGATTCTAAAACATAAATTAGATTTCCAAAATATTGAAATTTGTAGATATGGCACTCGAAAAACCAATCCAAGGTGGAGATTTTCGGGCACTTTGTAAAAGTGGCAATATCTCGAAAACTAAGGCACTTTTACTAAGGTCATATTTACATATTCTGGCGAGTCATTAGTTGGTATAACAGCCCTTAAAAAGAATACGTTGACTTATGGGACACCCTGTATATTAGAAAATCAGATATCTACGCAGAGTAAGGAATATTCTTGGTTTGTGGACATCTATTTGAAAATCAGTACGATTAACGCCTGAATATTTGCAACATGTATAACAAAAAAATATCGAAATAGAGGCTGAAATGGTTGACATAATTTTCAAAATACATACATACCATCACGCCGTTTCCATATTTGGCATAGAAAGAACCGAAGGCCAGAAACTTTGACATTCATGTTTTGCCTCATTTACATCCACAAATTGCGTCATACATGCTCTCCTAATACTCTGACATAGCGTGTTGATCCATCTTTCAAAATCTCATTTAGATATGACCTGACCGGTCCCTACATCACACTCCACATTTTTCAGCCTTGTATACTTTCTTAGTCAGTCGTTCGTCGTTCATTCTCTCTCCATGTCCGAACCATCGCAAAACATTTATCATCATTCTACTCACAAAATAATATTTTTATATACAGTTGAAAAAAGCGATAGTATGCAATCTTTTCAAATTAAAGTCAATTAAATTCCTTTTATTTAAGCTTATTTTGTGAATTAATTTGAATTTGATCAATTCAATTACAATTATTGTATCGTAATGGTATGATCACATTATTAGAGTGAAAAAAAAATCATTGGCTCCACAATTTATTGCGAGCCTTGGCATCCTCGAACATTGATGTCCGATGTTCCGCAATGGGTTTCGCAATAATATGGTGTTGCGGGGAAAGATTATTAGCCTCTCATCCAACCTTTTACCAGGAAGACCTGGGTTTTTTCCCTTCTTTTTTTTCCATCTCTTAGCTGGTTATATCCAGTTTTATGGTGCTGGAAACTCGCCATTCGCCCACTCTCTATCTGCTATGACATTGATGGAATTGTTAGTAGCCACACTGTCAAACCTTAATACCAATCAATAATATCTTGATACCTAATAACTTGAAAAAATTCATACTTTGTAAACCAGATGATCTTTATAAAACATGTCTTCCTTACAACAAATATTCTTTAAACAAATGAATATTGTGCTAAAATATCCCATGCTGAACTTGAAAGACAATCAATTGCACCTATTAGTCTACTTGTTCTGGATACATCAAGCACTAAGTATGATGAGAGATGCCGACCGCCGCGGCACAGTTGGTAAGCCGATTGGTTTCTGTGCGGGCGTTCTACGTTCGATTCCCAGCAGAAATTTATTTAAATTTATTTATCACGCAAATATTGAATCTCTGGTCTGGAAACACTGGTTAATTGGAAGAAATTGCCATACGGCAATAAAATCGCCACTTGCGCAGGGTTCACGGAAGTGTTCATTATTATTGTTATTATTATGTCCGCTTTGAAGATCAGTTTCACAGCAACTATGCTTACTCTAGCCCTCTTATTTTTTTTATAAAATTATTATTATATTATGCTAAAACTAACCTAACCTTTCATTATTATTGGAAATTTTTCTCCGTGTTTCTTAAGAATTTAGTCACTAATATAATATTTTTCGAAACTTTTTGTTGAGTAATATTTCCAGTTCTTTTACAAAGACTCATATTAATTCAGACAAAACAGAAGTAACTTTCGATTCTGTTCACAATATTATAAATTAATAAATAACTTTTACAATTGTATTACGATGTTATTACTTCGAAAAGATACTTATCGTATCTACATTTTAATATTCAAAGTAATTTTCATTTAATTATATTTCCAAGAAGGACGTGATTTTCGTAAAAAGTTTCGAAAGAACAAAAGTCCTTATCAGAGCGTAAATTGTCATATAATCTCAAATGGGATATAAATAGATATAAAACTCCTAATCGGAGCATAAATTATCATAATCTATTCTCAAACGGGGCATAAATAGATATGGTCAGGGCATAAGTAAATATTAATATCTAGGCTCGTATCTCTTTACTCGATGATTGATGTATTTAGTAAGGTCTTCCAAATAGATATTTTATTGAGATGGCTACGTAGGGGACAACAGTTATAAAGATTTAGGCCCAATGTACTCTTCCGAAATAAAGATTTTATGTATTCAGTACTTAATTATATGTTAGTTTATTCTCACAGAGAGAGTTTATGATTTTTTTTTGCTAAAATGTAGCGAAATCAAAAACAGTAAATATATCTATAAATATGGTTGGTGGCAGAGCGGTTAGCGCGATGTGTAATAAATGCAGTGGTCGCCAGTTCGACCTGCCACGATCGATTTTCGTTCTCCTATAGCACAAGCATTTATTTAAAATTGTAATAATAAAAAAACCTTAAACGTGAATTAAAACTATAATTGAATTTATTTTATTGACACAATGTGTGAAGGAAGCATCTGGTCTTGCCGCTTTTCGTCGCCTAAGTGTTGAATACATAAAGGAAAAGTTGTTTTCAGATATTGTATGCTTTCTTTGTATTTTTGTGTAAATTTAGATATTTTCTTGTTTTTTGTTGTTTTTATATATTATTTCATACTGTGAAAACTTTTTATTTTTTCAACATGTTAATATGATTATTGATTATACTAGATGTAAGAAAGTGCATTTATTTTTTACATCTAAACAAAATATATATATACATACAAAGTAGGCAAAATTACATACCTACATATATAAAGTAGGCAAAATTACATACATATATAAAGTAGGCAAAATTACATACATATATAAAGTAGGCAAAATTACATACATATATAAAGTAGGCAAAATTACATACATATATAAAGTAGGCAAAATTACATACATATATAAAGTAGGCAAAATTACATACATATATAAAGTAGGCAAAATTACATACATATATAAAGTAGGCAAAATTACATACATATATAAAGTAGGCAAAATTACATACATATATAAAGTAGGCAAAATTACATACATATATAAAGTAGGCAAAATTACATACATATATAAAGTAGGCAAAATTCGAGTAAAAGTATACTTACTTAGCAACAGGTTTATTTTCTTTATAATCCTGAAGACGTTTTGTCAAGTCTTTTTGGGCTTCATTATACCAGTACTCTTGATCTGTAAAAAATGAAAAAAATGTATAAATAACACTAGTAGCAACATACATAGATCGACCATTAACTTGTGTTTTGTTAACACGTGAAAACCTATAACTGGTGTATGTTTTAATAATTACTATCCTTTGTATCTTATATTTTGTATAATAAAAAAAATACTATGCATATTTATATAAACCTAAAGAGTGTTTTTATTGTAGGTATTTATCCAATTTACATGCACAAAACCTGTAAAAATCAAAACCTTTTGAAGAATTATGATAAAAGTAAGATATTGCCATTTGGCAATAAGCCCGCCATTGTGCACTTGTGCTCAGAAAGTTTAAAATAAATAAATAAATAAATAAATTTCGAATTACGGCGTGCATTTATGAAACGGTGTATGAATTTGAATGTGGCGGAAGAATTTTTACAAAGACGGAAGTTTGTGGGGTTTAGTTCTCCCAAAAATTTTGAACAAAAAATCTTAATGCAGATACCATCATGTACTTTTTTATTTGCATAGTTCCTTTATTCAGAATTAAAGAGAGAACCGAGCGACAATCTCTCATTTTTGATATACCTACAGCTCTCTGATCTTATAATATAAAAATCTCTCCTCAATTATGTACATCCACGTGTTCATAAATATTTTCCAAATCAAAATCATCTACAACACAAGAAAAAATAAATGCAAAAGATTACAACAATTTAGTTTGAAAGCACGTTTGAGTTATATCACTATGAATTATTCATTGTGTATCTATTATTAATATAGAGAATGGACTGAAGATGAATGCCAGAAAATAAATGGGTATGGTCTTTGACAAAGTGTGAAAGCAGAACAGCGGGTCAAACAAAAGTAGAGAATGAATGGCTCGAGCAAGTCGATGAGTATGTATATGTATCGATTTGGGAAGTATGTTCCAACGGAATGGAAGGCCTGATAAGGATATCGAAAGAAAAGTAAGGCACAGGAATCATAGCGAATGAAGCACTTAGACCAGTTATGGATGTTCGCAAAATATCCAAAATTGCCATTAATTATATTTAAGGTTGCCAAAGTTTCCATTTATAACGCAATCGTAGTGTCAACCTTGACGTATGCAAGTGAAACCTGGACATAGCAGAAGGCAAACGAAAGCAGAATTAATCCGGTTGAAATGAGATCGCTGAGACGAATTTTAACAGAACGATGTACGAATCGAGTATAAAAGGAAAGAATGTAAGTTAACACATTGAGATGGTTTGGTCACTTGGGAAGAATGAATAAGGAACGCCTGATGAAATAAATATACAAGTTTATATTTGAATTCAGCGTTATGTAGAGATGTTAGACGACTTCTTGGTGCATGAACTGCAAAACATCCCTGGCTATAACCAAAGAACATGGTTCCAGCAGGACGGAGCAAAGTCACACACGTCCAACACATCTCTGCCAGAGTTCGTGAAATATTCCCAGGCAAATTGATCTCCAGGAGAGGTGACATAAATTGGCCTCCACGCAGTGCTGATTTAACCCCTATGGAATTTTTCCTATGGGGTTATCTTAAATCTAAAGTTTACGCCAGTAAACCGAATTCCTTGGCGCATTTGAAAGAAAATATCCGTCAGGAAATGGTAGCCATCACTGAGTCTACCTACCGAGCCGTCATAAGTAATTTTACTGTTCGATTAATTGAGTGCTGCGAACGCGAGGGTCTACATTTAGACGATATATTTTTTAAGAAATGAATTCCCAATTTTGTGTACTTTAATAATTAATATACATTTTTTTGATACACGGCTTACTTTTTTTAATCGATCCACAAAATATAAACTTTCTTTTGAGACACCTTGTACAAGGACGAGCATGAATGGAATGAGGTCGGGGTTACACAAGAAAAGGATGGCACGACCACCTAAACGATATTCTGAAAGGTGGAAATGTAAGAAGGTTGAACAACAGACGAACATGTGCAAGACGAAGTATGAATGTTAACGAGGCGATGAATGTGTGTCAAGATAGAAAAATGTGGCGTTCATGACATGGCGTGATAGTTTGTATCTGTGTATGTTTAATAGATAAATAAAAACAAAAATCAATACCTCCTCATTAGGTACCTATTACCTGTTGTAAGGATATTTTATTTTTAAATCAAAATATTACCTGTATGTATAATACACGTAGACAAAACAAATAGACGAAGATAATTAAATATTATCATGGAGATCAAATGAATTAAAACGAGAAATTATTTTTTTTACGTACATTGACAATAGCAAACAAATATATGTAAGTAGGTATAAATAATGATTTTTTTACGTGAAACGTGAAAGTTACTATCGTTCATAATTTCATTTGTGAGAAATAGTAATGATTAATTGTGATATTTTAACGAAAAAATCACGACGAACAACAGTTTTTAATTTAATGATTTAAAATCAAATTTCAATTAAGTACAATAGCATAACCTCGTATAAATCATTGAAAAAACATTAGGATATACGCATGCGTGCGGTGAACGCGCATGTGTCGTGTTTCCTTTATTATGGTAATGCACAACCACACACCTCACACACCTGTCGCTGGTTACCCCACACTGTCGGATATGTTGTGATGGTATGAATGAATATTTGGATATAAACTTATTAGATTAGATAAATAACTCTCTTTCAACAAACCCATACAAGAAAAAATAAAAGAATAACACATTTTTCAATGTTTTCTTCCCGTTGAAATCAAGAAAATCTTTGATGATGAAAATTTTTTTAGTTTTGATTGTTATCTTAGTGAAATATATGTTTTCTTTGTTTTTTTTTTTGTTTGCATCCTTTTGTTGTTATACATATATACTTTTAGTTATACTTTTCCTACCCGGAATATGAAAACAGCATGATGGTTCTGTATGTATGTTTGGATATTAAGTACCTATCAAACTATTAAGTCTTATTACATATTGTGTACATATAAGCGACCGCCATACAAATTGTATGAAGCAATGTCGTCACTAAATTCAATTTTTATAAAAATTGTTAAAAAAAAGTGGGATTTGCTAATACAATGTTAACATTTTTTATAGAATATTGAATTATCTAGGGTGTTTCGGCTTTTTTCGATATTTTTAAAAAAAATTGAAATATCGGCAGTTAAACTCATAAATTTATCATAAACAAAATATTTTTCTTAATAAAAAATGTTTGAGAAACCCTGGAAGTTTTTTGAAAAAACCAATTTGAGATTTTGTATTTGTCTATTTTTATACCAATTTTTAGCGTTCTAGCTTTTATGGTTTCTGAGATATATGGAAAAATAAAGTAAAAATTCAAAAGTTCATAACCCCTGACTGAAACAAAAATTTACAATTATGAGTATAAAAGTTTTGTAGGCCTAAAACTATTTATATATTCTGAAAATTTGGGCTCTGTAAATTGAGCGAATCAAAAGTTATAAGGGGGGGGACACACAGACACATCACACACACACACACACACACACACACACACACACACACAAACACACCCTCACACACACACACACACACACACACACACACCCTCACACACACCCTGACACACACACAGACACACACACACAGACACACACACACACAGACACACGAAATGTTCTACTCCGAATTCTGAGTAAATCCGTGTATGGTACATATATGCTGCGAAGCCTCAAAGTTGGTGTTTTTTGACTTCAAAGTTGGAAAAGCCGTGAAAAAAGTAGACCTAAGAGACCAAAGTTCTCCTGAACAAATCGACAGTTGGATAATGTCGATTCATTCAGAGAATTGAATTCTCATGAACGAATCGACAGTTGGAATACAAAATTGTTCAAATTGATGTATCAAAATATCAAACTTGCTGGAAATAAAATTTAACATGCATCATCCTTGGGAATATACAAATTCTGAAAGTTTCCGAGCTTTAACTGGTCGGTATTTAGTTCAAAATCGATTGCAAAATTCTAATTCAAACAAGTGTAGTTAATAAAAAGGATTGAAACTTTTGAAAAATAAAATATTTAATTCTTTTGCACATATTATTATTATAAACGTGGTTACTGGATTTTCTCTCGATATTTATGTAACGTTGAGTATAGTATTCTTTTTTATATGTTCAAAGAAAACATACAGGTAAATACACCATAACGTTAAATATATTTAAAAGTAGGTAGAAAGAACAAAACCCCACACATTGCTTGGTTGTTTAATATTATTTTAATTGTTTTTACTCAACATTATGTAGCATTTACCTAACTGTCTCACCATTGTGTTAATTTTTATCCGTATGACGCCTAAGATATAGAAAGAATCTGTCGAATCTGTAATCAATTTGGTAAGGCCGTTGCTTGTGGCAAAACCATAATTTTGCAAGCTTCATAAAACATCATCTTCCTTGATTGACACCATCAAAACAACAAATAAATAATAATATAAATTGATATTAATCAGTCTAAACACAGAGAGCTATGGAGAGAAAGTTACTGGGTATTTCAATAAGGGACAGAATTCAGAATGTCATGATAAGAGAAAGAAACAAAGTAGCCGATGTAGCGGAAAGGGTCGCTGGTCTTCACGATGGACCAAAAAGATCGTAGAATGGCGACCGAGAATTAGTCGAAGAGGTGTCGGCAGACTCCCGGCAAAGTCGTCTGATGACATCGAGAAATGTGCCGGAGGGATATGGATGCAGTGTGCCCAAGACAGGGAGTTGTGGAGGATCAAGGGGGAGGCCTATGACCAAGAATGGAAAAAAACAGGCTGAAGAACAAGAAGTCTAAACACCGATCCGTCAATCTCTAAAATAAAAACATATCACTGTTTGCCCCACACCGTGAGATATGCCATGATGGTCAACCGTGAATTTCTTTTAAGATGTTTAGTTTTTGTACAAATTAAGAGGGCATATATCTAATTACTGAAAACATATTATAATACCGCCTAATACACTGTGAAGTTACGTGTAATAGGAACTATTGGTGAAGGGTTTATATGTGATTTTAACTATCGGAAACCAAAAATTTGTTGATTTTTTGAATTTTAAAGACAAACCTATAATTGAAATGAAAAAAATATTATTTTATTTTATTTTTATTTTCTTTGGGAAGCTACAGCTCATTTACAGTTTAATGATACAAAATTATTTTTACATTGTTAGAGCCAACAAAAGCATTCCATCAACATAATATAAAAACAATTATTGATCATTCAGTTTGATTTTATGCACCCTTTAAACACATGAAAGATTTATTTCTCTACGACACATAGTTATGGAGTCATTTCAAAAAGATGCAGTAAAAAGGATACTTTTGATATTTTTTTAAAGAAATTCATGCTGAGTTTTGAAATTGTGTGACGAACATTCACAAGAGAAATTTTGAAAATACTTAGATTATTGTTTTAGTAAAACACTGTTCAACATATTTGAGAAATTTGGTTTTAAATTAGGGTGTTTAGGTTTATATGCCCCCTTAACGGTTTTATGTATGTGTACCTGCATAAAAATTCAAATTGACACTATTCGTTTAAAATATTACTTGTGTACCTACATTATTTTTGTTTTTATAGTACATATTAATTCAATTCAATCAAGTCCCAGGATAAACTTTTAAGTCATATGGTATTGTAAACTGAAATATTGATGTATGTAGTGTAGATATCTATATTAAAAATATATAAGTATGTAATATAATGTTACCTTGTATGGTGGGTCGGGAGATTGTGGGAGGCAAGATCAGGACCGCGATAAGGGCCAGGGTTAGGGTGCTGCACCCCGCACCCCTCATTGCCCCCCGACCTGACACCGCCCCCTCTCCCTCACATCGCTATATTATACACATTATATTATTATACATGCTACACTTTCTCCCCATTCCATTTCATTACAATACACAACTTTTATTTTTAAAAAATCCACAAATTTATATTTTAAGTAGGTATAATTACCGGTAATTATTTTTTCACCGAGAGTCACTTACAATTTATTGATATTTCACTGTAAAATCTTTTCATTGTGATTCAATGATAATGTCTTATTATTAATATTATCACTAAAATTACAGAATAGTACTTTTATTTCGTAAAAACACACTGGAATTAGTGCGATACTGTGGGTTTTTTAATATTTAGATTTATGCATAATATTAGGTATGTTACCCTAGTCACATAAATTACAAACATATGAGTGATATGTTACAAGCATAATCAGCCAAAATAACTTAGAAGAATATTTAAGTCAAAATAAAAACGAGTGGGTTGTGGCCATCGCTAAACTCCTCACTAACAAGTCATTCTATAAAGTATTCATATTTTGTATGGAAAATATTCAGCATTTTCACGAAATGAGTTTTTTAAATCATTTTATATTTAAATATTTTATTATGAAAACTTGATAACTCTTCAATGCTATTTTATGAAAGCGATGTGCCTTTTTACCGATTTGAAAATAAAAATTTCAAATTATAAGTTTTCTGAGTTTGGGGTCACTTTGAAATATTTGAAATATATGATCAGATATCCTTCAAAATCTAATGGGGTCTAAGCGTGTTTAAGGTATACAAATTTGCAAAATTTGAAAATAATCAATGAATATTTTAGTCTACAATCGATAAAGTAGAACTAACACACCGTACATAGTAGGTATGTAGCACCTAGTACACAACGCACACACAAATACATTATGATGAAACTTTCAGAATACAATCTGAGCATGATAGGTACTTGTTGATAATCTGCAATAAAAAAATAACCTTAAAAATTGCGAATTCATAAATCCCCACTATATCCCCTTGGGGTAGTGAGGAGTAAATAATATTTTATTGTTCTGAAAATAGATAAATAAATGAACACCAAAAAGCCTATTCACACTAAATTGGTATTCATTTTTCTATTTAGACGCAAAATTTACATAAATACATATCAAATATAGGTATCAAATAAAACAGATACCCGTCTTACATACATACCTTATTGGTGGCTGTGCCTTATTAAAAAAAAAAAAAAAAAAAAAAAAAAAAAAAAAAAAAAAAAAAAAAAAAAAAAAAAAAAACATACATACCTATAGTAAATAATATTGATTTTTAATGTGATATATTATTTATTTGAAATTTTATTTCAATCAAGCAGATATTTGCTTGTATGTATATCGAAATAAAACAAATTGATTGCTAGTTATACCTTCCTATATGTGAGTTTTTTATGTGAGATTACATAAGTATTGATATTTAATTTTCACATTTTAATTAAGGAAATAAACATACCTAGTTATTTAAAAAAAATATATTTAATTATGTGAAACTTATCAAAATATAATATGGTTCCCCTAAAAAAATATTAAAAAACTTTAACAATATATGATGAGGTGCTCCTTCTAACATTAAACAAATAATTGTGTTTATAATTTTATAGAAAACACATATTTTAAAACACCAAGCCTGCATACACCGAAAACTGAGTAGGTATTTGTTTTTATCCTGATTTTTAACTTAAATTTTCACTAAAAACACAACACAATTTTTTTTTCTTGTCACACTAGTAATTTATCAATTATAATATCACAAATATCCACCCTTAAATCGAAAATAATTTTTATTCAACCGTGAAAACGAAAGTTTTATCAAAGTTGGGCGAAAACTCTAAACGGTTTTGCGATGTCGGGAAAGTAACGGAACGACATACGAAACACAACCTTCCACGAGAACGACAACATTTCTACTGTTGTATAGTCCACAGTACACAGTCTCAATTTTCGCGAGATACCTTTTCTACCCAATATATAGGTACGGTGAGTTTCTGCTATAATAACAAATACTAAGGGCCAATATTTCAATGTACAATTAAATGCTTGATTGTCGATTTTCTCTATGGTTTTCGGCATGCCTATGGTTAACCGGAGTTTGGCGTTATTTCATTACAAAATCAACGTTGATCGTCAATTACAAACAGCCAGAAATTGATTGGCCGTTTTTCGGCAATCAAGCGAGTTAATTGTGTTTTTTGTTAGCAAAGAACTGTCAATTGTGAACATAACCTTTGTACGTGTTGTGTTTTTTTTATTATCTATATTGTATTAAATAAATAAATGGTTGTTTCAAAACAATATGTTATTTTATTATAACAGTTAAGATTTCAAAACACCTTTTCAGCGTGTTTCACTGAAACCAAAGCTGCACAATCCTACGAATTTTTCAGGGTCCTAAAGGTAAATGAAAAGAAACATTCTATAAAGCATCTAATTATATTGAATTAAAAATTGGGATAATGGACATTTTACAAATTGAGATAATACGAATTCTGTATCAGTGACTAACTAACTGTAGGTATAGTTTGATTTACATTTTATTTTATACATGAATTACAAAAAAATAAAATAAACATTAGAAACATCTGTGTATTGACGGGCCGGCCATGACGTAATAAATATTTCACAAAAAAACATTTTAAAAATTGAGATAAGACAAATTCTATATTACAATACATAGATTAATTATTATCTTTGTAAATTTATGTGATTGTAAAACAGAAAAAAATAATAAAAATTCTGACAAATATGTCGACTATTATGTTAGCGTCCCGCAGTTGTCACATCACAAAATAATGGATGCAAACAGCTGTAAACAACGAATACCATAGAGCATAAGACGGTATTACACGTGTTAAAAACATTGATCGACGATTAGTTGATTTTTTCTTAATTGTGTATTGAAATAACCAATTTTCTAAATTGGCAATTACGAATCTAATCGATGATCAGTTGATTGACAATTAACACCATTTTTTACTGTCCATTGAAATATCGGCCATAATACTTGATTTCCCGATTAATTATTTGATTATCCCAAACACCACCGCTGTTTTTTTTTCACAAATTAGTATCTCAGTAGAGACGAAGTTGAAATATTATAGGAGAACCGAGTCAACTACAAGGCTTAACGACCTGTCATCGACTGGTTTACGTGATCATTTTATGCGCTAGCTATAATTATGCTTTTTATTGAGTTCCCTTATAAATCCAATTTTTGAAATTTTTAAAATCCTTTAATTTGAGAATAATATAATAAACACCATCGCCATCTATGAAGTGACCAATAAAATGTTTTGTAACGCCATCTATTGAGAAATTGGTTTGCAAACAATGAAGCCCTGTATGTGCCTTGATTTCCCAGTTCTCTTTTAATATTCCAACTTAAAAATATCATTGAATTCCGACATAAAAAATCCAATATTTAATATATGCAACTATAAAAATATTGAAGAAAAATATAGGTAATATGCCTATCAATATCATTCTGAACTCTTGGAAATAATTGGAGAACACCACGCCATCTATGGAAGTGACTATTATGTAAGAATTGGTTCGAAAACTTACCAATGACAGGTCGTTATCCTTGATTTCCCGGTTCTTCAATAATATTCCGATCGAATATTACGAAAGCTAAATTATTTTAAAAAAAAATGTAGTAAAAACACGCACTTACTTTCATAATATTGTGCGGCACTGTTAGTAGCTTTATTGAAATGTTATATTGATGTCAAGATAGCTTTGAATCTTCTCTTTTCAGTCGTCTCTCTACTGCTGTATATAGGCTTCTACCAGTTTTCTCTATATTATAATGTATTTATCTCGCGCTCTCCGCTTCCATTTTCTTTTTTATATCCCAAGGTAGCCATTTGAAGATTTTGGATATCCATTGTCCATCTCAAACCTCTGTATGAATATTTTTTTGTAATCATAGCGGAAAAATTAAACTACAACCTTCGTTGTATTCACTACAGCCTTAACAAATAATTTAAATAATGAGACAGTATTTTTTCAACTCTATCGTTGAATTGAAAAATTGCTTGAGTTAGTTAAGTAATTTCATTTGTCTCTGATCAATTTATATTTTAATATTTCAAATTACTAAATTAAACAATACAAGAAGATAACAAATAAAACTAATCTTTTAGCTTCCTTGGAATTATCCTGAATCTAAAAACAGCGCTCAAAACATTACAATTTGGTATTTTTATTAAAGTTGGTATATGTGTGTATACTAGTATAGGTACAGGCAAATAACTTAAGAATTTTCGTCATGAAGGGGAGCTGTTTGCATATAATACCAACCAAGCAAAAAAAAACACAAATTTTCGCTCTGCTCGTCCATGTGACATACTCAACATATTTGCCGCCGACTTATGATTTTTTTCAAAACTGCACAATCCATTAAATATAAAATATTAATGAACTATAATGGTTTTTATTGTTTATTTGAAATAATATGTAGCAATTTGTTATAGCCGAAAAACAGTGTTGTCGAAAAACAATAATTTTTAATTTTTTCCGCGGCAACATTTTGGCGGAAGACTACTAGCGCCCCTGACGGCGTGAGAGAACGACAAGGAAGCTAGCAGCTAGCACGCGCTATGGCACGCGCTCTCTTGGCATTCGACGCTGGTGGAGGACGGACGGTTTGGTGTGACGCCGTCATCGGTCGACACGCGCGTCCCGATGGCGGCCATATTTCAAGAGCACGAGGAGGTCTGTGTGACAGGACCCGTCACGCGCATGGACGCTGATGGTGCCCCAGAACCAAGATGAGGGCATCAACAGGACAGGAGGTTGGAGGCAGAGCGCAGTGTGGGGCCACCGCGTAGGGAACGCGGCGGCTCGCAGATTGGACCACGAAGGGCAATCCGTGTCGTCTGGGGCGTCGGTTCGCCTTCCGGTGAGGTCCCGACTGGTATGCCACCTCTGTCGAGATGCGCCGTCATAGCGTGTCGTGGGGCACAGAGCCAGCCATGGGTGACGGTATGGAGGAGGAGATCAGGAGGAGAAGAAGAAACCACGCCGGACACGAGGAAGACCTGCTAGCCTGACGCAGAGGCTGGGCCCCACCGATCTACCGTCACCACGTGGAAGACAGTGACATGCCTGGAGTAAGGATGTCGCTGTACTCTGGGGCGGTATATTCTGGTCGGCGTCTTTTCGTGTGTTTGACAGTTCGTTTCGGTAGATGCCACGTGTTTTTATTCGTTGTCTGTTGTTTTGTTTTTTTTTTTATTATTTTATCGCCATGGACCATTTGTGAACATTATAAATAAAAAAGCGCCGTACTAAAACAAATTTCATAGTGTCACCATCATTTCTCTCCTTTTCTTCCCCACACCTTGGCTTGATGTTTCCTCGTGGTAGACGAGAGGTCTCATCAAATTGGTTATATTAAGGTAAGAACTTTAAAAGGAAATATTTTTTCCATAAGGCAACACTGTAATTTATTTTATAGTGGCATCACTAAAGTTGACATAAGCTGCTTGCCGACTTGCCGCCTTTTAGTTTGTTGGTTTATAGTTGTTTGTTTATCCTTTTATGGTTGTATTACTATAATAATCCTTGTAAATTTCAGTAATAACCATTAACTATATATATTTTTAATTAACAACAAATATGGGTGTAAGTATATCGAATTACATTATGTTTACGTATTTATAATTTTCCTTACGTTTCTTTTGTACTGGAGGAACGCGTGGGTTATCTAATTTGTTGTTTAATTATTTCAGCGTAAAGTTCCTACAAATAAGGGGAAAGAAAAGCGTCTCGCCAGGAAGGAAGAGAGACAGAAGGTTGCTATGGCCATGGCAGCTGTCGCAAAGGCCAATGCTTTAGAAGACCCATTGAAACCTTTCCCGGCATTTCGTAAATTTGACAGAGATGGCCTCGCGGCAGAAATCAGTTGTTCAAGGGTCGGTCAATTAGACAGTGAAACGTTGGAATGGGTCATAGATTTGACAGAGAGAAACATGAGAAAGTCGTAAGTTTCAATAAATGATTATTTTTAACTGATTATTTTTAATGTGCTATTCAATTTTCATTATTCTGGTATCTAAAGTAAGAAATTACAGTGTTGAAATTGATAGCCAATTATGTTTTTATTATAGTTAAGCACAAGACCAACAATTAACTAATTTTTATGTTTTTTTTTCATAATAAAAATAGATATAAGTGAGTAATAGGAAAAAACTTACCATGTTTCATCAAAATCTGACTTGGTGGGTGTCGAAATCCTTTTTTTCTATTGAAATGAAATAGATTTACCCAGCAATATACATAACGCTATTAATACCTCTTTGGAATTTTCTTACAAATATTGAACTTGCGTAAAATGTATGAAGAAATAATGTTTATTTTGCATATTTATATTTCAAGTGCATTGTTCATTTTAACTAATTAGCATATTCAATTAAGTTTTGTTTCAATAGGACTCTATAATTTCAGTATTCATTTTCACCACAGCCTAGAAATAATGTGCAAATCTGTTTCATTGTTATATTTTGAACACTACATATGGGTAGCTAATATTATATATATTTTTTTATTTTTAATCACACCATATTTACAATGACAACAAGTAGATTACTGCTGCCCAACTAAGAAATCTTGTTTTAGGGCTAGCAGTTCACATTTTTAGTGACAATATAAGCAATTATGAACCACGTGATAGTTCCCGTTCCACATAAAATTTCCACTTTAAGTTTCCCTTTTTTCCTGTTAAGATGTTTTCATATATAATTTTTTTTGTATTATTATCTATACCTATGTATATATATTGTGATTGTCCAAGGTATTGCTGAAAACCAGTTGCACTGTGGGTCTCCACGGGTATGCAGCTGAGCAGTAGTCTATTTGTTGTAAAATAATTCAAAAATATTTGTATAATTATTTGTTATTTTTATAATATGCAACAAATAAATTATTATTTATTTGAATAGGCACTCAATCTCAGTATTTTGCACTCACAATCACCACCTCAATCTCAGTATTCTGCACTCACAATCACCACCTCAATCTCAGTATTCTGTACTCACAATCACCACCTCAACAAACTTAGCTCACACAAAATAGATCAACTGGGTCCTAATGTTCGCCATTCTGACATCCATCCAATCTCTGACGCATTTTTTATTTCAGAATCATGGAAAAGAGACTAGTTAACTACTTTGGTGTAGTCGATATGAATCACATGGGTCCCAAATGAAATCAAACATTTTATGTGTTCGGTACTCAAGAGCACCGCAAACATAATTAGGCATTATATATATTATAGTACCCACTTAAATTTTTTTTGTTTCTTATCAATGATTCTCTGGCAAAATCCTACATTTTTCCCTTTGATATAAATGAATTTCAACATAATATAATGCAAATAATTTGATAATAATTATAATGCTTTTGTCAATATAGCTTATAAATAAATAGGCTAAGTTGTTGAAATTCAATAAATTAAGCTACATTTAAAAAAAGAGGAGCAATCTCTTAATACATAGAAGAGGAAAACATTTAAAAAAAAATGTTTTTTTTTTCAGTTAGGCTATGTTTGAAAACTTGCAATTCAAATTGGTGACTTTAATTTAAAAAAAGGGAAAATTATGCCTAATTCATAGTCTTGTGCAACATTTTTCGCAACTTCCAATAATATAATATTATAATTAGGTTTAGTGAAGAGGATGTAATAGTTAATTGAATGTACATATAATGATTATGAAAGTATTTAATATTTCTTTTCTTATCAAGTCAAATATTCTTAATTATTTATAATTCTACGTTAAAATTAAATTCATAAATAGTTCTACATTCTAGGGTTTAAACAATCATCGAGGTACATGAGTCATAAAACTTAGTTTAACTTCATTTAGCATAACATATTATATAACAATATCAGTTTGTATCAAAATTTATGTATAAAAATATTTACATATCTTAATCTAAGTTTACCTATACGAGACATTTCAAAAATGTGACAAATTTATTTTGAGACATCTAGAATTATTTCACAAGTACTTATATTTCAATTATAATCTATCAATGGGATTAATGATTTATTCCTTAAAGAAATAATCTATGGTAAACTATAAATATTACAATTTTTTGTGTGGCATTTATTTTAAATAATGTAGTTATTCATTTAGAGGAACTTAAAACTAGAAAAAACTTGTACAATGATTACTGTATGCGTTGACACACATTGTGTTTTGACTTGGATCAAATTACACTATTTTTTTTTTACTATAAACCCACTAATGACGTATGCTGTGGATTTGTATGTTTCTGTTTCTAAACACATATTAATTCTCCACAAGCAATTTATAATTCACACAAAACAACCGTTAAAAAATAAATGTTAAGAAACAGCTTTACATTGTTAATAAATATTATCTTCGTCAAATGAGTCTATTAATAATTTGTTACATAGAACCTTATCATAAGTTCCCAGCGTTACAAAATAAAGCTTAATTTCTCCTTAATAAATTGAGACTTTGGGGTGTTTATGACCATTTTATGGTGCATCCTTCTACATATGTTTTATTTTTACATACTTAAAGTTATTAAATCGATTCATTTTTCAAAAAAAAAACATAATCAACACCTGAATGACAATCAAATACCACCTGAAGCCATTTGTATGTCATAAATTATTTGAACATATTGTAAGCAATGGCATTAATTATATTGTAAAATGTTTTTATTGGAAAAATGACAAAAACTTTTGTAGCAAACGATTAATTATCTCACGAAATTGTTTTCAGTTACGAGCAGTGCTCTTGGGGATGGAACGGTGAAAATAAACGTCACGAAATGACCGAAGACGCCGCCTGGTATTTAATTGCCAAGGATTCGTCCGGAAAGAATCTAGGATTCTCTCATTTTCGCTTTGACATGGACTATGGAGAGGAGGTTCTCTATTGGTAAGTAGTTTCCTCGTTTCAAATACATCTCACAACATTGATAATCCATTAAATGAACCATATGTTAAATACCTCTTATCTGTCATTGAATAATTTATGTTCTGGATTTTTAATTTTTTGTAACATAGTCACATTTGTCATAAAACTATCTAAACTATGATAAAACCTACTTGGTTTGAAATTTAACTTCATATATTTTAAGATGCACAGTAGACCCCACAGAATCTGTAAAAGTTTGATTTAACAGATATCTAAATAAGTGGAACTATAAAAATTTAGACATATTTTTTTTTCAAATTTGTGCACATCACAACATAAATGCCAAACTATGTCAATCAATATGATTTTTTAGTTGAATTTATGCAGTAAGATTTAAATTGAATTTATGCTGTTAATTTAATTTTGAATTTATAGGATAACTACTGGGCCTGGGCAGACGCTGTTCTGCCACAGACGGCCTTCTATGTAGACCGCATAAGTTGTATTTTACATATTTTATTCTTATATTTGAATGTGGTATATTCTCTATATGCTTAACCCTTTTGACGCGTAAATCAAATATAGTCCATAGCTTGTAAAAAACGTTTGGATGCGAAAAAAAAATATATTTAAATAAAAATTTTTGAGCCCCCCTCCTCAAAAATATAACGTGACAACTATTTTTAAGTGTATTAAATCGAGATAGAATACTTTATTTTTTATTGAAAATTTGCATTTTTCAGATCAAATTTTATTTTTTGCTTAACGCGCTCAAAGGGCTAATACAGATGTCAATAGATTTGTTCACACAACCATCTATTGAAAGATTACACAACTTAAAAATTAATTACTGCCATATTTTCCTATAAAAAATTTTGGGGGATGCACAAAAAACAAAATTTTTGGCTATATGTATTTATAGATTTGAAATTAAAAAAAAAAAGAATTATTGTTGAACAATAGAAATATATTTTTTATATATCGATATCGGCTTCAAAAGTATCCTATCTTTCAAACCCGAAACAATGACACAAATTTCGTTCACCTATAGCACAAGCATTTATTTGCTTATTTTAGGGAACGTAGGAAGATATATATGCACTTGTTCAACAAGGACATATTCATTTTTTTTTTTAAAAACAAAAAAAAAATTTAGAATACATCATTGAAAATGGTTGGGCGGTTTTGGGGATTAGCGTCTACGAGCATTGTGACACGAGATTTTTATATATTCCGTATAGAAGTTAATTATTACCTTACTTTATTTCTTATATAGGTAAGTAATCGAATTTGATAGAGGAATTTAAAGAGACCATTCAATGATGCACACTTCTTTACATTAAGAGAACCTATAGCTAGTGTTCATATTAAAATATTTAAATAAAATACTATTTTTCGTCAATACTTTTTTCTATATTTTATGCCTTGGCACTTAATATATTTGTACATTTCTGTACTTATTGTTTTTAATCTACACTTTTATTTTTTGTGTAAAATAAAAAACTAAACGAACAGATTTTATATAAAATATTGTAGTTGGTTTACTCCCATTTCGGGTGGCCTGTCTCACGGAATTGCTCGATAGTGTTGATTATTTTTTCTATGTTTGAATTCAAATGTGACGTTCCATTTTGATATGGTTTATTGTAGAATCCGTTTATTTTTGTTTCAATGTGTCCGCAAAGAATATGTCCATTTGTTTTAATGTAACCGTTCGATATAGTATGACCATTCGAAGCAATATGACCGTTTGTAATATTATCATTTAATTTTGTATTGTTATTTGTGCTTGTTATGCCATTTGAATGACCGTTGCATTTAGAATGTATATTTTCACACAAAACTATTTGGTCTGCTGTCTCGTAACCATTTGGTTTATGATCTTGTAACAAAATATGACCATTCGTAACAGGAATATTTCCATTTGACGTAATATTACCATTAGCATGTTTGTGATTTGTTTGAACGTGACTGTCCATTTTCAAATTACCGTTTTGAATAACGGTTGCTTTGTGTTTGTCAATATTTTTAGATGTATTCATTAATTTTAATATTCTCTTGATAAGAAACCTAATAATTAAGATAACAAATATTGTACATATTAAAATAAAAGATATGACATCTAACAATAGATATTGGTACCAAGTGAGATCCAATGCTGCTGATCTTAGATGTTTAGCTCCCTTGTATTTTATTGTATACTCTAACCAATAGATGGCAGTGTCCATTGGATGTTGTGGTCTATCAGTGAACAGCTGAGAGAGTTCTTTCATGTTTTCTCGATAGCTGAAAAATTTATAAATAAATATTAGATGCTAATTATTGGTTTATTTAGCATTAGTCTCACTTAACCAATAGAATTATATATTTAAAATATAAATTAAGAGGAATATTGAAGTATTTTTTTTCATAAGTATCTATTTAAATGTTGTTACTACGTAATATCTCATTCATACCATATTTTTCATAGTTTTCATATATGGAGGAAATTAACGTACAAGTTAATTAAATACATTTCTTTTGAAGAGTATAGATATTTTTATTTAAAGATGATTGAAAATTAACAGACTGCTTTGGCATAAGTGTTAAGCCGTTTGGCTTCTGTGCCGACATATCGGCAAAGAAAACATTATTTAAAATCATTTCTCTCGTATATCTTGTTTCCCTGGAATGGAAATACTGATTGATTGAAAGAAATTGCTATTTGGCAGTAAATCCGCCACTTATACAGGGTGCAAAGAAGTGTTAGTTGGATATGCAAAGAAAGTTCTTACCTGGTATCATTTAGCAGTTTATGTAGTGCAGTCTCTACAGTGTCTTTGTTGACATCGTAATAGTTGATGACTTGCGCCACTCCCCGTCGTTCAAGCTCGGCTAAATTCAATGCTTGATCGGCGAAAAGTGGCACTCCCAAAATAGGGACACCGCATGTTATAGCCTCTTGACTGCCCAACAGCCCTCCGTGACTTATAAAGACTTTAGTTGCCGGATGACCTAATGGGGTAATTTATATATATCTATTTAGCTCATATTTATATAGGACATTATTTATTTTATCTAAAATTTGTTTCGGACATTTAATTTATCTCAAACTTATATAGGACATTTCATTTATCTCACACTCATATAGGACATTTAATTTATCTCAAACTTATATAGGACATTTCATTTATCTCTAACACATAAAGGACATTTCATTTTTCTTAAGATTGTATAAAACTCTATCCATAAAATCAGGGGCAGGCAAATTTTTAGGACAATTGCCAGATTCTAAAATTCTAAATGAATGGTAGACCAGAAGTTAAGCACTAACATTCCTCGTAAGATTTCATTAAATATCAGAATTATGAAATCTTACAAATGAGCAGATATATTATTATTAACAAGATGAAATGGATTGCTTCCCTGCGAGAATTTTTCAATAATCTTTGTTTTTTTTTTCAATAAATTAAATCAAAATAATTCTACTAAGCAAACTTTTGACAATTTATTTTTACACTAAATACTACAAAAATCTTACATAACACTTCTATCTGCGGCATCCAGTCAAATGTCTTTATGTTCGGCGGTAAATCAGGTAGATTAGTGGCATTCACTTTCCACAGTACCCTCTCCTTCAGATTACCAAGAACCGTGATCACTTGCTGGAGTTTCTCAAGCGGGATGGACTCCATCTTGAGCATTGATCCAAAACTAAAATACACCACTCCATGAGGCGATTCGTCAAGGAATTTCTTGATATCCTAAAATTACAAATATGAAAAAGTTACATGAAAATATCTTCTTAAAATAGCAGCTAAATTAATTTTATAGCAATTCCTGAAACCGTATAAAATCAGATTAATATTTTTTAGTGTAGGATATTTTTCAGATATAATCCAACTGTCGATTTGTTCAAGAGTATTTATTTCTCTTAACATATCGACAAAGTATCAAGCCAAGATATGCGAGATTTGTATGCAAGGTCTATATTTGTCACAGTTTTTCCAACTTTGAAGTAAAAAATCACCATCTTAGAGGCTTCGCAGCATATATGTTAAATATATTTATTTACTCAGAATTCTGAGTGGAACATTTAGTGTGTCTGTGTGTGTGTGTGTCTCTTATAACTTCTGATCCGCTCAATGCACAGAGACCAAAATTTCAGAAAATACATATAGAAAATTTTAGGCCTACAAAACTTTAATTTTTGTTTCAATCAGGGGTTATCATTTTTTTAATTTTTACTTTATTTTTCCATATATTTAAAAACCATAAAAGCTAGAATGCTGAAAATTGGTATAAATATAGACAAATACAGAATCTCAAATTTGTTTTTACTCTCCACACTATGGAATTGTGTAGTGTCATGATTTCACAATTTTTAAGCATATTTTTTACATCAATTTCTCAACGGGTATCATGTAGAGAGTGCACACTATGAGTTTTGTCGTTATGTGTACGACGTGATGATACACTCATCAAAAATGCATTCAATGATTAACAAAATTAAAATAAAAAATCTTTGGTCTGCCATATCAATGTGAAATAAATTTCGTATTTGTATGAAAAATGTATATAACGGAAGTAAAATAGCTTCTATATGTGAAAATTGAGTGATCAACTTCATATTGATATTGTATGTGTCTGTATAGACATGTTTATTTTTTTTTCTATCTTCCTCAAGGGGTAGACAGCGAGAACTGAAAACCGCATTCTTCTATCTTGGCACATATACATCGCCTCATCAACATTGATACACTGTCTCATACATGCTCATCTCGCTAGTAATGCAATTTTACTTAAAATTTCTCAACAGGCATCATGTAGAAAGTGCATACTATGAGTTTCGTGACAGTGTTTTTGTGTATGGTGTATTGTGAAAACTTTTGTCCTCTGGGAATCTTATATTTGTTTAAGAATCTAATTCATAAAAATGCATTTAGAGTTTGTCAACCTTTCAAGAATTAAAAATTAACACTTACTATGGTGTGGAGAGTTTAGTGTTGGCTACAACCCACTCGTTTTTTCATAAATTCTTTCAGACAAATGGAGAATCACAGGTCATAAACGAGTTCAATACAATGTGAACTTGTAAGTCAATGATTGTTTTCAAAACAAATCATACTTTGTACTACGAAAAATAACACGATTGTCATAACAAAACCAAAAAATAAACAATTTATATTATATGACAACAAAACATGTATATTCTTATGTAACTCTCTACTGTCATTGTTTACATAGCAAAATTTGCATCGATAACAATAAAAATAATGTAATGTCAACGAACTCGGATATCTTTATTATTATTTCAGACTTATTCTGATTATACTATTTCTTGCTATAGAAAATGGGTCATTTTATTCTAATCACCTTTTTCATATTTGTAGATGATGTTCATTCAAATACAGAATGTTGCAGATAACTAAATATTATTTTTTTATTTCTGAATTTAATCACATATCTAATTGTGATCAGTGTAAAGATTATTTCTGGTTTCAAGATACAGATTGAATATGTATGTAAACAAACAATATCGGCTACTTTGGTTCTTTCTCTTATCATGACATTCTGAATTCTGTCCCTTATTGAAATACCCAGTAACTTTCTCTCCATAGCTTTCTGTGTCACTAACAGCTTGTGCATTATTCGTTTTGCTAGGACCGATGTTTCTATTCCATAAGTAAGCACTTCCATTCCAGTGCTTAATTATAGTAATGAGATGAATTGGAAGAACTCAAAACCTTCAGTTACTACATTTATAAATGGAGAAAGTTAAATTCGGAAACAGTCAAAATGGCCTTGTTATACAAAAATGTTGATAATCATATTACAACTAACAGGTGCTATCGGGCTATGTTCAATATTAATTTAACACACTCTCATTACAAATTGCCACATTTGAAGATATTTGATGTCAAATCTCTCACAAATCCAGACTGAAAAATCAATGATAAACTGTCTGAATTTTTAGTATATAAATAGTAATTTTTGGAAATCTTTTCCCCAGTACCCACAAAAGATAGGCACGTCTATGAAATAAAGAACATTTTATTTTTACATCGTTATTCAATTGCGCGAGTTTTTTAATACTTTTCTTGTAAACTTAGTTTTAGCAAAATCCTTTTTTATTGTAACTAAGAAAACTACAAGGCTTATGAAGTAGATTTTGCTTCGATCGAAAGAGAATATAAAAATCTACCGGCCAAGTTTTATTTTTATATATTTTAATGACTATTCTTGCTATTTAAAAAAACCTTTTTCTTCACGAAAAAATATTTTATAGGTATCACAGATTGGTTGATATACAATATTTTTTCGTGTATCATACATTATAAGGTAATTTTGTGTGCATATTTGTGTAAATTTGTTTGCTCGAGGTATACAAGGGTCTTAATGTTCTACTCCGAATTCTGAGTTCATCCATGCCATATAACATACATGGTGCGAAGTCTCCAAGTCGGTGTTTTTTTACTTCAATGATCCTGCGCGCTAGCCGCTCTGCCGGCGATTTTTATGTAACTGTGTACCTGCGTTAATAAAATAGATCATTTATTACTCACCAGAGGTAGTTCTCCGAGTCCCTTTATATGCAATCCTCCCACCTCCACAATCTGCGGCACCCAGGGTCTAACTTGGTTAATACTGAAGTGGCTGTTGAGCAGTATCAGGCTGAAGTTCCTCGCCATGGTGGATATTGAGGGGACGGGTCCCAAGGCGTCCTCGGCCAGCTTGTGTGAGGGCCAGTTGGCCAGTACCTCGTAGGACAGCTTGATCACCACCGTCATGACTGTGTTGTATAGCCTCTCGTAGAAGTTCATCCATTGGGTCAGGGGGTAAAAGTACAGGGGGACGTAGGCGGGATTGTCGGGGTTCGCCACCATGTCGTTGACCCACGGAAGATTGACACTTGAAACCACTCCGACGGACGGTATTCCCAGCTTGTAAGCCAGGGCCAGGAAGCACTCCGAGCCGAATATCTCCGTCACAAACAGGTCGAACTTGTGCTTCTTCGGATCCAGCAGTTGCTGCACCTCGGGATGGTTGAGGCCGATCTCGCATGACTCCATGCAGTCGTATATCATGTCTATGTGGTTTCCCAACGGAGACATCGCCAGAGGCACGTCTATGGAAATGTTGTTCGAGAGGGCCGGCAGTGTTCCATCCAGGCTTATGTCGATAAAGTTTGTGATGTTCTTTTTCTGCAATGAAAATGATAATGCATTGATATACAGGTGAAATATCATTATGTCGAAGTTCACGGGACCATAGAAAATGTTTCGTTATACTGAAAATTCGCTATAATATATGCAAGTCTTTTGTTCATTTTCCCGCAATAAAAAGTGTTTTAGAAACACCAAAGATTGGTAAAGAATGCGTACTGATAAAAACAAAAACTAGCATTTGGAAATCATTTGTTACCATCGCAATGTCTTATAAATACGTACTGCACTGCAAGTGTCAAAAACAGACTTGAGTTCGCATAAAATTGAAACATCACTCTAGAAAAAAAATCGTCATTCTGAGATCGTCTTCGTTACAGTGAATTTTGATTCAGTACATTTTGTATGAAAGTTTATCGAAGACAAATTACACATACGTTATACTGAAAATTTCGTTACTCCGGTATTCGTTATTCAGAGATTCGTTATTCTGTGAAAAAATTGGACACCTATTAATAAAATAAGCATTGCGCTTATAAATAGAATATTTAACATGCACGAGTATACGGAAAAAAGCACTCTTGTTTATTTTTATCAGAATCACTTGCCCCAAGTATAAAAGAGATACTGCATGTAATATTTTTTTTTTCTCTTTCTTGCTACAGAAAAGGAAAAAAATATTTTGTTGGTATCATAATAATATGTATGTGCAAGTGAGATATACACTTAATTTTCCATATTATCTTTGTCGATGATTTCGTCTGTCAAGTGACAACTTCCATAAATCACCCAAGGAGAGTTTTCTATTGGCCTCTTCAACAATAATAGTTGTCGCCAAATATCTTTTAGCTGAGAAGGAGAGCGATTTACAAGTAAACCATCGAAGCAAAAGACACAAATTTGCGCTCTGCGCAACCGGAAGCTCGTTCAAGATGTTTGTTGAAAATTATACCACCGAAATGAAAATAATTCACTGAACAAATCTAAAAGCTTAAGGCCCGTCACTAAGGGTATCATTCCGTGAATGGGTATTATAAAGCAAATCCCGCTGGTTGCAAAAAGTTATAGCAGTGGCGACGTTTGAATAGCATTTAAGCTTTTGGCGTTTTAAGTGATTACGCATGATTGTGATGAACACGATTACGCATGATTGTGATGAACACGATTACGCATGATTGTGATGAACACGATTACGCATGATTGTGATGAACACGATTACGCATGTTGTGATGAACATTGAGAGTTATCTCGGACAGCACCAGCAGAGATAGAATCTTCAACGAAGTGATTGGTAGTATGTGCGATGTAAAGGACATCGCAAGGTGCAGCAGACAAAGAAGGCAACTAAGATGTAAAAGAACTTATGTTAAACCAAATATAAATATACTTTATTATTTTCTTTTCGCGTCGTATGAAAAGGAAATATAAGAAGCCTTAAGAACTGTCGTAAAAGTAAGTAGACTGCAGTGGTTGGGACATGTCAGCCGGATGAATAATGATCGTATCCCCAAAAAGGTTCTTAATACCAATCCAGAGGGCAGAAGAAGTAGAGGCAGGCCCAAGTTAAGATGGCTAGACGATACAGAAGACGACATAAGAGCGATGGGAATAGCAAACTGGAGGAGAGCGGTGGAGGACAGGGACGGCTGGAGAAGGATTCTGGAGGAGGCCAGGGCTCACACAGGGCTGTAGCGCCAATGATGATGATGATGATTAATAACTATCGACCATGTAAGAATGAGGGGAATACTTGGCTGAAGTTCTTTGAGTTATTGAAGAAAATCCTCGTTGATGACCAGGATCACGCTGATCGATTTATCTTCATGTTTTATTCAAAGCTTTACTTATTTGCATCATCTTACTCAACAAAAACTAGTAAGAAGGATAGTAAAGTTTGTATTTTTTTAAATAGTCTTATATTAAACACACTGTAGGTACCAATATACATAAACGCCTGTCTTTATCGGGCTTTGCCGTGTTCATTTTACAACGGATGAAAATGTGTACACCCCTAGTTGAAAAAATACTTGTAGAAATTGTATTTTATCTATATATCACAATCCACTATAACGACACAAAAAAACCCTATACGGATATAAATAGAACTAATTTTAAGGGGTTTTTAATATTACTTTGATATTAAATATCAAAAAATTGAATTGATAAGTATGAATTAACATCCCGGAAATATTTTTTTTAATCACTGGGTATTTTTACTCCTCACTAACCCAAGGGGAGTTATGCTTTCGCAATTTTTAAGGGTTTTTTTATTGCAGATTATCAACTAGTATCATGCTGAGATTGTAGCCTGAAAGTTTCATCACAATGTATTTGTGTGCTATGTGCGGCGTGTTTATTTTACTTTATCGATTATAGACTAAAGTACTCATTCAATTATTTTCAAATTTTGCAAATATGTATATCTAATACTCGCTTAGACCCCATTAGATTTTGAAGAATATCTGAATACTGCTTCTCGATTTTTTAACTGTCAAATATTTCAATGTAACCCCAAGCTCAGGAAAATTAAAATTTGAAAATTTTATTTTCAAATTGGTAAAAAGGCACATCACTTTTATAAAATGGCATTGAAAAGTTATCAAGTTTTCACAATAAAATATAAAAATAATAAAACTCATTTCATGAAAATGCTGAATATTTTTCATACAAAATTTGAATACTTTATAGAATGACATGTTAGTGGAGGAGTTTAGCGTTGGCCACAACCCACTCGTTTTTTTTTTTTTTTTTTATATTTCAGTGTGTAACAGTTAAAAAATTAATAAAAAATAGCGATTAAAAATATAGAAGTGAAATTTTTTTATGTTTGATTTTGTAAATATTCTCCAATATCAACCAATTTAGTAAAAAGTTGTATAACTTAAATTCTGAACACCTCGGCACAGGATTTCTTAGTGAGGTGATCATTACACAATCGCATTTTTTTATGTAAAAACTGATAATTTATTTATAAAAGTATAAAATATGTGACTTACGGATGGAAAGTGGTTGACGACAGTGACGTGGTGTCCCCTCGCCGCCATCTCCCTCATGAGACTACCGTACATGACGTAATGGCTCTGCGTGTTGGTCGGGAAGACGCCCAGGATCCTCGCTCCAGAGGTCGTCGCCAGCAACTGGCACAAAAGGATGCACATCCACGCGACACACTTGCTTCGGTTAGCCATCTCGCGCCGCCAAGGTCCGCACAAAAATATACCACTGCCTAACTCCTACGCGATTCGCGTAAAAACAGACTCAGTTCCTACACTACGACTCTTTCAAGAACTCTTCCTTCTGCGTTCTCTTTTGTGTCGTCTGTTGGATCTCACTTTGCTTGACATTAAAGCTTGGTTTCTTTTCTTCACACTCTTTTTGTGTTGCTTTCGCTCTCGAAACTTTCAGTTCGAGGTTTAAAATCACTGTTGAAACTATCACTTAATATCACTCTTCTACGGACGTTCCTGGATCAGCAGTTCCCAGTATGAATATCTTCAGGCTTCTCTGTTTTGGTGCACTGCAGGGTTGGGTCTGTAGGGTATATGGGGTATTTCTTGTTCTCGTTCTACAGGTGTTGTTTCCGTTCCTCTGGAGTCCAGTTGTGACCGCCGCTCTGCACTATGGCCGGATTGAGACTGTATTCTGTAAATTTCATTATGATATCTTATCGAGTATTGGCGAATTTCGATTCAGTTTTAGCTGCCCCTTGTTATCTCCGTACGACTGCCTCAATTTGATTTTCCCGGTTAACGGAGCAACCGTGAGGTAATAAAGAGTGTCTCATAATTTGAACGGTAAAAATTGAGGAGAAAAATGTATTGACACCTTCTTAACCGGAGACTTGAGACTCCTTTTTTATATAGACTTTCTAGGAATAAAGTGATGTAATATTTTAAGATATTAAATCATATTTTTTAGTACAAATCACTGTGGACTGTGTTATGAAATTGATATTTTTTAATGTTTCAAAAAGTTAATACCTACCTACGTACTATTCATTTAATTTTTTTTATCAAATATTGTCATTTTGTTACGAGTGAAGCATAAAATTTAATTTATTTTCTTATATTAGGTAGTATATTATTATGTCATCAAAAATATTTTACAAGGTTGCAATTCTTCCGAGAAATGATCATTGATATTATCGTAATATTTTTTACATTTATCTTGACCGTATGCTATTTTTGCTGAATATTGTATGGAGTTTTAATGACTTAAAATCAAATAATTTTTTTTTTCTTACACATACAATACATACCTACATACCATCACAGCATATCCCACAATGTGGGGTAACCAGCGAAAGGTGTGCGGGTGTGCATTGCCTTATAAAAGGGAGCACAACACATCAGTGTATACCCACACACCAGTCTCGTCTCACCTAAAAAAGCACTACATTCAGAATGGGTGGTGAACCTCATTGCTAAACTGCGAGATGTTATTGTTGCCTGTAGTATTTTCGATTACCCGGCTCTTACGGGACACTCGAAAACAATAATAGAAAAGAGTGGAAGCACTATTCTAAGCCGGTGCCTCACAGAAATAGTTTAGAATGGTTGAGATATTTACTATGCATACACACGTTCGTACAACGAAAAGAAAACATTATTTAGGTACAAGTCCGCGAGTCTAAACCCAAATTCGAAATTGGGATCGGATTAAGTGTCAAGAGTAAAGTCGGTTGTAGACCAAAAGCTAAGCTAAGTTAGTTTAGTTTACCTCGTATATCTGAGGTCGTCTTTCATACAAGTGTGCAGACCGCAAACTATGTGAGTAGTATGAATAATGACCTCAGCTATGCGAGCCAAGCTAAACTAACTTAGCTTAGCTTTTGGTCTGCAACCGACTTAAGGCTACTGAACAGTCAATCGATTCAAAGCGCTTTAGAGGCGAGGTTATCACAAAATGGAGCTATACAAGTCACCCCAGTTAATTATAACTAGTTGCATGTAACACATGAGATCCGACTGTCGATGGGGATAGTATGTATAATTGAAGAATACGTACCAAACTATCAATACATAAACACAAATTAATAAATATTTTAAGATATTTTGTTTTCTTTATAAAACATGTAGGTATGTATGTCAGGATAGGATAGTATGGAGGTCAGTCTTTTTCCTACCCATAATATGAAAACAGCATGATGGTATGTATGTATGTTTGGAGATTAAGTATCAAACTATTAAGTCTTCTTAGATATAATGTATAGGCCAATGCCATACAAATTGTAAGATTTTGTCACTAAATTCAACTTTTATAAAAATTGTTAAAAAAAAATGAAATGTAATACTACAATGTTTATATCTTTTATAGCAAATTAAATTATATAGTTGAGGTGTTTCTTCTTTTTTCGATATTTTTAAAAACTTTGGAAATATATGTAGACAGTTAAACACATAATTTATCATAAAAAAATTCTTAATAAAAAATGTTTGAGAAACAAATTAGAGATTTTAGTTCATCTATATTCATACCAATTTTCAGCGTTTTAACTTTTATGGTTTTTGAGATATATGGAAAAATAAAGTAAAAATTCAAAAGTTGATAGATACTGACTGAAAAAAAACCTAAATTCTGAGTATGAAAGTTTTGTAGGCCTATAACTATCTATATATTCTGAGAATTTGGACTCTGTAAATTGAGCGGATCAAAAGTTATAAGGGGGGACGGACAAACAGACACACTAATTGTTCTACTCCGAATTCTGATTAAATCCGTATATATATAACATGCTGCGAAGCCTGGTGTTTTTTGACTTCAAAGTTACAAATACATTACAAATCCTGCGTATCTTGGCTTTATACTTTGTCGATATGTTTAGACAACAAAGTTCTCTTGAACAAATCGACAGTTGGAAAAACGCCGACTATCATCAGCGATAGGTACCGTACCATTGTAACTGAGCTTGTATGGGAAAATAAAAACAATGTGTATAATCATAGAATTATAATGTACAGAAGCCGCGTCTAGTACAAATTTCGAATCAAAATGTATGCCAAGTTTTTTTTACATGTGTGTGAGGCGGTAGATCGTTGGTCTACGTTTTATGTAGGTGTGCGTGTCGGTAGGTGTACTTATACTAGAAATTCTTCTGTTACCTTTTAGTTTTAGTTGTCATACATTCATTGCGCTGACTAGGTATCTGTATCATATATAATCTAAGTGTATAATATAGGTAGTATATTATACTGATGACATGTGCTTTCCAGTAAGACGTTACGTTACAACTTTCAGCACATCCGCTGAAACTAGGTTGTTACACTACAAGAAAATTTTTAACGAACGTTGTCATAATTTTAGTGGGCAATCCACACTCCATATTATTGTCAATCATTTTTACTCCTCAGTAACCCAAGGGGATATAGTGGGGAGTTAAGATTTCGCAATTTTAAGGCTATTTTTTATTGCAGATTATCAACTAGTATCATGCTAAAATTGTATTCTGAATGTTTCATCACAATGTATATGTGTGCGTGTGCTGCGTGCTGTGTGCTATGTACGGCGTGTTTATTTTACTTTATCGATTATAGACTAAAGTTCTCATTCGATTTTTTTCAAATTTCGCAAATTTGTATATCTGATACTCGCTTAGACCCCATTAGATTTTGAAGGATATCTGAATAGTGCCTCTCATTATTTTTAATTATGAAATATTTCAAAGTACCCCAAGCTCGGGAAACTTAAAATTTGAAATTTTTATTTTGAAATTGGTAAAAAGGCACATTTTATTTTAATATTGCTTCTCGGGCAACTAACAGGTACTATGTCAAATATTAATTTAACACGCACCCAATAACAAGTTGCCACATTCCGGAGACTTACGATATTAATCGTCTCACAGATCCAGACTGAAAACACAATTAAAAACTGTGTCTCCACCGGGAGTCGAACCCGGGACCTTTGGATCAGCAGTCAGATACCCAACCAATTGAGCCATGAAGGCATTGAAGAATTATCAAGCTTTCTTAATAAAATATTTAAATAAGAAATGATTTGACAATCTCATTTCATGAAAATGCTGAATATTTTCCATACAAAATTTGAATACTTTATGAGGAGTTTAGCGTTGGTCACATCCCACTCGTTTGATCAATCATTTAGAATTTTAAATAGTGGGTACCCAAATTTTACTTACAAACCGTATTGTTATCTTCGACATTGGTCTAAAAATAAGTGCGGCTAAGATAAGTGTAAAAATATTGAGTTAATTGATTGGGGGTTTTATTCATAGTGCCATTGACCTGATATGTAGTTCTATCTCGTTCTTTCTTGTATGATATGTAGTTCTATCTACTGCTCTCTTTGCACTGTATTCTTTTATAGATAATTCCGATTCTTTTTACTCTCCACTACTATGGAATACTGGAGTCATGGTTTCACAATTTTTAAGCATATTTTTTTTTACATCAATGTCTCGATGGGTATCATGTAGAGAGTGCTTACTTTGAGTTTCGTGATTTTCGTGTGTGATTTTTTTGTGTGTATTGTGACCACTGTACTGACCTTACTAAAGGCCGATGAACTTCATATTGATACCATTTGTATGAAGTACATTAACTTAGAGCTGATTAGTTTTCCATTTTCTATCTATGATTTCATCTATTAAAACTGAAAAAATGCTCTCACGACCGGGAAATTTGAGATATTTTAATTTTGTTTAAACTATTCATACAACTTTCACAAAACTGCATTCTTAGTTTGCCTTAAAAGAACAATATTTTTGAAAACTGTGTTCATAAAAATTAATTTTTATAAAAAATATATATAAAGTATATGGGATTTTTATTAGTGAGATGTATTATGGAAACTTTTACCCTCTGAAAAACTAATATTTATTTAGGAATCTAATAGAAATGTAATTCATAAAAATGCATTTAGGGATCGTCAACCTTTCAAGAAGAAAAAAATGTTCATGTAGTGTAGAGTTTAGTGTTGGCCACAACCCACTCGTTTTTATATAACATTGTTATCGGTCATATAAAAATAATTACATATATACACGTTCACAAGACAATATAACATCGCCATTGATTGTCATTGAAATAATTCTATATAACAGGTCTAGACAAACGATTGTTTATTGATTTATGTGTTGAATTTAGTTTTATAAATAAATAAATAAAAGAAAAACAGGTTTCAGCTAAAAGACTTAGATAATGAGCAAATGCTTCGAAACAGAAACAATAACATTAAGTAATTTAATAATAAAAGGTTTGGCCACATAGAAAGAACGAGTGGTGACCGTCTGACAAAAAAAGTATACAAGGCTGATACAAGAGGAACGAAAAGTATTTTTTGAAAGATGGTGATGTTAGAAGTAAGAATAATAGAAGAGCGTGTATGAGACGATGTATGGACGTGAATGAAGCGAGAAATGTATGTCAAGAGAGAGGAGTCTGGCGTTCGTTTCTCTCTGCCTACCCCAAATAGGGAAATGGCGTGATGGTATGTATGTACATTTCAAAAAAAAAAGAACCAAATTAGTAAAATGTTGTTTCCAGCTATTTTACATTTGTTTTTCTTTCTGTAAAAATGGGTGAATCTAAAGAAGAAATTCGATAATCATATATAATCTAAGTCGATGCATTTTTAAATTTTATTACAAAAAAGGTAAAAACGCAACGAAAGCCGCGACCTAATGCAGTGTCAGTAGTGCCTTTTCACGACCCGGTTGCGGGGTAGTCGGCGCCGGGTAACTGGCAGCGAAGTATATTTGGGCACGCATGGTAGCTTTCACACGCACCGGCATGCATGCCCATACAATTACCCGGCGCCGGCTACTCGGCAACCGGATTGTGTGAAAAGGCACTAAGAGTTGCACAAAGCTCGTTTGAGCGTTTTCAATCCGGGAATTTTGATGTCAAAGATGCACCTCGCTCTGGTCGCCTTGTTACGAATAAAATGGACGCCATTTTTGAAAAAGTGGAGCAAGATCGGCATATCAGTAATTACGACATAGCGCTGAAGAACTGGGAATAGTCCACAAAACAGTTTTGACCCATTTGAAAAAAGCTGCGTACAAAAAAGCTCGATATTTGGGTGCCACATGAGCTCACTGAAAGAAACCTAATGAACCGTGTACTCATTTACGATTCTTTATTGAGATGTAATGAAACCAAACCGTTTTTGAAGAGATTGATAACTGGTGATGAAAAGTGGATTGGGTACAACAAGAACGTGGGAAAAAGGTCGTGGTCAGGCCTCACAGACTGTGGCAAAACCCGGGTTAACTCGCAATAAGATAATGTTGTGTGTATGGTGGGATTGGAAGGGCACCTTGCTCATTATGAGCTTTAACCGCCGGGCAGAACCATCGATTCGGATCTCTACTGCCAACAACTGATTTGATTAAAGCAAGAAGTTGAGAGAAAGCGGCCGGATTTGATCAATAGAAAGGGTGTGGTCTTTCATCACGATAACGCTAGACCACACACAGCTTTAGCCACGCGGAAACAGAGTTTGGCTGGGAGGTGTTAATGCAACCGCCATATAGCCCTGACCTTGCACCTTCAGATTTCCACCTGTTCTGTAGGCACTTTTAGCTTAATATTAAGAGAAAACTGCCAAAATTACTTGTCGCCATAGAATTATAAGGTACAGAAGCCGCGTGTTATACAAATTTCGAATTCAAATGTATGATAAGTTTTATTTACATGTGTGTGAGGCGGTAGATCGGTAATCGAATCGGTGTACGTATACTGCATAGAAAAGAGATTTTACGTGTACTACTATGTGTTCTATGACTATTAACGGCCGGGCGAGTGAAACTCCGGTGTTTCACCGTAGTTTTTGTTGTAATACTTTCATTGCGCTGACTAGGTATCTGTATCATATATAATCTAAGCTTGTCGCGTTTTTTTTATCAGAAGTCCCAAAATTTCTACAGCAACGGGATCATGTCACTATATACAAGATGGCAGAAAGTCATTGAACAAAATGGCACAGATATACTTTAATTAAATGTAAATAAACTTTGAAAAAAAAAATGTCGAGTTATCATATAAAATATGAAGAAACTTTTTCCTTTTCCCCAACGTAATATTTCACTACATATGATATCAAATCTTAAATTAATAAATGTCGACAATTCATTGTTTTAAATCCTATTGAAGGCAAAGAAAAACCTATATTTTATTAATCAAAAATGTGATTCAACAGTAGTTTAATCACATTGTGGGTCAGTCAATATAATATGGGTCTGTAAATAGAATGCTTTATATAAAAATTATCATAGTTTTTATATTAATGACCATTTCAACCGTTTTACTATGTGATTAGAATTATTTTTTATGTTTCGCTATCATTTGAGTTAATTATTCTCTTTGATATACATTTTTGAATGGATTTTATTTAATGTCTGTCATCTTGAAGTCATCGTACGGTATACGGATACACTCACCAAATCGTTCCGACCACGTGTCCAATGAGCATATGACCTCTAAATTTATTTTAATAGTTTTTGAATTTTTCTTTTACAATTAAGTAGTTCCTATTATTTAATCTTCTTATATTCTTTCCGAAGTAATCCTGATGAAAGTTACTTCTAAATCCTATATTCTTTTATGTATTTTTTCAGGTATCAAAATACAATTGACATGCGACATAGTAAGAATGCGTCGATCGTACAATTAATTAAAATTTAACGATTTTTAATCAATAAATTCACTATTGGTTAATACCCTTTTTTTAGTTGTATGGGGTGGAATAACATAATGTTATTGATTGGGTAACTTATGGCAACATTTTTATGGATTCTATAAGACAAACTGTAACACACTTGCTTAGAGCCCTACACCCCGGTACCGACGGGCGTCATGCATACGTCATAATATTTTGTTCACAAATAATTAAATACTTCATGCTTTCTGGTTAGTAATTTTAAGTTTTTTATTTGTTTAAATAAAATAATGAATATGTCCTTGAAACAAGTACATATTCATCCTCATATATTCCCTAAACTAAGCATAAATGCTTGTCCTATAGGTGTACGAAATCGGTCGTGGCAGGATTCGAACTCGCGACCACTGGATTACTATCCCAGCGCGCTAACCGCTGTGCCACGCCCATTTTCTTTCTTATTTTTTTATTATTTATTATCGGATTTTTGTGTTGTTTCTAGTGATTTCATTTCTAAATTCACGATTATTATGTTTTTTTTTTTTGGTTTGTGACTTTTTGATTATTATTTTTGTTTTGTTTTGAAGATCGAGTCTTGTAATTTTTTTAAACAATCTTGCTTAAACTTCGTATACATGCTTTCCATGACAATTCATAAAAAAATGAGAGTGGGTTGTGTCCAACACTGAACTCTTTCCAACACTTTATATTCAATAACATCTTAAACCATTTCCCATAGTCCAATCTTGCTTAATTTATTTATAACAACTTCACCGAACAGGGAATATAACCATTTTCCATGGTTCAATCTTTCATATTTTTTATACACACTTGCTTCCAATGTTATTATATAAAAAAACAATTGAGTTTTGGCCAACACTACACTCTTTCTTATGCTTATATTCAATGGAATTTCAAACCACTTCCCAAAGTCCATTATTTGAGACTGAATAGAAGAGACGGAGGGGACTGATATTTTTAAAAACTCAGTCCAATAATTACAAAAACGATTTTCTTGATGAATTAGCGTATTGCTTCACATTAACCTTCCCGAGCAGCGCCGGGTATAAAAAACTTGTAAATTAATAATAATGAATCCAATATTTATTTTTTTCAAATTTCATTATTGACATTAATGCCTATTATTTATATTTTATACAAAAAATACCTTATACAGTAAAAACTTTGAATCGATAAATAAAATTTTAAACCTCTCGTTGATACTGTTCAATCAGGACCGTGGCATATCGAATACCATACTAATTTATAATAAAATTTGATCAATTTGAATCATTATTTTGTATTCTAGTTAAATAATTATATTAGCATTAACCCTTTTTACATCAAGCAATATATCATACTACACTAAAACGAAAACGTACATATTTATACTTGCACCTCTGTCTCACATCAACCTACCACTAAACCTTATGAAAGTTAACTTACACTATGACGAATAAGAATTAATAGAACTGATTCATATAACGCTACTCTGGGACAGGCAATATGCCTTAGTAGAGTAGCCTAATCCCCAAATTAAAAAATAAATATACACTGATGACTTAAGGGGGGGGACTGCTGCCAACGTACCTATTTTTCAATTTGATATACCATAATTTTTTGTTATCAAATCGTTTTGAAAAAAAATAATTTAGATAGTTTGGGTATTAATAAAGAAAAATATATTACTTTTTGATAATGTTCTGTATAAATTCTTGTAGAAAAATAATGGCATACCCCGATTTTCAACGTTTATCTTATATTTTAAATAAAATATAAGGCGTAGTTCAACATATTTTTTTTTAATTAAAGAAGACAAAAACATCTCGAAAAATATGATGTGACGTTGCATTAATGCTTCAGGTTTAGTAAATAAACCTAAAAAACATTTATTTTCCATTCAGCGCCATTGCAATATAAAAGTTTTTTTAGTTTATTAACTTAACCTGACGCATTAATGCAACGTTACATCATATTTTTCCAGATATTTTACTCTTATTTAATTTATAAAAAATATAATGCTCTATACCTTATAGTTTTTTTAGAAATTTAAGATAAATGTCAAAAATCGGGGTCTGCTTATTATTTTCCTACAAGAATATATACAGAACATAATTACAAAGTTAAGGTATATTTTTATTTATTAATATCCAAACTAACTAGGTTATTTTTTTCAAAATGATTCGTTTTGTAGTTATGATGCAAATTCAAATTGAAAAAATAGGTACGTTGGCAGCAGTCACCCTCTTAAACTTTAACTTTTAACTTATGTATTTATTGTATTATACATTTTATTTATTACCTTATCAAGTTATATTGTGCCTACGTCGGATATTATTATACTTATAAAAAATGATTTTTAATAAATAAATAAACAAATAAAAAAAATATCAATGATGTTTTCAGTTTCAGTATTATTCAATATTAAATAATTTCTAAAACAATAATTGTTATTATTGATAATGCATCACGTACCTTTCGACCACACCAATCACACTCAAACACTACATTAAAATACACTAAATAAAATGTACATTAAACGTCCCTTATATGTATTTATTGGTTATAATTGATTATTATTACTGTCCATTCCCCGTTGATTGGTAAACTGGTTTTTATCTTTATTATTGTTTTAACTATTAAATTGTAATTATCGAATATTTACAGAAATTAGGTAAATATTCGATAATTACAATTTAATATTTCGGTAATTTGATCGACGGGTTTGGGTCATATCGAATACCTAGTTGTACAAGTTGATTTCAATCGATATGATGCAATTATTTTGTTTTCATTAAAATCAATCGTCGTATGACCCTATAAATATTTTGTCCAAAAATGCAAATAATTAAAAATATTTGCTACGATTGGTGCATTTCTTTAATATTTTGCGATACATCACTTTACTATACGCTGATATATTTGTGTTTTATTCATATTGTACAATTCAAGGTGGCTGAATTTCGTAGAGTAAAATATCACTGAACAACAAACTTTTTTCTGATAGTTGATACAAAGATAGCTTTTGAGTTTGGATATCATATCGTAGGTATATATTTTATTACATTTACCAATAATTTACATAATAACGGCCTTCGTGGCTCAGTTGGTTAGATATCTGACTGCTGAGCCAAAGGTCCCGGGTTCGATTCCCGGTGGAGACACAGTTTTGAATTGTGTTTTCTTTCTGGATCTGTGAGACGATTAATATCGTAAGTCTCCAGAATGTGGCAACTTGTTATTGGGTGCGTGTTAAATAATATTTGACATAGCACCTGTTAGTTGCCCGAGAAACAATATTATGATATTCATTTGAATATCATATTTTGTGTATCACACAAAATATGATATTCAAATAAAATTTGTTATAAATCGAATTTGAATATGCTTTGAACATTGTTGTAGGTAGGTACCTACCTACCTACCTAATACTATTTACAAACCAATATTTCCTTTCGGAAAATTATCAAACTATTTTAGGTTAAGTTCAATATACATTCAATATACAAACTATTTCCTTTACTCTGATTATTTTTCTTTATGAAGACCTTTGGGTGAGTTTTTATACAAACTATTTCCTATTATCTTATTATTCTTCATCTTATTTTATGTAGACTATGGGTGAGTTTTTATACAAACTATTTCCTATAATTTAATTCTTCTTTTATGTAGACCTTTGGATGAGTTTTTATGCAAACTATTTCCTATTATCTTATTATTCTTCATCTTATTTTATGTAGACTATGGGTGAGTTTTTATACAAACTATTTCCTATTATCTTATTATTCTTCATCATATTTTATGTAGACTATGGGTGAGTTTTTATACAAACTATTTCCTATAATTTAATTCTTCTTTTATGTAGACCTTTGGATGAGTTTTTATGCAAACTATTTCCTATAGTCTTATTCATCTTCTTTTGTGGTCAGTTTTTATATAAACTATTTCCTTTAATCTATAGTCTAATTCTTCTTCTTTGTGGCCAACTACTAAACTCAATCAAATTTCAAACCATTTTTCACAGCCCGATATTATAAAAACGATTGCTTATTCCTTCACAAATTGATATTCTTGGCCAACGGCGGGACATTAAAGCTAGTCCTGAATAAATACACCATCTATTATTACTCTTCTATTTATTTATAAAGATAAAAACAATTACACGTCACACATACAAAATTAATATACTTGTATAAACAGCATACAATGGTCCAAGAACACTCCCTTGAGGTACTCCTTTTTATTTTTCCCCAATGTGTGACAACATTTTTTAATTGCACGCGTCCGTCGAGTTAAATTTTTCACATGCGCTACGCTCTCTTGTACAAGTTTGGATACCGCTGATAGAAGATATTTAATATAGAGACGAGACGATAAACTTTTGGCCATGTCGTGTATAAACAATACAATCGTCAGTTTAACGTACTCCTAACAATTATAAATTATCGCCAATATTAACGATATTCGGTCGTTCAACCTCTAGCGTGTTACGAAATTAAGAGGTTAAAGTCTTTTGAACTTCAAACTGACAATATCATGCTTTTTTTATTTAATAGTATCAACGATTCCGTTGTTTTCCATCATTCTCACATACATATGTTTAGCAAAATCAGTAGTTACCTAAATGTTTAATGCGTGTTTCAAATGGCATTTGACTCAAAATTTTACTTTCTCTGATGAATAAGTTACATACCATATGTGTCAATACATTTTACAAACAAATCAAATTGTTTTTAGCGAATTCTCCACAGATACTTTCAACCTTTTATTTCTGTGTTGTAGATAAACTTTTTTGTTTAGATAAAACTCATGGTTTTGTGTATAATAGCAAGCAGGGCTAAAGGAAGAATACACGAAAGAAATATCGATCAAGAATTATTTGATCAATCAATATAATTACTGTAGTTTTTGTGACATACCATCATCACTTAAGTCACTCCATAGTCTAGCTCAGCGGTCGGGGAACTTTTATAACCATTACCCCAAAATATGTTTGCGTATGTCGATATTACCCCTTCCCACCCATTTTGAAAAGAAGAAAATCAATGTATATTTAAACTTACTTCTCACGCACACATCTAAATTGATTAAGTTTGTAAAAATACTAACACGTTTATGAAATAGCAAACTAGAAAAATTTCCTTATTACCCCAAAAAAAAAAACATTTTTATCCCATTTGGGGTAATTTACCCCGGTTGTACTTTCATATTGTATTTCTATGCGTGTCAGTTGATAAAGGCCTTATCAGCCGAAACGAATGCCGTGTCAAATCTTCGTAGAACCTAAATTAGTATATTTTTAAAACCCAACGTAGAGTTCTTCCACAATATCAGGTATGTCAACATTGACAAAATAAAAACCTCTACCAATATACCGTTAAATTGGTTACTCCTGATGCAGAGTATAGAATTAATATGATTATATTCGTAAGAATATATGTATTGTATTAGAGGAATGATGCATTTGAGTCTGTGAGTGACCCCGTGTCTGACAATGCTTCTGACCTCCATGCACCCGTTGCATTGCAGATATATTTCTTTAGAGTGTGTGTGCGATGTTGTGACGGTTGTTATCTTCGTCATGTAGTGATTTATAACAACCATCCACCACAATTGTTATACAATACGCATATGTTGAAGCAGGTCGAGACCAATGCGACAAGTCGTGCGAGTATCATTTTAAATCGCAAGCTTTTCTGTCACTAGCGTAAAACATATGCGTAAAAAATAAGGGTTTTTCTTCAGTTTCTTCGCTTTCGCTTCTATAACGTTACCAAAATATGGTAACGTTATAGAAGCGTAGATTCTATTCATCCCCACGTTGGCTGCACGTTAGGACAACACAATACATACTATCTAGCATTTGTAACCTCGCCCGTTCCCACTTGTCGTGTGCCGGGCACGATAAAAAGTCGTACGATCTAGTGGCAATACATTTTAAATGGAACTTTGCACACTTACTGCCCGTTCTCACTTGTCATATTATGTTAGGTCCGACAAAATGTCGGGTTATCTAGTGGCAAAACATTTTATATGGAGCTGTTCACACTTACATTATAACGACAAATGTGAACTGCACCATTTAAAAAATGTATTTCCACTAGATCGCACGATATTTTATCGTGCCCGAAACTCGACAAGTGTGTTCGAGTAAAACTCCAACCGAGGGGGCCCGCCAATTAAATTTGAATCAAGTATCAAGCTGCTGGCGGTGACATCCCCCTCCCCTTAATATAGATGCCACCAAACTTCTTGAGCCTTTTCGGCGTGTGGTAGTGGTCGGATTGCACATTATACCAACCAAACAAAGACAAATTTACGATCTACGCTGGTTCAAGTTGTTTTACTATAACTATACTCGTGTTGATTCTTTCTGTAAGGCTTCACCCCTTACACAAAATGAAATTTCGCCACGGCTGAAGAATCGCCGTCGAGCTAGACATTAAGGCGTCTGTCTTGCTCTTCCACACGTAAGAATTGAATGGAGTGTCGACCTTTTGCCCAGGTAGTGGTATGAAATATGCCTGATAGTAGTTCCTTGTGTCGTCCGACGAGCAGCCGCTCCGAGGATGAACAGAACTTAGAGCTCTAAAACGTTCCCAATGTGTTGGGTAAGAGACTGCGAAATCTTTTCAATGGATCCTTGGATAGGGCTGTGACATCTCTCAACTGTGACTACAACCCAGCTCCACGAGATTTTTTTGTAAACAAGTATGAAAAACGAATCTCAATCATAGTTTATAATGCAACATCATACTAACTCACCAAATATAGCATGGGTAACGACATTTTTTTATTAAACGCAACCAGTGTAAATATGGTTAAACCAATCACGGCTCAATGTTTTTTATGCGCATGCTTATTAGTGACAGAAAAGTGTGCGATTTTAAATTATGCATCGCGAGAGACGATACTGTCCTAGGTCTTCTTATGGCTTTAATTTGACTATTGAATCATGCCAGCGTGCATTTGTCTTTATTCATGACTTTGGAGTCTGAACCGATTGTTTTATAATACTGACACATTGACTTATATATCGATATGTAGGTATATTTTATTATCTAATCGCCTATCGACATTTCTTAGGGACGGTATATATTTTGCATTGTAAATTATGAATCGATTTTCTTGCCTCTTCTCAATTTATCCGTATTCCTAGTTCATCTAAGCTAACCAGAGTTTCCAGTAGTCCAGAGATGCAATATTTGCGTGAAAATTTCATTTATTATTTTTTTTCCTCTACTGGGAATCGAACCATACATTTATTTTTTTAAATATTTCATCGAGTCATTTTGTTTATCTATCGAACCATACATTTATTTTTAAAAATATTTCATCGAATCATTTAATTTGTTTATCGAACCATACATTTTTTTTTAATATTTCATCCAGTCATTTAGTTTATCTATCGAACCATACATTTTTTTTAAATATTTCATCGAGTCATTTAGTTTATCTATCGAACCATACATTTATTTTTAAAAATATTTCATCGAATCGTTTAATTTGTTTATCGAACCATACATTTTTTTTTAAATATTTCATCCAGTCATTTTTTTTAAATTTTTATCTATCGAACCATACATTTATTTTTTTTTAAATATTTCATCGAGTCATTTAGTTTATCTATCGAACCATACATTTATTTTTTTTTAAATATTTCATCGAGTCATTTAGTTTATCTATCGAACCATACATTTATTTTTTTTTAAATATTTCATCGAGTCATTTAGTTTATCTATCGAACCATACATTTATTTTTTTTTAAATATTCATCGAGTCATTTAGTTTATCTATCGAACCATACATTTTTTTTTTTTTAAATATTTCATCGAGTCATTTAGTTTATCTATCGAACCATACATTTATTTTTTTTTAAATATTTCATCGAGTCATTTAGTTTATCTATCGAACCATACATTTATTTTTTTTTAAATATTTCATCGAGTCATTTAGTTTATCTATCGAACCATACATTTATTTTCAAAAAAAAAATATCGAATCATTTAGTTTGTTTATCGAACCATACATTTACTTTTCAAACATATTTCATCTAAAATACAAGAGGCAAAACATCATCTCACATAGTACAGCAATGAGGTTCACCATCCATTCTGAATGTAGTACTTTTTATGTGAGACGATACAGGTGTGTGGGGATACACGCACATGTCGTGCGTCATTTTATAAGTTAATTTACACCAGCATACCTGTTGCTGGTTACCTCCACTTTGTGGGGTGGAAATGCCGTTATGGTATTTTTTTTCAATTTGTTTTTGTGTTGATTATTTATCATCTTATAGAACAACTTATAAAGCATTAGGTATACCTGTTATAGTTTCCAGTTTTAGCAGACGTTTATGAATAATGATTAATTTATTTTCCGTCCCTAACATATAGCATCGACATTCTACAATAATCATGAATTTTCTAGTATCATTTAAAATTCAGCTTCACGTTATAACTAAATGATCTGAATATTTGCTCTAATTTGGCTACATTAACCTACTGTTCCGCGAAATGATTACAAAATTTCCTATATTGCGTTATTCAAAATTTATTTAATTGCTTAATTAATAATGCATCAAACAAATTGAACGCACTAGTTGCACGTAGCACATGAGATCCAACTGTCCATGGCGATAGTACTTATGTTTAGTTGAAGAATACGTACCAAACTATCAACCCTTTAATCGAAATTATTGAGTATTTTAAAATATTTTTTATTCCAACTGTCGATTTGATCAAGAGAATTTATTTCTATAAACATCTCGACATAGTTTCATGCCAAGATCCGCGAGATTTTGTATGGTCAGGTGAACTTTGAAGTAAAAAAACGCCAACTATGCACCATAAATGTCATATAATATATGGATTAACTCAGAATTCGGAGTAGAACATTAAATGTGTCTCTCTGAGTGTGTGTCCGTTCCCCCTTATAACTTTTGATCCGCTTGACGAACGTATCTCATAAACCACAATATCTCAAACTATTTTTTATTTAAAAAAAATTTCATGACAAATTTTTGCATATAACTGCCTTAACTGCCTTTCATTCCTTTTTTTTCAAAATACCGAAAAACGCCGAATCTTAAAAATAGTGCATCTTAAACTTCTCATCTCAATCAAGGAGATAAAAAGTTATAAGGGGGGGAATACACACACACACAGTCTATTATTGATTACGGGCTAAGTAGTTACGGACGCACATTTAAAACTTACCTTAACAAAATCAAACAGCTACAAATAAGATTTTTAAAAATAATTGCAACAAAAAGAACATTGGAGGCATGCAGAAATAATACTTTAAACTATGTATTTTACCAGTTAACAAAAAGTTGACAATGTTTTACTTACTATGGAAGAACCTTATAGGGATAAATTTAAAATTAAAGATAACTCACAAATATACAACTCGACAAATAACAAACGACTTACTGACAATACCAAAAACAAATAACTTTTACGGTGACAGAACTTAGGCAAAAATAATATCGAAACTATTTAATAGACTACCTTAACATATACTGGGTACTGTGATGAAAGAAAAGAAAAAAATTAAAATTTCTTTAAAACAATTTTACATATAACATACTTTATTTCCATTGCTTTCGATGTGTTTGTGTTTGTTCTAATTTACCTCGTTTTCATTGCTGTGCTTTTAATTTACTTTATTATGTTGCGAAACCTCTAATGTTGTAAAAAAATCAAAAAAAATATCTCTTCAATGTTGGAAAAACTATGCAAAAAGTCCACTCGTCCAAACAATTCTCTCAAACGGGACTTTCGATTTATTAATAGAAATGAATTATCTTGAACAAATCGACAGTTGGATTATCAATTAGTTTGATGGTCAATTTATTGATATTCTCGTCATAGTTGCGTGTTATGTATGGACATTAAGCTGAGGACGGTCCTTGGTGTTTATAGAATTAAAAATAATAACATTCCTCGATTAGTTACCGCCGAGATAGCTTTCGTTTAAACAAAAATATTTGTTTTTCAATTCAATGTTAGCTATTTGATACGTTTTAATGTTGGCAGATACTATTCATGGATTAAAATAATGGCGGAGCCGTGTCGACAATTAATCACATATTATACGCTTCAATGAATTTAATTAATTACTTTTTGATTATTTCTAATCGGACACGCCATTGACACGTGATTCTTCACACGACATTATGCCTACCTACCACTACCAATAGTACGTTGTTATGGCGTGGCGTCCTTCACATTGACTTCAAAATTTGGACCCATTAAACTAACGATAATGTCACATTATTAACTTTGGAGGTCATTATGTTGAAAAATATCATTTACTTATTAGACTATCTCCCGTTTCAAGTTCCCCGAAGAAATAGCGTCCTAGTTGGAAATTATCAAGAAATTATCACGTTGTCGGTGAATTGGTGGCAGTTGGATCGAACCAGAAATAAAAACATGACGATTTTATTTACATTCTCATACGGTGTTTTGACGTTTTTAATATTCGATTCTAATATGTCGATAATTTTCTGATGTAGATTTTTTAAAGTAATCGATGGATGCGTGGTTTGCTGGTTATTTGACAACATGATTAATAGAAATGATTGAGAAATACTGTTAATTTGCGTGCTAATCCGAATTTTGTGAGCAAAATCAAGTACCTACTACACCAGAAGAAGAATCGATATATACCATATTCTTCTTCTGGTGCCCTGTCAGGATCCCCAACGTTGGTGATCACTCTGGCGAATCTCTCTCTGTCCTATGCTGCCCGGAATATCTGCTCCACAGTTCTGAAGCCCGTCCACTCCCTAATATTACACAGCCAGGACATCTGTCTCCTTCCAGTCCCTCGGAGACCTTCTATCTTGCTCTTCAGTATTAATAGAAGCAAGTTGTATTTTCTCCCCTCGTCATGTGACTTAGACGTGCGATGTTGCGGACCTTAGATTCTATATGATACAGATACCTAGTCAGCGCAAAGAATGTATGCCAACTAAAACTACGCTGAAACAGACGAATTTCACTCTCCCGGCCGTATACGTACACCTACATAATACGTAGACCAACCGATCTACCGCCTCACACACACATGTAAAAAAAACTTGGTATACATTTGAATTCGAAATTTGTTCTACACGCGGCTTCTGTACATTATAATTCTATGTTGCGGACCTTTATTTTCAAACAGGATTTGCCTGGTTGTTCCAGCTCGAATTAAAACTTACTTACTTAAACAGAGTTTGCCCAGGGTATTTTGAGTATTCTGCGATGCAACCTCATCTCAAAAGCTTTCAACCTGTTCGTGATGTTCACCTTCAGCGTCCAAGTCTCACAGACATATAGCAACACAGATCACACATAAAATTTCATCATCCTCTGTATTACCTCCATATTGATCTTTCCGTTGCAGAAGAGGGATCTAATATTTTTAAAGGTAACTCTTGGTATCTCAATTATAGACTTTTGATGATGATGACTCGTTAATTATAAAATAATTGAGTCATTCATTATTTTTAGGATTTTGTACATTCCTACTCGTAAACTAATCTTTGGTTAACAAAATTACATAACTAGAATAATTTATAATTCGTTCTTGTTGAATTTTTTAACATTTTATGCTTCTATATATAGTAATACAAATTATAAAAATTATCTAAAAACTTGAATGATAAGATATTTTTTATTTATATAAGTATGATTTATGTATTATTTCTATATATAAATATTAGGCTGTCTTTCCCGGATTCCCCGGGAAATTTGTCAATGCCGATCCAGGGATATTTAGTCGGAAATTATCGACCTCCGAAAAAAAAACAAGATCAAAAATTTTAATCTTGATGCGACAACGTTTGTTAAAATCAAGCAATGATTTTTAATTATTTGAGACCTCCGGAAAACGTTCTCGAAATTGAAGTTGCTCTACAAAACTTTATTATCTCTATACCAGCTTCCATAGAGAGTGAAACAGTTTTCTCAGTGGCAGACAATTTCGCTAATAAAAATCGACTTACTGACACGGAGGTAACACGTTTAAAGGCCTATTCTGCAAAATAGCAAGCAAACGATTTCGTAGTTTTTATTTTGAGTTTTTGTCTTACGTTTTTTAGGTGATGAAAAAAATGTTTATGAAAAATTTCGTTTATTTTTATCTTTTCCTTCCGTACGACCCTTGGCAGTCCGCGGCGCCTCTTTTAAATATAATAATGCATTTTTCGTAGATTCCCGATTCTAGGGAAAACCCGGGATTTTTTTGTTTTTCGTATTTTCGGGTTCCGGGAACTGAGAAACCCTGAGAAAACTTAAAAATTTACTTGAATAATTCAATGATTTTTTCATTTGTTATTTATTATTGTTATTATTTATTTATTTTCTATGAAACTATTTTTCTATATACTGAGAAACCCAGAGAAAACTTAAAAAATTACTTTTATAATTAAATGATTTTTTTTAATTTGGATTGTTTCGTTATTTCATACCTACTTGTATAAGTTGTAATAAATCACGTTATTGATTTTATTTATTTTTTATTGTTTATTTATTTTCTATTTTTTTAATGTTACTCATATAGTATGTAATAGGTACTTGAAAATTAAATTATCTTGAATAATTAAAATATACGTTCATTTTGATTTTTTCGTGATTTGATACATATTGTGTAGGTAATTTATACATGCCATCACGCCATGTCCCTAACAGGGTAGGCAGAGAGAACTGAAGCCATGTATTTCTATCCTGGCGTGCATCCATCGCCTCATCAACATTCATTCATTGTCTCATACACATTCATCTGTTCATGTTTCTTAATAGTCCTCTTTCAGAATGTCATTCCTAGTCAAGCCATCCCTTTTTTTGACGGCCTCTCATTCCATTCTTGTCAGCATTGTAAAAATTTCTTTGTCAGGCGTTACTCACCCATGTGGCCAAACCGTCTCAATGTGTTCACTTTCATTCTATTAATGATGACAATATAATTTAATAAATTTATAACTTTGTTTACACCATGTGAGAATTGAATTTGTGACCAGTTTCGGAACTAACCATTTCCTCCTCGGGCAGGATTTCAACTAAACAGTTTAGTTTAACTCAGTATCTCCAAGTTGTATATTTATATTCATATTGTACAGTGTACCTACAGAAAGTCTGATCTATTATTTACTATCGAGATTATGAATGTTTGTTTACTATGCAGCGTAACCTTTCCTGCTTAGCGTTATTTACCAAGCTTATTTAATGTTATAGTTCTTTATAGTAATCAATACTTCCATTACCTTCAACTTCATATTTGAGATTTAAATAAACGTTAATGATATGCACATTAATTATATAAACATTTATAAATTCTAAATAAAGTATGAGAGTGTACATGAGAAGTTTAGCACAAAATAAATTTATCTTCATGTATCATGTCAGGTCACCCCAACGTTGCCTATCACATGAGAATACTTCTCCCTATCTCCAGTGGCTCGAAACAGCTCCTCCTCGTATATCACTGAGCCATGAAATCTGCTTCCTTCCTAACAAAACCAAAATTTAATCATGTTTATTAAAATTTATGATGTTTGGTTGTGCGAACAACTAAGCACATTTTTTTATTAATTAATTTCAATCTCTACAAAATGTTTGTGGTACTCACATCAGTTGACAGTTGAAATATAGTGAAGAGTTCTATACCATTAACATAATTTTAATTTATTGTTTGATCCTTTCATTTTAGTGTAAATAAGAATGAATGTGTTGTAGGTGAACTCAATAAAATATTGGTGACTGTGGTGTTGTCTCGTGTAAAACAGTATCCGTAATAATAAAAGAGGTTATCTCGGGTGTCAAATAGAATTGAGATTATAAACTTTTTTTGTGAACCGAAAGTTCATAAGCCATTGCAACCCGTACAATGGTTCCAAATGATTGCAAATTCTGATGCGACATTTATTCTTAAATTCCCACATCTTCATAATAATATCGTTTGAGTTATAATTTGTACTACTTACATACTAGAGACACTATATACTTACCTACTCTGAGTAGTTTTACCAATATTCATATCCTAAACACAAGTTACCAACTCAAATTGAGGAAGAAAACATTATAAGTATTGAAGTATGTTTCAATACTTATAATGTTTTCAACAAGTTGATCAAAAAAAAAATTAGTACACCCTTTTCAAATTTTTGTACACATTGTAATGAAGAACAATAAATAAACAATTGGTTTAAATGTATATTAAACTTTTTATATATTTTTTTAAAGAATGAATGTCCTTGTAACAAGTAGGATATACATCCTCATACAATCCCTAAACTAAGCATAAGTGCTTGTGCGGTGAAAGAAATTGGTCGTGGCAGGATACGAACCAGCTACCACTGGATTACTAACACAGAGCACTAACTGCTCTGCCACCACCCATCCAAATATTATTGTTATGATATTAACTGTTTTGTCCTTGAAAACATGTAAAAATAGTAAAATATTATTATTATGATATTAACTGTTTTGTCCTTGAAAACATGTAAAAATAGTAAAATATTATTGTTATGATATTAACTGTTTTGACATTGAAAACATATAAAAACAGTAAAATATTATTGTTATGATATTAACTGTTTTGACATTGAAAACATGTAAAAACAGTAAAATATTATTATTATGATATTAACTGTTGTCATTGAAAACACGTAAAAACAGTAAAATATTATTGTTATGATATTAACTGTTTTGACATTGAAAACATGTAAAAACAGTAAAATATTATTGTTATGATATTAACTGTTTTGTCATTGAAAACATATAAAAACAGTAAAATATTATTGTTGCATACTGAATTTACCGAATGAAATTCAAATACGCATAGCTTTGTTGACTCTGTATGAAATACAACATTTTTGACAAATTTTGAATATCTCAATAGAGACAAAGTTGGAATATTATAGGAGAACCAGGAACTCAAGGCACCTATAGGATCACTTTATGAACTTGCACAACATTCACCAATTATACCCTGGTATTGAGTTCTCTTATCATTGCAATTTTGAAAGTTCTATATATGAGAAACTGATCGTTTGAAAATAAGTTGAAAAACACCATCGCCATCTATGAAGTAACGAAGAAAACTTTTTGTAACGCCATCTATTGAGAAATTGGTTTTTGTAAACAATGAAAGCATCAGTCCTTATACACGGGGTGACAATGCTCTTTCACAGATGTCGCCCTTGAACTGTGCCAGAATTATTAGTTCATTTTGGCTTGTTCACTTTTTTTTTTTTTTGCGGGTGGCAGTTCTCAGGAGAACACACTTAGGCCGGTTGGCCCTTTGTGATACCACAGTAAAAGATTTGGGCTGTCCTCCCCCTCACTCATCCACCCTGAACCAGCCTGATTGGCCAATAAATGTCATAATGTCTCCTATATCGGCAAACGCTATGTCAATCAGATCATTATAGAAGAAACTTCCCAAGGACTTTCTTCTATTTCTAGAGAGAGCAGGACAGTGACAGAGGAAATGGACCACAGTCTCTTCCTCTTCTTCGTCTTGGCATGCTCTGCAGTAATCGTATGCCTCCAGCCCCAGCCTTCTGGCATGCTTACCTATGAGCCAGTGTCCCGTTAATACCGATACGATTCTGGCTAGTAAATCCCTTCTGAACGTGAGTAGTTCTCTGGTTCTTCTGAGGTCATATTTTGGCCATGTTTGCCTGGCAATGGAGCATGTGCTTTCTTCTAACCATTTCTGATTAGCACAGGCTGTCGTCGTCTCACTTACCTGAAGATTACATGTTGCCATGGGGACTCCAGGTCTATGTTTGATTGTATCTGGAGATAGCAGGGTACCTGCTCTGGCGAGTTCATCTGCCCTGCAATTCCCTGCTATATTGCTGTGACCCGGTACCCACATGATATGTAGATTGAATCGCCCCGCTGTATCGTTTAAGATTCTGCGACAGTTCAAGGCCACTCTAGAAGTTGTGCTTACGCCCTTTAAGGCTCTAATAGCCGCTTGGCTGTCTGTGAGGATACGGACATCGCTGTTTGACACTGCGTTGCCTTGTATCCATTCTGCTCAGTAAACTATGGTAACAAAATCACATTAAGATGGGTACCTGGACACTCCAATTGTAAAGGTAGCGAGGAGGCTGATGCTCTGGCAAGTGGGGGAGCGGACATAGCTACCTATGGGCCGGAGCCTCACTGTCTCCTAGCTAATAGTATTGTCGAATCAACACTTTACCAAGGAATGCTTAGCAATGCCACTGAACTCTGGTTGTCTGCCCCAGGACAGAGACATTCAAAAGCACTCATTTCAGGATTCTCTTCAACACACTCTAAGCGGATCCTAACAATGAGCAGGAATAGCCTTAGGATTCTTACTGGAATCTTAACTGGTCACTGTAGACTCAATAAACATCTATGCACGATGAATCTATCGGAAATGTACCTATGCAGGTTCTGCATGGATGAACATGAAACACCGATGCATCTACTTACAGAATGTGGCCCACTAATGCAAACAAGAGTAAAGAAAATAGGTTTGCATATTGCTGATCAAAGGCAGATCAGAGACACCGATCCACAAAGGATTTTACAGTTCTTCCAGGAGATAGGACTATGGAATGACATCTAGCAGGCAAAGTATCACAATGGACTACTATTGAGTCGACGTGAGAGGGTCTCTGGATGGGTTATAAAAAAAAAAAAAAAATCCATTCTGCTGCTTCCTGAATTGCCAAGATTTCTGCTTGGAAAACACTACAGTGATCCGGCAACCTGAAAGAAATATTAATATTGAGTTGCTCTGAAAATACTCCTCCGCCCACCTTACCTTCCAGTTTTGACCCATCAGTGTAAACCACCTGGGCTTCACCATGACGGATCAGACTCTCCTTCCACATCTCCCTCAAGGGGATTTGGGTGGAGAATCTGTTCTCAAAGAATGGTTTGGGAATGACGTAGTCGATACCCTCCGATGGTTTTTTAAACTCCTGAAGAATTATGGAGTGCCCTATGTGTGTCTCCTTCCAGGGGTTAACACAATTCATTCTTATTGCGGCATTCGCTGCCATTTGCTTATCTAGGAGGTCAAGCGGCATCAGATGCAGGATGGTGTCAAGGGCTTTTGATGGTGTAGTTCTCAGACAGCCAGTGGTTGTCACTTCTGCTAGTCTTTGAACTTTTGCCAGCTCTTTTAGGTGTACTCCCTTTTTCAGGGAATGCCACCATACCACCACTCCATACATCATGATTGGCCTTATAACCGCCTTGTACATCCAGTGTGTCATCTTGGGGTGCAGTCCCCAACGTTTACCCACGATTTTCCTACAGGTGTACAATGCATTTGTAGCTTTACGTACTCTTTCCTGCATATTGGACCTCCAGCTCAGTTTTCTATCCAGGATCAGTCCCAGATATTTGGCTTGAGCTGAGATCCCTAGCGTCACCCCTTCTAGGGTTGGCAGCTCAAAGGTCGGGATTACCCGTTTATTTGTAAAAAGGACCAGCTCTGTTTTCTTCGGGTTTACTCCCAACCCATTATTGTTACACCACTGAGCTATCCTGTCTAGTGCTCTTTGTAAGATTGATGAGAGGATATTGGGGATCTTTCCGGACACCGCTACTGCGAGATCATCCGCATATGCGATAACCCCAACTCCAATATCGTCTAACTCTGTCAATAGGTCATTTAAGGCTAGGTTCCATAAAAGAGGTGATAGAACGCCCCCTTGGGGTGTTCCCTTCACTGGATATCTTTTGATCCTTGAGCCTCCTAATTCTGAGTTTGTGACTCTGTTTCTTAACATATTGTTTATAAATTCTGTGAGCGATGTTTCGATCCCCAATTTCCTCAGGGATTCAGTCATTGCTTCATATTTGATGTTATTAAATGCTCCTTCTATGTCCAGAAAGGAGACCAGTGTGTGTTCTTTGTATTTCATCGATTTCTCGATTCTGTGTATCAGGGTATGCAATGCTGTTTCTACAGATTTCCCCTTGCTATATGCGTGTTGAGACTCTGACCATTTTTGTGGGTTTATTTTACTTCTAATCCTGGTCTCTATGAGTTCTTGCTTGTACCAATGAAATTTGTGACGCTCCCTACCCAATCAGGGACATGTCTAGTTTGTATACATAGATATATAATATGAAATGGATTGAGGTCAGTGGCGCTCCCTACCCAATCAGGGACATGTCTAGTTTGTATACATAGATATATAATATGAAATGGATTGAGGTCAGTGGCGCTCCCTACCCAATCAGGGACATGTCTAGTTTGTATACATAGATATATAATATGAAATGGATTGAGGTCAGTGGCGCTCCCTACCCAATCAGGGACATGTCTAGTTTGTATACATAGATATATAATATGAAATGGATTGAGGTCAGTGGCGCTCCCTACCCAATCAGGGACATGTCTAGTTTGTATACATAGATATATAATATGAAATGGATTGAGGTCAGTGGCGCTCCCTACCCAATCAGGGACATGTCTAGTTTGTATACATAGATATATAATATGAAATGGATTGAGGTCAGTGGCGCTCCCTAATGAATATTTTCTTGTTTATTGTTTTTATATATTTCATACTGTGAAAACTTTTTATTTTTTCAACTTGTAAATATGCTTATTGGTTATACTAGATGTAAGAAAGTGCATTTATTTTTTTACATCTAAATAAAATATACATACATACATCATCATCAGCAATGGCGCTACAGCCCGATGTGGGCCTTGGCCTCCTCAAGAAACTGCCTCCATTCTGCCCTGTCGACAGCAAGTCTCCTCCAATTTGTCTGTCCGATCGCTCTTATATCTCCCTCGATGTCGTCCAGCCATCTCATCCTAGGTCTACCTCTGCTTCTTCTTCCTTCAGGACAGCTGTCCAATACTTACTTACATACATTTAATATAAAATGGATTGAGGTTTGTGGCGCTCCCTACCCAATTAGAGGAATTTCTTTTTTGTATACATGGATATATAATTTGAAATGGATTGAGGTTTGTGGCGCTCATAACCCCATTAGAGGAATTTCTTTTTTGTATACATGAATATATAATTTGAAATGGATTGAGGTTTGTGGCACTCATAACCCAATTAGTGGAATTTCTTTTTTGTATACATGGATATATAATTTGAAATGGATTGAGGTTTGTGGCGCTCCCAACCCAATTAGAGGAATTTCTTTTTTGTATACATGGATATATAATTTGAAATGGATTGAGGTTTGTGGCGCTCATAACCCCATTAGAGGAATTTCTTTTTTGTATACATGAATATATAATTTGAAATGGATTGAGGTTTGTGGCACTCATAACCCAATTAGTGGAATTTCTTTTTTGTATACATGGATATATAATTTGAAATGGATTGATGTTTGTGGCGCTCCCAACCCAATTAGAGGAATGTCTTTTTTGTATACATGGATATATAATTTAAAATGGATTGAGGTTTGTGGCGCTCCCAACCCAATCAGGGGAATGTCTTTTTTGTATACATGGATGTATAATTTGAAATGGATTGAGATTTGTGGCGCTCATAACCCAATTAGAGGAATGTCTTTTTTTGTATACATGGATATATAATTTGAAATGGATTGAGGTTTGTGGCGCTCCCAACCCAATTAGGGGCATGTCTTTTTTTTATACTATGGATATATAATATGAATGTTTGCTTTCATTTCAGTTATGAATTGCAATTGGAGGGGAAAACTCACCGGAAAGGACTTGGTAGCTTTTTACTGCATACATTGGAGCTTATCGCCTTCACAAACCACATGAGAAAAGTCATATTGACTGTCCTCATCAACAACAAGCCCGCTGTTTCATTCTTCAAGGCGCTGAGGTAATTATTATTATTATTACAGCTGTTTGCCAACTTATACACTTCAACAAAAGAATTAGCAGATCAATGCGTAAATTGTAAATCATTCAAAGGATTATAATAAATAACAACAAACACAATGATCAAGCTATAATTCGGCATAATTTTAACTATCCAGATTCTTAGCATATCAAAATTAAGCTCTAGGGTGTATATATACTACCTAACAATCCTATGCATTTTTAAATATTTATGTTTAAAAAAAATCTGTTATTCTACAAATATTCAATGTACAAATACAAATATTCAATGTAAATTGATTTCGGAATGATGAAATCATTTTTCTATTCTCATATATACTTATTAATCAAAGATGATAAAAAAATTGTTTTATTCAAAATTTGTTTGTTTTTGTAATGTTATATACGTTTTTATGGTACAAATTTAATATTATAATTAAATCAAATAATATTTAATAATATAAGTAGGTACCCCAGCTAAGTTTTTGTCGAACAATATTTTTGTATAAAATAATTGAAAACATCAAGAATGTTCCTTTATATCTCTCAAAAGTGTCATTTCCTTATGAATGAGGTCAAGGAAAAATTTCATTTCACTTTAGATTTACAGTTGTTATATAAACAAAACTATTATAAAATTTAAACATTATCAAGTATTTAGAAAATAAAATGTATGAATGTCATTTATGTAGAGTATTATATAGTTGTTTATCTCATTTTTATCATTCAAAGATGAGAATTTGAAAATATATTTAACATTAATTAATGGGAAAGGTGCGTTGGCATAAACTAATTAATATTATTTGTCTGATAAAAATATTGGTTAGTTAAATGAAATCTTTACAAATATCCCATCAAGCTTCAGTGATTGGACGGAGTTGCGAAGGATGCATATCATGGAGGCGAACTCTACAGGAAGCCAAGACCCAACCTGAGTTGTAAAGTAACAGATGATGATGTTTATATACTGGGCTTGCGACCTGTCATCGGCAGGTTTACGTGATCACGTTATGCCCTTGGACACTGTTTACCAATTATGCCATTCTAAGCCTAGCGTCCACAGAGGCACAGCGGATGAATCAGATTTTTAGCGCTTATGTAGACGCTAACCACCCTTATTGAGTTATGGGGTATTCTCACAATTTTTTAATAGAATTACTATCACCATCTATAGGAATTTAGATGAAACATTTTCGCTGATGCCATCTATTGAAAAATTGGTTTGTAAACATATATATCCGAGAAAGTATACTCGCTGCAATGGCTTGATTACGCCTGATCTAAACAAAAATATTACACATTAAATGCAAGGTCTAGAGCTAAAATAATTTTATTTTCAAAGTTGGAAAATTAATATATCAGTATAGTATGTATCATGATGTATCAGTCGGTGTACCGTGTGTAGCGACTGGCACCTACAAAATTTTGAATGTTTATATTATCATTGGTATTCCAGATATACAATAGATGAAACTAATCCCGACGAAGATGAAGAGGCACCCTATGAAATTCTCAGCAAACTGAATCCTAGGATGAACAGACAAACACCGGGAGTTGCAGCTGCTGTGAATGGTAAACCTGGAGTGACCAGACCGACATTACCCGTCGCCTCACATCAGTGCTGTCAGGGGGGACATCATCATCATTAATGACCACCAGATCATTACTGTGTTCATTATATAAGACATTTTTCATTCTCATTTCTTCTCTTGATAGACTGACCATTGTTTCTTGTTCGTCATCGACCTGCTCACAAAAATCATAATAGTGGCCGTGACCGCTAGACCTACGTCATAGTTTAAAGGCTGAAATTTTTTTCTGTATTAATACATCACACCAGGTTACATCACAACAAGTAGTTACTGCTCAGTAGAGGGCGGAAAATTACATACATCGTACATCAGCTATATGTATACTATAAGAAATCACATATTCCATTTAGCCACCAACGCAAAAGTTCCCATTACTCAGGGTTCATAGAAGCCAATTACATGCTGTAGAGTACTTGCAGTATAAAAAAATACAACCTTTTTACTATGACGCAGTCTGGCGGTCACGGGCTCTTGAAGATCTAAACACTGCTTTGTTAAAAATAATTGTCATTGGGTGTAAGGTTCGTTACAATTAATTGCAGTGTCAGGGTCGGATTGTGAATTTGTGGGGCCCTGGGCTTAGGGACCTACCCATTTTTTTTGCGCTAGTGCACAAAGCAAACATTCCCACATCACACATCCACACCTGTCCAATAGGCGCACATTGGTCATAACAAATTTACATTTCTCTTAAATTTTTCTAAAGTGATGTAGGTTCAATTTTTCTAATACAGTATTAGAAAAAAAAAAAAAAGGAAAATAAATTATTAATATAATATGACTTGATATTGAGGGTTGCCAGCTTTTTTCTTTTTTTTTCACAATATCGGCTTATGTGTTTACTGTATCCACGGGGCACTGGGCTGCAGCCCAAAAAGTCCTTAAACAGATCCACCCCTGTGCAGTGTGTAGTTTGTCCTTCCGAACACTGTCCACGTCGATTGCAGCCTTAAGAGTTCTTCTCTTCCGTCTTAAGGATTATCTCTCCGTCAAGTGGTCAGTCTATCACTAAAAATTTACCCAGAAATGGGATAAGTTAGTATTTTTTTATATAATTTCTCATTATAGTAAAATTTTGTGATCTTGTAGTGGCTGAAACCTTGTAATATAAAATATCAGAATATGAATTTTGATTTTTGTAATTATTATATCTATACACATATATTTGATAAATTATATCTCGTCAGAGATGAAGCATGAATATATTTTCTTAGAAAAAAAATTGTAAACCTGACACCTACAGAATTTTCAACCTGTTATTGTTTTGTATTAATTATATGCAAGTATGCCGTTTATCATGAATGTTTCCCATTGTATATTGTTCTCTACCAAAAGCTCTTTCTGATATTTTATATTGTTATTAATTTTTTTTACTAAATATTATTTTTATCTACTATAATCATATCTGGCTAATCAATAATTGTTTTAATATCTTTATGTATATCTAGAAAAATGGTTTTGTATTTTAGCTCTTGTAATATTCCTAGAGAGAAAACTCAGTATATAACATTTATCTAATGATTTAATGTATATCGTTAAATATTTTTAGTTGTTCATTTATTGAAATTATTTTACAACTATCCAGATATTGCTGCACGATATTGGTAAAAAAAAAATATCATCACAATTTGCCAATTTAGACGAGTATTTCGTTGGAGAGAGAATATTTGTATGTATATTTTGCTAGACAAAAACAGAATTATGGCTCATCACAATTTTTGTTTAATTCTAAGATTTCAAATACCTATTTTATAAGCAGTTTCATTTAGTAGTATTTATAATAACATATCTTTTTTGATATGTACATACTGTTTATGAAAGTCAATTATTTTATCATATTATTTATATGTCTATTCAAATAATTGTTACATTCATTTTATAATTTACAATATTGTGAAAGACTACCACTTATTTTTTTAATTCTTCTTCACAATATTTAATTTTAGTCAGTTTTCATTACTGTAAATGTGTGGGTAAATACATAGTTCATAAGATCACATCTACAAAAAAATATATATTATCCTTTAAACATGTTTAATTATCGTTTATACTATTCCGAAAAATCTGGGACCACAACCAATTGTTATGTATTTATCAACGATTGATTTGGGTATTTTATTTCTACAAAATATTGAAAGAATCCTATTTTTAAATTTAATTGTACTTGCATAGAATCTCAATATTTTTCAGGAAAAATATTGTTTTCACAAATGTTGCCAGTATATAATTTATGTAAATAATAAGGTGCTTCTTTTAATTTGGTATAATCTATTAAAATATTTTGATTAGCCTGTCTTTTAGAATTCTATATCTTAACTATAAGATAAATTTTTTTTTTTCAAACCTGTATTTGTTTTGGGTATAATTATTTTGTGAATCTTTTAAAATTCAATAAAAAATAAATTATGTAGGTAAGTATTTGGATAACACATGTCAATATAAAATAAAAAATGTACATTATTAAAAATTCCAACTTTTATTTTTATTTTAAACCTATTTTCAAAATAACCTTCGGCCTTAGTGGCTCAGTTAGTTAGATATCTGACTATGAATCAAAGATTTGGATTTGATTCCCGGTGGAGACACAGTTTTTAATTTTATTTCAGTCTGGATCTGTGAGACAATAATTAAGTCTCCAGAATGTGGCAACTTGTTATTGGGTGCGTGTCATATTAATATTTCACATACTATCTGTTTGTTGCCCGAGAAGCAATATAAAATATAATAAAAAAAACAAACAAAAGAACTTAAATCCAATATCATTCATACTAAAAACATTTTTTAATCTATGACAATTTTTTATGTTCATCTTTTCTTTTTGACTTAACTACATTCTTTATAAAACTTGACAATAACTTGATTACTTTTATAATTGTGTATATTATTAGTGCTAAACATATGAATATAAAAAGCGCTACGTCCAGCAGCAAATATTGATACCATGTTAATTCATGGGCAGCAGATTTTAAATGCTTGGCACCGTTATATTTTAATACATATTCTATCCAGTAAACAGCTGCATCTAACGGATGTTGAGGTCTGTCTTTGAATATTTTTGATATGTGCTTCATATTGTTCCTGTACCTAAAAAATAAATTGATTTTCAATTAAAATATCGGACTATTCAAATCATTTAATACCATTAATTGAAATTCGGAAATGAATGTTAATAATGTGACAGTACTTTCGTATATCAGAAAGGACACAAGATACAATGTTTTTTTTTTTTCTTTTTTTTTATTTCCAAATAAAAAATAATTACATAACAATATTAATACAATACATATAAATATTAGGTACTTGGATATATTGCCTCACTAGGCAAAGCCTGTTTTTGAGGCAATACCTATTCAAAATGAGTAGCTGTGCAAGTATATTGTCAAAGTTTAGCTTATTGTATGTACATGTGTTGGTTGATATTAAGACATGAGTGAGATCCGTCATTTCAAAACATGAGTAAGATCCCTCTCACACTCTTCTCTGCCCCTGTCCATTGTTACTGCCACTTTGTTACTAATTTGTTTATATTCATATTGTTTGGTAGGAGTAATTGACGTACATAAGTCAGGTATTATTTTATTATATAACCGCGGCGCTAAGTAAATGTAATGTCTCTGTGCAAAAGTAGTATGTACAGTTGTTGGATGTAAATAAATGCCACATTAAAATAAAATAGATGGCATATTCAGTTACATAAGTGTAGGTATTCCTTTTTTTTTTAAATAATATATGTCCTTGTTATAAGAACAAATACATATGAATCTGTCGAAAGTTTAGGGTTTTAGTTCAACGAAATCAGTCGTGGCAGGATTCAAACTTATGACCACCTTATTACTAATCCAATGCGTTAACCTTTCTGCCACTGCCCACCATTAATACGATAGTACAACTATAAATCTTTATTTTCCAAATCTAATAGATTTTACCAACATTTAGTTTGAAACATTTATTATACGAGTATAACAGATTTCTGCTTAAAACTATAATCCTTATAAATACACTTTGTGTTGGTTGCTGCAGCGATTATACTAGTATTATACTTGGTAATTTTGTCGACGGATAATAAACTCCATTATACTAGGTGTAAATGAAAACACTAATTTGTTTAAGTTTCACTATTTAATTTAACACTGGCACTGACCGGTATCGATCTGTTGAAGATCATTGTCAGAGTGCCGATGCCAGAGCACTCTGACGATGATCTTCAACAGATCGATACCGGTCAGTGCCAGTGTTAAATTAAATAGAGAAACTTAAACAAATTAGTGCTTTCATTTATAACTAGTATTATACCTTCATGAATTATACTTTTTTACTTATACTATTTATGAATTTAGTATACTTACTTGTCATTATTGAGTAACATGTTAACTGCTTTAGAAAAAGTATCTTTATTGATGTCATAATATTTCAATACTATTGCTGCACCTTTCTCTTCTAAACCAACAAGATTCATGTTTTGATCTGCAAACATCGGAATACCCAAGACTGGTACCCCACAATATGCTGCTTCTTGTACACCCAGAAGTCCTCCGTGACTTATGAATAATTTTGTCTTTGGATGACCTGTAAATGTGAAAATTGTAAAATTACATATAGATATCATATTTTTAATTGCCAACAGTTATTAATGAGTATAGTTTTCGCTAAACATCTAGAAAAATCGCATGAGTGTGAAGAACACAATTTTGTTTTTTTTTTGCTTGGTTATTCTGATCACATCTCTTTTGTTTTATTTACTTTTAATCACACCATATTTACAATGACAACAATAAGTATATTACTGCTGCCCAACTAGGAAATCCTGTTCTAGGGCTAGCAGTTTACAATTTTTAGTGACAATATAAGCAATTATGAAGCAGGCGATTGTTCCCGTTCCACATTAAACATGCACACAATCTTAACATTCTGCACTCACAATCATTACCTCAACAAACATATGGGCTCACACAAAATAGATCAACCTAATCCAACTGTTGATTCGTTCAAGAGAATGAAATTCTTGTGAAGGAAGAGGCAGTTAAAATCCAAAACACGTGTATGAAGGAATTGTATGCAGGGTCTACTTTTTCACGGCTTTTCAAACTTTGAAGTTAAAAAACACCAATTTAGAGGCTTCGCAGCATATATGTTCCATATACGGATTTACTCAGAATTCGGAGTAGAACATTTCGTGTGTGTGTCCGTCCGTCCATTATAACTTTTGATCCGCTCAATTTACAGAGCCCAAAATTTCAGGATATATAAACAGTTATAGACCTACAAAACTTTTATACTCAGAATTTTGAATTTTTGTTTCAGTCAGGGGTAATCAACTTAAGAATTTTTGATTTATTTTTCCATATATCTCAGAAACCATAAAAGCTAGAACGCTGAAAATAGGTAAAAACATAGACGAATACAAAATCTCAAATTAGTTATTTCAAAAAAATTCCAGGGTTTCTCAAACATTTTTTATTAAGAAAAATATTTTTTTTATGATAAATTTATGAGTTTAACTGCCTATATTTCCAAAACTTTTACAATTATCGAAAAAAGCCGAAACACCCCAACTAGATAATTTAATTTTCTATAAAAAATATTAACATTGTAGTAGAAGATCTCAATTTTTTTTTAACAATTTTTTTAAAAATTGAATTTAGTGACGACATCGCTTCATACATTTTGTATGGCAGTCGCCTATACACAATATGTAAGAAGACTTAATAGTTTGATACTTCATCTCCAAACATACATACATACCATCATGCTATTTGCATATTCTGGGTAGGAAAAAGGATCTTCCTCCATACTATCCTATCTTGACATACATACCTACATATGTTGTATAGAAAACAAAATATCTGAAAATATTCAATAATTTGTATCTATGGGTTTATAGTTTGGTACATATTCTTCAACTATACATACTATCGCTATCGACAGTTGGATCTCATGTGTTACATGCAACTAGTTTTATGATAAATTTATGAGTTTAACTGCCTATATTTCCAAATTTTATAAAAGTATCGAAAAAAGCCGAAACACCCCAACTAGATAATTTAATTTTCTATAAAAAATATTACCATTGTATTAGCACATCCCAATTTTTTTTTAACAATTTTTATAAAAATTGAATTTAGTGACAACATTGCTACAATTTGTATGGCAGTCACCTATACACAATATGTAAGAAGACTTAATAGTTTGATAGGTACTTAATATCCAAACTTACATACAGAACCATCATTCTGTTTTCATATTCCGGGTAGGAAAAGAGGACTGACCTCCATACTGTCCTATCTTGACATACATACCAACATGTGTTAAAATTTTTAATAATTTGGATTTATGGGTTTATAGTTTGATTCTTATTCTTCAACTATACATACTATCGCTATCGACAGTTGGATCTCATGTGTTACATGCAACTAGTCTATGCAATAGTACCTGTCATAAATCCAATCTCTGATGCGATTTTTATTTCAGAACCATAGAAAAGAGCCTAGTTAACTATGTAAATATTTTTGTGTGTTACTCAAAGAATATCACAAACACAATACGGCATAGTTACAAATGTTATTAATAATTTTAATTACAAATTATTTATGTGGTTATTGCTGATACTAAGGGTCGTATTACGCATGTTATATGAGAAAACGGTAAGATAATCTTTCCCTCTCCAAATTCTCAAGTCGTATTACAGATGTTATTTGGTATTACAGAAGTTATCTTACCCTATCCATTATAGGTTATCCAAAATACCGTTGCCAAGGAAAGATAGATCTTTCCTTAAAACAATCTTACAGTGAGGTACCTCAACTTTTTCTTATTTTTTTCTCAAGATAACTAACGAAATACCAGCCTAAGTATTTGTGTTAGTTTGGTCCGCCCATAATTTATGATGTATTTTTTAATATTCATTTTGAATATTCTTTGTGATGTTATATCTTTAAGAGAGGAAGGTAAACTGGTGTATAGTCGAGGAGCAATAAATGAAAAATTCTTTGACCAAAAGATGTTTTCATGTCTGGGATTGTGTAATTTAGGTTTGTACTTGTTCGTGTGTATATATCTTTGCCCAAACTGTTCCCCTCCAGGCCATAAAATTTCAAGATGTTTGGCGATAACTATACCTAACCAATAAAGTATTTCACTCAATACAGAATGTTTTACAAGTTTTCAAGTTATTGTAAAATATAATCTTTTTATGATAAAAATGTCATCAAAAACATGACAATATTTTTCAATTTTGTATGATCAAAATTTATTAGCTGTAAATTATTTTTTGATTTATTGGTGCATTTTTTATAAACGTTATTAAAAATCCCAACCAAATATAGCACAAATGATCCAGGTTCACATTTTAATTTCCGATAAACAAAATAATTATGGGAAACCTTGATAATTTCAATGTACGAAAATAATATTGTTCCAATATCTGCTTTCTGATTCCGTAAAACTATAATTTTGAGCCCCTCTAAGATTTAAGGTCACCAGCCGCCACTGGGTTCCACTAATACTCAATCTTAATAATGGGATATAGATCTCTTAACCAATGCACAAAAATCATATTCAAATATGAAATATTTGTGTAATGATAAATTAAGTTTGTTATACACTGTAGAGTGAATAGAGAGCTTATGACTAATATCAAAATCAGAAAGATATCGTATTTGGGTCATGTGCTTAGAGGAGAAAAGTATGAATTACTCCACCTGATCCTTATGGGCAAGATGGAGGGTCGAAGAGGTGTTGGAAGGAGACAAATCTCCTGGCTCCGCAATATGCGACTGGATGGGCATAAGAAGTGTTGGAGAGCTGTTTCGGGCTGCCCAGGACAAGGACGGATTCTCTTGGGTGATAGTCAACGTTGGGGGGACCTGACATGACACCAAAAGAAGAAAATACACTGTATATTGATAATATACTAAATTTCAAACCAGTATAAAAGCAATATTTTGTTAGTTATACACAATGAACGAAAGAAATTAATATTCTTTCACCTGAAATGATTAATTGAATGGTTTGAGCTTCTTTACTTATATGTTAAATCAATATTTATTTGATCTACAAATAAATGTATGTCAGGTAGTGATTGCACAATCAAAGATAAATAGTAAGTAATCGAATGGTTGATTCGATTACTTACACATTGGTACAAGTAGGTAAATAAGACAAAAATGACCTTATAAGTCTGGCGCAATCCAGGGGTGACTTCTATGCGAAAAAATGCATTTGTCACCTCAGGTATAAGAATTGTTGCTCTCATTATTTACAAAAAACCAATTCTCTCAATAGATGGCGTTACAATAAAAATAAATAAAAAATAATAAGAATGTTGTTCATAATTTCACACATAGATGGCTGTAGTAAAAATTCCTTATTTTCAAGCGAAAAGAATTTCAGTATTACAATATATGGAACTTTCAAAATTGAATTGATAGGGATCTCATTAAAAAGACATAATTGGTGAACGTTGCGCAAGCGCATAAAGTGATCGCGTAAACCAGCCGATGACAGGTCGTAAGCCCTGTAGGTGCCTTGATTTCCCGGTTCTCCTACAGTAAATATCCCAACTTCGTCTCTATTGAGATAATTAAAAATCTGTTAAAAAATAGTAAGACATGTATGTATACAAGTTTCCCAATTTCTCCGCTATAAAATATGTACTTTCTTGCTTTGTCAGCTATTGATCAAATATAAATGCTTCATCAACACACTTCTATTCGTATTTTTGTTCCATATTTGATGGAGATCTTGTGTGTAGACTTTCAAGGTGTGAATCATTCTTATCAACATTTAAGTATTCTGGAATATTTTTAATAAACTTACACAAAACAGACAACTGTGGCATCCATTCGATTGGTTTGATATTGGCGGGCATAGGAGGAAGAGTTGTTGCATTGATCTTCCATAGGACAGTTTGTTTCAGAGATCCCAACACTGCGGTTATATCATTATATTTGTCTTCTGTCATCGACTCAGCTGGAACAAAAGTTCCCAATGTAAAAAGGACAACACCATCCTTGGATTCAGCCATCAGTTTTTCAAAGTCCTATGGGAAAGAAATCACTTTTCAAACTTCAAACATTCATTTGTGTTTATTAAGTTATGCGGAGTCAATTTCGAGATCATTAGATAGTAGAGTTAAGAAATCAACTTTGGATAGAACATAAAATTATAGTTTTGGTACAAAGTTTTGAATATTGTTGGTTTCTAACCACTCTAAACATTCTCAAAGATCAATAGAGTTTGATCAGGGAAAATTTTTTAAGTTTTGACTTATCTTACTATGTTTTAAGTAATGAATAGCCAATTCCATCACATTACATTAATAATTCTATAGAGTGTTAAAACAAAGGTAACCAATTTTTTTTATTTTTATATGTACATTATTTATGTACCACAGATTAATTATTTATAGACATGACAAAAGCAAAATTTCTTGGTACACAACTCATCACTGTGCTACCAAAATCTGATAACGTATTTGAATATTTTCCAAATGGTTTGAAATGAAAATTGAAATAGTATTCAAAACTTATATCAAAAAGTACATGTTGTTAATTTTAATAAGAAAAATAATTACTGCTATATAAATATGTCATTAATGTCAAATTTATATTTAAACATTGAATATGTTTGGGATACCCCCGTTCAGTAGCGTCTAGCCCCTGAGTTTCTTTTCTGCATTCTTAGGTTAGGTTTAAGTTTGTGTATAATAATAATAGCGACTCGCGTGAGCGAGTTGCTTTATTAATTGAATTGTAAATTATTATAAATTAAATATATAATATTCTTTTAATTTTTCGCATTTAATATAAAATTTCACAGCTCATTTGACTTAATACTACGAGATGTTAACCAATCAGAGAGCCAACCGGAAACAGAATGCAAACGGGTAGATTCGGATTGTAGACTCTAGTCCCCCGTTCCACTTCATTTGGTGTTCCAATCCCATGGTCTAAAGTTGTAAATTATATTTATTTATTTATTCGGGAAGCCAACAGCTCATTTACATTTTTTATATGTAATACAAATTTTAACATAGAATTCAGAGCCAATAACAAGCTTTCCATCAATAACAAGAAATTACTGTAAACAACTCATGTGACACGCACACACACACACACAGCTCTATATATATTCCTTGTATTCTGTGATATGTATTTACAATAAAATAAAACAATATTTAATATCAACAAGAAACGGTAATCAAAGAAGATACATTTCAACATAGAGCATATAATATTATAGACTTAGCGAAAACGTAACCAAATTACAAGGATAAATATATATATTTTTTATTCTGGGTATTGTAAGGGACTATAATTTTCTCTCTCAATACCACTATTCATAAAAAAAATATGATTATGTTAGTTACCTTTGATAATGGAGGAACATTCTTTGGAATATGTAACCCACCAACTTCAACCACTTGAGGTACAGTTGGCCTCACGTGATTCACACTAAAATGACTGTTGGCCAAGAAAAGACTTATATTTTGTGCCACACTGCTGATCGGTGGTAGCTTCCCGTGAACGCCTTCCGCAATCTTCTGGGTTATTTGGTTTGAGTGTGTCTTGTAGAGTATGTTTGCAAACATTGTGATGACCGTGTTATATACTCGGTTAAAGAAGTTCATCTTGGAGCCGAGAGGTAAGAAGTACATTGGAATATAAGCCGTGTTGTCCTGCAAAGCATACATGTCGTTCATCCACGGAAGTATCACACTGGATACCATTCCAACTGTGGGTATTCCGAGTTTGTGTCCGACGTAGAGGAAACAATCCGCTCCAAACATTTCCGTTACAAACAGGTCGTACTGATTGTTTTTTATGAATCCCATTATGTTGGGATGGTCCATCAAACTCTCACATGTCAATAGAGTGAAATCAATTACGTCATACAAGTTGTCGAAGATAGACATGTGTTGGAGGTCGTCGACGGTCAAATATGGTATTTGTAATGTATTATTTAAGTCGAATCTTGTAAAATTTTCTATTTTTTCTTTCTGTAAATATAAAACAATAATACAATTTGATAAAATAGTTGCATAGTAAAATATATTACAATACAGTCGACCTATGGTAATCCGGCTAACATATTGCAAGGTGGTATCAGATGATTGAATTTGTCAGTAGGTACTGTCACAGACCCCCTGTAGTCTGTAGTCTATCTCTTTTTGAAAAGGAGTACCTTGTAATCCAACTAATTTAGGTACACATAAAAATGCTAAGATACTATAATATGTAAATACTCCATACATACAATTTAGTAAATTTAACAGTATACAGCACAGTAGACATACATACTACATAATATGTACATGTTATAGGCATGACAGATTAGACAGGGATAACCGGGAGTCCTCTGTAATGAATAATTCAAAGGATGAGAATAAACAAAATGAACATTAAAAAATTTAATATTTATTTTTCTTTTTTAAGAAAATTACAATTGCAACATTACAACAGTTCTGTAGTACCTATCAGTTTATTTTGAAATAATTATAAAATTAAAATGATTTACAGAACAGTTGTTTAATTTTGAAAAAAAATATTTAAGTACTTCGAAGAATATGAACATTCGTTGACACGATTTTCCGTTATACAATTTGCCGCGATTCAGGAGTTTTATATGAACATGAAAAACATTCATTACAGTCTTTCAACTGTACCCAGTAGCGGAAATGCTTATAGAAGCCGAAAATCTTGGCTAGCCTATGAATTTTATGTTAAGAAATTCAATGCCTGTTTTATTGAAACCATACTACAAGATTCAAAATTGAACCGATTGTAGATACGATTTAAAAAATTTTATGGCCACTCAAATGAACAACGATGCTAAAAAAATATTAAATTTTCGACATTTCCCAATTTTCTTTCAGGGTTTGCCTGGTCCGAAGGTTCTAGGCACGCCTCTGACTGTACCTACTACCAAAAATATAAGCGGAAATAATGAAAAGTAGTTTGATCATATATTACTCCTCACTACCCCAAGGGGAAGTGGGAAGTTATGAATTCGAAAATTTTAAGGTTAATTTTTTTATTGCAGTTTTATCATGCTGAGATTATATACTGAAAGTCTCATCACAATGTATTGTATCTGTGTGTGTGTGTGTGTGTGTGTGTGTGTGTATGCTGTGTACCTACATAGGTATGTGCTATGATAGGCGTGTCTATTCTACTTCATGTTTACTTCATAGATTTCTCTTATCTTCTACTTCATGTTTACTTCATCAATTTCTCAAATCTTCTACTTCATCGATTATTATTCTTCATCGACCAAAGTACTCATTCGTTTCTTTTCAAATTTTGCAAATTTATATAATGTAGACCCCATTAGATTTTGAAAGATATCTAGCTTTGACCCCATTAGATTTTGAAAGATATCTGATCAGTGCTTCTCAATTTTTTTTTGTCAAATTTTTCAAAGTGACCGCCAGCTCAGGAAACTTAAAAATCGTTATTTTTATTTTCATATTACTAAGCAGGCACATCAAATTCATAAAAGGGCATTGATAAGTTATCAAGTTTTCTTAATAAAATATTTAAATAAAAAATAATTCAACAAACTCATTTCATGAAAATGCTGGAAATTTTGAATATACTGTGTGGAGTGTGGAGTGACTTGGTACCTATGTATAGCGTTAGCCGTTTATACATGTAAACAGGTAGGTATTAAATAAAATATTGTTAATGACTTATAGATAGCTATAGTGCCCTTGGACTGATCTTGCATCACTAAACGGCGCTTTATATTCTTTTATTATTATATTTCAATAAATACAATTGATTTTTTATCGTTATCTAATGTTGTTAACAAAATAATTTTGTCTATATTTTAATAGGTATGCCCAAAGACAGGCTTTGCCTTGTGGGATTTTTGTATGCACGGTTTCTTTGTTTTGATATTACATATGTAAATTTGTATTGTAACCGTGTACCAAATCTTAAATAAATAAAAATAAATTAAGAAACCAGGCAGGGACAATCGTGAAAGCTGAAAAATCACTTGGATTTTATTATTACGAAGCAGCTGAAAATATCAAATGTGGTGGGGACAGTGGCGGCTGGTGACCTTAAATCTTAGAAGGGCTCAAAATTATAATTTTACCTAAAAGAGAAATTAATTTACAACAGGAATCAGAAAGCAGATTATATGTGACACAATATTATTTTCGTATATTAAAATTATCAGTGTTTTCCATAATTCTTTTGTATGTCGGAAATTAAAACGTGAAACTGATCATTTCTGCTGTATTTGGGTGGGTTTTTAATAACGTTTATAAAAAAATGCATCGATAAATTATAAAATAATTTGTGACAGCTAATAAATTTTGATCGTACAAATTTGAAAAAAAAAACTTCTAGCAACAGCCGCAAGACTGCTTCGTGATTTTACACATTTTATGTCTAATATAATTTTTGTTTTTTTTTCGCAATATTATGGTATCAATTAATTAAAAAATAATATATTTCGGATGATTTATAGTTTAAACTATCTAATATTACGATATCAATTATTAATGTCAGCCTCAAGGAATTGCAACTGCTTACCAAGCGTTCGACCATCACAATGTACAACAAAATATGAATGAATGAAAATATACTATAATCCTTTACGGGCACTGCCCCGTTTTGCTCGAAATCGGCATACATTCAGCGTGTACGGCGAGCTGCGGCGGCAGCGAGCGGTCGCGTGAATTGTATGGGTTCTCCGGGCACAAGTCGACTGTGCCCGAGGAATGAAATATTTCATAGAATCTTGCTTGCTTTACAAAGCAGGTAGGTTTAAATACTTTCGCTACATATACTACAAGCGTTAGATGGTAAAAATTAATCAGAAAAATAATGTGTTCTCATGATTTAATTACATACATTTTTTGGAATCTTTCGACCAAAGTGTTTGGGAGGGCTGAGCCCGAGAGCCCTTAAGGAAGAGCCGCCACTGGGTGGGGATAAAATAAACCTTAGAGTGATGTCTATTAGACATATTCCTCAGGACTGGAGAAATAATCTTACAAAGTAATTAGATTATAATACTCTCATTAAAAGTAAAAGACGAAAAATACACTACATAATACGAAAGTGTTTCCATTACATTACACTCCCACCACCACCCGCTCTGCATATTGGGAGTGTAAACGGCCCCTTCACAGAACGTTAAGTGAGCGACAGTAAAAAAATGCATAGCACAAAAAGTAACTCATGGAGCCCTCTAGATTAGCAATCTCGGCACCATAGTGCTAAAAGAACAGTCGACGAATATGAATGGAAGATTCACACTCGTGGAATGTCATTGACCGTTTTTTAAATGAGAAACATCAGGGGTATGACCAAGATCTCTGTAAAAAATTAACCTACGGGGAATTTAACAATAGTAAAGCACCATAACGTCCATAACTATGACAGAACTTCTTAAAAGCTTTCAAATTGTTCTTCGAGATCACAAAATCCGCATGACCAATGGGACCTTGAAGAGGCCCACGGACAACAACAAAGAGCTCCATCTATAAGAGGACACCATTGGGTAACAAAAATCCCACAGGATATGTTTCAAAGTTTATTCTGGGTATTGACAGAACTGACATGAGGCAGAGGAGGCAATATTAAATCGGTGAAGATAACTTATGTTTCCATGTTCTGTGAAAATTTGGGAAGTCCAAATTCAGGGACAACCCATGAAGATTTAAGTCGATTCCTCACGTCAGGAAAAAATAAATAGGTTGTTCTTCCCACTGAGCAGGCTACCCAACGGGTCTGCCATTTTTATTGTTATTTATCTCTGTTTTGTATTTCTTTCATACATTTTAAATTATGCTGTTTAACCACTGTATTTTTTAATCATGTAAAAGGCGCAGAACTAAATAAAGAAAGAAATAAATAAATTATTACAGTGCTGTAACCTGTAACCTAACCAATTCAAATGAAAAAATCATTCATGCCATCACGGCATATCCCGCAATGTTGAATAATCAGCAAAAAGTGTGCGGATGTGCAATACCTTGTAAAATCAAGCACAACACGTGCGTGTATCCCCACACAGCAGTCTCATCTAACCTAAAAAAGGAACATTCAGAATGGGCGATGAACCTCATTGCTGAACTATGCGTGATGTTATTTTGTCTGTTGTATTTTCAATTATCCGGCTCTTAAGAGCCACTCATAAACGATTATAATAGAAAAGAACGGCACCACTATTCAAAGCCGACGTCTCACAGTTCTCATAAAAAAAACAATTATTTCACAATCCAACTCGCAACAGCAGACAATCTAATACCTTTTATCTTCCTCGATGCAATACAAACTCTAAAAAGCACTCTTTCATTTACAGATCAACAAACTCCTTCAACTCAAACTTTAATCAGATTGATATTTTTATCTAAAACAAGTATTGAATACCATCTCACACACTTAAGAAATAACTTAATCTACTTTCAACTCCTTCTCATTTTCACCTTATTCTTCCTCCCCATTTCCTCCCAGTCTTCCCTTCTCACCACCCCTCACCAAAGTACCTACCTACACATTGTAATTGTCAATAGTTTCTAGATTAATCAGTGGAAAATTTTTAATTTATTGGTCTTATTTTATCGTTCCTTATTTTTTGTAAGTACTTATTGTCAATGTAAACTGTTTATATTCCCAAATAAAATAAAACAATATACAGATTATAAAAAGTAAGATTTGGGGTGTCCAGGAAGATTTAGGTGGCTGGCGATGTTTTTTTTTTCTGTAAACTACCTACAGATTTGTGTTATTATTGAGTCCATCAAATGACCAATAATATTGTTTGTGAAAATCACTTAAGGATACGGAGTTTATTTTTTACCTCTGGAAAATGACTAGCGACGGTTACACTGTGTCCTCTTCTGGTGAGTTCTCTCATTAGAGCTCCATACATGATGTAATGACTTTTTGCTTCTGTGCCAAAAATTCCCAATATCCTCGCCGCTTCTCCATTTTTGAGACATAATGACATCACATAGAGATGAACCACATAGCGCAGAAATTTGTGCTGCAAACATATAACAATATATTATTGAAATAAAATTATGAAATTATTTTATTTCCATTATTATTTACATATGTATATAACAATTACAAAAAGTAACTATATTTTAAAAAGACTTATTATAAACATACTATGTACAATTGTTTTTATTTGGAAATTTACTGCCTCATTAGACAAGTCTGTTCTGAGCCAGTACTTTTTTTATTTTTTTGAATGAAAAATATTTAGCAGAAATAATTACATAAACAGAAAAGAAAAATATAACGGGATCTCTATAACGTGATATATTTTAGCCCATATAATTGTAGTGGAAATTATGAATTGCACAAAGCTATGGTAGGAAGATGTATATGTACTTGTTTAACAAGGACATATTCATTTTTTATAAAAAAAAAAAATGTAGGCACAGAGTAGTGAATTATGTTAGGATATTTAACAAAACATGAACAGATTGTATTCTGTCATTTCTTTTCAGCCAGTCGGTTACCTGTTTTCTTTAAGTATGTTTCGTCGCGTGAGATATTGTGTTCTATGTATGTCAGGAAATATTTTATTGTAAAATCTGCATGTAGTTATAAAATAATATAGTAAACTCAAATATTTTATCGAAAGTGTATCGATCGAATATATCCCAGCGCCTGTCAGACATACAAAAGCCGTTTTTTCTATGTAAGGATACCACTAGGGAATCCAATCCCGAATGATTTTTTTTGCGGGATCATTAATGTTTCTATACGTGCGGGATTCACATGATTTGCAGGACTGAAACATCATATCGGAATTTGAAAAACATAAGTACGTGTACTAAGACAGTAAATTTCCAAATATGAACAGTTTACTGTACATAGTAGGTATGTTTATTATGTCTTTTTTTAATGTGGTTCCTTTTTTGTTACTGTAATATGTAAAAACGAGTGGGTTTTGGCCAACGCTAAACTCTCCACTACAGAATGAAGCTTCCCTGCTAACATTACACTCAATATCAATATGAAATCAAATAACTTAACATTGCCAAACACAAAAAAATTCTCTTGTTATAAATATTTTTCATACAAAAATCTATTATTATGAACACAATTTTTCAAACGGTTGTTTGTTTTTCTTTTAACGTTGACAAACATTGATTACATTTTTTTTTTAAAATATTGGTATTGTATAAATAGTTTAAACAAAATTAAAATATCTCAAATTTCCAGGTCGTGAGAGCATATTAAGTTCATAGGCCTTTTAGTTTGATCTGTACAGAGGACACAATTTTTCATATTTGTGTACGTCATACAAGATACGGCATACACACAAAAACATCACAACGAAACTCAAAGTATGCACTCTTTACGTGATACTCACTGAGAAATTGATGTAAAAAAATACTCTTGAAATTTGTGAAATCGTGACTCCACCATTTCATAATAGTGGAGAGTAAAAAATAATGTAAATAAATTATTTTATTTAATTTATATCTATCGTTAATATACACGGAAAAAAAATTCAAAAAATTTCTTCAGTCAAGAATATTTTTTCATATATAACGAAAAAAATATTCTCTCAAATTAAGATTTTTTTGTTTTATCTCAAAACAATATTTTCTTAATTCTAATAAATTTGTTTGAATTAAGAAAATATTGTTTTGAGATAAAACAAAAAATCTTAATTTGAGAGAATATTATTTTCGTTATATATGAAACAAATTTTCTTGACTGAAGAAAACTGTTTTTTCTGTGTATGTGACAGAATCGATATCAACCATAGATAGGGTAAGTATTTCCTTACAAGATACTTTCTTTTCCATATAAGATTGCGACTTGAAAAGCGTCACACTTCTGAGAACAAAGTGATTTTGTTTCGTTTGTGTGAGATTGAATAGTAGTTATAGCTTACTCACTTTACGTGTAGCGTCAGTACAGGTAAAGTAGTTGATTAGTTTTGGCAAATAACTTGATAAACTACATAGGCTACGCAAAGCGCAAATTTGTTTGTGTGGTATATATGAGCAAATTGCCCTCCCTCCACGACAAAATTTTCAAGTTATTTGCTGGAATATCCAACATACAAACGTATGTATTACCTATGTGTATCTATATTAAATATTTTTACCCCTTTGACCAGTAATGATACAAAATAGGTGAAAGAGTGTCGTTTACAAAAAAAAAAAAATTTCGTTTGAAAATACTTTTTAAACACAAAAGATGATGTTTCAGCTGTATTCTTGAACTTTTATCATTGGTAAAAATCTAGGAACTTTTAATTTAAATTTAGTATTTTTTTTACTTGATTTGATTAACAACTACAAAATAATGTGATTTGTGATACCTATATAGTTTATAATCCCGCGCATCCGCGGGATTGACTAGGTACTTCAGCCCCACAGGCGTGCGGGATGAAATTTTGATACGGGATTGAATTCCCTAGATAACACAGAAGGTATCAACGATACTAAGAATCCTGTTTATATGTGGCTTTCGCAAACACCATACTTCGATGTGTGAAAAATAGGTATTTGAACACGTCAGTTATAGTATAAAGCGTGATTTTTATTTAATTTTCTACGGAAGACCATTAGAAATCACGTTTTCCATTTACAGACACTTTGGTTTGTATGAAACACCTCGACAGACACCTTTGAAGTCCAATCGTTCAAAATTAACCGAATCCGACTGTCAGTAATTTTCACTACGCCTGTCGTCTGCCTGTGAACCGCAGTTTGTCTAGCGCAAAACCAATATTAATGATTGAATTAACTACTTTTTTGATGACTCACTAATAAGAATCTTGATGACACACTTATTGATGATATAATTTAGATGTCATTTTCTTCATGATATGTAAAAAATATATACTAACCAGATATACCTACTAACTATTTTCTCGAGCGTCATTTGATGGTTTTATCCTGGGAGTGGTCGGCAAATAGCATTATATAATAAACCACATTACGTTCTTATCAATAAAAATATATTAAATTCCTTAACTGTACATCAAGGGCGACAAATTGTCTGTTGTTAATATCTGAATGGAATATTATACCTAGACTTACTCAATATAGTCCATACGAATATACCTACTGAGTTCCCCTCTACACATTAATTCCGTTGAGACAAACGATACTTCATTGTAAAGAATTAGGATATACCTTGTGTAACTAAACATTTCTCATTTTGAAAATAGTAAATATTTTTTTTAAAATGAAGATAGGAATCATAATTAACAAAATGATGATACTGGTAATAATTGAATAAAATTCAATGCTGTATGAAAATCGTTTAAAATTTTCCTTAGTATAATATTTGGTATTTATATGAAAAGTGATTTTATGAAAATATGCTTTACTCTATCAGTTGAGAAGGCCCTTACCAAGCGAAACGGTCAACCTGTCCAAAGCAAAATTTTTTTTGTAAAACATTACTAAGGAAATAATTGAGAACTATTTTGTATATATTAGGTAAGTTAATATTTCATTATTTTTATACTTGTGCATTGTAACATAAAGTTCAACAGGAAGTGAAATATATTTTAAGCGTATTATAGATATCTACGTCTAAAAGCGACTGTATATGAATTCGACCAATTCTGTTCCATCTCAGAGGGGTCAAATATAAATAACTATCATTATCTAAATCAGACGCTGCGTTGTGTACACTATTTAGTATTCTAGTGAAGAAAAATGTTCTATGCTAGATTTGTTTTGTAATGTTGGAGTGAAATGAATACGTCGATAAAAGCTTTGAAAAAAATCCTTAGGTATATTTTTAGCCAGTAGGTTGTTACCAGTGGCGACTGGTCGATTGTATTTTTGATCATTTTTGGTAGTGCAATTTTTTCCTGAATTAATAATAAATTAATAGGTATTTAAACCATAAATAAAATGTAGGATATTTAAAAAAATGTATTAAAGTCACAGTATTTGTTTTCAAATAATTTTTAAAACCGCGCCAGCGTTCTCTTTTATAAGTGATATTGTTATTTTACAATATTGTTTCACTGATTTATCAACAGATGTCGTGAAGATTTATCAACAGATGTCGTGGGAGTATTATTCATACAATTTTCCTCTCAATCAAGTATTAATATACTAAGTAATTAGGTCTAAAGTTGTGTGTCAATATGTGACACTCGTATTTTAGTCGCGGAATCGGCTGTATGTCATGTATACGTGGCACTCATCTCTTTCAATACGAATGGCTTATGAATTAGAGAGCGAGATAGATGTATACATACTAATTACATCTAAGATATGATAAGCTTGGTGCAGCGCACGAGCCTGCACGAGTCTGCCTTATGAATTCAGTACAAGTATCGCTATTTCATCTGCCAGGGGACTATCTCTTTCTCTTCATACATACGCTGTATTAAAAAAAAATCAATTTTGGTGCAATATGGATATCGCACGCCATACATTACATAATGATAATATTTGTATTGCGGTAGATTTCATTATAATATGATGTCGATTGCGAGGGTATATATAATAATCAATTGGTTTAGAAAAATAACAGTAATAAATTAAAGCGTAATGATATATTAAAAACATATTTTAATATTAATTTTTAGAATATACCATTTAAAAATTGGTAGTGCAATTGATCCAACGCACTTCATATAGAGTCGCCGCTGGTTGTTACGATGTACGTAAACTGCGTTTCACTTAAAAGTTAATTTCATAGTAATTTTGGTACGACTGTCGGTCAGTCAAATAAACTAAATAATGTTACCATGTCTCCCATTTTTTCTCCCATCTAACTATTTTTGGCAATATATATTATGAAGAGATATTATTTATTATAAACTCGTCTCCTGCGCTTTACGCAAAAAAAAATATACTTTGATGAAGTGAAAACCTTTTTAGCAAATCACCAAATACACCCAGAAACATTTCCTCCCCAGTCAGAATTTCAATCGCATAGAAGAATTTTTATTATAAGACCGCTTCTATAAATCGAATCAATCCGCGCAAAATGCCGTGACGGCCGGCAATTGATAAAATCATTCGAAACATAATTTATTTGGCGCATACTCCATTAAACATTTCAAGGTAAGTATCGGCCACCTACTTAAATAATTTATCACCACTGCCAAAGATATTCTTCCCCTTTAGAACAGGGAAAATCCATGGCATGTAAGAACTCAAACAAGGTTTGGTTTTAAAAATCTAGCGACCGCACCTGAATTACACAATGTGTATATTGATTTTGGAAGAACCACAAAAAATAACATGCACAGTGTGAATAATACCTACATTATTAGGTACACAACATAATAAATATGCCATTGAAAATAAGCATATGGGAGAGCAAACTTTGGTATTTTATTTATTTGAATTTCTATAACATTTTTAAAAATTACCTACATAGAATCTAGAAAAAAATACAAATATTTAATTTAGTAAGTACTTAATTTCAAATAAAACCATATGAATCTAAATAGAATAATATAATATGTAAAATAAAAAGTTGGCAAAGAATATTTTTATAAATACTTATAATAAAAACATGGTTTTAATTCACTTGATGCGATTAAAAATATGAACCTGAGCGTTTTCGATGGTAAAACCATAATCCTAAGAGGAAACGATTTTCTCACAATGATCTCAGTTCGTGAATTATAATAGCTATGTTTGCGTTTATACAATTTATTAAATGTTTTAACAGTAATCTATTATCCACAATGTCGATTATTTGTGTACTTGTAAATAATTTAATTTAAAGTCTTGAGCTTTCGATAGAAACGCCTTCTAGCATCCTCAGAGACAGCAAATAATTAAGTCAATCTTAATTGTTTTTTTTTCAAAACATTTGTGATTTGATTTATAAAATGTGCTACAACGCAACAAAAAATAATTGAATTATAACGATTCTTTTTAATAATTTTTCTAACAATATTCATCATCGAACTTCCACTCTGTGAATTAAACATTATTAAACTTTAATACAGAAAGTTTCTTTTTGACAACTCGGTAAATAGAAAGTGAACACATGTATAAGACGATTTATGAATGTCGACGAGGCGATAAATGTGTGTCAAGATAGAAATAAGTGGCGTTCGGTTATCTGTCTACCCCGTGAGGGATATGGCGTGATGGTATGTATTTATATTTTATTTTATGTAGTTTCTCGGGCAACTAACAGGTACTATGTCAAATAATTATTTAACACGCACCCAATAACAAGTTGCCACATTCTGGAAACTTACGATATTAATCTTCTCACAGATCCAGACTGAAAACACAATTAAAAACTGTGTCTCCACCGGGAATCGTACCAGGGACCTTAGGATCAGCAGTCCGATACCTAACCAATTGAGCCACGAAGGCCAACGTAAATGTGCAAATCGCCCCCCTTCTCGGCTAAAAGTACAAGATATTTGGCTACAACTCTACCAGCCCTCTTTGCTAAAACCAACAAAAAATACATATTTTCTTGACTTTTTTTTTAAATTTCATGAAATACAATATATTTACTAAAATACAAATAGGAAAAATATATTATGTTAACTAATGCAACATTCATTTTATAAAAAAAAAAGTTATTCTTAAATCTAGCTTGTAATTTTACATCAGAAATTGTTTCAATACACTCGTAATGTATTCAATCACCATTACGCTTGTTGACATTATTTTTCACAACAAATGAGTTTGTTGTTTAAACAGCGAATGTTATTTTATGTGTACGAGTTCAAACAAATTTTTATATGAGTGTCGATAAAAAATGAATTTAATACAAAACGATTCGATAAAACTTATTCATCTCACTCCTGAATGTCAATAAAAAAATATTCAGTTTATTCAGCGTGATGTTATAATATAGACACTGACATACATCTACTGTTTATTTCATATTTCCTTATCAGTTTCTAACATGAATCCAACACACTATTTAATAAGACTGTCATAATAATATTTCGTGAATTAAATTTAACGTATCTTAGTACAAAACAAAACAAAACAATTATATTCAAAAAGTCATATCAATATTCGCTGGTATATCATAATATGAAACCATTATAAAAAATAATCTTACCATTCTAAACACTAACGAATTTACGTATGTTTTGAAGTTTTCAAACAAATCACACAACTATTCATGACACGGTCCGTTCATACACTCAACTCAACTATAAATAAAATCCATGTTTTACAGCAGTCAAATTCCTAGTCTCAAACGCCATATGAACAGACTCAAGTTTGAAATTAGTCCTGTAATATTTTTAGGATAGTTTTTTTATGAAATATTTTTTTATCGAAAGATCCACGTGTATACACAATACATGATGTACCGACAAACTGAATATATGTAGGTACTTTTCATATCAACACATTTTAGGTACTGAAAGATTTATTAATAAGTATAACAGTAAAGTATCAATGTACCTACAGTTAATTTATTGATAAGATAAAAACCAAATACACATTAACTTTAAAAAAGAATACAAAAATCAAATTGTTTACACTTAGTGATTTGTATTTAAGACCTTGTTGAGTAATACAATTAAACCTTTTATTGAAATATATTTAGGGCCGGTCTTATAAACGAAAGACCAAATTTAATATTCGTAAGTATGTTTACAATTTACTAACGGATGGATGTTCCTAAGTAGATATTACTATCGGCAGTATTATAAAACTATTTTAACTGTCCGTTTATTTGACAGTTACAGTCTAAATAGACTATATACAATGGATTTTCAATGGATTTTTAATGGACTATAATGGATTATAATGAATTGTAATGGATTAAGCGGGGCTGTCATTGCAATATAATATAAACAGAGTGTTTAATTTTTTTGCGTACTTCAAATAATATCAAAAAATACAAAAATGGTGATAATCCTTTATTATTTAGCTAGCGCGCTGGATTTATTAAAATGAAATTTAAAAAAATCAATGCATATGTAGGTACTAGTTACAATTATTTAGGGCCGGTCTTATATAAACGAAAGACCAAATATTCGTAAGTATGTTAACGATTTACTAACGGATGGATGTTCCTATGTAGATATTACTATCGGCGGTATTATAAAACTATTTTAACTGTCCGTTTATTTGACAGTTACAGTCTAATTAGACTACAATGGATTTTCAATAGATTTGTATTGGACTATAATGGATTTTAATGGATAAAGCGGTGCTATCATTGCAATATATAAACAGAATGTTTTTTTGCTTACTTCAAACAATATCAAAAATTACAAAAATGATGATAATCCTTTTTTATTTAGCTAGCGCGCTGGATTAGAAATTCAGTGCACGCGGGTTCAAATCTCGCCTCAACTGATTTTGTTCACTTATATCACAAGCATTTATGCCTAATTTATGGCATTAAAATGAAATTTAAAAAACTTAATGCATATGTGGGTACTAGTTACAATTAATTATTCATTCATTTTTTATAATTTTTTTATTTTTATTTTTTTTTTATTTAAAGTTTAAAAAATAATTAAAATATAATAAAACGAAATTCAGTGTCTTCAATGTCATGTTGAAATAATAAAATATTTGGTCAAACACAATCTTGTAGTCAAACGGATTGTTATAAGACGAAATATAGAGCATTTGTATCAAATTTCGGTTTATTTGGTCTGAAATCTAACTAACGGACGTTTATAAGACCGGCCCTTATTCATTCATTTTTTTTAAATAAAATAAAACGAAATTCAGTGTCATCAATGTCATGTTGAAATAATAAAATATTTGGTCAAACACAAACTTGTAATCAAATTCGTTTTGGTTATTCAAAATCACTGTCGGACGACGTTTTTTACTGAAAAACAGCAAAAATATATAAAACAGTATATTTCAAAATATTCGTAATATTAAAAATGTACCAGAACATAAAAAAAACAAGTGTGGTAAAACTCAATCCTTCCATAACTTATCGTTAACGAACGCTTAGGGCCGGTCTTATAAACGAAAGACCAAATATTCGTAAGTATGTTTACGATTTACTAACGGATGGATGTTCCTAAGTAGATATTACTATCGGCGGTATTATAAAACTATTTTAACTGTCCGTTTATTTGACAGTTACAGTCTAATTAGACTACAATGGATTTTCAATAGATTTGTAATGGACTATAGTGGATTGTAATGGATAAAGCGGTGCTGTCATTGCAATATATAAACAGAGTGTTTAATTTTTTTGCGTACTTCAAACAATATCATAAATTACAAAAATGGTGATAATCCTTTATTATTTAGCTAGCACGCTGGATTAGTAATTCAGTGGACGCGGGTACAAATCTCGTCTCAACTGAGTTTTTTTCACTTATATCACAAGCATTTATGTCTAATTTATGGCATTAAAATGAAATAAAAAAAACATAATGTATATGTAGGTACTATAGTTACAATTCATTCATTTTTTTAACTAAAAAAAATAATTAAAATAAAATAAAACGAAATTCAGTGTCATCAATGTCATGTTGAAATAATAAAATATTTGGTCAAACACAAACTTGTAATCAAATTCGTTTTGGTTATTCAAAATCACTGTCGGTCGACATTTTTTACCGAAAAGAAAGCAATTCAATATATAAAAATCCAAAAAATATAAAACAGTGAATATCAAAATATTCGTAATATTAAAAATATACCGCAACATATAAAAAACAAGTGTGGTAAAACTCAATCCTTCCATAACTTATCGTTAACGAACGCTTAATCGGTGGTCCGACCGTCGGTAAAGGCTATCGGTAAAATTTTACTAAAATTTAACTAACGGATTGTTATAAGACGAAATATAGAGCAGTTGTATCAAATTTCGGTTTGTTTGGTCTGAAATCTAACTAACGGACGTTTATAAGACCGGCCCTTAATCGGTGGTCCGACCGTCGGTAAAGGCTATCGGTAAAATTTTACTAAAATTTAACTAACGGATTGTTATAAGACGAAATTAATATAGAGCATTTGTATCAAATTTCGGTTTGTTTGGTCTGAAATCTAACTAACGGACGTTTATAAGATCGGCACTTACAGGTGTAGGTACATATTTATCTTTTTAAACAAATATATTGAACCATGGCGGGTTTATTGACATAAGGCAATTTCTTCCAATCAACCAAATTACAAAGTATGACAACATTATATAATATGTAGGTACTACAGCAGAAAGATTGATTGTGAAAAAATAATATTAAAAGAAAACATTAGGATTTAAATTTAAAATTCACAAAAAAAAAACACATAAAATATAAGGATTGGGAAAGAACAAGGAGAAAAAAGTGTTTTCAGTAAGCGTAATAATATCAAACTCGATATTAAAATACTTCACATGGAACTTGGAAACTCTACATCCAATTGAATGGGGGCTGTTTGATGATCATGTAAGGATCATTGCTAGTGTAAAAGCCTTTAAGAAAAAAGAAAATTTAGTTAAAAAACTTACGAAACTTAAACAAAATCTCAATAAAAACAAAAATAAAACAGATTGTACGCATCAACCTGAACTTTCCAGAGTAATTAATCTGTCATCGCATAGTTTTAAAAAAAAGAAATGAATCTCCTCTCAAAAGGATTAAATCATAACCTACATTATAATGGAAATAACAAATAAAAATAATTAGAACTGTTGGCAGTGGACATTAACGGCGCGTTGAATTACCAACATAAATCTTTCCACTATAAAAATATTGAAATAATAAAGAATATTAACACGGAGAATATAATACCTCATAACAACTTTTCTAATAGTTAACAAAGACTAGCAAAAAATATTGCATCAACTACCCGTAGAGAAAACTTAATAATTACAAAAGCTGATAAAGGTAACACAGTTATAGTGATGAATAAAAGTGACTATGTAGAAAAAACTATGACTTTCCTCAGCAGTGAAAACTTCGCGATAATTAAGAAGAACCCAGTGAATAAATCTCAAGAACAAGTTAAAGACTCTTTAAAGCGATGTAAAAGTGATATTTTTGTGAATTTAAATAAAAACAATAATTTAATTTTAAGTAATCCACAAGTTCCAAAATTATATAGTTTACCTACTTAAGATACATAAAGTTGATAATCCTATTAGGCCAGTAGTATCAAACTGTAACTCACCTATTTACAAGATAGCATCGACAGTTAACAAGGTATTTAGTATTTACCAACATTAATAATTTTCAACCGAAATACACAATTAAAAATTCCTTCGAACTTGTAGATTTCCTGAATAACTTGGAAATCCCTAAGAATGCATTTTTAGTTTCTTTTGACGTCATTTACCTTTTTTCCGAGTATACCAACTGTAGAATGTAAAACAATTATCAGCAATTTACTTAATTCTTCAAACATCGATAAAAATTTACAGCCAGTTTCATAAAAAGCTGCAAAAGGACCCTTTAGTTGCCTTTAGTTAAAGGTTCTTTAAAAATTTAAAGTCGCCTTTAATTCGTTGCGTTTCATAAATAATAATGCCGCGTACTTTAGTAAAAGGCAGAAATGTCACCAAAATACCTGAAAGTTGGTAATATTGCTATCAAAATCTATGGAAACATAGCTCATAGCATAGGTAAATCTTTCTGTTTACTACCATGTAATATGTTATTTCTGTCATTGAATAGATCATTGATGAATAGGACATGTTTATGGAACAAAACCTATCAAAAAATTCTCCTTAATTCTACTCTTCCATGTGGTCGATTCTTTTCCTATATAAACTTTTCACCGCCGTATCACAGTACGCATCTTCTAATTATCTCATTTTGAAAACATCATTTTGCTATATTATTTATAAAAAAATGTTTAAATAATAACAAAACTATCGAATATTAGTAAGTAATATGCACATGATCGTCAACATTCAATTGACAATATTGACATCAACAAGAACTGACTTGAACATTATGTCATATTGCAGCACACTCTGGTGGCAAAAAAATGAACTGCTCTTAAAGAAGACTTTAGTGACTAAAGTACGAAGACACTGGACTTTAAATTAAAGTGAACTTTAAGTGACATTTTGTTGTTATGAAACGCTATTTATTTTAAAGTCGACATTAAGTCTCCTTTAATTTTTATGAAACTGGCCATTAGTCTATGATTTAAACACCCTATTCAATCTAATTTTAAACCATTTTTTTTTCAATTTGACAATCTATGGGGTCCAATACTATAGTCCTTTGATCGCGGATATTTTCTTGAACTCCTTGGAAAACAAAATATTTAATAGTAATAATTTATTATTAAAATATATATTTTGTTGGAAAAGGTATGTTGATGACATTTTTTTGTATTTGGGTGGGTACAAAAAGACAGCTTAACGTGTTCCATTACTTCCTAAATAAATTTCATTAGAATATTAAATTTACATTAGAGATAGGAGAAGATTTAATTTTTTTTTTTAGATTTAACAATTGTTATAGTAAATAACAAATTAGATTATAAAATTTACAGAAAAACCACATACACGGATTTAATAATACATAACTCTTCTAACCACCCCGTGTCATAAAAGATGTCAACCTTTCATTCGATGATTAATAGACTTTTAAAAATTCCCTTATCGAGAGATAATTATTTGAATGAATAGAACACTATAAAACAAATTGCCCGTAACAATGGTTATAAGGATGAAATTGTTAGTAATATTTTAAACAAAAAAATAAAGAAAACTTTTAAAGACCAATACCTTTACCCAAAAATAAAAAATGGAGAAAAATATTATTTTTAACAACGATATATCAAATTTAATAAATAAGAATATCCCGAACACGATTTCACCTGCCTTCTACACAAATAATAAACTAAAAAATATAATACTTACCTAATAATAAAGACAAGGTAAATAAATTAGAAAAATCGGGAGTATACAAATTAAGTTGTAATGACTGTAATCAATTTTATATTGGTAAAACCAATAGAAATTTTCATATTAGAACTCAAGAACACTTACGTTGTCTGAACAATAATAATTTTTCAGAATTCGCTGAACACCTTATAGAATTTAATCATCATTTTGACATCAATACAGGTTTACAGATATTACATACAGGACGCTCATACTCTCTGTCTTCTGTATAAGATTCTGTATAGTGAGGGGGCACCAAAGTATCTCAGAGACAGGATCCATTTTTCAACGGAGCATCGTCTTCCTCTGAGATCAAGTAATAACTGTTTTTTTGTGATTCCCTCCCACCGATCGGACTTCTACTTTAATTCTTTCACTGCCCACAGCGCCAGGCTCTGGAATCAACTTACCGTTAATATTCGCACCTTACCCTCATTTTTCTCCTTTAAACGGCGGTTGAAGCTCTGATTTCTCTTCCCTCTTGTTTTTATTATTTTCTCCTTCTTACCCTTGCCCCATTTTCCTTCCTACCACTATCTCTGCCCCTTTCTTTTCCTTTCCCACCCCCTCTAGGCATATAATTTTTTTCATATTTTGTGTTGTTTTTTTTACATTTAAGTACTCAAGTTTTTTTATATACTGTCACGTTACGTTATAAATCCTGGTTAGGAATTAGATAAAATTAAATAATTTATATTTTTTTTAAAAAACTGACACACTGAGTTATTTTGCAAACTAGCAACATTTATCGTTTGACCGCTTAAATAGGATTGTCATTCCGAAAAGGCGCTTTTTCTTAATAAAATTGTTGTGTTAACGAGTCACAGCCATTTATAAAATGGCGGGTGACGTTATTTAATAGTGAAACGGGGAAATGGGTAAGTCCTTTCGATATTTTATTGCATACAATATTTGTGGTAGATCGTGAATTGATACAGTTTGTAACGCGTAAATCGTTCTTCTTTTCATAGGAAAGTCTAAAGTCAGATTTCCCATTATTCCTACCCGTTTTATTTTTTGTCCTGTCCTACGTCGTTTCAAGTCAATTTGATTAACGTACCACGTTTATTTCGTCCTGTTTCGTTCATGTTTTGTATTGGTACTTGACATCTTGTTTGAACATCTATAATTTATCATGAGACGACTCATATTGATTGTATATCAATTTTTATCGACGAGAATGTGACCATGGGACGTAAAACTTATGAAAAGTTCTATTAAAGATGACTGTGAAAAGAAAATTATAAATTTGGATTTTAACTGAGGATTTACTTGAGGGAGGACATTGAGAGGATTGATTTTGTTTGATGAATTTTTTCTAATCGAATGTGATGATCCAGGAGTTTATCAAAGAAATGTTATATTAGCAGTAAACTCCGAGAAGAACAATTTCATGTTAATCTATCCAAAAAGGAAATATTTAGAAGATTCGACGTGATATTGAAGTTTGGATTGTTCATATGATGATGCCATTCACTATGAAGAAACTCTGTACTAATTGATTACCACAATATGGATTTCAGAATATTAAAAACTCATTCACACTTCATTCATCTCTGAAGGGGTGAATTTTGATGTATAAAGTTCACCGTATGAAGAGTGATGATGACGTCCTTGACTCATCCTGGATTTCTTTATTTGTTGTATTTGAAATTAATAAATTATAACATTTAGTAGAATTTAGATTGAGACGAGCGTAGGTAGAATGATTTTATTTTTTTATAGTTTATCGGTGAATTTTCAATTGGTGATTAACTTAATATCAATTCTCATACTTATTATTAGTTCGGTTTATTTAACATTCCAATATAAAGAGAATTCTCTTTTGACGATTTAAATCTTTTGATGTTTTATATTTTCAAGTAATTTACATTCTTAATTTTACTTATATAACTTAAGAGTTAACAGCCTTAATATTTTAATTAGTCTTCATATCTTTTATTTAAATTATAATAGATTCATTCATGGGATTGAAACTAGTAAACTTGTACAATACTTAATATTAAAAATAAATGTTAATTTGTTCTTAAAAACTTTGTCTTTATCTCAAGAATCCTTGCAACAAATCTATTTCTTTAAATTTGATCTTAATTATTAATATAATATTTTTTTTTATAAAATTATTTTATTTCTTATTTGGTCTCATTCAAGTTTATGACAAGATAGAACCCCTGAGAGTCATTGTAAGCACTAGTTATGACAGCAGAGACTTTTGCTTTTCTATCACTGAGCTACTGGTGAACGATGACAGTGGAGTTGGATCCTGTAATAGATCAGGCTCTCCAAAACCACTGCCTCGCAATACCTACACTACATATATTTCAATTGGTTTGACTGGAAGACGTTAATTTATTAACAAGTCCGCCTTTTGGCTATTATAATGTTTTCTTTTGTACATGATGTTTTTTTGAATTTTTATTTTAGCTACTAAAGATTTATTATTACCTATATCCACATTTTAGGTAGATAAGTAGTTATTGAATTGATAAACATGAAGAATATCAGAGGAGATAAAATTTTACCTTGTGTACCTATACATCTTCATTCATAACAGAACAAGATTGTTAATTTTGGGGATATTAAAATGTAAATATAATTGATGATCATCTTCAAAAAGATTGTATCCACATCTTAGGTAAGTAATTGTTGAATTGATAAACATGAAGAATATCAGAAGAGATATAACTTCACTTTGCATATAAATCTTCATTCATAAGAAGGATAACATTGTTAATATCGGGGATATTAACAATGTAAATATAATTGAAGATAATCTGCGAAAAGATGGTATCCATATTTTAGGTAAGTAGTTATTGAATTGATAAATATGAAGAATAGCAAAGGAGATTAAACTCCACCTTGCGTATAAATCTTCATTCATAAGAAGGACAACATTGTTAATATCGGGGATATTAAAATGTTAATATAATTGAAGCTGCCTGCAAAAAGATGGTATCCACATTTGAGGTAAGTAGTGATTGAATTGATAAACATGAAGAATATCATAGGAGATAATACTCCACCTTGCATATACAGTATATACACACATACACATTAAATAAAAATCACGATGACTTTACTACTAAGAAATATGTACCTACCTATGTACGTAAGTTGTATGTTATATAACAAGCTTTAATTGTTTAAGTGATATCTACATACATACTGATATGAATGTAGACATGATCCATTTAACGTTAAATTATAAAAATAATCACTAAAAAGATTATAATTATGATTACGGTGATAACACTAAACTGTACATCATATTAATTTTGTTAGTACACAAACGTGTCTTCTTTTGTAGGTACCTACATTTTTTTTTTTTTTTAAATGGTATCAATAATATTATACATAGTTATAATAACATACACATATATATTATGTGTGTGTAGGTACATCAATTACCCACACATACCAAAAATCCCTCAAGGCCTCTATGTGGGTATAAAAAATATATCTTATTCCTTAATAAAATTAAAAATTAAAATAGTGGTTGCGTGTTACCGATTAAACTTCAATCACATGATTCAAAGTATAAAAAAAGGCTTCAGGTAAAATAATCAATAAATATAAGGGTATGTTTAAAAACCAAAAATTGATTAGAGTTACCTTAATTATACTGGTGTGATGTATTGCTTTTTCTTAATAGTCAGGGATCCATCATAGGTTTAAATGGAGCAGTTTCCCCAGGCGCAAAGATATCTGGAGCGAAAATGTAAGGAATACAATCCAAAATTGTAATAAAAAAAAACCCTGAAATAAATGTAAATAGGGTGCGCCAAAAACTGTAAGCGGCGCCTTTCATATTTAGTCCGTTGGCGCCAAAAACTCAGCCGTTAAAAATAATATTTTATGCAATAATTTAGTTGAATAAAGATGATATTTTGAAAACAGTATACATATATATATTTCACTTATAAAAACATATAATTACGAACAGATTAGGAATAATGAGTGCCTAATATTAATGCAGCTAAACACCTTCAATTAGTTTTGTCATTTAAGCACCCACATACTTGATGTTTGTATGTTTTTCTTTGACTCGATATAATGAAAAAAATGTCTCTTTCAAGTATAACATATGTATATATAAATTATATTTATACATAAATAAACTAATTATAATTTATTCATTAATTGATTTATTTACTTACTTACTTTTTTATTAGGTAATTTATTAATTTATTTATAAATTTATATATTAGTTAATTTATTTAATTTTTTTAGTGATTTATATATTTATTTACTATTTATTTATTTATTTTTCTTTAAATTATTTAACAAAAATGAAATATTACAATACAATTACATACTAGAAGTATTTAAGTGTATGTGCGTGTTACTGATGTGTTGTTGTGATGGTACAATGACCACCTCACTAAGATGTTATAATATATCGATAATGTTATGTTTTTTGTAGTTTGGTGATAGCAGTTTTAGTGAAGCTGGTAGACAATTATGTAATTTGATGGCATAATATTGACCGTGTTGGTTTGCAATTTGACATTAATTATTGTATTGGCGATAGAGGATCTTTTGGTTCTTGTGGGCTGTGTATTGTGTATTAATATGTAAAATTTGTTTAAATTGATGAAATAGTTCCATGACTTCCAGAGTTTTGATTATTTGACTAATTTATTTTGAACCATACATATACCTTCCTACACATTTTTTTGTGTCAATGTGTCATTTGGCAACTTATTCAATCAAACAATACCAATTGATAAAAAATCACATACGTATTATATTATACACGCATGTGTCGTGCTTTCTTTTATAAGGTAATGCATGCCCGAACATATGTTGCTTTCCATGATGATTACTAACTAACGTAATTATCTAAAAATAGGGGTACAATTTAATTTGCTATTTCGATGCTTAGTTAATGATTATTATATCATGGATTTTGTATTTTGTGTGTTGTTATGTTTTATGTAATTGTATTGTTGCTATAATATGTACTCACTTTCTCAGCACAAGCATTTTATGGTTTTTGAGAAATGTAAACAGTGTAGGTACCTACTGGCATTCAAAGTATTGTTATACGTATCTATTATGTTTTAATGAAAAATAAGTAAATGAATAAAACAAGTATCGGTAGCAAAAAATACATCATCAAATTTATTATCTAAAGTTACGAACATATTTAAAAATAATTTTACTAACTAATTGAAATATCACAATTTATTCATTTTATATCCGTTCTAATTAATTGTATTTTTTACTATCTTTTATGTCAGTTGACTGTTTAGTAAATGTCAATAATAAAATCATTTTTTTCAAAATATACAAAAATAATTTTGAAATAAGATATGTAAGTCCAATCATGAAGAGAACAACATCTATTAAATAATATTGGAACCAATTTAATTGATGAGCTGGTGAACGTAGGTGTGAAGCTCCGTTGAAGTTTAGTACATATTCAATCCAATAGATGGCTAGATCGAGTGGATGTTGGGGCCTTTCCTTGAAAATTCTAGATAGCCTCACTGCATTTTCCTTGTAACTGAAATAATAAGATTAAAAATAAGTCATTATTATCGTTAAAATAATGAGGATAGATAAAAAATTTAATTATCGCGATATATTGAGTGTTTTAACTTTTAAGATAATATAGAATTATTGCGTATGTATACACATAATAGTTTGAAAGCTTTTGTAATATACCTAAACATCAAAACTATTAATTTAAAAACGAACCAATAAACCTTTCACCTTAAGAGGCTATATAGTATATTTTGAAAATAATTTCCCCAGTACTGTCAAAAGATACGTCTTTAAAATAAAGAAAAAAATATGTTTACATCATTATTCTATTGCATTAGTTTTTTGAAATTTGTATTTGTTTGATACTTTTCTTGTATAATTGGTTTTAGGTAAACCCTTTTTTTATTTTTTAATGTAAGTAACTAAAAAACTACAAGTTATATGAAGAAGATTTTTACTTCAATCATTAATATTATAATATTTTAATTACTTTTCCCTCTTTTTTTCAAAAATCATGAAAAATTGGTGTATATCACATATTAGGTGATATACAATATTGCTTCGTGTTTCATACATTATATGGTAATTTAGCGTTCATTTTTTTGTAGATCCGTATACCCAGGGTATACAAGGGCCTTAATATAAATAAATTAACTTAGTAAGCACATTTATTATATTAGAAAAAAAACAAAATTCCAGTAGGTATTTGAAATCTAGTGTAACATTTGTATTCAAAATATTGGCATAATATAATTAAATTTTTGGCATTAATCTTTATTGATACGCGATAATTCAATTGAAGCCTATTACATTCATTTATATATCAAGAAAATCTTAATAACAAACTTATATTTTTCACACCAAAAAGTGTACTGTGTGTGTGTGGAAGGAAATTTTCCATATGACGCCTATATTAATGCAATTTATTTTGCATTTCCTAGATATCTTACGCCTGGAACTACGAAATGTGTATAACAGGTTAAAACATTAATTTTTACCTTTTTTCTTCGAGGACCTTTCTCAGAGCCAACGAAAACGTGTTTTTCTCAATATCTTGGAATTTCATGGATATAGCAACACCCTTTTCTTCTAGTCCCGCTATGTTCATACTTTGATCAGCAAATAGAGGAACACCAAGGATAGGAACTGCACAGTATATGGATTCCTGCATGCTCAAGAGACCGCCGTGACTTATGAAAGCGCGTGTGGATGGATGACCTATAAAATAAAAATAAGTTTATAAACTGACGACCCGCGATGTTTTCTTATCAAATCTTCTTCTTCTTCTTCGATTTCTTCAACAAGCACTAATGTGTGTTAATATTAAATGTACTAAAAAATAGTAAATTAAAATTATAACTTTTTTGTTTACGCCACTTTTTGAGTATTTAATGTTTACCGGTTTCAGATATGACCTGCTCCCTCATCCGAACAAACTTATACGTATATGTAACAATTATCAGTAACGTAAAAGTATATCGTATACGTATAAGTAACAAATAGTATAATTTTACAAAAGGATGAGCTGTCAAATTAAACGCCAAAATTTTCAACACTAATGATAATTAGTATTAAAAATAGTAAGCATTATACAATTACGAAAATAATATGTTAAGAAATCTAATTAATTTGAAAAAATTTATCAAATGCATAATAAACTTATTCAATACATAATAAACTTATTAATACACAATAAACTTACCTATTCTTAACCTCAAGTGGCAAAGGTGTTGAATAAAAATTTCCTGCAGCTAATTTTCATTCAATTTATAAAGCAACTCGCTCACGCGAGTCGTTATTATGATTAAAGACTAACTAAAGCTAACCAAAAAAAAATACGGGAATGGAAAGTTACGTAGGCACACATCATACTATCATTTCGTTGACGTATTTTAATACATCCCGTATAATTCTCGGTTAGGTTTAGTTAGTCTTCAATGATAATAGCGAATCGTGTGAGCGAGTTGCTTTACAAATTGAATGGAAATTGGTTGCAGGAAAAAATTCATCAACATCTTTACCATTTGAGGTTAGGAATGAGTTTATTATGTATTCGCATTTGGTCACATTTTTCAAATAAATTATACGTGTTAACATATTTTTTACCTAGTTGTATGATTTTTTACACTATTTATTATAATTTATGTTTAAATTATCGCATTCGATGTCGACTTTGACAGCTCATCCGACATTAGTAAAAATATCTGTCGTGTTTTTCAAGGTCTTCTTACAAGAAGCATGTAGATAGTAGATGTATTATAAGAAACATTTCGTTACCAAATACATACCACATACAGACAGTCAAGCCATGTCCCTTACGGTGGACAAAACATCCATCGCTTCATTTTTACACTCTACACTACCTTATACACATTCGTCTGTTATTCAAGCTATTAGATTCCCATGGGAAAACAATATACAAAGCTGAAAGAAACAGATTGAGAACAATGGGTCGACTGAAAAGGCATTGGCGTGATCATGTGATTGGTTTTCGGAAAGGGCACATTGTGAACTTGCTGTACATAAATTATATAAAATGTCTACTACTAAAGCAATTTGAAGGAGTGGCTGGTTTCTGCATAACACAAATACTAAAAATTTAATTATAAATATCACCTTGAAGGAGCTTCCGGTTGCGCAGAGCGCAAATTTTTTGTCTTTTTGCTTAGTTGGTTTACGTGCAAATCGCCCCTTTTCTCGGCTAAAAGTTCAAGATATTTGGCTACAACTCTACGTTGCAGAAACAGGATTTAAAATATATAAAATTGATAATTGGATATAAAATGTGTAATATCTTGAAAATATTATATCAGAGTATTGTTATTTTTGGTCAAATAGCAATCAATTTGACTTATCCAATAGATGAGACAGTGATAATCATTGGATATAATAAAATGGATTTTAAAATTCACTAAAAAGAAAATGTGACTAATGTCAGTTAGTGGTTTTTGTGGGTAGGCTGTTTTCTGCATAGCCACACTCAAGTATAAGAGGATTATGAAAAATTATTAGGTATTTTTATCAATAAAACCTTGTCATTAATAAATACTCGTAATTTTTTTTTTTAAATGCCATTGATACTTACAAAGAATAGCCAGTTGAGGAAACCAAGTACTTGTGATTACATTAGATGGCAGATGTGGTAATTGTTCTCCGTCAATTTTCCACAAAACTAATTGTTTAAGCGCGCCCAGTGTCGTTATTATATCAGATATTTTCTCTTTCGAAATGGAATTTGGTTGTATAATTGTACCGAGGCTGAAAAATATCACTCCATCCTTTGAGTTTTCCATTAATGTTTGCAATTCCTGTAAAATACAATTTGGTTGTATAATTGTACTGAGGCTGAAAAATATCACTCCATCCTTTGAGTTTTCCATTAATGTTTGCAATTCCTGTAAAATACAATTTGGTTGTATAATTGTACCGAGGCTGAAAAATATCACTCCGTCCTTTGAGTTTTCCATTAATTTTGCAATTCCTGTAAAATACAATTTGGTTGTATAATTGTACCGAGGCTGAAAAATATCACTCCATCCTTTGAGTTTTCCATTAATTTTGCAATTCCTGTAAAATACAATTTGGTTGTATAATTGTACCGAGGCTGAAAAATATCACTCCATCCTTTGAGTTTTCCATTAATTTTGCAATTCCTGTAAAATACAATTTGGTTGTATAATTGTACCGAGGCTGAAAAATATCACTCCATCCTTTGAGTTTTCCATTAATGTTTGCAATTCCTGTAAAATACAATTTGTTTGTATAATTGTACTGAGGCTGAAAAATATCACTCCATCCTTTGAGTTTTCCATTAATGTTTGCAATTCCTGTAAAATACAATTTGGTTGTATAATTGTACCGAGGCTGAAAAATATCACTCCGTCCTTTGAGTTTTCCATTAATTTTGCAATTCCTGTAAAATACAATTTGGTTGTATAATTGTACCGAGGCTGAAAAATATCACTCCATCCTTTGAGTTTTCCATTAATTTTGCAATTCCTGTAAAATACAATTTGGTTGTATAATTGTACCGAGGCTGAAAAATATCACTCCATCCTTTGAGTTTTCCATTAATTTTGCAATTCCTGTAAAATACAATTTGGTTGTATAATTGTACCGAGGCTGAAAAATATCACTCCATCCTTTGAGTTTTCCATTAATTTTGCAATTCCTGTAAAATACAATTTGGTTGTATAATTGTACCGAGGCTGAAAAATATCACTCCATCCTTTGAGTTTTCCATTAATTTTGCAATTCCTGTAAAATACAATTTGGTTGTATAATTGTACCGAGGCTGAAAAATATCACTCCATCCTTTGAGTTTTCCATTAATGCTTGCAATTCCTGTAAAATACAATTTGGTTGTATAATTGTACCGAGGCTGAAAAATATCACTCCATCCTTTGAGTTTTCCATTAATTTTGCAATTCCTGTAAAATACAATTTGGTTGTATAATTGTACCGAGGCTGAAAAATATCACTCCATCCTTTGAGTTTTCCATTAATGTTTGCAATTCCTGTAAAACACAATTTCCGATGGATGGTAATACTTATAAGATTCATTTGCCTATTATCATAAAAAAAACCTTCATTTTAGGATGAAAATTACAAAATATTAAAATTAAAATAAAATAAATAAAAACAATTTGTTTGATTTGACGTATTAATTCTGCGGTGTCGATAGATAGGTATTTTATTAATTTCGTCCTAGTAATATAAAACACTAATAAATAATATTACAAATAAATAATATTACAAACTGACATTCAAAATGTTTCTCAATTTTTTTAACTACCAAATATTTCAAAGTGACCCCAAGCTCAGGACACTTAATATATACCTAATACTATTATTTTCAAATCACTAAATAGGCAATTTTATAAAAATTAACAATTTTCCATTAAAAATTTGAATACTGTAGAGTGACGTTGTAATAAGAGTATAGCGTTGGCCATAACCCACTTGTTTTATTATAACCTTGATTTTACCCTTTACATTGAATATTGATGGTATTTGCCATTAATAAATGAACAGAAATATAATATAATTGACGACCAAATAATTTGCCAATAAATATGTCTGCAGCTATTTTTTTAATTAATTAGTTTTATTCATTATAATTTGTCAAATGTATATAAATATATCTCTATAATGTTTAATTATCCACACATTGTGTTTTTTACCTTCGTTTGAAGGTTTCTTCTATAGTTATTATTACAAACTCAATCACTTACGTGTGTATGTCAATGTGAAATAAAACAAAATATAGGTTATATAAAAAATCTTCTAGTAGACTGAGAAAAAAATAATGGTACCTACAAAAAACAAGAATTCTGTTTAAAAAGGAAGAATATATATTTTTCTAGCGGCATTAAGGTTCTCAATCAAAATATTTTCTCGGTGAATTTTTATCGATATTCGAATCAAGATGTTGGCCAAATATTTATTAAATTTTGTTTTTATATTACCTACTTCTCGGACAACTTACAGGTAATTAATTAATTTAACAGGCACCCAATAACAATTTTCCACAATCTGGAGACTTACGAATTGATCGTCTCACAGATCCAAACTTTTAACTGTGTCTCCACCGGGAATCGACCCCGGGACCTTAGGATCAGCATTCAGGTACCTAGCCAACTGAGCTACGAAGGCCGACACATATATTATTATTTGTCCTTTTAATAAGTTGTGATAAACATTTAATAAATACTGCTACTTACCTTTGGCAGCTGAGGTATTACTTTGGGTATATGAAGTCCTCCAACTTCTATCAGTTGTGGATTCCAAGATCTGATATGACACGTACTCATGTGACTATTGACAAGAATCAAGCTAAAGTTTCTGGAGAGGTCTCTCAACGGTGGTATGGAAGAGTTAAAAGCGATCTCTGCAATTTCTTGCGACCTCCAATTAGAAATCATTTCATACTGAAGCTTGGCGTAAAATGTGACAACAGTGTTTATCAATCTGGAGAAGAAATCCATTCTTTGTGTGAACGGAAAGAAATAAATGGGAATATAGGCGGGGTTTTCAGGAAATGCAACCATATCGTTCACCCACGGCAGAGGAACACTGGATATTAGACCGACACTTGGTATTTTCATCTTGTGAGCGATTGGAAGGAAACAATCCGAACCGAACACTTCCACAACAAAGAGATCATAATCTCGGTTCATAATATCGTTGAGAACCTTTTGATTCCTCAATATGCGATCACAATGAAGTAAGGAAAAATTGATTACATCGTAAACATTATCGAGGTAGGACATGTTCAAGAAATAGTCGATAGGTGGCCAGCGCTTTTGTGTTATTCCGTGCAGGTTGATTTCTGTGAAGTTCGCCAAACCAACGTTCTGTAAGCGAAAATATTTCATTTATCGATTACCTGCTTCATATTATGCATTTTTGTAGAAGTATAAAAAAATTTAATTCTGTAGTAGGTAAGCAGTAAAATTTAAAAACAATAACAATAATGGAAATTTATGAAAATAAGCATAGTAAAAACGAGTGGGTTGTGGCCAACGCTAAACTCCTCACTAACAAGCCATTCTATAAAGTATTCATATTTTGTATAGAAAATTTTCAGCATTTTCATGAAATGAGTTTGTTAAATTATTTTTTATTTAAATATTTTATTATGAAAACTTGATAACTCTTCAATGCCATTTTATGAAAGTGATGTGCCTTTTTACGAATTTGAAAATAAAAATTTCAAATTTTAATTTTCCTGAGCTTGGGGTCACTTTTAAATATTTGACAGTTAAAAAAATTGAGAAGCACTAATCAGGGGGGCAAGTCTGGTTAACCGTCGAAATCAAAACCATTCAAGTTTACCCAAATCATGGATATAATTATCATATGGAGTTCTATAAAATGTTAGGATATTATAGAACTCCATATGATAATTATATCCATGATATGGGTAATCATGAGGGTTTTGATTTCGACGGTTGACCAGACTTTCAAATTGCTAAAAAGGCAAATAAGTTTCATAAAATGTCATGAAGAATTATCAAGTTTTCATAATAAAATATTTCAATCAAAAATAATTCAACAAACTCGTTTTGCATGAAAATGCTGGAAAAATTCCATACAAAAAATGAATACTTTGTGGAGTAAGTTATCACAACCGACTCGTTTTAATCATAGTTCAGTTCAAGTGACTATTCAAACCTAAAAATTTAGTAAATTAAGGTCGAATTTTGACATCTGAAAGATCACTAGTATTATATAATTGTATCTTAGTAAATTATACGAATTTGATGTTTTTTATTCAGTATTACCTACTAATTTATTTTTAAATTCCATTTCGCATATTCAGTATTACCTAAAAGCTTCATTACACAGAAGTGAACAAATGATTAGCATGTTTATCTTACTTCTGAATATAATAAATACATTATTTGAAATTATTTGCATGTATTTAAAATCATGGACAGCTACCATAAATAATACTCAACAAAAGAATAACATAAACACAAGTAGAATGAGATGGGATTTATAAAAAAATGTTGGTACAATTATTATTGATCGTGTGAATGATATCTTGAAAAAGGTAAGAATGAGAATTAAAATAGAGTTTAAAAGGGCGCCTGCTGCCAGCGAACCTATTTTTCTTGGGAAGTATTTTTTTTAATTACCTACTTACTTTTAATTAATAATACAAAGAGGAAGATACAAATTAAGTTACATAGCAGAGCTAGAAGTTAAGTATATATGTAGGTACATATAAGTGTGTGTATGTGTTTTATAGCATGTAAATGCTAGGGTAAGATGAACACCTCACTAGGAAGTCCTGTGCCGAGATGTTCATATGAACAGTTGTGTGAAATAAATAGTACATTATGTGAAAAGTTCTTGAATTAAATTGTTATTGAGAAAAATATGAATGGTATTAATGAAGAATAAGTTTCCTTAACTTTTTAATAATATTCAGTTTCTTGTAGAAAAAAATGGCATATCCCAATTTTCGACATTTATCTCATATTTTTCATAAACTATAAGGCGTAGAGCGGTATATATTGTTTAAATGTAAGAAGACAAAAATATGTCTTGACAATTGCATTAATGCTTCAGGAATAGTAATGGGCAGGTCATGTTGCCAGAGAGGGTACGGACAGATGGGCACCCAGAATTCTAAATTGGAGACCATGAGATATGAAAAGGGGAATAGGCCGGCCCCAGAAAAGGTGGGTCGATGATATTGTCCCTGGAAGCAGATGGGTTCAAAAAGCTCAAAAAAAGACAAGTGGAAGCTCTTAGAAGAGGCCTACATCCAGTAGTGGAGAGATGGCTGAGAAAGAAGAAGAAGATAGTAAAGAAACCTGAAAAAAACAATGATTTTCCATTCAGCGCCATTGCGATATAAATGTTCTTGAGGTTTTTTTTACTAGCATTGGTGCAAATGTCATGACATATTTTTCTATATATTTTTGTTCTTTAATTTGAAAAAATATATATTGCTCTAAGCCTTATAGTTTTTTTAGAAATATAAGATAAATGTCAAAAATCGGGTAATGCTTATTATTTTTCTACAAGAATAAATACAGAACATTATCAAAAAGTTAAGAAATATTTTTCTTTAATTGTATCCAAACTAAGTATTTTTTTTTTCAAAATGATTCGTTTTGTAGATAAGATGGAATATCAAATTGAAAAAATATGTATGCCTGCAGCAGGCGCCCCTTATTTAAATTAATAAGTAGATAAGAGGTACTCTATAGGTATAGCATATTACTTATATGAATGTACTGTATGGTTTCTTTATTATAATAAAATAAAAATATGTTATGAAAGGAGCCTGAATAACAACATAAAGAAAAATGTAAAACAACGTAATTTACTTTTTGTGTAATCGGAAGTTGTTAAAGGAGTATTATGTAATTTATTTCCATTATTAACACCCGAGGGCCAATCCATCGTTATCTTATGAAATATGATTCAATTAAGATGTAATATTACCTACATACCAACCTTAGGGAAATGTGTGGCTACCGTAACGGAGTGGCCCTTTGCAGCAAGAGTACGCATAATTGTACCATACATTGCATAATGACTATTCGTTTCCGTTGGAAATACTCCCAAAATTTTTGCAGAATAACTCGAAGCCACAACCATAGACATCACAAACAAAAGACACGGTTGAATAGACACCATTTTTAATGACGCTTAAAAATATTTGAAAATTTCTCGTTGATTTTAATTATATGTGGATTGGAGGGAAAAAACATGCATCGACAAATCTCCTAGAACAAAGGCTCATTTTTTCAATTAATTATCAAAATATTGTTTTAAACCCGATTTTCCCACTGAATTTGATTCATGATAAAAAATTTCGTATGTATTTTTAATTTTATTTGACAGTGATTCTCGATTATACCCAATTATTTCTCAAATTTTATAAGAATGAAAATTATTAAAATCTTTAGATTTAGGAATTTTACTAGGAAAATTAATGTTTTGAACATAGTTTTGAAATATTACTTAAATAGGTACATAGTATATTATTTGATTTTTGAAACATTGAAAATATGTTTATAAAACAGGAGTTTTCGGAATTGGAGTTTAGGAGTTTTTTTTTGAATTTCTAATATCAAAAAATGGTATGTTGCATGAACGTGTTTTTAAATAAGATTATTTTGATTTTTTTGAACACTTGTCAAACATTTTAAATATAATTTTACAATTCACACATTTACAATTTGCACATAAAAATTATATATTATTTGATTCGTCAAGTACGTATTGAATGAACCTTTAGATTTAATAGATAATTACAAAAATCCAAGACACTTTGTCATTTTTTACTTTGATTCCGTATAAGAAATACTCGATGAATATAATTGTAAAAATATCATTTGTTTTTAAACACCGTATTAATTATTCAATTTTTCCTTTGAGATCTATTATTACGGAGGATTGATTTTTAACTGGTATTTTTACCTTGTTTAAGCAATTCTTGTATTGAAATGTTTATACCGACATAGTTTAATAATAAAAATTGACGTAGGAATGAATGACACAACACTGCTTATACTATAATTATCCATACGATTATTATCATAAAAATATTCTTCGCACAAAACCTGGAGATCACACGTAAATAAAATCTTATAACATCTTTTTATGTAGTAATTTGATGATTAAACTAAACACGTTTGATGTTCTGTGTAAAAACTTCTAGTATGAACATAGTTATACGATATTTTGCATTTTTTATTTGAACCTAACATATATACCTTCTCGTTGCAAAAGAATAACAGCTGTCAGAGGTTTTCAATACAATGGATGGAGGGGCAGAGTTGTTAACGCTCTTGGTTAGTAATTCAAGCCACAACCTAAAACAAAGACATTTTCATTCTTTTTTTTAGTAATTTAAATAGCATGTCAATATTATCTTTCCATATTACCTACAATGTATTGGGATAAGTACCAACCAATTTTTTTGTACGGGTACTGTGATGTGAAATCCATGATTTGTCACTGTGGTTGTATTGTCTGGCGTATCAGATACAACTAGGAACTGTATGATCTGTACAAGGATTCTACCATCCAGAATGTAATACATATCGGAAGACTCAGATGGGCCGGACACATCCAGAGAATGAGAGAAGTGGACGTCCCAAGACGAATAATGAACGGTGCACCGGGGGAACGAAGAAGAATTGGAAGGCCGAAGCTTCGATGGCTGGACGGAGTGGTGAAGGATGCAAACAACATCGACATCCATAACTGGCGTAATGCATACCAAGACCGACAGTCATGGAAACGGGCTCTGCAGGAGGCTAAGACTCGATCTGGATTGTAGAGTAACAGATATATTCCGCAAATGAGTAATTTCTTTGAATTAGCGAAAATAATATGAGATGTACAATGATGGTTGAAATAAATAAAAATAAAGTTTTAATTAATAGACTGAAGACTTTAAAAAACCACTTTTATAAAATATTGAATCATTATTACAATTTAAAATTCATTATCTATAGGTATTGGTTAAGCTATAATAGTTAAACCACGTTAAAACAAATTACAGTAAGTGAGCTATCAAATTATATACTATTGTTATTTATATATATTCAAATTTATGCGCCTGATTATCATATTTTAGTTCTACCTCAATCGTATTTATTTGTCAAAGTCGTAGGTACAGTAAATGTGATAACTATACGAAGATGGCACTAAAGCGACTAAAGCCTCGGTACCAGATTAGTTTCTTGTCACTTAAATAGCTTCAGATATACCAAACATGAATAATTTGCTATTGTGGACACCAAAAATAAGTAAAACTAACCTTGAAAAAAATAATGAGCCCAAAAAAATTCACAAAACAATATCATTGTGAAACGAGTGAATTGTAGCCAACACTAAATTCTCCGCACCATAGTACTTAAGTGTTTATTTTTTCTTCTTGAAAGGTTGACAATCTCTAAATGCATTTTTATGGAGCACATTTCTATTAGATTCTTAAAGAAATATAAGATTCCCAGAGGACATAAGTTTTCACAATACACCATACCTACACACAAAAACACTGTCACGAAACTCATATTTTCTTCATGATACCTGTTGAGAAATTTTTAGTAAAATTGCATTACTAGCAAAATGAGCATGTATCATACAGTGTATCAATGTTGATGAGGCGATGTACGTGTCAAGATAGAAGAATGCGGTGTTCGATTCTCACTGCCTACCCTTGAGGAAGATAGAAGTGGAGAGTAAAAAAATACACTTGTTTATAGAGACACATACAATATTAATATTGTTATGAAATTAAGTACTATTTCTATTTAAATTGAAAATTTAAATAGAAATATTTTGAAAATAAGAACCCAAGAAAAATGAAAACAAAAGATTTGAGTAGTGAGTTGGAAAAACTAGACAAACCTTGTAAAAATATAAATTGTAGAAATATAAATTGTAAAAATAAATAAGACTTTGAACCATAATAAAATAAATAAATATAAATTTCGGTACATTTGGTGTCAGGTGTGGGGTATAAAAATACCCAAGTATTTTTTGTGTAAGAAAAAAAAATAAAATAAAATAAAATAGTTATTTATAAAGACATTTATTATGGCATCAAAAAAAATAACTCTTTTAGAGTTGAAAGTGGTTGATTTAAAACATGAGTTGGAGGAGAGAGACGCTGATACATCAGGAAATAAAAATGCACTTCAACTACGATTGAGAAAAGTGATGCAAGAAGTAGGTGAGGATCCAGACACATACCTTTTTGAAATGCCTTGCTCTAACAACGATCTTTGTCAAGTCTTAAAAGAACATTCCAGAGACATAGAAGAGAAGTTTCAAGAACATTCCAGAGATATAAAAGGAGAAATTAAAGAAATCAAAGGAGAAGTAGCGATGCTTCAAAAGCATTCAAATACTATAGAAAAGAAATTCCAGAATTATTCTATGACCTTTGATGAGAAGATAAATGAATTAACTAAACAGATGAAAGTTTTGGAGAATCAAGTGCTTCCTTCAATCACGCCAATGAATTCCGAGCAAAATTCAGCTGTAGATACAAATTTTAAGTGTGTAGAAGATACAAGAGTACCAACAGTGGAGTGCGTGCGAAATGATATGCCAACCTTTGATGGAAAATGCCCCTGGGAAGAATATTTAACATTGTTCGAGACAGTGGCCATGATAAATGGCTGGTCCATGACAAGAAAGGCCTCAGTGTTGAGTGTATCATTACGAGGTGATGCTTTAAAAGTTTTGGAGACAATTCCTCTAGCTGAGCGACGAGATTTAAAATTGTTGATTGAGAGACTTGAGATGCGATTTGGACATAAGCACATGGAACAGTTTTACAGGTCACAACTTAAGAATCGTAATCAGAAATCTAATGAAACTCTCCAGGAATTTGAGGCGGATATAGCGCGTCTAATTAGATATGCATACCCTACGGTTCCTGATGATGTGTGTGAAAGCCTTGCAGTAGAAAAGTTCTTGGATGGATTGTGGGCAAATGAGACACAACAAGCTGTAAAACTAGCTAGACCACAAACTTTGAGTGACGCTCTAACCCAGGCACTCGAATTTGAATCTATAAAAAAATCTTTACGAGGTCATGCTCAAGCCCGCGTTGTTGAGGCCGTTGAAGAGAATCAAAAACTCATCGAATGCATTGTCGAAAAGGTGATGAAGGCATTGCAAGGAAGAAAAAGACAGTTTCGCTGCTGGGGTTGTGGACGAGCTGGACATCTACGTAATCGGTGTCCAAATGAAGCAACAACGCAACAGCAACAGCCACAGGAAAACTAAAAAGGGTTGATGGGAAGGGGCAACTGTTGACCTACATTACCAATGCCTCAAAGAGATCTGCAGTTGTTGCATCATTCAGTGGTCGAGATACCAGTATGTTTATAAATGGCAAAGTAAATGGAAAGAATTTGAAACTTTTGCTGGATACTGGAGCAACGATGACAATCATGAGACCAGATTTGCTTTATAACAAAAAGTGTATTACACCAACTAAATGGACATTACGAACAGCTACTGGGGAGTCGGCATCTATATGTGGTGAGACATATGCCAACTTTCAAATTGGTAGTTCTATCTTCGATCATCAGGTGCTAGTGGCGAATATAGAGGAGGAAGTTATTCTCGACATAATGGCGAAATATGGATTCCAGTTGGATCTAAAGAGGCGATCTTTGAAAATTGGAGATGAAGATGTTCTCGTGCAAGAGCGTGAGGAATTTTCTACACGTGTTCTTGCAGCGGATGTTGTAACTATTCCAAAACAAAGTGAGATGTTAGTACGAGTCAATTTAGACTGTGTTATCCCGAATGGACATGTTTTGGTTGTGGAGTCCAACGCCAACAATGAAGCAGGAAAAGGAGTATTAATTGCAAGAGCACTGATTCAAAACCAAAAGGAAATTTTAGTCAGATTAATGAACATAAATGAATATCCAGTAACTGTCAAAAAAGGAGCTTATTTAAGTGTGTGTTCATCAGTTTCATCAGTAACACAAAATGCCTGCATCGCACAAGTTTCTTCAGAGGATGTACCAAAACATCTTGAAGACTTTGTAAAAGATGCTTGTAAGGAACTTACCAAAGAACAAAGCAAACAAATTAGATACCTCATTGCTCATTATCAAGATGTTTTTGAGAATGCGAGTCTTTCTAAAGGAAGAACCAATGTTGTTCAACATCAAATAGATACGGGTGACGCAAGGCCTATCCGCCAATTACCTAGAAGGCTACCATTAGCAAAGCGGGCGGAAGCAGATCAAATTATTCAAGACATGGAAAGGGATAGCGTTATTGAACCATCAAGCAGCCCATGGTGTTCACCAGTAGTGTTAGTTAAAAAAAAAGATGGCTCAACTCGGTTCTGTGTGGACTTTCGCTTATTGAATAATGTAACTAAGAAGGATAGTTATCCACTGCCTCGAATCGATGACACCCTAGATACATTGGCTGGTTGTAAGATCTTCTCAACTTTGGATCTAAAGAGTGGTTATTGGCAGGTTGGATTGGAACCCAAGGATAGAGAAAAAACGGCGTTTTCTGTTGGAAGTGGATTGTGGCAATTCAAAGTGATGCCATTTGGACTTTGCAATGCACCGGCTACGTTTGAACGACTAATGGAAAGTGTGCTAAGAGGATTATCGTGGGAGACCTGTTTGGTATACTTAGATGACATCATCGTACTTGGGAAGCGTTTTGAAGAACATTTAGGAAATTTGGAACAGGTATTTTCACGATTGAGGTTGGCCAACCTTAAACTCAATTGCAAGAAATGTATATTGTTCCGAAAGCAAGTCAACTATCTAGGTCATGTTGTCTCTGAGGAGGGAGTAGCAGTAGATCCTGAGAAGATTAAAGCTGTTCGAGATTGGCCAGTACTTAAAGACAAACATGAAGTAAGAAGCTTTTTGGGTCTGAGTACCTACTATCGACGATTTGTTCCAGGCTTTGCTGACATCGCAAAGCCACTGACAAAACTCACGGAGGAAAACAGTGAATTCATATGGGATTTCAAGTGCCAACATGCATTTGAAGAATTAAAACAGGTTCTAATTAATTCTCCGGTTTTGAGTTATCCTCGAGCTGAAGGAATGTTTATTCTGGATACAGATGCAAGTAACGTTGGTTTCGAAAGTGTGCTCTCCCAAGTACAAGATGGGGCAGAACGCGTGATTGCTTACTTCAGTAAAGTATTGTCGAAACCAGAACGCAATTACTGTGTAACACGAAGAGAATTGCTTGCTGTTATCAAGTCAGTTGAGCACTTTCGCAAGTATTTATATGGACGGAAATTTATTTTAAGGACAGATCACTCGGCACTTGTGTGGCTTTTGCGATTCAAGAATCCTGAAGGTCAAGTGGCAAGATGGATAGAGAGATTGCAAGAATATGACTATGATTCTGAACATCGAGCCGGACTTCATCATAGAAATGCCGATGCACTGTCAAGGCGACCATGTCCAGAGGATTGCCAGCACTGTAATAAGGCTGAGGAAAAGTTTTTTATAGCTTGTAGAACCACGGTCGTTGACAATTTTTGGCAAGATGATGAAATACGAGCAGACCAATTGGAAGACCCAGATCTCAAGTTTGTAATGCAGTGGAAGGAAAATGATCAAAGACCTTTATGGGAAGAAATAGCTTCACTATCTCCAAATATTAAGTCATACTGGGCTCAGTGGCAATCCATTGTCGTGGAAAATGGGTTGTTAAAGCGTGTATTGGAGAATGAAGATGGAACACAGCAGAGACAACAACTATTGATTCCAAGGAAGAGAATTCCTGAAGTTCTTAAACTGCTTCACAATGATGTGTCTGGGGGACACTTGGGAGTTAAAAAAACCACAGAAAAAATTCGTCAACGTTTTTATTGGGTCAATTACAATTGAGATGTAAAAGATTGGTGTAGAAGATGTGTAACTTGTGCCACTTCAAACGGACCTCAGAAACGAAGGCGTGCGCCAATGAGGCAGTATAATGTTGGTAGCCCATTTGAAAGGATAGCCATTGACATAGCGGGGCCGTTTCCCACAACGGAAAGAGTGAATAAATATATTCTGGTAGCAATGGACTATTTTAGTAAATGGACAGAAGCCTATGCACTACCGAATCAAGAAGCTACCACTGTTGCTGAAGTCTTGGTAAGGGAACTGATAAGTCGTTTTGGAGTACCATTGGAGTTACACTCGGACCAGGGAAGAAACTTTGAATCAGCCGTATTCCAGGGAATTTGTGAAGCATTAGGAATTCGAAAGACGAGAACAACTGCTTTGCATCCACAGTCGGATGGAATGGTGGAGCGAATGAATCGAACAATTGGAAGATTTTTGTCAAAAGCAGTGTCCGATCACCAGAAGGATTGGGACGAATACATCCACTTGTTCTTATTAGCTTATCGAGCAGCAATTCATGAGACAACAGGGCAAACACCGGCAAGTGTGATTTTTGGCCGTGAGTTACGGTTACCTTGCGACCTGCAGTATGGATCTAAGCCTGGAGAAGATCTAGTTGGAGAAGATTATGTGTCAGATCTTCGGAGGAAAATGAATGCTATACATGACCGTGTACGGTCCAATATTCAAGTAGCTAGTGACAAGATGAAGGAGCGATACGACATTAAAGCTGTGGAAGGTGGTTATCAGGCTGGAGACTTGGTTTGGTTATTTAATCCACAACGACGACGAGGCTACTCACCAAAGCTTCAGAAATCCTGGGAAGGACCGTATGAAGTGATCAAAAGGATTAATGATGTGGTTTATCGTATACGAAGAAAACCAAATGGGAAGCCAAGAGTGGTACATTTCAATCGCCTGGCTCCCTTTTTAGGTGATAACAAGGATGAGGAAAAAAATCCAGTTGCTCAAGTTTGCAATGTCCAAAGTGAAGAAAAGACCTTCGAGGAATTCATGATGACTCCTTATCGACGCACTCGCCATGGTGTGACTGTGGAAATTGAGCAAGACCTCTTCGATATCCCAGAAGATAATGTTTTAGCTTACTGTGTGGCTCAAGACATGAAGATGACTAGTGGTATAGCCAAAGTTATCATGAGAAAGTATGGGATGTTATATGAGCTAAAAGCCAAGAATCTGAAGATTGGAGAAGCGGTCCATTCACAGCATGGAAAACAGCATTTATTCTACATGACGAATAAGGAAACGTCTGAGGAACGAGCAGAGTATGCTCAGATGTGGAACTGTCTACGAAGTATGCGGGATCAAATGTTACAGTTGAATCTTATGAAGCTCGGCATTCCAAAGATCAGTGATGGTATGGATTGGAAAGTGGTTCGGAATATGATAGAAGAGATTTTTCATAATACTGGAATTAATGTTCTAGTTTGCTGCTATAATCCAAGATACAGTAATAATATAAAAAAAAGTGTACCATGTTACTTTTTCAAAGCATCTCACTGTAGAGAAGGTTCAAAATGCCGATTTATTCATCTAGAGAATTCTGTTCGGGACGAACTGAACTAAGAGGGAGGCAATGTTATGAAATTAAGTACTATTTCTATTTAAATTGAAAATTTAAATAGAAATATTTTGAAAATAAGAACCCAAGAAAAATGAAAACAAAAGATTTGAGTAGTGAGTTGGAAAAACTAGACAAACCTTGTAAAAATATAAATTGTAGAAATATAAATTGTAAAAATAAATAAGACTTTGAACCATAATAAAATAAATAAATATAAATTTCGGTACAATATGAAGTTGATCACTCAATTTTCCCTCAGAAAAGCTATTTTACTTCTGTTAGGTATATTCATTTTTCATACAAATATGAAATTTCACATTGATATGGCGGACCATTGTCAACCATTCAAGAAAAAAAAATGAACGCTTACTATAGTGTGGAGACTTTAGTGTTGGATACAACCCACTCGTTTTCTTTAAATATTGACAATCCTTTAATGCATTTTTGATGAGTGTATTTTTATTGCATCAAAATTTAAAACAGTAGAAAAATACCTTGATTTTCCAGACTATGAGAGCATTTTGAAAATTTGGACAGATGAAGTCATAGTGAAGAAATTAAAGGATATATACGAAAACCTAATCAGCTCTAAGTTTATGGGCTTAACATATATGATATCAATATAAAGTCAATCAGACTTATAGTTTAGGCTGCAGAGGGCACACAAAACCTTAAATGATGAATTCATAGAGAAGAAATTAAAAGTTGCCTATGGAAAACTAATCGGCTCTAGGTCTGTGCACCTTACACATAATGATGTTACATAATATGAAGTCTATCGGACTTATAGTTTGGGCTGAAGAGAGGACACAAAAAGGATAATCCGTACGGCGTATGCCGCGCCGCGCCGTACGTATACAAACACATCACGATGAAAACTCAGTGTGCACTCTCTACATGATACCCGTTGAGAAATTGATGTAAAAAAATACGCTTAAAAATTGTGAAATCATGACTCTCCACTATTCCATGGTGTGGAGAGTAAAAATGGAGATAGGTACAATTTACGATGGTTAAGTTTTAGTTATCATTATTATTAGCATACCTTTTGTATTTGATTCGCCGAGTGCAAAAAAAAACCTATTTCGACCCTGCTTGTATTACAATGAATACAGTAAGAAATCGACCCTGCTTGTATTACAATGAATACAGTAAGAAATCGACCCTGCTTGTATTACAATGAATACAGTAAGAAATCGACCCTGCTTGTATTACAATGAATACAGTAAGAAATCGACCCTGCTTGTATTACAATGAATACAGTAAGAAATCAATTAATTGCACCTATTAGTTATTTTTTAATAGATTCGTATTTTAGCTTGTACCTAATGCATAATATATCAATCTATAAAATAAAAATAAACATATCTATAGTCCTATATAACTTTTATACTCAGAATTTTGAAATTTTGTTTCAGTCAGGGGTTATCAACTTTTGAATTTATACTTTATTTTTCCATATACATATCTCAAAAAACATATAAGCTAGAACCCTGAAAATTGGTATAAATACAAATATATAAATCTATAAATACAAATATATAAGTCTATACAAATACAAAATCAAAAATTTGCTATTTCAAAAAAATTCCAAAGTTTCTCAAACATTTTTTTATGACAAATTGATGTATTTACCTGCCTATATTTCCAAAGTTTTTAAAAATATCTTAAAAAGCCGAAACACCCCAACTAGATAATTTAATTAACTATAAAAATATTAACATTGTAGTAGTGCATCTCAAACTTTTTTTTTACAATTTTGTTAAAAATCGAATTTAGTGATGACATCGTTTCATACAATTTGTAAGGCAGTAAACACTACACAATATCTCACTCAATAGTTTAATACCTACTTAATCTACAATCATATATACATACCATCATGCTGTTTTCATATTCTGGGAAGGTAAACAGACTGCTGTATGAACATACCTACATGTTTTATATAGAAAACAAAATATCTTAAAATATTAATTTATTAATTTGTGTTTAAGTGTTTATAGTTTGGTACGTATTCTTCAATAATGCATACTATCGCCATCGACTGTTGGATCTCATGTGTTACATGTAACTAGTTATATTATGTATTTTATCTTTGCATGTAGCTAATTTAGCTAGAGGTGATCTGAGATTGTAAACAATACGTAGGTATATTATTAAACAGCACATCATACTCACATTAATTATTTTAATAACTTCATAGATGATAAAATATACAACGAACTTAAGTATGATAGATCGCCGATTGAGATTAATTAGATTTTACAATATATAAGTACATAAATAGTATAATAATAATAAAATTTATATGTATGCCTAATGTAGTTAATTAGTTAATACGAATCCAGTTATAACATATAACTAAGAGTCATAGCAGTACTCTGTGCCGAGTAAAAGTATTTTATCCGGCAAACGGTTCCCACGTTTACGATCAGACAAATGTTAAAAAATTTAAAAAATAAAATGAAATGAAAAAATGGTGGTGACGCGACCTCATCGGTTCGCGTTTTCATAAATTGAAATACTATAGTCAAAAAATTAGGACGTCACACTTATTTACTTATCAGGACGTCACAAATTATTTATTATGTACTAGCTTTTATGTCCCGCCGTTGGCCAAGAATGTAAAATTGTGAAAGAAAAAGCAATCGTTTTTATAATATTGTCACCCAATTATTTTGCAATATCAGACTATGAAAAGTGGTTTGAAATTTGATTGAGTTTAAGTATTGTAAAATGTTCAAGTGATGGCCACAACCCATTCTTTTTTATATATTGCTATAAAGTGTGAATGAAGTATAATATTTATACAATTTCTGCTCGCATGGACTATGCGTAATGGTTTTAAATATGACTGTTTATCAACGTTGTAAAGAGATTGGTTTGGCCACAACCCCCATTTTTAAATATTATCATCGAAAACAAATTGTAATGTGTACCTATTGAAAATTTAGTAATTTTGGATGTTGGGATGTGGTTAAAATTTGATTAAACAAACGTAGGTACTGAAAAGATCTAGTATTGGTCACATCCCATTCGTTTTTATATTTTTTCATCAAGTGTGCATTATATTTTTGCTCAATTTGACTGAAAGTCTTCATTAAAGAAGAAGAAGAAGACTTGAACTATAGTAAATAGTTTTTAATTTGAATATAAATGTTGTGAAGAGTTCAGTAATGGCCACAACCCCCATTCTTTAAATATTAGGTGTTGAAAATTATTCAAAATAGGATGATATAAATGGTTTAAATTTAATTAAACAAAAGTATTGAAAAGATTCTAGTGCAGGTTATATCGTCACATCCCATATCCCATTCATTTCATATGTATTTTCATCAAGTGTGCATATCGTTAATAATATTTCTGCACAATAGACTATTAGACTTAAAACTAACCCAAAAGACTAAATAAAAAAGAGAAAAATAAGTATAAGACTATAAGAAATAGTTTGTATAAAAAACTATTCCAATGGTCTACATAAAATAAGTAAAAATACATATACCTACCTCATAGAAGAATTAGACTATTGGAAATAGATTGTATAAAAGCTCACCCAAAGGTCTACAAAAAAGAAGAAGAAGAATATTTAGACTATTGGAAATAGTTTGTATAAATACTGACCAAAAGGTCTACATAAAAGAAAATGAATAAGACTATTGGAAATAGTTTGTATTAAAACTCTCCCAAAAGTCTACGTACTTAAATGAAGAAGAATAATAATTAGACTAAAGGAAATATTTTTTATAAAAAAATGACCCAAATGTATACATAAAAGAAGAAGAAGATGAATTAGACAATAGGAAATAGTTTGTATAAAAACTGCCCTAAAGGTCTACATAAAATTAAGAAGAAAAAGAATTAGACTCCAGGACCCGCCGCTTCAGGCCCTTCAGTACCTCCCGTCCCTTTAATCCCTCATTACGTCCCTTCCCATCAGGCCCTTCAGTACCTTCCGTCCCTTCAGGCAGTTTTATACCTCCCGTCCCTTCAGGCCCTTTAGTGCCTCCCTTCCCTTCATTACATCCCGTCCCACCAGTCGGTTAAGAAAAGTTTAAATCCAGAAACCATCCTGGAAGAACCGCGAAGAGATGAAAGAATCTTCTTTTCCCAGGATGCTCTACTTAATAGGTAAAATGACTAAATACACGAAGAAGAAGAAAAAAAGTTTAAACCCAGATACCTGCGAAGAGATGGAAGGACAGTTGGACCTTCTTCTCCCAGGATTCTCCAACTTCATAGGTAAAATGACCAAAAATACACGATGAAGAAGAAGAAGAAATAAGTTTAAATCCAGATACCTGCGAAGAGATGGAAGGAAAATTGGACATTCTTCTCCCAGGTTAGTCCACCTTCAAAGGTAAAATGACCAAATAGACGATGAAGAAGAAGAAGAAAAAAGTTTAAATCCAGAAACCTGCGAAGAGATGGAAGGAAAATTGGACCTTCATCTCCCAGGATAGTTCATCTTCATAGGTAAGATGACCAAGTACACGTTGAAGAAAAAGAAGAAAAAAGTTTATATGCAGAACCCGTCCTGGAAGACCTGTGAAGAGATGGAGGGACAGTCGGACCTTCTTTTCCCAGGATACTCCCCCTTCATAGGTAAAACGACCAAATACACGAAGAAGAAGAAGAATAAGAAAAAAGTTTAAATCCAAAAACCATCCTGGGCATACGCTCGACAATTCACCAAAGTTTCATTATAATCGGACAAACGGTTGATAAATAAATAAATAAAATAATTTTCCTATAGGAAATCAGTATAGGTATGTTATTGTTGATTTGTAAGTAAATAGTATTAGGTAGGTACCTACCTACAACAACCTTCTAAATAAATTCGATTCCTAACAAATTTTATTTGAATATCACATTCTTTCTGTAGCCATGGAAACGATTCGAACACGTAAGTAATATCGAATGGTTCGGATACATTTTTTGAATATGTAGGTACCTACATTGGTTTGTTCGATGCCATAAAAATGAAAATTGTCAGAAAAATCAAATATTATTTACAAATTATGCAATTTTATTATGCCTATATCTTTACTAATAAATAACACATTTTTACAATATATGTCTTAAAACTTGCCGTAATGTCTTGTGTTTCATTTTATTATTTCATAATTACATTTATTTCAAAGGTTTATTATTTTCAAGAACATATTCATTCGGTGGGAAAATGAAATATTGTATGAAAAGATATTAAAATGGCGGCGTTTATGTACAAAAGGCTTACTTTAAAAATAAGTTAAACATTATAATTATACCAAATATTCACCATGTTTTTCACTTAAACGCTAAGTTATACTTCAAAATATTTTTTTTTTGTGTAAATACCTACTTCTAACTTTTAAACTAACAGATATTTGCGTGCAAAATGTACACTTTTTTGACAGATATGACTTGGAAAATTTTGTATGAAAAAAATAATTATTTAAATATTTTTAAAATTCAGCATTTTTATCGCATTCTTTTTAGCGTGACACTGCATCGGGTATACTGGTACATGTTCGCACTTAAATTAGATTTTTAGATGCTCTTGGTTTTTCAGAAGGCGTGAGACAAACACACACACACACACACACACACACACACACACACACACACACACACACACACACACACACACAGACACAAACATTTTGATTGCTTTATTACTTTAGATATAAAGTCATTTATGGACGTCACGAATTAGAAAATTAAATTGTGAATGTGATATCTAAAGAAAAACGGAGAATATACTCGTATCTAGAGAAGGCGGAGAAAAATACTAGTCCCACGTTGGGACGCGAGATTGATATAAGGAGGCTGGGAAGAAATATATTGGTCCCATGTTGGGACGCGAAATTGATAACTAAAGAAGCTGAAAAGCATAATAAAAATAAACATTAAACTCTGCCCCTGAAAATAAAAATCAAATAAAACATAATCGGCTGCGATGTGCCTGAAAAGACAAATACATACAAATACAGGCATGGTAAAAATAATATATACATAACTGGAAAGATCTTACCAAACTGCTGGTCTCGTAACGGGACTGTAGAGGAAACACTTACACTACATATCACTTTATATTAATTAAAATAACTTAAAACTAGCTTAAATTCACCCCTCGTTGGTTATATGGACCTGAAACAAACTTATTCACTACCATGCGATTATTTTTATTATTAAAAGTTATTATTAATAGTAACTTAAACTATTTTAAATTCACCCCCCGATGATAGGTAGAGAACCTGGAAAGAACTTAATCACTACTTTATACAATTAGAAAAAAAATGCTAAGGCCGTCCGATAGCCTAGCAAACTCGCACTCTCGCACGCGGGTCTCTACCACTACCGACCAACCAATGACTCCTACCGAATGACAACTGATCGACTACCACCGACTCCTACCGAATGACAACTGATCGACTACCGCAGGGCGACCCAGCGCCCGTGAAGCATGGAGTAGGGGAGGGGGGGGGGGGTGGTTAAACTGAAGAATCAATCCGTACCGCCGGGTGCCAACCAAGCTTCCAGGAATCTGCTTGATGCATTTTACATTTATTTTCAATAGAAAAGACAATACTCAAATATATGAACAAGGCCTGGGGGCCCGCTATAATCCGTTCCTAGAATTAATAGAAGAAATACATTAGGCCGAAGTAAAATAATGGTTTTTGGGTTTCTTTGATATCATAATGCATGGAAATATATCGATCACAATACCTATGGAAATATCAAATGAAAGCACAAAACCACAGCCGAAATATCACAGAAAAATAAATATTGTAACAAAAAAAATGTTTTCATGGGCACGTAGGTATATTGTCCTTTTTTTCTCCTTCATGGTAATGATGGGCACTGACGCTACCTCTCTTATTCGCGTTTTAGTTTGTTTGAATTCGGCGCCAAACCAGCACACCACAAGCAACCAAAGATTTAAAAAAAAATCGACAGTGTATAAACATCAGAAAAAAGATATTTTTTTGACAACACATAACCAGGGTTGCCAACTTGGGGCTTTTAGCCCTAAATTTAGGGCTAAAATATCTGGGATGGGCTTTTTTAGGGCCCTAATATTTTAGAGATATTTTTAGGGCTATTTTTAGGGGTATTCTATGATTTTATTTATTTATTTATTATATAAAATACAATTTTCCTTAAATCTAGTAACAAAGAATTTTTTTTAATACAATATAATATATTTAACTTAGGTTACATAATAGTTACCAGATATTTTACTATTGTCATAAACTGCCTCACTAGGTGAAACCTGTTCTGAGACAGTGTATAGATGTCTTATTAGTTTTCAGTTTTGGTTAGTAACTATGGGAGTATTTTATGAGTTCAGATATGAGACTACTTTAAAATTTTTGATTATTAGTACTGGCAAAAACTCTTGGAACTTGTAAAGAAACCATAATATCTTAGAAGGATATCCTAGGATGTACACCGATTTTTTAAACCTGACCTACAAAAGTTTTTGATAAAAATGGGTTGGTTGGTATGTCAGGACTGGTCGGAGAAGAGTTTTGTATTTAGGACCTTAGTATTTCGTGAGATTAGTCTTGCCTTGAGATGTTTGAGTAGCCCTTAGTGACATCTATTAGCTACTGAGAGCCTCGCTTTAATTTTCATGCTGATGTTATTGTCCGAGGTGACCAATGATCCCAGGTAGATGAAGAATACAAACGATTCTACCCAATGTTCACCCACCAATATCTCCTCATTTCCTCTCGTTGAAGTATTATTTTTAGGAGTTTTCTTCGCTGACATATATTTAGTCTTAGAAGCATAGATCTTTTTAATATTATTATCTTAATATTTTTTTATGATAAATTTATGAGTTTAACTGCCTATATTTCCAAAGTTTTTGAAAATATCGAAAAAAGCCAAAACACCCGAACTAGATAATTTAATATTCTATAAAAAATATTGACATTGTAGCAGTACACCTCAATATTTTTTTAACAATTTTTATAAAAATTGAATTTAGTGACGACATCGCTTCATACAATTTGTATGGCAGTCGCCTATACACAATATCTAAGAAGACATAGTTTCATACTTACTTAACTTACTCCAAACATACATACATACATACCATCATGCTGTTTTCATATTCCGGGTAGGAAAAGAGGACTGACCTCCACAGTATACTGTCCTATCTGGACATACATACCTACATGTGTTGTATAGAAAAATAAATATCTTAAATTATTCAATAATTTGGATTTATGGGTATATAGTTTGAATCTTATTCTTCAACTAGAATCTGTTTGAATCTTTTTTTTTTTCTATACATACTATCGCTATCGACAGTTGGATCTCATGTGTTACATGCAACTAGTTCTAGTCTATTTAGGGCTTTTTAGGGGTTTTTTGACTTGTGTTTGGGGGTTTTATTTTTTTGGAGTTGGCAGCCCTGCACATAACCTCGAAAATGTGACAGTACAAGGAACAGTCGAAAGGAGACGCGCGTCGCGTTTGGACAGGAAGTTCACCGAACGGCCGAAGGATGCGTGACCGCATTCTTCGTGCCCGGAACATATTGGTCGGGCCGACATCACAGCGACAGGCGTGGAAATAGTACCGGGAGTGTCGAAATGGATCTTCGCAGCACCATTCGGTGATCGTTGGTTGATGGGGGCAGAATACCAGGGAAATGCTCCCCCGGTCCCAGACAGCAGCAGATGCTAGTTGGGTGACTGGATCGGGAACAGCAGCGGCTGGGCAGGTGTCCTCAGGGCGGCAAGGCTCAAGAGCGACAATGCAGGCTGCGACTCCTGCATGAGCACAACTCAATGACATCGGATCCCTTTCCGATGCAGAATCCGCCACTCCACAAAACCGCGGTAGCACATCCGCTGGGATGGTGCTGCGACTTCCATCGCTGGCACTTCAGGACAGGTCTTCATGGCTCCAGGGGCAGGGCTCGAGTCTCGACCGATGTCTCGATGGTTTTGTTCTTTTCGGCATGGTCCTTTCGCGACGAGCGTGGCTCGTGGCAACACGACGCGTGTTGCCAGAAATATATTTTTCTAAACTTTTTTTTTCTCTCTTTATATTGTACCTACATATTTTTTTTTCATCTTTGTTTGTGGTGTGCTGATTTGGCGCCAAATTCAAACAAAATAGAACGCGATAGGAGAGTCACGACGATAGGTATGTGAATCAAAAAGTGAGCTCGTCCTCTACGTATGTATGTATGTAGTTCCAAAGGGAGGGTAGAGTTGACGCCAAATATCTTAAACTTTTAGTCGAGAAGGGGGGCGATTTGCACGTAAACCAACGAAGCAAAAAGATACAAATTTGCGCTATACGTAATCGGAAGCTTGTTCAAAATGTTTGGCGAAAATCATATCACGATTTTGTTCGTTCATCGCAAGGGAAGAAATGATACTTATCTCTCTGTAGTGTAAACTGTCACTGTCCACTTGATATTATTTTTATTACCTGCCAAACTAATATCATACATTCATGTGCCAAACTCTAAAATGGTGTAAATCAGCCATAAGAGTGGTTAGTGTGTTCTATGCCATAAGAGGAAAACAAATGAATGCAGAGGGTCTTGGGCGGCCCCGTTTGGTTATTGTGTGCGATCATGTGCGATTACCTTTACTTTACCACAAATTTTGATGAAAAATGATTTCATCTATGATTATGCATTATGGTAACATTTTGGCATTTCGACTTCGACATAAAACTTCATTTTCATTCATAGTTTACTTGTAATGTAACTTTATATACTTTTAAGTTATTTCGTTATCAGGGGGTGACGGCTTAAGTTTATTTAGTTTGATTCGTTCGACTGTGCATCAAGAAATAACGATATAATTGCTAAAATATTTCCTACAATATAATCTACGCAATGGATTCTCGACCCACGCAAAGTTCCGACATGAAACATTGCTACGATAACTTAATTGTAGTGGATGTTGGCGCTAATCTTACGAATAAAAAGTATAGTAAAGATTTGGATTCCGTTGTACAAAGGGCTAAAGATGCAGGTACTTATTAATATAGATAGCTCAGCTTCATTGTTATTTTTAATTTCACGAAAAATTCCATTTACATTAGCTGTCAAATATTACAGAAATGTAAACGAAAGTTTTATTGCAAACTTCGTAATACAAATAACTCGGACATTTATTGCGTGTTAAGTATTTGATTATTCATATTTATTTTCATTTTTGTATTACAATAAAATAAATACTTGTTATGTTGTGTTTCAGGCGTCCAAAAAATAATGGTGACAGGTACATCTGTTAGAAATAGTAAAGAAGCATTACGATTAACAAGGATTTACCCTGGAATAATATATTCCACAGCAGGTAACAGTTTGATCTTCATCTTTACCTGTTAATTGTATAAATGTAAACTTTCACTAGTAAAAATATGTGAATAGAAAGCAGCTATGAATAATGTACCCCACTCATTATCATGGAACACATTAATATGTGTGACTCATCAGTAAATATTTATATATTTTTTAAAAATCCTTTTTTACAAGTATAATAATATCTGATAGGTACACTATAAGTTGATACAGTACCTAGTAAATAAAATATATAACACTAATTAAGTTAGATATTAAAGGTCTTACTTATTAGATTTCGTTAATAGCTTACTAAACGCGCAACTAGATAATTACGACTAAAATAGTTAAGATCGGTATTAAAAATCTTACTCTATTTTTTATTTTTTTCACAATCCATTCAACAACAAGAACATCGGTTACGTGTAGCAATAATTAAAAGAATACATGTATAAAAACCAATAAAATGCTAATAAAAGTCGTTGGGGTCACATGGATGTATCCACTCTACTAGCCCATGGGCATGTGCTAGAGTGTACATTATTATATAATAATTATGAATAGATTTTGACTACTTTTTTAAGGTTAATGTTTTTGCGCAGGGTGCAAGGAAGTGTTTATTATTATCATTCATTGAGAGTTCTGCAAAGGGCTCTTATCAGGCAGAATGATAAGTGATGGGAGAAGAATTATTAAGCTGATACCCTCGTAAAGTGACATCTTAATATCTTCCTATAATACACAATATAGCTTAATGAGGTTTGATTGATGAGGCTATAACTTTTTATTTATCATTTTTGTAGGTGTGCATCCACACGATGCAAAATCTATGGTGGAAGAGGACTTATGGGAATCTTTGAAAAGTATTGCTGCGTCGCCTGAATGTGTTGCCATCGGTGAATGTGGATTAGATTATGGGAAAGATTTTTCAGAACCAGCTGTACAAAAAGATGTTTTCATTAAACAGGTAACTATTCTGGTATTCGTAAATTTATTTATATAATGAGTTTCCATCTGTATTTAGTGTATGTGTTGTGTGTAGTCATATCAAATTACTAGGTATTTAACAGTGATGAGCAATTGTTGAATTTTTTAAAGTATAAAAGATTATTCCGAAAATATTAAACATAAATTCTCATTGTTCGGTAGCGTGAATACAAATCACCTGTCTTGATCCTTACCCTCTGCCTTCTGTGTAACTGCTCTGTTCCGTTGCTGCTACACACCAACTAGTACTTGCTTGCCGCCGACCTTGAACACATGCCATTCATTACGAATACTACATTATGTGTACTCAATATCGCCATGAATAATCATACGAAACATTTAATGTGCAGTGCTGCGCCCCTGCATCAACTACGCATCTTTCGTCGGATTGGGTAAGCGATCGAGACGAAGATTTTTTTACTGGTAGGTGATTTCCTTTCTCGGTCCATTTCTTCTTTTCCCGTTATTTACCTAATCGACGTAAATAACCCGCTGTGACAAAATGCAATTACTTCCATTATACAGTCTCTCTTATCTTAATCTCTTAGCCTGAGTTCCAATCGGCAATTTGGCGCTAACATGCATATTTAATTTTTACATTTTAAGTTATGATGTATTAGTAGACACATAGTTATTAAAAATATTTGTTTTAACTTGTATTTATATTGAGTAATGATAAATTTGTTCTTTATATATTTTCAGATTGAAATTGCCTGCGAGCTTGGTAAACCGTTATTTATACACGAAAAGGAAGCTCAGGATGACTTACTCAATATATTATCATTGTTTCAAAGCCGTCTACCCCCTGTATTTATACATTCATTTAGTGGAACAGCCGAACAAGGGATCAGATACATTGATGAAGGATTTTATTTAGGACTAACCGGTAAATATTTTAAACATTATTGTTAAATTGTATCAATCATTAAAGAAAAATTTAATAGTTAAATTTTTAAATCAGAGATTGTGTAATACAGTAGAATTCGGATAAAACGACGTTCAAGGGACCGGCGAAATTATGTCGTACTAACCGGACGACGTATAAAACGACCGGATAATTTAGCTTGTTTTTTTCATTACATACTAATTTAGCTTGTTTTTTTATTGCGCTAAAACTTAAACCACTATAATAGTGCTTGATCTACTGTTCTTGAGTGGATGCCCTCACACGTTGGCATTAAACACATTGGCATTAAACAGGGGTTCTATTTTATGTTTATTTTTTATGGTGCATATTGTAGAATGAGGCACACCAAATTCCTTCGCAAGGGTTACATTAGATTCACCAGCTTCTAAACGATGTATTATTGCACATATTTCTTCAATTGAGAAACACTTTCGCTCTACGGAACTCATTTTAGCGCGCGTTACGTGTCCACATTATTGATAGTTGAAATATACTAACTGACTGTAATACTGTGATTTATGCGTACCAATCCTCTTGCGTTGTTCTAACTAGACAATTTATTATAAAATAAGGTCGCTAAAAGCCGTTGGTCACATAAACCGGAGTCGTATTATATGGATATGTTTTCATAGTGTGTCTGTATGAAACCATAATAAACGTCGTAATAAACGGATTCTACTGTAATAACATTGTGTTCTTACCAATCGCATATATAAATCATAAATCAATTGGTCCTATAACGGAATGTTAAATTATTCACGAATAATTTGTTATTATTATGACTATGTTTAAAAAATAAAAGAAAAAAGTATTTTTTAACCGAGAAATGACAAAAGAAAATAAAATTAATCTTTAATTTTAAATTACATATTCTGTATCAACTTGTATGTATTTAAAAAAATTGTAAAGAGAAGGCAATGTAAATTACAGTAATTTATGCAAATTTTTAATAAACTAGTTGGATGTAACACATGAGATCCAACTGTCAATGGCGATAGTATGCATAATTGAAGAATACGTACCAAATTATAAACCCTTAAATACAAATTAATTAATATTTCAAGATATTTTGTTTTCTATATAAAACATGTAGGCATGCATGTCAGGATAGGATAGTATGGAGGTCAGTCTGTTTTTCCTACCCAGAATATGAAACAGCATGATGTATGTTTGTAGATTAAGTAGGTATTAAACTATTGAGCGAGATTTTGTGTAGTTTTTACTGCCTTACAAATTGTATGAAATGATGTCGTCACTAAATTCAATTTCAATGATTGAGATGTACTACTACAATGTTAATATTTTTTATAGCAAATTAAATTATCTAGTTGGGGTGTTTCGGCTTTTTTCAATATTTTTGAAAACTTTGGAAATATAGGAAGTTAAACACATAAATTTTTCATAAAAAAAAAATATTTTTCTTAATAAAAAAAGTTTGAGAAACTCGGGATTTTTTTTGATAAAACAAATTTGAGATTTTGTATTTGTCTATATTTATACCAATTTACAGGGTTCTAGTCTCTATGGTTTTTGAGATACTTGTGAATGTATTTTCTAATAGTGAATTTTAAAAATATTGAATATTATTTATATCTGATTTACTTTTTAATAATTGCAGGGTATCTGTGTAAAGATAAATCAGATAATGGAGTGAGGAAGTTATTATCTGATGGTAAAATTCCTCTGGACAAATTATTAGTGGAATCTGATTCCCCTTTTATGTACCCCAACACACGAGCCTCTAAATTACCAACACATGTCAAGGATGCCTTAACCGAACGGTCAGTTCCAATCTAGATTATGTAAAGAATATCTAGTAAACTATATATAGTACCTGGTAATATAGCGTGATTAACTAAAAAGTTACTTTTAAACTGTGACTATCTTTATTACACCTTTATTTCATAGACGTCAAGTTAGGACAGGTCGAGAGGTTGTTTAACGCTTGACTAACGCTGCCAAATATTTCAAAATGGTAGATCTTTCACATATGATCCGACGCATATTTGAAATGGACAGAAATTTTTTATCCTTATAAGGTTTTTCTTTGTTATTCTTCATCACAATCGTGTTTAAATTGACTCAACACGGCACAACGCTGTGTTTGTTTTCATTTTTCGATGTCAATTATCCAAAAATTACATGCATTCATCTATTTTTTGAGATCTGTGAAGCCAATGCAGCCAGATGAAAAAAATAAATGAGGATGTTCATAAAGAATTCGGTGACATAGTTATATATATCTTAGTATTTGTTTATAAGTACGATCTTTTAATACCGATCTTAACTATTTTAGTCATGTTTATCTGCGCTTTTAGTAAGCTATTCTAATATGTAAGACCATATATATTTAATTGTCCTTATAATAATTACAAATTATTCATAATAATTACAAAAATATAACACACAAATTAATTTCAAATACTAATTTTGATATTTATTAAAAATGAATATTTGAATAAATAGTTTAAGCATAATTTCTATTTAACATATTGTGTACCTTATGATAAACTTGTAAAATTTTAATGATTTATCAATTTATTTTGTTTGTTACTACGTAAAGAGCTGTTAACCTGTTGTAGGATTGCACCCCCTGCTCACAGACTGGAATAAAATTTTATCATTATTATTAAAGAAATGTTTCCTCACTTATTTAGTGGTATACAGCGAATTTTCTTTTAACCATCATTTTGAACATTTTTTTATTTTTTGTTTTAGATCAATAACGTTTCTACAACGTTATTGTACATTTCAAAGAAACGAGCCTTGTTCCTTGCCTGTGATTGTAGAAATGATTGCGGCGTTTATGGGCAAAGGAGCGGAAGATTTGGCATTAGCGACTGCATATAATGCTTTGAAACTATTTGGATTGAGCCAATAAATTGGTATATTTACATTATTTTATTTCAATTACTTATTATTTCATACTTAAACTCTTTCTACCTCTTGATATTTATAATAATAATAATAAGGGGGGAAACAAGAAAAAGTAACAATAGTCCCAATAATATTATCGTCTACAGGCATCATACCAAAAACTCTCCAAAAAAATATAGACATACTAAAGTTACCCCCATACGTAATCACCAACATACAAAAAACTACAATTATCAACACATGCACAATAGTCAGAAAATTTCTACAGGTACCACTTTAAACAACTACACACAACCACACAGACACACAAACACATAGCCTCACAACTTGAGTACGCTCCGTTGTGAAGGAAATTACCGGATCATAACCGAGATCAATCTATATAATAATAATAATGAATACTTCCTTGCACCCTGCGCAAGTGGTGAGTTTATTGCCGCATGGCAATTTCTTCCAACTAACCGGTGTTTCCAGCCCAGAGAAGCAATATTTGCGTGAGAAATAAATTTAAATAAATTTCTCCTCTGCTGGGAATCGAACCCAGGACGCCCGCACAGAAACCGAACGGCTTACCAACTGTGACTTTTATGATTTTTAGAATTGTTAATTGTGAAGTATATATTTTTCTTCGTTGTTCTGCTTACTCTATCTTATGTCTAATTTGATAATGGTATTAAAATTCTTCTGCCTCTGCCCTGCCCTTACCATCCTAGTAGTATTCAATTTTCTCATTAATCATTTGTGCTGGGAAATCACTTGTGGGATATGTTTGCTATAAAGTACGTAGAAGTTAATTTATATTTTTGTTACAGATGGTTCCTAGTTCTTGAAGACTTTAATGCAGAAACAATGCTGAAGATATTCTCTTGCCACAGCCCACCATAAAGGTAACGCAAGGAAGCGTTATTTATTCATTAAGTTCTAATAAAATTTTACCAAGGTAACACTAAAGTACCTTATTATATTGCAACTATGCATGAAGATTTAGGTGATTTATATGTATAATTTATATGGTAAAAAAATTCAATATATTGTTGAAATTTCAATAACTTGTTGAAGTTCATTTATATTACAAACATTTAAAATGTGTCCAATAATTTGTATATTAACTATTAGTATAAATAACTATGCTGTAAATTGACGTGACAAATTTCGAATAGTAAATATTATATGACATTTTCTATGTAAGAATATTCATAATAAAACTTGTACATTTTAAAATAATGACAATATGATCACTTAGAATCCTGACCAAGTATTACGTACTTGATGACTGAATATTGTGGTTTTGATAAGTGACTTACATTATTATATATTAAATTATGAAGTGTCATAAAAATTGATAATTCATATAATTAATCACAGCAGTAGTAAACATTTTTGAAACAATATTATTTTGCTACTCATGACTTATATTTTTTAAGGCATAATAATGTCACTATGTGTATTTTTGTTTAACACTGATTATTTATAGTCATGCTTATAAAACATGTGAAAAATATACTATAAGTAGTTTGAGAGAAATAATCAAATTAAAATTAGATATATGATTAACCTATTATTATGGTAAAGTTGTTACAGAGCGGTTTGTAAAGCATTTTAGATTCAATGCAAAATGAATTGATTTAAAGAAAATCACCCAGGAAGTGTTGACAATCCAGTTAGTATTTTTTTTTTATAAATTTATTTGTTTGTCTTTTTGTACCTAGTACACTGATGGGCTCATTGCCATTAGGCAATTTTTTCCAACCAAAAGAGAAAAATTGATTTCTATAAATTTATGTATCTTATAATACATATCAATATATTATTGATTACTTTTTGCATTTGCATACTATATAGGTTATTTTAATTTTTTGTAAAAGTTTTATTGCTTTGATTTTTTGTTTTAATGAAATTACGAAACTTTATCATAAAGATACCTTATAAATATTATCTGTTTTCTTAAAGTATGTATTATTTCACTGAAAGGGTGTTTGGTTTTGTTTATAATTTATAAATTACATTGGTCTTACCTACTTTTTACAATGGGATTATAGTTAAATTGCAAAAAGTATCTAAGGCTTATAGTATTATGTATAATGAAAGTATATTTTGTTTTGACATTTATAGGTTTTTGTCTATTTTTGTGATGGATATTTATTTTTGTAATGTTGTATATTTTATCATTTCGTGTTGCCATCCCTAATGACATTTTTATGAAATTTTCTATATGGATTTATGATAAAACTTTAAGAATGTATTGTGTTATTGTTTGTTTAATTAAAATTTTACAAGTATACAACAGATTATAATATACTTAGATATCTATATGACAACTTACTGATGTTTCTTTACAATACTTTGAAAGTATAACTGACACATTAAATTACAGAATATTGTATATTCCAATATTGAAAGCATTCTACAATATATGTATTCTAGAAGAATCCAATTCAGAAGGAGTTTTTAATTTTTAATATTTTCTATATATCTCTAATCTCTATATACCTATTTTAAAACATTCATATTTATGCATTGATATTTTATGTGTGAATAGAATTGATTCTACAACGAAAACTATGTGAAATATATAAATAATTAGTATTAAATACTATCATTTATGTTTTAGTCAACTCATGTGTCGTATTTTGAATAAAAAAATGTTGCCAAATGAAGCTAAACTATTCAAGATTGTATTTTTGTTACTTCAATAGGTGATATATACAATTTGTAAATATGGAAAGTTGTAAAGTATAAAATATTTTATATACACCCTGAAGTCTTATCATTAAAATTACTAATGCTCATTTTTCTATGTACAAAAAATATATTTAGGTATACTATAAATTACTGGCAATCTAGTCATTGTTAATAAGATCTTCAATCGAAGATCAATATGTTTCGATTTTTTTTTATATTCAATCAAGACGAAATGCTAATCTATGCTTTTGAATTGTCATCGGTGATGTGCTATTTACATCAATAATCATAATAAGAACACTAAATGAACAAGTACATCTTCTTTTCTTCGAAAATATACAAGTAATAATTCCCTGAAAATAAGTCAAATTTTCACAGTTAAACAGTGGTCATCGTCGATTTTACTTAAAAACCAAACATTTCACTCATGTTGATTGTACATAGATATATATTGGGCATTAGTGTGAATTTATAAATAATTGGAAAAATTTATATGTATTGAATAAGTATTTATTTGAAAATTTAGCGTATTATAGTTTTTATTTCAAGCAGTTATGAAATATACTTGTTTTAAAAGCATCCAGGAATTATATTATGTAAATTATTTTATCAAAAGTATATCTTTTAGTTGTTACACCTTTCAAGCTTATGTGTTCAAGCTATTAATGCAGTATATTCATAAGCAGTCTAGACAGGGAGACAATAAACATCAAAGTCTCCAGAATTGGCAGCTTGTTGTATTAATATTTAATATAGTACCTATTAGTTGCTCCTCGAAAATCAATATAAAAACTTATAAAACAATTGTCTACAAGTGTCAAAAATCAAAATTGTTTATTTGGAGTTTGAGATTTGATTTTGTTGACAATCATAAAAAACAAAATCTATAAAATTGTGAGAATATTCTTACCAACAAACATTTTACAATTGATGAAATACCTATTTGCAAATATAATGTTATAAATTGGTGTTGCCTTACTTTCAATAAATAAATAATAGGTATATGACAATGGGGATTTCCATTTTTTTAATTATGATTGTATATTTAAGGTAAATAAAAGTGGTAAAACCAACTCAAAATTCTAATATATTGTAAGTACATAGTTGTTATTATTTACACATCTGTTGAAAATAAAAGAATTTTTCATTATATAACACAATTCATTATTAACATTCTTTTTTTGTAAATTCATTGTTGAAGTTTTAGTATATTTTATTGATTTTATTAGAGTTTAGAAACAAATACTCATGTTTATTAATAAGGGCAGAAGTCTGATGTTTATTATATTTATTAGATATTTATTTTAATAATGAAACTTTGTTGAAATGTCAATTATCGCACCTTAAATAAAAAAAAAACATTGTATGTTAAAAGTTATTATTTCAATCAGTAACAATGTTTTACAGACAATAATAGTCATTAAAAAAATTTAATAAATAAATTGGGATAATTGTTATAGCGCCGTTTTTTGTGATGACCTCACCTCAAGGTTGCTTTGAATATATTACAGGTTTTATGTAAGACTCGCAGAAGTGAGTTTTCAGGTGTTTCTTGAATAGGGATAAGTTTCGATTCGCCTCAGTTCAGGTTGTAGTTTATTCTACGAGGCCGGTCAAGCCACAGCAAAAGCACGATCACCGAAGGATATGGTGTTGACTCTATTTATGACTCTATGTTGATATACAGTAAAATGAATATTATCTAAAGCATTATGTATATATTTTTTATAATAATACATACTTCACATGTTTGTATTTTTAGTAAAATAAATATTTGCAGGGTTTATAAGAGTATAGATGTGATGAATCATAAACAAAATTCATCTAGTCTACTTTTGTGTTTGTATTATATTTGTTGATTGATTTGAAATAGTTTTGTATCTATCACAGTTTGTTTAGATAATTTAAACAGTTTAATGCAAAATGTTCATGTATCAAACTGAAAAATGTATCATATTATGTATTATACTGAGAGCTGAAAATTGTCCATTATTAATATCAAATTTATTTTTGTATTTAAAAACATTTTCTTTCAAAATTTGGGAAAATATTTTTAATAATTTATGAAACAGGTGCCTTATTCAACAAGGGTTGTTGTGATATGTCGTAAATTTGTACAGTGTTTATTGTAATTATATTTTTTGAAATATAAAAAAGGATTTATAAAAAATAACTTGTTTAACTCATTGGAGACCACTTTTTATTTGTTTTCAGTAGTGATTACGTAGTTTTAAAAAATTTAACATTGTTGTATATATAAGTTTTCTTGTATGTCATATGGGTATGTGTACTTTAAGTATGAAGAATGCAAGCTCATGTTATACAATAAATTCTTCAAATTAGGATAGCGGTTACACCGTAAATGACAATGGCATATAGCAGAGACTGCAATAATTAACTCAATGGTGTTAATAAATTTTTCTTTCCTTCATAAACTGGTTGTGGTTTTTGCGGAAGTGATTTTATGCTGCCATAATCCAATATTTCCACAATGGCTTCGTTTCTTTCACACCAAAGTTGTTTCTTTGATGATGCAAGATATGTTTTTGTATAATCACACAGATTACATTTCCACAACACCGTTGTACATTTGTTTTTCTTTTTGATTTTCACTTTGGCCGTCTTGTTTGGAATCAAAGGTCCTTGACATTTCTTGCAAATTTGTCTTTTTAAAGACGGATCACTGGAAAAGTGAAAGTTAGTTAAAATATTGACCAATACATACATAGTAAAACTTAAAAATTGTGAAATTATGACTCTCCACTATTCCATAGGAGTTGAAAGTAAAAATGACATCTTAAAAAGTCTAATATTTATTTATTTCGATTGTTTCTCAGGCAACCAACAGGTACTATGTCAAACATCAATTCAACACGCACGATAGTCATAATAATGTTTGTGCCTTCATTCTTTTTATCGTTTTCGAATGCTCCATAAGAGCCGGGTAATCGAAAATACAACAGGCAACACTATGTCCTATTCTGATTTGTTTCAGAATACGAAAACGTCTAAATCAACGGGCGACCGTGATAAAAGGATTTTATCCACGCAGTGTGTCATAATGAGTCCCGTATAAATTCAGACAACTTTTTAACATTTCTCATATACTAAAATTCAGACAGATAAATTTAGACGAATTAAAATAGGCTAAAATAACATCTCACACAGTTCTGCAATGAGGTTCACCACTCATTCTGAATGCTGTCTTTTTAAGTGAGATGAGACTGGTGTGTGGGTATACACACAAAAGTTTCATCTAATATAATGCACGGCCACACACCTGTCGCTGGATACCCCACATTGTGAAATATGCCGTGATGTATATGTATGTATATAATATTTGTGAAGTCAGAGCTATCAAGGCTGACAATTTTCATTAAAATGTAATTCCATATAGGATTTATTTTTATTTTATTAGCAATGCAATGAGGAAGTGCATACTAGAGCAAAAAGTTAAGTATATGTGTACATATAAGTGTGCGTATGTGTGTTATTGATAAGTATGTAATTGCTAGGGTACGACGAACACCTCATTAGGAAGTCCTGTCCCGAGGTGTTCATTTGAACAGTTGTATAAAAAAAATACATAAAATAAAGATGTTCAGAAACTTCTGATAATAATAGACACAAGAGGAGAAATTGAGTGCTCGATGAAACCACTATTACGATTGTAACCCAGAACTTCTGAATAAAGTTGAAAAAATACATCAGAGTGCAAAGTTGGTAGACTAATATAAATGTTAAACAGTTATAAAAATAGCAATCAACATACATTCTTAAGACAGACTTTTTGGCTATATTGGCAATAAGATTTCCGTAATAGTTGGATATCATCCGATTTCCAGACATGAAGTCCCTTATCTAAAAAATAAAAGTTATTTATTAGCCAATTAAATAAAAGTTCATTATTTTCTTTTACAATGGGTCATAAATTATAGTATGATTTACCTACAATGAAAAAGTAATATAATGTTCCAATTATTTTTAAAATTAAAAGAGCTAGTTTAATCCGTCTATAAGTAAATTAGTAAAAACGAAAAAATAAATATCATGGATGCAGAAAATGTATGTAAAAAGAGAGTAAAAGTTCCCAGCGGTCACAAATATTTGAGGTAATGGATTCAAGAAAAGTAAATTGAATTCTGGTAGTAAAATAAAAATCTTTAAATTTATGGTTTCTTACGTTAGTCGATTTAATTACAAACAAACCAAAGCATATTTTTCAATTTACCAGAAATTAGCTATTTTCAACATTATAAACACATAGCAATAAAAAATTATATAACCATTAACACCAAATCAGTAAATAAAAAGTAAAATAAATTTACTTGAAAAAGGTAATTCAGCCTTTGAAAAGTTTCATAACCTTTACACTTTTGAGTATTTTTAGGCATTATTCTGACTCTGCATTTAATTTTTATATTCACTATTTAGTTTCAAATACAAATATTCATGAAAACAATTTCTTTATCAATCTATAATAATGTTAAGCAAAATGTTTCATTGACTGCTCGTTTAAGTACAATAAATAATGATAATTATATTAGTCGATACCACGATGACGATATGTTAAGTATGATCACAGATAATATGGAAGTAAACTTTCAGTATACTTCAGATGTGTCACTTAATACATAGAAGCTGTAACCGGATAATCATAAGGTTTCTCGCATCTCCGCTATAGGGGCAATGAATACGCGACCGGTCCATGGCAAATATAAATTTCCATTTTAAAATGTTTCCAGCTTTGAGGAATGGATTCAAGGTTAACTTAAATAAAAAATTACCACTTTTCAATCATTATTTATTAAAAAAACACATATGATGGATTTTATTTGCAATATTTCAAAAATCATGCCAAATAATTCATAAAATACATTGTTCTAAATAAAATGTGCATTGTAGATTATTAGGTTTTTTAAATTTATTTTCCACAAAGAAAGATTTAATACTGATTTTCGGAAAACTATATAACTTCACTTCGCCGTATTTCACTTGACAATTTATTCAAAACACAACAAAACTTGTCAGCCATCTTGCGAAGATAATCGAAAAACACAAAAAGCTGGCAATAGATTAACACCATCACCATCACATGGCGTGATAGTGTGTATGTAGATGAACACCGAAAACAACAAGAATTTTACAAAATCACACGTGTTATATTTATTATCTGGTTTACTTCAAGATTTTAAAGGATCAAAATGTTTCGCGTCACAACAAACAACAAAACACAACTGAAGTATGCTGAAGGTCTGAAAATTTTACATTGCATTTTCAAAAATACCAACATAAAGAAAAAATAAATAGCGCCACCTTTGGAGATGTAAGCGTAAAGTAAAACCAGTGCTACCAATAGAGTGCCACCGGCGTGAGTATGATGAATAAGTTCTCTTTTCTATGGTATGATGTAAACTCGTAAACTGATGTAAACTCAGCTGTCATCTGTCATAACATTATCGGCGCATTGTGGATTATATTGCCATACTTTAAATATATTCCTTATAAAATATGAGATTATAATACATTATATTGATCCAATTTAAGAATAGTCACGTGATTAAGTTAGTGCACTAAAATGTTTTTAAAAGTTTCAAAGTATATGTTGAAAAAAATTAATGCCCCTTAAATTCGTGCAGTAGTTTACATAATATGCCTATTCATTCTGTACATAAAAAAGCTTGATGATCTAATTCAAAATGAGGGGTTTGATTCGTTTGCTTATGCCGACGATCGCCTATTTTTTAGATTCTGTAATCCTGCATGCAAAGATGTTCTTAAAGAGGATACATTTCAATGCATCGAAAAAGTCGCTGCGTGGATGTCCCACAATAAGTTGAAATTGAACCCAACAAAAACAGAGTTCATGTGGGTAGCATCACCACAACGACAACACCTTATTGAAAATATTCCCATAAACATAAATGGAGAAAAGCTGGTGCCAGCTGCAAGCGTCAAATTCTTAGGTGTTTACTTGGACAACAAGTTGTCGCTTGATCTGCAAATTTCTAAAACGATCAGCTCATGTTTTTTCCAACTAAGACAACTGAAAAGTATTCGTCGAAGCTTACCAAAGAATGAGACAAGAACACTCATAAACGCATTTGTTGTATCTCGGCTTGATTACTGCAACGGTATATATGCTGGGTTGCCCAAGTATCAGTTCGATAGATTACAGATGGTGTTTAATGCAGCGGCTAGACTAATTTACAGTGAAAATAAACGATGTCATATAACGCCTCTTCTTAACGAACTGCACTGGTTGAAGTGTCCAGAACGAATTGACTACAAAATCTGTCTGATGGTGTTTAATGCTTTGAATGATCTAGCACCGAATTACATACAAGAACTATGTCAAAGAAAGGAACTCTCAGGGAGGCACCTCACACTTAGGTCGTCTGGATCACAGAGTACCAACTCCTTGAAGGAGGTGGACAGAGCCAACAAAGCGGCACACTATGATCGATGCTTTAGTGTGAGCGGTCCATTAAAGTGGAATAAACTACCTCCTGATGTCCGCGGTGCTCAAAGCAAAGACACCTTCTCTAAAAAACTAAAAACAACTTTATTTCGCAGAGCATTACAGAATTGAGCTACCAGCGCCCTTGGAATGATTTTAAATCATTAAACGGCGCTATATAAATTACTTATTATTATTATTATTATGCCTGTTTCTATAGTCATATGACAAATATAGGAACAACAATATAAATTAAACTAAATATTATTGTTCTACATCCCAATAATTATTTTTATAATTCCATGTATTTTTTTATACTTTAAGGGTGCCAAAAATAACTAATAAACAAAATTTTATTAACATGAAATAAGGTTTGGCATCATTTTTACTCTAAATGAAAAAAAGAGACGTTATAACTAATACAAAATTTCAAATTTTGCGTGTAACTTTTTTGTATTTGAATACAAAGTTCAAAATATGTAACACGATTACAAGCACATAAGGTATTATTTCAAACAAAATAAATGGCATTTGATAGGAACAAATCAAAAATAAAGCTTGAAAATTTAATGTTTTTACCCCGAGACCAACATTATGGCACGTACAAGTGAGTGAGATTTCTATATTACTGGACCACAAATTGATGGTAATCAAAGCTTAATTTTTCCTTAATGCTGCTTCATGTATCTTGCTGTCATTATTAAATTAACAGTATTTGATAAATCTAATATAAAAGTAATACAAATAAGGGCAAGACTTTGCCGCGGCAAAAAGATGCTATTATGGACTGCTAAAGCATTAAAGGTCACGACTCATCTTTCGAAAAACAAAAACCCTCATTTACAAAACTCTTCTTAGACCGGTCATGACATATACATCAGAATGTTGGACATTAACCAAAAAGGACGAAAATGCATTGTTGGTGTTCGAAAGGAAAATACTTCGCAAGATATTTGGCCCTACCTGACCTGTGAAGGAGGATCTTGGAGGATCTGGTTTAACCATGAGCTAGAAATAATGTATGGCGAACCAAACTTTGTCCAATACATCAAAATACAACGTTTACGTTGGCTCGGACACGTTTGTAGAATGGAGGATAGCCGGGTCCCAAAGAAAGTATTGGACACCTGTCCTGAAGGAAGAAGAAGCAGAGGGAGACCTAGGATGAGATGGCTGGACGACATCGAGGGAGATATAAGAGCGATAGACAAATCGGAGGAGACTTGCTGTCGACAGGGCGGAATGGAGGCAGTTTCTTGAGGAGGCCAAGGCCCACATCGGGCTGTAGCGCCATTGCTTATGATGAATATAAAAGTGATAAATACCTAAACTCAGAACAGTGTAAATACGAAAGAAATAAGAAAAATAACGAACGGTCCGATTTATATCTTTCTTCCCCAAAGTGTGTTCCCGAAATCAAGCAAAGTAACTCGTTATTATAAATTTTATAATTTCCAAATAGGAATTTTGTTCACAAATTTGTGTCTTTTTGCTTCTTTGGTATACGTGCAAATCGCTTCCCTTCTCGGCGAAACGGCTCAAGATATTTGGCGACAACTATACCTAGTTGAAACTTATTCACAACGGGAGTTTATTTATTCTGAATGATTTATTTTCAGAAATAATATTCCCGATGTAATAGATTTTTTAGTGGTGGGATTTTCATATTGAGATTTATATAATATGTTAACACTCGATTTTGAAGGATGGCGAACTTTTTGAGGTTATTTCAAATAAAAAATTCTTTAAATAAAGCAAAACCTTTTAAATTTTATAAATATGTATTAAGAAAGTATTCAAGTTCGTCCCATAAACTCCACGCGCCTGAAATAGAAGCTATTTTTTCCAATGGGTAAATATTATACCGATATTTGAGGTTATGATGCATCGATGAAAAAAGTTTTGTTTTGATTATTAAAATTTGATTTTAGGAGAAATTTGACTATATCTACTGGTAAATATGCTCGATTTGCTGATGGCTGTGCTGTTGCCACTTTGGGTGATACTAGTGTTATGGTCACAACAGTCGCCAAAACCAGGCCTTCTTCAAGTACTTTTTTGCCGCTAGTTGTGGATTACAGACAAAAAGCTGCCGCTGCTGGTCGTATACCAACCAATTTCTTAAGAAGAGAATTAGGTACGATAGTTTTTCTTTCTTGTATGTCATTCTGTTTGGTTGGAAAAAAATTCCTTCATCAATATGCCTGGCAGCCGGAAGCGTACAATATATTTTTGCATTATGTACATAACACGAAGTTCCTATTAGTATATAAATTTATCTTACATAGGCTCATACCGTATGTATGTTTTTTTTTATAAATGAGCCGATTGGCTCATGACAATAATTTATAGTCAACATTCTAATTTAATATAGTAGTTTTTCATGTACAGCAATACTTCAGTTCTAGATACAAAGTTTGGTTTTCAATTCCCGTTGTATTTTTAACTACATGTCATAATCAATAACAGTTTCTGAGTATTATTTGTACAGTTGATGATTAATTTTTACTCTCTGCCGGGTTCAATTTCCACCAAAGATATTTATTCAAAATAACTTCTCTCCCAATTCATGATTTTTTGGGCCAGAAACACAAGGAAACTCTTTAGAAGAAATTGTCATGTAGCAATTACTTTGCCACTAGTCCAGGGTGCAAATAAGTGCTTTTTTACTATCTACTAATTTCAAATTTGAGGATAAGATAAAATTTTGATTTCATAAGGGAAGTCAAAGGCATAATTTGTTAATATTGCGCAAGTGATTAAAGTGATCATGTAAACCAGCCGATGACAGGTTGTAAGCCCTGTAGGTGCTTGATTTCCTGATACTTCTATAAATATATATTTTGAGATATTAAATTTGTCAAAAGGATTTATAGCATTATTTTTACCCTCATAGTAGCAATATGTAATTCAAATATCATTTTCAAATGGACTCCATAAATGTAGGTAACTTTTGCTTACTAGTAGCACAAATCTCAAAATATCAGAAAGTCTTTAAAATATATATATTTTTTTAATTGATCTTTAGGTTTCCATTTGCAATGAAGACTATAATAGAGTTGTTTTGTATTTTTAATCATGGCAAACTTAAAAATGATATATATTAATTTACAGGACCCTCAGAACGAGAAATACTAACATCCCGGGTTATAGATAGATCGTTGCGCCCTCTCTTTCCGCAGGGTTTTAATTATGAAACACAAATAGTATGTAATATGTTAGCTGTGGATTCTATAAATTCTCCCGATGTCATATCTATTAATGCTGCTAGTGCTGCTCTTAGTTTATCGGATATTCCGTGGAATGGACCAGTTGGTGCTGTAAGGTTTGTATGATTTGTCAATCATATATCTATTTATTGGTGGTGAAAATCTAGATAATTATGAAACACAAATAGTATGTAATATGTTAGCTGTGGATTCTATAAATTCTCCCGATATCTATTAATGCTGCTAGTGCTGCTCTTAGTTTATCGGATATTCCGTGGAATGGACCAGTTGGTGCTGTAAGGTTTGTATGATTTGTCAATCATATATCTATTTATTGGTGGTGAAAATCTAGATAATTATGAAACACAAATAGTATGTAATATGTTAGCTGTGGATTCTATAAATTCTCCCGATGTCATATATATTAATGCTGCTAGTGCTGCTCTTAGTTTATCGGATATTCCGTGGAATGGACCAGTTGGTGCTGTAAGGTTTGTATGATTTGTCAATCATATATCTATTTATTGGTGGTGAAAATCTAGATAATTATGAAACACAAATAGTATGTAATATGTTAGCTGTGGATTCTATAAATTCTCCCGATGTCATATCTATTAATGCTGCTAGTGCTGCTCTTAGTTTATCGGATATTCCGTGGAATGGACCAGTTGGTGCTGTAAGGTTTGTATGATTTGTCAATCATATATCTATTTATTGGTGGTGAAAATCTAGATAATTATGAAACACAAATAGTATGTAATATGTTAGCTGTGGATTCTATAAATTCTCCCGATGTCATATCTATTAATGCTGCTAGTGCTGCTCTTAGTTTATCGGATATTCCGTGGAATGGACCAGTTGGTGCTGTAAGGTTTGTATGATTTGTCAATCATATATCTATTTATTGGTGGTGAAAATCTAGATAATTCAAAGAAAGATTGGAAGAAGCTGTATATAGGTATTACTTATTTTGAGCGTTTGGTATGAAAATTTTTTTTTTTTCGCATTTTTAAAATTTTATTGTTTATTTTTGAAACATTTAGAAACCTTGTGGAAATTCATAATTAAATAATAGAGAGAATTAGGTAAATTTTTAAATATAATTACTCAACTTCTGATTATTTATTTATTTTATTTAAGCAGAATAACAAATGTAGTTATGAAATAAACATAATAAGTAAGTATTAATTATTAATGAGATCACTAAGAAGAGTATGTAATAGAATGATATATGATAGAATAAAAAATGAGGACATAAGGAGAGAATGCAAGATAAAGAAGGATATTATATGTAAAATAAAAGTGAATGCTTTGAGCTGGTTTGGACATATAGAAAGAATGAATGATGAACGACTGACCAAAAAAATATACATGGGTGTAAGAGATGGAGTGAATAGTAGGGGCCGCCCCAGAAAGGGATGGCATGACCATGTGAATGATATTTTGAATGAAGGAAATATTAGAAGCTTGAATAATCGATGAGCATGTATGAGACGATGTATGGATGTAAAGGAAGCTAGGAATGTATGCAAAAATAGAGGAGTATGGCGCTCGGTTCTCTCTGCTTACCCCGTAAGGGATATGGCGTGATGGTATGTATGTATGTATTAATTATTAATATGAAGAAACATAATCAGTGGAATCTAACACGAAATAATAAAACAAATTAAATTATAATAAAACTTTAGTTGATTTGTCAATGAAAATAGATTTTGTCATGTTTACTTTTTTTTCAGATTAGGACAAATAAATTCTGAAATAATAATAAACCCCACGAGGAAGGAACTTCAAGAATCGTCATTAAATTTTATAGTAGCGGCAACAAAACAAAACTTAGTTGTTATGTTGGAGGGGTTTGCTGATAATATTCTGCAACAAGACTTGCTAAAAGCAATCAAAATAGGTAATTTTTTATAAGTTTTCAATAAGGTTAATATATAAAACAAAAAGTTTATTTTATGATTTGACTTTAATGTAGGCTAGACAAACAAAGATGGTCCGACTCCAGTTTAAATAATATCTCAGACAAAATCCTATACATTAGAATTGTTCTGGTAGTAAGATTAATGGTTTGTTATATTGGCATACCCAGGCATACCTATAAGCCTTACCTAAAAATCAAAATATATACATCAAATGGGTCAGTGGCAGAGTGGGCATCACACTAAATTAATTATCCAGTGATAGGGAGTTCGGAACCCCACCCTGCCTCATCCGATTTCTTTCACAATTTATGCTGAGTTTAGGGTACATATTAGATATATTTTTGCTATAAGGATATATTTATTTTATAACAAGTTTTTACATCTCAATAGAGATGTAGATGGAATAATGTAGAATAACCAGGAACTCAAGGCACCTACAGGACTTACGGCCTATCATTGGCTGGTTTAAGTGATAACTTTATGCGCTTGCACAACATTCACCAATTATGCCTTCCTATTATGTTCCCTATCAATCCAATTTTTGAAAACTCTATATATTTTTAATTATGAAAATCTGTTGTTTTAAAATAAGATGAAAAAGCACCATCCCCATCTATGAAGTATTTGTAACGCCATCTATTGAGAAATTGGTTTGTAAATTATTCCGTCTACGTCTCCATTGAGATATTAAAAATTTGTCATTAAATATTAAAGACAGGGAAAACTCCAATGTTTGCGTATATGTAACTATAAAAATATTCAATATATTTATTGTTTAAAAAAAAAACATTGTTTAAGGAATATCTTTACACCAAGTATATTCCACTTCTTTTTGGCCTTATGTCTTTGCTTTTACTGTCCGAGTAGAACAACCCGATATACTAACACTTTTTATATTCCTAAGTTTAGTAACAACAACACCCAGAATGCTTTTGTCTACCGTGCTTGCACGGTGAACAGTGATTTCTTTAATATACTTAACATCTCTGCGAGCTCTCTCAGTGCGTTTAGGACAGCTGTCTCCTCCTATCCTTCCTAGTACTTTGATTTAATCAGCTGTCTTATTTTAGTGTTTTTTTTATGTACTAGTAAATTAATTATGAGTTATTTGTAAATTTTTGTAATTAATATGAATTATCCTATTGAATAATGCATGGAGTTTTCACTGGTCCACTAATAAAACATTGTCTGTTTTATATACATATTATGTAGACTATAATCAATAATAAAATAATATCTGAAGATATCGGCTTCATTTAATCACATGACAGATGGTTTGCTTTCATGTAAGACTGTCTTGGGCAGATTGAAGGACTTTAGTAATTGAAGATCTTGTAGCAGATTTGACAAGGTTATCCATCGAGTCAGTGAGCGACCTCTGGTTCTTCTACCCTCCACGTTCTCCATTATAATATAGATAAGCTTCTCGAGGTTATCAGGGTATCCTTCTGGGTCCAATTTGAAAATAACAACCTCAAATCACCCAACAGATTTTTAGAATTAAGATCTGTTTGATTTTGTGAGTGTGAATATTTTGCAGGCACAAAAGAAGCTCAGTCAATTGTGAGTGCGATAGAAAAGATTCAAAAGTATTATGGAAAACCGAAACGACCTCTTGACCAACCAAAAGAAGAAAATCCAGCACTGTTAGAGGCCATTAAATCTTTTTCTGTGATGAGACTCAGAGAAATTTTCAGGTACACAACTCACAACTCGTTTGCTGAATTTTTCATCAATTTTCATAATACACAACTCGTTTGCTGAATTTTTCATCAATTTTTTTTCACAATATCGATGATATTCAAATTAATAAATAATATTTGTTTCATTCAAATTACCCAAATGTTTTTCTTGATAGTAATTTTACACACGACAAGTTGAGCCGGGATCTTGCTGTCAATGATGTGAGGTCTGATGTTGTAGCTAAGATCCGTGAAAGCTTTGGTGTTGAGGATACCGATGGGGCAACAACGACCGAGTACTTTAATAATATTTGTAAAGAAGTCTTGAGAAATTCTATTTTGGAAGAGGATATTCGATGTGATGGAAGACATTTGGATCAGATTAGAGATATTAGTTGCCAGGTGTGTTAAAAATACTTTTATTTATTTGATGATACTGTTATGATTACTGTTTAGCTAAAGCATTAAGACTTTCTATGGCTGTGTTTCTCGAACAAAGATTAAAGTAAAAGTATAGTTAAAATACTTTGATAACATAAAATTGTTCAAAACTTTCAGTGTTTCATTGAAATCTAATGCCGTCAAATGACGCATTTTTGAACAATTTCATGAAATCAAAGTATTTTAACTATACTATTACCGTTACTTTTGTTGAAAATTTTTCTTCTTGGTCACAATCCTAGGATTGGTCTGCACCAAACATTCTATCCCTCCACTTATCTCTATCGTCCGCCAGTCTCTTCAACAAACAACCCTGCCTAAATGTTATTTTTTTTTTTTTTTTAAAAATCCTTCTAGAGGTTTCTTCACGTCAGCTCGATATGTAGCTCATTGTGAATGATTGGCTTCTAGAGGTCTTCCCATAGTCCAATCTCTCGAATGAATCTTAAGATCTTCAGTGGGCTGGCTTCTCTGATTTGTGTTTCATCAGCGATGTGAGAGCCAAATATTCTGGCTCTTGTTTGCATCAGTGGTTCACAGTCCTTGAGCAGGTGTAGCGGAGTTTCATGTTCGTCTAGGCAAAATCTGCATAGATGCATGTCTGCTAAGTTCATTGTGCATAGGTGTTTATTCAATCTACAATGTCCAGTCAGTGTTCTGATTAGAATTCTTATATTTTCTCTGTTAAGAGTAAGAATTTGTTTAGATCTTTTAGCTGAGAAGCCTGGGATCATTGATTTTGCATGCTTTTGTCCTGATAGGTTAAGCCAGTTTTGTTTAGCTTTTTCTAGCATGTTGTTGTATAATATTGTTTTGATGACACTATTGGTTAAGAAGCAGTAAGGTTCTGGTCCATAGGTAACTGAGTCAGCCCCCATATTTGCAAGTTTGTCTGCCTCTTCATTGCCTTTGTAGCTTGAGTGTCCCGGCACCCATCTTAGAACCACCTTGTTGTTGTGTTCTATTGTTAGTTTGTTTAATGCTAAATTACAGTCTTGGACTGTAGATGAATTTATTTTACATGAGTTTAGAGCTTTGAGAGCTGCTTGACTGTCGGAGTAAATATAAATAGTTTTGTGTCTATAGTTTCTTATGAGATTTTCATAGGCACAAATTGTTATGGCGCATAATTCTGCCTGGAAAATTGTTGTGGTGTGTCCCAGGTGTTTGTATATTTTCACTTTCGGTGTGAGTCCATACACTCCTGAGCCCACTCCTTTTTCTTTTTTGGAACCATCAGTGTACCAGATAAGGGCACCATTTGATTCCTGATACCAGATTTCAGATATTTCATTTCTGGTTTGAATTTCGATTTTATAAGGTTTATCGAAATTGTAGACTGTCTTGATTTTGTCTTTTGGTAAGCTAATTAGGTTTACTTCATCAAGTTCCTTTATTAGGTTAGATTTGCTTGAAAAACTGTGTCTTTTGTTTGCATCAATTAATCTTATTATACCTTCCTTCGCTACTTTCTGTAGATGAAGGTAGAGTGGTGGAAGATTAAGGAAAGCTTCTAAGGAAGCTGTGGGAGTTGTATGTAGTGCTCCCGTTATCAGCAGGCAGGCCATTCTTTGTAGCTTTGAGAGCTTGTCTCTGCAGCCTTTCTGTTCTAGTTTGTTGCTCCAAACTGGTATTGCATATGAGATTGTGGGCCTTACTATGGATTTATACATCCATAGTGTTTGCGAGGGTTTTAAACCCCAGTTCTTGCCCACTAGTCTTCGGCATGACCACAGAGCTTTTGTTGCTTTCTGCGTTATATTGTCTACATGTTTGTTCCATGTGAGTTTGTTATCTAGTGTTATTCCAAGATATTTAGTTTCTTTTGAGATAGTTAGTTTTCTCCCAAAAAGAATGGGTGCAAAGAGTTTGTCAAGTTTCCTCTTATTTGTAAATGGAATAAGTGTAGTTTTGTTTACGTTGACTTTTAGTCCATTTTTTATGCACCAATTTTCTACATTTTTAAGTGCATTTTGCATCAGTTCGGAAATAATGTCACATTCTTTCCCTCTGATTATAATTACTATGTCATCAGCATAGCTTTGTGCATTATAGCCATTGTCATTGAGTAGGCATATTAAGCTATCTACTGTAAGTGTCCATAGTAGAGGAGAAAGAACTCCTCCCTGAGGACATCCTTTGCAGGTTTTAGCTGTTAAGTTCTCTCCCAGCAAATTTGTTGTAATAAATCTGTTTGACAGCATGTCTTCGATCCATTTTATGATGGTGGCGTTAACCTTTTTGCGCCTTAATCCATTTAGCAGGACATTAGTTGGAGCACCATCAAAGGCTCCTTCTATGTCTAAGAAAACGCAGAGTGCTATTTCTCCGTTGTTTAGTGAGTTTTGGATAGTATTCACTAGTTCAATGAGGGCAGTCTCTGTAGATTTCCCTTCTTGATATGCGTGTTGTTTGGCATGTATTGTGTGTTTGCTTAATGTTGTTTCAATTAAGTGTCTATGTATAATCTTCTCCATAGTTTTAAGCAGAAAGGATGTTAGACTTATTGGTCTATATGCTTTAGGTGTATTGTAACATTCTTTGTTAGGTTTGGGTATGAATGTTACTTTTACAGTTTTCCACTTCCTTGGAATATAACCCCATGCCAAACTGGCTCTGTAGATCTTTAGCAAGAGAGGCATTGTTACCTCAATGCTATTTTGAATAAGGGCAGGGAAGATATTATCCTCTCCGCTACTTTTGTAGGGTTTGAAGGTGTTTATAGCCCATTTAATTTTAGAAGGTTTGAAGATTTCTGACGCTAATCTCCAGTCTTCTAGATTTGGCCTGCAGATAACTTGTTGAGGAATGTGGTTGTTGGTGACAACCTGACATCCCGGAAAGTGAGTATCTGCAAGTAGGGTGAGTGTTTCTTTTCCTGTTGCAGCATAGCTGCCGTCTTGCCTCATGAGAAGGCCAATATCTGGTGTTCTCTGTTTAGCAAGTACTTTGTTTATTCTTGCTGTTTCTGTTGTGTCATTTATTGAATTACAGAAGTTTTTCCAGGATGTAGCTTTAGCTTTCCTGATTTCTTTATGGTATTCCGTGAGTGCTTTCCTATAGCTATCCCACGTTCCATGCGATTTTGCCTTGTTGAAAAGCTTTCTTATGTTTGCCCTGAGTTTTGCCAGGTGAGAGTTCCACCATGGTACTTCTCTGGCTTGACTTTTAATTTTCTTAGGGCAGCTTTGTTCGTAGGCTGAGTTAAGGCTTTCTGATAGAAAGTCTGTTGCAAGATCTATGCTTTTCCAATCTTTGATTGATTTGTAGGAGGTCCCCAAAGTATTTTTGGTAATCTCCTCAAGCATAGCCCAGTTGGTTAGTCTTTTGTTCCTGTACTCTGCAGTTTTTCTTTCAATATTTTTTATATTGAAAGTTATTTGTTTATGATCAGAGGCAGATTCCTCTGATACTACTTTCCAGTCTGTTAAATCGTCACTGGCATTTTCAGTACATAGAGTAAGATCGAGAACTTCAGATCTCACCTTATTCATGAAAGTAGGTGTATTGCCTTTGTTTGCAATGTACAAATTATGTGTTAGAATAAATTCTAAAAGTAACTCACCTCTTTGGTTGCAGTCAGTACTTCCCCAAATTTTGTGATGTGAGTTTGCATCGCAACCTATGATCAGCTGCGCATTGTTTTTCTTGGCATACCTGATCAGGTCTTCGAGGAGTGTCAAGGGTAATGGTTCATCTCCTGCGAAATAAGCTGAGCAGAGTATTAATCCTCTGCCATTAGAGTTACAAGGGATAGTTATTGCTACAAGGTCCTCTTTACAAAACTCTAAAATATTTAAGTAACGTATGGATTTGTTTAATACGATACCTGCTCTGGGTTTACCTCCGTTGTTACAGGAAATGACTGTTCCTACCGAGTTGAACCCACAAATGTTATTGTCATATATCCAAGGTTCCTGTACTAGTATTGCAGTTATGTTTTCCTTGGCTAGTGTTCTCCCTGCCAGGGCAGTGGCTGCCCTGGCGTGGTGAAGGTTTATTTGGAGAATTTTATGTTTCTCCATTGTCAGGACACAGTATCTCTACTTCTCTACTGACTAGGAGATTATTTAGGGGTGGGTTTTAGCCAGTGTGACACCCCTTTGGGTTCACCCTTACTCCTGCGTAGACCCTTTCCACGGACTGGTCTACTGGCTGATGTGAAGGATGAAGTTCCCGGAGTGGGTTTGGCTTTCTCCGGCAACCTCGCCCGCACCGCAGACTCAACGGGTCTATGAAGCACCGTCGTGGTCTCAGTGCCAGTCGAAGTCCCCGGAACAGGCATAACTTCCACTCTCATCGGCAGTCTCACCGGCGCCACAATCTCCTCAGGCCCAAGAGGCACTGCTGAGGTTCTAGCGCCAGATGAAGTCCCCGGAACAGGCACAACTTCCATTCTCATCGGCAACCTCACCGGCGCCACAATCCCCTCAGGCCCAAGAGGCACTGATGAGGTTCTAGCGCCAGATGAAGTCCCCGGAACAGGCTCCGAATCCTCAGGCAACCTCGCCAGCGCCGCAACCCCATCAGGCCTAGACAGCACTGCTGGGGTCCTAGCACTAGACGAAGCTTCCGAAACGGGTTCAGAACCTTCAGGCATCCTCGTCGACACCGCAACCTCGACAGGCTTAGACAGCACTTTCGAGGTCCCAGCGCCAGACGAGGCCCCCGAATTGAGTTTGGAAGCTGTAGTTGAGGTCCCCCCCACCTGCGCCTGCTTCTGGCCTTTGAGCTTGAAGGTTATCCTGCAGATGCCCATGTAGGGTCTGAAATTACAGGCCTCTAATGCTTTGACGGAATCTTCTTCTATCGAAAACGTCATGATTTGCCCATTCGGCATTTGTTTGGTGTTTAATGCCTTCCACATTTTAACATTCAAACCTTTGTTGGAGATGCCTAAGATATGCATCACATCTTTTGGTAGCCATTTCAATTCACTGGGAATCCAGGCTACTGCAATAATATTTTTAGGTATCTCATGACCTTGCACGACCCTCAAATCCGCTCCTTTGAAAGGTTTCAAGGTCGGAATCAATGGCCATGCCCAGTCATGAGTCCCTTGATCGGTGCATGTGAGTGCCAGGATGCCTTTTTTCCTGGTAAACGTTTCGAACCGAGGTTGGAATCCTTTGCCAATAGATTCTACCACAGCTTTTACCAGTGCGCTTTCAATTTGCAGCAACTGATTGTCTGTTAGAATGGCGTTATCTTCTTTGTTACATACGCCAATTCTGATTCCAACAGCAGCATCGCGGAAAGTTCTCTTTTCCGATCTTTCCCTTTTGGCTGGGTTGGAAATTTCACTGCTGTCGTTTGCTCTTGGCCTTTTCAAGGCCGCATCTGACTGGAGTGGAATGAGGCACTGATTACGTGCCTCTTCATAGGGCATACCTTGTTTTAGAAGGTTGCTAAGCCTTTTCTTGGCTGCCCCACCAAGCCTCTTCGGCTTACTTGTTTCAGTTTCCAGTTGAGGCTTATCAGTCTCATCCTGGAGCTGAGGTGAAGGAGGTTTTTCTGCCTCTTCTTCATATACAGTTGGTGAATTAGCCACTAACTGTTCCACCTCCATGGAATCAAAAGGCTCTGAAGAACCTTCCGAAGCCATGTCGGCCTCCTCCATTTCGTCTAAAAAATTATTTTGGTGTTCTTCCATAGAGTTCCCACGAGTAGTGAGGAAAAAATGTCACTGCACACAGAGCCTCATGTGTGCAGAAGGCTAATTACCGGGGGGTTTCGCCTGGTTCCCCCAGGGGATCGTTAACGGCACTGAATATTTACTGCCCTCAGTGTCATTCAGTCCTCGGCACGATTCCTTCCACCTTGACTTAGGGCAGCGGGAGTGTGGAAATGTAGGATGGGAGGTTGTGCAGGAAATCTGGTAAAGGAGAGCATTGTTTATTGATTTGGATGGGGAAAAAACAATCGCCCAGCTCAGGTACCCCGGGTTCGCCATACCCGTAACTTACCGGAATGGTAAGTCCCTAAATGTTATACTCTGTGTAATATTCAGAGAGTATAACATTTACTCTCTGTGATATCAATGTTTTTAATGTGTCTTCAGTAGGAGGGAAAAAGTTCTGCTGAAAATAAGAATCTATATAGATCTTTGTTAATTTTATTTCAAGTAAAGAATATATATAATACTAATAATACAGAATTTCTCAGCTCTTCGTTCGAAGTACAATCACCAAGATTATGGAATAGCCTTAGTCCGGATATTGCGTCGTCTAACTCACTTAGTATTTTCAAGAAAAAACTAAAGAAGGAATATTTATCCTTGAACACCTGATCCCGATTTCCTCTCCTGTCCTTACCATATCCCTTTTCTTGCTATGAATTATATTTTTTTTTGTTTTAATAGTGTTATACGTATTTTCTTTGATTTCTTTTACTCTTTTTTATTTGCTGTTGTACATACACAATGTTGTCATACTTTGTAATCTGGTTGGTTGGAAGAAATTGCCTAATGGCAATAAGCCCGCCAGTGTGCATTATATTTGTTTATATTATGTACAAGAAGATGTATAAATAAATAAATAAATATATCATCATGGTTTATCCTATTTTTATTTGGTATCATGGAATTTTATTTCTCTCTTTATTATTTATTTTTGTTGCACAGGTGGACCTTCATAAACCACTTCATGGAAGTGCTTTATTTCAACGTGGACAGACCCAAGTATTTTGTACAGTTACATTGGATTCTCCAGAAAGTGCTCTCAAAATGGACACATTGACAATGTTGACGAGGTAATTATGAGAAAATATTAACATTTTACATTCCATATTAAAAATAAATTATAAGGTTTTCAGTTTTTTTAATTTTTTATTTCAGTGGTATCAAAGAAAAGAACTTTTTCCTTCACTATGATTTTCCACCGTTTGCAACAAAGGAGATTGGTAAAGTGGGAGGGGCAATTGGCAGAAGAGAAACAGGTCATGGTGCTTTGGCGGAGAAGGCCCTCATTCCTGTGATACCAAAAGATTACGATTTTACAATAAGGTTAACGTCGGAAGTTTTAGAATCCAATGGTTCGTATTTTAATTTATACCTGTTCGTATTTTAATTCATCTGTATCTACAACAAAGAAATTAATATCAGTAATCGGGAAGTCCGATGACTGGAATATCCTAATATATACGAGAACAGAGAGATATGACCTTCCAAAGGAGATCTGCATCTCGTCTCTTAGGCCTGACTTGACAATTTACTCTCTTTCATTGAAAAGAGATATTTATGTGGAGCTGACTGTTCCATGGGACACAAATATTCCAAAAGACCAACAATACAAACTAAACAAGTACAAGGAACTGGTAGATAAAACAGTTCAGAATGGCTTTAGCACGAATATATATGCTGTAGAGGTGGGGGCGAGAGGCCTGCCCGCAAAATCTTTATATTCCTACTTTAAAGACCTGGGTCTCCCAAGAGGTAAAATAAAAGAACTTTTGGATAGGGTGGTAAAAGCAGCATTATCCGCATCCTATTGGATTTGGTTGCGCAGGGGGTGGAGTATCAGTCGGAGATTGGTGGGTGAGTGGTGAGCGTGTCTTAAGTCAAAAAGGGGCCCCTTAATTCCGCATACATGGTCGCAAGCCCATGTGGCTCGCCTGTTCTGGCTGGGCCTGGATTCATGAATCCAGTGAAACCACAATTGCTTTTCTCTTTTGTATCTTCGCTAATGGTAATTTTACTATTCAGTTTCGAATTTTTACTTCTGAATAAATTAAGATGTTAGGGAAGACAATTATAAAGTAATTTTGATTTGATTTCTCTTTGTGCGATTGTGGAGACGAGGAGTTTTTAAATCACATTTTCATGGAATGCCAAATACACAACAAATTTCATTTAGCAGTCATCAATCTGCCTGTTTTCCTTCTTGTTACTATAGAACATCTTCATTCAACTAAAATTTACTCATATTTAAACTCATAAATTAAATACATTCATTCAACTAAAATTAATTATTAAAAGTTATTTCCATAACATTAATCGAATTCCTCTGCACATATTTGTTATATCATGGCACAATGTCCTCTGCACATATTTTTTATAACATGGCACATCTGATTTAAAAAAAAAAGTTAACTTGCGCGTGTTGTTTTAAGGAAGACCTCAGTGCTGTTTATGTACGCTATTTTGTCTTTTCTCTAACTTTTATGACTTTTTTGACTTCTTATCCTGTTTTTTTTTTGCTTCTACTTATGTAACTTCTATAACTTTTTTGTCCTTGAATTGTGTAACTATTTTTTTCTTTTTCTTTTTTACTTAACTTTTGTAGCAGAATTATTTCTAATTTATGTACTTGTGTAACTTGCGTATGTGATTGAGTGAGAGCTCATGTAATTTTGTGTGCATCCATAATTAGACGTCCAGCACTCGTAGTAATAACCAATATTGTTTTTTTTTTGTGAGAATTGTGAGCTGGATGTCTGTCGATGTACCCTTTTTAATAAAATAAAATAAAAAAAAAAAAAAATATAAATCACCTTCTTCATGGAGTGGGTTGACTTAAATAATAGATCCATGATTAATATAATATTGTAAATACTTCAATAGATATACGCATTTGTATTACTTTTAATATTAATAAACACTTGGTAAATATCTCATATGGAAATTTCTTCCAACTAACCAGTGTTTCCAGCCCAGAGAAGCAATATTTGCGTGAGAAATGAATTTTTGCCGATCAAACCCAGGACACCCGCACAGCCCTATTGACCAAACTTCTTGACCGTTGGCTTATGTCTTTATCTTTTGTAATTCATTTTATTAGTGTTTGGTTTGTTTTTTACAAAATAAGAAATGTGATTATTTGATTTGGTTAAAGGATCAAGTTCCATGGCCAGTGTATGTGGTGGCAGCTTGGCTCTGATGGACGCTGGTGTTCCTATACTGTCCCCTGCGGCTGGAGTAGCTATTGGCTTAATTTCAAAGTATTCCAACGATGATACTAAGCATATAGAGAATTACAAAATATTGACAGATATTCTGGTAAATGATTTTGCTCCTATTATGTGAATCAGAATGAATTTCCCATGAAAGAAAATAATGAATTTTAACATCTTATTAGATTTCTGAATAAAATATTGACAGGTTATAAAGTTGACTGCACATAGGTATTAATGTATTTCCATTATGGTTTTCAACCATTTATTATCATTCTCAGCTTTTACACAATCTTCAAATTAAAATAATTCAAAAATGTCTGAGATTTTCCATGGATCTAGAATTGTATGTATGTTAAGAGAGGAGAGTATGACATTCGATTCTACCTGTCTATCCCAAATATGTATGTTTACTTGTACTTTATTTTTTTAATTAAAATGGTTTTCAATTAAAATTAAATTCATGTATACTCTAAATCTGGATTTTACAGTGTCTGGTGTGTTTTTTTGAGAGAAGGCATGACTTCATCACTGAATTTAATACATGAAATAATAATTCAAAAAAAAAATCTTTTGTTCTTATACTGTTAAATTAATGTTTGAATATTTTAGGGTATAGAAGATTACATGGGCGATATGGACTTTAAAATAGCGGGAACGAAAAAAGGAATAACTGCAATACAAGCGGATGTCAAAATTCCCGGATTACCCTTAAAAATTATCATGGAGGCTGTACAAAAAGGATGTGATGCAAAGAGTAATATAATAGATACAATGAATGCTTGTTTAGATAAACCTAGGTTAGTTTCTAATGAATTAAAATTTGTGACAGTAATCAATTTATTTTTTAATTTCAATATAATGTTTGTAAAATGTGTTTTGTTTTTAGAAAAGTACGTAAAGAAAATATGCCAGTGGTTGAAAAGCTGGTAGTAGAAGTCCACAAGAGAGCGAAGTTTATGGGTTTAGGTGGTTCAAATTTGAAGAAACTTCTTGTTGAAACTGGAGTTCAGGTATTTTTAAATTTTGTTTGTGTTTTGTTGATTTTCCTTAAAAGGATATTGAATGTTTATTATTCCGTTCACTAGTGTTCTATTTATAGCACAGTATAGCCTCGATAATCTGAACGACCCCCTTACCTCTAAACAAATGCTGTTTCTCAGTAACTCAGTGTCGCACAGTCAGTATAGTAAGAATAAAGAATTTTTATGTACTTTTATAATTATTATGAAAACTTAATTTTTGTGCCATATTAACAACAATAACAAGATAAATCCTTCATGATAAACAAAATAAATGCCGGCCTTTGTGGCTCAGTTCGTTAGATATCTGACTCCTGAGCGAAAGGTTCCTGGTTTAATCCCCGGTGGAGACAGTATTTAATTGTGTTTTAAATCTGGATCTGTGAGACAATATTTGACAAAGTACCTGTGAGAAGCAATTTAAATAAATAAATAAACTTTAAAAACTTTGCGTCACCTCCACTGGTTTTGGAGAGCACCTCTCCTTCGTCTGGAGTTCAAAATTATGCAGGATAGACTAGTTAAACTTGACTTTCCTCCATAATTTTGATTTTAGCAGTTAGTTTGTAAGTGAACTGTAGATGAATGAGAGGTACTCTCTGAAACCGGTCGAGGTTTCAACGGAGTTAAGTGTGTAACACAATGTTTTTAAAGTTTCATTTATCTTGGAATCATTTTATATTTAACTAAATACCACTTTTCCACATTCTAATTTGACATTCTTTAAGAATGTGTGATTTTTATATGATAACAATATATTTGTAGTTATAAAAACCTTGTTTTATTTTGAAAAATGTCTTTTAATATCTATGTACATTGTACATACTACAATCCAAATGCTTCATACATCCGAAATGTCACTAATTACAGAGTTTTTTCTTCAGGTTTCTCAGGTAGACGATACAACGTTCAGCGTGTTTGCTCCGTCTCAGCAGGCTATGGATGAAGCCAAAGACATGATAACGGAGTGGTTGGCGCAGGAACGAGAGCCTCAGTTGGAATTTGGTGCCATCTACACAGCAAGGGTAGTGGAGCTAAGAGATGTTGGTGTTATGGTTACGCTATATCCTTCCATGGCTCCTACATTGCTACATAATTCACAACTAGATCAACGGAAGGTAAGTCATTTTTGAAACATTTCTGTAAAATCCTAGAATAATTAAAAAAAGGAAATTTAATATATTATGTACATACATTATTTGTCGAGGTGATTAAACCAATGAATTTTTCAACTTGTTGGTTGTGTGAATATTTATTTATTTATCGTATGGGACATCACATCATTAGAGGTCATACAATACAAAGTTCAGACACAAGTAGGCTTGCTTCAATGTTCAAAGTCAATGATTAAGATGCATTCTTCGCTGAGTCATCGAGACCACACTCGGATACAATGTGCTCTATGGTCTGACTCTCCGCCCCGCAGTCGCATCTAGGGGAGTCCAACCAGCCACATTTGTGGAGAAAGTTGGCACATCTGCCATGTCTTGTTCGGATTCTGATTCATGCTGTCCAAACTTTATGTGTCTGATCAAATTTAGGCAGTTTTATGAATATACAGAGCAGGCTGTGGTTTAATGGGTTCGAGGCTTCCTCCCATCTGGCTCTTAGTACGATGCAATGTGCGCCAGGATCGTTGGTAGCTATTTATCTGACGCCCAGAGTGCTTGCTCATTTAGTATTAACCAGGGTACACTAAGTGGAGGCGAACTAGCTTTACACCCCAATAATTGTGTGAATAAAATTAAATATTTAGGTTCTTTTATACTTATAATCCATTTCAACCACTGAAGATGGAAATGATCAATAAATAAGTGTTAATGCTAACAATTCATGCATTTTGTTTTATAAAAAAGTATTTTTTTTTTATGTTTATATATAAAACAGTGTTTTGTTATTTTTTTATTCATAAAATATTCAGACTAATGAGAAACTACTGAATTTCATCTAAATAATTGATTACATACTTTTATATGGCCACTTGCACTCATAATTTTTACTCTCCACTACTATGGAATAGTGGAGAGTCATGATTTCACAATTTTTAAACATATTTTATTACATAAATTTTTCAACGGGTATCACGTAAAGAGTGCACACTATGAATTTTGTCATGATGTAAGGTGTATGCCGTATCCTATTTGTGTCCTCTCTCCAGCCCAAAATATAAGTCCAATCGACTTCATATTTACATCATGTGTAAAGTTCATAGACCTAGAGCTGAATAGTTTTCCATAGACAGACGTTAATTCCTTCTCTATGATTTCATTATTTATATTGATCATCATTCTCTTTACAGCCCAAACTATTAAGTCCGATTGACTTCATATTGATATCATATATTATGTAAAGTCCATAAACTTAGAGCTGATTAGTTTTCTATAGGCATCCATTAATTTCTTCTCTATGATTTAATCTGTCAGAATTTTCAAAATGCTATCACGGTCTGGAAAATCTAGATTTTTTTATGTTGATTGAATTTTTGATGCCATAGAAAATACACTTTTTAAAAATGCATTCAGAAATTGTAAACCTTGAACAAAAAACAATAGTCTATAAATATGTATATATAGAAAAATATAAATATATATTAAGCGTGAAATTGCATATTTGTATGAAAAATGTAGTTATATAACAGAAGTAAAATAGATTCTGTAGGAAAAAATTGAGTTGAATGAATGAATGAGTGAATAGTATATTTCCAACATTATAGATAAATTATTACAAAGGAACAATAGTACAATTTTTTTTTAGTTTCTACCTAATTACAATTTTACAATTATTATTATTTTTTTCCACACATTGGAAATTTTACTGCCTCGCTAGACATAGTCTGTTCTGAGGCAGTACTAGTTTTGAATTGCTATGGCTACTCTGCGATCATATGATTTGTTTTCTTTTCATACTCCATTCACTTAGAACATTGACAACTAGGATAAAAAAACTCTAAAGACTCTATCTCAAAAAATCTAAGAGTACTTAGGCAGATCCTTCTCTTCCAATCTGCTTCAGCCAACGAGTAACAAGGTCTCTGATCAACATATTTTTATTGTATGTGTCTCTATAAACAAGTGTTTATTTTTACTCTCTGCTATCTTCCTTAAGGGGTAGGCTGAGAGAATCGAACACCGCGTTCCTCTATCTTGACACATATCCATCACCTCATCAACATTCATACATTGTCTCATACATCCTCATCTTGCTCGTAAAGCAAATTTTTTACATCACATTCTAAAGTGGTATCATGTAGAGAGTGCATACTATGAGTTTCTTGACGATTTTTCATGTGCATGGTGTATTATGAAAACTTTTTCCTCTGGGAAACTAATATTTGTTTATGAGAGTAATCACATTTTTTGTATGTGTCAATTTTATAAAATAGATATCTGACTGCTGATCCAAGGGTCCCGGTATGATTCCTGGTGGAGACACAGTTTTTAATTGTGTTTTCAGTTTGTATCTGTGAGACGGTTAATATCGTAAGTTTCCCGAATGTGGCAACTTGTTATTGGGTGCGTGTTGAATTAATATTTGACATAGTACTTGTTAGTTGCTCAAGAATATATACAAAAAAATCTCAAAAGTCGAGATTTCATTAAAGTAATAAAAAAAAACGAATGGGTCGTGGCCAACGCTATACTCCTCACTACCAAGTCACACCACAAAGTATTCAAATTTTATATGGAAAATTTTCAGAATTTTCATGAAAAGAGTTTGTTAATTTATTTTTGATTTAAATATTTTATTAAGAAAACTTGATGATTCTTCAATGTAATTTTAGGCAAGTGATGTGCCTTTTTAGCTATTTGAAAATAAAAATATCAAATTTTAGTTTCCTATGATTGGAGTCACTTTAAAATATTTGACAGTTAAAAAAATGAGAAGCACTGGTCTGATAATCTTCAAAATATAATGGGGTCTTTATTAGATATACAAATTTGCAAAACTTGAAAATAATCGAATGAGTGATTTTAGTCTATAATCGATAAAGTAGAATACACACGCTGCGCCGTACATAACACACGACATACATACACATTAAAATTGCGAATTCGTAACTCCCCACTATATCCCCTCGGGGTAGTGAGGAGTAAAAATGGAGCGAAAAACAAGTCGTGAAAAATGAGAAAAAAATGTTTTCACGGTGGTCAAAGAGTATATAATATCTATGACGGTGGTTAAATGTGTTGTGGGGTGAGATTATTGAAATGGTCAATTTGATAAATGTCAACTGTCGTATTTCAAAATGGACTTAAAAATAATAATTCAAAAGTTTAATGAATGGTATTCCAAAAATAGTCGAATATAAATAAGCAAACACCAAACGAGACACTATATTTGTTATTGTATACCTACTTTTCAAAAATAAAAAGTAATTGTTTTCAATGGCTGACCGGTCTATTCAACGTAATCCAACTGTCGATTTGTTCGAGAGAACTTTATGGATTTACTCAGAATTCAGAGTAGAACATGTATCTCATATTCAGAATTTTGAATTTTCGTTTCATTCAGGGGTTATCAACTTTTGAATTTTTACTTTATTTTTCCATATATCTCAGAAACCATAAAAGCTAGAACTCTGAAAATTGGTATAAATATAGACAAATACAAAATCTCAAATTTATTATTAAAAAAAAAGAAAATCCTGAGTTTCGTAAACATTATTTATTAAGAAAAACATTTTTTTATGATAAGTTTATGGATGTAACTGCCTATATTTCCAAAGTTTTTAAAAATATCGAAAAAGCCGAAACACCTCAACTAGAAAATCCTATTTTCTATAAAAAAATATGGGCATTGTAGTAGTACATCTCAAACTTCTCATAACATTTTTTATAAAAATTGAATTTAGTGACGAATATCGTTTCATACAATTTGTAAGGCAGTATACACTGCACAATATCTCACTCAATTGTTTGATACCTACTTAATCTCCAAACATGCATACATACCATCATGCTGTTTTCATATTCTGTGTAGGAAAAACAGACTGACCTCCATACTATCCTATCCTGACAAACATACCTACATGTTTTATATAGAAAACAAAATTTCTTAAAATATTTATTAATTTGTGTGTAAGTCTTGTACGTATTCTTCAATTATACATACTATCGCCATCTACAGTTGGATCTCATGTGTTACATGCAACTAGTTTTATATTTAATCTTCCATACACAAAGGAAATCCTCTGGGTTTACTAGTTATCACGCAAAATCTTCGCAGTAGAGCCAGTTTAATCTGACAGTTTGTAAGAGTATTGCTGTACCCAGGGTCGAATCCACAGTGTTCGGCGCCTGGAGCACTAAAATAAATAGGCGCCCCTTTCCCTTGAAAATCCTCTTCCTTTCCTCGTATCTGACGTCCCAGATTTCTTTATATCTGGCGCAACTGCACCATTTGAACCTACGGCGGACCAGCTCTGGCCCTATACTCTGATATCTATTAGTTTCATGAATATGCCGACATAATGTGATCAGTTTTGCGGTTTTAATATTAGAACTATCAACTCGAATATGACGATTTTGATATCATTTGTATATTATGTTACTTTTTTTTTCAATTGCGATAAATTTTAATTATGTATTTTAATAGATAAATTAACTAAATTAAGTAAATACGACACAGGGGGATACACGCACACTTGTCGCTTGTTACTCCTCATTATGGGATAATGCCATGATGGTATGAATGAATGTTATGTGGCAATGTGACAACATTACATTATTATTATTGTGTTGAAATACTTTGTATAATTAAATATATCTGTCTGATGTATAATTAAAATTTTTATTTTTATTTTTACAACATATGGATCCGCCTACGATCAACAACGAAAATTGGCAAGTTCTCTCTCTCTCTCTCTTCCAGTTTATAAAAAATCTTATTGTCACGGTTAAAATTAAACTAAGCCATAAATACAACGTACCTACCTATTTATATTTTTTATTTAGACGTCCGTTATTTTATTGAATTGGCGTTAGATGTGTTTAATTTTTTTTATATTTACAGTACCTTTAAAAAGCGTGGTATAAATCAACTAACATAATTATTTTGAAACAGTATTGATAAAGATAATAATCATACAATATTGAAACAGTATTGATAAAGATAATAATCATACAATATTGAAACAGTATTGATAAAGATAATAATCATACAATATTGAAACAGTATTGATAAAGATAATAATAATACAATATTGAAACAGTATTGATAAAGATAATAATCATACAATATTGAAACAGTATTGATAAAGATAATAATCATACAATATTGAAACAGTATTGATAAAGATAATAATCATACAATATTGAAACAGTATTGATAAAGATAATAATCATACAATATTGAAACAGTATTGATAAAGATAATAATCATACAATATTGAAACAGTATTGATAAAGATAATAATCATACAATATTGAAACAGTATTGATAAAGATAATAATCATACAATATTGAAACAGTATTGATAAAGATAATAATCATACAATATTGAAACAGTATTGATAAAGATAATTTTATTTATTTATCGTATGATACTAGTGAATCAAATGTTAGTCAAAATGAACAAAACACAGCACTGACAGCAGGCAAACACAAAACAGCACGATATATCAATCACACATTCACGTCGAGGGCTCCGAGCCAATCCACAAATGCTGGTGTCAATTCGCAAATGTCCGACTTTGGGCCTTCATATGCATGGACGCTGCATTCTTCCAATATGTGTTGCATTGTTTGAAAGGGGTGGCCACAATCGCATTGTGCGGATGGAACAATGCCCCACTTTGCCATAAGGTAGTTGCAGCGTCCATGTCCAGTGCGGATCCTATTCAGGGAGGTCCACAGCCTTCTTGGCAGCTCGAAACCTGGGGGTATCTTCGTTGGAGTTTCCATATACTTATTAACATCCAAGTTGGAGCTTACCCAGTCACTGTGCCAAGTCTCATTCAGGCTGAAGTCCTCACTAACAAGGTTACATCCGAGTTTCGCTGCTGGATTCCTTGAAGCAAGTCTTTGCTGTCCCTCAGACGGAACATCACTGTGGATTGGCAAAGCGCTATTGTCACAAATTCTCTTCCATAGATTAAATAGGGAGAATTTTCTTCTTGCGTCAGGGGGAGGTATATGTGCGAGCACAGGAAGCCACTTTATTGGGGTAGACCGGATGGTGCCGCTAATGGTCCTCATGGCCACATTCAGTTGAGTGTCAACTAGTTTTGTATGTGCACTATTGAGCCATACAGGAGCACAGTACTCTGCTACCGAATATACAAGGGCAAGTGAAGATGTTCTAAGGACTGTTGCACTAGCCCCCCAAGTTGTTCCTGCCAGTTTATGGGTGATGTTATTTCTGGACTTTAGTTTAGCAGCTGTTTTTTCCAGGTGTTTTTTGAATGTTAGAGTTCTGTCTAGTGTGATTCCTAAGTATACTGGTTGGTGGTTGTGGGTGAGTCTACTTCCGCAGAAGTGTACATTTAGTTTGTGATTTGCATCTCGGTTACTAAGGTGAAAGCAACTAACTTCTGTTTTATTTGCGTTTGGTTTAAGTCTCCATTTATAAAAGTAGCTCTGTAACTTTTGAAGGTCTGATTCAAGTTGAACTTCGCATTCTTTAAAAGACAGTTTTTGTGTAGCTATGCCCAGATCATCTGCATATGAGAACTGTTTGCACTGTGTTGATGGGATATCACTAATATACAAATTGAAAAGCAGTGGGGAAAGAACTGATCCCTGAGGTAGTCCATTGTTGAGCATTCGTGGTTTACTAATCTTATCTCCCAAGTGAACAGTAAATTGTCTATTACTCAGCATGTTGTTTATAACAGTAAACATAGCCTTTGAGGGAATTACATCCGCAAGTTTGGAAAGGAGTCCCTGTCTCCAAACAGTATCATATGCTGCTGTTAAATCTATGAAAGCAACCCCAGTTTTCAGCTTCTTCTCAAAGCCCTTTTCTATGTGTGTGGCTAAGGCCAGTACTTGATCACAACAGTTACGGTGAGCTCGAAATCCTGCTTGGGTAATGGGTATTATTTTATCAATATCTGGCATAATTCTGTTGTATATCAGTCTTTCAAACACTTTGAGGCAGATGCTGAGAAGGGCGATAGGACGGTAATTTTCGGGAGCCTCTGGAGATTTGTTTGGTTTAAATACAGCAATAAAGATAATAATCATACAATATTGAAACAGTATTGATAAAGATAATAATCATACAATATTGAAACAGTATTGATAAAGATAATAATCATACAATATTGAAACAGTATTGATAAAGATAATAATCATACAATATTGAAACAGTATTGATAAAGATAATAATCATACAATATTGAAACAGTATTGATAAAGATAATAATCATACAATATTGAAACAGTATTGATAAAGATAATAATCATACAATATTGAAACAGTATTGATAAAGATAATAATCATACAATATTGAAACAGTATTGATAAAGATAATAATCATACAATATTGAAACAGTATTGATAAAGATAATAATCATACAATATTGAAACAGTATTGATAAAGATAATAATCATACAATATTGAAACAGTATTGATAAAGATAATAATCATACAATATTGAAACAGTATTGATAAAGATAATAATCATACAATATTGACGAAAACATTAATAAAACTAAATATTTAGGCCCTAGTAACTTTATATGTTCTTTTGTTATACCTACATTCATTATTTTATCATTATCTTGATCTTGCATACTCTGTCGAGTCTTGGTCTTGGATACCCAGTCTTTGTCTTAAATACCCTTGGTCTTGCAAATTTTACAAAAAATATTTTGTATTTATTTCTTAAAATTCAGTAAGTAGTGCGATACACCCATGTGTCGTGCTTCGTTTTCATACCTGCATACCTGTCGCTATTTACCCTACATTGTGGGATATGCGATTTGATTGCATGTATGCAGTATGCATGCTTATGCTATAGGTGAACGAATCGGTCGAGGCGAGATACGAACATATCTAAGGATGAATTCTTCAAAGGATGAATTCATATATTGTTTTATTACACGTTCTTCTTAAACCTTAAATTCTAAACTACATATAGGTATGGTAAGTTCAACTCTATATCGAACCATTCTTCCATTTTTATTTCTTTATATTCTCGCAATGTTGCATGTTCTCCGTCCAACGTTATATCTAAAGCATTAGGTCTTTCTTTATTTAGTCCATTCGGGAGTATGGCATCTTTCATTATTTCTTCTTGTTTGGCATCGAGAAAGTCGTTGGGTCATAATTTATCATCCACTTTTCTCAAAAACACAACCCGCCCCCACTTTAAGCGAAACATTCAACAGCACACCACAGTATAAATGCTTTGGCTATACCTACTCTTGTCTTTATTCTACTATCAACGTCTAGGAAAGATATACGTTCTTTGAGATATTTTACATGTACTCTTAAAGTAACATCAGCAAACACAAAACAGTTTTGTGTCATTGCTATAATGGGAATGGGAAGGTAGATCCTTCCACCCGTTTACATTATAGTTTCTCATTCATTCATACCATCACGATGAATCCCACAACGACGGGTAGCCAGCGAAAGGTTTGCGGATGTGCTTCACTATGAAAAACATAGTGATAAAAATACCGTAAAATATTTTATTTTGATTGAAGGTCTGATTAGGCAATTATGTTTATGTAAAATGGACGTATCGAATGTCAGACAACGGAATGTGGGCAACATGGGAAGGATATATAATCAATATACATATAGAATTAAATTGGCTACCGGATTCATGCAAAGCGTATAGTCGGTTTCATTTAATAATCCATTTTACTCTCCACACTATGGAATAGTGGAGAGTCATGATTTCACAATTCTTAAGCGTATTCTTTTTTTACATCAATTTCTCAACGGGTATCATGTAGAGAGTGCACACTGTGAGTTTCGTCGTGATGTGTTTGTATGTATCGCATACGGCGTACGGCGTTCGGCGTACGGAATTATTTTTTTTGTGTCCTCTCTACAGCCCAAACTATAAGTCCGATCGACTTCATATTTACATCATATGTGTAAAGTGCATAGACCTAGAACCGATTAGTTTTCCAAAAACAACTTTTAATTTCTTCTCTATGATTTCATCATTTTCATTGTTTTTTTTTGTCCTCTCTACAGCCCAAACTAGAAGTCCGATTGACTTCATATTAACATCATATGTGTAAAGTACATAGACCAAGAGCTGATTCATCCGTTAATTTATTCTCTATGATTTCATCTGTCCAAATTTTCAAAATGCTCTCACGGTCTGGAAAATCAAGTTTTTTGTATACTGTTTTTAATTTTGATACAACTAAAATACACTCATCAAAAATGCATTCAAGTATTGTCAAAATTTAAAGAAAAAATCTATGGTTTGGCATATCAATGTGAAATGTGAAATGTATATAACAGAAGTAAAATAGCTTCTGTAAGGGAAAATTGAGTGATCAACTTCATATTGATATTGTGTGCGTCTCTATAGACAAGTGTATTTTTTACTCTCCACTTCTATCTTCCTCAAGAGGTAGGCAGTGAGAACCGAACACCGCATTCTTCTATCTTGACACATATACATCGCTTCATCAACACTGATACACTGTCGCATACATGCTCATCTTGCTAGTAATGCAATTTTACTTAAAATTTCTCAACAGTTATCACGTAGAAAATACATACTATGAGTTTCGTCACAATGTTTTTGTGTGTATGGTGTATTGTGAAAACTTTTGTCCTCTGGGAATCTTATATTTGTTTAAGAATCTAATAGAAATGTTCTTCATAAAAATGCATTTAGAGATTGTCAACATTTCAAGAAGAAAAATTGAACGTTTACTATGGTGTGGAGAGTGTAGTGTTGGCCACAACACACTCGTTTCATCTTTGCATTGGTATGATTTCTTAGTATTGTCAGATGTAAGAAACTAAACTTTGTCAGATGTGACGACATATAAGTCCTGGCAGGATTCGAACTCTCGAACACTGGATTTCTAGCGCGCTAACCGCTCTGCCACTGCTCATCTAAATTCCCCCCAAATAACAAAATGTTAATTAAATTGATTTATTTAAACATTTTTTCTAAGAATATTAATTACAACATAAATTTACAAAAATAAATTTATATGATATTTACTTTAGTAAAATTTTTGCATTCTTTCATCAAAAGTATTAAAATATTTCGCTATATGATGGAATTTTTGGACTGTAAATATATTAGGAGATATATTTTAGTATAGGTACTAAAATTAAAAAAAATACCTATGTCTCCGTAAATTTAGCGAAATATTTGAAATGTTCAGCAACTCCGTAGAACTAAATTGGCCATATTATCAACTATGCAAGCTTATCAACATAAAAACACAAAAAGAGTTATTAAGTGGAACGGACTATAGATAAATTTGTATGGATATTTAGCTAAGGGTTGCCCCTTGGAATAAAGAATGAAAAAATCTGGATCCGGCAAAGGGCGGAGTTTTCAGTAATTTATTTTGTATCGCATATTTCAAACGAAGGGATTTTTCCGATCGACTATTAGATGTATTATTCGGAATTACGTTAATATTTATTTTTTTTGGATTTACAAAGAGATGACCATAAACCAAATATAATTGTTTTATTGCTACAGCGTTATGGCAGACTCGAGGATAATACAGTTGGTACCCATTATATTGCTAACTACGGAATTTTTCCTCTGATAAAGCATTTCTTTTGGCAAAGATTAAAATAAGCTTTTATTGTATTGTGTTTTGAAATCGGTGCCTATTGTACTGCTAATCCTGCTATATTATATTTACTAATAATCGCAATAAAAATAATTTATAATAGCAATTCTTTATGTAATTAATTAATCTTTATTTTATTTTCTTTAAAGATTCATATTTCATATTACATTATGCAGTGTCATCATTAGTGTTGGAAGGAAATCACTGTTTTCTTAATTAATACACACTGACAAGATTTCATTAGATTATTGTAGAACTAGTTTTTTTATACCCGGCGTTGCTCGAGAAGGTAAATGTGAAGCAATATGCTAACGTATCAAGAAAATCGTTTTCGTAATTTTGAACTGTTTATTTATTATGATAAATTCAAAATGAGTAAAAAATATCCATTACAATAAATAAAAATTAACAAAAATTGCTTAGTTTTTTTTAAAACAGTCCCCCCCGTCCCTTCAGTCCCTCCATTCGTCCCTTTCCTTCAGTCCTTACTGTCCCTTTAGTCTCAAATAATGTAAAGGGAAGTGGTTTTAAATTAGTTTGAAATTTCAGTAGGATTGGACTGGGAAAGAAATTTCAGCAAGATTGGAGTTCTAAAAATTTTATAAGGAATTTGTCATTCTATATATGAACAAATAGATCGAACTAGCAGAACTACTATCAGAATCTACCGGGAACAAAATATACTAAAATATTCGACGTACCTATTCTATTGGTTTTCGTTTCCATGGTTACACAGAATACGATTTTCAAATAAACCAACCTATTGATAGGGGACTTTGTTATGAATCAAATTCAAATTTATAGAACTTTGGTATAGGTAGGTACCTACCTGATACTAGGTACTTAAAAGCCAACAATATACTGATTTCCTATACGAAAATTACTAAACTAATGTTCCACATTAATTTATTCCATCTTCTTCTTCTTCTTCAGCCCTCTGTCTTCCACTGCTGGATATAGGCCTCTTCCATATTCTTCCACTTCCTTCTATCGGTTGCTGCTTGCAGCCAATTTCTACCCCCCACAGCGGCTATGTCGTCAGACCATCTTTTTTGAGGTCTTCCGACGCCTCTCTTACTTTCCCAAGGTCTCCATCTCAATATTTTAGGGGTCCATCTTGCGGGTTCCTGTCTAGCAATATGTCCCGCCCATTGCCATTTCAATGTAGCTACGAGATCCATGACGTCCGCTACTCTGGTCCTTTTCCTAATTTCCTCATTTCTTATTCTGTCTCTTAGGCTTATACCAAGCATGGATCTTTCCATGGATCGCTGTGTGCATTTGAGTTTTTCCAAATTTATTCCATACTTATTACAAATATCTAACTTTGTGTCGATTTTTCATTTGTTTTCGTTACCATAGTTACAATCAAATACTAATAGGTACTAATATTTTAGAGTGTAATTTTTTCGAAGGTAGGTATTATGTAATATAGGTGTATGATTTTTAATTATTTATTTAATACTCATCTAAATTTTTGTTTGTTTATATATTTATCTCATTAACGAATTTATAAAAAAAGTATGTAGGTACTAGGAATTCATTCAACGTTCCAATAGAATAGCGACAAGCGGAAACAATATATAAGAACACGGGGTTGTGGCCAACACATAACTCTTCATAATGCTTAAATTCATTAAAATTATAAAACCACTTTTCAACTCCAATCTTGCTGAAATTTCTTTCCCAGTCCAGTCCTATTAAAATTTCATACCAATTTTTGGTAATTTTTATTTGTTGTTTTGGATATTTTTTACTTATTCTGAATTTATCATAACAAATAAACAGTTCAAAATTACTAAAACTATTTTCTTGATACGTTAACATATTACTTCACATTAACCTTCTAGAGCAACGCCGGGTATTATATCAAATTAAATTTCAAATGTTTTTTTTTTCTTATCATAGATGGTAGAATCGATCGCGACGTATGAGAGAATCAACTACCTACGGTGTGATAAATAGGAAGGGCCGGGCTTAGGGAAAGACGCCCGCGGCGCTTCCGACGGTATTTCAGCTTTTTATTTTTGGCCCGACTTCCAAAACCGATTCTCCACTTACTGCTCCTCGTTTGCCCTTGGATTATTTTATAGCTTTGCGCCTCTTGTGTCGGGGCTATTTCGGTTTTATGCTTTCGCAGACTCGACGACGGAATGTCTCTATATCGTTTTGTCAAGAAGGGAACCACCTACCTACCTACCTATGTACGTAAATATATTCGGTAGTTCGGAAATTTCTTTCGTTTTTTCTCAACATAGGAAATTCTTCCGTGGGCCTACTGACATTTTTATTTCTTCCCGACGTGAAGACTCGAATTTCTTCTTCGTGGATTGTTCCCGATTATTGGACCACGCAATTCCTTACTGGACACGGCAGTTTCAAAAGTTATCTTTTTCGTTTTCACTTGTACGATTCGTTTTCATGTTTGCTTTGTTAGGTATAACCCTGAACAGACTCTTGAGCATATCGAATGCACTAACTTTTTCGTGTCAACTTTCCGACGAGACCTCAACGACGATGTCCGACGTAATTTCTTTGGACCCATTGGACAAGCAGGCCTTGTAGCCACGAAGAGCAACTTCAGGGATTTCGAGGCATTTTGTCAAAACTTGGCACTCGAAGAGCAGTGTATTCAATGTTTTATAGATCTCGGGACTCTTCTTATGTTCATTATGTGTTCTATTTGAGCATGGGGCCGTTATTTAGTCCTCATGAGCAGAACGGAGAGGTTGAAGAAAAACAAACGATTTAATTGTATTTTACAGCTAATTTTACACTCTAGCCGTAATATACAGGGTGTATCATGAGGAGTGGATCGATTTAACCCCCATGTATGTTCAGCGATATTGGGTGGTTCAAAAGTTATGTACACTTTTGTAAAATTTGAATAAAAATCGGATTTCATACTAAACTACATCTAAACTATTAGGTTTGCGATCATGATTTTTTTTCAGGGAATAGTTCAATAGTTATGCTTAATGAAAATAATACCGTTGTGAGTCAGTACCTAATAACTTTAAAAACAAAAAAAAAATCTTAAAAAATTGGAAGCCTCAATTATCCACTAACTTTTCAAAGGCTCTTGGAACAATAATTTCACATAACTTATTTTTCCACAAGTTATCTTTAAAACTACTACCATTCATAGAGAGCTAGCTCTGCAAATTTCATTTGCCTTGTATTAGAGGATCATGTTGAAAAGTTCACTTAAATTGTACGAGTACCAAAAATCGATATTTTTTCCTTAAGTTTGTATATATTGTTATTATATATTTTGACAGCCGATATAGCAAGACTTGTTTATTTTTTGATTATGTGCAATATTTTTTTGGGAAAGTCGAAAACAGTATTTTCGGCATATTTAGTAGTCAACTCAACCGCTTAAAGCAGTCGGTTCAACTACAACACGACTGTTTTAAGCGGTCCATGACGTATTGTAAACGAGAATTTTGTATTGGAACTGCAGACCGCCGTGCTGCGACTGCTTGAAGCAGTTGACCCCGACTGCTTCAAGCAGTCCGTGTATCTCAGGTCTAAGTCCTCCACATTTTGTAATTTTTTTTTACATAGTAAAAGTCTTATTATTATTTTAAATCTTTGGTAGAACGCTAGTGCCAAAATTGGTTTGCACAAATTCTTGTGACAATTTTGATATTGATGATTCACCACGTTCTGGAAGGCCAGTTGAAGTTGGTGTCAAAATAAAGGTATTGATAGGTGCAAACCGCTGAACAACAAATTGTGACATCTTTGAGAGATAAAATTTATCGAAATCGACTGTTCATGATTGGGTACGTGAAATCACACGTTTTAATTTATTTTTTTGTCATGTACAAAAAAAAAGTTTCACAAAAAAAAGATTTAACTTTCCGAACAACCTGTTAGTGTTGTTCGATATCGATGTTCTCTCATATTCTCTTCACTTCTATCGTATGCTAAACAAATAATGATGTTTTCTATGGAACATTTTGTACCTTCACGCATTTTTCCGTCATATATCTCGTATAAACTTTATTTGACTTGTATATTCATACGAAAAAGGGATTTCGTATTTACATAATTTTTCGCCTTCGTAAATTTCCATCTTGATTTAACATTTGATGATTTTATATAGTTGTATATAAGATAAACCTGAATTTCCGGTACTGTTCTTGAAATATACTTTTAGATTATTGTTAATTTTACTTGACATTATTTTAAAGAAAACTATACAACGAAGAAGTGCCAACAAATCGCCTTACTGAAAATTGAGCCATTGTTTTATTTTGGGGACGAACGATTCTCGATAAAACTCCACAATGACCACAGATTAATCATCTATAGATATGACATTAAAATTTCTTGGTACACATCGTCACTAAAATTTAGTGGCAAAGCGTATTTCAATATTATCTATGATTTGTTTAATTTTCATCGATGTACATATTTATATTCTTCTTACTTTATTGTGTTTAAATGTAATATGTTTATGGTTTTATATATATTTTCTTTTTTGTACATGTACCATTTTGTCTCATAACTGTCACAGATGGTTGTCTGGAAGTAATTGCCATTAGGCAATAAGTCCGCCATTTGTACTAGCTATTAAGTAATGTACAATAAAGTGTTTAAATAAAATAAATAAATAAATATTTTCGGAATGGTTCGTAATCAAAATTGAAGCAGTACTCAACACTCATTCAAAAAAAGACATGTTAACAGATGGCTTAAAATATCGGAAAGTAAATGTGTCAATCATATCAGATTTATATTAATTGAAACATTGAATGTGTTTGGGATACCCCCCTTACACCTCACTTTGTGTGCCAATCCCCTCTCCTAAAATCGTAGCTTATATCAGCTCTGTATATTCTTTACTCTTTGATTATGACGTATTTTACAACTAACAACGTTCAACATCATTTTTACACACACCCGATAGCAAGTTGACTTATTTGTTTATTTATATTCTACATGTACATCAAGTGAACAAACGCTGACTTATTGCCATACGGCAATTTCTTTCAACCAACCTAAAGTCTCTAAAGTTAATTGGGTACATTTAAGAAAAAAAAATACAAATAAGAAAGAGAAAAACAAAATATCTAACATCTCACATAGCAATGAGGAAAGGAAGGGGGAAAGGGATTTAGAAGGAATATTCTGGAACTATTTGACAAATTATTTTTTTTAGATTACTTTTAAATATTTCTATAGATTGAGATGACGTAACTTCATCACTTAGGCCACTCCATAGTCTGGTTGATTAGACTTGAAAAAAGACCTTAAAAACTTCTGCAGTGTGAATGGAATAGCTAGTGTGGTACGTTCAGCAAATTATGATTTTTTTGCATCGGGTAAATTGAGTCTGAAGTCAGAAAATCTGTGTCCCTAACTGGGAATCGTGGCTTAGATAGTAAGCGAACTAACTATCTATGCCACGATATCCAAGAGAAAAGAATCTGTATTATGATTTTAAAATGTTTTAAATTAAAAGTGTAACACAATCCATTATAAAAAAATCAAACAACATGGGTTGTGAGCATTAAGGAAATTCGACCTTCGTGTGTATCAAAAAATATACTTTTAGAGGTCATCATCGTTGCTTGGTCCACTCTTTTGTATGGGTCGCGTCTTTACAAACTTCCCTTGCCTTCGTTATCGCGTTATTTTTCAAAGGACCCCGATTTTTTCATGTGTGTTTTCTTCGTTATTTGATTAATGTACATTCCGGTTCGATCGCCGCCTTTCAAATAGACGTACCTATGTACGTTATCTGCCCTCACAAAGCGACCGTTACGTTCCCGATAGATAACGTGTTATGCCGAAAGCAGAAGTCCGGATTCAGATGTAGGTACCTACAAAGGTACTTATCTTCTTAGGTACCTTTGGAATAATCAGCTATTTCGTGGAGATTTTGGTAAATTACCTACTAATTGGATCGTTGGAGAAACATGGCAGCGAAATGATATATATATATATATATATATATATATATATATATATATATATATATATATATATATATATATATATATATATATATATATATATATATATATATATATATATATATATATATATATATATATATATATATATATATATATATATATATATATATATATATATATATATATATATATATATATATATATATATATATATATATATATATATATATATATATATATATATATATATATATATATATATATATATATATATATATATATATATATATATATATATATATATATATATATATATATATATATATATATATATATATATATATATATATATATATATATATATATATATATATATATATATATATATATATATATATATATATATATATACGACATTATTAATCTCAAACAAGGAAACGTGTAGATGTATTTGGCACTGTTGAGGTTCGATATTATTATGCATTGCAGGGATGAATCATTGTTTGTAGCTAGAAAACGTTAAACGTTTAAACGCTTGTTTAATTATTTATGGTTTAAATATTTTATTATGAAAACTTGATAATTCTTCAATGCCATTAAATGACAGTGATGTCTTTTTGCCAATTTCAAAATAAAAATATCATATTTTAAATTTCTTGAGCTTTGGGGTCGCTTTGAAATATTTGACATTAATAATAATTGAGAAGCAATGATCAGATATCCTTCTAATGGGGTCTAAGCAAAAACCTTATATACTAATTGGGTCTAAGCGAGTATTAGATACACAAATTTGCAAAATTTTAAAGAATCGAATGAGTTCTTTAGTCTACAATAAAATAGTAATAATAAATTAGGATGATTTTTTACTTTTTTTTTAATTTAATTTTACCAGAAAAATTTTACTCCTACAAAACTTCTGTAACCAGAATTTTGTTTTTTTTTTCATTTTATTTCCATATATCTCAAAAATCATTAAAGCTAGAACTCTGAAAATTTGTATAAATATACACAAATACAATATCTCAAATAATTTTATATGAAAAAGATCCAGGTTTTTCAAAAAAAAAAAATGAAAAATGCCTTAACATACTAACTAGATTATTGAATTTTCATTATAGTAGTACATCATTATCATTCTCTTCTGATTCCGATTCCTTATCATTTTTTTATAAATGCTTTGTCACACATTCGTCTTAGGGACCTCATTTCCACAGCGTTAATTCTACTTTCATGCGTCTTCTGCCATGTCCATGTCTCACTTGCATACATTATTATGGTTGGTACGACAATTTCGCTGTGCACAGCGAGTTTTGCTAGCCTTGAAATAATTGGGTCAGCCATTGTATTTAATGCACGTGAACGTGAACCAATTAAGTTTATATGTTCATTATTGCTGATTATATTTTTATAGTTTTGTAAAACTGCAATTCTTTCAAAAATCCTCTTTAAATTTAAGATTCCGAATTCTTCATACAGTTTTAAAATGTGTATCGTGGAAATAGGCTTTATTAAACTATGTCAATTTTATACATGAAAAAGCCCAAACTTATCTATTTTTTTGATCAAACTTTAATGTTAATGAATAAATCAAAAACAAAATTTTTTTAGGACACCAAACTTTTATCAACAAAGAAGCTTTTCAACACTGATCCAGATTTTTATCATCTGTTACAATTTTTATTTTCAATATAATTTTAATTTAACAAATTTTCTTTAATTTAATTTAGTTGCCAGTTAAATCATGTCTAGAAATGTATATCATAATTATTTTATTTTGATTACATTTGAATCTGATCCGGAAACCCGTACCTTTGTTTACTTTGTATATAAAAATTCGTTAAATTTTCTTAAAATATCAAATGAAACAAGTTTTTATGTGTATTGTCACCGGGAATACACAAATTCTGAGAGTTTCGGAGCTCGGACTGGTTGAAATTAGTTTGAAATATTTTGCGAAATTCCGGTATAGACAAACACAGGCAAGAAAAGTTGGTTAAAATGGTGTAAGAAGATGTTAGTTTTCAGGATTAATCGTTCTCCTATTCACTTATAATCACTAACGTAAGTACATGAACCATTGTCACATGTCAACGAGCATCCAATTATATTTAAGACTCGCGGGTTAATAAATGGTGGTTGGTTTCAAATATTTGAAATCAACCACTAAGATCCACAGAATTTATGTCTTTACTTTCCGTCCTATCCAATATCAGACTAAGAATAAATAATCAACCGTAATTGAATACTGACGCTTTAATAAAATTATGCAAAATAATAATGCTTATTATTGTTATACAATGTTATTGTCTTATTAATGTAATTAATGAATGTTATTTGTTAATTATAAATGTTATTAATTAATTAATTAATTATTAATGTTATTGATTAATTAATTAATTATACATACATACATACCATCACGCCATATCCCTTACGGGGTGAGCAGAGAGAACCGAGCGCTACACTCCTCTATTTTTGCACACATTCCTAGCTTCCTTTACAACCATGCATCGTCTCATACATGCTCGTCGATTATTCAAGCTTCTTATATTTCCTTCTTTCAAAATATGCCCCAGAAAGGGATGGTCATGCCATCCCTTTCTGGGGCGACCCCTGCTATTCACTCCATCTCTTACACCCATGTATATTTTTTTGGTCAGTCGTTCATCATTCATTCTTTCAATACGTTCAAACCACCTCAAGGAATTTACTTTCATTTTACTTATAATACTCTTCATCTTGCATTACCTCCTTATGTCCTCATTTTTTATTCTATCATATATCGTTCTATTACATACTCTTCTTAGTGATCTCATTTCCACAGCATTTATTCTACTTTCATGCATCTTTATTAAAGTTATTAATTAATTATTAAAGTTATTAAGATATCAATTCATTATTAATGTTAATTATTAATTAATCATTAATAGCTATTTATTAATGAGTAATGTTATTAATTCTACTTATAAATTAATTATTAATTTTACTTATAAATTAATTATTAATTGAGTGTAGTTATGCAGAAAACAGCCAACCCACAAAGGACACTAACTGAGATATAGCCACTTTTCCTTCTAAGTGAAATTATGAATCCATTTTATTATATCCAATGATTTTCACTGTTTCATCTATTGGATATGTGAAAAATGATTGCTATTAGATAAAAAATGAACAATACTTTGATATAATATTTTCAAAATATTAGCGATTTTATAGCAAAAACTGTTTCTGTAATAATGACATTTTGGGTATTTGTGTTATGCAGAAACCAGCCAGTCCACCAAATTGCTATAGTAGTATACATTTTATTTGATATTTATTTATTTTTTATTTATTTATGTACAGCAAGTGTACAATGACGTTTTTTTTTGCCATAAGGCAATCTCTTTCAACCGACTCTTGCAACGTACCCTTTCCAAAAATCGATCACATAATCATGCCAATACCTTCTCAGCCGAACCCATTTTCTCACTCTGCTTCTTTCAGCTTTGTATATTTTCTTCTCACGGGAACGTATTGCAGACGAATGTATATAAGGTGGTGCATGTGTGTAAATGAAGCGATGGATGTTTTATCAATATAGAAGAATATGGCGTGATGGTGTGTATATAGTATGTATGTAATATGTAAATGCTTCTTGTATGTGTTTTCTTAAAAATACTATACTATTTCGCTTGGTAAAATGTTTAGATACTAGGTACTACTATTATTATTGCAGAAACAGGTTTTGCTATAAAATCGCTAATATCTTGAAAATATTCTATCAAAGTATTGTTTATTTTAGTCAAATGTCAATTATTTTACACATATCCAATACATGAAGAATAGTAAACCCTAGGATATTATTAAATGGATTTAAAAATTCGCTTAGAAGAAAAAGTGGTCATATCTCAGTTAGTGTGGATTGGCTGTTTTCTGCAGAACTATTTTCAATTGTGTAGTAGGTCAGAACACTTTGTCTGTTTTCTGCAGAATATGTTTTGATACATCGGCAATCTATCTCGATTTTTTGATCGCCTTTTTAAGGAACTTTTTGTATAAAAAGATGTTTGGCTGATTTTTGTAGACCATTGATTAGACAGTTCTCTATTCGTTGCACATCATAACTCATTTTATACCTACTTGTGGGTTGGCTGCTTTCTGCATAACTACACTCATTTTATTTATATATTAATAATTAATTATAATAATAAATTAGATAATTATTAATTTTAATAATAATAAATTAATTATTATTTTATTAATAAATAAATTTTAATAATAAATTTATTATGTTTTTAATTAATTATTAATAATATTCTAAGTGCGTAGGTATATTATTTTAGTATATTTTAATGATTTTTATGTCTCAACCTAAGTACCTACCTATATCTTTTATTTTAAATTGTATTTTTTTTCCACTTAATATTATTTTTTATATTTACTAATTTTGTTACAGTACCTTCTTTTTCTTTTATGTTTATTATAGTTTTATTATTTTATTTTGTAATTTAAATGTGTGTACTTAATTGTTGTTCATGTTTGTAAAAGGCAATTTGCCGTAAATAAATATTAATCAATTATTAAGGATATTAATTAATTATTTGTGGTACCTATTTATGAATTAATGGTATGGTATTGTCTGTAATTATTAATAGTGTGGAATGCCACTATAATAATAATAATAATATGAATTAGCTATTGCACAGAATTAGCTATTGCACAAAAACTAATAAATAAAAATGACAAAATGCCTTATTATAAATACACACCTACACCAGTTCTTGAAAACTCCACTCACAAACTATACTTTGACAGATCCATACTAACTGATAGAACCATACATAACAATAGACCAGATATTACACTTGTAGATAAACAAAATATACATACAATGTTAATTGACATCGCTGTACCAAATACACACAACATCGAAACAACTACAACCGAAAAAATTAGAAAATACACTGACTTACAAGACGAAATCAAGCGAATCTGGGACATGCAATCTTTGATAATAGTACCAATAGTAATTTCCACCACAGGAATTATTCCATTAAACTTATTCAGCAGTTTAGAAACCATCAAATTACCTAAATACACATACGTCACCATGCAAAAAGCAGCCATATTAAACACATGCAGACTGGTGAGGAAATTCCTCCAAATCGACGACACTACTGACCTAACTAACACATAAATACTACACAAGGCACCAACACACAAACACCACATTTTATACACTCAGTAAGGATAGCACTTGGCAGCATTGCTCGTGCTACCCCAAATCCCACCAGGTGATAAACCTGAGAAGGTGTTAAAGAGCCCGAAATAATAATAATAATGAAAACTTCCTTGCACCCTGCGCAAGTGTCGAGTTTATTGCCGTATGTCAATTTCTTCCAACTAATCAGTGTTTCCAGCCGAGAGAAGCAATATTTGCGTGAGAAATGAATTTAAATAAATTGATTCCTCTGCTGGGAATCGAACCCTGGACGCCCGCACAGAAACCGAACGGCTTACCAACTGTGCCATTAGAGATTAGATTATTTATCTAGACCAAAAATTATATATTCAAAGTATATTCAAAAAACTCTAAATATAACAAATTGATAAAAATTATTAGTTTGGATTTAAAAATGAAAGAAATGGCTTTGAAAAACACTATGGTAAAATATTTGACGTTTAACATTAATGTAGTTCAGACATCTCAGTGTATTATTCTTAGAAACATTTTTAACATTAGAAGCGGAATAATAAATCTTATCGTATCTTTGATAGTCTTTTTCGTTACTTTAAGTTGGTTGTCACAGTCACGTGTCAGGAAAACATTTCCTCTACCCTCTCTTAAATTTAGTTTTACACGAAAATATAAAAGGTTGTACTTAGATGACTGTGCTTATACTATGAATGTGTCAGTTGAACATACTGCAAGCTATCGTTCGCAAAATGTAACTTGCATTTTGTGAAATGTGACCAGAATTGTTCGAGTTCTTCTTGCGAAGGGGATATTTTTGGAAAATCGCCAATTTAGTTTTTTTTAAATATTTGCGCATAGTTTAAATATGGACATCGATAAGGCACGAAAATAACGTGTTCGACGCCTTTGAGATGTGACGATGCAGGCGAATTCTTTGTGTCTTTGGGTTTCATTTTGGTTTTGCAAAAATATCTGTTTTTGCAAGGAGAGTTGGTGTTTGGAAAATTATTTCTATATAAGCATATAATAATTTTGAATCAACGTTGTTGGAATAATTTACCATTCTTTGTTACAAGAGAAACAAATATGTATTGACAATCCCAATTATTTTTAAAGTATGCCTTTAAAGCTGATTGGTAACCAGAGGGGTTACCAATAAATAGTTGTTAATAACCAGATGGGTTACTATTAAATATAAGTGGTAACCAGAGGGGTTACCAGTAAAGAGAGTTTACTATATCCAAAGTGGATATGATTTGAAATAAGAACACAAGGGCAGTGGTTGAGAGAGAAGAAGAAAGAATGGTCAAAAGTAACAATGAGTATATTGATCACAATTAATAGTTTGCTTAAGGGTAAATTTACAATTGATGAAATAACTTACAAAGGAACTTTTCTCACGATGAGTAGGTATAACGAGCGAGTTAGCGGGTGTGTTCGAAGTGTCCGAATCTTCGCATGGTGAAGTACCATCGTGCTCGCGAGGTCGAGAGATGACCGGTGGTCGAGAGACGAAGTGTCGGCGAGACGGCGTGGTCGAGAACGGCGGCGTGATGTGACGAATCGAAGTGACGGAAATACGGAAATGAAGTGACGACGTGTAGAGGTGTAGACTCCCTTAAATAGTGCTGCGCTGGGGGTAGCAAGTTCAATGTCCTCGAACTTTCTAGACTTATTGATTTGAAGTGTCATACCCAGTTGAGGAGTATTGTCACTTATTTGACGTTGCGGGCGATGAACTCGGCCTAGCGATAAACAAATGTACTTGCCGTCGCTAGGCGCGCGCTCGAAAGAAATTTCGAGATGTGGTCTGCCACATTCCTCCCCTCCAAGTGGTATCGAAGATGGCACGATACCTTGGTAGAACGTCATGGTGTGGCTGAGTTGAGGCAGTCGTTGCTGAAGTTTTTTGTAGTCATTACAATTTTGGAGAGATGGTTAGACTTGTGTTAGTTGGACTGTTGCCTAGTTGCTGATGATGATTGCGACGGATCAAGATGTGATTGCTTTGGAAACAGTGTTCCCGTTCAGCCCGTTGACAATTGCAGTGTGTCGGTGAGGCTTGTTAGTACACAAAGCTGTGGAGTCCGTGGAGTCAGTGTAGTCCGTGGAGTCCGATAAACTGTGCAGTGTAATTGGCATCTAAACATTCTTGTCGAATTTGCAGAACTGTGCAGTTGGCTTGCGTTGGCGTTTTCGAAGTTTTCGTTGACTGTCGTCGTGTTGACAGCGTGTGTTGACAGTGACGTGTTGACAGCGTCGTGTTGACCGTGTCGTGTAGACGTCGTGTTGTCGTGGTTGAGCAGCTCCTTGGGTATGCGAGACAGAGTGCGAGTCATAAGCATAACACGAAGGATGGGACAGCGTCCCAACAAAATCATTCCTCGTTCAAAGACGTGCGTAGCGATGAGACGAGGTGAGTTTTTGTGTGCTCGAGATGTGTGCGTGCGTTCAAATTTGGGTGTCCGACAGCTATGGAGTAGTTCTCCAGCGTTGAAGTTGCGGCGTGTCTGTTGCGTTAGACAGCTTTGGAGAATGTAGTTCTCCAGTGGGGCCTGTGTGTGCATTCTTTGCCGCGCATCAAGTGAGTCTGATGTCTTTGGGAATACGTGCCAGTATAGCGAGTTGTAGCGTGTCGGTGTTGCTCTTGGTTGCTGATGAAAACCATTTGTTGCTGATGTTGTCCATCTTGATTTGGTGCCGTTGCCAATGTTGTTCATCTTGATTTGGTGCCGTTGACAATGTTTGCCATCTTGATTTATCGATGTTGATAATGTCGCTGTCCATCTTGGTTCGATGCTGTAGACTTTACTATGGACCATCATTGTTTGATGATGACGATGATGATGAATGTTGTTCATCTTGCTTCTATAGTTGTACATGGTAAACGCAGTTGACAGTTGTAAATTTTAAATTCTCAAAATATAAACAGTTACAATTGTAGCAAGCGAATATATAAAATAATGTTGGTTGCATGTTGCAAAAATATAATATGTACAATGATAAGTATTTGTTAATAATAATTAAGTTGATTACAATATATTTTAGAAGTGAAGATAAATTTAAGTATCTAATTAGGTATACAATGCAACAAAAAAATAATATGAATTTCAGCAAAGTCCAAAAATGTTTAAAATATTCTATTTGTAATAGGTAAATATTGAAATGTGTCTAAGTATAAAAATGCTTTGCAAGTTTCAAAGTATAAAAGGTATTTAAAGCAAAATTACAAAGTATGAAATAGGTAAGTTAAGTATTTCACGAAATTAGTACCTATTTGATATATTAAATAGTGATAATTTAATTAATTATTTGCGAGCTCCTTTGATATAAAAACATATTTCTGATTGCAATGAATTTAAATGACGTACGTAAATATCTTGTTAGCAAAAACTTAGATTGTCGCTCGGTAGATGGTGTTTATTGAAAACTTAATTTTTCTACCGCTAGTTGAAATTTTGAAAGATTAGTCACGAGCCGTAATCGCGTTGTTTACTTATTAAAAATAACAAAATTGAAGTTTTATCGTTTAAAACCGAAAACTTTCGATGGATATTTGTTTAAACAGTGAAATTACTATATCAAGATTACTTAAATGTTCTGTACCACGCGTAAAACTGTATGCAAAATATAAAATTAATAATTTTTGTCACTTCAGTATTATTGTTGTGCGTGAGAATTTTTTGTCGCGATGTATGTGAAAAATATTTTTAGTTCCGTGAATTATGTGAAAAGAATATAACTAAATTCGGAAGTGCGGTTTTGCTTACGTATATCGCGATTGTCGGAGTATTTTTTTACTTAAAGCAGTGCCGTACAGAAAATTTTTAACAGTGTTTGTTTATGTGAAATTATAAAGTGGGTACCAATATATACCTTTGTTTACAGTCTCAGAATAAAATGAATGTGTACTATGCATGTCTTATTTGAATGCAATATTTATGACAACGAATAACTAAAAACCGAGATACGCGGGTCATTTTTAAACGCGATTGCATAGAATTAAGCGCGATTGTTTCGCGGGTGTAGTGTAGTGTACCCATCGTGAGAGATTCAAATACCAATTCGTTCTTTCTCTAAGCCAGGAAAAGAAATGGAGTGATCTGAGGAAAATCGGTAAGTGTTGTTTAATGTTATTGTAAGGAAAAAATACCACTGTTGTGAATGCATATTTATCGTTTTTCGGCCACGGGCCGATACTGGATAAATATCGATGTTTTGTAAATACCAGTAGCTGTGTAGCTTTAGCTGTTTGGTAACGATTGTGTTCATATTCACGTTACAGGGTCACCAATAAAGCTGATTGGTAACCAGAGGGGTTACCAATAAATAGTTGTTAATAACCAGATGGGTTACTATTAAATATAAGTGGTAACCAGAGGGGTTACCAGTAAAGAGAGTTTACTATATCCAAAGTGGATATGATTTGAAATAAGCCACATTGTATTCATTATAAAAGATTTTCATTATCATTTAAAATAAATTTATTATTGTCTATCACCTTTGAGCTGATTACTTTGGCCCAAGTTTTTGTGTATGATGTCAAAAAATCCAAATTGTCATTTTTATTATGTAGGGGCTATCAATTCTGCTACTTAGATTAATCAAATATGTATTTTTTTATTTCGTTGGGGGTATACACAAATGGAAGAGGTTACATTCATTATAATATATATATACAAAAGTGGTGCAATAGTTAGGCCTGCCATCCAATTATGTAAATCCATTGTTAGTTATATTCAACACAACAGAAAGAATGCAAAGAAATAATGACTAGGAGATGATAAAGGATAGTGGGATAGGAAAGTGACGGGGAATGTCAGAGGATAACTAAAAGAGAGAGCAAATGTTGTACTGTACTCATACGAGAAAAGAAAAGAAAACATCTATCCAGTGTTATCTCGGATCATTTTGGTTAGGTAATTCTTTCATATACCTACTCGTACTATACGGATTTTAAAATAAGTTCAAACTATTGAAATTTTTGTTAAATGTTTCACAGATACGAGGAATGGTAGAATGTTTTCGGTGATTAGTTTTGTAATTTGGAATATAGAAAATATCAGTTTGTCGGGTTGTCCTATCTTATCCTGATATTCGACAAGATTATTTAGTAATCATAGATTTAGTATAAGACATCCGATTTGATAAGTTGAAATATACAAATTAGGGAATTATTAATTCGAATAAAGGCTTAAACAAGTACCTTTCCCGCCAACTTTGTCTAGTTTCAAGTGGGGTTCGAGGATTGAAGTTACGAGTATCCTATGATTCCAGTTTTAGATGGAGTTGATTACTAAATAGGTGTATATAAATTTAACGATATCGAGAATACTAAATGGTACGACTATTTTATGCTGTAAACTTTTCCGGAATAAGAAGTCAAAGGAAACTGTCTTTCATTTTATCTAGAGCTTTCTCGATTCACCAATATGAGCACGCATTAGTATTTGAAAGTTAAGGCCTTCCGAAGCTATTATTATGGAAATTTTAAATTAAGTCTCATAGAGAAGTTCGATTATTCTCAGCTTTCTTCAGTTACATCTCCAGCCGGAATCGTGGTGTGAGAGGTCGATATTGTCTTTTATAGTGAGAATGCTGAACGATTTTCTTTAAATGGTTTTTAGATGTCATGTCGTCGAAGTGTGAAAATAATCATTTGTTTTCAAAGTTAAGTGCTTCAGTAATTTAGAGCCTTTTATCCTTTTCAGGGGCTTTTGTGGAATAATTTAAAATTTGAAAAGGGAGTGTTCCGTGTGGGAAGGAAGTTTATATTCAAACTATTGAACTTAATGAGTTCACATATATACAAGAATGATTTTGAACTTTAAATTGCTTGAACGTTTAATTAGCATGCAATATATATTTGATTTATTTTTATAAATCTGAAGTTGGCAAATTATTATTCATTATTTAAAATGCGCTTATTTAACACCGGTAGTAAATGGATTAAATAACAAGCTTTTTTTTCTTACCCCTTGAGAATATCACCATAAAGGCCCCCATTCACAATCGTGCCATCCTTCCAAATGGCTTGCCATCACTCCAAAATGCGCTCGTGAATGTCATATCCCGCGCAGCCCAATTGGCCTGACACACCAAAATGGAATTCCAAACGATCGAAACTCTGTAGAACCGCGAAAACGGCGCGGCGCATCCTGTCGGCACGGCATGCTCGTGAGTGTGAAAACCAGCGGTACATTGCGCCATCTCATTGCGCCGAGCTGTTTGACACTCTCGTGAATACGAAAATACAACATTTTCTCTTTTTTTTCTATTTATATATAAACAAACCGCTAAATAGCAGTTGTATAAAACTCATCATCAGAATTATAACTCATTTTTACTTGAAAATTAAAAAAAAATAGAACTTATTAATGCGAAAGCGCCGATATGCGATGCACCGATATTGCGTATACTAATTTTGATGGCTCAATGGCGCGATGGCGCGCCCGTGAGTGTGATGAAAATTTGACAATGCTCCAAATGGAGCCGGTCCATATGGAACGACGCCGAATGGCACGTTCGTGAATGGGCTACTTAAGACGTTGGAATAAGATATTTCCACAACTAATTATTATGTAAGAATTCTCTCCTAATTATTATGTAAGAATTCTCATTGGATTTAGTAACTTGTGCCATAAAAAGCAAGTATCATGGGAATCGATGTGAATTCAATGTATTGCAATAATCATAATTTTAGAGTTGCTTAGTTTTGATGTGACTTACATAAAAGAACAACTGAAAATGAAGAGTCTTTAAATGAATTCTTATACATTTTATCAATAATATATTTTATTGTATTTTTGACTCAATCTAATTTTGATTACTTGGTTTTTAACAACTTCCGTAGCTCCTTGCTCACATTTCCACTACGCTTTCTAAGCTTTTTGTTACGTCTATGAAACGAAATTTTCTTTATATCGTGTCATAATGCGTTTTTTTTAACCAGGTGAAGATTTTCTTTCTTTGAGCATATCCCCGAATTTTGTTTTTTAAACATTATTAAAAATAAAGGGTGCTTTAATCTTTCCTTGTAAAAATTATACGGGGAAAAAACAATCACGCACATTTAAAAAATATTTTACATTCAGAGTTTTAAGTATTATTTCGAAACATTTAGTAACTTAGCAGGTGTGTGTCTCGTTTTAAATTTATTTCTTCCGTAATGGAAGGGCAAAAATATTTCGTGTGTCTTTACTCGAGTCAAGAGGATTTTTTCCCAGATGTTTTCTCGCATAGCTTACCTTCCCTCTCTTCCTGGCATCGGGTATTCTAAGAAAAAGTTATAATTAGCGAATGTCTCGGCCGTAATTCTTAATTACCAACCTCCTAAGATGGACCTAAGAAGAATCGCGTTCTTTAATATAATTACTTTTTGAATTTCTTTTTTTAATTTTGAGACTCGAAGCTGCGAGATTTTTCGGAGTATCAGATTCGTTGCTTTAAAATTGCCACACTTTTTTTTGTTTTTATCAAAAGTTTTTAAATTGTTATTGTTGGGATGAAAAATAAATTGTTTGTCAGCGAAAGGTCGTCATTTATATCCACGACCATCGAGATGTTTTCAATGTTGGAATTTGTTGTAAAGTTTATGTACTCTGTAGGTGAATGTCAAAATAGATTCTTGGACATATGAACGCGCTTTTAATATTTGCAATCGTCATATAAACCCTAATTTATTTTAAAAATTACTGAATAGTTTTTCGTGGTCACAGCCCATTTTTTTACTTATGTAAATAAATATTTTGTAAACTTTTTGTGGTCTAAATTTATTGATTAGATCACATTTATCTAGATCAGTGTTTTTCAATCTGTGGGTTGCGACACTTGGGGGGGGGGGGGGGGGTCGCGAAGCCTTACTCGGGGTTCGCCGTCAAAAGTAAAAGGCAAGGTTCTATACTACAATACAAAACACAGTTTCAGTGAGAAGGATGGGCTCGTTTATTTTTCAAAAAATTGTCATATCGTGGTGCTATTTTTTAAATGTTAATTATCAAATCATTTCTAATTGAAGTCTATTTCTCTTTTTAGTTGATGAGAAAGTCAGTTTACAGAGGTAAGAAGTGGCGAATGCCACTGATAATTTTGGAGCTTCCTTTGTCAGCTCTGGATATTCTTGTTTTCATCCAAAACACGTCAACACTTTGCGAATGAAATTCCATCTTAAGCATGCCGTCAGCAGCTTAATCTTTATAACGAATCTTCTCTTCTTCTTCGTGGCCTCTTCCCAACTTATCGTCGATGAAGACTTTTGGGGTCAGCTCTCCTCGTCCTCAAGCTGTACACTCTTCGGTTCTGGGCCGCCTCCAATGTCAATTCTTGTTTCATCAATTGTGAACTCCTTTGCGCCACCCATATATTTTTTGGTCTTCCCCTATTCGTTGATCGGGGGATGTCTACGGCCATAGCTTGGTTCACAATGTGATCCTCGGGTCTTCTTAATATGTGACCATACCATCTCAATTGTCTTTCTTCTAATTTGTTGTTAATGCCTGTCACTCTTAAGCTTCCGCGAATGTATGAACTTTTTATTTTGTCTTTTAGAGTCACCCCCGCTGACCATCTTAGCATACGCATCTCGGTGGTTTCCATTTGCCTATGGATGGTGTTGTACATCGTCCAACATTCGGAGCCATACAGTAGCGCAGGTCTGACAATTGTCTGATATATTTTTCCTTTTAGTTTAGTTGGCATTTTTGGGTCACACAAAACTCCTGTCATAGCCCTAATCTCTATAATGAATATAGGTAACAAAATAGAGAAATAGATACTTAACTTTTTGTCTGACTATTGTAAAAGAGTCGCGTATTCAAAAAGATTGAAAAACAGTGATCTAGATGATAACATTATCATCAATTTATTTATTAAATTGCCAAAAGGCAGTTTCTTTCAACCAACCAGAGTTGATGTGAATATACAAAACAATGTATACTATGGCAATAAGGTTTTGACATGACAAAAATAAGATAAAATAAAGATAACGGAAGAAAAGCAAAACAAATATTAAATATAACAACAGTTCATAGTAGTGATAGGAAAACAAAATGATAAAAAAAAAAAAATAATAATGAGGAGAGAAAGAGAAATCGAGTATTATCAGATAGATATTTTTGCTTTAACCTTTTTTGAATATGTTTAATGAGATAGACGACGTAATATTAGGACTTTTTTTCTTAATTTTAATCTTTATAAGTATAGTATTCTATGAATTAGAAGCTACAACATCATTGGTTTCTTCCGAATCATCTGTGAGGATCATTGTGATTCTACGGTCTATTTTTATCTAAATCCATTCAATACCTTACGTCGATTTTCATCCTTGACGTATAGTTTTCGACGGTTCACTTTTTCGCATTCTCGTGATGTTCTCAATTTCCTCTCTGGTTTCATCCAATCTCACGGAATATATATTTTTAGTATCCACGATCCGGGATTCCCTTCAAAACCATTACACTTCCTTCCTGGAAATATTTCTGTCGAGTCGTTTCTTTTCATGCCAACAATCGAAGAACATTTGTCAAGAAATTGCAACGCAAACCATTTGAAGGGTGTGTGATTTTGAAACTTTTCAGCTGTTGAAAATGTATTTTTGATATGCCAGAATGGATTAATTTAGTCCCTATTTTAGTCATAAAAGTTCATAATATAATCATTTTACACTTTAAATATCATATTGGATAATATACAAAAAAAAATACATTAGGAAGTCATTAGGAATTTTTAAAACTATGCAATAGAGTATAGACCAAACCATTATCAGCAGTTTTGATAACTACATTCCCCTTCTAAGAATAAATTTTGTATTCTGACATAAGCACATACCTATTTAAATTTAAAGATATAACTTTGTATTAACCACGTTTTAAAAACGTGGTTAATACAAAGTTATATCTTTAAATTTTATTTGTTAAATATGAACCACAAAGTTAACATTCAAACATTTGAAAACATACCTATTTATTTATTTATTTATTTATATCATCTCGACACTTATAAAATCATTTATAAATACTATCCCAACCTCACTAGGACTACGCCTGTTTCGAGGTTGGAGATTTACAATATTATATTGATACATTACATCTACATCCATGCACCCGCCACACAAAAATACAATATTTATTATACGCAGTTTAATTCACTATTGTATTACCTATATAAGTTGTTTTGTTCACAAAACTCGTGTAGTATTTAGTGTTGAAATTGTCTCTATCTAAATAATTGTATATTTAATTGTATTTACGTTAAAATAATGAACAGTACCAATAAAATATGGAACGAAGTTTATCAGACCTCGACCGATTTTTTTTTTTTAACATTTCCACGTAGGGGACACCAGCTATTAGGATTTGGGTCCATTTTACTCTTCCGAAGAAGCGCACTACGTAGCGTTGGGAGGGGTTTGCAATCTAGAAAGAGTTTATTAATTCGGATTTTAAAAAGACCCGGGTTGTACGAAGGTGGAAACACAGAATTCGGAAGATCGTTCCACAGTCGGGCTGCTGTATTAATAAAAGAGTTCGAGAAGCGACTGGTTCTTATATCAAAATATTAGAATATAACCAAATTCTTATATTCTGATAGAAGCGAATATCAGAATATAACCAAATAAAGGACGAGGATATTATTAAACAGTTGTTTTATTTTATTCGGAAAATATACAGCGTACATAATAATAATAAAAAAATGATACATACAATTTCATGCCTTAAGTAACAAATATTACTCTGTTTAAAATTTGAAATTTTAATAGCAAAAGTAAAAGGAACAAGCAAACATTTTCTGGTTAAAATTACTATGCACAAACTAATGTTAAAATTGAAATAACTAATGTTATAATTAAATTATGTTTAAATATAAAATCGTAGACACGATGAAATTAAATATGTTATAAGATAATAACAATAATTAATAATCCCTCCTTTTCCCCATTTTATTTTCATTATGTATTGTATTTTTTTTATTATCAATTGTTTTTTTTTTCTTCTCTTATAATTGTTATTCTTTTACCTGCTGCTCAGCATACTAGTTATTTGTAATTCATTAATTTAAATAGAAGAAAACCATATTGGCTTGTAATAATTTTAAAAGCACCAAATGTAACGAAACAATTAACAAAGCTGTAGTTTTCTGAAATAAAATAAATAAATAAATAAATAAGATGGTTTGGGCGCACGGAAAGAAATAATGTACCCATTCAAAACTGATGAAAGTTGTGTGAATAAATGTTGGTACGACTTTTTAAATGAAACCCAAAGATTTATGAATTGAAAAACGTATGCTAGACCATGATAGATTGTATATAAAAAATGAAAATGTGATGTTCGGTCTTTGTCAACCATAAATAGCGATCTGGCGTGATGATTTTGTGTACATGGTTAGTAGGTAATATCGTTATAATGTTTTAAAATGTATTATTTTTTCTTAGGAAGGGATTTTGTAAATTTGGGAGTTTACCACAGAATTGATTTAACTTATTTGAACAACGATTTCCCGTAGAATTATCTGCGTGTTTGTTTCCCTTGCAATCGGCGTATTTGCAGTGTAATTAATTATATTCCCACAAAATTCTGTTCTCTCTAGAGCTACGAAATTCCAATTTGACACATTCCTATTGGGTGTTTTCGCTTCGTCGAATATTTTACCCAACAAAGGTCACGCTATAACAAACTTGTGTGTAGATCAGACATTCTTGTACTTGGCTACATGTTTTCACCCATTCCGCTTTTGTGCTTTGCTTACTTTGCCTACTTATGTAGAAATCCTCTTAGGATAGTGTTTTTTTCTCCCAAATTTTCACTGCATAGCCTCCAGCCATCATTGTTAAAAATACGTATTCTCAAGTTTTTCAAACACGCGTAAATGCTGAGAGCAAAGAGCTCTTCTGAATTTCTTTTTGTTTTGAATTTTGTAACTGGATTTTGTGTTTGTATATTATGATATTTAAGGTTTGTATTTGTGATATATCTTGTTTTTTACAATGAAAATATATTTTACAATTTCGCAATTATCTGAAGTATCGTAGTGGGAGTGTATTGTATTTTATTTATATATCATACTTCTCCGCTTTTCAAGCACATGACTTACATACATACAATTAAATAAAGTACAAATCATATTGACTTTATTTAAACTGATATTGGTGCAAACCAATCCTTAGTATTGAAACCACGAAGAAATAAATACTTCTCTAGACCCGTTTCAAGTTTTTTATCGAATTGCATTATTTCCAACTTTTAGCGTTAAGAGTTTCGTCCAGTTCTTAGAAACAAGATTTGCGTAATAAATAATTTTAAATGAATTACTCTACTGCTAGGAATCGCACCCAGGATGTCAGTGCAGAAACCAAACAACTGTCCACCACGACACGGCTTTCTATGATATTCTGCGATTGAATTTGAGATCTCTGACCTAGGAGTCAGATAAATTTTTTAACCTATTAAATATAATTTTTCTTGACTTGAGATCATAATTATTGTATTATTTGGGCAAATTAAATACGTGATTTAAACATCGAAAACATTTTTATGGCAACTTCTTGAATACTTTTTTTTAATCAATATGTCCTTGTTAACAAGTATAATATATACATCTTTATACGTTTCCTAAAATAAGCATAGCTCGAGGCAGGATTCGAACTCGCGACCACTGGATTACTAGTCCAGCGCGCTAACCGCTCTGCCATCGACCCATCTATACTCGTTTAAATTTTTCGATTTTTAAATAGATCTGGTATTATTTGCAGAGGTTGGTATTTTTTCACCAGTGAGCTCACGTTAACCTTCAATTTACTTTATATATCTATTTTTTTACATATTTGCTGTATTTTTCGTCGAAGTCATTGAATTGAAATTCTTGTGAATAAGTCTATTTCTCTTTTCACACTTTTGTGCTGACTAATTCTAGTAGGGTCATAACGTATTAATCAGAAGGTTTTCTATGGAATTTCGATGTGAGACTTTTTATAATATATTCCTTTAAGTTGAAGGTCGAAAGCATTTTCGATGCCTTTGAACTTTGTTGTTATGATCCTTACTTAATTAGTGTTAAACATGTATAAGTATACTTTGAACATTTTCTATCGACTTGATAACTATGTAGTTTTATATTAATATACCTTTCGAATATAACTGTATTATATTTATTTCTTAACCGATTAACACAATACAATTGTTCTAAGGTAGAGGCGTTTACATTGTGGAAATTCATTTTAATAAATTATTAAAATAACAATATAACTTTGTTTATTTCCACTTATTTATTTTTATTCCACAACTAGTTTCAAGAACTACCGTTCTCTTCTTCAGGTGGGTTTAAACTAAAAACTAATTTGGTGTGGTGTGTGGCCGTGTCATAGGTATAGCGGGAGGTGGGGGTAAGGGGGGAAGTGGGCGTTGCCCTAACGGGAACATGGATAATAATGGTGAAGTGTTGGGTTGTGTCTGGTTGTTAATTATTTTCTTGTGACTTTTTATGGCTTCGTGGATTTCTAATGTCTCTAAATTATTTTGTTTCAGTCCGTATGTATGTTTATGTAATAATTGTGCGTTTGTATTGTCAAATGTATGATTTTCTTGTATTAGGTGGTTTGCATATTCTGAGAAACCGTGTCCATTTAGGCAGCGTTTATGTTCTTTAACTCTAGTTTCAATTGTCCGTCCTGTTCTCCCTATGTAAATACTGTCACAGTCCCCACATTGCAATTCATAAATTCCACTTTGTTTCAGATTACTTGTTTTATCTGTGTTGTTTTTCAGTATACGTCCTATATTATTGTCTGTATACAAGGCTGGTTTTATGTTTAAAGGAAGATGTCTCGTTATATCGTGTGTAATTTTATTAAGATATATAATTTTTCTCCAATTTTTGCCAGTCTCTCGTGGTTTTGGTTTGTATATGTATTTATGAATGATGTTTGTACGTGTTTTTCTGTTTAATATTTTATGAACTATATCTTTCTTGTAACCATTATTAAGAGCTATAGTTTCTATTGTTCGTAACTCCTTGTTATAGTCTGTCTTATTTAACGGTACCTTGAGTAATCTAGTGATCATTGAATGAAAGGCTGCCATTTTGTGTGTGATTGGGTGTTGTGAAGTATTATGAATGATATTGTCAGTGTATGTTGGTTTTCTAAATATGTTAAACGTAAAGGTATTATTTGTTATTTTTATGGTCAGATCTAGGAAATTTAGAGTTCTGTCTTTTCCGTTTCCATTGTGAATTTGATTTTATTGTGTAGTGTATTAAGGTGTGTGAGAAATTTTTGTAGTTGTCGGTCCGTACCCGTCCATATGCAGAAAATGTCATCAACATATCTATACCACAACAATACATTTTTTATATATTCCTTATTTTTAGTGTTATCAAATAAGTTATTTTCAAAATTATTCAATTTGATAAATTCACTACCCGATCGTAGAATTGTATCTTGTTTGTATTTTGGTGAGCATCATAATTGGAATTCACGTTGACATTTGATTTTTTAGTTTTACTTTTATTGGTTATGAGTGATTTGAGTTTCTTGTCTAAGGTTTCTTTTTTCTTGTGGGCACTCGCACTTCCATATGATCGAACTTTATCGTCGAATAGATCCCATTCTACACTATGTAGTACACTTGTTAATTCAGTATGTAAGAACTTCAAGTACATTTTCAAATTATTTCTTTTTATAAATAAGTTTTTTATTTCGTCTTTAATCCATATTACTTTTGCTTTCTCTATAGATGTCGCTGCACTTTTTGATGTGAGTAATTTGTTCACCAATGTTCCTATCACGGAAAGTTAAAATATTATTAAAAATTTAACAGAAAATTTGAATGATGGAAACTTGGCAAACGAATTGCAAAAATTATTTAGTGTTTGTATGGAACAAAATTATTTTGTTTATAATGGAAAAATATATACACAAACGGACGGTTTGGCAATGGGACAACCAACCAGTCCACTAATAGCAGACATCTTCATGAATAATTTTGAAAATAACTTATTTGATAACACTAAAAATAAGGAATATATAAAAAATGTATTGTTGTGGTATAGATATGTTGATGACATTTCTGCATATGGACGGGTACGGACCGACAACTACAAAAATTTCTCACACACCTTAATACACTACACAATAAAATCAAATTCACAATGGAAACGGAAAAAGACAGAACTCTAAATTTCCTAGATCTGACCATAAAAATAACAAATAATACCTTTACGTTTAACATATTTAGAAAACCAACATACACTGACAATATCATTCATAATACTTCACAACACCCAATCACACACAAAATGGCAGCCTTTCATTCAATGATCACTAGATTACTCAAGGTACCGTTAAATAAGACAGACTATAACAAGGAGTTACAAACAATAGAAACTATAGCTCTTAATAATGGTTACAAGAAAGATATAGTTCATAAAATATTAAACAGAAAAACACGTACAAATATCATTCATAAATACATATACAAACCAAAACCACGAGAGACTGGCAAAAATTGGAGAAAAATTATATATCTTAATAAAATTACACATGATATAACGAGACATCTTCCTTTAAACATAAAACCAGCCTTGTATACAGACAATAATATAGGACTTATACTGAAAAACAACACAGATAAAACAAGTAATCTGAAACAAAGTGGAATTTATGAATTGCAATGTGGGGACTGTGACAGTATTTACATAGGGAGAACAGGACGGACAATTGAAACTAGAGTTAAAGAACATAAACGCTGCCTAAATGGACACGGTTTCTCAGAATATGCAAACCACCTAATACAAGAAAATCATACATTTGTCAATACAAACGCACAATTATTACATAAACATACATACGGACTGAAACAAAATAATTTAGAGACATTAGAAATCCACAAAGCCATAAAAAGTCACAAGAAAATAATTAACAACCAGACACAACCCAACACTTCACCATTATTATCCATGTTCCCGTTAGGGCAACGCCCACTTCCCCCCTTACCCCCACCTCCCGCTATACCTATGACACGGCCACACACCACACCAAATTAGTTTTTAGTTTAAACCCACCTGAAGAAGAGAACGGTAGTTCTTGAAACTAGTTGTGGAATAAAAATAAATAAGTGGAAATAAACAAAGTTATATTGTTATTTTAATAATTTATACAATACAATTGGATTTTCAGAAGTGTAAATATGAACGTAAATTATCCAAGCAAACGACATTTTTGAATACGAAGTTCATTTATTGTATTACTGGCTATTCATTATTAATATACCTTTAATTTTTTCATGAGATGATGCATAATTATTAATGAGGTGATAAAAAACAAGATTAAAAAATTCTCGGTCTGTTATCTGTGCCTACCGCGAGGGACGTTTTTCATAGATCAAATTTTTCATACTTTTTGTGCACACTTTCTGGATTCATATGCCAATGTACCTAATATTGTAGAATTTCCTTCTATTGGTAAATTTTGTCATTTTATCCATAGACCATTAGTTGAAGTTTGTATGTTTTCACTAATATTAATGGTGTACATAATGATGATTTCTTCTAGTATTTTTTTATTCATTTCCTTCCTTTACTCTGCTTTCCCCCCATGAATTTATAAAAGCATGATATGACTTTATTTCGTCTGATATATATTATTCTCCATTCCTATGTTATTCTTCTTTTTCGATCTTTGGCCTTCTTCAACTTTTGCCTTCAAACCCGTCTGTCCTCAGTTGCCGTCCTCCAGTTTGTAACACTTAAGAGCTGCGCTGCATCCCTCCTCACCTCGTCCTCCCATCGCAACCTGGGTCTTCCTATTTTCCTTCTTCCTCCTGGATGGCCAGTGATAATTCGCATATTTGGCATTCTCTGAACATGTCCAGCCCATCTTAATCTCGATAGTCTTATACATGTTGAGATACTGGGCGATACATATGTATATCCTGTACAGTTCATTGCTTTGCCTTGTACGCCACTCTTTCCCATCTTTCACTGGACCGCATATACGGCGGAGAACTTTCCTCTCAAATATGTCCAAAGCTTCAGCGGATTTTATTGTAAGTTTTTACGTCTCGCACCCGTATGTAACCACAGTCCTAATAATTGTATAGGTTTGTTTTGGTTTTCCTGTGGTAGTTTCGAGATTTAAACATTTGCACTAAGGAGAAGTATGTCCTGTTACCTGCTGAGATTATTTTCTTAATTTCTTCCGCTTCCTCCTTGCATTCCGTGAGATAAGATCCCAGTATTTGAATTATTCCTATGCTATAGTGTAAAGATTTCGCATTTTTTTAATGTTTATTAGTCCTAAAGAAATTATATTTTTATGTATTGGTTAATACTTGGGTTTCTTGGAAGATTCGTTTTACCTATTGGTCCGTGTTTTTTTTTTACTTGATTTTAACTTCTAAATATATATTGTAAGTACGTATGTGTGTTAAACAATAATTTATAGATGAAAATCGTATGTCTGTAAAAAATAAAGATCTTACCAAATGTAATATATTATATGTAGATAGATAATTTGTTACTACGCTAACCTATTTTTCACGTTTTTAGCAAAATATACGTTCTTGGAAACTTACCAACTAACATTTCAAGTAGTTTATAATAAAAAGAAACAGTTTTTCTAGGTTTAGTCATTGGATATCAACCTTTAGTGATTTAATTCTATTTTCATCTCACTTTTATATTCACGAATTAATAATCCTCAAAGGGAAATGGCAATGTTCAGCTGGCAATCGTCTTACCTTTGCTCGGTCTGTATCTCTTCATTGTATTTAATTCAAAATGGCTCCGACAGCTACCACTACCAGCAGTTCTTTTAGCGTGATCTTTTTATGGGTGTATGTGGGGATGTTTTCAGCTTATCGACAGAAAAAAATATTTGAATTTCTTGAAAAGAAGATATAAACCAAATGAATATTATATAGTTATGTTGATGAAATAGTAAGTAACGTACTACAAATGAAAAAATAATGTAGTTAAGTATTTATTAAATGTGAACAGCAAAATGCAAAAATATCTATCTGAGAATACCTGATTTCTTCTTCCTCTCCTTATCCTTTTGTTTTCCTATCATTGCTATCATCTGTTATTATATTATATTCAATAGAAAAAATATCTATCTGAGAATACCTGATTTCTTCTTCCTCTCCTTATCCTTTTGTTTTCCTATCATTGCTATCAACTGTTATTATATTCAATTTTTGTTTGTCTTTTTTCTTTTTGTTTCTTTGCTTCTGTTATCTTTATTATATCTGTTTGATATCGAATGATGGACAAATCAAAATACCTTTGATTCCCGCCAAAATCCTTCCACAACTGCTTCCTTCCCCCTAGCGGTCAAAACCGAAAGGATGAACACTCGCAAAAACGTCGTCTCGATACATTAGTCAAATTCGTCGCTCGAAAAACGTCGTCTCGATGTAATCAGTCAAATTCGTCGCTCGAAAAACGTCGTCTCGATGTAATCATTCAAATTCGTCGCTCGAATAAAATCGTCTCGTTTCGTCGATCTATACATGTCATCATCGTTTTATAATATAAATCATCATCATTATCGTGTGTGTTATTGTGTTATCGTGTTGTACTTTTTGTTTTGTTATATGTGAGAGAAGAGGACTCGAGGAGTATCATAACAAGAGAACGAGATCAAAGGTTAGTACCGCTCCTTGGTCATATCCCATCCAACACACATTACAGATAAACAATTCAATTCATAAATTTCGATATACAGTCCATTATTTATTTAGCCCGATGTGCAATCGGCGCTAACATTTTGGTCCTTCGAGCCGGATTTTTGAACTTTTTTTGTCTTACAAATCGCATTTTTAAATCTTTTTGTCTTAAAAATTGCATTTTAACATTGGTTATTCGTCAGATATATTGTATTTTTGGCATTCTGTCATAAAATATTCATTATCAACCGTAATTATTCAATTTTGCATTATTTCAACGTTGAATTGGTTACTTGTATTGTGTGTAAAATACCTATTTCTCTCCAAATTTGCCATCATTCGATCGATATTGTTCAATCAAAACAAGTCGGTATTTTGTAAATTTTCGTTGTAACATTTCAACATAAATTCATAGGATTGTTCGTACTTCAGTCGATTTCGTACAGTCGTAAATTTGCGAACATTTCGTCTGTCAGTTGGGTCAGCTGTTTGATAGCTCGCGGCCATTTTGTTTTATTGTTTACATTTTTCCGATGACAGTTGACATTTCGGTATAGTTTATTCGATTTGAAATAATAAAACATCGCATTTAATTATAAATTAAATATATTTACATTCTATTTTACAATGGCTATCATTAGATACAGATTAGCACGTTTAGACCTGCAAAGTGTATTTAATTGTGCATTTAAAGCGCAGACATCTGATGAATTGGATGACAGGTTAACATTGCAATCGAGATTCAAGGAAATTGAATCAATTAAAGACAATTTTGTACAAAACCATATCGCGTTAGAGTCTTCTAAGAAAGATGATGTTGATTTGAAAACTCATCAGGAAAATTATGTTGAATTTATGGAAACTTTTCATAAAATTAATGTCATTTATTCGAAGATTTTTCCTATAGTAGAACCGAATATGCCTAGCGAATATGCACCATATAATCGAAATGTTTGTTTACCCAAACTCAATTTGGTATCATTTTCGGGAAAATATACAGAGTGGATGAACTTTATAAGTACATTCAATTCATTAATTCACAGTGATAAAAGTTTACAACGTGTACAAAAATTTCATTATCTGCTGAGTACTTTGACAGGTGAAGCATTAAATGTAGTAAGGCATCTACCTATTTCTGAAGATAATTATTTAATTGCATATCAACTTTTACAAAAAAGATTCGAAAACAAAAGACTCATAGCAGACATTCACATGGAAAACATTCTATCGTGTTCATTAAAATCTCGTAATGAATTAAGTGCGTTTATAGGCACCATCAAAGAAAATATATTAGCATTACAGGCATTAAAATTTCCAACAAAGGAATGGTCATTTATTTTATTACACATCATACTTCGCAAATTACCTATCGATATTAGAACAATTTTTGAAACCTCTCATCATCGAGAGGAGATCCCATCATTTGAACAATTAATAGAATTTCTGGAAATACAATGTCGGGCTAAAGAAAACGCTTGTCATATTGCTAGTGAAAATATCAATAAACATTCAAAACCCAAATCGTACAATTCGTTCTTGTCCAATACGGACAATAATATACAGCGTGTGAAATGTGTCGTATGTAATGAATTGCATTCATTATTTCAATGTTCTAAATTTCTTTCTATGTCACCTAAAGAAAGATACTATGTCGTCAAGGAGAATCGTATTTGTTTGAATTGCTTGTCCAAATCTCATTTGTTGAAATATTGTTCATCTCGCTCTTGTAAATTATGTTCATCAAAACATCACACATTGCTTCATTTTACATCAACTAATAAAATAGTGAATCCATCGTCAAATGATAACGCACCTAACCACGATGTCGTTGTCAATTCAGATTCTGTTTTCTCGGCTAAGGCAGCGATCGTAGACAGAATGGTGTATACCAATCATAGTAATTGTAGTATTTTGCTATCGACAGCTATTGCAGAAGTCAGGGATAAGACAGGGAGATATCAGAAGGTTCGTGTACTTTTGGATAGCGCGAGTCAAGCGAATTTTATTTCGGAAAATTGCGCCACTCGCTTAGGATTTAAATATATTAAAAAAAACATTCCAATTCGTGGTATCTGTCAGATGCAATCAATGGCCAACAAAGGTGTAGTCGAAGGCCAGGTGCGAGCAGTTGGTTCACGTGAACCACTGTTTGATATAGAAATGATAGTTTTATCCAATATTTGCAGTAACATGCCTAGTCAAAAAATCAATTTTAGTCATTGGGAACATGTTGAAAATTTAAAATTAGCGGATCCAGAATTTTATGCCCCTGGACCCGTGGATATATTACTTGGAGCAGCCGTTTTTCCTCTGTTATTGAAGTCAGGAAAAATAGTTGGAGAGAAAAATGAGCCTACAGCCTTAAATACAGCATTCGGTTGGATTTTAATGGGAAATATAGATGTAAATTCGTCCAAGGTTCTTAATACATTTTTTACATCATCGGAACGTAGCATTGAGAACTCGCTCAGTCGTTTTTGGGAAATAGAAGAGCCTCCACAGATCGTATCCCCATTACAATCGCCAAATGATATTCGCTGCGAAGATATCTTTCAGAAAGAACATCGTCGTGATAGCTCTGGAAGATATATTGTGCCGTTGCCGCTCGTAGAAAATGCTCAGGAATTAGGTTCAACACATGACATTGCACTATCTCGCCTTCATCATCTAGAACGTAGATTAGCTCGTAATCTCAAACTTAAGGAATTGTACGTACAATTTATGAGAGAATACGAAGCTTTGGGTCACATGACAGAATCAACCTCTGTAGACATGAAGTCAGTCAAATATTTCATCCCTCATCATTGCGTATTTAAGGAACATAGCTCATCAACAAAACTTCGTGTAGTGTTTGACGCAAGTTCTCGTTCTTCGTCTCAAGTATCCTTAAATGACATACTTCTGTGCGGACCAAAGTTGCAAACAAATATCGTAGATCTGATGTGCAGATTCCGAATTCATCCTATAGTTTTCACTGCAGATATTTGCAAAATGTTTAGGCAAATATTGATTCTTCCAGAATATACATCATATCAACATATATTGTGGCGGGAGAGTGTCGATCTGCCTGTCAAGCAATATACTTTGGAAACTGTTACATATGGCACAGCATCTGCCCCTTATTTAGCACAGCGTTCACTCCGACAACTCGCCCAGGATGAAGGTGTCAAATATCCCGAAGCAGCTATCATTTTAAATGAAAACACATATATCGATGACATTCTGGCTGGCGCAGACACCATTACGCATGCTCAAAAGTTGCAACAGGACTTAAGGAATTTGGTATGTCTTGGAGGCTTTACGTTACGTAAATGGTACAGTAATTGTGTCGAGGTTTTGTCTGATATTCCTGTTGAAGATCGCGAAACACCAATTTCTCTTGATTTTGACCAAAGTCAAACAATTAAGGTATTAGGTATTTATTGGGATGCTGCGAACGATTCATTTTCATATTATTTCACCAAGATGGAAAACAAATATACCAAAAGATCTATATTGTCCAATATTTCGAAAATATATGATCCTATCGGATTTTTGAGTCCAGTTCTGCTATTCGTAAAATGTTTGTTACAAGAGTTATGGAAACTCACACTCGCGTGGGACGATGAAGTGCCTAATTACATTCAGAAACAATGGAGATTGGTCCTTTCATCTTTATCTCTGTTGTCAAATATTAAAATTCCTCGTTTTTTCGGAATTACTAAACCTATGGAGTACCAACTTGTAGGTTTTGTGATGGGTCTGAAAAAGGATATGGTGGTGTTGTCTATCTTCGTTCGTTTGATTCTGATTCAAATACAATCGTTCGTTTGTCAATAGCTAAATCGAGAGTAGCGCCGGTAAAACCTCTATCAATCCCTTGTCTCGAACTTTCTGATGCTCTCTTATTATCTAACATTTTGAAATATTTACTTAACACTTTAGGTAATAAAATTTATATTCAAAAAATATTCGCCTTAACTGATTCAACAATCGTACTCGTAATCGTAGTAATCGTAATCGTAGCGTGGCTGAATACACCTCCATATATGCTAAAAACATTTGTATGTTATCATGTTACTAAAATCATAGAAACACTCATGAACAGATTGTCACGCTGGCAACTTTTGAAAAAACTGACACAACACTTCTGGAATCGTTGGCGAAGGGAGTACCTTCACACCCTTCAACGACGCAGTAAATGGACATCTAGTTCAGCCAATTTGAGCATTGGTGATTTAGTGCTCATTGAAGATTCGCAATCGCCACCTATGCAATGGCCACTAGGACGTATTACAGAATGTTTTCCATGTTCTGATAATATCCTTCGTGTCATGAATGTTCGCACCTCGAAAGGCATTCTCAAGCGTCCTACTATCGTTAAACTATACAAATCGCCTGTATAGACATACATATACATATTTTGTCGTGTTGTTTCGTTTATGTTCATTTATTCATTCACTTTCGTTAATCGTACATACATCATTCATCATCGTTATCTATTTTGTTGTATGGTGCATATTATAGCTTGGGTATATTCTATATCGTTGGAGATAATACCTTCTCATCCAGTATTGCTTGTGTTGATTGCGGTTCATACAATGTCATTCATTTTGTCATTTATTTCTTATTGTCGTGAGTCAACTTTCATTTATCGTTGTTTTGAGGAAAGCCTATATTTCCTCAAGGCTGGGAGGATGTTTGATATCGAATGATGGACAAATCAAAATACCTTTGATTCCCGCCAAAATCCTTCCACAACTGCTTCCTTCCCCCTAGCGGTCAAAACCGAAAGGATGAACACTCGCAAAAACGTCGTCTCGATACATTAGTCAAATTCGTCGCTCGAAAAACGTCGTCTCGATGTAATCAGTCAAATTCGTCGCTCGAAAAACGTCGTCTCGATGTAATCATTCAAATTCGTCGCTCGAATAAAATCGTCTCGTTTCGTCGATCTATACATGTCATCATCGTTTTATAATATAAATCATCATCATTATCGTGTGTGTTATTGTGTTATCGTGTTGTACTTTTTGTTTTGTTATATGTGAGAGAAGAGGACTCGAGGAGTATCATAACAAGAGAACGAGATCAAAGGTTAGTACCGCTCCTTGGTCATATCCCATCCAACACACATTACAGATAAACAATTCAATTCATAAATTTCGATATACAGTCCATTATTTATTTAGCCCGATGTGCAATCGGCGCTAACAATATCCATTTTGTATTTTTGTCCTGTCTTTATTGCCATAGTACACATTTTTTTGTATATTTTCATCATCATCAACTCTTGTTGGTTGGAGAAATTTCCGTTTGGCAATAAACCCGCCAGTGTGCAAATTATGTGTACAAGAAGAAATAAACAAATATTAAATAAGTGGATATTTATAATGAATGACAATATGGCGTTCAGCTCTACATACATTATATGCACATTCTCATCAATTAAGTTAATTATTATATGAATGTTTTTTTTGCACAAGACTAAGACTGCAATCTGATCATGCATTTGCTCATTTCTAATCACAGTGTGTTTCTATGTATATTTGTTCACGTAGATTGGTATGTATTCTTCAATTATACATACTTTCGCCATCGACAGTTAAATCTCAATGAGTAATATACAATTTTAAGTTTAATATTCGTTTGATCTGTGTATTTACTTCTTTGAAACTTTAAGAATCACTGGATGTGTTGTATCTTTGGTTTACTTTCTTATTTTCAAAAGTTGACGATTGGCTGTGAAAGATGATATTATATTAGATACCTGTACAGTATGTTGATTTCTGGTAGACCGCAAATTTATCAGCTTCCCGGTATCCGTTTCCTTCGCGTTTTGCCTTTTTATGCGATGAGGCTCAAAACAAGTTACGCTAGCATAGAACCACTTCGCATCGAGCCAGTTCACTCTAATGCCAAGTCGAACTGTTGCATATCGTTTGTCATTATCTTTCAGAATGTTGGATATAGAGAGAAGGGAATATTGCACCTACCTGGTGGCGAACTTCTTCCTTCGTATCGGCAGGTCTTCACGAAAGGCACCCACTCTAATATCTATATCACAACACAATAATGTTGGTATAACACCCTACTTCCAAACACGGTTTGGGTATTATATGCTCACGGCGCGTAGTTTTAGTTGATCGATATAATAACGTGAAATATGTATATTTCGTCTTGTATCGAAATTATTGAACTTCAAATTGATTATAATAACTAGTGATGTAAGTAGCAATACATTTTGGGATTGGAAAGAGTTGGAAGTATTGAACATTTACCGAACACAGAATATTGTTCATATGTTCGTGTCACTGTTTTCTGGGCCTTTCTTTTATTATCTTTTAATTTCGTTAATTTTCTTTATCAGTCGTTCTATTTTCATTTTCCAAATGGTCAAAACTTTCAATGGGCTGTAATAAATACAATTTTAACTTTTTTACTGTTACAAAATTTTGTTCGAGTTAATAAAATAATATCGTCAATATGAGATAGGATAAATTGTGTTTAGTTCAAACGAAAATCAACTCATCAATCCGATTTAAGTGAAAATAATTTACTTTATGAACCACTTTTCAATGGACCGTCTAGTATAGAATACTCCTGTAATATTTGATGTGAATGTGACTTTACCAAAATCTAAAAAACACGTTGTTACTTAACGTAAAATTATCGCTATTTTTTTAATCGTAATAATAAGTCGGTTCAGGACTTCTATTTTCTTGCAATGGAACGAGACATATTGGCCTATATAAGGCGTCTCTTTAGGCGTAAACATGATAAATATAAAAAGAAAATGGCAGCACCTACGTTCCAATATTTTGCGATGTAATCGTACCGAAGCATAATATTTAATCCTGCTTAAGATCTTTAAAGTTTTGGTTATAATTGGCGTTGTTAATTTGAACTCTGAAGTAATATGATAGTTATTCACGCATTGGGAAACTTTCTAGAACTTCAAACGGTATTGCTTCGCTGGGGAAATTAATAAAGATATTGTTGACGCCAATATGTCATTATAATTATTGTCGCATTTTTTATATCAAATGACATATAATATTGTTGCAACTGCTGCCCACCCTACATCCAAAAAATCAGTCTCCTTTCAAACCGCGTCCTGTTGACACCACCCACATCTCACCCGTTTTACCGCTCCTCATAACTCACCGAAATTCGCCATAATTGTTTTCTTACCGCCTGTGTGTGTGTGGGATCCTAGTGAAAATTGTGACCATCTAACAAGGCAGAGCACCAAGGAAAAGTCAAGTAAGTGAGTGTTCCTTTATCCTTCCTTTGCCTTGCAGTGGTTGCAACGAAACGCCCTTTAAAAATACAGTCCATTTTTCACTTCTACTTAATCTTTATCTTTAATTTCATATTCGCGTCTTCAGATATATTATGTAGTATTACATACCCAAGAAGTAGATAATACTTTCATTGAATTGTGCAAGGCAGGGATAATGAGATTTAAAGAAAATTGCGCTTTTTGTATGTACCATTTTGCTAAAGTTTTCATATAAGTGTTTTTTTTCTTCTATAGAGTAAGAAATAAAAACATAAGGATCTTTCAGATCTAGGGGTGTCATGCCTGTCAATATTGACAGTGCTTCGGTGGGACTCGTTCCATACGCTTTGGATAAAGCTATAAGAGCGAATCTTTGGCCTGAGAGCAAAATTCTTCGTATGTGATGAAGCCCACAAGCGTGAGACCAGCAGCCGGCTGCATAGCAAGCAATGCCGAGATAAACTGCCTTAGAAAAGACAAGAGACTCGAAACTCTAAACCACAGTTTGCCTTGGCGATGTGCGAGATCTTTAAAAAAGCAGACTTAGTTTTGTCGACATACAATCGAGCAGGTTTTTAAAAATTGGCCCTCTTTCTAGAATAACTCCTAAGCATGTGACCTGATCTTGGATTTGTCAGTGAACAAACTTCTTTCTTCTTTACCCTTAGCGCTTTTGTCCCGTTTCTATCGTGGTACGCTTTGACCATGATCTTGGAATTGGCGAGTCTGGTTATTACATTGAAGAGACTGCCATCTGACCTTCGTGGATCATGGCTACACATAGCTAGTGATATAAATCCGCACATAGATTTTTTAAAAATCCAGAGGTTCGTTCCCCGCCCGGATTCGAACCGTCGACCTCACAACCTTACCGCTGGGCTATCACCGCTCTTTTGTCAGTGAACAAACTAAATAAATTGATTTCCACTTCTCTTATAACTTTTTATTATGAGGAACATCTCATTAAAAAACATCTTCGCCATCATATTTCAACGAAATAGTGTTACATTTCAGTGTTTATTGAAAAAAAAAACAATAGTTTGAAACTCACTTTCATCGTGAACACTCTTATTAGACTCTTTAAAAGAATATTCTAGTCTTTCGACGTCAGGTTATTTTTATTCCAGATTGTGCGCACCTATTAGTTTTTCGAGGAAAATGGTTTTCTTTGTAGCTCTGTTATTGCTCTTTTAAGGTTGGATTAAATTACGGTAAACATATTAATTCCCGGGACAAAGAGAGGAGAGATACTATTAGAAATAAGATGCGTGATCCGGGACGCTGATAGGATTTTTTTAATGACACAACAAACAATTTAACCTTTACAAAAGTCAATACGCTCACGAAATCGTTTCATCCATTAAGTCAAAACGTCTTGATTTAAAGTGCTCGGGAGCTTAGAATTTCGTAAATGCTTAATCCCTATCCCACGCATATAGAGAAATGACAAATTAAATTACTCAGTCGATTTTGTAATGAAGCAATTAGAAATGTTGACTTAATAACTGTGGAGGTTTCGAAGTAGGACTCAAAACCAGAATGCGGTAAGTCAATAAAATTACAACCATATCAGGCTACTTATTTATTTATTTAATCACTTTATTGTACATTACTTAATAGCTAGTACAAATGGCGGACTTATTGCCTAATGGCAATTTCTTCCAGACAACCATCTGTGACAGTTATGAGACAAAATGGTACATGTACAAAAAAGAAAATATATATAAAACCATAAACATATTACATTTAAACATAAGAAAGTAAGAAGAATAAAAATATGTACATCAGTGAAAATCATAGATAACAATCAAACAAACCTGTTACAACACTATGGGAGGGAAGGGAAAAAAAGGAGAGGAGATATGACTAACTACAAGAATAGGGAAATAAATGGGAAGTATGTAAGTTCAGAAATGGAAAGTAAGAGCGCGCGTTTTAATCTGGTTTTGAAGGTTCCTAAAATTTATTTATTTATTTATTTATTTATTTAAAAGGACAACATACAGCATATAATAAATTATAAAACGTAAAGATAATTTGATTAAGAATAAAGCCAATTACAGGTTGTCGCTGAAGTTATTGTAGTATATTAAGATATATTAGGAATGGTTACATATTATGGTGAGATATTGTGTGAATGATGTGTGAAATTGCATATATAAATGTGTCAGTATAATTAAGTGTTAAATTTGATTATGACGATGAAATTTTAAGTTTGATATATGTTTTAAATGTGGGGGCGCTAAGTAAGAATATGTCGATCTCTTGGAAATGCCTATTGTATGTATTACAGATTCTGTACATTGTTGCATGTTGAGCATAGTTGGTGTGTTGAGTGGTAAGACGGAAAAGAGAAGTGTGTCTAGTTCTACGGGTAGGTATGTATGTTGAAAGATATATAGTTTAAGAGAGCAGGAGAATCAATTTTATTATTAATAATATTGTGGAGAAGCATCATATCAGATAGAGTACGTCTGTTTTCGAGTGAATCAATGCCATGGTAAATCCTTGCCTCACGATACGATGGGAAATCAAGAAATGCTTTACGATTTAGGTGTTTAATAAATATATTTTGTATCCTTTCGATACGGTTTATGTGTGTTGCATAATGGGGAGACCAGACAGGAGATACGTATTCCAGGATAGGGCGAACCAGGGAAAAATAAAGAAGTTTGAGCGTTTTCAAGTTTGTGAATGGTTTGCTGGTTCTGAATAAAAATCCAAGCATTCTGTAAGCCTTATCTATAATGCAGTCGATGTGTAAGTTAAACCTAAGTATGGTGTCCATAATAACACCAAGGTCTCTAACGTTATCACTAAAAGCAATAGGTTTACCATTGAGAGTATATTGAAAGGCTATGTGAGATAGTTTGCGAAAGAAACTAATTTTATGGCATTTTGTGACGTTAATTAAGAGGTTGTTATTTCGGCAGTAATCAGATAGTTTGTCAAGATCCGATTGTAGTTTGAGGCAGTCATTTAAATCAGAAATTTTTAAAAAGATTTTCATGTCGTCAGCGAAAAGTTCATAATCGGAGAATACGAAACAGTCGCCTATGTCAAATATGTAGACGTTGAATAAAAGTTGTTCCATAACCGGGCAGCATGGACAGTAAATGATGATAAATAGAAAGCCGTGGCATGTGATGTGTTGGCGAGGGTTCTCTCTTCTCTAGATCGAAGCGGGAGTCCATGAGAGGCCAGAGGTTGAAATCTTTCGGTCAGATATGATGGAGCATTAGGGTTGTTCAAAATGTTAAACAGAAGACAAAGAGTGTGTTGATCACGGCGCAGACGGATAGGAAGCCATTTGAGTTCCTTGCGAAAAAATGATATGTGATCATATTTGCGAAGATTAAATATGAAACGTATGCAGACGTTTTGTAATCGATCTAATTTGTTAACAAGTTCCTGAGTAAGATCCAAATAGCAAATATCAGCATAATCGAGAATGGGGAGAAGTAGAGTTTGTGCGAGCTTTATTTTGATGTTGGTTGGAAGAAATTTTTGAAGTTTTTTGACAGAGTGAATACTATAGAAAAGTTTTCTGCTGACTTCATTGACTTGTTCAGTCCAGGAAAGATGTTGATTGAAGAGAATTCCTAGATTTTTCACTGTTTTGGGTATGGGTATTGCTGTGCCATTGAGTACAGGAAGGGGAATAGTGTTTGAATTAAGTTTAGACAGAAGTTTTGTACTCCCTATGATAATGGCGTGAGATTTGATAGGGTTAAGAAGAATACCATTTTCAGTGGCTCATTTGCTTATGTAGTCGAGATCAGAATTCACAGTTTGTATGGCATTATTTATGTAATTAGCTAAAAAAACTGTGTAAAGTTGAAGATCATCAGCATAGGTATGATAGGAGCACCGAAGACCTCTCACAATTGGATTGATGAATATTGAGAAGAGTAGAGGAGAGAGAATTCCGCCTTGAGGAACTCCGGTTTCCAAATTAATCCACTCGGACATTTGTTCGGAAGATATTCTGCAACGTTGTTTACGACCACGAAGGTAGCTCGACAACCAGTCGACAACGGATGAGGAGATATTAAGAAATTTCATCCGGGCTAGTAGTATGTCAAAGTCGACAGAGTTAAAGGCGCTGCTAAAGTCCAGAAGTGAAAGTAAGGTTAGTTTGGACTCATCCATTGCCTTCCTTATGTCATCTGTGACTTTGACTAAGACAGTGGTTGTACTATGGCCGGCACGAAAACCAGACTGTTTCGGATGTTGCAGTGAATTTGAAAGTACAAAAGAGTTGAGTTGGTTATGAACAATTTTTTCAATTACCTTTGAAAGAATAGGGAGGATTGAAATTGGTCGAAAGTCTTTTGCAGATGTCTTTGATGGTGTTTTCTTTAGTCCAACTATTTAATCTGGCGGGAGGTTTTGCAAAGTGATTGTTAAGTTCGTTCAGGTCAAACCTCTGGCATATGTCTGATTGATCTGTCTTTGTTTTTCCAATCCCGAGGGATCCAATTTTTTTCCATAAACTAGAAGGTTCACAGTCATGAAGTATGGTATGAATATGTTTTTTCTTTGCATTTCTACACATTTGGTTGCAACGATTTCGGAGCTGTCGGTAACGTTCAAAGTTGCTTTCATCCGGTCGACACTTAAACCGAGTGAAAGCCTTGTCTCTTTTTGTCATGACGCTTCTGATCTCGGTTGACAACCAAGGTGCAGGGCTATGTTTCATTCTCATAGAAGTCATTGGAGCATGACGGTCAAATAGTTTGGTAAGAAGATCATTGAATAAGTCTACTTTGGCGTCAATGTTGTCTTGATTATTTATCAAATTCCAGTTGATATTAGCTGCGTCAGACTGAAGTTTAGTCATGTCAATCCTATTAAAGTTCCGTCGTTTAAGTATTTTTGTTGGGGGCTTAGGGGATATGATAGAGGAGCAGATGTATATAAGGTCGTGATGGGAAAAACCCGGTGCATCTAACTGTCCATGTTTCTTTACTGGGATGGCGTCAGAAGTTATAATAAGGTCCAACAAAGAAGAAGAAGATTGAGTATGGAATGTAGGATTTTAGTGTAATGCTTTCAGATTTACAGATTTGAGGATGTTTATTAGTTTCAGAGCTCTGTTATCATTTTTCCAAATGCATGTATTAAACTCGTCCTCATGTCAATTATGCCATCTTCTACTTAGGTATATATTTGGGATAGGCAGGAGTGAGTCAAATGGCACACTCTCCACATTTGTCATACATATTCTGTAATTGTTCATCTTTTAGAATATTTCTTTTTTTAGTTCTTTGTTTTTTTTTCGCACCTGGTTTATCACACTGCTTAGTTACTAATCTACTCTATTTGAAAATGTTTAACATCATCGTCATCAGCAACGGAGCTACAGCCCGATGTGGGCCTTGGCCTCCTCAAGAAACTGCCTCCATCCCGCCTTGTCGGCAGCAAGTCTCCTCCAATTTGTCTGTCCGATCGCTCTTATATCTCCCTCGATGTCGTCCAGCCATCGCATCCTAGGTCTCCCTTTGCTTCTTCTTTTAATGTTTAACAATGTTTTACAGCGTGTCACAAATTTAACTCTTTTAAAATAAAAATTCTACTTTTCTCGTTCTGTGTCATGTCTCCTCGACGTTGCAGATCACTCTGTTGAATATTTCCGTGTCCTGTACTTCCCATAACATATATTATGTCCGGATATTATGCAGTCGAGGTGTCTGCTTTTGGCGTATTCCTTGTCGTCCCTGTATTTTTATCCAAAAATATTTTATGCTGGGAACAGACAGTTATATAGAAAAAATGTGGTAAATCATAAAGCACATTACATATAAACAAAACCAGTAAAGTTCTCTAATGCTTTTATACAATACTTTCAAAGTACAAACCTCTATTGAACATAACGGGAGAGGGAATGGAGGAATAGGAATAACCTCGAAAATTTTTCAATGTACGCCTTACGCAATAACACCAACAACAGCATCAACTAAATTTACCGATGTTATCATGAAAAATGTCCAGGGTTTGCGAACTATTTAATTTGTTGTAGCTAGTTTTTGAGCAATTCACGAGCGATGTGTTTTTTTTTATGAAATTGGTTCGTGGGCAATAATATCTAAGTATTTTTCTATACAGTGTAGATAATTTTTAACTTAAGGTTAATGTATTTGACGGTCATTGGCTGGCAGTCCATGTAAATAATTATGATGCTGTGTACCACATGAGTTGAAGATTTACACCATAGGAGAGCTTTCATTTATTCAGCTCATTAGAAACTAGTAGTGTTCATTATTAAGGGGAGACTGCTGCCAACGTACCTATTTTTCAATTTGATAGGTATACCATCATTATTTCTAAAAAAATCGGGTATTAATACCCCGATTTTAAACGTTTATCTTATATTTTTTACAATAACTAAAAGGCGTAGAGCAATATATTTTTTTTTAAATAAAAGAAGACAAAAATATCTGAAAAAATATATCGTGACGTTGCATCAATTCTTAAGGTTTAGTAAAGAAATCTAAAAAACATTTATTTTCCATTCAGCGCCATTGCGAAATAAAAGTTTTTTTGGTTTATTTACCTAACCTGACGCATTAATGCAACGTCACAACATATTTTTCCAGATATTTTGTTCTTCTTTAATTTAAAAAAAATATATATTGCTTATAGTTTTTAGAAATATAAGTTGAATTTCAAAAATCAGGGTATGCTTATTATTTTTCTACAAGAATATATACAGAACATGATAAAGAAGTTAAGGTATATTTTTCTTTATTAATATCCAAACTAAGTTATTTTTTTAAAAGGATTCGTTTAGTAGTAATGATCAATATCAAATTGAAAAAAATAGGTACGTTGGCAGCAGTCGCCCCCTTAACTCTTAAGAGCTAAGTATTTTCAGTTAGGTATATTCGTTTGTACTTAATACTAAGTAAGCAGCAATATGTATGCGTGTATTAGGAGAGCATACATCGAGGGATGGGAAAAGTTTTGTGTTTGTATAAATACAACGTCGAAGTTGTGCTATGGTATAATTCAATATTATATTGTGAAATATTATTGTACTCGGCCAACGTACCTACGTATGTAAGTGGCTATTGAAACGTCCGAACCGCAATAATTTTCAATAAAGATGCCATCCAATAAGTTTATGTCGTACTACGGCCGACCCTCTTACGACCTCCATAGTATAAAATAAGATCTAACACTGGCGATACCCAACCATTAAATTTATTTCAGACATTGATTCGATTTTTTTTAAATCGTACCTATTTTTTTATCGTCATCTTTATGTTACGTACATTGAATCTCGAGTTCACAAAATGTTATCCGATAAGTCCCTTTTCTTGTCGAACTAGTTTACAAAATGTAATTTCGAGTTTACAAACACGGAGTGAAAACCTAGTACTTTTGATTTAAGGTTGTATCTGTTGGTTTTATTTATTTACCCTTTTTTACATAATATAAACGAGTGGGTTGTGGCCAACGCTATACTACTTACTACCAAGTCACTACACAAAGTATTAAAAATTTGTATGGAAAATTTTCAAAATGAGTTTATTAAATTATTTTTCATTTAAATATTTTACTATGAAAACTTGATAATTCTTCAATGCCATTTTATGAGAGTGATTTTCCTTTATAGCAATTTGAAAATAAAAATATTAAATTTTACGTTTCCCAGATTGTGGTCACTTTAAAGTATTTGACGTTTAAAAAAATTGAGAAGCACTATTCAGATATCCTTCAAAATCTAATGGGGTCTAAGCGAGTATTAGGTATATAAATTTGCTAAATTTGTAAAGAATCGAAAGCGTACTTTTGTGTATAATCGATAAAGTAGAACAAACACGCCGTACATAGTACACAGATTCATTGCGATGAAATTTTCAGAATACAATCTCAGCATGATACTAGTTGATAATCTGCAATAAAAAATAACCCTAATTAATCGAATTCCAACTCAGCAATATATTTGTTATTGACCGCCGTGGCACAGTTGGTAAGCCGTTCGGTTTCTGTGCGGGCGTCCTGGGTTCGATTCCCAGCAGAGGAGAAATGTATTTAAATTCATTTCTCACGCTAATTTTGCTTCTCTGGGCTGGAAACACTGGTTAGTTGGAAGAAATTGCTATACGGCAATAAACTTGCCACTTGCGCAGGGTGCAAGGGAGTGTTCATTATTATTATTGTTATTCCACATTACCCCTTTGGGGTAGTGTGGAATAACAAATATTTTTTGGTTACTGGCGGGCTCGCCATTGTAATAAGTAAATTCTTCTAACCAACGAGATTACGAAGAATGACAACGTTGTATGTGTACAACAGCAAAGAGAAATGATAACGAAAAACACAAATTTAAAAGATTATTAAAATACCTACATTAGGTATACCTAAGATGAAAATAAAAAACAAATATTTCATAGCAAAATTTTTTTTTAATAAATATTTTTTTTTATAATATTTTTTAAACAAATTACTGTATAGGTATATCAATATTATAAAACAAACAGTTAACAATACACCTATGCTTTAAAACAAACATCTAAAATAATACTATATTAACAGCATTACTAACTTTAGGTATTTAAAATATTTTTTTGAGTCTTCAATGAGACGACTTCTTAAAATGGTAATGTGAGTTTCAAATATATTTTCTACTTTAAATATATTATTTAAATGACTTATGATATCGTAGTTTAGCTTGTTTTGTTTTATGAAGTCTTATGAAACTATTATTTAAAGCTAATGATGTACGTGAAGTCGACTTTGTTTTAAGAGTGTGCCATAACTGAAACCTCGTTTCGTAAAAGCGCAATAATTAATTTTGGCAGAAAATAATATGTCTCGAAAAAAATAATATCAATCTATAGTATTTTGTATAGTATAGACTAGAGGGAAGACAGAGTCAGTCCAAATGCAGAGTCCGACCTAAATACTAAATTCTAAATACTTATCATGTTTTCATTGCACAGTCTCTCACTCGCATCGCGGAGACATATCTAAACACTTGGCGTATTCTAACATTTGCTAACTGTCAAAAAGTATGGTTGATCGCGAGGTACCTTACGAGTGGTTTTATACTAAAATACAAGATGTTTTCGATGGACAATGATTTAAGCGACTTCATTGAATATGTATTTGGTAATTTTGTCAAACCAAATCTCATATAGAGTATTCAGCGATCTATACGAGATGCCAAAAAATCGTGACATAGAGATGTCAGTGTTACCTTGGTTACATGTGTTTGTGTTGTTATGACAAAAACATTTTAAACATCAGTATAAACTAGAATTATGAAAAAAAAATATTTTTTTTCACAGTTTATATGTAGTTATGAATGACAGCTCCTGATACGTAACTTTCACTTTACATTCTGTGATACGTAAAGATTAGCGAAACTTATCGCAAAATATTACACGTGAACGGGAATAAGGCCCCTGGAGGTTAGCAGTTAGTATTTAGTTACCTAGGACTGTGCATTAGGATCTGAGTATGGGGGTTGGCGCAAGATTGTAATTATTTTTATGTGATTTTATTTATTTGTGAAAGGTTACAATTATAAAATACTCTAAAAGAGATAATTACGTACCTAAATGTAGACCAGAATATGTAACACTTTGTTTATCTGAATCATAGGGATCTAAGTAAGGATAAAATCGAATATTAATAATATTTTACACGCCATTATGATGAAAACTAGATTACGTCATAACGATTTATTATAATATATTTACATACATATATACGCAAACACACACATGCATTACATCTTCCTATGAGTTTATTACATTGTTAAATTGCTTTGTAAAAATCGCATAAATACACCTGAGAGTAAAAAAAAATACAATATTTCCACAATGTATTATTAATTTGATGGTCGCCAATCTCCGTTAACAGCGGCACAACAAGAAGACAACCGTATTTTGAAACACAATATGACGAGATATTAAAATTACACCCATTTTTGTACATAATAGCACATAAAAGACATACAATTTTATTTATACTAAGTTCTTGGCCCTAAAAGTTGTGGTGTTGTAAATAAATGAAAAGATAAAAACATAAAAAAGAGAAAATCATATTATATCTCTGCTATAGAAATGTATATAATATATCAAAAACAATATTTCGTATCAAATTGATCGATTTCATCGCTTTTGTGAAAGGTAGGTACCGACTTAAGGACGTCTCTTGCGATATGGGAGCAAATCTAAATATTTATATTTTTTTAACTATTCTTATTATACACCTGATACCTACACGATGAGCGATAGTTGACAATTTTTTTTTTAAAAACTTTAGTTCCTACAGCGATTTGAAAAATTCAAATGTAAATTCTCCAAACAATACCGGCGGGTATTGTGAAAAATTGAGAGAAAACTTTTCACTGGAAAAATACAAATGATTTACATAATTATTTTTGTCTCAAAAATGAATTATCAAAAGACGTACAAAAATGAGCGTTCAAAGTAGATTTTTAACTCAGTCTATTTTACCAACGGTTTTTCTCGTCAGAGACCATTAAGGAAAGCTATATGGTTTCGAGTGCCGAACGTCAAGAGAACGGTCATTCTTATGTGTAAAAATGGTCTACCATATTGGTAGATTTTCGAATCCTGCTTCGACCGCTTTTATTCACCCTTAAATACAATTATTCTCGATTGATGTAGGGAGGATGTTTTTATTTTCAATTAATGTAGAAATATTTTCAGTTTTGTATATTTCTTGTTTATACAGGGAAGAAGTATATAATTTGAAACAATTATTTTGTATTCTTCTACATACACCCATCGATTTATTAATCGGCACGGCTTAATAAAACGATGGTTATGTATTTATTTATTTATTAGAAAACCAACAGTTTTTTATTTTTACATAATATACATAAGAAATATCAAACAAAGAAACTAATGACAGGGTATTTAAAAATACCCTGTAGTATTTAGGTCTTTTTTTTTGCTTTATATGGAAATTCACCCTATTTAGAGTGCTATATTCCTTGGATGAAAATATAAATAAAAAAGGAGTTTTAGGAGCAGATTTAGGAGAATATAAAAAAGTTCAAGATTAAGTTACAGTTCAATAATGTGAGTTTTTAGAAATTTTAACAAAAAGACATAAATTTTGAATTATTAAGAGATAACAGATAGGAGATATTAATTGGAGATGTATGAACAGTGTCGATAAATAATTGATACAGACCACTAATATTAGACCGGTTATTGCAATTGAAAAACATATGGTCTAGGGTCTCCTCCTCTAGACCACACTCACAGATAGGGCTGATAAATACATGAATTTTAAACAGGTGAGTAGCCACAATACAGTGGCTAATTCTCATTCTTGTTAAACAGGAAATATCTCTTCTGGAAAATCCTCTTCCCTGAAACCAAGGTTTTGAGGGGATCGTGAGCTGAATTCCAGCGTAGAACGATCCTGTTCGAATACGAGTCACTGACAGGTGATCATTCCACTGTAGGATTAAAATGTTTTATTCCATATGTGCATTTATATTGATAAATAAAATATTTGCATTCAAAAAATATTTCAAAGCACAAATTTACATTCAAAAAAGATTAAACATAATAAAGATGTTAGGTAGTTTTAAAAAAAAAATATATTTCCGGCCTGTCATAATGGTCAATTATCCCCGTCGTAATGAACGCTTTATGTAAATGACTTTCTTTGGCGTTTTTGATACATTTCACACGAATCTTTTGTGTCATTCCACAAGTCGATTATTATTTTTTCGTTTTCGGAATATTTTTTTTAATCAAAATCAGATTTTTGTGTTTGGCCCAGATCTGGAGAAGAGATTACGTTGTTCGTTTGATATATTATGGTGTTTTTGTTGTCATTTTATTGTTATTATATTTAAATAATGCTATTTTAGGAGGTCGCATAACTTTGTGCTTTATTAATCTTAATCTCTTCTTACACATTTTTGTTCGAACAAAATTTCTCGACTTAAGTGCATTATTACGCAGGCTGGCAATTTTCAAAAATACTTAATTTGTAAACATTATGAAAAAATAAAAAAAAATCACTATACATACAAACGATGAATATGAGAGATAATTTTGGATGGTATCACTCGACTTATATGCATTATTATGCAGGTTGACATTTTTCAAAATTACTGCAAATAGAAAAAAAAGATAATCATTAAAAAAACAAAATGTGTGCTATAGCCAAATAGTTCTTTTTCGAAAAATCGAAATTACTTTAAGAAGATAAAAAAATTCACAATACGAACGATGAAAATGAGAAGTAATTTTGAATGGTGTGCAGAAACCCGCAATCCAATATATTCGATTATAGTGGCTAATTTTCATTGAGATTTGATTTTTTTTTGTGTTTACGTAAACTAAATGATGGAAAAATAAAAATCTGTGTTAAAATAAAAAAAAATACAAAGTCGTGTAAATGTACACACGTACCAATTGTTCGTTTACTTGAAAGGATTCATAGATTATGATTACTACAATATTATTTACTCAACAAGATTTACGATGTTCTTTACATAACATGTAGATATTTAATAATATAAGTTAGGTGTATAAGGCTGTAGTCAAACGTGTACTAATCAATGCACTTGTTACTTTAACTGTAATTACTAATTTTCCTCTTTTTTACGATATTTGCTTTTGTCCGTGTGTAAACACTGCACACTGCAATTATCGTTTAACTGGACAGCTGCTTCAACTCATCATCATCATCAATGGCTCCATAGCCCATTGCGGGCCTTGGCCTCCTCCAGCATTCCCCGCCACCTCCCTTTATCCTGACATTGCAGTACCTTACACCAACAGCCTCCACATCCCGTTGCAGGCCATCCAGCCATCGGAGCTTCGGTCTACCAACGTTTCGTCTACTTTGTGGCTTTGTATGCATGATCCTTTTTGGCACTCTTTCATCGCCCATTCTTTCCACGTGTCCTGCTCAACGCAGCCTCCCTATTTTTATCACCTTTATAATTGTAGATCTCATAATTGCGTCGTATTCTCCAAGCTCCGTTTACCTGCACAGGTCCGATTATCCTTCTGAGTATTTTTCTCTCGAACACTAGTAGAGACAATTCATCTTTTTTACTCTATACCCAGCATTCAGAACCATAAGTTAGTACGGGGCGTAGCAACGTTTTGTAGATTGTGACTTTGGTTTTTCTAGACATCATCCGAGATGCCAGATGTCTTCTCAGACAAAAAAAAAAACACCTGTATACCGTATATATCCTTCGCTTAATTTCAGTGCATGTGTCATTTACGTTAGCCAACTGCTTCAACTGAAGACATATAAAACAGAAGCAGTAAATTGCACTATATTCAATGTATATGGATGGAAATGTCAAATATATAATGTTGTTTAGATTTATTGTTGACGTGTCACACTTTTGTTTCTGGAGAGAATTGCCAAATTGCAATCATGTGTCACTTGCATTACATATATACATATCATCTCAATTCAATTTTACTAATTTCCATTTTTGCACCCTTTTCTTTAACTTCACTTGTCTGTCTGCCCGTACTGGAATTCGCAATCGACTTTAACTAACTTCCCGACAAGTTAGAACTCTGAAATTTTCAAAATTTGTGTATTTCCGATGACTATGCATGTTTTATTTTCATTTAATGATTATTAAGACAGCTGATCGGCTCATGATAATAATTTCCGTTTCTGCCCCCCTAGACAACGTGTCATTTAGCTCATGATAAGAAACAAGAAAAGATAACTCAATGTATGGAAGTGACAGTTGCCAGTCATGACACAAATGTCACTTCCATACATTGAGTTCTCTTTTCTTGTTTCTTTTCGTGAGCTAAATGACACGTTGTCTAGGAGGGCTTGCTGAGCGTTTATAAAATTTAAATTTAATTCGGTTAAATTCAATAATAATATTTTTACATGTTTTCAATGTAAAAACAGTTAAAATCATTGCAATATATTATATTTCCAAAAAATAATAATGCACATTTCTTGCACTCCCTAACCTTTCTTGCCTGCTGAGGTCATCAGTAAAATCACACTAAAAGTTTGAATTTTAAAAATATCCACATAGGCTTGTGCTGTGCAGTGTGTTGTAGTGAAGATACTTTTACTTATTTTCCGTTTAAAAACGACTGAAACTTTTTATGAATTTAATACAATAGCGACTGGTATAGGTAATGTTTGGAATTAATATCGTGCGGATACAGATGGCTTGATAATGAACTTGTTATGCGATTGCTTTATATTTTACCTAATTAATTGAATCTACTAAACAGAGACTTAAAAAGGGTTTATAACGTAATTTGTAATTGTTATTATAGTATTACCTTCGTTAATACTATAATAAACTGTTGGTTCTATATAACAATAAAAGAAATAAAGAAAAATTCATATACGCACGTCTGGCTGGAGCTATCTTTCTCAACTTACTACTTGAGTGGTGGTATTCTAGGGTTGGTATGCAAGTACGTACATGCAATAATAATACGAACGCAGCGAATAATAAAAATAGTTGAAGTTGGTGCAAGGTGAAAACGTGGGAATGTCGGAGGTCATACATATATTGTTATCAGAGAATGCACTAATGAAATTCCAACGATTTTTTCCTCTCATTGTGATGTTTAATGTTGACACTGAATTCAATTTTAACTAATTGAAGCCTAAGCTTCCGTCAGTGTTAATTGGTGGATTTTATTTGACATTGTCCATGCTGTTGCCGAAAATTATAGGCTCCTTTAAATAAATTGCAAATATAATTTAAATGTATTTATTTTTAAACATTGGTAGGTGGTACATCTTAAAGAAATTTAAGTTTATATAACAATATACGATAATTAAAATTAAATATATTTTTTTCAAAATTTTAGTTGAATATACGATAATACAATAATATACGATACCAAAATTCCCTCAAAATCATAGCCTTTGTATGAGTGCACAAAAAGAAGAATAATATTGATAAGGACATAGTCAATCGTAACATTCGTCCTGTTAAAAGGAATACAAACATGTTGAACAATAATCAATTTGTTTGATTTAGAAAACCTCGTAAAAAGTAGACCACCTACCTATTTCCTAATCACTTAACATGTGCTTGTATGTACCAACTAAATTTGTATATAAATTTGAAAAAAATACATTTTAAAAAGATAATTAACATAATATAATTATGTAGACATTAAAATATCATATATTTGGTTAATAATATTTATTTGCTTTGTAAATCAAGTGGGGTGTACCAATTGCCATAAGACAACTTCTACCGAGCAATGCGAATCTTTAGTTAAATTCCGCGCAATGAAATATTATTTAAAAAAACGATCGATACAAATTAAAACGAGTGGGTTGTGGCCAACGTATACTCCTCACTACCAAGTCACTCCACGTGTTCATATTTTGTACAAAAAAATTTCAGCATTTTCATGAAATATTTTACTATGAAAACTTTATTAAAATTCATTTTATTAAAGTGATGTGCCTTTTAAGCATTTAGTCACTTTGAAGTATTTGACAGTTGAAAAAAATGAGAAGCACAGATATCCTTAAAAATGTAATGGGGTATAAGCGAGTATTAGATATACAAATTTGCAAAATTTGAAATGAATCGAATGAGTACTTTCGTCTTTAATCGATAAAGTAGAATAAACGCGCCGTACATAGTACCTACACAGCACACATACACACACAGATACATTGTGATGAAACTTTCGGAATTCAATCTCAGCGTGAAGCACTTTATCCCCTTGTAGTAGTGAATAGTAAAAATATGACTTATGTGTATACAGACTGATCATTAAATCGAGTAAATAATAGTAATAATTAAGACGCGTAAGAAGTAATAATCCAAGTATTACCAGTATTTGAATTTTTTTTTGTGTAAATTTTGCTGAAACGATAAACATATATTTACGTACATATTACAAACGTAAATTGTAACGAAAATACTTTTATAAATTATCGGTATGACGGGACATTAGATTATTTTTATAAATCAGCTTGTTTAAAACTAACAAGTTTCTGGTTATTTTTAGATATAAGTAGTTACTAATGACGAGCGGAAGTATATTATGTTGTTTATTTTGTGATTTTACGTAAAATTTTTACATTTCAATGTCACCATAAAGTGTAGAGCAAGTGTCAGCGACTGCCAGACTGTCGTCTTTGTATAAAGACTGATTTTTTACTGGTGGCTTTCGTAGATTTTTTTTTTCCTTCAAATTGTGGAAAATTGCTATTTGTTGATATATTATCAAACACCAAGTTTAAGATATTCAGCCGACAGTCTCATGATAATTTGACTTTACAACTTGAAGTACCAAGCCATAGATAAATAAAACTTTTAAATATCTCGGAAGTCTTCTCACTGATGATTTAGATCCTGACAGAGAACTAACGTGCCGCACGGAGACAGCTCGCGCGAAATTTTAAGGATAAAGACACTGTTTTGCGACTACAGATTACAACTTAAAATAAGGAGCGCCTGGTGAAGTGCTACATATTATGGTCCATACTTCTATATGGAGTTGAAACCTGGGGGGCTACTCATGACATGATTTTAATACATTCTTTGCTTGCCTTAATCTTAAAAATGAATAAATAAGTACTCGATTATAATACAATCTATATCTTGCTCTACATTTAATCACGGAAATTTGTTGATATCAACTATTTAGTATGAAATAAAATTAATTGTTGTATAAATTAATATTAGTATTCTATTAATTTAGGCTCAAAGATTGCTTAAATCTGAAGATGATATTAATTTTATTGTTATCAACTTCATGAGTAGTTCTGCTGGACCATAATGGTCAACATGCTTAACCGCCTGGAGGCCATTGAAACGTGGCTGTATCGCCGCATGTTCGAAATTTTCTTGCTCGATAGATTATCAAATCTGGAGGTAGTATAGTGTATGTACTGCCGAAGGTATTCAAATGTCGAGTGCGAGCTGGTTGACCTAATTAAGCCACGAAAAATATCATATTTGGGTCATGTACTGTGAGGTAAAAAGTACAGGCTGCCCCAACTGTTTATGAAGACGTCAGATGTCATAACTCTGCAACATTCGTGAGTGACCGGCATCAGAGACGTCGGCGGATTGTTCCGGACGGCGGTAGATAGAGATCTTTTCTCAGCTATGATCGTCGTAGGGGGAATCTGATATGGCACGAAGAAGAAAAAGAAGGGTTTTAGTATGAAGCGTTAGAGTATAAAGCGTCGATATCTTCCTATATTAGTGCTAAATGGCAAGCACAGTGGAAAATCAGTTCGATTTCCAAAGGATCATACTACTTTAGCATTCAAAATACGATTCCTTCTCATTCCTGGTATTACTCAAAGAATCTTCCAAGAAGCCTAATATCCAATATATCTCGTCTTCGATTTGGCCATTGCAGATTGGACAGACATCTATTCAAGATTGGACTTTCCCCCTCACCTTACTGCGAATGCGGCCTAGATGAGAAGTCTGAGAACCATGTTTTCTTTTCCTGTCCAATAAGAGATGCATTTGACATTATTTATCGAGTATTGGATGATGTCCGATGCTCGATGAAGGAAAAATTCCAATTCCTAACTTTAGGATCAACGGAAATTTATAAACTGCTTCATTAGTTCATACAGAAAAATATAGTTATACTGTAATCCCCCACAATATATAATTATTTTTCACACTCACTAGAGTTGTACTATTGACTGCATAATATACACATTGATCAACGTCTTTGGCACAAATAGTCTTGTATCGGGACTGGCTGCCTTACTAAAAAAGGTATAAAGCGTGATTTTTTATATTTATAGAAATCACGTCTTCCATTTACAGACACTAGTAACACCTAAGACAGACACCTTTAATGTTTAATAAATTGGAATATCTCTTTCGTGTGTGCTATACACATTGCAAATCATAAGCAAACGGCAAGCGTAAGGAATATTACTGTCGGTCGGACTTTAGGACCACCAAGTATATACCTTATAGAAGTATACCTTATAGTCTACTCAATCTCGGGACTTCTATTATGCGAAAAAGAATTTGCAGAATTAATTTATCCCTAATTGATTGTAATTGTTGATCGTACGAGTTAATGACAATGCGTGTGCTCATGATCGAATGTAAGTAATTGTTGATGCGTGTCTTTTCTCAATAATCGTGTGTTTTCTAAAACCATTGAGTGCCTCTTTTTATGTAAATAATGGGAATGTCCGTGTAGTACCTACCCTTGATCATCGAAACCCAAAATTATACCAATACTGTCACGCAATGTTGCCAAATCTGCTCAACAATATTATCTACTATATATTAACTGTTTATTGGGTTTGAGGCGCGCCACTTGTATTTTAATCGGCAAATACTTTAGAAACATTTATTTTTGTGAATGTTAGGATTCTTTTTTTAAAAACACATATTCATTAGTTTTTTCAATTTGTTATTCCATCATTATTATTAAACAAATCGTATTGAAAAAATAACTTAGATAGTTGGAGTATTTATGAAGAAAAATATACTTTCACTATTTAATAATGTTCTGTACAAATTCTTGAATATAAATAATGGCATACCACAGTTTTCAATTTTTATCAACGTTTATAAGGCGTGGAGCAATTTTTTTTAAAATTAAAGATGACATAAATATCCGAAAAAAGTTAAACATTTGTTTTTCTTTCTACATTTATTTTTACTCTCCAGAACGACCGTTTCGCCTGGTGAAGGCCTTTTCAACTGGAATTCTACATAGTAAACGCTGTCAGTGTAAACAAAATTAAAAATCCGAAAAAAGGCTTGAAATTTGCATTAATGCTTCAGGTTTAGTAAACAAACCTAAAAAAAAACATTTATTCTCCATTTAGAACCATTGCGAAATAAAAGTTTTTGAAGTTACTTTACTAAACCTGAAGCAAATATCATGACATATTTTTCTAAATATTTTAATCTTCTTTAATTTGAAAAAAAATATATATTTCTCTTACGCCTTATAGTTTTTTTATAATATATGATAAATATCAAAAATAGAGGTTATGTTTATTATTTTTCTACAAGAATATATACATACCTACAGAAAGTTATTTTTATCAAAATGATTCGTTTTGTAGTACCTAATGATGCAATATCAAATTTAAAAAATAGGTATGCTGACAGCAACATTTAACATTCCCTTTAACATTTTTGAATACAAATTACTATTATACATTAATTGATTTTATTCTCTAACACACTATTGAATTTGTTTTATTCGTGTATTTTTTTTTTTTTTTTTTTTTTTTTTTTTTTTTTTTTTTTTTTTTTTTTTTTTTTTTTTTTTTTTTTTTTTTTTTTTGTTGGCTCTTCACCCGTTAAGAGTGTTCTCAGCCATCTAAGTTAAAATATTAAACTGTCAAAATAGAGAAACCTAAATTATTTTTGTATATTTATTTTACTTCGATCAATTTAAATTTTATGAACAGAGTTAAATTTTAATGTCATTAATTTTGATGAATTTTTTGAGCAAAATGTTTACCTGCCTGGAATTGTAGCTCAACAATGTTCTCACATTTGTTGGCATTGGAACCCCAATCTCTGTGAGGTCGGTAAAAAAGGACGGATACCTATCGTTTATGGGGCATTCAAGAAACAAATGATCCAGTGTCTCATCACCAATCATACATTCGCAGAGACTGCTATCAATGATCCCTATTTTTTTTAAATGCTCTCTGGTACAACAGTGTCCCATGCGGATACGACACATAACGCTGATGGAATGTTTGTCAAAAGCTTTATCATGGAACCATGGCTTATTGACAATTGTTTGTTGGGTCGTTTTGTAAAGTCTACCCTTTTTCAGTGAGCTTGTGTCCCAATATAACTGCCATTTATTCATCAGACGGTTTTTTGCGATTGGTAGGAGATCGTTTTGTGTAATATTGGGATGTGTCCGTGTGTTTCCATATGTTGCTCTCTTAGCCAATTCATCCGCTTTCTCATTTCCTGGTATACCACAGTGACTTGGTATCCATGCCAGACAAAGTTTTCTGTTTTGGTTGCATATTTCTTTAATTTTTTTCCATATATCTATACAGTAGTGGTCATCACTATACAAAATAGGGGATTTAGAGAGTTTTTCGAGTGTACTTAAGGAATCGGTCAATATTAATGTCTTTAAGAATCGTTTTTTATTTGCATAGTTCAAAGCCTCTATTATAGCTATACATTCTGCTGAGAATATTGTAGAATCTTTATGGAGAGTCAAAAGTAATTCAACTTTATCTGAATCACTAAATACTGCTGCTCCAGTATTGCTTTTGCAGTCCATTTTTGATCCATCCGTATAAAGTATTTTCCAGTCATTCCATTTGGATTCAATTACGTGTTTAAGTCTTTTAGATGCAAAAGCATCTGGAGTTATTCCTAATGAGTGGATTATGTTTGGCGGCTCGATTAAATTTTGATAGGTTAATGAGTAAACTGGGAGTGTCTCAGATTTAATGAAATCCGATGAGTATTGGTCTAAAAAGGTGAGGCTATTTACAAGAGGAGGGGAGATTTTATGTTTCCAAAATGGTGATTGATTTGTGAATATTTTAAGCATAGCGATTTTTCTAATTAGAGGGTGGAATTTAATAATATTGCATTTTAAAACAAATTTATCTGACAGATACTGTTTTCTCAGCTCAAGTGGTGGGTCCACGGCTTCCACCTGGAGTGCACATACCGGTGTCGATTTCATAGCGCCTAATATAAGTCTCAGACCTTCAAATTGTATTCTATCTAAGCGTTGTAAATTTTTCTTGGAAATTGGACTAAGTAAAAACGCTCCATAGTCGATTTGACTGCGAACGTATGATATATACATTAAACGTAGAACAGAAGGGTGACCTCCCCACCAAGTACGGGTTACAGCTCGCATTGCATTTAGTCCAGACTGGCATTTGTTAATGATATGTGTAACTTGAGAGTTCCAAGATAGTCTGGAATCCAAAGTGATACCAAGAAATCTTAATTCCGAAGAGACAGGGAGGATAATGTCATTTAGTTGAATTTTTATATGTGGTATCGAGCGTTTTTTTGTAAACATAATGGCTTTACATTTGGGAGGACTGGGATTCAGGCCATTTTCAGATAACCACGAAGAAATATTTTTGAGAGTATTATTCATAATGTTCTCCATTTGTTGGATTTTTTTCCCTGATACATAAATAAAAAAATCGTCTGCATATATCAGTAACTGTTCCGAGGGTAACAGTACATGAAAAATCTCGTGAATATAAATATTGAAGAGGATAGGGCTAAGGACTGACCCCTGTGGCAAGCCTCTGTCGACTTTTCTTTCTTGAGTATCAATTCCTCGAATGTCGAGAATGATTTTTCTATCCAGGAGAATATTCATTATGAAGATGGCTAATTTTAGGGGGATTCCAATTCGGAGAAGTTTAGATTTAAGAAGGGAGAGAAGCACATTATCATATGCACTTGTGATATCTAAGCTTACTCCTATGACCTGTTCTTGTCTAGAGAAAGCTAAAAGAATATCCGTTGTTAAATTGGCTACACTTTCTACTGAGGATTTTTTTTTTCTGAAGCCAAAAATATTGTACGGCAAAATATTTTTGTTTTCAACGAACCAATCAATTCGTCTTTTTATAATATGTTCTGTTAATTTAAGCAGAGTTGATGATAATGCTATTGGTCTGTAGTTGACACCTGAATTAGGGTCCTTTAGTGGTTTCAAAATTGGGATAATGAGTTGAGTTTTCCAAGATTCTGGGATAACCCCAGTATCGAACATTATGTTTATTAATTTTAAGAGATATTCAAGAATTTTGTCGCTACTATTATGTAAGATAATATATGGGATCCCGTCTATTCCAGGTGAAGTATTTTTTACCACTTGTAAGACTGATTTTAATTCGTCTATTTGGAATGGGGCATCTAGCCAGTTACTGCTAGTATGTGAATATTGTAACGAGATTTCATCGATGTTAACAGCATACGGTGGGGCCATTTTATTTAAGAAATCTTCTGACCATAGTTTAGGGCATGATTTAGAAGATAGGGTTTTGTATGAGCCACGAAATTTTCTGATATTATTCCAAACTTCTGAAATTGGAACTTGGATACTAAGTGATGTGCAGAAGTCTTTCCACCCTTTTCTTTTCTTGTTTTTGAGGAACCGTTTGACTTTAGCTTGAACATTTTTAAGATACAAGAAATTTTCAAGTGTCATGTTATGCTTGTAGTCTTTATATGCTTGCTTCCTAATTGACGAATGTACTTCGCACGCTGAGTCCCACCAAGGAGGAGGTAAGGGATACTTTTTGAATTTGGGATTCTTTTTAGGTATAAATTTTTCTGATATTTCAATCGTTTTAATAAATTCATCGTAGCATTCTTGTAGGTTTTCTATTGAGGGGGGAGTAAATGTTATATTGGGGTTGTTGGTGTAATGATTATATCCTGACCAATTAGCTTTTCCAAAATTACAAACATTTTTATCGAATTTGTTGTTTCTTTTGGATTTTGAGTTTTCAATATGAGAGGTATATATGTATCTGTATGACGGTTGTGAATAATGCAAAATTATTGGAAGATGATCACTATTGAATGGGTCAGAAAGTATTTTCCAATTCAAGTATGGAGCAATATCGGGACTACATATTGTTAAATCTACTGCGCTGATTCGTTGATTTGGCACAGGGATACGTGTCGGTGATCCGTCGTTAATAATGCAAAGATTCAACTCATTTAGCAGATCAACTATAATTCTACCTAATTTTGTGCATGATGATGAACCCCACATGTTATGGTGAGCATTAAAATCTCCCATAATTATAAAGGGATGTTTTATTCGAGAAATTATGGTTCTTAAAATATTTTTGGTGGGTTGGAAATTAGGAGAAATATAAATTGAGACAAAAGTTGTACCGTCTATTTCCGCAGCAACAACTTGTGATGGACAATTTATTGGTTTTAAATTTATCTGGTTAAAGAAAAATGTGTCTTTTATTAATAACGCAGCTCCACCTTTGCCATCATGTCTATTATCTTTTAGGCATTGGTAGCCGGGAATTTTGAATGTTTTTTCATCGCGGAGCCAGGTTTCAGATAGTGCCGCTATTTGAACCTGGTTCTCGGATAGCAATTTTAAAATAGAGTCTTTATTAGGTATTGCACTTCTGCAGTTCCACTGGGCAATATTTAAGGCCATTTTGTATGAAAGATTATACAGGGAATTATTGTGCGAGTTACAAGTTTAAGGTCTAATTTGTTTCTGTGATAGAGTTTGAATCGATATCTTCTTTATTTAGGTTGTTATTGAGTATATTGACAGTATTTTGTAAGGTGTTATTAATAAGTGCATCGTTGGACGGTACTGAGATATAGTGTTCTGTGATAAGGAGTTCATGGATCATATTGTATATGTAATTTAGAATTATTTCTTTACGACTATAATTAATGTCTTCAGGTATTATTGTATCTGGGGTAGTTTCATTTGTTAACGGGAGAGCACATCCATTTTTAGGTACTGGATGGTTTCCATTTGGTGCAATTAATAATGAGTTGATTTGTTTTTTATCCAAGTAAGGGGGGGTATTACTATGTTTTTTAAGATTATTTTTGTTTGAAGGGGTGATTACCCTCCATTTTGGCGTGAAATTATTTTGTATTTCAATTTTGTTTGAATTGTTGACAGCTTTCGTTTTTTCTGAGTATGATATTTTCACGGAGGGAAACATTCCAGCTGCTTCGATATACGATATACTTTGGTCAGCCATTACTTTCTTAATGTTCCTCTGTCTTGTCAATTCTGGGCAATTTATATCGATAGCCTGGTGATTTCCCGAGCAATGAACACAAATAGTATTTTCTTGAGTTACATTACATGTGTTTCCAAGATGATGTAAAGTGCATTTAAAACACCTAGGTGCTGCAGATTTGCAGTTAGTTTTAGTGTGTCCGTATCTTAAACATTGATGACATTGAATAGTAGGGAATATGTATGTTTCTACTGGTAGACGATTGTAAAAGAGGTAAAGGTGTGATGGGAGTTTTTGCCCTTCGATTGTGACCACAACAGTTTGAGATGGTTTCCATGTCGGGATTTCAATTTTACGGTCTCTGTAGTTAAGCCTTCGAATTTTTATTATTTTTCCGAATCCCGGAGGGACTTCCAAATTACTTAATATTTCCTCGTCAGAAAGAGATGTAGGTATATCTTTTACAACTCCAAGACGAGTTACGTGAAAGGAAGGTATAAATGGTAAGTAGTTGTTTTGTTCTAAAATTTTGTTATTAAGAAAAGTATTTGCTGCTAAATAATTTTTGAATTCGATTGCAATTGTGCGTTTACCCAACGGCTTGATTTTTTTTATATTATCAATTTTATTTTTGTAGATAAACGAACCGAATGAGATAGCCTGTATTTGAAGACTTTCTCCCGCTACTTTCTTTTGTACATGTACAATAAATGGGGAAAGAGAGGATTCATTATACAGTAAAGAATTCTCTTGGTGTACTGAGGGGTTTATGTTTGGTTTGAATTTTTTGGATACTGAACTATCCAATAATGTATTATCATGATCTATCGGTGTGGACTGGGCCTTACGAGTTTGTTTTGATGGCGTACATTCTAATACATTGTTATCTGTTGACTTGGCAACAACGTTACTAGGTAACATTTCGCTAGCACAGCGCATGAAGCGCCGGCAAATTGTTTGCTTACCTACCTCCACTAAGCAATTGTTTTGACACACTTACAAAAAAAAATAAAAAAAATAAAAATGGAACGAACTCACCGGTTACGTGGGGACAATATTTTAACTAAGATATGTTCACATAAGCATTTAAACAAAAATTAACACAAAATATAAGTTTTTGCACCACTTAAAACATCAAAAACACAAAAAATATGAGGAGCGAACTACAAGCGTCGTGATTCATTCAGCGGCAATTCACGTCTCGAATTCGTGTATTTATTTATTTATTTATTTATTTATTTATTTTATGTATTTATTTTGAATATTCGTGTATTTGTGAATCTATTAAAATTATAAAAAAAATATACAAAGAATCGGAAAATTTGATATAAATATAATGTAAATGAATTATAAGCATGATAGTTTTTATGGTAGCATTGAAACTTTCTGACATATTATAGATAATGTTCGTCGCGTTATTGGAAATTATGGTTTTCTTATAATTAATTGCTTATTTCGATAAATAAGTAAAATTTCAACTAATCATTATGGATTTTAGTGATCTGTAACTTTTTATATACACTCTAAAGAAATATCTATAAATTATTTATCAATGATTCATAAAACCGATAGACGACACAGGAAAGGTTAGTAGCCAATGATAAGAGACTGGAGTTAAAAATGATTGATTATAAAATTTAGAAATGAATTGATATAAAAAGGTTTTGTGTATAAACTGTTCGTGTATTTTAATATCCGCTTGTTAAATTAAATAAGTTGTCGAATATTGAAAACGTTATATAAATATAATTTTGTTGATTTTCTCGTAAGTCTTTATTGAAAAGTGAAAAAATAGTAACACCGCAGGTAAAAGTGAATTGAAAATCCACCGCAGGGACTCATAATACAATGTACCCGTACAATCTTCATTCTAACCAAATTTAAAGTGCCTTCCTGACTTTATTTTCCTACACTACGAGAACATAGGAAGCTGTACCGTTTATTTTGCATAAATTACTGAGCGAATCCTAAACCGTATCTATGTAAAAATATTTTTCAATTAATACTTTGTTGTCCAAGTTATTTTTTCAATTTGGTGCTACATTTAATAAACTTATCTCATTACTTACACGATGATGCCGATAAGTTTTTTGTTGTGTATCGCAAATAATGTAAAAGACAATAATATTCTATCCAATTCTATTGGATATCTATAAGAAATATATTCTATTCAACATAAAAAATTCTCTTTAATATACGTATGTATAAGTGTTTAAAAATCATATTATTTTTTTGATGGTTCGTTTTATTTCGCAAATGATATTTTGCTGGTTTTATCATTTTAAATCACTTTCTTATATTATTTTTTCAAATGTGAGTGAAATAACCGGCCAAGGAATCATTTAGTTATAAAAAAATGACATTTCCCAACTTTCGTCCAAGGTTTGCGTGGTCCAAAGGTCCTAGGCACGTCCATGCTTTTACGTCCACAAATTTACTAGCAAAAACTTCTCACATTGAAATAAATGGTATAGTTTATCATATTATATACTGTAATCATTATGTTTCTTTTTAACGGGTATATGGGTCGGATGGGTACAGATGGGTCGGTGGCAGAGCGGTTAGCGCGCTGGGCTAATAATCCAGTGGTTGCGAGTTCGAATCCTGCCTCGACCGATTTCGTTCACCTAAGCACAAGCATTAATTTGCTTATTTTAGGGAACGTAGGAAGATGTATATGTACTTGTTTAACAAGGACATATTCATTTTTTATATTAAAAAAAAATATTTATCTGCAAGTATTTTTTTATAATACGAATTTGCTGTAAAATTTTTTGATGAAGTTATGCTTCTTCATGTGGTTATTTGGAAGACGTCTGCAGAGGTCAGGATAAGTTGGAGGCGAAAATTGTAGGAGGCCATGGCTTGATATGGCGCCATCCGAGAGAAACAGAAAACAGAAAAAATTAACAATGAAAAACGGTTTAAAATGTGAATTTAAACGTTGGAAAGAATTCAGTGTTAGTCACAACCCACTCGTTTTTGTGAATCATTTTCGGAAGTATGGTCGGAAGAAAGTGCGTAGGTACCTATACAAAATTTAATCAAGATAGGTCGTTGGGTCCTTTAGTCCTTGAATTAATTCTAAGTACATCGTTTTGAAAATAAATCCTTTGTGAGATAAGTATATAAATAATTTGTTCATATTTAAATAAATAAATTAAAAAAGAATCTTCCCTGATTCTCGTCTGTGACACGAACACGAACAAAAAATCCATATCCATAGACATAGCTACATAGTATACTAAAATATTAGTATGACGATTTGATTGTAACCATGACGACGAAAAACAAGTGTATGGAACATTTTTGCATGAATAAATTGCATAGATTTTCATATATTCTAGATGTAGTACTCGTGGTTTGACGTTTTGGTTGGCAACATATTGCAGTTTTCCTTACATTTTAATACATCCTAGATATCTGTTCTCTAAATCTTTATAAACAAAGTGTTTTTTTCGTCAATTAAATCCGAAAACAATTCACATTTGTCGTTATTTTTTATAGAAAAACGATGTGGTATGTCAACCAAAACGTCGAAAATCCCCCGGTGAAATGCCTCACTTAGATTCATACAAAATTTGCTATCAACGACATCATAAAAATCCATGGTAAATTGATGACATTTACACATAAAATACTTAGTTTTACTAAATACATAATCTTGGTTAAAAAAATAAATGTTTTTTCAACATGTCGCGAAGTGACTCAAAAAACAAGTGGTTTATAGCTAATTTATAATTCAAAAATGGTTTTTTCACCAAGTTATAAGAATAAAGCAATTAAGTATTATTTGTTTAAAACGTTCTCGTTTTTGATTGATGCTCGGACAAAAAAAATTACCCACATACAATTATGCGTAAAAATAATATGGCGATTTTCTCCTACAGTCTATGAATTGATATTGTTTTAATAATCCGTTACTGCTTCATAATCATCGAAAATGTCAAACGTCATCAAAAATCCAAATTGTCCGATCGCTAAATACGTTCATTGTCTTCGTGACGCTCGCTCCTCGAGTGTTGAGACTTTTCGATTTCCATTTATTTGGGCTTATCAATGTTTTCTTTTGTCGGAAACGTAGGATATCCCGCGTAGTCACCGTCCGTCTCCATTCTCTGGAGTGTGATGGCGGAACTGGGTATATTACACCCCGGAGAGTCACGACCGACGGCCAATAATGCTACCCCGGGGTACTCCTCTAGTTTATCCTCATCCCTCTCGTGTTGAACGATTCCTCTCCAGATTCCCTTCCCGGAGCTATTTCTGTTTATTTAGAAGCACGGAACGGCAATACTCGGTTTTTAAAAGTGGTCTGGCTATCTCTTCGTAAAATGATTTTGCTGATAACTGGGAATGCTTCGGGGAATATTTATTTGGCATTTGTTAGGTAACCAATGTTTACTGCAGGTAAACGTGTTTTGTTTTTGGCTAAATAATAAATTGGGCGTTGTGTGTTATCCGGATTAAGCTTAGTAAATACTCGGGGACATTTTCATTTTCTGTTTTGTAGATTAAAGTTATTTTACTGTCACTATTTATACGTTTAAAATAATCTTTTTAAAAATATACTTCCCGATTCGCTCGCCTAATTAAATGTACTTTGAGTAAGCTATCGAATAAGTATATAAGAAAAAATTGAAGACACTTGAAATGAAGAACAAGTTGGCGAAGTTAAAGAATCTTGAAATCAATCTTATAACGATATAAATAACGCCTGAATGTTATGCAACATGTATAGCAGTCACAATTCTAGTTCAGATATACAAAAATTTTCAGTTTTATAAAAATATCAAATGAGTCAAGCTGGAAATTTATACACGAATTCTGAAAGTTTCAGTGATCCTACTGGTTGGCAAGTAAGTTAAAAATCGATTGCGAAATTCCAGTACAGACAAGCGAAGTTAAATATAAGAGTGCAATAAAAATCACGTTTAATACGATCATAACCCTTGTAGAAATCTTTTTATATGTATTAAGGTACCCGCGACGTCGTAATTTTCACTTAATTTTTACACTTTGATATAATTATAACACCCAATATCAGATTCAAACCTTTTTTATATCAATTCACGAATTGTCTCTTCGATATGCAGCCATTTCTATTTACTCTAATAAAGCTCTTTGTTATTCTTTTAGTACAATAAGCAACACTGTGGAGTAACGTTGTCTCAATCTATACGAATATTTAAGAAAAGTTGTAGCAATTATTTTTCTTATATTTCCCTGATTTTTTTCTTTGTTGTGAATAAATTGATTATTTTTGTTGGTTATTAAAAATATACCAATTATTATTTTACTTATTTTTTTGTACTTAGGGCTTCCCCTTATTTTCCCTAAAATTAATCCGCCTTCGCACTATTTAGTAACTATAACTGGTTTGTTATCGAATTTTACTGGTTTAATTTTTTAATTATACCTATTTTAAAAATTTCCATCCAATTCAATATTTATAAATGAACATACATAAAGTGATGGATGATTGTCATAGTATTAGATTTTTGGTTCGTTTTGCCTACCCCGTTTGTAACGTGGTGTATGTAAAAATATGGTGTAGTTTGTGTATTATATTTTTATTTATTTTATAAATTTCGATTGTTTATTTTTTTGTATAAAGTGAGATAAATAAATTGAGATAAATAAAATTATAGTATTCGATGGATGCATGCAAAATGGATTGAGAATGAATGCAACTAAATCTAAAGTGATGGTATTTGAGAAGAGCGAAAGACGAACAGATTGCGAGATACGAGTGGAGAATGTACAATTAGAACAAGTCGATGAATATCTATACTTAGGAAGCATGTTTCAGCGTGATGGAAGATTGGAAAAAGATATTGAAAGGAGAGTAACGGCAGGTAATAGAGTGAATGGTGCATTAAGACCGGTAATGGCTGACCCAATTATTTCGAGGCAAGCAAAGCTCGCGGTACACAATGGTATCGTCGCACCGACTCTAATGTATGCTAGTGAGACATGGACATGGCAGAAGACGCATGAAAGTAGAATTAACGCGGTTGAAATGAGGTCACTAAGACGAATGTGTGGTAAAACGATGTATGATAGAATAAGAAATGAGGATATTAGACTAGAATGTATGATTGAAAGAAATATCGTAAGTAAGATGAAAATAAATGCCCTAAGGTGGTTCGGCCACATAGAAAGAATGAGTGATGACCGTCTGACAAAAAAAGTATACAAGGCTGATAAAAGAGGAACGAAAAGTAGAGGTCGGCCAAGAAAAAGTTGGCACGATCACATAAATGGGATTTTGAAAGATGGTGATGTTAGAAGTAAGAATACTAGAAGAGCGTGTATGAGACGATGTATGGACGTGAATGAAGCGAGGAATGTATGTCAAGAGAGAGGAGTCTGGCGTTCGGTTCTCTCTGCCTACCCCAAATAGGGAAATGGCGTGATGGTATGGTATGGTAATAAATTTATATTTCTCGGTATTTTTTAATAACTGTATTGTATTGTGTTTTGTATTTTTTTTTGTCCGCGCATTAAGATCCTTTTAAAATAAAATTACCTCCATAATACCACGGTGTTACGTCAAATCCCATTTAATTACAGTAAAAAATACAATTTACCTGCATGTTAATTGAATCAGCACCATTTGTAAACTGTTTTGTACGACGAAAAATAAAAAGGGCGATTCTGTGCTTAATTTAAGTAATCTCACTGTGTATACATACAAACACCCTGTGTCTAAACGGGTTGAGAAGAGAAAAGTTAATATCATATTTTCTGATAAATAAAAAAATAAAATGATATTTACGATTTTGTGTGTATTAATTCTAAGTCCTTTTCGTCCTACGAAGACACAATAAAGGCTACGGTTGTACAGGAAGCAATAACTATTAAAAAAATATTTTTTAGTTTGGTTTATCTTATTACTTCTCGGGCAACTAACAGGTACTATATCAAATATTAATTTAACACGCACACATTAACAAGTTGCCACATTGTGGTGACTTTCGATATTAATAGTCTCACTGGTCCAGACTGAAAACACAATTTAAAACTTTCTCCACGGGGAATCGAACCCGGGACCCATCGATCAACAGTCAGGTATCTATCGATTTGAGCCACGAAGGTCGTAAAATATGTTTTGTACATACTATGGTATGTACGTGTGTAGTAATAATATTCATTTATACCATCATGGAATATCCGACAGTGGGGGTTGACCAGCGACAGATGTGCGGGTGTGCATTACATTATAAAAGGAAGCACGACACGTGCGAGTATCCCCACATACAGCCAGGTAGGTATCGCCTAAAATGGCAACATTATAAGTAATGATTTTTCATTTATACATATCTGTATTCTCAAAATATATCATCCCATAATGAAAAGATTCATATAGCCGAACTCTTTGAAATTCTCAAATATCCGTATTACGGCGTGTAACCGGCCGGCTAGTCTACGGCAGTTCACATAAAAACCTTATCTTCTTGGGGTTTGGTGAAATGTGGTTTTTTCCTTTCTTTTATGTTCACCCGGCTTGGGGAATTCCGCTATTTATATAATAGGCACCCTGTATATATCTATCTAAGTGTATGTACATCTACATATTGTACATCGTGTAGAAGGTTAAATTGTTTTTACAGAAGATAATATACGAGTCAACGCCATCAAACTATGGGTTTCGTATGTGAGATTTCCCGACCTCATAATGCCTTTATTATCAAATTTAATAAACCATTAAAATAAACAGCTCTAAAAAAATAAATATAATTATTCTGAAGTATTTAGAAATTAACAATATAATTCTTGAAATGGTCGTTACTTTTACAAAATATGTAGATATATTAGAAATATGTTTCATGAAATTTATTTATTTTGTTTATTGAAAAAAAAATGTCCACTTACTTATGCACTGGAATGTCAAGTGTTGGGATTTGAAAGGAAACAAAATAAATTTCAAAAGTTCTCTGTAAAAATTTAACTTCAGTATTAACCCGGAGATATTTTGTCAAATGTTATCTTTGTTTGAGTTGTAAATAGGCACCTACGTATGTAGATACCTTATATAAAGTTCAATAATCAAAATTATTGTCTTCAGTCGAAATGGAATCTAATGGCAGAATCTATTATAAATACTGTTTGCAAAAAGTATGAAAGAGTTACAGTACCTTGTAAGTATTGTTAGTATAGTGTACGAAGGATGCATAGATAATGGACTCAGAATGAATGCCAGCAAGTCAAAGGTAATGGTATTTGAAAAGAGTTAAAGCAGAACAGGGTGTCAATAAAAGTAGAGAATGAATGGCTCGAGCAAGTTGACGAATATGTCTATCTGGGAAGTATGATCCAACAGAATGGACGGCCTGATAAGGACATCAAAAGAAGATTTATGGCAGGAAACAGAGTGAACGGAGCACTTAGACCAGTTATGAATAATCGCAACATATCAAAATATGCCAAAGTTGTCATTCATAACGCAATCGTAGTGCCATTCCTGACGTATGCAAGTGAGACCTGGACATGGCAGAAGTCGCACGAAAGCAGAATAAATGCAGTTGAAATGAGATCGTTTAGAAGAATTTCTAACAGAACGATGTATGACAGAGTAATGAAGACACAAGGAAATAATGTAAGATGAAGAAAGATGTAATTCACAAATTGAAAGTTTGTTAATTTTTATTTATTTTATTTATTTATTTATTTATTATAAACAATACAATACAATACAATGTTGATTACATACTAGAGTTAGAAGTTACATATGTTTGTTTGTGTGTGTGTGTGTGTGTGTGTGTGTGTGTGTGTGTGTGTGTGTGTGTGTGTGTGTGTGTGTGTGTGTGTGTGTGTGTGTGTGTGTGTGTGTGTGTGTGTGTGTGTGTGTGTGTGTGTGTGTGTGTGTGTGTGTGTGTGTGTGTGTGTGTGTGTGTGTGTGTGTGTGTGTGTGTGTGTGTGTGTGTGTGTGTGTGTGTGTGTGTGTGTGTGTGTGTGTGTGTGTGTGTGTGTGTGTGTGTGTGTGTGTGTGTGTGTGTGTGTGTGTGTGTGTGTGTGTGTGTGTGTGTGTGTGTGTGTGTGTGTGTGTGTGTGTGTGTGTGTGTGTGTGTGTGTGTGTGTGTGTGTGTGTGTGTGTGTGTGTGTGTGTGTGTGTGTGTGTGTGTGTGTGTGTGTGTGTGTGTGTGTGTGTGTGTGTGTGTGTGTGTGTGTGTGTGTGTGTGTGTGTGTGTGTGTGTGTGTGTGTGTGTGTGTGTGTGTGTGTGTGTGTGTGTGTGTGTGTGTGTGTGTGTGTGTGTGTGTGTGTGTGTGTGTGTGTGTGTGTGTGTGTGTGTGTGTGTGTGTGTGTGTGTGTGTGTGTGTGTGTGTGTGTGTGTGTGTGTGTGTGTGTGTGTGTGTGTGTGTGTGTGTGTGTGTGTGTGTGTGTGTGTGTGTGTGTGTGTGTGTGTGTGTGTGTGTGTGTGTGTGTGTGTGTGTGTGTGTGTGTGTGTGTGTGTGTGTGTGTGTGTGTGTGTGTGTGTGTGTGTGTGTGTGTGTGTGTGTGTGTGTGTGTGTGTGTGTGTGTGTGTGTGTGTGTGTGTGTGTGTGTGTGTGTGTGTGTGTGTGTGTGTGTGTGTGTGTGTGTGTGTGTGTGTGTGTGTGTGTGTGTGTGTGTGTGTGTGTGTGTGTGTGTGTGTGTGTGTGTGTGTGTGTGTGTGTGTGTGTGTGTGTGTGTGTGTGTGTGTGTGTGTGTGTGTGTGTGTGTGTGTGTGTGTGTGTGTGTGTGTGTGTGTGTGTGTGTGTGTGTGTGTGTGTGTGTGTGTGTGTGTGTGTGTGTGTGTGTGTGTGTGTGTGTGTGTGTGTGTGTGTGTGTGTGTGTGTGTGTGTGTGTGTGTGTGTGTGTGTGTGTGTGTGTGTGTGTGTGTGTGTGTGTGTGTGTGTGTGTGTGTGTGTGTGTGTGTGTGTGTGTGTGTGTGTGTGTGTGTGTGTGTGTGTGTGTGTGTGTGTGTGTGTGTGTGTGTGTGTGTGTGTGTGTGTGTGTGTGTGTGTGTGTGTGTGTGTGTGTGTGTGTGTGTGTGTGTGTGTGTGTGTGTGTGTGTGTGTGTGTGTGTGTGTGTGTGTGTGTGTGTGTGTGTGTGTGTGTGTGTGTGTGTGTGTGTGTGTGTGTGTGTGTGTGTGTGTGTGTGTGTGTGTGTGTGTGTGTGTGTGTGTGTGTGTGTGTGTGTGTGTGTGTGTGTGTGTGTGTGTGTGTGTGTGTGTGTGTGTGTGTGTGTGTGTGTGTGTGTGTGTGTGTGTGTGTGTGTGTGTGTGTGTGTGTGTGTGTGTGTGTGTGTGTGTGTGTGTGTGTGTGTGTGTGTGTGTGTGTGTGTGTGTGTGTGTGTGTGTGTGTGTGTGTGTGTGTGTGTGTGTGTGTGTGTGTGTGTGTGTGTGTGTGTGTGTGTGTGTGTGTGTGTGTGTGTGTGTGTGTGTGTGTGTGTGTGTGTGTGTGTGTGTGTGTGTGTGTGTGTGTGTGTGTGTGTGTGTGTGTGTGTGTGTGTGTGTGTGTGTGTGTGTGTGTGTGTGTGTGTGTGTGTGTGTGTGTGTGTGTGTGTGTGTGTGTGTGTGTGTGTGTGTGTGTGTGTGTGTGTGTGTGTGTGTGTGTGTGTGTGTGTGTGTGTGTGTGTGTGTGTGTGTGTGTGTGTGTGTGTGTGTGTGTGTGTGTGTGTGTGTGTGTGTGTGTGTGTGTGTGTGTGTGTGTGTGTGTGTGTGTGTGTGTGTGTGTGTGTGTGTGTGTGTGTGTGTGTGTGTGTGTGTGTGTGTGTGTGTGTGTGTGTGTGTGTGTGTGTGTGTGTGTGTGTGTGTGTGTGTGTGTGTGTGTGTGTGTGTGTGTGTGTGTGTGTGTGTGTGTGTGTGTGTGTGTGTGTGTGTGTGTGTGTGTGTGTGTGTGTGTGTGTGTGTGTGTGTGTGTGTGTGTGTGTGTGTGTGTGTGTGTGTGTGTGTGTGTGTGTGTGTGTGTGTGTGTGTGTGTGTGTGTGTGTGTGTGTGTGTGTGTGTGTGTGTGTGTGTGTGTGTGTGTGTGTGTGTGTGTGTGTGTGTGTGTGTGTGTGTGTGTATGTATTATTTAATGATAAGTGTTGTAAATGATAGAATACGATGAACACCTCACTAGTAATTACATATTTCTTTCTAGTTTGTAACACATTGACATGGTTTGGCCACTTGGGAAGAATGAATGAAGAACGCCTGACGAAGAAAATATACAAAGCTGACAGGAACGGAATAAGAGGTCGCGGGCGCCCAAAAAAAGGATGGCACGACAATGTGAACGATATTGTGAAAGACGGAAATTTAAGAAGCGCGAACAACAGACGAACATGTATAAGACGATGTATGAATGTTGATGAGGCGATAAATGTGTGTCAAGATAGAAAGGTGTGGCGCTTGTATGTATGATTTTATATAACCCCAAGATGGAGCTCCACAATATCTGCGCTGTAAACGTCGTCAATATAAGTGATTTGACATCGATCATCATCATAATCTCGACAGTCCTGTGGGAGGTAAATCTGGTCCACCGGCGAAATCAAAACCAACCATGTTTACCCATATCATGGCTATAATTTTCTTATGGAGTCCTATAACATCTTAAGATATTATAGGACTCCACAAGATAATTTAATCCATGATATGGGTAAACATGGTTGGTTTTGATTCCACCGGCAGACCAGACTTGCCGCCCTGGGTGGGGTTTGACTAAATCCAGCAGTCTCTTCCATTCTTTTCCATTCTTTCCTTTCCGTAGCCATGTTTCCCATCCATCCCAGTTTGGGCCTTCCTGATCTTCGTCCTTGTGGTGTGGATACTTTGAGGCAATTTATTGTGGGTTGTCGTCGTCCATTCTGATTACGTCAACAGCCCATCTCAGGCGTACCACCTTAATGGAACTGATCATTGGGGACAAACATAGTCTTTAAAAACATTTATAAAAAGGAAAATAGACATTACCATATCAATTTTACATATCAATAAATATTTATAGTAAGATAAAAAAATCTTCTTAATTGGTTTTAATGTTGGAGATTTGTTGGCAGCAAAGCGATGCATCTCTTCCTCTACTATGCTCGCTCTTCAGCGACTTTCTTCAACTCTGTGTAGGAGGTACACTTCATGTCCTCGCACACCACACCTGCTATAGATACTCACGGCGGGAACGCCCTCTGCCAGTTTTTACCTCAACCATTCCCTCCCAAGATGATGTGTAGGAGACTCCCGTGTCAGTTTGCACGCATTTTTGATATGGTGTTTAACATGTGCCTGGTTTCTTCAATTTTGCTGGGAACCTCACCATTTGTAATATTATGGTCCCTCCAAGACTTATTTATTTATTTAAGAAACAATACAAAATACACAATACCTTTTTTTAATGTATATGTCCTTGTTAAACAAGTTCATATATATCTTCCTAGGTTCCCTAAAATAAGCATAAATGCTTGTACTATAGGTGAACGTTATCGGTCGAGGCAGGATTCGAGCTCGCGATTACTGAAATACTAACCCAATGCGCTAACCGCTCTGCCATCGAACCATCTAAATATTATCATCATTACAGGTTAAATAAGGATAAATAAATATTTATGTATGACCCAAAGAGATTTTCTCGTGTTTTGAAGTAAGTCACATTTCACACCACATACAAACTGACTAAAACAGTTTATAAATCTTAATTTAATCATAATACGGAATCATAATACGGAACATACATAGATATTTACATAAATATAAAAACAATTTAAAAAAAAATGACAACCAAGCAAAAATATAAAAAAAGAACTAAAAATTTATTTAACAACCTATCAATGAATACCTGGGGGCCTAGACAACGTGTCATTTAAGCTAAGCGTTATATCGCTAAGCGATAGTAAATGTATGAAATTGGTCGCTATGACAACACGTGACAGCCACAAATTTCATACATTTCTATCGCTTAGCGATATAACGCTTAGCTTTAATGGCATGTTGTCTAGGGGGGCTGAAGGGCTAGCCAAGATGCAAAAAACGAAAACGTTGACGCTGAACGTTATTTTTTTTGTATGGGATTTGACGTTTGATTTTGAACGTCTAAAGTCACGCCGGAAATCGGTAGCCAAGAGTACAAAACTAACTTAACGCCCGTCGTTCAGACTTGCAGAACAAAGTTTCGTAACGACCCCATACAAATCTAGCGTTTTTGCTAGCCAAGATGCAACTTTGACACACGAAACCAAACTCTGTTCGTCAATTTCTAACTCTGAATTAACGTCAATCAAACCCTTGCAGAAAGTGTTGAATGTGTTTTTCTGTGTGCTTAATTTGGATTTATTAAGGATATTTTTCGGTAAATATCTAAAAATAAGTTATACTTTAATGTTGAATTATCACTATGTAGAAAAAAAACTAAAAACAATTAGTAATTTTGCAGATTTAATGCGAATGAAAAATACTTGATTTTCACAAAATGCAAAACAATTTTACTAAATAATAATTAATTAAATTTTCAGCAAAACAGAAACGAATTACGAAGAATTCAAAAAGAAACTCAAACAATTGAGAACAATTTGAAACACTCCCTAACATTCCATTAATTTTCATTTTGTGGTTGATTTTCATTTTTATTTTTATTATCATTTTTATTTTCTATTTTGAGTTATGGTTTTGATGATGTTTTTATTCATTTTTTTTTGTATTGCTTTTGGTTTTAAAATGTGTGTTTTTTTTTAGTTTTATAGATTCTGTATGTATTTTTATTTTGTAAGAAAAGAGCTGCTGATTTCATAAACACAAGCTTCTAGCTTAAATTAGGAAAGGAAATATTTTTTTTTTGATAACATGTAATATTGAATGTAACTTGAATATTTTAATAAATAAAAAATCCACAAGTTAAATAGTATATTTTATCAATGTTGCCAATAATTTATTAAAATTGATTTTAAATTGCCCTGGTAAATCATTATACTACTTTACACCATATTATGAATAATGATTTTGGCCAAAAGACGTACTTTTTTGGGATTTTATCATTCCACTTATTAAGATATACCAAGAATTCGCTGGTAAGTCCTCATCTCGAAAGCCTCCAGTATTTTTCACCTATGGACCATGTCTCTCAACCATACAGCATTATTATCAACCATAGCAACGTTCGTTTGCTTCTGTATCCAGAACCATGCCATGAAAAGAATTATTAATGTATGTCATACAGATAATTTAAAATATCAATTAGAATTTGTAAAAATATCGTGAAAATATATATTTTGATATAAAACGAATAACCATCTTTCAACATCGTACGCTCGATTGAATTAATACGATTTTTATATTAATGTATTCGATCTGTTCCAAATAGATTTTTGATAGCGTGGATGGTATTAAATATCGGAAATGTTATAATCATCACGTATATAGATAGGTTGGTATATTACGCAAATCACTTCTCGTATGTGATCTGTCATCATTTACAGTTTCCTTCACTTCCTATCCGAAATAACCTTCAAGTGTTTTGGAGGGTTAGGGCGGGGATAAGGGATGAGTTGAAAATCCCCTTGTGTGTACATGTTTGTAGTTCAATAATTATATAAAGTAGGTCTCGTTCGAGTTTGAAGATACTCCCGGGGCGATATTTCTTGCTAAAATATAAACATAATGCATCCCTTATTTGATTATTATCTACGACTGTGATATTTAGTTTCAAATATACTAGTGGGTTGTGTTCGTGTTTATATTTGTAACATTGTATAATGGTTTGTTTATTTTTTGTTATTAATTAAAACATGGTTAATAATTCTAAAGTGGTTGTGTTAATACAATTGAAATCCATTTTAATAAAATATAACAATGTAATTTTTCACAAATTTCGATGTATTATCACTGAACAATTTCGCCGAGGTGACTTGGCATTATCAAGGTCCAAATAAATAATTTAACATGAATCATCCAACACTACTTAAATATTTACAGTGTTGCCAAATGTGTGGGCTCCTTACAGTGATTTTACAATGTTGATTTCACATTTCACGTTGTTTGTATAATGAATTTTCAAAAGTTGTATTGCAATATATTTTCTGTCGTTGTATTCTAATAACTTTTATAAAGTTATATTGTAATACATTTTCTAATGTTGTGTTTGTATACATTTTGTATAGTTGTATTGTAATACATTTTCTAAAATTGTATTGTAATACACTGTCTACTGTTGTGTTCTAATATATTTTCTATAGTTGTATTGTAATACATTTTGTATAACAATCTAATCTGTGTTCTAATGTATTATCACTTTGTGTTATATTTATTTTTAGATTGCCTAGTGGCAATTAACCCTCATTTGTGCACTTTTCTGTACGGAACATGAATGAAAAATATTAAAATAATTAAAAAATGGTCTTGTGGGGTGGAGTGGTTCAATCAATTTGAAACAGATTTGAGACTGGCAACTGAATATAATAATAATAATTTTTTTTTTATTCCAGTTAATTCTAATGAATTCAAAAGAAAAATAAAATAAACTTATTAAATTTGACTGATTTGTAAATTATATTAACTTCTATTTGTATATATAATAATCATGTATAATAATATTTTGAGTCTTTTGTTTCAAATGTCTCATTTACACACGATTGCTTGCACTCTGGTACCAAAGGGAAATATGTTTTTTCTTACTGTGCATCTTTTTCTATATTTTTAGATTGTTTATTTTTTTTATATGTACATGTATTATACATTTAATTAAATAAAGAAAATAATAATGTGCTGTGCTAATGCAATGCATTTTTTATCAAATGTCGCCGTGTCTTGCAACTTTGAAATCTGAAATCTTACAGAAATGTACCAAAATGTTAGCTTTTCATAACTTATTGATCACATTCGGGCCTCATCTATCACGATCCCAGACGTTGTGTCGCCGGCTTCCAGCGCTTATTATACACTGTATACTACACGGGCATAAACTTGCCCGCTTGCTTTATTGCGTCGTTTTTTTCCATGCTGGAAACATTAACATTTGTTAATGACAAATAAAGGCAAAATATTATTACTGCTTGAACTCTGGTTGTGTGTGCAGTACAGGGCCGTTTCGAATGAAATGTTTCCAGTGATGCTTTTAGTTTTTTTTCCACCACCTTAGCAATAAGCAATGTTTTAAAGCTATGGCAAACATCTTGAAAAATCACGCGTGTGTGCAGAAGACGTGTTTTTGCTCCTCGTTCGGTTTGATCGCGCGTGTGCGCAACTCTTCCATCGCCAAATTTCAAGATGTCCATCTCGAACTATAACATACGTTTATCGTATCGTTCTTTTCTTAACCTTACACTACTATGTGACAATGAGATAAGGATAAAACAAAATGCATGGTTGCTGGAAGGGAGGAATGCACCGCAAATGATGTTCTGGGGGCATCGAAATTAAGCAGGTGAAATAGTTTGTTAATCTGGGAAGCAGAATATCTCAAGACGGATGTTCAACAGCAGACATCAAAAGCAGAATCCACCAAGTAAGAGTCGCCTTCAACAAAAGATCAACAATTTTTGAATCCCCTAATATTCCATCAAAATTAGGAAAAATTTGATTTAGACTCTTGTATGGAGTGTACTGCTATATGGCTGTGAAACATGGAGCATCAACCAACGCGAAACGGGACGTGTGTCTGCGTTTGAGATGTGGTGCTACAGACGCATGGCTTAAGTTCACTGGTCAGAACACATCAGCAACGACGAGTTACTATGTAGGGTTTGAGAGACAAGGCAACTTGAAATGAAAAGAATTGCCCAACAGAGAACAACTTGGATAGGCCACAACATCCGGCACCCAGGCCTGCTTTCTACCATCGTAGAAGGAATGATTGATGGGGCAACTGTAGAGACCGCCCCAGAAACAATTATATAGACCAGACAATCGTTACGTGCGCTGTAGCAGTTACAAAGAGATGAAGAGACTTGCGGACGATAAAGATAAGTGGAAAGATCGAGTGTTTGGTGACCGAGGATTGTGACCCAGAAGAAGAGACAATGTGACGTTTGTGAAAGGTAATTTTGAGATAGTACGGGCACGTTAAATTCAGACCGCCAGATCACATGGTAAACCAAGCAATCTCCATGGATCTTGTTCGACTTATATCCAGAGGAAGACCAAAGAAAACTTGGATCGTGCAAAGACGAAACCAATTGCAGAGACATGGCCTAGGTGACATAATATAAATAAAAAAAAAAATAAATAGTTGGGGTATAGCAAGGTAGGATGATGATTTACTAAGAAAATGATGGAAAAGCTAAGAGTGACACAAAGAGCGATGGAAAGAAGAATGTTGAATATCTCGCTAAGGGACCACAAAACTAATGAATGGATTAGGAAGAACACAGGAGTAGCGGATGTGGCCAAAAGAATAGCGGAGTTAAAGTGGAGTTGGGCGGGTCATGTATCTTGGATGTCAGATGGACGATGGACAAAAATTGTGATGGACTGGAGGTCAAGAATGGGAAGCAGAAGCGTGGGAAGGCCCCACACCAGATGGTCCGATGACATCAAAAAAGTGGCAGGTCTTGAATGGCGAAGAATGGCACAGGATAGAGACCAGTGGAAATCCAAGCGGGAGGCCTTTGTCCAATACTGGACTCAAGAAGAGGCTGAGTAAGTAAGGTAGAAGATACAACTATGTGATAGTGCAGAGTTATGATTGTAGCGTCGAATTTTGGACGGGTTTCATGTAGAAAGTACATTTGTACAATGAGTTAAGTCGTAATGACTTTGTATGTATTGCATATTGTGTACCTACTATGTTTTTTTTTCTTCTATACATGCATAACTTAGGTCAATAAATTCAATCAGTCATACTAACAATAATATGATCGGTGTCATGTACATTTTCGTCGTCAAAACTTTTGATGCTCTCAAATTAAAAGAAACAATGGTTTATTATTTTTGTTCAAATAATGTAATAGAAATAGGCATTTATAAATATAAAAAAAATAGTCACGCTTCACGTAATATTTATTTATTTATTTGAATCTTCTTGTACATACAATTTGTACACTGGCGGGCTTATTGCCTAATGGCAATTTCTTCCAAACAACCAGAGTTAATGTTAAGTATACAAAACAACGTGTACTATGGCAATCAGTTACATAATCACATTACAAAATAAATAAACACAGCAGAATAAAAGGACAAAAAAAAACAAATAAGATAAATAAAAATCTCTACACGATACTTGTTCAGAAATATGGCGTAAAAAGTAATCTAATATGTACGCTTGTCTATGTACCTTATAGTAATTGAGAGAATATAAATTATGCAAGTTTGTATTTTCTTATTTCGGAATACTTAAATGGTACTTATCGCTTACTTACATTTTGACTCACGAATTATTATTTCGAGAAATGGCAGTACACGTCACAATTTACATAAAATATACCTACGTCATTTTTACTTTTACCGTACGCATATACTACATACCTACGTTAAAATGTTTTTCTCGTTTTTCATGTATGCTGAATTGAAGATTTTGCTTGATATTCATGAGAATTTGGATTTCCAAAATTTGTATTTTTTCCAACTGTCGATTTGTTCAGGAGAACTTTGTTCTCTTAACATATCGACAATGTATCAAGCCAGAATACGCGAGAATTGTATGGAGAGGTCTACTTTTTTCACGGCTTTTCCATCTTTGAAGTCAAAAAACACCAACTTAGAGGCTTCGCAGCATATATGTTCCATACACGGATTTACTCAGAATTCGGAGTAGAACATTTCGTGTGTCTGTGTGTGTGTGTGTGTGTGTCTGTGTGTGTGTCTGTGTGTCTGTGTGTGTGTCTGTGTGTGTGTCTGTGTGTGTGTCCGTCCCCCCCTTCCGGGTAGGAAAAGAGGACTGACCTCCATACTGTCCTATATTGACATACATACCAACATGTGTTAAAATTTTCAATAATTTGGATTTATGGGTTTATAGTTTGATTTTTATTCTTCAACTATACATACTATCGCTATCGACAGTTGGATCTCATGTGTTACATGCAACTAGTAGTAAAAAAATATATTTTGATATTCATATCAAAATACGCTTTGTTTATCAAACAAACTAGCACAAAATAAGTTTCCTATAATAAATACGGTGGTTTAACAAAATTTCTAAAACTTTTTTTACTTTTTCGTACTGGAATCACTGAAAAGTTGGAAGAAATTACTATTTGATAATTTACTCAAAACAAACTAGAGCTTAATTACGGCTTGCAACGTTAGTAAAATTAAGCTACGCTTGTAAAACACCAATAATGCCTTTTTATTGAGTTCCATTATCTTTGTCTATCTTACTTCGCATGTATTTATTTGATTTTGTATACACGTCGTTCTTAAATTTCCTCATTTGCAGAATCATCGAGTATTTGGTTTTAGCGGGTCGTGTTCGAGTTTTGCGAGTTGACAGACAACATGAATTACTACAACTATTCATCGCGGTGTGATTCAGAATGAATTTCTCGAGTCCTCTAGGGAAAGAGTGGGTGTACGTGGTCAGAACCCGGCAGTTTGAATTTCACCACATTCACAAATATCGGGTGCTGCGAAATTCCATTTGTGTGAATATATTTACACTTAACACATCGATCATGACCACATCGAAACCTATATTATGGTTTAGAAACCTATAGGAGAAAACCAAACAAAGCGTTATAAATGCACGAACAAGTGTGCAATTGCAAGTTTATTGCTTAAGAATTTATTTTCTAACCAACTCAAGCTATGCGAAGCTTTTATAGTTAATTGGGTTCAATCTTAATATTTATATAAAAAATACGGATGTTGGTATATATGAATGTATTTATTTATTTATTTTTATTTATTTCTATCCAAAAATATACAGTATATATGAGATACAAAATATCTTAAGATAATATAAGCTTATTCATACATAGTTAACATACAATGTAAATATAAGTTATCTCATTTCAATAAATATCAATTTACCACTTCACTGATGCTTACATAGTTTAAGCCATATCTTTTTGTTTGTATCTTTGTTACTAGCCCCCTCACTAGGCATAGCCTGTGCTAAGGTGAGCTAGTTTTATGTTATTGTCTATTACGTTGTTTATTTATAGATACATTTACATATAATATAAGTACATGTACATACATACGCTACGCATTCAAACGTATGCATCTTTCCTTCTAAATACAATATTTCATTTTGAGTCATGCACACACAACCAAAAATTGTGGAAATAAATTATTTATTTCACTTTTCAATTGTCTATTCTGTTGTTTGTAATAGTGCATTTACATTTTATTTGGAAGAATTATTTCCTTAAGGATTTTTTCATCTATTTCATAAACCCATCTTAGTGATAGTTTTTTAAATTCTTTTTTTTTTTTTGTATGCATGTAGTTGGTAAGTTAGAAGAAATTGCCGTATGACAATAAACTCGCCACTTGCACAGGGTGCAAGGAAGTGCTTATTATTATTATGTGACCGATGAACTCTTATACCATCCATTGCAATGAGACTTTGGGATTTCTTCAGCGCACATCTGAGATTCATCATCATCATTTCCTGCACCTCTATCCCGGTTCATCCGGGGTCGGGCCTCCTAATCATCAGTCGCCATGATCTGCGATTCTGGGTCGTCTCCTGTGGGACACCTTGTGCCGCCAGCTCCCTCTCGATACTCGTCCACGGCGCGCCGGCGACATGGTGGACGAGTGGTGGTCTGCAGTGGTCTGCCTCTTCCTCGTGGTTTTGAGAGGATACCGAGCACAGTTTTGACGGAGTAGGTGTACTTCCTTCGCATGACATGGCCATACCATCGCTGTCTGCCCTCTTTCAATTTCTCCTCTATTGAGGCTACCTTAAAAGATCCTCTAACGTACTCGTACTCTGAGGTTATGAATTTCAATTTATTTATTTGACATCTCACACAAGAATTTACCAAAAAATGATTTATTTGGAATTAATTAATTTGGTGGCATATACGGTTAATAATTTTTACTATATTTTTATTTATTTTTTGTTGTAATGAAGGTTACTTATGTTATTATTTAATGAACATAAATTTTGGACAATAGTTATTGGTCTGTCTTTTTTTATTTAATAATGTAATTTTTCTGTTTATTTTATAAGACTGTATTTGTTCCTTAAATGAATGAATACGCCAGTGAGTGAGTGATCGAACGAACGAATGAATGAATAAATGAATTAGTGTCTTATGGGACTGAAGCTTCATTTTTATTTACAGGATAAAAGTACACTTAGTACCTACCTATTAGGTATTAAGTTTAATTTTTGAAGTATTTAAAATATTTTTATTTAATTATTTCAAATATTTTTACGTATATTTTCAACGAATAAATAATTTCTGCGATGAAGAATTAAAGCATCATCATAATGTGAGACTAGACGAATTTTCATTAATTATATGTTTATATAAACATCCTCTTCCGTCTATTAACGATTTATTGCTCGCTCTCTTCAAATTATTTTGATTCGGTTATTTATGTTTTGTGTTCTCTACAAGGTAAGTCATGTTTGTAAATATACACATGCAGTTGCGTGTTTTCTTTACGTACTTCTACTTTGATAATATAAACTATATTCACATAAATTATTTTAATAGGTCCCATCGTGTTGCTTCACAAAATTTGATTTAGCTATTGAACACAAGTCACAAATAGTTTTATTATGTATCTTATAATTGTACAGAAAAGACAATTATGAATCAATTTAAAATCGATTTTCCGAAATGGATAAATTATTAACTTTTATTTAACAAGATCAATTTCTTGCATTACAATACGTGCAGCAGGCCAAGTCAGTAAAAAAGTCGATATCCGACAACGTATCGACGCTCTTCTCGCCATGTTTACGCCCGTGACGACAATTCGTAGTCACTAAGCGTTGTCGAGTTCGTAAATGCACTTATTAGTATTTGTCGCCGTTAGGCTGGCTTGCGGTACATTTTTGAATTATCATTTATGGCAATACACAATATTTTCCCCATGATTTGAATAAATGTCAAATTTGTTTACATAAATTTGTTAAATAAATATAATATGGTCATATTTTAAAGCACGAAAGCAAGTTATATTACGATTAAATTAACTTCTTTTGTGTTTATTGAATGTTTTGAGAGTAATTTTAAAAATTATTTTTAATTATATTTCGATCAATTTATCAAGTGTGATGACAGCAGCGTGTTATTTTTTTACTAAAAACTACGCCGAATTTTCTTTTTTTAAGTGTTAAAATACATATGTGATAAAATAGCTTACAAGAATACTTTCTCAAAATCAAAAATTATTTCAAATCCATACTTACGGAAAACATTTACGGACGCATAGAATTATAATGTTATAATCTAAGTACGGACGCATATTTTCAATAAATATATAACCATATAAAACTTTTGTTACGCGGTAATTAGCAATAAATGAATATTTAAAGGGTTTGAAGAATCTCTTAAACGGCGTCGTTTAACCCGTTTATATAATTATTCTCAAAATAAATATGAAATTCGGCATTGTTCGCGTAAAAAATGACCTTTAATTCAACATGGCGGCGTTAGATCTTGCCTCTCGCCTCGATGTCGACCCAATCTCGTCGTCAAATAGGTGGGCGAGAACGATTCGACGCGTTATCTGCTTAGTTACTACCAAAACTGTCAAAATATCGACTAGTCGATATTTTCTTAATCTTGACATTTATCGGTCGAGATCTACTTACAGACTTAGCCTGCAGGTGTACTTATTTCAAAGATTTCCATATAATATACTAGATGGAGTACTCTGCGCGTTTTATTTCTTGGTTGGTAACATATTGCAGTTTATATATATATTTCAACACTTCCTAGATAACTGTTCTCTAATCTTAATGAACAAAGGTTTTTTTTTCGACAATAAATCTGAAAACAATTCACATTAGTCGTTATTCTCTATAAAAAAAACGATGTTTTCTGTCCACCTTGTGGTCAAAAGTCCCGCGGAAAAATTCTCACTACGATTCATACAAAATTTTTTAACTGCGACATCTAGTGTATTATATGAAAACCTATGACTTATGTATATATCTATGGTGTACTCATATCTAAAACTCATGGATGTATATAAGGTAATGGATGGAAGCATAGATAAAATTGTTGTAACCGCGGGGGGGGGGGGGGGGTCGCCGCCATCTTGCTCGAACCAAGTTTCATAGTGACCACGGATGTAACTAAAGTAATGGATGGATGCATTGATCAAATTTTTGAAGATGCAGGGCGATTTCAAGGAAGTGCTGATTATCTTCATATATATTATTTATTTAAGTAAATGAAGCACAAGATTGGTGTAAACTGGAGTAAATGAAACCATTATTTCACTATAGAAAACAAATATATTATATGTATATAGAAAACTGCATATTTTCAAGACTTTACTATACCTACATACTCAAAGCAAAGGAATACAAAAAAAAATTATAAAATGTATACAATGTATAACAACAATAAAATTATAAAATGTAAATAAAGCAAAGCAATAAAAATTATTATGTACTTTTAGAAATTATCCGAATAAGTACAATATATTTACAATATAATATAATGGCCAAATTGTATTAAAAATAAAAACTGGTGAAATTAGATTACTTTCTTGATTTTTTAATGGAGTTCTACATGTTAACGCCGTCAGCGATAAAAATGCGGTACCTACAATTTATATTTTCAAATGAGATTAAATTAAAAAATGCTTTTTATCTTTAAAAAAACACGTGTGCTCCCAGAAAATACACGTGTTATTTTAATTTTGTATTGCTTCTCGGGCAACTAACAGGTAGGTGCTATGTCAAATATTAATTCAACACGCACCCAATGACAAGTTGCCACATTCTGGAGATTTGTGATATTTATGTGTCCCCACCGGGAATCGAACCCGGGATCTTTAGCTCAGATACCGAACCAACTGGGCCATGAAGGCCGACAAATGATAAAAAAAAACAAGTTACTTTAGGGACATTATTTTTGTCTGTAGAATACCTACAGCCCAATTTCAAATGTATATACATACATATAACAACAACTTCAAAGAACATATTAACGGTGAAAATAATGTTAAAAAATCTAAAAGACCATTAATATTTATTTATTTATTTATGTTAAAGTTGGACAAAAAACAGCGTTAAGACATAGTACAATACAATAGTAACATCAAGTATTAAGGCCTATTACATTTTGTCATTATGATTGACATAAAATAATACAAGTTTGCAAAAAATAAAATATGATCATAGGTTGGTATGTAGGTAAGAGCAACATTTCAAGTTAACAATGATTTAAAACATAATATTGAACTAAAAGAAAAAAAGAAAAAAGAGAATAAATGCCGTCAAGGTTTCCTATAATAAGTGGTTATTGATCTTCTTTTGTATAGAGTATTTGAATGTTGTGGAGCTGAGGTGGAAGATGTCAAACTCTTGAAATCTGTTATTGTATGTATCGCACATTCTATGAATAGTCATGTTTTGTGCGTAATTGGTGCGGTGAATTGGAAGGTGGAATAAATGTGTATGTCTAGTTCTGCGAGTAGGAATATTAAATGAAATGGTATTGAGTATTGAGGGGCAGTCGATATTATTATTTATAATGTTGTACAGAAGCATCATATCATTTACTGTGCGTCTATTCTCGAGACTGTCGATTTTATAATAGGTTCTCGCGCAGTCGTAGCTGGGGAACTCGAGGTATGCTTTACGGTTTAAGTATTTAATGAACAATCTTTGTATTCTTTCAATGCGTTGTTTGTATGTTGTGTATCTTGGGGACCAGATTGGGGATGCATATTCGAGTATTGGTCGAACCATGGTATAATATATAGATTTTAATGTATTTATGTTCTTGAAAGATTTGCAGGTTCTGAAAGATTTGCAGGTTCTGAATATTAAATGCAACACAAATCCACCTACCTAGAATGTGACAATATTCTTTCTTGGGATGATTTAAATCTACTCGGTCGACTTTTGCAACCAAAAGCAGCACACATCACCATATTTCTTTTTATTTAATATTTCATAGAACAAATAATACACTGTTTCAACACAAAAATGATTTTAAAAATAATAAATTAGGTATGCAAAGGACACCCTGACAGCTAGACGCCAAACGACAGACTGGTTGGAATAACGCGCGGCTTCAAAAATATTACGAATGCCTCTATCTATCCAGTTAGTGTACATCCTTGTGCTACCAGTGCTACATTTGGGTCGAGCAAGATGGCCGCCAGGGGGTTTCTCCACACCCCCTATTGGACTCAAATGTCTTAATACATATTGGTTCGAAAGTTCCATCAAGTACATCCATGCTAAAACTCAAACCGTTTGTGTCGTGTGTTTGTTCGGATCGTTTCTAACAGATGGCAGCATCGTAGAATAGTTTTTATCGAACGGTGTAAAATACCTCAACCACATAATAAAAACGTAATACACCATCATGCCGAGTAACGTAATACTCGAGGGCTACGCAGAGAAAACTGAGCGCCACACATTCACGTTAGCATTTCATTCGCCGCTTCGCAAAATCATAACTTTTAAGTTCCTGTTATGGTGTTTGTGCCAGGTCTTTTATGAACGACCTATGTCTCTTATTTCATCACTTTTAACATTTATACTCTCACTATCTGTCGTTAAAAAATCATTCGTTCTGTGCTTAGGTAATCACAAATTTGCAGCAATATCATAGATACTACCGGGAAATGCTCAGAAGAACTTGCATCTCTGGTCCCTCTTCCCCCCATTCACAATAGTCTTTCGTTTACTCAATCTTATCATCCGTTCACAGTAAACCTTCAATACACGAACCAGTAACACAGCAGCCCAAGTGTGGAACGATCATACAAATTCTGTGTTTCCACCTTCTTAAAACCCGGGTCTTTTTTAAGATCCGAATTAAGTTTTTAAGTTTTTTCCTTTTTTAAGTTTTTTGTCTCCTATTCTAAAAAAAGGTGACCCATCTAATATCTCAAATTATAGGCCTATATGTTTGCAATCCGCTATACCAAAATTATTTGAATCAGTTTTCTTAAAAAAAATGATGTTGAGATAAATAAGGCTATTTCCGTGTATCAACATGGTTTCACTTCAGGCAGGTCCACCTTAACAAATTTAATGTTGCATCAACATAGAATTCTAGATGCTTTGGAGAAACGTTCTCAAACAGATACTGTTTATACAGACTTCAGCAAGGCATTCGATAAAGTTTCCCATAAAATTCTTATTCACAAATTAAATGCTTTGGGAGTTACTGATAATATGTTCAAATGGTTTATAAGTTATCTTAACCAAAGAAAAATTTCTGTAAAAATAGGTGGATGTATTTCTTCCCAGTTTGTTGCGTCAAGTGGTGTACCGCAAGGTTCCCACTTGGGACCAGTATTATTCTTATTATTTATAAATGACATTGTTTCTGTATTCAAGGGAGTTGAAATACTTTTATTTGCTGATGACCTTAAAATTTCTAGAAAGATAACATGTTTAAACGACTGTAATATTCTTCAAGCAAATCTTGATAAATTAGGCAAATGGTGTAATCAAAATCATCTATTTTTGAATGTTGACAAGTGTCATTATATGACTTTTAATAGAAATAAATATCCTATTTCTTATCAATATAGCATTAATAAAATTAATATTAAAAAGGTATCATAGGTTGTAGATCTTGGTGTCCTCTTTGATGAAGGTCTTACCTTTATCCCTCATATAAATGAGATAGCAAATAAAGCTATGAAATGCTTAGGATTTCAATTCACTAAGCTCGTTCAAAATGTTGTATGTTGCATTAGTTAGAAGCACCTTAGAATATAATTCAGTTATTTGGTCTCCTTTTTATAAATCTCACCAGTATAAATTAGAAAAAATTCAGCGAAAATTCTTAAGATTTGTTAATTTTAAATTATCGATTCCCTTTGAACAAATAAATTATAATTCTTTAATGTGTACACTTAACTTAAAAACACTATCAAGTAGAAGGACAATCAGTGATTTGATGATTTTATATAAGATTTTAAATGGCTGGTTGGACGTCCTTGATTTAACGTGTCTCATTTCATTTAATGTTCCGATTACCCGTACACGACAAACACAGGCTTCACTATTTTTTATCATAAAATCTAATAATAATTATTATATTCATTCGCCTATTCTTAGATTACATAGACTTGGTAATGAGTTTGGCTCTGTTGATGTCTTTTGCTGTTCGATATATGAATATAAAGAGAGACTTTTAAAGATTGTATAAATTCTGGGTTTTTCTTCTTTTTTTCCTTTTAATTTTTTATTTTGTTTCTGCTTAAACTTTTGCTTGTTTTTCTTTAAATTTATTTTTATTGTACTTCACTACTTGTATATTTTGTAAAATTATATTTTATAGGTAGGTATATATTTTTTTTCTTGATATTTTTTTTCTTGATATTTTTTTTGTTGTTATATATAGGTACCTATTTATAATCATGTATGTATGTATTTTGCGTCGTGGTTCATACACGTATGTTTTAATAATTTGTAATTGTGTATGTAAAAGCCCATTTAGGGCGTTTATATAAATAAATAAATATTTTCTTGAGCAGATTGCAAACCCTCTCCGACCACCAGTATAATGGACCCAAAGCCTAATAGCTGGTGTCCCCTACGTAACCATTTAAAAGTACATTTGCTATTACATATCGTTCGAAAATTTTAACCAAACCAACTTTTGGTTACACGAATTAAATAATGTTTCTCGATAAATTTTGATACGAAAATATGAATTTTGGTTTTCGTGTTATTAATATTATGTTGAAACATTGTCTTCGTGATAATATGTTGGAGCGTTTATCAAAATTTAGCATCCCCTTCCTGATTAAAGTTTCGGGTCGCCCGCCCCAAAACAGTAGTTTATGTATAAACTTTTATTTCCTTACGTCGTCGGTCGAGTTCACCCCCGTCCGACCCGACTAAATCCGCTGATGATTTGCATTTTAACGACGGACCTTGACCCGAACGCTTTTCAACGAGAACCTTCCCTCTGCGGCCAATCGAAGAAACCCTTGCGACGAATCGTAAATCGTTGGATTATATTTTGAACCCAAATCTAGTGATGGACAAATCTTCAATCAGTCTCGATCTTAATTCACCCAAACATAGCTTTGACTCTACCATTTTCACAATACAGTTAGGGTTTTTGTACAGTTATTGTTCTTCTACACTCATTCGGTTCCATTTATTAATCATTTCACAATACGTTAAGGTTTTCTACAGTTATTGTTGTATTTCTATATACAGTTGGTTCCATTTATCATTTCACAATACAGTTAAGGTTTTCTACAGTTATTGTTGTATTTCTATATTCAGTCGGTTCCATTTATTCGTCGTTTCACAATACAGTTAAGGTTTTCTAGTTACAGTTATTGTTGTATTTCTATATTCAGTTGGTTCCATTTATTCGTCGTTACACAATACAGTTAAGGTTTTCTACAGTTATTGTTGTATTTCAATATTCAGTCGGTTCCATTTATTCATCGTTTCACAATACAGTTAAGGTTTTCTACAGTTATTGTTGTATTTCTATATTCAGTCGGTTCCATTAATTCATCATTTCATAATACAGTTAAGGTTTTCTTCAGTTATTGTTGTATTTCTATATTCAGTCGGTTCCATTTATTCATCGTTTCACAATACAGTTAAGGTTTTCTACAGTTATTGTTGTATTTCTATATTCAGTCGGTTCCATTAATTCATCATTTCATAATACAGTTAAGGTTTTCTACAGTTATTGTTGTATTTCTATATTCAGTCGGTTCCATTTATTCATCATTTCACAATACAGTTAAGAATCGAATATTTTTATTATTGCATATGCGCAAACATTGGATTTTTTTCCCTGTCGGGAGTCAAAGATATTTTTTAACAGATTTTTAATTATCTCAATAGAGACGAAGTTGGAATATTTATTGTAGGAGAACCGGGAAATCAAGGCACCTACAGGGCTTACGACCTGTCATCGGCTGGTTTACGTGATCACTTTATGCGCTTGCGCAACGTTCACCAATTATGCCTTTTAATGAGATCCCTATCAATTCAATTTTGAAAGTTCTATATATTGTAATACTGAAATTCTTTTCGCTTGAAAATAAGGAATTTTTACTACAGCCATCTATGGGTGAAATTATGAACAACAATCTTATTATTTTTTATTTATTTTGTTGGAACGCCATCTATTGAGAGAATTGATTTTTTGTAAATAATGAAAGCTACAATTCTTATATCTGAGGTGATAATGCATTTTTCGCATAGAAGTCACCCCTGAATTGCGCCAGACTTATAAGGTCATTTTTGTCTTATTTACCTACTTGTACCAATGTGTAAGTAATCGAATATTTTTATTATTGCATATGCGCAAACATTGGATTTTTTTCCCTGTCGGGAGTCAAAGATATTTTTTAACAGATTTTTAATTATCTCAATAGAGACGAAGTTGGAATATTTATTGTAGGAGAACCGGGAAATCAAGGCAAGGTTTACGTGATCACTTTATGCGCTTGCGCAACGTTCACCAATTATGCCTTTTAATGAGATCCCTATCAATTCAATTTTGAAAGTTCTATATATTGTAATACTGAAATTCTTTTCGCTTGAAAATAAGGAATTTTTACTACAGCCATCTATGGGTGAAATTATGAACAACAATCTTATTATTTTTTATTTATTTTGTTGGAACGCCATCTATTGAGAGAATTGATTTTTTGTAAATAATGAAAGCTACAATTCTTATATCTGAGGTGATAATGCATTTTTCGCATAGAAGTCACCCCTGAATTGCGCCAGACTTATAAGGTCATTTTTGTCTTATTTACCTACTTGTACCAATGTGTAAGTAATCGAATATTTTTATTATTGCATATGCGCAAACATTGGATTTTTTTCCCTGTCGGGAGTCAAAGATATTTTTTAACAGATTTTTAATTATCTCAATAGAGACGAAGTTGGAATATTTATTGTAGGAGAACCGGGAAATCAAGGCACCTACAGGGCTTACGACCTGTCATCGGCTGGTTTACGTGATCATAAGACAAAAATGACCTTATAAGTCTGGCGCAATTCAGGGGTGACTTCTATGCGAAAAATGCATTATCACCTCAGATATAAGAATTGTAGCTTTCATTATTTACAAAAAATCAATTCTCTCAATAGATGGCGTTCCAACAAAATAAATAAAAAATAATAAGATTGTTGTTCATAATTTCACCCATAGATGGCTGTAGTAAAAATTCCTTATTTTCAAGCGAAAAGAATTTCAGTATTACAATATATAGAACTTTCAAAATTGAATTGATAGGGATCTCATTAAAAGGCATAATTGGTGAACGTTGCGCAAGCGCATAAAGTGATCACGTAAACCAGCCGATGACAGGTCGTAAGCCCTGTAGGTGCCTTGATTTCCCGGTTCTCCTACAATAAATATTCCAACTTCGTCTCTATTGAGATAATTAAAAATCTGTTAAAAAATATCTTTGACTCCCGACAGGGAAAAAATCCAATGTTTGCGCATATGCAATAATAAAAATATTCGATTACTTACACATTGGTACAAGTAGGTAAATAAGACAAAAATGACCTTATAAGTCTGGCGCAATTCAGGGGTGACTTCTATGCGAAAAATGCATTATCACCTCAGATATAAGAATTGTAGCTTTCATTATTTACAAAAAATCAATTCTCTCAATAGATGGCGTTCCAACAAAATAAATAAAAAATAATAAGATTGTTGTTCATAATTTCACCCATAGATGGCTGTAGTAAAAATTCCTTATTTTCAAGCGAAAAGAATTTCAGTATTGCAATATATAGAACTTTCAAAATTGAATTGATAGGGATCTCATTAAAAGGCATAATTGGTGAACGTTGCGCAAGCGCATAAAGTGATCACGTAAACCAGCCGATGACAGGTCGTAAGCCCTGTAGGTGCCTTGATTTCCCGGTTCTCCTACAATAAATATTCCAACTTCGTCTCTATTGAGATAATTAAAAATCTGTTAAAAAATACAGTTAAGATTTTCTACAGTTATTGTTGTATTTCTATATTCAGTCGGTTCCATTTATTCATCGTTTCACAATACAGTTAAGGTTTTCTACAGTTATTGTTGTATTTCTATATTCAGTCGGTTCCATTTATTCATCATTTCACAATACAGTTAAGATTTTCTACAGTTATTGTTGTATTTCTATATTCAGTCGGTTCCATTTATTCATCATTTCACAATACAGTTAAGATTTTCTACAGTTATTGTTGTATTTCAATATTCAGTCGGTTCCATTTATTCATCGTTTCACAATACAGTTAAGGTTTTCTACAGTTATTGTTGTATTTCTATATTCAGTCGGTTCCATTTATTCATCATTTCACAATACAGTTAAGATTTTCTACAGTTATTGTTGTATTTCTTTATTCAGTCGGTTCCTTTTATTCGTCGTTTCACAATACAGTTTTTCTACAGTTGTTGTATTTAATTATCTTTGCATTCACAATACACAAGAAAAATTTTGGTGTGTTAAATTCATTGCACAGTATTAATTGTGGTATGGTATTAACTGATTGTTTTACTTTGCTTCTGCATTCATAATAGTGATTCACAATACTCGTACAGTTGTCGTTTGATTCCGTATTCACAACATGCTTTGGTTTCGCTCTCTTAATCCATACGGCTTTGGATTTGCTGCCGTATTCAAATTATAATTTCAGTTTGAATTTTCACAAATGATTGTAGGGTTTTTTTTGCAAATGAGTTGTACACGCTAGGTTTTTTATTCAACGCGAATTTCTTCAGAGCTGAAGTATTAAAAAAGTGTAATGAAACATCAGCATTAATTATTTTAAATTAAATGTGAACAAAAATAAATTACAAAAACAAAAGGTTAAGGTAGAGGAAATAGGAAGTTATAGTAATATTTATTCATTTATTTATTTAAATAGATCTATATATTATTACAATACGTAACATATATACAATTATTTCAATTTATCATAATAAAGTTAACATATTTTTTCTTAAAAAGACCCAAATCTTTTTCCTATTAATATGTCCCTCTACATGCTTTCATATAATTTAAGCCCATTATACATTATACATATATTGCGCTTCAAAGACCAAAGAAAACTATTTACGCCTGTTGTCACATCGCACAATTTAATATATTAAGCCATTGATATTTTTATCGTGCTTTGTATTTAGTATTAGTTTTTATTTATTTGAGTCTGTTTTTTTTTGTTTTTGGTTCTTACAGTACATATTTTCTTTTTAAATATGTCCTATTCTGATTCGTCTAAATTTATTCGTATGAATTATAGTATATGAGAAATGTCAAAAGGTTGACTGAATTTATACGGGACTCAATACGTCACACAGAGCGGATAAAATCATTTTATCCACGGTCGCCCATTGATTTGGACGTTTTCGTATTCTGAAACGAATCAGAATAGCCACCACATCCGTGATTGGCAAGTTGACTGAAATAAATAGAGTCAACACTTCATCCTTCGGTGATCGTGCTTTTGCTGTGGCTGGACCAGCCTCGTGGAATAAACTACCACCTGAACTGAGGCAAATCGACAACTAAGCACTATTCAGGAAACACCTAAAAACTCACTTCTTCCGCGAGTCTTACAAAAACCCCTAATCCAACTGTCGATTTGTTCAGGAGAACTTTGTTCTCTTAACATATCGACAATGTTTCAAGCCAGAATACGCGAGAATTGTATGAAGAGGTCTACTTTTTTCACGGCATTTCCAACTTTGAGATCAAAAAACACCAACTTAGAGGCTTCGCAGCATATATGTTCCATACACGGATTTACTCAGAATTCGGAGTAGAACATTTCGTGTGTCTGTGTGTCTGTGTGTGTGTCCCCCCCCCCCCTTATAACTTTTGATCCGCTCAATTTACAGAGCCCAAAATTTCAGAATATATAAACAGTTATAGGCCTACAAAACTTTTATACTAAGAATTTTGAATTTTTGTTTCAGTCAGGGGTTATCAACTTTTGAATTTTTACTTTATTTTTCCATATATCTCAGAAACCATAAAAGCTAGAACGCTGAAAATTGGTATAAACACAGAAAAATACAAAATCTCAAATCGATTTTTTCAAAAAAATTCCAGGGTTTCTCAAACGTTTTTTATTAAGAAAAATATTTTTTTTATGATAAATTTATGAGTTTAACTGCCTATATTTCCAAATATTTTAAAAATATCGAAAAAAGCCGAAACACCCCAACTAGATAATTTAATTTTCTATAAAAAATATAAAAGATGTATTAGCACATCTCAAACTTTTTTTAACAATTTTTATAAAAAATGAATTTAGTGACGACATTTCTTCATACAATTTGTATGGCAATCGCCTACACACAATATCTAAGAAAACTTAATTATTTGATACTAATCTCCAAACATACATACATACCATCATGCTGTTTTCATATTCTGTGTAGGATCAAAGGACTGACCTCCATACTATCCTATCTTGACATACATACATAGGTACAAGTGTTGTATAGAAAATCAAATATCTTAAAATATTAAATAATTTGTGTTTATGGGATTATAGTTTGGTACTTATTCTTCAACTATACATACTATCACTATCGACAGTTGGATCTCATGTGTTACATGCAACTAGTATATTCAAAGCGCCCTTGAGGTGAGGTTATCACATAAACGGCGCTATAAAAATAATCCAAATTTTTTATCCAACTGTCGATTCGTTCATGAGAATTCAATTCTCTTAATGAATCGACATTATCCAACTGTCGATTTGTTCAGGAGAACTTTGTTCTCTTAACATATCGACAATGTTTCAAGCCAGAATACGCGAGAATTGTATGAAGAGGTCTACTTTTTTCACGGCATTTCCAACTTTGAGATCAAAAAACACCAACTTAGAGGCTTCGCAGCATATATGTTCCATACACGGATTTACTCAGAATTCGGAGTAGAACATTTCGTGTGTCTGTGTGTCTGTGTGTGTGTGTGTGTGTCTGTGTGTGTGTCCCCTCCCCCCTTATAACTTTTGATCCGCTCAATTTACAGAGCCCAAATTTTCAGAGCATATAAACAGTTATAGGCCTACAAAACTTTTATACTCAGAATTGTGAATTTTTGTTTCAGTCAGGGGTTATCAACTTTTGAATTTTTACTTTATTTTTCCATATATCTCAGAAACCATAAAAGCTAGAACGCTGAAAATTAGTATAAAGATAGACAAATACAAAATCTCAAATTAGTTTTTTTTTAAATTTCAGGGTTTCTCAAACATTTTTTATTAAGAAAAAAATTTTTTTTATGATAAATTTATGAGTTTAACAGCCTATATTTCCATTTTTTTTTAAATATCTAAAAAAGCCGAAACACCCCAACTAGATAATTTAATTTTATATAAGAAATATAAACATTGTATTAACAAATCTCAAATTTTTTTTAACAATTTTTATAAAATTTGAATTTAGTGACGACATCACTTTATACAATTTGTATGGTAGTCGCTTATACACAATATGTAAGAAGACTTAATACTTTGATACTTAAATCCCCAAACATACATACATACCATCATGCTGTTTTCATATTCTGCGTAGGATCAAAGGACTGACCTCCATACTATCCTATCTTGACATACATACATAGGTACAAGTGTTGTATAGAAAATCAAATATCTTAAAATATTAAATAATTTGTGTTTATGGGATTATAGTTTGGTACTTATTCTTCAACTATACATACTATCGCTATCGACAGTTGGATCTCATGTGTTACATGCAACTAGTTAAGCCAAGATGCGTGTACGAAGGAAAATTTTGTATGGTGTAGTGGACTTTTTGCATGCTAAAAACACCAACTAGAGGCCTCGCAGCATATATGTTCCCATACATGGATTTACTCAGAATTCGGAGGAGAACATTTTATGTGAGTTTTGTGTGTGTGTGTGTCTGTGTGTGTCCCCCCCCCCTTATAACTTTTGATCCGCTCAATTTACAGAGCCCAAATTTTCAGAGCATATTTACTCAGAATTGTGAATTTTTGTTTCAGTCAGGGGTTATCAACTTTTGAATTTTTACTTTATTTTTCCATATATCTCAGAAACCATAAAAGCTAGAACGCTGAAAATTAGTATAAAGATAGACAAATACAAAATCTCAAATTAGTTTTTTTTTAAATTTCAGGGTTTCTCAAACATTTTTTATTAAGAAAAAAATTTTTTTTATGATAAATTTATGAGTTTAACAGCCTATATTTCCATTTTTTTTTAAATATCTAAAAAAGCCGAAACACCCCAACTAGATAATTTAATTTTATATAAGAAATATAAACATTGTATTAACAAATCTCAAATTTTTTTTAACAATTTTTATAAAATTTGAATTTAGTGACGACATCACTTTATACAATTTGTATGGTAGTCGCTTATACACAATATGTAAGAAGACTTAATACTTTGATACTTAAATCCCCAAACATACATACATACCATCATGCTGTTTTCATATTCTGCGTAGGATCAAAGGACTGACCTCCATACTATCCTATCTTGACATACATACATAGGTACAAGTGTTGTATAGAAAATCAAATATCTTAAAATATTAAATAATTTGTGTTTATGGGATTATAGTTTGGTACTTATTCTTCAACTATACATACTATCGCTATCGACAGTTGGATCTCATGTGTTACATGCAACTAGTTAAGCCAAGATGCGTGTACGAAGGAAAATTTTGTATGGTGTAGTGGACTTTTTGCATGCTAAAAACACCAACTAGAGGCCTCGCAGCATATATGTTCCCATACATGGATTTACTCAGAATTCGGAGGAGAACATTTTATGTGAGTTTTGTGTGTGTGTGTGTCTGTGTGTGTCCGTCCCCCCCTTATAACTTTTGATCCGCTCAATTTACAGAGCCCAAATTTTCAGAGCATATTTACTCAGAATTGTGAATTTTTGTTTCAGTCAGGGGTTATCAACTTTTGAATTTTTACTTTATTTTTCCATATATCTCAGAAACCATAAAAGCTAGAACGCTGAAAATTAGTATAAAGATAGACAAATACAAAATCTCAAATTAGTTTTTTTTTAAATTTCAGGGTTTCTCAAACATTTTTTATTAAGAAAAAAATTTTTTTTATGATAAATTTATGAGTTTAACAGCCTATATTTCCATTTTTTTTTAAATATCTAAAAAAGCCGAAACACCCCAACTAGATAATTTAATTTTATATAAGAAATATAAACATTGTATTAACAAATCTCAAATTTTTTTTAACAATTTTTATAAAAATTGAATTTAGTGACGACATCACTTTATACAATTTGTATGGTAGTCGCTTATACACAATATGTAAGAAGACTTAATACTTTGATACTTAAATCTCCAAACATACATACATACCATCATACTGTTTTCATATTCTGTGTATCAAAAACAGATTGACCTCCATACTATCCTATCCTGACAAACATACCTACATGTTTTATATAGAAAATAAAATATCTTCAAATATTTATTAATTTGTGTTGTTTATAGTTTGGTACGTATTCTTTGATTATGCATACAATCGCCATCGACAGTTGGATCTCATGTGTTACATGCAAATAGTTTATTATAACACCTCTCTCTTATCTTATATATTTGACTTTAAGATGTGTGTTATATTAAATTATTGTGTTTTTTAACAATATTTGTTGTCTGTCATTTTTCTTTAAATGTATATATATATATATATATATATATATATATATATATATATATATATATATATATATATATATATATATATATATATATATATATATATATATATATATATATATATATATAAATATATATATATATATATATATATATATATATATATATATATATATATATATATATATATATATATATATATATATATATATATATATATATATATATATATATATATATATATATATATATACAAATATATATATATATATATATATATATATATATATATATATATATATATATATATATATATATATATATATATATATATATATATATATATATATATATATATATATATATATATATATATATATATATATATATATATATATATATATATATATATATATATATATATATATATATATATATATATATATATATATATATATATATATATATATATATATATATATATATATATATATATATATATATATATATATATATATATATATATATATATATATATATATATATATATATATATATATATATATATATATATATATATATATATATATATATATATATATATATATATATATATATGTATATATTATATATATGCGTTATATAATTGTGTTCCTTTAGTTAAGTTCGTACCCAATAGTGTTATGTAGTATTTTGTTTATAACAGGGCTTTTAAGCCGTTCGTGAATGAACTAATAAATAAATAAATAACTAAATTATTACAAGTATGACACAGTTTTAATCCACGTTATAATGAGTGAGCCTGAGCGCTTTCGATGGTTACACCATCATAATATGAGGAGGCGACAATACAAACTGTTTTTGAATTGTCGCCTCTGCGGATGATGGTGTAATCATCGAAATCGCTCAGGCTCATAACTCATTATAACTTGTATATAAACTGTGTCATACTTGTAATAATTTCATTATGAACTTCCACTCTGGGAACGAAACAACGTTAAACTTAATAAATAAATAACTTTTATTTCGTGGCTCAGTTGGTTAGGTATCTGAATGCTGATCCAAAGGTCCCGGGTTCAATTCCCGTTGGAAACACAGTTTTTAACTGTGATTTCAGTCTGGATCTGTGTGACGATCAATATCGTAAGTCTCCAGAATGTGGAAACTTGTTATTGGGTGCGTGTTAAATAATTATTTGACATAGTACCTGTTAGTTGCCCGAGAAGCAATGTAAAATAAAATAAACTTCACAAATTAACAACATGGTCAATGGTTTTATAGTTTCGCAGTAAAATATTTCATTATAATATTGAAAAAAAAGTTTTTAACAGTAAAATAAAAGTAAGCAAAAAATTACAAGAATATATTTGTCAAGAAGATGAAGTCCACTTTCAAAAAAGAGGTTTGAATTCTGACGAAACATCCATAAAGAAAATGTATTATGTATGTAAAACATCCATTATGGTAATGATGTCGGTCTTGTTAGATCAAGTCTAAGGTCATTATTATATTATAGTCTGGAATATCACCACCCCAAATGTCGCTCCGGAGGGAATTCGAAGATTTTGAATAGACGAGGATAGTAGCTGAATACTAATTTCTGTTTTATGCGTGCCTCTGCGTGATTTCGATAAATACGCACCATATTTGGGTTAAGCTCTTTCTTGGCATGACTTTCGGTCGTTGTACCCGAATTTCATTGCCAATTTTTTTGCAGATTATTGTTGGAATTATAGTGTCTGTTTGCGACAGATGATTTGTTTTGGCGAAACGTAATTTGTTACCAAATTATTATAAAAAATGTAGGTGCCAAACATTTAACTATAGGTACCATTTTTTATGCCTTTGAAATTTTACTTTTTTCGTTAAAAACGAAATTATCCGATGATTTTTAACTGATTATTTACCCAACTGTCGATTTGTTCAAGATAATTCATTTCTCTAGCAGATAAGGTAACGCACACCTTTCGCTGTTTATCCCACATTGCTAGATATGTCGTGTTGCTATGAATGAATAAATACATAATTAATGACTCAAGAAGAGGCTGAGTAAGTAAGGTCATGGGTATGGCAAACGATACGGTAGTTCTTGAATCTTTTTTTTTTTCAAAAATATGAATATGTCCTTGTTAAACAAGTACATATACATCTTCCTACGTTCCCTAAAATAAGCACATTAACCGTTTTGGCATGTGAATTTTGCCCTAAACCTATATATTGAGTCACTATGCGACATGTTTCGGCAGCGCTGTCCTGCCATCGACCGGCTAGTTGAGACTGAGTGTTGATGTTTAGTTTTTGGATGTGTCAGATGTGTGGGGAGGTGAGTAGAGGGGGTTGGTGGTGGACGGATTGGTGTCAAGACGGGCGGGGGTGGTACAGGGTCGGATTTGATTCTGTATAGTATTCTTGTTTTTTTAAAAATTCATCCTTGGTTTATTCCATTTCAAAGTTCTATACCTCTAAAAAAAACACCCATTACATATATTTTTGACTTAGCTCAAAAAAGGGAGGAGGTTATCAATTCGATGCAATTATTTTTTAATTTTTACATGTTTTGTGTTTGCATTTTACCTCTATGTAGTTTTTCATGATTAAATTGTAGCTAGTCGGCCTTCGTGGCTCGGTTAGTTTGGTATCTGACTGCTGATCCAAAGGTCCCGGATTCGATTCCCGGTGGAGACACAGTTTTAAATTGTGTTTTCAGTCTGGATCTGTGATACAATTAATATCGTAAGTGTTATTGGGTGCGTGTTAAATTAATATTTGACATAGTACCTGTTTGTTGCCCGAGAAGTAGGTACCTAATGTAAAATATGTAACTCCATGTATTTTTATACGGTTACATTGTAGTTTAATATAGTTTTCACGATTACACTGTAGCTTCGTGTAGTTTGTCATGATTAAATTGTAGCTTCATGTAGTTTTTCACGTTTACATTGTGGTTTCATGTAGATTTTCACGGTTACATTGTGGTTTCATGTAGATAATTACGGTTACATTGTGGTTTCATGTAGATTTTCACGGTTGCATTGTGGTTTCATGTAGATTTTCACGGTTACATTGTGGTTTCATGTAGATTTTCACGGTAACATTGTGGTTTCATGTAGATTTTCACGGTTACATTCTAGATTTATTTAGTTTTTCACTTTTTTTTGTTGTTAAATAAAGAAGGATAATAACAGGTTTTGTAGCTTCATGTAATTTATCACGGTTATATTGTAGTTTTTACAGAAAAAATGTAGCTTCATATAGTTTTTCATGGTATGAAATTATTGCTTGAAAAAGTTCCGGAGTGTTGGCATAACCGTTTTGAGGAAACTTTCCCACTGCGAAACTATTTAAATCCCCAAATAGATGGCACGAAATGCTTAGATTATTGTTATTATTAGTTTACATACTTTGAGATTGAGATATTTTTTGCAATAATGCGTTCTGTGCAATAGCAACGTAATGTTTTTCCTACTATTTTATTTTGACGTAATAATAATAATAACAACTACGGTAGTTTACCTCGAATTCTCCTAACATTCAAGAAATGAACCTTTCTGTAATAAAATATTTGGATTCTTTGTGTCAGATAGTTTTCTATTGTAAACATTCCCACGCACTGCCTTGCACCCATACTATGCGTGTCGGACGGTATTTTCTGTTCGTAACTTTGGCAAAGGTATTTCATTCGTTCAAACTATTATTTTGAGTCATTAATCATTGTCCAATTCTGGTGATCAGTTGTTTTTAATAATTAATGATCATAATTATTTCAACAATTTGTGTGGGTGACATTATTATTACTCACATACAAAAAATTAATTGTTTCAATGTTTAATATATTTTTTTTATATTACTTCACGGGCAACTAATAGATGGTACTATGTCAAATATTAATTTAGCATGCAACTAATAACAAGTTGTCACATTCTGAAGACATACGAGATTTATCGTCTCACAGATCCAGATTGAAAACACAATTAATAACTGTGTATCCACCGGGAACCAAACCCGGGACCTTTGGATCAGTAGTCAGATACCTAATCAACTGAGTCACTCAAGCCGACAATCCTGGTCGGCATCAATACGTTAAACTTTAATGGTAATCATGCCACGACCGATTTCGTTCACCTATATTACAGACATTAATCTATGGTAGAATATTTTTTTAATTGCATATACGCAAACATTGGATTTTTTCCCCGTCGGGATTCAAATAAATAACATCAACTCTCAATAGATAGCGTTACAAAACGGTTTCTTCGTTACTTCATAGATGGCAATAGTAATAATGTCTTTTTTTCAGGCGATTAGTTACTCTTAATTCAAATACATACTTATATAGATCTTTCAAAATTTGCATTGATAAGGGAACTCAATAAGAAGGCACAATTGGTGAACGTTGCGCAAGCGCATAAAGTGACCACGTAAATCATCCGATGACAGGTCGCAAGCCCTGTAGGTTTCTTGAGTTCCTGGTTCTTCTATAATATTCCAACTTCGTCTCTATTGAGATGTTGATAAGTTTGTCAAAAAAATATTAATTTATTCTTAGTTAAGGGAATGCATGAGGATGTATAGGTATGTACTCGTTTCAAGGATATATTCATTCTTTTAATTAAAAAAAAAATATCATTCGATAAGACATAGAAGAGCGCATTTTAAATGATTCTTCCTCTTGTAATAGATAGATCCAAGGTCATCCACATTCCTGGGTTGTGGATGACTAATGACCAAGTATTTTTCCATCTTTTTCGCCATCTTCCAGGCATACGTGGATCTACAGGTTTCATTTGCAACAACGCGGGCGACTATTCCATTCTATTTACATTTCTGAATACTTTTAATTAATGAAAATGTCTCTGACGTTTTGCAATAGGTATTTTTTTTTAATAAAGCCGTCATTTTTATCTTTAAACATCCGCGATAAGAATAAGTCATAAATATCGTGATGATATTTTACGACGGTCCTTCGATACTGCATCGAATTTATGGAACTTTTATCTGTCTTGTGTCTCACGCCATTTTCCTTTAATAATTTATTATATATGGCAACACCAAAAGTCAATATTTTATGTCCCTATATTGACTTGATCGTCCCTTACCTACAGTTAGGTACATGATATTTCAACACCGTTAATTTTTACCCGAACGTAATATTTTTTTGCCTTTTTTCTAGTATATATCTTGGATTTATACATACGTAAATATCATCATGGAATTAACCCACTATGTAGACAACCAGCGGCAGGTAGGTGGGTGTGCATTACCTTGTAAAAATAAACACGACACATGCGTGAATCCTCACAAATCAGTCTCGTAACACATAAAAAGGCAACATTCGAAATGGGCGTTTAATTTATAAAAGTGATATCACTATTCCAAGCCCGATTTAAACAAATCAGATTTTACTTATGTAGAGGGAGAGATCACGTTAAATGGATGCATACAGAAAGGCTGCCAAAGATTGTAATGCGCGAGATACCACAGAGACGCCGACCACCGGGAAGACCATCAAAGAGATGGGGGGAGAGCTGGATCCTCGTCCCAGGACCTGTAAAAACAGATCATAGATCTAAAAAAAGGAAGAAGAAGATTTTACTAAGGCAAACCGTTTACATAAGCGCATTCTGCTCGATCAGATACCTAATAAAGTTTGGATTACCTGGCCGTATTAAAGATTTTACTCACCATACAAATCTATCTTTACTCTGACAGGACGCGAACATTGGATAACGATGAAAAGCCCATTGACACAGAAGTAAATCTGACGTTTGACAGATACTGTTGATATGAAAAATCAACTTGTGCTGTCATTGATTTGGTAGAACTACACAATATTTATTATTTATTCTGTTTCAATTGGAATTTGTGTGTGGGTAATATGCTCAATAAATAAGATTTGTTCGTTTGTTCTGAATTCGATTCCCAGCTGAGGAGAAATTTAATGCAAAATGAACTCATATAATATATTTATATACTATAAGAAATATCGGAATACGTGTCACAAGGCAATAAAACTGGCCAAGGCACTCTACTATAAAAACAAAATGGAACAAGACAATTGTAATAGTAAAACCGTCTGGAAGATAATGAAAGAAAATCTAAACCATAATCAGAAGGAAACATGCATTAAGACATTGAAAATTGGTAACGACATAATTGAGGATCAAAATTCAATTGCAAACAACCTCAATAAATATTTCGCAAATGTCGGAAAAAAATTAACAGAAACTATCTTAAACAATATAAATAAAACATAATCTGAGTTAGTTATCCAACAAGAAACATCTTCTCCCAGTAACAACTCATTTAATATTAGATCAGTGACTAAAAATGATATTTTAAGTATCCTAAAATCACTTCGAACAGAATGTGCGCAAGGACCCGATGGTATATCTACAAAAATACTTAAAATTGCAAAAGATAACATACTTACTCCACTAACGCACGTTATAAACCTAAGTATTGCTGTAGGCACATTTCCTGAGCATCTAAAAAAGGCGTATATTGTTCCAATATTTAAGGATGGTAATCCTATAGATCCACGAAATTATCGACCTATAGCACTTTTAAATACATTGTCGAAAATATATGAAAAAGCTATCAACATACAACTAATACATTTCTTAAATCACAACAAATTACTTACTGCGCAACAATTTGGATTTCGGCCTGGTTTGGGAGTCAACGATGCTATTTTAAACATTACAGAATTTATAACAAAGTCACTGGATGCAAAAAATAAATGTATTGGTATATATTTAGATCTTGCCAAAGCATTCGATTCTGTCTCACATAAAATATTAATTCAAAAAATTAGGAAAATAACCAGTAATGAGTTGACTATAAAATGGTTCCAGTCATATTTAAGAAACAGAATGCAGGCGGTCAGATTGGGTGGCGTAATTAGTTCATTCTCTCCAATTGAATATGGGGTACCTCAAGGAAGTGTATTGGGACCAACGCTGTTTCTCCTTTTTATAAATGATATGAATAAATTGGATATTGGTGGTTCCATAATTTCTTTTGCTGATGATACGGTGTTATTGTTTAGTTCTCACAAGTGGGCTCAAACGCATTCTATTGCTGAGCAGGGAATGATCATCGTAAAAAAATGGCTAGATAATAATTTACTGACATTAAATATCGGAAAAACCAAATATATGACATTTAGCATAGATAATCGACAACAACCTGAGGAGTCCTCTTCATCTATTACTATCCATAATAACTGTGATTTGCCTCTAAACTGCTCCTGCCCCAAACTACTTAGAGTTAGTAGTTATAAATATCTTGGCATAACAATTGACAGATATCTTCGATGGACAACACATGTGGAGATAACTGCGAAAAAAATTCGCCAACTGATATATGTTTTTAGAAATATAAGAGAAATTTTCGACCTAAATACGTTAAAAGTGTTGTATTATGCTCTTGGACAAACGTCAGTCTCTTATGGGATTATAGGTTGGGGTGGTTTAGCTAAGACCAACCTATTTCCCATCTCAACCGCGCAAAAATCACTACTCCGGGTCATTTGTCGAAAACCTTTCAGATATCCATCAAATCAGCTTTTTTCGGAATTCAAGGTCCTTGATGTTAGACAACTCTATATTAGAACAATAGTCATCCAACTACATAAAAACCCAGCAATATATAAACCACAATACACCCTTACTTTTAATACAAGAAATAGACATTTGCTGCAACCGACTCATACACAGACTACTTTTGCCCAGAGACACTACACATTTTTAGCACCCAGAATATATAATATGGTTATGTCTGATATCTTGGACTTAGTACAGCCGAGTGGGCATAATTTTGGAAAGCTGGTTACTGATTGGTTGATTCGGAGAGGCAGGGAAGAGTCAGAGAGAGACTTGACGTTTGTCCTAAGATAATTTTAATATAATTTACAATCAAAATCTTTTTCATACACCCTTTTACACATATCCACACACGCAAACACATCCTCACATTAACAAAAACACAAAGACACCTAATAATTTTTTCATGTACCTACAATTGTATTTTATATGTACTTTTTTATATTTTTTTATGACTTAAAATGTGTACTTTTGTACTTTATTATTTGTATTTTTTATATTTTTTGTGCCTTAGATGTTAAGAATTCACGTAGCTGAAATTTATGCTTACTTATTGCCTAGTATTACCTCAGAACAGGCTTTGCCTAGTGAGGTAATAAATTCCATTTATATATTTCATGACCAATGTTTTATATTTTACTTTATATTGTATTATGGAAATTAATAAATAAAAAAAAAAATAAAAAATAAATATGTTACAGCTATTTCCTTGTGGCATATTTGAATTAATACAATTAAAACGAATAAATATCTTAGGGCCGTATTTATAAATGTGCTTAAGGGGGCATATAAACCTAATCACCCCAATTTCAAATTAAATTCCTAATATGTTAAACAGTGTGCTTCTATAAAAAATACCATACGTGTTTTCAATATTTCTCTAGTGAATGTTCGTTACACAATTTTAAATTTCAGCCTAAATTCCCCTAATTATCCTTAATATATAATATAAATAATATACTTTAATACAGCATTTTTTTAAAATTACTCCATTAACTATGTGTCGTAGATAAATAAATATTGTATACGCTTAAAGAGTACATAAAATGAAAGTGAGTGACCGATAAACTTTTTTCATTTCAATTCTGGTTTTTACTTATAATGCAAAAAATAAAAAAAATTTTGGTTTCCCATAATTTAAATCACGTATATACCTTTTTTTGCGCACGCGATAGTCACCCTTACTATCACGTAATTTCACAGTGCATTAGGCGATTTTAATATATAATGTTTTCAGTCACTAGATTTAACGTTATATGCCCTCTTAAGTCAATATTAGCACACCGAAATGTATGAAATTTGTCATACTAAGCATTGAGAAAAATTTTAGTACGTTTATAATCACGTTTGAGTATTTTTATGGCAACTTTATTACGGAGAGATAACCGCTCCTTCGTCAGGACAGACGGTTAGCGTTTACGTCTCCGAAACTACAAAAATATTTAAATGTGGTTGACACTATGATTTTTATTTATTTTAATTATATTACCAAACGAGTCAGTTGTGGCCAACGCTATACTCTTCCCTCCCAAGTGTTTGTATGGAATATTTTCAGAATATTCGTGAAATGAGTTTGTTAGTATATTGTTGATTTAATTATTTTATTATGAAAACTTGTTATGACGGTGACTGCTGTAAACGTACCTATTTTTTTCAATTTGAATTTGCATCATTACTACAAAACGAATCATTTTAGAATAATAACATAGTTAGTTTGGATATTAATAAAGAAAAATATACCTTAACTTTTTAATTATGTTCTGTATATATTCTTGTAGGAAAATAATAAGCATACTCCGATTTTTGACATTTATCTTAAATTTCTAAAAAACTATAAGGTATAGAGCATTATATTTTTTTTATAAATTAAAGAAGATCAAAATATCTGGAAAAATACGATGTAACGTTGCATTAATATATCAGGTTAAGTTAATAAACCATTTATTTACTTAACCTGATGCGTTAATGCAACGTCATATCATATTTTTCCAGGTATTTTGTTCTTTAATTTATAAAAAAAAATATTGCTCTATACCTTATATTTTTTAGAAATTTAAGATAAATGTCTAAAATCGGGGTATGCTTATTATTTTCCTACAAGAATATATACAGAACATAATCAAAAAGTTAAGGTATATTTCTCTTTATTAATATCCAAACTAACTAGGTTATTTTTTTTCAAAATGATTCGTTTAGTAATAATGATGGTATATCGAATTGAAAAAATAGGTACGTTGGCAGCAGTCACCCTCTTAAATTGTATTCAATAAATATACATAAGAGTTTTACTTCGAAAATTAAATTGTATTCAATAAATATACATAAGAGTTTTACTTCGAAAATTAAATTGTATTCAATAAATATACATAAGAGTTTTACTTCGAAAATTAAATTGTATTCAATAAATATACATAAGAGTTTTACTTCGAAAATTAAATTGTATTCAATAAATATACATGAGAGTTTTACTTCGAAAATTAAATTGTATTCGATTCATATGTGTGTGGAATATAACCTTCAAAATTATATTTAGCAGAAAGATAAAATAGGCACTTCTTCAAAGAATGAAATAATATAAACTTCAACTTATACTAGGTAGGTACTTATGAGTATTGATATCCCCTAAGTTAGTCGTACCATACCTTCACGCCATTTCTCTATTTCAGTTAGGCAGAGAGAACTGAACGCCAGACTCCTCTCTCTTGACATACATTTCTCGCTTCATTCACGTCCATGCATCGTCTCATACACGCTCTTCTGACTCATACACGCTCTACTTCTCAAACCTTTCCATCACCCTTGTATACATACTTTTTTTGTCAGACGGTCATCACTCATTTTTCTATGTTGCCATACCACCTTTAGCCATCTTATATATTATATCTCTTTCAATCATATATTTAACTCTAATATCCTCATTTCTTATTCTATCGTACCTGTTAAAGGTAGTCGTGGATTAATTTATATGACGTTCTTCTGCGAATTATTTTACCGTTGGAAATTTTCCTCAGTATTGTCCTATCTCAATGTAAGAATATTATTTTTATGTCAACTGCATGGCATGTTTCTTGATCAATTTTTCGATTTTCTCAGATAAAACTTAAGTTATTTAAATTCGAAAGCGCTGTGAAAAACCAAGGGAACGCAAGACTCGGATTAAATCAACTTTTGTTCGGAGAGAGATTTACGGCGAGTTTCCTCCGATGAAGGGGAAAATATCGGGTCTGAGACGAAGAAAAAATAAAAAAATTCCACAGAAACGAGGTAGACATTTTGGAAAGTCACTTAAGTTATGCAAATGAATGTTGATCTAGTTGTTTGGAGTTTGTCCGGCTGGTAATAATCTTTATAACCCCAATAGTATATAATCTGCCGGCTTAGCGGCACACAACACAGATCTCTCTCGCATTGGTTAGGGATTAGGTTGAATGAGAAAATGCTCGGGAAATGGATTAATAAGAGGGAAATTAGCAATTAACCATCAATCGTTTAATTACGGTGCGGCACGTTTTAAACTACAATTATATAATTACCCAAGGTAAAATTAACCTAACATCTCGACGATTGGCTGCGTAATAAATGAGAGAAGAGTAACAATAAGTATGTGTGTGTAAAAGAGTTACATAACTAGAAAGAGTGTGAGTGTGTGTGTATACATGATAGACGAACATATATTGACGGATTCTTAAGTCGAGAAGAAAAAGAAAATATATTGCTGAGAGTGGTTGGGAAATATAAAATTAACCTAGTTGTATATTGTTACAGTGTCACGATATTAGATATAAGTTTGATTTTGAATGTCATTATGTGATTCATAAAATATGTTTAAGTCGGCATTTTTTTCATAAGAGTTGATTAAGTTTATCATTCTGTTAATCGGAGCGATTTTGGAAGCATTTGTTTTACAGATATTGGAGAAGAAAAGTGACGTATGTCTTGTCCGGCGAGTAGATGTATTAAATTTAATATTGGTAAGAATTTCATGGCATTCTATGTTTTTATTATTTACTAAAAGTTATTATTTACTAAAAGGTAAATAAAATAAGAAGAAAATTTGAAATACTTCTCCTTACATTAATAATTATACATTGTAAGTTGTACTCCACTGTAAGTTGTAGAAGGGCATATTTATCACCACGGAATATGTGGCCAAAGTATTTAATTTTTTAATTTTATATCCTTGGCAGTGGTCAGCAACTCTCTATTTTTCACCATCATATTTAAAACTCATTCATTGAAGACTGTCGAGCCATGAGTTGCACATCATCTTTCTGTATAGCCACATCTCGAAGGTTTCTGTTATTATTTGTTGCAAAAATCATATTAAAACAGTATCATCAACCAAGTCCAAATAAATCCATCACTAATCCTGTACAAAAATCAAGTTTTTTTTATTTGATTCTTGGCAATTCTCCCTAGAGTGCTCTATACCGTGTTTCAATGCAGCAACTGTATTAAAAATGAAATTAAAGTGAAGAATTGTTCAGTTTAAGGTATTTTAATAAGATGTTTACTTGATTGATAAAATATTAGAAATATTAATTAGAAATAATGTATTTATTGTGTTTATTAAATCGGAGTATAGAACATTGTTATTAGCTAATCGTTTATGGAAATAAAAAATAAGTGGTCCAACGTTTCTTCTTAAGATACAGTTGATAAGCAAATAATGTTGATTTTTCGTATATCAATTTGACAATTATGGACATTATTAAGGACATAAAAAAATAAAAACGAAATGCTTCCATTGTTCTTCTAAACAATAAAGAAAACGTTTCTCTATTCAGTGACGTGAAAGAAAGCATAAAAAAATTCTTTTAGGCGGAAGTCAAATTGTCATTTTCTTTGATTACGTAATGCCGCTACATTATCTTGTCGCGAAATTTTCTTACACAATCATTATTAACAAAACACAAAAAATGCTTCGGAGAAAATTGAAAGAAACTCTGCGCCATGTCGGCCTGTTTGATCTCGCCGCTAAATGAACTGTAAGTAACGGGAGCAGAGAGCAGAGAGTATAAGAGGTGAAAATAAGAATGAAACTGAAGAAATGAAGGTGATTACTGCAGAGAATCTCGTCAAAGTAGCAGAAATTTAGGACCATTATTTGATTTGTCGTTATTACACGTCTGCCGAGGCGGATGAGAAGATGAGTTGAATGCAGATAAAGAATTTAGTATTCAGTTCTCGCACAATATTGTATCTTTGACAGTTCGGAAACTGTCTGTCAAACTTATTACTATTGAATTCATAAATGAAAGACTAATTGTATAATATTTGAATAGACTGACGATCTTATCAACTTGAACTTGTCATTATTTTATTTCAAATATTTTTTTTACAAATTAGTATTCGTTCAAAATATCAATCTGCGATGTCACCTAAAGGAAATATAAGAAATAGTATGATACAGAAAAATAATCAAGCCTGAAGAATATATTACCATACCATGCCATCACCCCATTTACCTATTTGGGGTTGGTAGAGAGAACCTAACGCCCGACTCATCTCTATTGTCATATATTTCTCGCTTCATCTACGTCCATGCACACTGGAAAAATATTACGACAACCGAACTGGCTACGTGCGTTTTAGCCAAACCTTTGTTATCAATAATCAAGGTTTATCTATTTATGACTGTACTGTCTGGCTATGTGCACAAAACATTTGTTTACACAGAACCAAATGTTTTGTTGTCACTATTGTTCGGTTAATTTAAACACGATAAGTTAATTTAAACACGTTAATTTAAACACGATAATAATTTAAGTCGACACTATTATTTTAACTTCTATCGTCTTGATCTTTCAAAATTCCATTTATGTGATCGTGCCAACTTTTTCTTGGCCGTCTTTTACGTTTCGTTCCTCTTTTATCAGTCTTATATAATTTTTGTCAGCCGGGCCTTAAGGCATTTATTTTCATCTTAATAACGATATCTCTTTCAAACATAATTTCTCGTATAGTATCCTCATTTCTTATTCTATCAATATCGTTTTTCCACACATTCGTCTTAGTGACCTCATTTCAATCGCTTTAATTCTACTTTCATGCGTTTTTTTCCCATGTCCATGTCTCACTAGCATATATTAGAGTCGGTACTACGATACCATTGGGTATCGCGAATTATGCTTGCCTCGAAATAATTGGGTCATCCATTACAGATCCTAGTGCACCATTCACTCTATTACCTGCGTCTACTCTCCTTTTGATATCTCTTTCCAATCTTCCATCACGCTGTAACATGCTTCCTAAGTATAAATATTCATCCACTTGTTCTAATTGGTACATTCTCAATTCATTTTGTATGCATCCATTCAATACTATTTAAACCAAACATTCTTCTATACTTTTTGCCATTAATACTTTGTCATCTGCATACATTAGATTATCTCCCAGTTTCAACCCAATGTTCTCATTCTTTAGTGTTCTCACACGTTGGTCAATGTATAAATAAAAGAGTCACGGTGATGATACGCAACCTTGCTTCACTCTCTTATTATGCCATTGCCCTTATCAACCTGCTCCCCGCTCCATACACTGAGAGCACGTTCCAAAGTTTATCACGGCCTATGCCTTACATTTTCTATGCTTTTAGTATTAAGAAAATATTAAAAGCATAGAGAATGTTTGTACAAGGTGCCTTCATATCAACAACCTTTATTTCATCATATTATAATATTTTTAGTTTCTCACACATAATTGAGCAATAAAAAAACGTTGATTATTTATTATGTCATAACAACGAGTCTTTGGTAGAAATTAAATTATCTTATAAGCTGTTATTTCAATCTAAAGGAGTCTTGAGTCAGCAGGCAATTAGTTCATTTTATACTGACGGTGTTTCTATTAAGTCCTTCGAGCCGGATTGCGGCCGTTAATTGTTTTTTAAAACAGAGAAGCACACGTACACACACAAAAACAGTGTTGCCATGGCGAATATTCAGGCTTAATTATTCAGCAAAAAAAAAGCGGGCGCTCTAATTTCCATTCGGGCGATTTCTCGCCGTGGAACACAGCGCTCTCTGTGTGACATTAATTTATTTCCTTAAATATTTTTGTGAGCGGAAACCGGTTTATGTTGTGCCCTGGGTTGGATCCAACATAAGTTCAAATGGTGCAGTTGCGACAGGAACAATGGCTGGGGTGCCAAATATAAGGAAAGGAAAGAAAGTAAAGTTGATTTCAATAATAATTCAAATTCATATCCCTGTCATGTCCATTTCAAGGGTTTTTTTGCAGCAAAGCCTCGAATCTTTTCTCGTTATGTTCTATTCGACCCTTTTCAGCTCCTCGTAGGTGCTGCAGCCCTTATCGTCACAAAAATCCTCTAGAATATAATCCTCCTTATGAATATAAAGCGCCATTTTATGATAACTAGAATATTTCAAGGGCACTCTTGCGATATTATTAGCTCTACATAACAAAGAACTCTCGAGTAATTTACTGAGTTTCAAGACTTTGCGTTCCACGTATGTCAAAGGGTATGTTATTCCACTAAATAGGTCATTTTACACTAAAACCATGATAATACTAAGCTCCTTTATTGGCTCTATCCGATTCCCTGAAAGTATTGATCGGGGGTATCAAAGAAAGTTCGGAAGACCGAGACTTTTATAGGAGGACGATATTATGAGGGACGCGTCTCTGGATGTGTCAAACTGGGGTCGCAGTAAGAGGAAGTTGCTGGAGGTTAAAGTTTGATATGGGCTGTAGAGATTTTGAAGAAGAAGAAGAAGATCTCAATGTCAAACAGTTCTTGAAGTGTGGAGCTATTGTATAATAGTCCACTCTCTTTGGGCACCTCAATGACTAACATAATGTTATATATATCAAACTACTTTATCCCTCCCCTTTCCCCTCAATTCTCACATATCCCATTATCATCTGAATGTTTAAATTTTGAATTAATTATCATGTTTTGTATATTTTGTATTTTATGTCTTTAGTTTCAATTTCTTATATCTTTATAACTTTAATTACAAAATCACTCCTCTGTTTACACAATATAAAAGGGAACTATTTTGGCAAAAGGTTGATTTTTTTTTATATTAGGCAACCCACCCAAATTGAGGGTGATTTGTGCCATTTTAGTGTCTATAAGACACACAAGTTATTAATCATAGACGAATGATTGGTTTTATTAAAGGTTAATTTCATTTGAAAACAAGAATTTCGAAATTTGGGAATATATTATGTGGTTTTTGTTCAGTGACAAAAGGTGAGCAATATTAAAAGGTCGGGAAACCTTATCAATGGAGTTATAAAAATAAAATGCAGTTCTATTCGGGCATCAAAAGAATACATGGTCAGGTGACTCAACGTCCAATCCGCATTGGCACATGGGACTATCTACAACTCGAATCTTATGCAAGTGAGAAGCCAATATGCAGTGACCAATTCGGAGGCGGCAAACATTTGATATTTCTCTTTTGGATTTATTCATAACATGGAACCAAGGATGTTTTGGAATAGTGATTTGGATGGATTTATAATATGACCCTTTTTCTTTGCTTGTGTATTCCCATTCATCAGTTCAACGCTTCCACGAAACACGTCTCAAACAAGCTATAATATCAGTTAATGGCAGAAAAAAGTTGGTAACAGGTATACCATTTAAAACTGCTGATTTCGCTAGCTGGTCCACAATCTCATTCCCTTTGATACCCAAATGAGCTGTGGTCCACGCAAATTCAACTTTTTTAATTTTGATGGCTGCAAATCAATAGGTTCGATCTCACTCCGCATATTATGTCATTATCTGGGGCTCTAGAAATATTATTTGTGAGTAGTTTGATAGCACTGAGAGAGTCAGTAAAAATAATATATTTGGAAAAATTTAGTGAAATTGTCTTTTATAATTTTCAAATTGCTGTATATTTCCCATAAATTCTGATTTAAATAAAACAAATATTTTTTTGTCAGTTGAACACCAGCTGCAATCTATTAAAAGCCCACTTTGCTTTTCAAAGCAAGGTGGGTTTCTGTATCAAGTATCCCAGGCGCTTAACGATCTGCAGATATTGGCATTGGATCGTATGTCGACAGCCTTTCGCGTATCTTTCAGTATTGTGAACATATTGCCAGAAGGGCCCTCGATAGCCTCGAGAAGCTCTTTGTCATGAGAGGCGTGGAGGGTAGGAAGATCCAGAGGTTGCTCACCGACACGATGGAGCGATGGACAGGGTCTTAAATCACCGTAGCCCTTTGATCTGGCCATGGCCATTCGGCGTCTAATTTAGTGTACTCATTCGTGGAGTCAAGGAGGAAGAAGACTGGATCCGGCCCTGTTCGTACCGTAATGATCAAGCAGGCTGCCGCGGGAAACGTCATATTTAAATATTGTCATTGTCTCGGGATTTATGATTCTGCATTCGGAAAATATCGGGGCCACAAGTAAATGTACCGCCATTTCCTGAAACACAATGGCAATAATGTTACGAAACCGCCCCCTATTCCATTATACACACTGTTTCTTTTTGATCGAAAGTAGGCAGCCGACTTGATATCGTAACAAATATTTTGACACGAACTCGTTTCCTTCTTAGAATTTTTAATGAGAAAAGTTTTTTTTTAAATAATTGACAATACTAAGAACACTGGAAGCTAGCTGCGAAAAAAAATCATTTGAATTTGAACAGGCAAGGCTTGTTTTACGAATGTAAGAGTGGAGTAGAATGGAGGTCCATGTCCTGCAGTGGGCAAATACAGGCTGTTGTTGATAATGAGATGTTTTACCAAATGGTTTAATTATGACCAAGTATTTGACGGTAAAAATTTCCACAAACTAAAATGTACACAGCGATCCGTCAAAAGTAAAATGTTCGACATGAGCCTCAAAAAAAATAAAATCGAATAGGTTGAGGTAGAACTAAAGTTGCTGATACCATGGTACATGTGGCTAAATTAAAGTGGAAAGGGGCTAGACGGGCGAAATCACTATTCATTTTTAATAATTTATTTTACTTGCTAATCACAATTTTCTTTCGTATATAAAATATTTTAAAATGGTGCCTGAGACAAAATGTTTTTTTTGTAGTTATATTCTATTTGATAGTGTGAAAAGAAAAATGAATATGTCCTTGTTAAACAAGTACATATACATCTTCCTACGTTCCCTAAACTAAGCATAAATGCTTGTCCTATAGGTGAACGAGATCGGTCGAGGCAGGATTCGAACTCGCGACCACTGGATTATTAACCCAGCGCGCTAACCGCTCTGCCATCCACCCATATTTGTCTATAATTTGTATTTCCCGTAATCCACACTGACTCAAGATCACTTTTCTTTGAATTTCTCGGTTAATTCTTTCCACGAAAGGCAATCCGCGGAATCGTATTGTGTCGCTATGATTTTTCACATACTACAAAATTAACTAAATGGACTGTCACGAATTACAAATGGTTATTGTTTTTTTTTGCAAGAATCGTTATGGCGCTTATTAAAAGTAAGTAGATTGATGCTTTTATGGTATTTACACTTAGTATGAGCTGGCGTTCATGTTCTTGCTTCACACCCCTTTATTTATCAAAGAAATAAGTGTGTGCTTAAATATTTGATGGGTACGTTTACTTTTTGTAAATTTATTTTGAATATAAATCAAAATAAAATATTCTTAATTTTCCAACTGTCGATTTGTTCAGGAGAACTTTGTTCTCTTAACATATCGACAATGCTTCAAGCCAAGATACGCGAGAATTGTATGCAGAGGTCTACTTTTTTCACGGCTTTTCCAACTTTGAAGTCAAAAAACACTAACTTAGAGGCTTCGCAGCATATATGTTCCATACACGGATTTACTCAGAATTCGGAGTAGAACATTTCGTGTGTCTGTGTGTGTGTGTGTGTGTGTGTGTGTGTGTGTGTGTGTGTGTGTGTGTCTGTGTGTGTGTCTGTGTGTGTGTCCCCCCCCCCCTTCCGGGTAGGAAAAGAGGACTGACCTCCATACTGTCCTATATTGACATACATACCAACATGTGTTAAAATTTTCAATTATTTGGATTTATGGGTTTATAGTTTGATTTTTATTCTTCAACTATACATACTATCGCTTTCGACAGTTGGATCTCATGTGTAACATGCAACTAGTAGTAAAAAAATATATTTTGATATTCATATCAAAATACGCTTTGTTTATCAAACAAACTAGCACAAAATAAGTTTCCTATAATAAATACGGTGTGTGTGTGTGTGTGTGTGTGTGTGTGTGTGTGTGTGTGTGTGTGTGTGTGTGTGTGTGTGTGTGTGTGTGTGTGTGTGTGTGTGTGTGTGTGTGTGTGTGTGTGTGTGTGTGTGTGTGTGTGTGTGTGTGTGTGTGTGTGTGTGTGTGTGTGTGTGTGTGTGTGTGTGTGTGTGTGTGTGTGTGTGTGTGTGTGTGTGTGTGTGTGTGTGTGTGTGTGTGTGTGTGTGTGTGTGTGTGTGTGTGTGTGTGTGTGTGTGTGTGTGTGTGTGTGTGTGTGTGTGTGTGTGTGTGTGTGTGTGTGTGTGTGTGTGTGTGTGTGTGTGTGTGTGTGTGTGTGTGTGTGTGTGTGTGTGTGTGTGTGTGTGTGTGTGTGTGTGTGTGTGTGTGTGTGTGTGTGTGTGTGTGTGTGTGTGTGTGTGTGTGTGTGTGTGTGTGTGTGTGTGTGTGTGTGTGTGTGTGTGTGTGTGTGTGTGTGTGTGTGTGTGTGTGTGTGTGTGTGTGTGTGTGTGTGTGTGTGTGTGTGTGTGTGTGTATTTGTGTGTGTGTGAGTGCGCGCGCGCGTGCGTGCGTGCGTGCGTGCGTGCGTGCGTGCGTGCGTGCGTGCGTGCGTGCGTGCGTGCGTGCGTGCGTGCGTGCGTGCGTGCGTGCGTGCGTGCGTGCGTGCGTGCGTGCGTGCGTGCGTGCGTGCGTGCGTGCGTGCGTGCGTGCGTGCGTGCGTGCGTGCGTGCGTGCGTGCGTGCGTGCGTGCGTGCGTGCGTGCGTGCGTGCGTGCGTGCGTGCGTGCGTGCGTGCGTGCGTGCGTGCGTGCGTGCGTGCGTGCGTGCGTGCGTGCGTGCGTGCGTGCGTGCGTGCGTGCGTGCGTGCGTGTGTGTGTGTGTGTCCCCTTATAACTTTTGATCCGCTCAATTTACAAAGCCCAAAATTTCAGAATATATAAACAGTTATAGGCCTACAAAACTTTTATACTCAGAATTTTGAATTTTTGTTTCAGTCAGGGGTTATCAACTTTTGAATTTTTCATTTAACTTTATCTATGGTGATTTACTGTCAACAGCTAAATTTCTTAGTCCTATAATTTATTTAATAATTACAGGATTAGACTATTTTTAGTATTGTAAATACTTTAGTGAAAGTGATAAATCGTTTCTCAATAATTGTTTGAAATCAAAAGTGATTTTTCATTCAAATACTATATGAAATTCATGATCATTACAAACAAAATTTCAAAGTTAGTGGGTGAATTGTTATTGTTGTCATTTCTTCAACATAACTGCATAGCAGTAGACTAAACCTACATATTATTATTACTCACACTATCAAAATCAAAACAAATTTATGATCAAGTAACTATCTACACAATCTTGAAACATCGTATAAATCTCATTAAAATAAATTAATATTTTCTCAAATAATAATGGAGTGTAACGCATGTAACATTAAATCGAATTCAACTGAGTTTCTGAAATGTGTTGTATGTCATAATGACTACGATTTCAAATGTGCGGGATATACCGAATCAAACTTTCGCAAGCTATCATCAATGAACAAAAACTCCTGGAAATGCTACATTTGTAAAAAAACATCTAGAAAAAATAATTTACCACCTACTCTTGACTCAACAGACCCATCAAATATTAAAAGTTTCAGTTCACCTCCGGCACTAAAACAAACAGATCGACAAATACTGAAATCATGTCTGTTTTGACTGCAATTCAAACTCAAATCTCAGAGATAAAGTCAGATTTTATGGATTTCAAGAATAGCGTTTTGTTTTGCTCTCAGAAGATCGAAGACTTCGAAAAGAGGATGGATCAATTTGAAATTAAACTTAAATCAACCGACAATCATGCCCAGGAAATAAAAACACTCTCGGATAGGATAAAAAATCTAGAAGAAAAAAATATTGAACTGGAAAATCACTCTAATGCTCGCGAACAATGGGACAGGATACAAAATATGCAAATACTTGGTATACCATTTAAAAACAATGAAAATATAACCCAAATTATTAAAAAAGTAACCTCATGGGTGTGCCAATTGAAGATGATGATTTGGAATTCGCAACAAGAACTAGACCCAACGATGCTATTTCCGGACTCCCTAAGCCAATCATTGTTAAATTCAAAAAACGCCAAAAAAGAGATGACCTTCTAGCCGCAAAAAAAAATATAAAACTAACATCAGCTGACTTCTATCCTACTGACGAACCAAAACCAATATATTTAAATGAACACCTTACCTCTTTTACTAGGGATCTGCTAAAAAAAGCTAAGTACCAAGCAAGCTCAGTGGGGTTTTTATACACATGGGTAAGGAATGGAAAAGTGTTCGTAAGACGGAACGACAAATCACCTCGCATCGCCATCATGAAATTATCAGATCTGCAAAAAGTTGTCTAATTCCTGTACCAGTTCCACCATATCAATGTTTTATTATATTTTATTATCCCACTACTCCTAGTACCCTTTCCTATTATATTCACACTCCGCGTACCACTTTCATAATGTATCCGACTAATTTATATTTTACAATATTTCAACACTTGATCAAATATTTGATTTGATTTGTTTACCCCAGGTTGGTTATAATTTAATTTCTACCGTGTTTTTATTGCTGTTCCTGTCACTGACAGTTATAGAATTTAACTTATTATTCATTTAACTTATTTAAACTTAATTCCATTATGTGTACATATATAATTGCCAAATACTATTTGAACTTTATAAATCACCAATACTTAATGATGATTACGCTATTTTACTATTTTTTATGCATTACACCGAGTGAATATTCGGATTATGGTGTACAAAAACTCATATTATTATTATTTCATACTGGTATGTCACAAATTAAACAGATATGTACTACTATATTATGTTCTTACTCTGAATTCACATACGCGTGGACATTTGATATCTACTTTGTGCGTACTTATTGTAATATTAATTGTTTATTATTGAATATGTGTGTGATGTATGTATGCTTTCTCGTGTATGTATATAATTATCATTTACTTTACTCGCACTGTTATAATGTTGAATGTTTATTATTTAAATGCAGATGTGCGTTTATCTGTATGCGTGTGTATGTGGTGATATTGTATATATACGGAAATACAACACGCTGGTTAATATACATTAATTTAAGACCATGATTTCTCTATTTTATCAAAATTGTAGAGGTCTTCGAACAAAAACAAATATATTTTATAATAATGTTCTATTGAACGATGAGTATCAACTGTTTGGCATTACTGAAACTTGGTTAATTGATTGTATTCTAGATACGGAAATTGCACCTACAAATAATTATAATGTGTTCAGACGTGACAGGGCAAGCACCTCTTCTTCTCAAACACATACCCATCATCCCCGTGGTGGCGGAGTCATGATATTATCTTGCAGAGATCTACAAGCATGTGCCAGGGAGGACTTTGTCTGTGACGCCGAGTGCATTTGGGTAACCATTCCTTCATCCAATATCACGTCCAATCGCGTCATTCATGTTGCTTGTGTATATCTACCCCAGGGACGTGAGTATAACACTGCTACCAGCTCCTTTCTTGACTTGTTATCTCGTGTTCGGGATCAACACCCTGATGATGTCATATTGGTGATGGGTGATTTCAACATGCCTGGTATCACGTGGGTTAAGCAGTCGAACGACATCTATCTCACACCAGTCAATACACCTCTTAACAATTCTTATTTCATCGACACTATTTCTTATACTGGATTACATCAATATAATGACATATTAAACACTAACAATAGAATATTGGACCTTATTTTATGTAATGTTGCGTGCGATGTGTCTCTAGCTCACCATCCGCTGGTGAGGGAGGATTTATATCATCCTGCTATTTCGTTTGAGGTTAGTCTCAAGTCCTACTCGTCAATTATCACACCACCTAAAAAAATTAAGCTCTTTCACAAGGCGGACTACATTAATATAAGCAACCACCTTTCGACCTTTGATTGGTCATTGTTAAACGAAATTGATAATTTAGACTCTGCTACTGATTACTTTTACACCATATTATATAATACAATTTCAAATTTTGTTCCCACTATAGCAATAAAAAATAACAAATATCCATCGTGGTATTCTCCCGCTCTTATAAGAATTGTTAAAGAAAAACATAAAATGCATAGAAAGTGGAAAAAGCATGGTAGTTATTTAGATTATGCTGAATTTTCATTACTGCGGACTAGACAAAAAAAAATTCAAGATGAATGTTTCAAACAATATGTTTATTCTATGGAATGTAACATACAAATCAATAGCAAAAAACTTTGGACGTTTACTAAAAATTTGAAAAAAAATTCAGGAATACCTCAAACTATGCACTTAAAAAATATATCATGTACAGGCGGTGATGAGATAAGTCAGCTATTTAGTGAACATTTTCAGACTACATATGATAACTGTACCTCTATTCTACCAACCTCCACTAATGACCTATCAGTTTCTCTTTCTGAAGGATTAGGTGGTGTCACTATTACAAATTCTGTAGTTTTAAAATATTTACGTGAACTAGATGTCAGGAAGGGAGCGGGTAGCGATAATATACCACCAATTTTCATTCAACGTTGTGCAGATACGCTTTCTATCCCACTTAATATTTTATTTAATAGATCCATTTCCGAAGGAATATTTCCCAAAAAATTCAAAGAAGCTCTTATCATACCTATTCACAAATCTGGCCCAAAAAGTGATATTCAAAATTATCGTCCAATATCCATTCTACCGGTGTTTAGTAAAGTCCTCGAACGTATTGTATATGACCAAATTTATCACACGGTTAAACTAAATATCCAAAATCATCAACACGGTTTCCTTCGTCGTCGCTCTGTCCTTTCAAATCTTATTACACTTACCGAGTACGTCACAAGTAACATGGATAAAAGACGCCAAGTGGACGTGATTTATACTGATTATGCTAAGGCGTTTGACAGAGTAAACCATGACATACTGCTATCAAAATTACATAACCTAGGCATACATGGAGACTTGTTCAGGTGGTTTATATCATACGTTCGGAATAGAATGCAGTCAGTGATGGTCGAAGGATTTAAATCAAGCTTCTTTGTTCCTCCTTCAGGTGTCCCCCAAGGATCTCACCTAGGTCCTCTCTTATTTAACATCTACACGTACGACATTCACAAATGTTTTATTCATTCGTCGTATCTCGCATTTGCTGATGACATGAAGGTATACTACGCAATTAACTCCATAACCGACTGCTACAAACTTCAAGAAGACCTTGACAGATTATACTCTTACTGTACATTAAATAAATTAAAGCTGAACATATTGAAATGCAATAAAATAACATTTACCCACAACACAAACAAGATAAACTTCACGTATACCTTCAATGACTTGAGCATCAATGAAGTCAATTATATAAGAGACCTGGGTGTGATACTTGATTCTAAGTTAAATTACATTGAAAACATTAATAATATAATTAGCAAAGCAAATAAGATGTTGGGATTTATTATCCGCATAAGCAGGCCTTTCAGAAATATTAACACTTTTTATACTTTATACACCACCTATATACGCCCCCACCTTGAATTTTGTACACAAATTTGGTCCCCTTTATATGTAACACATATCACTAGAATTGAAAGAGTACAACATAAATTCATTAACTACCTAAATCATAAATTTCATTTAAATTTTACTGACTATAGGGAATCATTAAAATATCACAGACTTGACACTCTCGAATCTAGAAGAGTCTTGCACGACCAATCGCTGCTGCATAAAATTCTGAACGGTGCCATCGACTCACCTGAGCTTGTTAACCTAGTGGGTATCCATGTTCCAGGTAGAATGGTTCGCCGATCTGAACTTTTACATGTTCCGGTATGTAGAACAAATATCAGAAAGAATGCTACAATTCCACGCGTATGTGATTCTCATAACACGTTGTTCTCAGCCGGGGTGGACATCTTCAATGTGAAATATGATAAGTTTCGTCGCGATATATTGAAGGTGATACGCTCCTAATTTTCCTCCCTCGTACCCTCCTATCCATCCCAAACAAATTGTATATGTGCATGTGTGTGTGTGTGTGTGTGTGTGTGTGTGTGTGTGTGTGTGTGTGTGTGTGTGTGTGTGTGTGTGTGTGTGTGTGTGTGTACGTGTAACATGAGTTGTTTACAGTATTTTCTTGCTATTGATGGAAAGCTTGTTATTGGCTCTGAAGTCTATGTTAAAATTTGTATTATAAAAAATGTAAATGAGCTGTTGGCTTCCCAAATAAATAAATAAATAAATAAATAAATATATCTCAGAAACCATTAAAGCTAAAACGCTGAAAATTGGTATAACCATAGAAAAATACAAAATCTCAAATTAGTTTATTCAAAAAAATTCCAGGGTTTCTCAAACATTTTTTATTAAGAAAAATATTTTTTTTTATGATAAATTTATGAGTTAAACTGCCTATATTTTTATTTTTTTTTAAATATCGAAAAAAGCCGAAACACCCCAACTAGATAGTTTAATTTTCTATAAAAAATATTAACATGGTATTAGCACATCTCAAACTTTTTATAACAATTTTTATAAAAATTTAATGTAGTGACGACATTGCTTCATACAATTTGTAGGGCAGTCGCCTATACACAATATGTAAGAAGACTTAATAGTTTGATAGGTACTTAATTTCCAAACATACATACAGAACCATCATGCTTTTTTCATATTCCGGGTAGGAAAACAGGACTGACCTCCATACTGTCCTATCTTGACATACATACCTTTTAAAGTATTTAACGATTTTAAAGTATTTGACCCGAGACAAATATATATCCAGCATATACTAACTTATTTTCATAAAAATATAATACATCACCAGAAAACACAACAATCCAGAACCACACGAACAAGCATTACTTTAAATTACATAATCCCTCATATGAAAACAACTTTCGGACAAAGAAATGCATCATTTATCGCTCCACGAATTTATAATACTTTACCTATGTCTCTCAAGGTAATAACTTCACATACATTATTTAAAACAAGAATAAAAATATAGGGAATTACGGAAGGACAGAAATTGCCCAAATATTAAACATCCAACAATAATTCTGAGAAATAATATTAAATAATATAACTACACGCTACACAAGCTGGTTCGAGGATTGTCTTTACATTGCATCTTATTTTAAGACAAATAAACTCTAAAACATTTCTCTTTTTTTATTAGATTAATTTCAAAGAAGAAATCTTGATTTTGTATTTTATTTGATTTGTGACTCAAGTCAAATAATATTGTTACTGAGTATATACGTTGAGAAGACCACAGAGCAAATTTTAATGTCAAACTGCTACATAACATAAATGAAAACAACGGGTGTGCATATTATGGTAGAAATAATATTAGAATAATAACATACCAAAATTTACTGTATCAGTTTATACTTTTGTGTTTAAGATATTGGTAACTATGTAATATTGTAATTTACTGTGTTGTGATGTCTGGTGTCCGCTCTATGTAACTATGTATAACCAAAATGTCAAATATTTGGCTTGGTAAAATTGTAAACTGCTAGCCCTAGAACAGGGTTACCTAGTTGGGCAGCAGTAATCTTCATAATAGTCTTTGTGATAATGGTGTGAAAAATAAATAAATAAAAATAAAAAAAATACCAACATGTGTTAAAATTTTCAATTATTTGGATTTATGGGTTTATAGTTTGATTCTTATTCTTCAACTATACATAATATCGCTATCGACAGTTGGATCTCATGTGTTACATGCAACTAGTTTATAAAACGAGACTTGTAAACGAAGGATTCGAAATAGCAACCACTGGATTACTAACCCAATGCGCAAACCGCTCTGCCATCGACCCATCTAATAGTGTTATTTTATATTTTCGAATAGCGTTAAGGTATGGTTTATTATGTCTACATGAAATATATTGTCCTTGAATAATATTATATGTTTGAGGTGATATTGAGCGCCTTGTTGTCGTTCCTAGAAAGTCAGGTGATGTTTTGCTTAAGACTAAGCTATCAATATGTACTTGTGTTTAAACAAATATGGTTCCAATACATTTAAAAAGGTTGCAACTGTTAAAATAATAAATCTTTCATTTTCTATAAACAAAATATATGTATAATGCATGTTGAGGTATTTAGTTTACAAGCGTTTTTATTTGTCAAAATGCCTTTTGAATTAACAAGTTGTATTGATTATAATACTTAATTGGATCAAAATAAAATATCTAGAGCTTTATTAATTTATTTAAAATAAAACCTATTCAAGAAACGAAAAATCATAAGAATTTGTGAATTGTTTTTATTAACGCCCTTTTGCCTATGTCAAAATCCAGTGTTCACTTAAGGCCCTTGTATACCTTGGGCATACGGATGTACACAAATATGCACACTAAATTACCTTCTCTAACGTATGAAACACGAAAAAATATTATATATCACCAAATCTGTTTCGTAGAGATAAGGTAAAATTTAGGATTCTTCGAACTGGGCGTAAGGAACATTGTAAGTTCATTTAAAAAAAAATAAAAATAAAACACAAATTTTGTGAATAATTCTACTTTACAACTTGCGAAATTAGTTATAAAACGTCATAACTTATTTTGAAACAGGTAAAGTTGAATTATTTACAAAGATTGTATTTAATTTTTATTTTTTAAAATTTCAATAGCAAGAATAGTTATTAATATAGTAAAAAAATCGGCCTGTAGATTTTTATATTCTCTTTCGATTGAATTAAAAATCTACTTCATATGCCTTGTAGTTTTTAGTTATTTACAATAAAAAATAAAATTAGGATTTTATTGAAATTAATTTTACAAGTAAAGTGTTAAATAAATTCAAATTTCAAAAAACTTACGCAATATAATAAAGATGTAAAAATAAACTGTTCTTTATTTCAAAGACGTAAGGAAACTAAGGATTTTTTTTTCAAAATTTACTGTTTAGCCTACTATAGCCACTTAAATCTTAAGCTTTTGATGCTTGGTATATTTCAAAATATCACATTTATCATGAACTCTAAGATTGCCATTTTTTTTATCTTGGTACGGTACCATCCCTTCATCTGCATTCATGCATCGTCTTATACATGACCATCCATTGTTCAAGTTTCTTACGTTTTCTTGTTTCAGGCTTTCATTTAACGTGGTCGAACCATCCTTTATTGGCTTATACCGGCCTCTCGTTACATTTCTGTCCACTTTGTGTAAACAGCCATAATTTATTGTTCGTTTCGTTGTAGGTACATTATTATCACGAGTCTTATAATCTTCTTTAGTGGTATCTTTTCAAAGTAACCTCGAGACTTGATTGAGTGTCTTGTGAGTGGTTGACAGGGGTGCGAAACCATTATCCCGCGCACCTGATCCATCAACCCCCTCCACTACACTGTTATGTGTTTATACAAACGCTATCACGCGACGGATGTCGTATTAGGTGGTCAATTTATATTATATTGTATTGTTTTAATTTCATTTTTAATCGACTTAAAAAAAAGAAGGATATTGTCAGTTCGACATGATTTTTTTGTCATTATCATCATCACTGGCGCTACAGTGGGCTACGAACCTTGGCCTCTTGCAGAAATCGACTCCATCCCCCCCCCTATCGACCCTCAGTCTTCTCCAATTTATCTGGTCCATTTCTCTTATATCGCACAGGACGTCGTCCAGCAATCTCACCCTTAGGTCTGGTTCTACTTCTTCTCCCTTCGGGACGCGTATTAACCTTTCCGTGATGATTAGGAGGCAAGTACTGCCTCGAATTAGGCACTGGTTTGTAGCGCTAATGCACTTAAAAACTCGTATTGAATTCGAGGCCCGTGTCCTCCAAATGCACACGGTTTAGCAAACTGTTCCTGCTAATACGTGTTCAATTCGAGGCAATTAATTATTGAATATGGAACATATATAGCCATGAAGTGCGCAAAAAACACACGAAGATAAATATAATAGGTCTACTGTGATTGGACAACGGACATTTCTTAAATCTCTGCAAAGAGGTCATTGCACGTATGTTCCGCGGCAACTGATTCCAGTACTTTGAGGAAGCATATCTAAAACTACCTTCGAATGCGGAGGTTCAGAGTATCACATACAAAATTACTCGAGTGGGTCAAGTTACAATAATTATTATTTTACTCTGGTGTATACTAAAAGTCTTTAATGCTAAATGTGCAAAATAGCCATTTGCACATTAAAAATGAAATGACCTTAATATATTTTAACCAATATACTAAGGTCATTTCTTAATTAATAATAGAGCTATTCAATGCTGCGACGTTTTTGAGAATGAATATGTCCTTGAATGTATGTCCGTCATCTACATCATGTATATATGCCTACATTCCCTAAATTTAGCACAAATGCTTGTGCTTAATTTAGGGAATTTAGGTATATAATAATTAATTTTCACAGGTATAAAATAATATATAAATGATTCTAGAGTCTTTGTGTTAACACAGTGAAAATCCATTTTAAAATTAACAAATAAAGGTAACTTGGCATTGTCATGGTCCAAATGAAAACGTTCTGTCGTTATAAAAATATTGTGGAAAAATACTTATTTATTTATTAATTTTAACCAATTCCGCACAAAAAATAGATTTCGTATAAAAAATAAACGTCTGTAGGCGGAATAAATTGACTTAATATTTTCCCATCACTCGCTGTCGAATATCCGACGTACCTACATGTTTCAGTTTTAGCAGCGGATGCTTTTATTGGCAAATTGATGGAGCTCGCATTTCATTTTTCGTCCTTCTGTTAATTTGACATACCTACATAGGATTCAATCCAGTAAATATCGTATATTGGTATACGCAAATCTACTTACTACGTAATTACGTTTCACTATTCCACCATTTACAGTACCCAGAATAAAGGGTTCTTACTGTTAGCTGATTGCTATAAGACAGATGAAAATTATATTGTTAAGAGGGTGACTGCTGCCAACGTACCTATTTTTTTCAATTTGAATTTGCATCATTACTACAAAACGAATCATTTTGAAAAAAAATAACCTAGTTAGTTTGGATATTAATAATGAAAAATATACCTTAACTTTTTAGTTATATATATATATATATATATATATATATATATATATATATATATATATATATATATATATATATATATATATATATATATATATATATATATATATATATATATATATATATATATATATATATATATATATATATATATATATATATATATATATATATATATATATATATATATATATATATATATATATATATATATATATATATATATATATATATATATATATATATATATATATATATATATATATATATATATGTTATAATATTTTCATCTCGGTTTTCCCGTGCTTTTCGTTAAGTCCTTGAAAATGCCTGGTGATATTCAGGCGAAACGTCGGAAGACAAATGGTCTTAGTCAAGACCTACTGACACGGGAAAACCGAGATGAAAATATTATAACATATTTCACCCGTGAAAACATCAAATATAACATATATATATATATATATATATATATATATATATATATATATATATATATATATATATATATATATATATATATATATATATATATATATATATATATATATATATATATATATATATATATATATATATATATATATATATATATATATATATATATATATATATATATATATATATATATATATATATATATATATATATACATATATATATACATATATATGTTATATTTGATGTTTTCACGGGTGAAATATGTTATAATATTTTTATCTCGGTTTTCCCGTGTCAGTAGGTCTTGACTAAGACCATTTGTCTTCCGACGTTTCGCCTGAATATCACCAGGCATTTTCAAGGACTTAACGAAAAGCACGCGCGCGACACACGTCTACTCACACTGAAAGCTCACCGTCAAGTGACTCGTAGCGTACAAGATGGCCGCTTATGTCAAATATTGTTAGCGCGACGTGATTGGCTCCTTGTGACACGCCCACCTGCTGTCGTGTTCGTTGGTAATAATATTTTATCATTATTTTTGTGTTGTGATTTATTGTTAATTTTAGTTGTGACATTAATATTATTATTGTTGTGTTTTGGGGTTATTTTCGCTATGGTATTATTAATATTATTATTGTATTGTTTGTCATATAAAATGTTCTTCCAGGTACTAGGCAAACGAACTCCGTCGTCCCGATTGTTCATTATATCCCTTCTCTTATATATTTCTATAGCTTCCCTGTAAATTCTGAGAGGTTCACTGTTTAAACTTGCTATTATTTTTAAATGGTCAAAATCTATTGTATGTCCTTCTGTGAGCGAGTGTTGTACAAGTGAGGATGTAAGTTTTTTGTTTCTCATGTCGACTCTGTGTTCCGCTATTCGTGCTTCAACTTTTCGATTGGTTCTTCCTACATAAGTCTTATTGCACGATCCGCACGGTATTTCATATACTCCATGAGCTTCAAGTGGAATGATGTCTTTCGGGTTTCTTAGAAAGGTTGATATTTTATTTGTTGTGCTGAAAACGGTACGTATGTTATTTTTGTTTAATAGACGGCTGATTTTATCGGTGACGCCTTTGATATATGGTAGTCGGGCTGTTGATAATGGTGTTTCATTGGATTTTTCTTTCACTGTTTTTGGACTCTTTAATGCTTTGTTTATTATATAGTCTGAGAAACCATTACAACGTAGAGCATTTTTCGTGTATTCTAATTCTTGTTTTTTATGCTCGTGGTCTGCAATTCTTTTTGATCTTGTTATTAGTGTTTTTGCGACTGAGCATATTTGTGCGGGGTGATGATTGGACGTTGCGTGTAGGTATCTATCGGTGTGTGTGGGCTTTCTATATACTGTGTGCCCCAGTTTACCGTTTGCTTTTTTTAACACTAAAACGTCTAAGAAAGGTATTTGTCTGTTATTTTCCTTCTCCAAAAACAGTGAAAGAAAAATCCAATGAAACACCATTATCAACAGCCCGACTACCATATATCAAAGGCGTCACCGATAAAATCAGCCGTCTATTAAACAAAAATAACATACGTACCGTTTTCAGCACAACAAATAAAATATCAACCTTTCTAAGAAACCCGAAAGACATCATTCCACTTGAAGCTCATGGAGTATATGAAATACCGTGCGGATCGTGCAATAAGACTTATGTAGGAAGAACCAATCGAAAAGTTGAAGCACGAATAGCGGAACACAGAGTCGACATGAGAAACAAAAAACTTACATCCTCACTTGTACAACACTCGCTCACAGAAGGACATACAATAGATTTTGACCATTCAAAAATAATAGCAAGTTTAAACAGTGAACCTCTCAGAATTTACAGGGAAGCTATAGAAATATATAAGAGAAGGGATATAATGAACAATCGGGACGACGGAGTTCGTTTGCCTAGTACCTGGAAGAACATTTTATATGACAAACAATACAATAATAATATTAATAATACCATAGCGAAAATAACCCCAAAACACAACAATAATAATATTAATGTCACAACTAAAATTAACAATAAATCACAACACAAAAATAATGATAAAATATTATTACCAACGAACACGACAGCAGGTGGGCGTGTCACAAGGAGCCAATCACGTCGCGCTAACAATATTTGACATAAGCGGCCATCTTGTACGCTACGAGTCACTTGACGGTGAGCTTTCAGTGTGAGTAGACGTGTGTCGCGCGCGTGCTTTTCGTTAAGTCCTTGAAAATGCCTGGTGATATTCAGGCGAAACGTCGGAAGACAAATGGTCTTAGTCAAGACCTACTGACACGGGAAAACCGAGATAAAAATATTATAACATATATATATATATATATATATATATATATATATATATATATATATATATATATATATATATATATATATATATATATATATATATATATATATATATATATATATATATATATATATATATATATATATATATATATATATATATATATATATATATATATATATATATATATATATATATATATATATATATATATTATAATATTTTTATCTCGGTTTTCCCGTGTCAGTAGGTCTTGACTAAGACCATTTGTCTTCCGACGTTTCGCCTGAATATCACCAGGCATTTTCAAGGACTTAACGAAAAGCACGCGCGCGACACACGTCTACTCACACTGAAAGCTCACCGTCAAGTGACTCGTAGCGTACAAGATGGCCGCTTATGTCAAATATTGTTAGCGCGACGTGATTGGCTCCTTGTGACACGCCCACCTGCTGTCGTGTTCGTTGGTAATAATATTTTATCATTATTTTTGTGTTGTGATTTATTGTTAATTTTAGTTGTGACATTAATATTATTATTGTTGTGTTTTGGGGTTATTTTCGCTATGGTATTATTAATATTATTATTGTATTGTTTGTCATATAAAATGTTCTTCCAGGTACTAGGCAAACGAACTCCGTCGTCCCGATTTGTTCATTATATCCCTTCTCTTATATATTTCTATAGCTTCCCTGTAAATTCTGAGAGGTTCACTGTTTAAACTTGCTATTATTTTTGAATGGTCAAAATCTATTGTATGTCCTTCTGTGAGCGAGTGTTGTACAAGTGAGGATGTAAGTTTTTTGTTTCTCATGTCGACTCTGTGCTCCGCTATTCGTGCTTCAACTTTTCGATTGGTTCTTCCTACATAAGTCTTATTGCACGATCCGCACGGTATTTCATATACTCCATGAGCTTCAAGTGGAATGATGTCTTTCGGGTTTCTTAGAAAGGTTGATATTTTATTTGTTGTGCTGAAAACGGTACGTATGTTATTTTTGTTTAATAGACGGCTGATTTTATCGGTGACGCCTTTGATATATGGTAGTCGGGCTGTTGATAATGGTGTTTCATTGGATTTTTCTTTCACTGTTTTTGGACTCTTTAATGCTTTGTTTATTTATCATCACCCCGCACAAATATGCTCAGTCGCAAAAACACTAATAACAAGATCAAAAAGAATTGCAGACCACGAGCATAAAAAACAAGAATTAGAATACACGAAAAATGCTCTACGTTGTAATGGTTTCTCAGACTATATAATAAACAAAGCATTAAAGAGTCCAAAAACAGTGAAAGAAAAAACTATAAGGTTTTATATATATTAAGCATTATATTTTTTTATAAATTAAAGAAGATCAAAATATCTGGAAAAATACAATGTAACGTTGCATTAATGCATCAGGTTAAGTTAATTAACTAAAAAAACTTTTTTTGAAAATGGTCACTGGATGACCGAAACTAGTCAGTGTCATTAAATTAGTAGAACTGAAAACTTTGGTTTTATTTTACCATTCCAAATTTATTTATTATTTAAAAAAACTTTTATTTCGTAATGGCGCTGAATGGAAAATAAATGTTTTTTAGGTTTATTTACTAAACCTGAAGCATTAATGCAACGTCACATCATATTTTTCTAGTTATTTTTGTCTTCTTTAATATAAAAAAAAATATTTTGAACTACGCCTTATATTTTATTAAAAATATAAGATTAACGTTGAAAATCGGGTTATGCCATTATTTTTCTACAATAATTTATACAGAACATTATCAAAAAGTAAAGATATATTTTTCTTTATAAATACCCAACCTATCTAAATTATTTTTTTCAAAATGGTATATCAAATTGAAAAATAGGTACGTTGGCAGCAGTCTCCCCTTTAAAGAATCCCTTTAATTTCAGCGTCATTGAAATTATGTCTACTAAATTTCAAAGCGGCGCGGCGCTTTAAAATGACTGATTTTCAAACTATGAAAAAGTACACATGGTAGGTAACGATAGATTTTTAAATTACCACCAATATGTTTATGTGTAGGTATTGCATTGCGGTAGAAAATTTTAATTTCCTTTTAATTTCAGCGTCTTTGAAATGATACTGAATTTCATAGAGGCGCTTTAAAAATACTGATTTTCAAGCCATTTAAAGTACACAAGGTAGGTCCCCGATAGATTCCTAAATTACCACCAATATGTTTATGTGTATAGAGATAAATGGAAAACCCAGGAAGAGGCCTATATCCAGCTGTGGAGTGAAAGGGGCTGAAAAGAAGAAGATGTTTATGTGTAGGTATTGCATTGTGGTCTGCAATTAAAAAAAACAATAACAGGATAGTCTCAGATAGTAAGTAACCTTATGCCGGTTTCAGATCAAAAGCTAAGCTAAGTTAGTTTAGCTTAGCTCGCATATCTGAGGTAATTTTTCATACTAGCTCACATAGTTTGTGGATTGCACACTAGTATTAAAAACGACCTCAGCTATGCGAGCTAAGCTAAACTAACTAAGCTTAGCTTTTGGTCTGCAACCGGCTTTACTCGATTCCGATCCCAGTTTCAAATTTTCAGTTAGAACTTACCTACCTGTCGCCTCCAACAACGGTAGGTTCTAAGCGAATCGGATTATATTGGCATCGAATTGGCAGTTTAGAGTGTAAGTCCGCACTGCTGGTCTTGGTTTCGTATCCGTAGATATGCTATTGGTCTTACATACTTACGTCTTACATATCTTATCATTGTATTACAAGTCTTTGAAGAAATAGTCGAATGGCGATTCACTCTATCTTTCTTCAGCCTGTCACCTTCCACTTCTGAACATTAGACTCCTCCATCCATTACCACGTTATTCGGTTTTGGGCTAAACAAGTAAATTATACATTGCCAATGTGTTTATTGTATTGATTTTATTTTATGGGAACGGAAAAATATTTTTTATGAAGTAAAATAATATTCAATAATTACAACAAGCATTTAAATGTCAGTAGATAAGGTTATTACTATTAGTGGAGTGATATTTATAAAATATTACATAATTTAACTATATTTATATGTATTCACTAACAAAATACATGTAGATATATTTTTATTATTTTCGTATGTCAACGTTGTTATGAATTACGACTTTCTCAGTTATTTTTCTCCATTTTTTATAGTTTCTTGCCGCCTTTTGTAGACCGTTAGAGGCAGAAGGCATTTCGGTTTTGTAATGTCAAGTGTCGTTTGTTATGTTCAAGCGGCGATATTTTCACGTTTAGCGTAGGTAGATATACTTCTGTCAGTATCAATGTGATACCTATTGTTTGTCATATAAATGTCCGTTGTTGGAGACAAACATATATACCTACGTGGGCTTGGCTCCATATCAAATCGATGATTTGAAATCTCATTAACTATTAAAAATGATTTATTTAAATACATTATGCAAAGGATTGAAAGCTTTTGTGGAAATTAAAAATGAAATATAACACCTATTTATCAGTTACTTATTATTTTAAAGATTTCTTTTCAACTCACTGATCGGGGGGGCAATTCTGGTCAACCGTCGAAATCAAAACCCTTCATGTTTACCCATATCATGGATATAATTATCATATGGAGTTCTATCCTATGCTAGGATATTAAAGAACTCCATATGATAATTATATCCATGATATGGGTAAACATGGAGGGTTTTGATTTCGACGGTCAACCAGACTTGCCCCCCTGATTAAATAACTCGTGTAATGGATTTCAATATTTATTTTTATTTATTTAAATCCACATAAACAATACAAAAATAACAATAATACAATTGTGCAACAATAGTACAGTTAAGAGGAACATATAACGCTAAATCTAGTAACTGAAAACATGTTATATTAAAACCGCCTAATGCACTATGAAGTTACGGGTTAGTACCTAAGGTAACTATCGCGTGCGTTTATACGTGATTTAAATTATCGGAAACCCAAAATTTGTTCATTTTTTGCATTTTAAGAACAAACCTTACTTGGAAAAAAAACTGTATCGGTCGTTCACTTTGATTTTATGCACTCTATAAGCATATAAAATATTTATTTCTCTGTGACACATAATTGTGGAGTAATTTAAAAAAAAATGCATTAAAAAAAGGATATTTTTATAATAATAATAATAAATTTTGAAAACACTTATGGTATTTTTTTCTAGAAACACACTGTTTAACATATTTGAGGAATTTCATTTGAAATTGGGGTGTTTAGGTTTATATGTCCCCTTATATTATGCAACATACACAATTTGGAATATGTTGGCACTGACAAAGTGCTCCGAGAGGACACTTAATTATAACATGAACAGAATCAGTTCTTACAACGAGAAAACAATTTACCAGTACCAACATCCAGTGGATAAGAACTATTCCACTAAGCAGTGCTTGTGTCGGAATAGATTCATATTAATTTTAAATGACATACTTAAGTACTTAAGTTAAATATTGGCTTAACCTGACAATTTGAGTGTTTAAAACTAAGACGTTGCTTAGGTATCACGACCAGTTTAATGCATTCGATTATAAGACGTGCCTGTGAATAGAATGAGAATCGATCATATTATGTTAGCCAACCTATGATCGAAGAAGGTATAAAAAAACCTATCTCCTTTGATAGAAGACGGTAAAAAAGACCTTTCTCTTACGACAGAAAAAGGTATTTTTTTTTTATAAAAGAAAAGATCTCTGCCTTCAATTTCACCGCGTATATTTCTTGTGGGACCTTCGCAATAAATTCCAGGAACATCGTGTGTACTGCGTGTGTGTTTGTCATGAAAACAACATTAATTTAGAAACGTTATTCAAGGTCAGACTTTCCGCGGCATAATAATTATAATTTCGTTACGTGACTGAAAATGAAATGTGTCAAATGTAATCAGTGTGGCATTGTGTACTCTACATTACTAGCGCGCATGTTGTGTCTGGAGTTTGGTGTTTCATGCTGATGGTTCATAATCTATATTATACGTCTCTTTGTAAACTGACTAACAAATCGTTCTGTTGTATTGTGTGAATCATCGCCCAAGTACCGTGTCGCTTAATTGTTTATAATGGTATTATGCGTGACAGCGAGTGCTTTGTCTATGAAAACACTGAATGAAATTGGACATAAATATCTCTTTACTGCCTACTTTAATCCACTTCAAAACCATTCTGTTCGCATGACCATTGATATCATTATTTAGATTTTATTGTAATTTACAGTAGTTACGTAAAATAATTTTACAGGAATTTGAAAATTATGTCGATCTATGTAAAAAAATGCCATTACATTTTATAGTTTTCTTGAATTCTATTTTTGATAGGTATGGTTTTCTGTGGTAGGTTTTTTGTATAAAATTCTGAATCTTTATATTATTTATAAATTAATACGCGAAACGAAAACTTCGGATCCCTTTTCAAGCAACTGCGCGCACGGAGGAGTTGGAGATTTGGCATAGCTTAAGTTTATATAGAGTAGGACTGCAGAATGCTATTTATAGTAGGACTAGGAGTAGGTATGGAGCAGGACCGCAGAATGCTATTTAGAGTAGGACTAGGAGTAGGTATATAGGTATAGAGTAGGACCGCAGAATGCTATTTATTGTAGGACTAGGAGTAGGTATAATAAATAGAGAAGGACTGCAAAGTGCAATTTATGCATAATAAGGGTTAATCAGGCTTCTAAGAACAACAATGAGTCCAACCATCACCAAAGTTAGAATCGACAAAAACCTCTTTAAACCATTGAGACAGGGGGACGCACTGGCATGCCTCTTGTTCAATATAGCACTAGAAAAGTTAATAAGAGACTCAAATATAGGCACTAGAGGCACTATATTCTTCAAGTCTGTCCAGCTTCTAGCCTATGCAGATGATATCGACATCATAGGAAGATCACTCCAGGCCACCCGCGAGGCATTCTTAGGATTGGAGGAAAGAGCTAGGACGATGGGACTTAGCATAAATGAAGATAAAACTAAACTAATGATCGCTTCTAAAGCTCTTTACTCAGCTACCCAGATATTCACAGTCGGAAACTACAATTTTAAAAAGTGATAAAAGAGTTCACCTAGGTACCTCGGCTCCACAGTGACCAGCGACAATGATACACGAGAAGAAGTTAAAAGAAGAATCATGGCTGCTAATAGATGCTTCTACGCCCTACAAAAGCAGCTAAGGTCAAAACTGGTTAGGAGAAACACAAAGATCCTTCTGTATATAACACTTATCAAGCCAGTCCTCTCGTATGCTTCCGAAACCTGGGTGATGACCAAACAAACTGAAGGATCCATAGCGGCTTTTGAGAGAAGGATCCTTCGAACGATCTACGGGCCAATAAAAGAGAATAATGGTTGGCGTCGTCGATATAACAGGGAACTATATGAGACCTATGTAGAGCCCGATGTGATCAGTTCCACCAAGAAAAGGGCGCTTAAGATGGGCTGGTCACATAATCCGAATGGACGACGACAATCCCACAAAACGCCTCACACTTTCTGTGCCACAAGGTCGAAGGAAACCAGGAAAACCAAGGACTCGATGGATGGACAGTGTCGGTGCCGATGCTTCCACAATAAATATTAGAAACTGGAGAACGAAGGCAACGGATAGACGGGAATGGAGGAGACTCCTGGATTCAGCCAAGGCCCACCCAGAGGGCTGTCGAGCTTATGATGATGATGTGTTTCAAATACATTAAATTACTTTTTTTATTTTTTTTTAATAATGAATATGTCCTTGAAACAAGTACATATACATACTCATATATTCCCTAAATTAAGCATAAATGCTTGTGCTATAGGTGAACGAAATCGGTCGTGGCAGGATTCGAACTCGCGACCACTGGATTACATACCCAACGTGCTAACCGCCCTGCCACCACCCATCTGTATGTGGAATCCTAAAAACTGAATGTTTTTGTATGTGCATATTTAAGTAGGCAAAAGATTTAATTCTTCCGCGCTTATATAACCAAAAATCACTTTATTATGTTGGGACATAGAATTATAATGTACAGAAGCCGCATGTAGTACAAATTTCGAATTTAAATGTATGCCAAGATTTTTTTACATGTGTGTGTGTGAGGCGGTAGATCGGTTGGTCTACGTATTATGTAGGTGTGCGTACCGGGCGAGTGAAATTCGTCTGTTTCAGCGTAGTTTTAGTTGGCATACATTCATTGCGCTGACTAGGTATCTGTATCATATAGAATCTAAGTGTTGGGACTTGCTAGTTTCGTATATTTTTTTTGTTTTCAATTGCAAATTCAACATATTTACCTGCCTACATTGTATCATATGTGTATGCTTATCATTTCCTCTGTAATATGCTCATAACGTTGTTCGTTTATAGCGGTTCATTAAATAAATTAATATCTTTACCACCTATGTCGTATGAGGAATATTCTTCTTGTCTTCATTTAATTCACTCGACGTTGATTTGATCCATTAAATTATATTACCTGGCAATTTAGGTCGGAAATTTATTATAATATGCTATCTTTTATTCCGTAAAATAAAATTTAGCTATCGGTCTAATTAAGAAAAAATAGTTCGTATTAAATATCACTGAAAAGTGAAAAAAAAACTAAGTAATTCTATAAATTGTATGTTTAAAGCACACTTTGGTGCTAATGATATTTATTGTACACGCGTATTCCTTATCCCTCAGAAGAACAAACTATTTTCCATATTGTAGAAACTAGGAATCTCAGAAAGGTTATTCACAAGTTACACGAAGATTACCCATTATTATCTTCTGCGGTTTTTATTACTTCATGCTTTTTATTCTAATTCAACTTTTATACTCAGCCATTGTTTATTTTCTGAGTATGTCTAATTCACCTTCCTATAATCCAATTCGCCTTTCTATGTCGTCTTTTATTGAATTATATTGTGTGTGCAATGGCGGGTTTATTGCCATATAGAAATATCTTCCAACCAACCAAAGCAACGTGACGCCATAAATAGTGTAATAGTAGGTAGGTACATTAAATTTAAAACAAAAAACAAAGAGAAAGACAAACACCTAGCATTATTAAATGTAAATACACAACAATACAGAAAGTAAGGGAATAGAGGGTGTCAATTAAAAGTTACTTATTTATTTAGGGACAAATACATTCTTAAAATACTAAAATAGAATAATACACTATAAAATAAAAAAAAACAGACCAATTACATATGTCCACAGATATTAAATATGAAACATTTTAAACATCATGAATTTAAATATAACTAAGATGTATGTTTGCCTGTGACGGGAAAGGAAGGGAAGAGAAAAAAAAAAGGATGGGAAAAGGATTGTGACAGTTAAATTGTTATATTTTTGTTACAAACAACAACTAAAAATGAAAATAAAAGTATACAAAAGGTAATATTAGAAAAAAACACAAATAACTAACAAAAAAAATTCAACATACGAGTTCATGCTATGCATTTATAGAGAGAATTTTTGTATGCGTTATTACTAGCGGTGAATATATCAGAATGTGTGATACTGGCCGAGAGGTTGACATTATGGAAGTTACAAGCCCTATTAGAGAGTTATAACAGCTTTAGTATTTTTTAAGAGTTGAATCGATTGAGACGTCGTAATATCATAACTTAAGGTGTTCCATAGTATTGCTGATTGTACTGGAAAAGAGGAACTGATGAATTCAGTAGAGTGGTACGATCAGTAGAACAAAGAGGCAGACCGTGGTTTGACAAGAAAATAACCTCTTTATTAAGATATTGTGGTGAATAAGTGTTATCAATTATATTATATATCGTAGTGAAAACAAATAAATGTGACAACGTTGACGTATCTTTGGCCAGCGAAGAAGATTTCGGGAAGTGGAAACATGGTCATATTTCATGGTCAAGTTCAAGTTAATTAAGTAGGTCTTCGTTAGCATCCAGATAACTTCCAGATTATCAGATGTTTAAAATGTGCATTTACTATCCATATCTGCTGATTTTGCTTATTATTGTACCAAGATATATCTTGCTTGATGATACATAGATAACACGCATTACTCTCTCATTTTCAGGAACAACGCTGTCATATTTGTTTTAAGACAAGAAAGACATGTTTTCGTAGACATATGATTTTTCATGCATCAGTTTGTTCTTCAGTGACTAATTATTCACAATTTTATATTTTTTTTATTTTTCAGACCACTACTTCGTTTCTATCTTAATTTTTTCCTATCTTTTCGATTGTTTTCGCCATGTTTCATGTGACTTTTCCTACTTCGTTTTCTTTGATGGTTTCAAGATAATCACTGTTTTTCTGAACATTATTATATTTCGTCCGTCCGACTCGTTTTATTTTATGCTGATTCCATTTGTCCATATATCAGCTATGCTTTCTTTCCAGACTCGTATAATGGCGAAGAACGTGAAACTTTTGTTTAAAAAATAATTCTTGAAAGAAGGGGATATGTCCCGTAGCACTTAATATTTCTATTTCGAAAGTTTTCATACCTTATCTTATATTTTTCCCCTGTTTGTAATTCAAATTTGACGCAAACAACTACGCCCTAAACGGGGAGCTGTAAAACTTTTTTTTCACACGTAATCGATACCTTTGTTGAATGTTGTCGAAATTCAAGCTTGGAACAAAGATTGACTTTCAACGTTTACCTGTATTGGATATTGTATCGAATTTCTCACTTATTAAAATGGCTTAGGATATTAAATATTGTCTTTTATCTTATAAAACGCGGTTCTAGTTGCTGTGTACGTACCTAAAACAGCACATTTAAAAATACGTAACTTAAGAAAAAAAACATTTAAATGTACTAGTGTTTCAGTGCTCGGAATCTAGGAAATCGTAGGTCTTGAACTCTGTAGGCCAAACCAAAGTCAAAAACCCAAGTTTTGAGCAATGCAGAATCGTCAAAGAGCATCCTCAAGTCTCCGAAGTACGCCAATTATCTTAAAAATAAAGTCTTTGACGCTTGTGTTCTCCCGATATTGTCGTATGACTGTGAAATTCATGTGTTTACAAACAAAATGCTACATAATTTAGCAGTCAAACAATGAGCTATGGAAAGGAGAATGCATGCTGCAGCATTCAGAATGCATTCAGCTGAAGTTGAAGAAGAAAAAAAACGAGCCCTTTAGGAGCTTGATTCACCATCATGACAGCCCTATTTCATCGAGTAATGGACATAAGGCCTCCCTTTGAGGAGCTTGATTGAAAACATTCCTGCTTTGTACCTACATATTTTTTTAATTTTTCAAAGATTTTTATCCTTGCAATATAAATGACGATACACAAGAAATGTTGTGAAATTACAATTATAAATTTTGCTGTATCTACACCAACAAGATAAGATTATTATGCTTTGAGATTAAAATCTTGCGATTGATAATACCTACTTAAAAATATTTACTATTTTTCCGAGAAGCAAATATAATAAATGGAATACAACTATAATTTTACAAAGATTTTGAGATCTGTATTCCAACCTAAATAAGTCGAAGATCGATGAATCTCTCATTCAGACGTATCTTATGGATTTCTTCTTGAAAATTTTATTATTCCATTTTTCTTAAACTCTTATAGGTAACTTCCTACATTTCACGGAAAGTCGAAACCGTAAAGCCAGAAACCGATTTCACTAGTCCTATTCGATGTATTCAGAATCTGATCGATGGCAAATAGAGACGAGAGAGAAAATATCAACGTCTTACTCTGAGAATCTCACTTTACTTTGTTACAATTTTTGTAATGTTTACCTTCGTGGAAATATTGTTCACATCTGAGATCCTTCGTTGACCCGAGTAAATGGTTAGTTTTGACCTCGTAGTTACGTAAGTATATCGGATTACGATTGTTTCCATTTAATACTTTATTATTTAAATACAATATGAAGTATTGTATTTCTTTTTCTATTACCAAAATTAGGTTATGTTATTAATTGATGTACGTATTTGATAATATTATATTTCCTGTTTATTTTATTGTTGTTACTGACAAACAAATATGTAAGGCTTATTTATTTATTTTATTTCAAAGAGACACGCACAGAGAAACGACAATAGATACAAATATGTATACAAAATACATCTATAAATACAAATAAATTTCGTCTCAAAGATACAGACTGAAAATACAATTAAATGCTGCGTCTCCACAAGCAATCGAACCCGGGACCCTTGGGTCAGTAGTCAGATACTCAACTAACTGAGCCATGAAGGTCGACAATTACTGTAGTGACTATTAGTGTTGTATTTGATTATTTTTACACGGATTAAAATACTATGCTAGAATTTGGTGTTATGGTCGATGTGCATTTATTTGATATGAATGCCCTAAATATTACCGAGTTTGATGTTATATTTTTTTAAGTTTTAAGGAGCTATTAAATATATCCACGTCATCCACAAAATGTTGAACATGCAATGGGTGTAGGAAAGGCGATTCATACTTGTAAGACATGACAGTGAAATAGAGTTTTCTCTACCTTATCATTAAAGACAATGGGTTTGTATAAGCTTGGGTATTTGTTCCCTTCGAGAATGATGGGTTAACCATTGAAATTGGTAAGGCTCTCATCATAACGTTATAACTACTTATGTTTTGAAGTGTCTAGTCTTACCGCTTCTCGTCGCCTGGGTGCTGAACACATTAAGGAAAAGTTATTTCTATATATCTTGTGTATCTTTTGTTTTTTATGTTCTTTGTTGGTTGTTTTTATATATCACTTGATGATTTTTTTTCGATGTGTTTATTTTTTGTTTTGATTTATTTTCATTTATTGTGAAATCAAACATTTAAAAAACTTATAATGCTATTATACATAATTTGACGTGAACCAATTAAAATTAAAGCATTATTTTATTAAGAAAAGGAAGTGGTTTTGAGGAAGGGAGCAGGAAAAAAAATAGGAAAACGGGGAAACATGCGTATACCACCTAACTGCGGAACAGCGACCTCAAAATTTAGCATCTAAATCCGTATAAGGAGTTTTTGGAAAATTGGCTTTTTTTACATCTAATTTAAACATACTTACCATAACTATGTTTGATTTTATTACATTTCCCATAATATACGTGAACTCTGTGAATGAAACAACATGTGATATTATGTTTAATGAAACCAATTATTTTATTTTGCGTTGTTGTTATTTCATAACTTGACTCCTTAATATTCTTTATATGTATATGATGATAACAAAGAACCAAAATATAGGTTTTGGACATGTTTAGACACAAAAGGAAGGCGTAATCTTGTACTACGAAGATTGAATTATAAAATAATTTGCCTCCGTGTTGTTTATTAAGCAGATTCCTTTTTGCATACAAATATATTCGACGCTTCTTATTCAAGCGGCCAGATAGGTCTGTATTCTGTATAATACACCTACATCCTTGACATTGAATATGGTATGGAAATCTGGCATGACATGACGTTATAATACGGCTAAAGATAGGCCTGCCATACGCCCCTTATATACGGGACCGTCTCAGTATTTTATACGTTCTTTTACATGTATCGTTATTTTTGATAAAATATTTAGATTTCTTTCAATAACACAAATTGATGGATTTGGTGATTAGTTTGGGATAGTCCTCGATTTTTTTTTATTTAGTTAAATTACTCAAATCAATAACCTTAAACTTCTACATTATTAACTATTTTTCCGCTATCTATACCGCACTCTCCTATTTAACCAACCACTGCACTCAACATTCTTATAGTAAAAACGGAAAATAGTAATATAATTCAGTTATGTTATAATTCACCTGTCGATGAGAGCAGCATTCCCCTGAGACTAGTTGTGTTATTTTAAATCTTATCATATAGCAAAACATTTTCAACATAATTATATTTAGATTCAACTCATTGGATTCGTACTTTTAATTCCTACAGAGGGTAGTTGTTAACAAAATGCGTGGTTTATCTTTCACTACGTATGCCATACATACATTTTGGAGCTAGCATTTTCTTTTCTGGATTCTGCGTTTTCACCTTCTAACAATTAATTATTAATTATTGTTTAAACCAGTGTTTTCTTTAGAGGACTGTAAGTCCTCCCTAGCGGTACGTAATGCGCTTCTTTGGAAGAGTACAATGACCCAAATACTAGTAGCTGTTGTTCCCTACGTAGCCAGTTTAAACACTGCATTTCTGCGTTGGACGTGTTAGTGCTTTTTGGGCATCGAATGTGTCAACGCGTCCCGTTTTGGTTGTTGAAAGTTATAGCGACCCTAACCAAAGATGAAAACCGCACGCTCAGTCATGACAGACTATTGTAGGGTGTAGTTGGTGTAATGAAAGACAAGCGGTTATTACTATAAATGTCACACCCTTGGCACCAGTTGGTGGTGTTTGAGGGTTATTATCCACGACCACTGAATCATCACCGAGCTTGTTGTGTTCCACGAGACAAACTCGTTGAATTGAGTCGCTCATTTGCACATTCGAGACAGCAGCGGCGAGTATCAAACGAGACTCACACCGGATAACCTATGCTCGAGTGAATATTAATACGTTATAATATATCTGCGAATAGAATCTCATCATGATACTTGTTGATAATCTGCAATTAAATAAAATAACCTTAAAAATTCGAATTCATAACTCCCATAAAAAAAATATTATTTTACTTAAATTTAAAAACTTATATTTTATAACTTATAATACAATGTTGATAAATTATCATCTTCGTCAAATTAATTTATTTTATTTGGTTCTGTTTATAATCCGTTGCGATGAAAAACCACAGTAGACCGTATTTAATAGATAATATCTGTTAGGAACGAAAAAGTCAATTCCTTTTGGTTTACGGCGATTGTTTCTACTGTGAACTTGATACCAATTTATATTTTTTATATATAAATTCTCATTTCAGTGTACCGCCACGGCTAAAGTTCCTACTTCGAAAAACTTTATTATACTTCGTTTTAAAAAAACTTTTACAGAACGCATGTAATCTCTGTCCATTATTATGTATATTATCCATTACCATTCATATACGTTTTTGTTTTCGAACATACTCAGAAAACATCTCTTTATCTTTCGTTAAAGACTATAACCAACTAGGTATAATATAAGTAATATTGCTTAATAGGTAAATTATTCCTAAATAGGTACAATATGAGCTAATCTTAACGAAAATATAATTTGTAGATTTTCATTATTTCATTGTATTCTATTGATCTTCAAGTAGTGGCATATTGTAGCCAATTCTTTTAGCAATCGATTTCTTAACATCAGACAAAGAAACCGGCCGAGTTTTTGTTGTTTCTTATATCCGAGTCAGATCCGTTGTTATTAGGGCAACAGGAATTGTGCGGAAGTTTTCTACGTTCTTTCCCCAAAGCTTGGTGTGGCTCAGAAACTGTATAGGTACATTATATATTATAGCGGGTGCGGTATGTTTGCCTACATTCTAGGTATTTATAACGTGGATGGAAAGGCGTTTCTTCAAAAGCTCTCGTATATGATTAAATTTAAAACTAAAAATACGATTATGTACGTTGCTTTTGACATTACGACAAATTTATTCTGTCTTATGTTTTCAAAATTAATTATTACCATGTTCATTTCAACTGGAATTTTGACGTAAAAATAATAAAATTTAAAATATAATATTGAAGGAACTAATAAAAAAAAGAAACATTGGATCTAAGATATTTTCAGACAGAACGTTTTCGCCGTGGTGGCTCGGCGTTATCACGGTCCAAATGAAACTAATTTTGACAAGACCAGTCCAATTAGATGGGTGGTGATAGAGCAGTTCGCGCTTGGTTAGTGATCCAGTGGTAGCGAGTAAAAATCCTGCCCTGACCGATGAGAATGTATATGTAGTTGTTAAGAGGGTGACTGCTGCCAACGTACCTACTTTTTCAATTTGATATACCATCATTATTACTAAACGAATCATTTTGAAAGAAATAACCTAGTTAGTTTGGATATTAATAAAGAAAAATATACCTTAACTTTTTGATTATGTTCTGTATATATTCTTGTAGGAAAATAATAAGCATACCCCGATTGTAGACATTTATCTTAAATTTCTAAAAAAATATAAGGTATAGAGCAATTTTTTTTTTATAAATTCAAGAAGAACAAAATACCTGGAAAAATATTATATGACGTTGTTAAAAAAAAAATATTACGCAATGGCGCTGAATGGAAAATAAATGTTTTTTAGGTTTTTTTACTAAACCTGAAGCAATAATGCAACGTCACATCATATTTTTCTAGATATTTTTGTCTTCTTTAATTAAAAAAAAAATATATATATATATATATATATATATATATATATATATATATATATATATATATATATATATATATATATATATATATATATATATATATATATATATATATATACATATATATATATATATATATATATATATATATATATATATATATATATATATATATATATATATATATATATATATATATATATATATATATATATATATATATATATATATATATATATATATATATATATATATATATATATATATATATATATATATATATATATATATATATATATATATATATATATATATATATATATATATATATATATATATATATATATATATATATATATATTACTCTACGCCTTATAGTTTATTAAAAATATATGATAAACGTTGAAAATCGGGGTATGCCATTATTTTTCTACAAGAATTTATACAGAACATTATCAAAAAGTTAAGGTATATTTTTGTTTATTAATATCCAAACTATCTAAATTATTTTTTCAAAACGATTTGATAAGAAATATTGATGGTATATCAAATTGAAAAATAGGTACGTTGGCAGCAGTCCCCCCCTTAAAAAAATCATTATTTTTTCCATTTTATTTGTTAATTTTAAAATGGAATTCAACTATTTCAACACAGATACTTTTGAAATACAAATATATACCTTCCAACCGACGCGACGATTAAAAAATTGATAGCTTCGGAACCGCTGATACAGAAAGCTATTTAGCAGTGTAAGCGAGTGAAGAGAGAATGTTATAAGTCAATGTTATTTTTTGTATACTGTCAAATCTCAAATATCATTAAAAAAAGTGTGAAAAAAGGTTTTTTCTTTTATTTATATTCCTTTTTTGATTCTTCGGAATATTTTTCTCGCTGAAATTAATTTCTTCGTATCTTATTCGACGCCACACCTAGCCACCTTATTATCAAGAAATATATAAGCTCTTTTGAAAATGGGATCATTCACATTGATGTTCAATGGGGAGGAATGAACCGACATTATCACAATTCAGAAACTGGAAATGATCTTTAATCCACTAATTTGATTTTCGTTTTCTTTTTTGATTGTTTGAAATCCGCCATCTGTTAGTTTTTTTTATTTGAATTATCAATCAATCTTAAGAAAGCCTTCGTATAGATGTGATATTGACCGACGCGATAACCACGTTGCAAAATTGTCTTTTTTTTGTAAAAAAAAAATGACAGTCGATACCAAATTGTTACTTTGTATTTGCATCTTATGCATAATGCATGACTCGCCATCAAAATGTATCATTGGTGTCCGTTCCTCGTGTTTGTAGGGTTTAGGCCCCAGAAAATACTGAGACCATTTTGTAATAGAAGTGGTATTTGTTTTGAAGCCTTGATTTTATTGGAGCATTATTTTTCTAACATTCTGTTTATTTTACTTTTTCCTTCCCTTAATTTAATCGATTCTATAATGAAGCTTGAGCAATGGTATCATTTGAATTCTTATCAAACAATTATTTTTTTAGATGTAACTATGACAGAAAGTAGTATATATGTGTTTTACCCTTTTCTACAAATAAATCCTCCACGATGTTCCAATTGCAGTAATGAAATGAAGACCTATTTAGTGATTTCCACGTTTGCAGTTAATTAAATTTATTTTAAAATAAAATATTTGCTTAAGTTGGATAGTTGAATTCATATTTCCTACCTCCAAGACCCAGAGGAAGCACCACCTTACAAGAATTTCATACCTAGAATCTTATTTGATAATAAAATCTAGAAAACGAATTAATGAGGCGAAATATTCGTGATATATTTTCTGTAGGCGTGCGTCTGGACATTGCGGATGTAGGGCCTATATTATTTTGTGCGCGGGGCCTTGAGTCCCTACGCTCGACCAAAATATTAAAAGTAATAATATCAGGTACATCCCTGAGTGATGTGGTGCCTTGGAGACTGTCTCTGCGGCGGCGACAGCAGATTCAACAAAATACATATTGAAATACGATTTTCTGTGTTTGTGTAGTGATATTATTGTTCGTTTTACATAATATCACATCGCTCAGTTGTGTGAAATTAAAATAATTACTGGGAGTTGATTTTAATGGGTGAGTACCTAACGATGGTAGTTTACGAAGTCTATCGATTCGTTTTGGTGCAAGTTTTTTTTTATCTTTGACGTTTTTATTTTTTAAATAGACTTACAATTTTACGGTTTTATAAATATTATCTTTCTATGATAGTAGTACCTACACAGTTTCAACTCACTATTGTTCAACTGATATTATGCAATTATTTTTCAAAGTTCTTATTTCCATATGCAGGAGAGCTATGTTAACAAATAATTATTCATTCTGATTGGTTGGTACCAGAGCGGCTAATGACAGATAGATGCCCTGAACGAGTAAATATGAAGGCGGGCTCGAACTCTGACCGATTTCGTTTAGATTCGGTTAGGTTAGGTAAGGTTAGGTTTGGTTTGCATTTCTATAGTTTAAGAAATCTATGGATATGTGCATTATGTTCTTTTTACAATGACAAATAGTTCATTAATTGAAAAACGTGTTTATATATCAAACATTGTTACGAAGCATTGTTATTATTCAAAACAATAAATCAAAATATAATCAAATAATAAAACTAAAATGTTTGGCATTTCCGGAAACAATCGAGCATATAATATCGGGCTGTTCTTTTCTCGCGCAATCAGAATATACATTTAGACATAACCAAGTAGCAAAAATAATACATCAAAATTTAATTTATTTAATTTTTTTTTTAATGAATATGTCCTTTTTAAACAAGTGCATATACATCTTCATACGTTCCCTTAAAAAAGCAAATAAATGCTTGTGCTTAGGTGAATGAAATCGTTCGAGGCAGGATTCGAACTCGCGACCACTGGATTACCCATCTAAATCTAATATAAATTTATTGACGCGATAAACATAAAACCATATTGTGAATATGATCCGATTTAATTTTTAGAAAATAATAATATTTCGCTTTATTATGATAAAACAATATTAACTAACCGGTCAATTCAACATAACAGACCCGATATAATAATACACGATAAAATAAAAAAAATAACACATATATTTGCGACGTGGCTATTCCAAATTCTAGTAATATTATAAAAACTTTTGATGAAAAAATTAGAAAATACACCGCTTTATGTAACGAGATTAAAAGACTTTGGCATTCTCGTAAAATAATAATATTACCGTTCATTATTTCAGCCACTGGCATTATTTCAAAATCGTTAATCCGTAATTTAGAAATTATAGATTTATCGAAAAACTTAATAATAAAAATACAAAAAAACGGTAATACTGAATACATGTAGAATCGTTAAAGATTTTTAAAACGTTAATATTTGGGAATCAGTAAGGTTGTTAGGTAGTATAGAGACCTCCTCAGAGCCTAATCCTTTGATATGTTAAGTATCTGGATGGGTGAACTATTCCCAATTGTAAGCTTGATGATACGTTTGTTGCATTTTATTTTGCTCTTTGAAATAATTTACAATAATTTACGCATTGATCTGCTAATTATTTTGAGGAAGTGTATTATGGTAATAATAAAAATTGAGTGTTATTATTTGTAGTGCTTAATTGTTATTAATATCATTAGTAAATTGGCCAGCGCCGTAACAAAAATATCATTATTATTTTATATTCTTCAACAAGTATCAATATTTCAATTTGAAAGTATAGATTGTTTATATTAATATGATTTTATTTTAACAAATTATTTGGTATGTGATTTGATTCAATTCAAAGTTTAAAATTTCTTTAATCTGTGTGAATTAAATTTGTAGCAAAGTAACCTTTTGTTTGTTTAGTTGATAACTTTATTACATTATTCATTTCTGAGCTGCGTTTTTACGAGCGTTTTGTTAAAAGGGAATTCATTTATCATAACAAGCGGTAAATTGCGAGAAAAACGTTTTAATATTGTTATTTCAGCAATTTAATATCGCGGCCAGGATCTGAGGTTCAAGCATATCGAATAAACACAGTTTTTGTTTTCCCATTTTTTGTAACACGTACCATCAATTTCTTTTTTAATGATGATTTTTGAATATTTAATGCGCTCTATATTTACTGCGTAGGGGACACCTGATTTTAGGACTTGGGTCTATGTACCTACTCTTCCAAAGAAGCGCATTGCGTAGCAGCGTTGGGGAGCATTTGCTAAAGCTGAAGAAAATATTGATTCGTAACTTTATTATTATCACTTATCAGTTAGATGTACCAAATATCCTTCCACAAATTCAAATAATAGTACCACTTAGAAATACCACAATTTATTAGAAACATTTTTCACTTAAAATTCTATAATACGAATATCGGTTATTTCTCTCCAATTCCTCGCTTAATCAGAATATACAACTCAGTTCATCAAATTAATTATAATGACATATTCTCAAACTCCAAATTAACTTTCAAAAAACACATAATATCCCAGTTCGTAACCTCTTAATTATATAGTTTAAATTTATGTATAACTTCTCTCTTCATATTCTCATGTTTAATTATTGTTGATTTTCATGTTTCATTTGTTTAATCTTTAAATCTACAACTCTAAACTTACTATGTAACATCCACCCTCAACATAATAATTATATACATCATGTAAAATAGACACTGTACCTTCCGTACACTGCATAGTGTATAGTGCAGGTAGGAAAATGTATACCTACAAACAATTCTTATTATGATATGTACTTCCCATACCTATATAAGCTATTATGCGCAGAAATATTTAGGCATTCATGCCTGTGTCTGTGCTTAGTTAAATAAAATAAAAAAATAAAAAATATTGAAGGTTAACTGTGAATGGTTTCTTTGACTTGGTGAAACATGTGAAATGAGAGTTAAAGGATGCAATGGAAATTCGTTTTTATAGCATATTTCCATGATTTTTATCGGAGTCTTTCCCCTCACCGATGTGTTCTGAAATTTTTGCATTGGAAAATCATAAGTTGCAAGATTTTTGTGTAGCAATAACAATGGGAAGTGACAAGTGTGTGATTTAGTGTAAGTTTGAAGATCACTGCGTGTGGATTTCTTAACTGTTTCGACAGTGCACAGTGCACTGATCACTGATCACGTCGTCTAACTCACTAAATATCTTCAAGAAAAGGCTAAAGCAAACATATTTATCTGACAATACCTGAGTGTATCTTCCTCTTCTCTTCCTTTCCTTATCCTTTAGTTTTCCTATCATTGCTATGAATAAGCCCGCCAGTGTACTAATTATATGTACAGAAAGTAAATAAATAAATAAATAAATAAAAACATTCATTGTGAACCAGCAGAATAAGAAACATCGGCGAGATCGTTTTTATACAGTCCACTTCACATCCTATAATATTAATGCAAAAAAATAAATTATGATGGTTTAGATTCATTGAATGAACGAATGACGAACGCTTGACAACAAGACTGGAAAAAGTGAAATGTGTTGTAGGGTTAAAAGAAATAATAAAGGGTTCCAAAGTTGTTATAGCAGAAATTTTGATAAAATCTCATCATTTTAATAGCTAAGATGTGGCGACGATGTTTTACTTAAATGATTCAAAGTTCCTTTTACGCAGTAGATTATTTATCCCAACCTTGACATAGTTAATCTTTTAATGTTGCCATGGATATAAGATGCATCTATGCTTTAGTATGTACAAAGAGGATATCGAAATAATAAGACGCAATAATAAATCGAAACGTAGAAATTTTTGACCTAGTTTGATCGCGTAGGGCTGTTTATACGTCCCAGACTTAACCATCGAATTTAAGTATACTTCGTATACTCCCGAGAAAGGGAACCTTGTTCACGTAACATGTAGGCAAATTTTATTCAATTGAATAAAAAATATAATTTTAGTGGTGTACACAAAGTTATTTAATTTAATTAATTAAAAATGATACCACAAAGTTATAAACAATCGTTTATCGATTATGCGAATTTAAGTTAGTTTTTGGACAATTTTTACAAAACACGAAAATAACCCAGAGCTCTAGAGTATGACTACTTCGAAAAAAAAAACTATATAACAATTGGTCTTTAGATTTATTTGATTAGTTATTTCATTGAGATCAGAGGATAGCTGTTGATAAAATGTGTGATTTGTTTTTCACATAATGTGTTAAGTATGCATGCATGCATTTTTTTTATTTATTCAATAGAATACAAATCTATACCAAAATACAATTATTATTTTTAAAGTACCAATTGCAGTATTCTAACATGTATGTATTACAAGGTATTTTATTACATTTTAACAATTTCGAAAACACGATGGGAAGGAAGAAAGGTCGGGAGAGGAGTGGGGGAGGAAGCATCGACCACCGGAAACTCATATTACAGTTTATACCCCACGTGTCTCAATGTAGGAATAGTACTGAATTAAATTAAAGGAGCACATTTGATAAGGTGCGCACAGCAAAACAAAGCACAGATTAAATATCCGACAAATTTACATTTTTTTTAAATAGCTATAAACCTGAAATAAACATATCCAACTCCGGATCACTCAAACAATTTCTGTTGTACCCAGTACAAGCTCTATCAATGTTATAGATATGTGACGGGTACATAATAGAATCTAGCATATATATTACATATGTAGTTTGTTCTAGATGATTCAATGTAAAAGAGATGATTTAATGTGTTATATTCATTTTAGGCAAGTGTTAAAACGTTCTGTATTGGTTTCTAGAAGTTATTGCAACCCTATATTATACATGGAACGTAAGATAAATGCGTAGGTATAAAAATTTCGATATATATTACGATACCTTAAGATGGCGAAAAATATTCAAGGATCGACAATAGAGGGGAGACAACTTGCGAAAACCATTCGAGTGGAACTTTGATACATAAAACTAATGCAGGACATATTTTGAATACGAAAGTCTACATTTTATGGTTTCTTCGGTCGTATTGGGGTAAAAATACGCGGAAATTTGACTTGCAACTGTATTTTTTCTGCTATTTCTCAGGTTGAGCGTATTTCCCCTTTTTGTGGCAAATTATTCCATATTATTTGTCAATTTTTATCGAGGATATTGATGATTTAATTCTATTATATATTCCGAAGATGTAGCTTAAAATATTAATTTTATTTTAAATAAATAACGCCGCTTTATGCATCGTATGAACATGTTATTTTTTACATATTTACCAGAATTTCATCAACGTGGTCTTGTTTATTTTTTTTAAATTTATTGTTTAAACAGATAGTTAAATTCACTTTTTTTATCAATACACATAGTAATATGTTTTATGAAACAAAAGTAAATGATCTTGAAGAAGGGATTTTAATTCTTGTAAATTATTCCGTTTTTGTTCCTTCAATTCACTTAACATACTATATTCTGCATACTTCACCAAACCTAATATTTGTCAAGGTTCTATCTATCCAAACCACTTTCAATCCAATTTTGTTGAATAAGACGTAGGTACTATAAAGTATCACTTTGTTGTAAGCACTATTCGGGAACACGATATTTAAGATTTTCGAAGATGAACTGTTTATATTTCCAGATAATCTAATTCATTTGAACGGAATTATGTCTTTTATTTCCGGGTATATTAAGTAGGTATAAGTTTGTCTGGAAGAAGAGGCGATTCAGATTCGAAAACGTTAGGATTTTTTTTAAAGATTTGAATTTTATCTTCTTCTGTTACAATCCTAAAGTTGGTTTGCACCAAGCACTCCATCTCTCCAAATATATATATATATATATATATATATATATATATATATATATATATATATATATATATATATATATATATATATATATATATATATATATATATATATATATATATATATATATATATATATATATATATATATATATATATATATATATATATATATATATATATATATATCTCTGTTGCCCGCCATTCTCTTAATTTCTCGGTTGAAGCTACAGCGCACATTGGCGATTTTTACATTGTATAAAAGGAAAATCGTTTGGCGACATTGTACAACTTGAACTTGTAATATTGTCAATGAAAATGTCTTCAGAGTTAGGATTAGTTAAGTTAGGTAAAGTGTTATAGCTATTACACTATGATAACAAAGATTAAATGATTATCGCCTCAAGTTTCTTTGTTCTCCTCACTTGGGACTTAACATGAGCAATGGGATACTTTTCTCTATTCTTTTGTTGAGTAATGGGAATGAGATAGATATATAGGAAGGGTGGGGTGCACGGGGGGGGGGTAGAAATATTGTATCACCTATATATTTTATCATTGAGTTGACCCACATTTTGTTTGGTGAAGCATTTTCAACCCGAAATGTTGAATGTCGACATTATTTGCCAATTTCACCAACAGTCAACTGGGTCAAATAAAACACATCCAGGGTTTTTATTGTGTGATTGCTCATTTTGCCTATTTATTTTTTATAGTACGAATGATGAAAAAAATAATTATTCCCCCATTGTAAAATAATAACACTTTCTTGCACCCTGCGCAAGTGGCGAGTTTATTGCCATATACCAATTTCTTCCAACATTTTTTTTAACATGTCTACGTAGGGGACACCAGCTATTAGGATTTGGGTACATTTTGCTCTTCTGAAGAAGCGCACTACGTAGCGTTGGGAGGGGTTTGCAGTCTAGAAAAGAGTTTATTGATTCGGATTTTAAAAATACCCGGGTTGTACGAAGGTGGAAACACAGAATTCGGAAGATCGTTCCACAGTCGGGCTGCTGTATTAATAAAGGAGTTCGAGAAGCGACTTGTTCGTATATGTTGAAGGTCAAGTAAAGCGAGTGACTCTGTTGCGAGTGGGTGGAGGAGGGACCAAAGATAAAGTTCAACTAACCAGTGTTTCGTTTAGCCCGCGGAACCTTCGGACGCCAACACGAGGACCGAGGGGTCGGGGTACAAGCCCCTCCGACTTGAAACGGAGTGTACTTAGCGGCCGATTTCGAGACCAATCGGAGGCCCTGACGTGTGTGGTTGGATTCTCGGGGGCAGTGGTTGAACCCGATGGATGGTGGATATTTTGTGTTTGTCCGATGTTGCGGCTGCGTCCGGTGGTGAACAGGGCCAATGAGCTCTATAGCGTCGCCGGCGTGGAAGTGGATCGCGATCCCCCTAACCAGTGTTTCGAGCAAGACAAGCAATATATGCGTGAGAAAAGGATTTAAATAAATTTCTGCCCTGCTGTAAAATACCGTGAATGAAAACCGCCGTGTTACAGTTGGTAAGCCGTTTGGATTCTGTGAGGGCGTCCTGGGTTCGATCCCCAGCAGAGGAGAAATTTATTTAAATTCATTTCTCACGCATTTCTTGTTTCTCTGGGCTGGCAACACTGGTTAGTTGTAAAAAAATGCCATATGGCAATAAACTCGCCACTTGCGCAGGGTGCAAGGTTGTGTTTATTATTATTAAAATACATCAGGAACTAATATTAAATAATCTTTGTCTATCCAACTAGGAATCATATCTCTTTTAAGACAGACAATTTTTACACAAATTTATTAATACGTCCTTTTCAACCTACATGATTGTAAAATAGGAAATGAAAAAAAAATACGGAGTATACCTACTTACAGTAAACAATGAATTATCTATATTATAAATTTGAATGTTTGTATGTATCTATGTATCTATGTATGTATGTGTTGAATGCGCTCCTAAACCGCTCATCCGATTGCGATGAAACTTTGGTGAACTGTCAAGAGTATACCAGGGATGGTTTCTGGATCAAACTTCTTCTTCTTCTTCATCGAGTTTTAGGTCATTTTACCTATGAAGGTGGACTATCCTGGGAACCGTTCATCCGATTGCAATTAAACTTTGGTGAATTGTCGATCGTATGCCCGGGATGATTTCTGAATTTAAAATATTTTCTTCTTCTTCTTCTTCATCGGGTATCAGGTCATTTTACCTATGAAGGTGGACTATCCTGAGAACCGTTCATCCGATTGCAATGAAACTTTGATGAATTGTCGAGTGTAAGACCGGGATGGTTTCTGGATTAAAAAAAAATCTTCTTCTTCTTCATCGGGTATCAGGTCATTTAACCTATGAAGGTGGACTATCCTGAGAACCGTTCATCCGATTGCAATGAAACTTTGGTGAATTGTCGAGCATATGACCGGGATGGTTTCTGGATTAAAATTTTTTTCTTCTTCTTCTTCATCGGGTATAAGGTCATTTTACCTATGAAGGTAAAATGACTTTATACTCTGGGAGAAGAAGCTCCAACTGTCCTTCCATCTCTTCGCAGGTCTTCCAGGACAGTTTCTGGATTTAAACTTTTTTCTTCTTCTTCTTCTTTATCGTGTATTTGGTCATTTCACCTATGAAGGTGGAGTTTCCTGGGAGAATAAGATGCAACTGTCCTACCATCCCTTCACAGGTCTTCCAGAACGGTTTCTGGATTCAAACTTTTTTCTTCTTCTTCTTTATCGTGTATTTGTTCATTTTACCTATGAAGTTGGAGAATCCTGGAAAAAGAAGGTCCAACTGTCCTTTCATCTCTTCGTAGGTCTTCCCAGTATTGTGTCGGGAATTAAATTTTTTCTTCACCTACTTAAGGGACGAGAGGTAATGAAGGGAAGGGAGGTACCGGCAGGCCTGACGGGACGGCAGTAACTGAAGGGACGGGAGTAACTGAAGGGACGGGAGTAACTGAAGGGACGGGAGTAACTGAAAGGACGGGAGTAACTGAAGGGACGGGAGTAACTGAAGGGACGGGAGTAACTGAAGGGACGGGAGTAACTGATGGGACGGGAGTAACTGAAGGGACGGGAGTAACTGAAGGGACGGGAGTAACTGAAGGGACGGGAGTAACACAAGGAACGGGAGTAACTGAAGGGACGGGAGTAACTGAAGGGACGGGAGTAACTGAAGGGACGGGAGTAACTGAAGGGACAGGAGTAACACAAGGGACGGGAGTAACACAAGGGACGGGAGTAACTGAAGGGACGGGAGTAACATAAGGGAGGGGAATAACTGAAGGGACAGGAGTAACAGAAGGGACGGGAGTAACTGAAGGGACGGGAGTAACTGAAGGGACGGGAGTAACACAAGGGACGGGAGTAACTGAAGGGACGGGAGTAACTGAAGGGACGGGATTAACTGAAGGGACGGGAGTAACTGAAGGGACGGGAGTAACTGAAGGGACGGGAGTAACTGGAGGGACGGGAGTAACTGAAGGGACGGGAAGTACTGAAGAGTCTGAAGCGACGGGTGGTTATGGAGGACGATTTTTAATTATACTGGCAATACGAAGTTTGCCGGGGGTTCACTAGTCTATATTATAAATTTGAATGTTTGTATGTATCTATGTATGTGTTGAATGCGCTCCTAAACCGTTCATCCAATTGCAATGAAACTTTGGTGAATTGTCGAGAGTATACAAGGGATGGTTTCTGGATCAAAAATTTTTTTCTTCTTCTTCATCCACCTTCATTTTACCTATGAAGGTGGATTATCCTGGGAACCGTTCATCCAATTGCAATGAAACTTTGATGAATTGTCGAGCGTATGCCCGGGATGGTTTCTGGATTAAAAAAAATCTTCTTCTTCTTCATCATCGGGTATTAGGTCATTTTACCTTTGAAGTGGACTATCCTGGGAATCGTTCATCCGATTGCAATTAAACTTTGGTGAATTGTCGAGCGTATGCCCGGGATGGTTTCTGGATTAAATTTTTTTTCTTCTTCATCGAGTATTGGGTCATTTTACCTATGAAAGTGGACTATCCTGGAAACCGTTCATCCGATTGCAATGAAACTTTGGCGAATTGTCGAGCGTATGCTCGGGATGGTTTCTGAATTAAAAAAAATTCTTCTTCTTCTTCTTCATTGTGTATTTGGTCATTTTACCTATGAAGGTGGAGTATTGTGGAAGAATAAGATGCAACTGTCCTTCCATCTCTTCGCAGGTTTTCCAGGACGGTTTCTGGATTCAAACTTTTTTCTTCTTCTTCTTCTTTATCGTGTATTTGTTCATTTTACCTATAAAGTTGGAGAATCCTGGAAAAAGAAGGTCCAACTGTCCTATCATCTCTTCGTAGGTCTTTCCAGTATTGTGTCGGGAATTAAAATTTTTCTTAACCTACTGAAGGGACGGGAGGCACTGAAGGGACGGGAGGCACTGAAGGGACGGGAGGCACTGAAGGGACGGGAGGCACTGAAGGGACGGGAGGCACTGAAGGGACGGGAGGCACTGAAGGGACGGGAGGCACTGAAGGGACGGGAGGTACTGAAGGGTCTGAAGCGACGGGTGGTTATGGACCGTTTTTAATTATACAGGCAATACGAAGATTGCCGGGGGTTCACTAGTTATAAATAAAAAAGAAAATAAAGTTAAAAAAAGAGATGATGATGATCACTGGCGCTATAGTTGTCGCCAAATAACTTGAAGTTTTAGTCGAGAAAGGGGGGCAATTTGCACGTAAACCAACGAAGCAAAAAGACACAAATTTGGGCTCTGCGCAACTGGAAGCTCGTTCAAGATGTTTGGCGAAAATTATACAACTCTTTGTGGGTCTTGGCCTCCACAAAAAGACGTTATCGTTATTCACTCCGAGGTTGCTCAGGTCTCTTTACGGATAGTACAGCCATCCAAGTTGGGTCTTTTTTTCCTATCGGTCTTAATATTCTCTACCATTCCGGTCTGTTCTGTGTGACCTTTTTCAGCTCCTCGTTGGTGCAATAGCCCACATCTTCGCTCAGTTCCTCCAGACACTCACAACGAGGGCGCCTATTGGAGTTTGTCCCCTCTGTTACCCCATTCATTATATCGTATAATATGCCCCTCTGTTGCATTATGTGCCCGATCAATCTGGTACGTCTTTCTGAGATGGTCTTGAGCAGATGCCTTTCTAATTCGATACTTAAAACTGGTTAATTAGAAGAAATTGCAATTTATGAATGACCTTGCCTCTTGTAGAGGATGCAAAAAATTGATGATCAACATTTTTTTTTAATATCTCAATAGAGACGAAATTAGAATTTTTTTTTTTTCTTTTTTTTTTTAATAAAAAATGAATATGTCCTTGTTAAACAAGTACATATACATCTTCCTACGTTCCCTAAAATAAGCAAATAAATGCTTGTGCTTAGGTGAACGAAATCGGTCGAGGCAGGATTCGAACTCGCGACCACTGGATTACTAGTCCAGCGCGCTAACCGCTCTGCCATCGACCCATCTAATTAAGGGAGAACCGGGAAATTAAGGCACCAACAGGGCTTACGACCTGTCATCGATTGATTTTTCGTGATCACTTTGTACGCTCGCGCAACGTTCATCAATTATGTTTTTTTTTATTAAGTTCCGTATCTATCCAATTTTTGATCTTGAAAATTAGCTCTTTTTACCTGCGCCACCTATGAAATGACGAAACTTTTTTTTTTTATAATGCACTCTATTGAAAAGTTGATACTTATACATGAGGTAACAATGCTATCGCATAGATGTCATCCCTGAACTGCGTCAAAAATATTATTTCATTTTTGCCTTGTTTACCTCCCTTTACCAATTGTATGTAAATCGAATATTTTTATAGTGGCATATACACAAACATTGGATTTTTTCACTGTCGGGAGTCAATGACAATTTTATTTATTAGATACGAAGTTGGAATATTAGAGGGAGAACTGGTATATCAAGACACCTACAGGGCTTACGACCTGCCAGGGAAAAAATCCAATGTTTGCGTATATGCAACTATAAAAATGTTCGACTTAATAAACATTATTATTACTAGTTGCATGTAACACATGAGATCCAAATGTCGATAGCGATAGTATGTATAGTTGAAGAATACCTTTGTACCAAACTATAAACCCATAAATACAAATTATTGAATATTGTCAGATATTTTGTTTTCTATACAACATATGTAGGTATGTATGTCAAGACCACCAATTTTCACCAATACCACTTACCAATTTTCAGCGTTCTAGCTTTTATGGTTTCTGAGATATATGGAAAAATAAAATAAAAATTCAAAAGTTGATAAACCCTGACTGAAACAAAAATTCGAAATTCCGAGTATAAAAGTTTTGTAGGCCAGTAACTGTTTATATATTCTGAAATTTTAGGCTCTGTAAATTGAGCTGATCAAAAGTTATAAGGGACACACACACACACACACACACACAGACACACACACACAGACACACGAAATGTTCTACTCCGAATTCTGAGTAAATCCGTGTATGGAACCTATATGCTGCGAAGCCTCTAAGTTGGTGTTTTAGCCGTGAAAAAAGTAGACTTCTGCATAAAATTCTCGCTTATCCTGGCTTGAAACATTGTCGATATGTTAAGAGAACAAAGTTTTCCTGAACAAATCGACAGTTGGATAAGGCTGTAACGATTTGCTTATTGATATATGTAATATCATAAATCATATTGTGTGATCGTCATTGAAACTCTCCATATATTAAAGTAATGAATATGGGGTGTCATAGTGATAATTCATTATTGTCATTCATTTGGTGTGATCATAGTGTTCAAATGATAAATTTGCATTGTAGGTAGGTATATCGTATAATAACTCACCAATAGAATGCACTTATTCGATATTAATCCACCCGCCATGACTGTCTGTACTGCAATTTATCAACGTTATTAATGATAATCGATTTAGTTTATGAATAATTCATGATGTTGTACAAGAAAGCCGAATGGATAGTCAATTTTTCAACTTTGTTTTTTCCGATATGTTTCACTGATGATGAACGGATTTGGCAGATAATTTTTCAATTATATTCTCACAAAAAGTTTTACTTGTCATTTTGTATTCAGTCTTAGGTAGGTACTATTTTTAGCCTGACTGAAAACCAAATTAAAATTCAAAAGTCAAGCCGCAAATATTAAGCAAGAGCGACTGTCAAAAAATATTCTTATATTTTTTTTAACTTATTAGTTTTTACTTTTCTTCTTTAACTTATTAGAATTTCTTTACAGCACAATCGTTTGCTTATTTAAATGGACGTATAGCTATCGTAAAACAACTTGAACCTATCACTTGGGTGTGCAGATCTCTAATTATTTTTTCTTGATTGGTACCTATATATGCAAACCGCCCCATCCACAGCGAAATGGGTCAAGAATTTTGGTGGCATCTATATGAGGATATATAGTAATAATGTATATGTACTTCTCCTATTTTTATTTATTTTATTGGGGTAATACACAGATGAACAGGTTATATTCATTATAATATATATGTATAAAAGTGGTACAATTGCCTGCCATCCAAATATGTATATTGTCTATCCACTGTTGGTTATATTCTACACAACAGAAGAGAAAGAATGCAAAGAAATAATGATTAGGATATGAAATAATGTAAAGGATAATAGTGGGATGGGAAAGTGACGGGGAATGTTGAAGGATAACTAAAAGAGATAGAGAGAGCAAATTAAGTTGTACTGTACTCATACGAGAAAAGAAAACAAAACGTCTATCCAGTGTTATCTCGGTTCATGTTGGTTAATTCTTTCATATACCTACTCGTACGATACGGAATATGAAATAAGTTCAAACTATTGAAATTTTTGTTAAATGCTTCGCAGATACGAGGAATGGTAAAATGTTTTCGAATTAGTTTTGTAATTTGTAAATTAAAAAACGAGTTATTGAATGACACTATTTTCAAATTTAAATTGAAATAAAATCAATTGCGAATTTCCAGTACCTACAAGAAAACTGAAACCGATCTAATAACTGTATAAATAACGCCTGAATATTATGATTCAAAATACAAAATTGTTCAATTTTATCAAAATATCAAGTGAATCAAGCTGAAACATTGTCATTGGCAATTGGTCGGGAAGTTGGTTAAAAATCAATTGCAAATTTCAAGTTCAGTCAGACAGACAAGTAAAGTTAAAGAAAAGAGTGTAAAAATTTACTACGTAGGCCGAACCATCAGCAATCCTGAGCATGGCGAGAATAATTAAAATGTGGAGCAGTATCAAATCCTTGCTTGAAAAGTACATAGCACTGTTCAATGATAACCCATTCTCAGAAATGACTCTACAAACTGGTGAAGAACTGTTATAATCTATCTCCCAATCAAGAAGAGAGAAATGGAAAAACCTCATTGAAAACCTGGATATGAAACAAAACAGTAGGAGAGCATGGAAGGTAATAAAGAACATTAGTAATGATTCAGCAGCGCAAACTCCTAACCCATACATAGTTACCCCAAATCAGATAGCCCATCAACTGTTGCTGAACGGGAAAACAAAACAAAAAACGAGAACAGAAAAAATCATACGTAATATAGAGTCAGAAAACAATTCACTTGAATCACCATTCTCCCACTCTGAACTAAAAGATGCAGTCGCCTGCCTATAAACCAACAAAGCAGCTGGGCTCGATGATATAAGGGTAGAGCAAGTCAAGCATTTTGGTAATAAAACTCTTGCATGGATCCTGAACTTAATGAATAATTGTGTGACCAGTCTAAAAATACCAAAAATGTGGAGGAAAGCCCGAATCACAGCACTTCTCAAACCGGGCAAGGAGCCCAACGAACCAAAAAACTTTAGACCTGTATCTCTGCTGTGCCACCTCAGTAAAGTTTTTGAAAGGCTGATCTTAAACAGAGTTGGTCACACTCTGGACCCACACCTGATAAACGAACAAGCAGAGTTTAGGCCTGGAAAATCATGTACGGGACAAATCCTTAACTTGACACAGCACATCGAGGACGGTTTCGAGGAAGGCAAAATTACAGGAGTAGGGTTCATTGACCTAACTGCTGCCTATGATACAGTCAACCACAGGAAATTGCTACACAAAGTATACGGGATTTCGAGAGACTTCAAACTCACCTCAGTAATTGGAACTTTGTTGAGCAATAGACGGTTCTATGTCACGCTGCAGGGGAAGGACAGCCGCTGGAGGATGCAGAAGAATGGACTTTCTCAGGGTAGTGTCTTGGCACCTCTATTGTTTAACATATATACAAATGATCAACCAAGACCAAACAGAACACGCCAATTCATATATGCCGATGACACCGCCGTGGCAGCACAGGGGAAATCATTTCATGAGGTAGAGGATAGACTTACGTCAACACTCACTAAATTGGGTGAATACTACGATGCAAACCACCTAAAACCCAACCCCCAAAAAACACAACTATGCGCCTTCCACTTGAAAAATAAAGAGGCGGGTCGAGGGTTGCGAGTCAACTGGAGAAATGAGGAACTCGAAAACTGCCACGCACCAAAGTATCTGGGAGTGACACTAGATCGATCTCTGACTTACAAGCAGCACTGCCTAAATACGAAACAGAAGGTCTCCGCCAGAAACAATATCTTGAGAAAGCTTGTCGGATCAACTTGGGGAGCATGCCCTGAGCTCTTGCGCACCTCTGCTCTGGGACTGTGCCTTTCTGCCGCCGAATATGCTTGCCCTGTATGGTTTGGATCAGCTCATGCCAACCAAGTGGATGTTGCAGTTAATGAAACGGCACGAATTATATCGGGATGTCTTAGACCCACAGCCATAAACAAATTGTATCCCATAATAGGCATAGCACCCCCTAACATCAGAAGAAGAGTGGCAGCAGATGCGGAGAGGCATAAGCAGATACACGACCCAAGACACCCACTCTATGAACACAAAACACCAAACCCTCGCCTCAAGTCAAAGAATAGCTTCCTAAAGTCCACAGCCGACCTGCAGACCTCCCAGAAGCAACGCCGAGAGGAGTTGTGGATGGACGACCCAATCTCTGCATGGATGGACACAAGCGAGAAGGCGAATAGGGCGCACTGCCTGCCATTCCCAATATGGAGGACACTGAACAGGCTGAGGGTGGGTGTGAGTGGCTGCAAGAGCAACCTGCACAGGTGGGGCTTCTCGACGGAGGATGATACCTTCTGTGATTGTGGGGCAGTGCAGGATGACGACCATCTGCTGTCCTGCCCAGAATTGGACGAGGGTTGCCACATGGACGACCTGATTAAACTAACCGACAGGGCGATTTCCGCCGCCACACATTGGAGTGGCAAAATCTGAGTTCCGGACTCGATAAGTAAGTAAGTATCAAATCCGAAAAAGAAATAGTTATTTATTTACTTATTTATGGTATCAATTGCCTTTTACATACCCAATACACACACATTGAAATATGAAATCAATGAAGAATAATAACAATTGTATAAATTCTTAGAAATACAGAAAAATTATTATAACCGAATATTTTAAAAATGCATAATTGGTGAACGTTGCGCAAGCGCATAAAGTGATCACGTAAACCGGCCAATGACAGGTCGTAAGTCCCGTTGGTGCCTAGAGTTCCTGGTTCTTGTATAATATTCCAACTTCGTCTCTGTTGAGATGTTGAAAAATTGTCAAAAAATATTTATATAACTAGTAAAAGAAATTCTCAATATACCAATTGACCTGAATTATTCGCGTTATTTATATGGAAAAGGGGTGGATTTTTTATACAAAAGCGTCAAGTGCATTATTTTTATGAAACGCGGTGTTATTTTTTAGTAAAATGGTGACATTTTAAAGGAATAGATATTATTTTCTACCAATAAAATTCTAAGTAAGATAAATCAGCACATGAATTTCTTTTTTTCACTTTAAATGATATGATTAAATAATTAAAAAAATATTAAAAACACCATTTAAACGTCATTTTCTATTCAAATCACTTTTATTTATATTTAAATATATTTTTTCTTTCAATTTCAATTAGAAATTACAAATCGCCATCGTAACCAAGTTCTTTTTTTAAGGTTTGTTCTTCCGTCTGCCAAAACAGTATTATTGGAGTATAGAAACCTATAAGAACCGACATTAATGTATCCTAGACATCAATATGATATAGCTTTATTTTTTTGTCATAGGCATGTTATGTCTTACTTTAATTTAACTATATTTAAATAAATAAATAAATAAACATTTATTGAGACAAAAAAGAAGTTTGCATAAAAAAACACAGACATATAAAAATTAATATACAGAAAAACAACCAATTATTTAATGCATTGACTGTATATTTCACCTGTAGAAATTTGAGTTACAATAATATTTTTTTTATTCTGCCTTATTTGATGGATAATTGATGTGTATTTTCAATGGAAATGACCTAAAAGAGCCAAATTTCGAAAATATTTTTCTAAAACGCGAACAAATTTCGCGTTGTTCGCGAAAAAAGTGGAAAATTCGCGAATAATACAGGTCACTATCTATCAATAATAATTTCGGGGATATTTATTTGTATGTTCTGTTAATTGGACATGTATTCGAGTATTTTTTATTATTGCATATGCGCAAACATTGGATTTTTTTCCCTGTCGGGAGTCAAAGATATTTTTTAACAGATTTTTAATTATCTCAATAGAGACGAAGTTGGAATATTTATTGTAGGAGAACCGGGAAATCAAGGCACCTACAGGGCTTACGACCTGTCATCGGCTGGTTTACGTGATCACTTTATGCGCTTGCGCAACGTTCACCAATTATGCCTTTTTAATGAGATCCCTATCAATTCATTTTTGAAAGTTCTATATATTGTAATACTGAAATTCTTTTCGCTTGAAAATAAGGAATTTTTACTACAGCCATCTATGGGTGAAATTATGAACAACAATCTTATTATTTTTTATTTATTTTGTTGTAACGCCATCTATTGAGAGAATTGGTTTTTTTGTAAATAATGAAAGCTACAATTCTTATATCTGAGGTGACAATGCATTTTTCGCATAGAAGTCACTTCTGAATTGCGCCAGACTTATAAGGTCATTTTTGTCTTATTTACCTACTTGTACCAATGTGTAAGTAATCGAATATTTTTTATTATTGCATATGCGCAAACATTGGATTTTTTTCCCTGTCGGGAGTCAAAGATATTTTTTAACAGATTTTTAATTATCTCAATAGAGACAGGTCGTAAGCCCTGTAGGTGCCTTGATTTCCCGGTTCTCCTACAAACAATATTCCAACTTCGTCTCTATTGAGATAATTAAAAATCTGTTAAAAAATTGGACATGTAGGTAGCATTTCTAGTTTTGGCCCCCATTGCAGTGCCGATCCCAATATTTGCCCAACCCACTCGTGTGTCTGCCCCGATGACCCACTAACCCGCAAAATATATCTCGTTTACCATGAAAAAAGAGTAAATCGCCCACAGATTATCCAAACGGCGTTTATCCTATCGTACCGACATGAGCTGAGCGCTTTATATCGCCAGCGGAAAAACCCTTGGAGCTTTTAAGCTTGTTATTGCATTGGCGCAACGTTAAAACATCACAGTATTACAGCTTTTTAATTACCGATTACGATAGTATGAGCACGTTTTAGTTTATAGGAACTTATCTTAGGTACTTATCGAGTTCCAGAGACAATCAAACACACTTTGTAGGGGCGTTTTCGGATTAATCTTTTACTATCTTGATACACAAATATATATCATGTCTTACTTCTGTGTCAGCATACTGTAGTCAATTTATCATCTGTAAAATTTGTTTAAAATTGTTGTCAGGTGATGGGTGTTGTTTAATTTTTTGGCTGGATTATGTTAGATTTGCAAAAGAAACACAGATTGGCGTGTCAGACCATTGAATTATATGTCGTAGTACATATAAATCAACGTGTCAGACACCTTTTTTATTAATTTCCAAACAAACATTTTTTCAAAACAACAACAGAAAATTACAGAGGAGAAAGTTCTAATTTTTTAAAACTGAAAACAACAAAAAAACTATAGACAAAATCAAATGTTAAAAATCCATAGATATATATAGATACGAAATTTAACAGGTGTCAATGTTATAGGATAAGTGGACTGTATAAAAAACGATCTCACCGACGCTTCCGCTTTTGCTGGTTCAAAATAATTATTTGTTTTCTGTGCACTGGCCGAAACATCCACACACGGTGATCTCCAAACTTGTACTAATTTTTTTCAATTGTCACTACTTATTGTTACCCAAAATTGTTGCGATTATCTTTAAGTGACAATTCTCAAACACATCGGTCAGGGGACAATGGCAAGGAAGGGATACCCGGAAATATGCTTCTACAATAATTGTTTTCATGAAATTCTTGATTCTCTGGGATGAAAAACAAGGTTTAGTTGGAAGAAATTGCTTTTCGGAAACAATTTAGCCACTCACAAACACGTTTTCATTGTGTAATACAATAAATTATATACAAATGTTTTACACAATTTTTTCATAGAGTCAATTTGTCTTTGTATTAATTCCACAATACAACATTTGAATTTTATCGTGATTAAACTGAATTAAATAAAAAGGGTAGTCATATGCCTTCTTATCAGTTGTCAGATGAGCTTTTTAATATTAAATAAATGAAAATAAAATATTTACATTTGTAACCACACTGGTTTTTCTAAACGTTTGCTGGTCCTAAATTCAAAGATTTTTTTTTCAAATAAAAACCGAACGCACATAAAGGACATAATAGCGGTTCGATCGAGTGAATTTTGGCAGTTTCTTTTTGCCCTTTTTATTTAGTGCTATCAAACTGGAAAACTACTGATAAAGCTTTTCTTCGTTTCTCGTTACATTGCGGTTCTGGCATTGCAAGGATACGCCCTATACATTATAATAATTATACAATATGTCTGGAGATTTTTAGAACGTAACAAATTTAATGTCTTCATTAATTTCTGTTAGTTGGGGTGATACCGTTTCAAATGACTAACATCTTGTCATACACGTACCTTTATTTAAATCTTTCATTGACATGGTAAAGTGAACTCGCCCGAAAAAATAAGCGTTTTATATAGAGCGCGTAGCTATTTTTCAAAAGCTCCAATTTTTACTCTCTACAAAACGCAAATACGCCCAATTATTGAATTTGCTAGTCACCTCTGGATGCCGCATCGCTCCCCAACATCAACCGAATACCGTCGATGCTGTTGTATCTACGTCTGATTGACGACCCATCATTGACTGATGGATTACAATCACTAGACCATAGACGAAAGGTCGGTATTCTAAGTTTATTCTATAGATACTACCACGGAAGATGCTCAGAAGAACTTGCATCCCTGGTCCCTCTTCCACACATTGACAATAGAGTCACTCGTTTTACTCAATCTCAACACCCGTTCACAGTAAACCTTCAATTTACACGAACCAGTCGCTTCTCGAACTGTGTTACTAACACAGCAGCCCGGCTGTGGAACGATCTTCCGAATTATTTCCATCTTAGAACCCGGGTCTTTTTATAAGCCAAATCAACATCTTGCTGAGCAGATTGCAAACCCTCCCCAATGCTACCAAGTGCGCTTCTTCGGAAGAGTAATTTTTTTCTTTATAAAAATGTTTGAGAAACTTTTGAATCTTTTTAAAAAAACAAATTTGAGATGTCTATATTTGTACCAATTTTCAGCTTTCAGCGTTCTAGCTTTTATGGTTTTTGAGATATATGGAAAAAATAAAGTAAAAATTCAAAAGTTGATAATCCCTGATTGATGCGCAAATTCACTGTATATTTTCTGAAACTTTAGACTGTGCATTCAACGAATCAGAAGTTATAAGGGGGGGGGACACATACACAGACACACTTAATGTTAATCCATATAGTAAATCCATATTTAAAACATATATGCTGTGAAGCCTCTATGTTGGTGTTTTTTTTTACTTCAAAATTGAAAAAAACCTTGAATAATATAGACCCTACCAACAAATCTCGCGTATCCTGGCTTGATACTTTGTCGATATGTTGAGAGAAATGAATTCTCTTGAACAAATCGTCAGTTGGAATAATGATTCAGACGTCAAAATATAGATATGTTTCATTATTTATGTAGAAAAATGCTTGACATTTTAAAAATGAATGAAATAATAAATTTATTACAACATAAAATTGTAAATATTCAGTCATATATTTTGAAAGTTTAAAAACCAAACTATGTTTCGTGCTTTTCCGTAAGGTCTAATATTAATGTTTTTACATACATGGCACTCCATTTACCTTTCTTACAGATTCATCATATTCTGCTAAATTTATAATTTCAAACTTTGTTATTGCCATATTTGAAGAATATATTATTCCCTCAACACCGCACGAAGCAGCTTTTGAGTGTTTCATAAAAATCAATTAGGTACCTATCCGAATTTTCATTTTGTGATCTTAATTTCTCTCAAAGGGATTCTTGTGATACGAAGGGAGAAGATAATAATAAATTATTTCATATGTGTCATCATTAATCATAATAATATTTTATTTTATGAGTAGGGGGGTGCAATGCAACACAAACCATATCATATATACATCATTTAAAAATTAGGTATACATACACATAAAAAGAATAACAGAGAGAAAAGTAAGCATTAAGAACAAACAAAAGATAAAAGAATAACACTTCAATTATTTGTAAATACAAAAAATGGCAAATAAATAAATATAAACATATATAACCGTAATAACTTAAATGTGTAAAAATATCTATTGAAATCACTTCAGTCACTGCAGAATTGATGCCCATCTTTTGTGAATTGGAGAATCAAGCCACATACCAGCCTCTCGAACAATAGAATAATAATTAAATAATATTACAATAAAATATATTCATAACATTACAGCATATCCCACAATGTGGGGTGACCAGCGACAGGTGTGCGGGTGTGCATTACCTTTTAAAATGAAGCAAATCACACGCGTGTATACCCTTACACAAATCTAGTCTCACCTAAAAAGGCACTATGTACATACAGAATGGGTGGTGAACCTTATTGCTGAACTATGTGAGATGTTTTTGTTCCCTGTTGTATTTTCAATTACCCGGCTATTACGGGACACTCGAATTCAACCATAGCAAAGAGTGGAAGCACTTTTCTAAGCCGATACCTCACAGCAATTGTGGAAGCATATTTTCATGTATACGTAATATAATCAAACAGTCGTTTTTGTAAAAAAGTACCATATTGAACCAAACCATGCAAATATTCTTGCACCCATACATACAAACTGTTTAAGAAGCTTCATACATGCCCGGCATAAATCTTACCTTCAAAAACACATAGATACACTAACACATTTAAACAAACTTTGTTCCTTTAATCATGTATTTTGTATGCTCAAATGTATCGGGGATACTGCATTGAATATCAACGAGAAAAGTAAAAAAAAATATAGTTTGTAGGGAAATAAATCGTGAACGATAAAGGTGTTCTGACATTTTAGCTACTTTTATCAAAGCTGTCAATGTTTTTTCTTTGGAAGCATTTTTGCATACGTTTTAAATTCAGTGTTGCAAACAAACGAAAATAATTACAAGCGAATTGAGCCTACATAGGACAATTATTCAAATTTTACCTAATTCATATTTCATTAATATTTGCGCTAGAAAAAAAAATAAAACTTTTGTCGTATGATTCGTTATACGTCCTACAACTCGTTGATATATTAAATAAATCGTGCAAGATTTAATTTTTTTTTTAATTTTGATAGTCATGCCAGGCATAGAGGCATGTATGGCTTGCACGCCACTGCCATCATCTGATGTTTTTTTACAGCTATAAAAATCTAAACTTAATATCTAATAAGATTTATGTATACCGAATATCACTGTAAACGTTAAAAACTCCAAACGCTATAGAATATGAATTCATTGAAATCGTTTTCATTGCCTTTGTGAGGTGTATTTTATCAAAATGTACTTGTATTAAATGAATTTTACAATTAGGACATTCCACTATTGGTGAAATAATATGCAAAAGTAAAGTACTAGCGTGAATGCTTGAAAATTTTATTACTTCAAAACGCCAATTTAACTTAGATCAATATTTTCATTTCCACAAGTACTGATTGCAAATTTGTTACTGCTTGTGTGCATTATGCCTTTTGTTGGTTATACAATGGCATGGCCCATATGCCAAGACTACCAATTTGTATAAAGCTAAATATATTATATTCTAGTATATGAACGATCGATTTAAAGTATATTTTAGTTGAACTTTTAACATTTTATACACTATGTATATTTTGACGTGGACTTTTCGTCTAAGTAAAAGGTCGTTTTATCATTAACCCTTAGTTGACCGTCGTTTTATCATTAACCCTTAGTTGACCGTCGTTACTTATGTATACCGGACATATTTTTTTTTTATTTATTTATTTCAAATTGAAGCTAACAATGTACAAAGAATAGTATATATGTATAAGAAATATCAAATATAACAATTATCATCTCCATACATCAATTATTAGCTTACAATACTATCATAATTTATTACAAAATACAGTCATATATTCAAGATACAAAATCATATGTGTGTGTGAGGGTGTGTATGTGTGATGGTGTGTGTGTGTGTGTAAGTGTATATGTGTATGTGTATGTGCATGCGTGTTGTGCGTAAGTGATAATCTTATGAAATTCCTGTTTTTAATTTTTGAACGAGTTTATGTTTTGTGTCACTGAATAGGTCTATGTCAATATATTTTGTCCTGTATTGCCCCCACGCATTCTTATGATTCAAATTTTTAAATTTTGGTTTTTTACTTTCATAATAATGGCTCTAGATTGGCTTGAATATAAATATTAAAGTTTGTTCAAAAAGAATATGCTTGAGTGATAACATTTTTACTTTTATAATAATGGCTCTAGATTGGCTTGAATATAAATATTAAAGTTTGTTCAAAAAGAATATGCTTGAGTGATAACATTTTTACTTTCATAATAATGGCTCTAGATTGGCTTGAATATAAATATTAAAGTTTGTTCAAAAAGAATATGCTTGAGTGATAACATTTTTTAATAAATATATTTTGGTAGGACCGCTGTTTTATTTATTTATTTTTAAGGGACAAATACAGTCTTATAAAATAAACAGAAAACGAGTGGGTTGTGGCCAACACTAAACTCTCCACACCATAGCAAGCGTTCATTTTTTCTTCTTGAAATATTGACAATCTGTAAATGCATTTTTATGAAGTACATTTCTATTCGATTCTAAACAAATATAAGATTCCCAGAGGACAAACGTTTTCACAATACATACAAAAACATTGTCACGAAACTCATACTATGTATGTTCTACATGATACCTGTTGAGAAATTATAAGTTAAATTGCATTACTTGCAAGGTGAGCATATATGAGACAGTGTATCAATGTTGATGAGGCGATGTGTGTGTCAAGATAGAAGAATGCAGTGTTCGGTTCTCACTGCCTACCCCTTGAGGAAGATAGAAGTGGAGAGTAAAAAATACACTTGTCTATAGAGACACATACAATATCAATATGAAGTTGATCACCCAATTTTCCTTTACAGAAGCTATTTTACTTCTGTTATATGTATATATTTTTCATACAAATATGAAATTTATTTCACAGTGATATGGCAAACCATATATTTTTTTCTTTAAATTTTGACAATAATTCTTGAATGCATATTTGATGAGTGTATTTTTGCCATTTAAGAATTATAAATTTGCTATAAACCACTTGTTTTTTGAGTCACTTCGCGACATGTTTCGGAAGCGCTGTCCTTCCATCGACCGATGATCGAAATTTCAAACAGTATACAAAAAACTCGATTGTCCAGACCGTGAGAGCATTTTGAAAATTTGGACACATGAAATCATAGAGAAGAAATTAACGGATATCTATGGAAAACTAATCAGCTCCAGGTCTATGCACTTTACACATATGATGTTAATATGAAGTCGATCGGACTTATAGTTTGGGCTGTAGAGAGGACACAAAAAAACAACGTAAATGATGAAATCATAGAGAAGAAATTAAAAATTGTCTATGGAAAACTTATCAGCTTTATACATAGGTATGATGTAAATATGAAGTCGATCGAACTTGCAGTTTGGGCTGTAGAGAGGACACAAAAAGGATAATTCCGTTCGCCGAACGCCGTACGCCATACGCCATACATACAAACACATAACAACGAAACTCACAGTGTGCACTCTCTACATGATACCCGTTGAGAAATTGATGTAAAAAAATACGCATAAAAATTGTGAAAACATGGCTCTCCACTATTCCATAGTGTGGAGAGTAAAAAATATTAAGTAGGTACTGTATTGTTTGATTTTTATTTTGTTTTGAAATCTCGAATATTTTTGTTATCTCCCGTAAAATCATATACAACTACTTATTATTTATTATAAAATTTTTATTTCCGTCTCTGTGGTCTTTAAAATAATATTTACTTGTACTTTATAGTTTATGGAGCCACAAATTTTAATAGCCTAATAAAACTGTTATTTAGACAAAAATTCCGTTCATTATTAAATGTGAGTAGTCAATATTGTTTAACAGCTGTACGATGTTTTTATAAAGCACACTATACTTCATTTTTATATAATATATCAGTAAATATATTTGTAAGATAATTTACAATTTACATAGTGACTCTGTAGTTATTATTTTGAGTACTTAAACTGAATTAGTCGCTATTAATTATGAGCCAACTTTTTAGTTTTTTTAACAACCAGAACATCTTCTATTTACCCAATAAGAGGTACCTAAGTAATTTGATGTTCACGGAGGAAAGATGATGAGAAATTTTAATGACTTCAAAGTACAACTTCCGCAAAGTCAAATTAGTTTTACCTGATGAAGATTCTCCTCGCTCGGCTCAACCCATCTAATAACGACCTTATCTTCTTATTTCTCCACTTTGAATTATACTTTAACGTTTTTCTTGGGTTTCTATTGGACAATTTTTCCGAATCTCGCTTGCTGACATTTTTGGGCTAGCATTGCAAGAGATATCAAAGGAAACGTCAAGAAATCCTGCTCCTTTTCTTATACTTACGAAGTATTACAAAATAAGATGAAAACAAGCCAAAAATGAAATAATATATCTGGTGCAATTCAGGGATGATATCTGTGCAAAGAAACACTGTCACCTCATGTATAAGGACTGTTGCTTTTATTGGTTACAAAAAATCAACTTCTCAATAGATGGCGTTACAAAAAAAGGTTTCTTCGTTATTTCAAAGATGGCGTTATTAAAAATGTGCTATTTTCAAATGATTTTTTTTTAAATGAATATGTCCTTGTTAAACAAGTACATATACGTCTTCCTACGTTCCCTAAAATAAGCATAAATGCTTGTGAACGAAATAGGTCGAGACAAGATTCGAACTCGCGACCACTGGATTACTAACCCAATGAATTGTATCCCATTATTGAAATTTATAGAACTTTAAAAAATTGCATTGATCAAGTTAAATCAATAAGAAGGCATAATTGGTGAACGTTGCGCACGCGCATAAAGTGATCGCGTAAATCAGCCGATTATAGGTCCTGTTGGAGCCTTAAGTTCCTGTTTCTTCTATAATATTCCAACTTCGTCTCTATTGAGATGTTGAAAAAATGTCAAAAAGGTTAAAAGTTATCTTTTTTGAGTAAGGAAATAAATTACGAAAATAGATAGAATAATGCCTTCAGGAATAATGATTATTTATTATTCTTATTTTATTTAACAGGACAAGACTAGTGTCGATAATTTTCTTGTATGACGAACAAGCTATCAATTACATCGAATTGATACGTAGAATCAAAACAAAAGGAGTTAATTTATTTTATTTTACAAGATAATTCTGTTTAATAACAAATTTGTACCATTTCAATAGAGACGAAGTTGGAATATTATAGACGAATCAGGAACTCAAGGCACCTACAGGGCTTACGACCTATCATCGGGCTGGTTTAAGTGACCACTTTATGCGCTTGCGCAACGTTCACCAATTATGCCTTCTTATTGGGTTCCCTATGAATTAAATTTTTGAAAGTTCTATATATTTTAATCATGAAAATCTGTTCGTTTGTAAATAAGCTGAGTACGCTCTATCGCCATCTACGAGATAAGTGACCTAATAAATAAATTTTTCAACGCAATAATTTCTAACTTACATAATATTTATATACCTACTTAAGGCGCTGGGTAAGCCAATATATGCGGAACAAATGCAAACTTTGAAAATGTACGTTCTTTAAAGATTCTAATCGCTTGCGTCCGAGTTAGTGTATTTGAATTGAGCGTTAGGTAAAATAACATAGTTTATTCATTGATTTTACAAAAAAAAGTAAGAACATTGCATCAAAACGTATCGGACCAGTGTTTATTTTGAGTTAAATACCCATTATTAAAAAAAAAATATTCACTTTTCTAAGCCTTATATGTTTTGGGTTATGAATAATAAAGTGGAGAAAACATGGCAATTCAAATATATTTCACGAAAAAGTACACAAAATAAATAAAAGTGTATCGGACCAATGTAGGTATATACAAATAATGAGAGAATAATATCATATTTTTGTTGAATACGTAACTTTTAAGATTACGGCGTAATGAGCACCCAAAAAGTACCTTTGAAACTATCCCGTCGCTTTAAGTATATTTAAAAATAGTGGATTGTGGCCAACACTAAACTCTCCACTACGTAGTAAATTATATATTTTTCTTCTTAAAAGGTTGACAATCCCTTAATGCATTTTTATAAAGTACATTTCTATTAGATTCTTAAACAAGTACTTATTAGTTTCCCAGAGGACAAAGTTTTCATAGTACACCATACACATCGTCAAGAAACTCATAGAATGCACTTTCTACATGATAGCTGTTGAGAAATTGATGTAAAAAAATTTCCATCATCTCATCAACATTTGCGAATAAATGTTGATGAGATTATATTCATAGTAGTGGAGACTAAAAAAATACAGTTTTCTATAGAAACACATACAATATTAATTTGAAAACTCAATAGTCCCAAATAGAAGCTACCTTACTACTATTATTTACATGTTTCATACAAATATGCAATATCGCACTTAATATGTTTTTTGAAGAGTGCATTTTTATTGTATCAAAGATTCAAACAAAATAAGAAAATCTCGAGACCATTTTTAAATTTTTAACAGATGAAATCGTACAGAAAAAATGAACCGTTGTCTATGGAAAACTAATCTAAGATTATGTACTTCACACATATGGTATCAATATGAAGTTCATGGGCCTTTTAGTTTGGGCTGTATGGAGGAGACAATTTTTCATATTTGTGTACGGCATACGGATCACGGCATACACACAAAAATACCCATTGAGAAATTGATGTAAAAAAATACGCTTTAAATAGTGAAATCATCTCTCCATTATTCCATAGTAGTGAAGAGTTAAAAAAGGGGCAACTTTATAACAATCGCTGACAGAGACAAATAGAGTACAGTGGAATCATTATTAATAGTTTACTTGTACATCGTTCACTTGACATTAGCCCCTCGGTACTTATTGACAACAGTAATCACGTAAAAAAGTTTGAAATGACGTATTCCTAACTCTACAATAACAACTGTTGTAGTGTAGAGTAAAATACAACGTTAAATGTTTCTGTTATAAAGTCAAGCCTAAAAGTAAACAACAAAAAAGGCACGGGCAGTGTTTTGGGGTGGTGTAAAATGACCATGCCACTCCGTCTGTCCCCCTCTAAGGCCGTTTCACTCACCCACGTTCTTCCGATTTCACCCAAACCCGTTCTTTCAATTTCATCCCACCCCCAGTTTTTTTTATGCAGTCCTCCCCCTTCACCAACGGTTGATTTCCACTGTTTGCTGTTAGGCAAAACGAGCTCCTCATTAAATTACTCTCCCATTAGGACGTGAATATCAAATACGTACTTCATCTAAAACTACTATCGCTCGTTTTATACAAATGCGTTGTTTATGGAAAACTTTCGGTGAAATTCTCCATTTCACATGATATATAGGATAGTTAGAGAGAATCGAACGCTGTACAAGAGTGGAGTGTACTGCTAGATGGGTGTGAAACATGGACCATCAGCCAACGCGAAACAGGACGTCTGTCTGCGTTTGAGATATGGTGTTACAGACGCATGGCTAAAGTGTACTGGTCAGAACACATCAGCAACGACGAGGTACTATGCAGGGTTGGAGAGACAAGGCAACTTATGAAAAGAATTACCCATCAGAGAACAACTTGGATAGGCCACAACATCCGGCACCCAGGCCTGCTTTTCACCATCGTCGAAGGAATGATTGATGGGGGCAACTGTAGAGGTCGCCCCAGAAACTACTATATAGACCAGATAATTGGTGACGAGCGCTGTAGAAGTTACAAAGAGACGAAGAGACTGGCGGACGATAGAGATAAGTGGAAAGATCGAGTGTTTGGTGCAGACCAATCCTAAGATTGTGACCCAGAAGAGAACAATTATTAATTCTATATATAGTAGGCACACTATATGTTACATCTGTGGCAACTTGTTATTGAGTGCGTGTTAAATTAATATTTGACATAGTCTTCTTCTTCTTCCTTCGGCCATCTCTCCACTGCTGAATGTAAGCCTCTTTTAAGTACTTCCATTCGTCTTTTTTTGATCCCACCTTTTCTGAGGCCGGTCTATTCATATCCTGTGGTCCTTATTTCGCCCATTTCGTAATTCTGGGTGCCCATCTGTAAACTCCCTGTCTGGCAACATGACCTGCTCATTACCATTTAAGTTTGAAAACTTGTTCTATGATTGACTTATGTCCCAGATATACATATGTATTCCTTAACAGCTTCGATTTTTTTGTTATCAATTGTGATAATGCTGTTGGATCGACTCGAAATGTTTTCTAGCGGTCTCTTCAACATATTTTTTCGTTCTCTTTCTTTCATTTTTTTAATATTATTTATGATAATTATCTACCCGCAGTAGGGTGTCCTTTGTCTTATTATTCATAAAATACATATAATCCAACATTTTCTTCCACCATTATTTTAAAATAATTAAATTCTGTGAATTTTCGGTTATTCAGGAAGAAATAATATTTTCTTCAAAACTGTAAATTGCATCCGTCCAACAACAAAAATCGTCGTAGGTACTTTCGTTTTGTTGAAATCTTATTGTGTAACTAGCGTGGCTATTTTCTGGTTTAAGCGGGAAATTATGGGTGAATCTTGGGGCATGTTCGTGGTCTATTTCCCAACTCGACGTCCGGAGATAGTTCTTCATTTGTACCTACATACAACTCACCCATTTTTATCGTTCCACCACAGCAGATCGTCGTGTTTAGTCGCCACTGATTCAACTCCCTCACCGATGACCTCTTTCCTTGGTCTACTTTTATATCTTTTAAACATTTTCTGGCGGTATCTTTGACGACTGGAAATGGACAAAGCACTTATCTCATCCCATTTTGGTTCACCGACAATGGGAATCGGACATACATTAAGGTCTATATATTACTAATAACGTTTGTAATTATTCCGCAATTTTTTCAAGCACCTGACACTATCCCTCTTGGATTTTATTTAAAATGCATTCAAATATACATCATAGCATATACCATAACGACGGGTAATCATCGACAGGTGTGCTGGTGTGAATTAACTTATAAAAGGAAACACGATTCGTCAAACCTAAAAGACAACATTCAAAATGGATGGTGGAGCTCATTTCTGAAATATCTGTTATTTTAAATGTTATTTCGCCTCCTTCAGTATTTTCAGTTATTTTTATTTATTTTTATGGTAAATATACAGGACACAATTTAAGAAGTGAAGAATATTATATGATAATATAAAAAAGTATGATTAGTTCATTGCATCCCAATAATATGTATTTACATAAGAGTAACATATATAAATTTCACATTGAAATGATAAATATACCATATTCTATGGTATTATGTAGGTATGTGTTATATTTTATGCATGTAGGTATGCGAGATTATGGGTGTATGTGAATGTGGTATGTACTATTTTTATCGATTTGTTGCAAAATGTATGTTTTGAAATCTGCTTATAATTTATGTATTATAATCAAAATGTTTAAAGTATGTATTGTAGCAACTCCGTTTAATGCAATTGTTTTGTAAATAGTTTGTGTAATATCGGTCGACATAAAATAAAACCAAGATCTGAATATTCATGATTATGTCTCTTACGGGATTTCCCGAAAACAATGACAAAGAAAATAGTGGGAACACTATGTAGCATGCAAAAACTCGGCTCCAAAAAAATGAGCGTATTATATAGAGCGCGGTAGGTTTTTTCAAAAAATGTAATTTTTATCGTCTACAAATTACAAATACGCCCAATTATTGAATAATGGTAATCATCTGTAGACTGGCGCCCCCCAACACCCACAGAATACCCTCGGTGTTTTACGTCTGATTGATGATCTATCATTGACTGATGGATTGCGATCACAGACGAAAGGTCGGTATTCTAAGTTTATTGTAGGTATATATACACCAACTACAACGGGATATGTTCAAAAGAACTTGTATCTTTGGTCCCTCTTCTACCCATTCACAACAGAATCAGTCGTGTTAATCCATCTCAATATCCGTTCACAGTAAACCTTCAACATCCACTAACCAGTCGCTTCTCGAACAGCAACTCGGCTGTGGAACGATCTTCCGAATTCTGTGTTTCCACCTTCTCACAACCCGGGTCTTTTTAAGATATTATTTTCCTAACCAGATCGCAAAACCTTCCCCAACGCTACGATGGGAAGAGTATAATGGACCCACATCTTAATAGCTAGTGTCCCATACGTATTTAGGTCATTAAACATAAGAATCAGGAGAAATTGTGTCAGGGCCGATTTTCACGCAGACCAGGGTTATTATTCTTATATTTGACTATTAGCTGATGCAGGCTACTCACAAAGGAGTAATGGATAGTAAAATAAATTAAATCCATTTTGAACAAAGCTTCGTATGGGTTTTTTATTTTTTCGACCTAGAATACCAGCCAGTGTCATTACACAGAGAAACTCAAACTTTTCATACGTTGCAACCGTATCCTTGTGGCTTATTTTAAAATAAAAAAAATAATTTTAATGAAACACTTATGAGTATTTTATGCCTTTTACTGTACAGATACATCTTTATAAGAAGGTCCAGACGAAAGTGCGGGTTCGCCCCGAAACTTGTAAGCGTACAATACTCACAAGTGGTTTTGCCAAACAAACTTACATATTTGTTTATTTCAAAGTGTGTAAAAACTGTGTTTTTAATGTATTTTCATGTAGTTTCACCAAGAATTAACCATCGACAAATCACTAACTTATTCATATTATAATATGTTAAATAATTATAAAACACACTGTTTTGTATATTTTTCTTTTACTCTGATTGATTGAAAGAAATTGCCATTAGGCAATAATAATGTTCAAAAAGATTCAAATAAATAAATAAATAAAATAATAAAATATAACTATAAAATCTTACGAAACATTTAAAATTTCACATTGCTTTAATGAAATATAGTAGAAAAAGATTGAAAATTGTATCTACTTTAGTTGGCATTCTGTGATATAAATTTTTATCATTTTTCATTGAATAATATAAATTTTTCAAGCATGCTCATTTCCCATAAATTTTACGAGCTCTATTGCAGTATGCGCTAAGATCATAAAGCAGCTGTATAATGGATCTTTGATATGTTGTGTTTTTTGTTTCTTCAGATTAATCACCCATCGGCGCTTGGGATGCAGGCCGGCGATGAAATCCAGGTCAAGTATTTCGGTCGGGATCCAGTTTCCGGTGTCATGCGGCTGTCCAGGAAGGTGCTTCAAGGTCCTGCCTCTGCGGTCGTCAGAAACTTGGACAGGACGAAGCTGGAAGACTCAAAGAAGTTATAGTCACTGAAAGGCTGACTGATCCTCTATAGACACGTTAGTTTGATTCCTCAGTCAGTGTTAAAACAGTGCTGTTTTGTGGACATGTGCGTTATTTCCATGTGATATTAGTGACGTTTTGTAAAATTGTCGACGATCAGAATTTAACTTTTTTTATAAATTGAATAAAATATGATCTATATCAAATAATAATCTCGACGTAAAAATTATACATAAATAGACAAAAAAATGCACCATTTTGCGGAATATAAAGGATTCACTTGGAAAAAAAGGCGAATAAAGGATTTTTTTAAATAAACACTTTTGTAGTGCAAGTGGCTCAGTTAGAGCCAAATTTCGCGAGCTAGATTCCCAGTGGAGATAGTTTTTTTTACTGTGGATTCAGTCTAGATTTGTGAGATGACTAATGTCATAAGTCTCCAGAATATGATACCATGTTATTAGGTGTTTATTCAATTAATATTTGACACATAACCTTCTAGTTACCCAAGAAATACCTAGTATAAAATAAATATAAAATTGAAACATAGAATATTTTCGTCAAATCTTTTTTCTGATACATTTTTTTTATTAACATCATATATGGAATAATTTACTTTGTGGTACAATATAATACAATGTTACTTATTTTCATACATCTATGTTTAAATCACAAGATAGCATTTTTAAAGGGTGGAGAGATTTAAAAAAACGTGGTTCAAACAAAGTTTGAAAATAATAACATTATTTTATTAATGTTTTATCTATTAATTGTTAGTATAGTAAGCCTCTATGCCTTATATAATCGATTAATTTCCACGTGATTTCTCATAATTCGCAAATATTTAGAAGACGATCTGAAAGTACGAAGTTTTTTTTTACTTATTTTTAGATATTTTAGGAAAATAAACATTAAAGGTATGTATCTTAATTTAAAAAATATTTGGTTTTTATTTTTACTTTTATTCAGTACAGACTGTCTAACTTATTTTTTATCAGAACTTAATTTTCCTCATTGTTAACAATAATATTCTGCGACGAAATTTGCTTCGTTGACAATAATATTCGTTGTTTAATTGGAATAATTTTAACAAATTTATTAGTCTCAAAATAAATTCTATGAACGATGATCTCAGTTTCATCTCATCTTGGTCCTCAGAGAATGGTCTTCTAATTAACCCAACTAAGCTTTTATTATTGGCAGTCCCCGTCTGTTGTCGTTGATTAATAATACACAAATCCCACATCTTCTTATCAATAATAATCGAGACGAGGATCTTTCGTGGCACAAACAAGTATCTCACGTAAGTAAAACCCTTTTTTTAGCATCCACTCTCTCAATAGACTCAAAAATATTCTTCCTTTGCATTGCAAAATAACCCTAGCACAACCGCTTCTCCTTCCTTTACTTGACTATGCTGACGTTTGTTATTTGGATGCGAACGAGGATCATCTCAACAAACTCGAGCGCCTCCAGAATGTTTGTATCCGCTTCATCTTTGGACTCAACAAATTCGATCATATTTCCTCTTACCGTAATCTTCTTCATTGGCCTAAGATATGACATCGGCGAAATATACATATTTTGTTACTTCTATATAATACGCTCTTTAATCCTAATTCACCGCAGTACCTTAAAATCAAATTCATCTATTTATCTAATCACGGCCTATCGCTTCGATCTGCTGAACGAAATTAACCATCCTAATTCACAACACTGAATTTTTCAGCTCTTCCTTTGAAGTACGTTCAGCAAGACTCTGGAATAATTTGAGTCCTGATATAACTTCGTCAAACTCGCTTTTCATTTCCAAGAAAAGACTAAAGCAGGGATATCTCTCCGAAAATACCTGATTCCTCTCCTTTTTCTTCCTTCCCTTTGCTACGTTATATTAATCCCTAACACCTGATCTCGATTTCCTCTTCTTGTTCCTTCCCAATGCTTTTTTTTTTGCTATGATGATTTTTTTTAATTATCTTGCTGTTATGTATATTTTCTCTGTTCTTTTGTAGCTTTCATTTTTTGTTGATGTACATGTATAATTCTGTCACTCTGTAATCTGGTTGGTTGGGAGAAATTTCCTAATGGCAATAAGCCCAACAGTGTGCATTATATCTGTTTATATTATGTACGAAAAGTTAAATAAATAAAATAAATAAATATTCTATAAAAACTAAGTTTTTCATATGGTCTACACCAAAGTAATTCGAAAAATTTAATTTGACGATTTTTTCATGTATAAAAAAATATGGCAATCTTTTATTATATATTTTTTGTATAACTTACACTGTGTATTTTCACCCTAAAATATATTGGTTTGAAGGAAAAACTAATTAAATCAAATGTTCTTTAAAATACAATAAAGTTTGGTAATTAGATATGTTATGTTTTTATAATGTTTCATTAGCCGAATAAAAATACACTTTTTTATATTTGTATGTTAATTTATCTTTATATATTCGCCCAGATTTTATGTATGTATACATACGAAAGAAAGTCCAGGTTTCTTACAAGAAAGTCCAACCCACATTTAACAATGGACGGTTTACAACAAATACTATTTGAAGACTTATCTTTATATTTAATACTGGTTGATTAATATTTTATTGTAACTGACAATATAGTATAGTTGCTATATTAGGTATAGCAACTCGTTCTAGGTTTAAACAATTATTGTAATAAATGTTTTTTTTGTGCCATAAAATAAACTACAAAAATATTTATAATCAATATTAGATTTGATTGTTTCGATTTAGGTTTTTAGTCTCTAGGAGCATTTATGTAGCCTGTCGCTATATATTGAAGCCATTAATTAAAAGCTTTTCAAATATTTAACTAATAATCAAAATTGGAGGCTTCAACTTTGTGGAAATTCATATTTAATAAATTATATAAATGAAACATAAAACACTATTCTTTGTATATTTCCACTTGTTTCAAGTGGAAATATACAAAGTATGTATTTTATTAGCAAAATAAAATAGGTCTAAGATTGATTCGGGTCCACGTGATTAATGGTCCAGCACACTTAACCACTCATCCATTGACCTTGCTGAATAGTTTCGCCTTCATAAATTGCTTTGTATTAAATGCTGTGAATTGTGGTTGACTTGCAGAAATTAAAGATGGTTATATTTAAGCTGTATTAAGACGCCCTCTAAGGTTGAGTGAAAGGGATATTCTGAAACGATTTTATGAGAAATTTTGGTTCCGTGGACCATTTTGAATTAGATATTTTATTTATTTTTATTTTATTTTATTTCAGAAAACTACAGCTTTGTTAATTGTTTCGTTACATTTGGTGCTTTTAAAATTATTACAAGCCAATATTGTTTTCTTCTATTTAAATTAATGAATTACAAATAACTAGTATGCTGAGCAGCAGGTAAAAGAATAACAATTATAAGAGAAGAAAAAAAAACAATTGATAATAAAAAAAATACAATACATAATGAAAATAAAATGGGGAAAAGGAGGGATTATTGGAGTGAAGGATAGAGCTTGTTTGAAGGAATTAGGGAACTGGGTTGAAAAATATCTTTATTTGTTTACGGTAAGTTTCTATGGAGTCATGGAAAATGTCAGTGTGTTTAAATTTTAGATTATTGTCACGTTGAATTCTGTAAATAGTCGAGTGATATCTGTAATTAGTATGGCAAATAGGTAGATGAAATAAATTTTTCGAACGGGTGTGCCTGTTTGGTACATGGAGTGATATAGTGCTTAGTAAATCGGGGGAGTCAATAAGGTTGTTGCATATTTTATACAGTAACAGTTGATCGAATAAGGTCCTTCTGTCTTGCAATGTGTTTAATTTGAAGAATTCTGTAGATAATTTATAATTAGTATGTTCTATGAATAGTCGTCTCTCTAAATATTTAAAAAAAGTTTTCTGGATGTTTTCAATACGGTTGCTGTGGATTTTATAGTGCGGGTTCCAAATTGGTGTACAAAATTCTAGATGAGGGCGAATATATGAAAGATAAAGTGTTATTAAAGTGTACATGTTGTTGAATTGTTTTCCGGTGCGGATGATAAAACCCAGCATTCGGTAGGCTTTGGAGGTTATTGATTCAATATGTTTATCGTACATCAATTTAGAATCCAATGTTACTCCTAAATCCCTTATGCTGTCGACTTTTTTTAATGCAGAACCATTAATTGAATAATCATATGATATTAGCGTTTTCTTGCGGGAAAAAGTTAAAAGGGCTCACTTGGACACGTTGATGTCAAGTTTATTATCACAACAAAATGTACTTAGCCTATTGATATCATTTTGCAAATCGAAACAGTCGTTTATGTTGTTAATAGTTCTGTAAATTTTCAAGTCGTCAGCGAACCCTGAAAAATATGAGGATTGGAAGCAAAATTGAATATCATATATATAAATATTGAAAAGAATAGGTCCTAGATGTGAACCCTGGGGTACACCCGACGGAATATAAGTGAAATTAGATTTACAGCTCCCTAAAACCACCGCCTGTTGCCTGTTTCTTATGTATGAGTCAAACCATCGGAGAAGGTCACCGTGAATGCCTACACTATAGAGCTTATGAATGAGTATATTGTGGTCGACCCGATCAAACGCCTTTGAAAAATCTGTATAAATAGTATCGACTTGTAAGTGGTTGTTCATTTTTTGTGAGACATATTCCGTGAAGTCAAGTAGATTTGAAAGAACTGAGCGTTTTTTTAAAAATCCATGTTGGTGATTACTATTTTTGAGCAAAAATATTGAATATGTTAGTTTGTACCCCCATAACCCATTATTTATTTTCAAAAATTTACTTGGTTAAATCTATTTTATTCACCTGAGCCAACCTAATAACCTAACCTATCTCTCTAACCTAACCTAACATATCTCTAAAGGAATTCAGGCGGGTTAGACATGTGAAATAAATCGAGACGCAAGAAATAAAATAAAGATAATTTGAGGAATAATAAAATTTAAAAAATGGGGACCAGGAAAAAGAAATAGTATTTTTTTACGAAGTCTACAAATGTTTTTACTGTCGCTACTTCCACCACCACCCGCTCCGCATATGGGGACTGGAAAATGTTTTTACTGTCATGCATACTTGTACTTAATTATATAAACTGTTAATAAAATAGTTAATGTTAATACGACATGTAATTGATATCAAACGATATGCTCGCACGTTCTGGATCCAGACTGCAAAGGACATGGCGACATGGAGGTTTATGGAAGAGTACTCCGTCCTGGAGTGAACGGGGATTGATTGAGAAAGAAGAATTTTATAAAAAAAACTAGCGGACCCTAGAGACGTTGTCCTGTCTTGTCATTACCTGGTTCAGCAAACATAAAAATAACTAAACACCATCAAGGCATATCCCACAATGTGGGGTAACCAGTGACAGGTTTGCAGGTTTGCATTAAATTATTAAAATAAGCACGACACCTGCGTGTATACCCACACATCAGTCTTACCTCACATAAATAGGCAGCATTCAGAATGGATGGAAAAATTTTTCCTGATATATTTTCGATAACCCGGCTCTTGCGGCATACCAGAAAATGATGATGGAAAAAAATTCTTGATGTAGCCGTAAATGAATCCATTTAGTCCATTCCAGTCCATTTTCCATTCTGAGCAATCTTACATTTTCTTATTTGATGAGCCGCTTCACACTTTGAGGTTAGATAGATTGTCATTTCGTATATAATACAGCATAGATGGTCTAGACACGGAAACGAATGAATTGAAATTTAAATAATAACAAAACAGTTAAGGTAGGCGCGCATGGAAGCTAATTTCATCGGCCGATTAATTATCGGTGAGTTACAACATACGAATTACATGTAAGAGCGCGCATGAAAGCTAACAGAATCGGCCGATTTTAAAGTCTGTGACTTGACACAAAAAAATCGGCCGATCGAGATCGGCCGATTTTTTGTAACCAATCTTGTTGTATGAGAGGGCGCGCATGGCGCATGCTCACCGATAATTTAATAGTCCGAGCGCAGTAGATCGAGAAGTACGTTGTCAGTGCTGCCAAACGAAATGTCAGATGAAATAAATTTTGATTCGGAAAAATTAATTATATTAGTTGAAGCACGTCCTTCATTATATGATAAAAAATTATAGTAACCGCCAAATTAAGCAAAAATTATGGTTGGAGATAAGCGAAATATTAATAACTGGCTGGGAACAGCTAAATCATAATAAAAGAACTGAATTGGGTAAGTTATTACTTAATTGAATAATAGTTACATAGGTAATTTAATAAATATTCCACTTAATGAATAAATACTTAACTGTGTTTCAAGTGTTTTTTTTTACAATATTTATAATTATGAACTTCAACTGTGTCAACGAAAAAACCTTAAAAAAAAGTTTTATATTATATATACTTGGTTCACTATTGCGTCTTTACATTTGTTCTGTCACACAATAGTTCTTTTCTGTTTCCCGCGCAATGTTTGTATTTTCCCGCTTGTACGCGCGCGGAGCCCAACATAATGATTTCTAGGTTATGTTTGGTAAATTATGATCTGTCAATTTATTTATCTTTTCCCGTGCAATACATACCTTTTACCGCGCAATACAAAGGTACCGCAGTTTTCGGTTTCCCGCGCAATGTTTTTCTTTTTCCCGCTTGTTGTACAGGCGCATGGAGCCCAAGTTAATGATTTTTTGATTAAGTTCGGTAAATTATGATCTGTCAATTATTTCTAATCATATGAATGTTGACCGCCGTGTTATTTCCAATCGTACGATTCTAGAAGCTATCATGCGCGTTAGAACCGATCGGCCGATTTATTATCGGCCGATAAATTAATCGGCCGATTAATTTAAGCTTCCATGCGCGCCATACCTTACCTAACAGAAATTAGAATTCCATTCACATGTATATAATTGAAATATGAATAATACCTACCGAAACAGAGCGAAAAGAACTTTAACAGTGTTATTTATAAAAATAAATTTGGTTCAATTGAACCCGGTTCAAAGTTTTGTTCTGAAATTCAAATATTCTCATACAAGAATAAATAATTCTTGCATGAGAATATTTAAATTTCCGAATAAGACTTTGAACCGGGTTCAATTGAACCAAATTTATTTTTATAAATAACACTTTATGTTTAAAAATCCAAACTACGACACAAATGACAGATGTCTTAGTGTTGTCAGATGAAAAAAAAAATATAACATTGCCAATTCGACATTAGCGCCACCTATTGTAATTTATAGTGATAAAAAATATTTTTATTATTTTCCTTTAATTAATGTTTTAAATTCCATTTTGTGAGATTATTTTTTTATGAAGTTTCATCATGAATTATTCGCTGACAAGAAAAATAAAATGAACAATAATAATACTCTATGGTGTTTTGTCTTCTCTGCATACCCCAGTAAGGGACACGGCGCAATGGTATGTGTGTCATATTGTAATCGACCATTTTGCAATTCTCTCAAGCACACTTTAACAATTTCAAGTATAAACTAGTAGCGTCTTATACTCATTTTGTTCCCGGTTTGCTGTGATGATGGTGTGAGAATTTTATCACAGGTTGTCATGGATACGCCCCATAGTACGATTAAGTTCTAGATTCACTGAGTAGGCACCTTCTCAGCAGCTATGTAGATAGGATATTAGGAAAGTCGACTTCACGCAAGGAAATTCCTAATTTAACCATATCTCGATACTGTGTACCTACATATGTACATGTCATATACATCGCATTAAACTATGCAGTAAAATTATACATTTGATTATGTGTTATCTCACGCAGGTATCAAACAGATAATCATACAAATATATCATTGTATGTACACAGGGGCGTTCCAAGGACCTAAGGACCACGAAAACCCTTTTTTTCAGTCATTTTTTTAAACTAGTTGCATGTAACACATGAGATCCAACTGTCGATGGCAATAGTATGTATAATTGAAGAAAACGTACCAAACTATTTATACATAAATACAAATTAATAAATATTTTAAGATATTTTGTTTTCTATATTTTCTTCTTCTTCTTCAGCCCCTTTCACTCCACTGCTGGATAAAGGCCTCTTCCTGAGTTTTCCACTTCTCTCTATCCTGGGCGCTCTGCTTCCACCCATGTCCCACCAGTTCGACGATATCGTCAGTTCATCTCCTCTGTGGTCTCCCTACACCTCTTCTATTATGATAAGGTCTCCAATTCAGAATTTTGGAGGTCCATCTATCATCTCTCTGTCTTGCCACATGACCTGCCCATTGCCACTTCAGCCTTCCCACTCTTTCTGCAATGTCGGTGACCTTTGACCGGCGTCTTATTTCCTCGTTTTCTATATAAAACATAATAATAATTTATATAGCGCCGTTTAATGATTGTAGGTAGGTAGGTATGTATGTCAGGATAGGATATTATGGAGGTCAGTCTGTTTTCCTATCCAGAATAAGAAAACAGCATGATTGTATGTATGTATGTTTGGAAATTTAGTATCAAACTACATATTAAGTCTTCTTATATATAATGTATAGGCCACTCCCATACAAATTGTATGAAGCGATGTCGTCAATAAATTACTTTTTTATAGAAATTGTTAAAAAAGTTTGAGATGTAATACTTTATTGTTGATATTTTTATAGAAAATTAAATTATCTAGTTGGGGTGCTACGGCTTTTTTCGATATTTTAAAAAACTTTGGAAATATAGACAGTTAAACACATAAATTTATCATAAAAAATTCTTATTAATAAATATTTGAGTAACTCTGGATTTTTTTTTAATTAACAAATTTGAGTTTTTTGTTGTGTCTATATTTTTACCAATTTTCAGCGTTCTAGCCTTTATGGGTTTTGAAATATATGGAAAAATAAAGTAAAAATTCAAAGGTTGATAACCCCTGACTGAAACAAAAATTCAAAATTCTGAGTATCAAAGTTTTGTAGGTCTATAAATATCTTGATATTCTGTAATTTTAGGCTCTGTGCATTGCGCGGATCAAAAGTTGCAAGGGGGGACGGACACACAAACACACAAAATGTTACTTCAAATTCTGAATTCATCCATATATATGGAACATATATGCTACGAAGCCTCTAAGTCCACTCAAAAAGTCCACTACACAATACAAAATGTTGCTTCATACACGCGTCTTGGCTTATTTCTGTCGATTCATTGTGAGAATTAAATTCTCTTGAACGAATCGACAATTAGATTATCAAAGCGTTTACCCACAAATAGTGATGAGCGAAATCCTCAAGGTCTTGCTCGTGTGCGATACCAATACATGCTTTACACAGTTTACACCAAGACCATGACTAGCAGTACCTACATGTTTAAAGTCAAGACTTTATGATCGAAAATCTCTCAAGAATCAAATGCATGTCTTGCGGTCTTGTTATATTGTATACATATACTTACCATATCTTCTTCCATATATTTTTTTATTAAATTATGTTTTAGAAAAGTAACCATGTTGAATGAAAAATTTATTCCTAAAATATTAAAGTATGTTTACGTTTGTAATAGTAACAACTATGAATCTTGGTAGTTTGAATGTAAGAACAGTCCTTTTACAGATTTATATAAATAGTTTTATAAAAATCGGATTTATGCGAGATTAAAAACGTGGCAGAGTATATGTACAAGACGATAACCATGCTTGTAAATTTCTCGTTCTTTGCATTTGCTCATAACTATCCACTACCTAATTGTTCTTATCACCGTTTTGAATTTCTTGGTCTTTGCATTTGCTCATAACTATCCACTACCTAATTGTTTTTATCACCGTTTTGAATTTCTCGGTCTTTGCATTTGCTCATAACTATCCACTACCTAATTGTTTTTATCATCGTTTTGAATTTCTTGGTCTTTGCATTTGTTCATAACTATCCACTACCTAATTGTTTTTATCGCCGTTTTGAATTTCTCGGTCTTTGCATTTGCTCATAACTATCCACTACCTAATTGTTTTTATCACCGTTTTGAATTTCTTGGTCTTTGCATTTGTTCATAACTATCCACTACCTAATTGTTTTTATCGCCGTTTTGAATTTCTCGGTCTTTGCATTTGCTCATAACTATCCACTACCTAATTGTTTTTATCACCGTTTTGAATTTCTTGGTCTTTGTATTTGCTCATAACTATTCACTACCTAATTTATTTGTCACCGTGCAATACTTGTAATACTTAAATATTTTACCAAAAAAGTACATAAGTACATACATCTCAGTTTAAATTAAATTGCTGTCGGCATTATTGTATGCTACAAATGACTTGTTGTATATATGATAAAACCAAACCATGTGATGAATATCAAATGTGGTCCCAACATCTCAATTCCATTGTATTATATATAGGTATATAGTATAATTTGTATGTTAGTTTGTTTCATACGACGGAAGCGTTGTGTCGTATATCATACATAGCATTACATTTCGGTTTGTGATAAAATAATTTTAATTTGACATTCGCATCAGTTCGGGGTCAATTATTGCTGTGCAGATGATATAATAATAAATTATATTACGTTCGTTCAGGTATCATAATATTATTTGACTCGCTACATTTTATAGTCATTCTTTGTACGGTTCGTGGAGAATCAACAAATTGGCTATATTATTTTGTGTTACAACAAGAACACATACTAATTAGTCATATTATTTCATGTTACAACAAGAACACGTACGAATTTGTCATATTATTTGGTGTTACAATAAGAACATATACAAATTTGTCATATTATTTTGTGTTACAAGAACACATACAAATTAGTCATATTATTCTGTATCAACAAGAACGCAAACAATTTAGTCATATTATTTTGTGTTACAACAAGAACACATGCGAATTAGTCATATTATTTCATGTTACAACAAGAACATGTACGAATTAGCCATATTATTTGGTGTTACAATAAGAACATATAGGTAAAAATTTGTCATATTATTTTGTGTTACAAGAACACATACAAATTAGTCATATTATTTAGTATTACAACAAGAACACATACATACCTATTAGTCATATTATTTTGTGTTACAAGAACACATACAAATTAGTCATATTATTTTGTGTTACAAGAACACATACAAATTAGTCATATTATTTAGTATTACAACAAGAACACATACAAATTAGTCATATTATTTTACAACAAGAACACACTAGTCATTTTATTTTATACTAGTTGCATGTAACACATGAGATCCAACTGTCGATAGCGATAGTATGTATAGTTGAAGAATATGTACCAAACTATAAACCCATAGATACAAATTATTGAATATTTTCAGATATTTTGTTTTCTATACAACATATGTAGGTATGTATGTCAAGATAGGATAGTATGGAAGAAGATCCTTTTTCCTACCCAGAATATGCAAATTGCATGATGGTATGTATGTATGTTTGGAGATGAAGTAACAAACTATTAAGTCTTCTTACATATTGTGTATAGGCGATGTGTGAAGCGATGTCGTCACTAAATTCAATTTTTAAAAAAATTGTTAAAAAAAAATTGAGATCTTCTACTACAATGTTAATATTTTTTATAGAAAATTAAATTATCTAGTTGGGGTGTTTCGGCTTTTTTCGATAATTGTAAAAGTTTTGGAAATATAGGCAGTTAAACTCATAAATTTATCATAAAAAAAATATTTTTCTTAATAAAAAATGTTTGAGAAACCCTGGAATTTTTTTGAAAAAACTAATTTGAGATTTTGTATTTGTCTATGTTTGTACCAATTTTCAGCGTTCTACCGTTTATGGTTTCTGAGATATATGGAAAAATAAAATAAAAATTCAAAAGTTGATAACCCCTGACTGAAACAAAAATTCAAAATTCCGAGTATAAAAGTTTTGTAGGCCTGTAACTTTTTATATATTCTGAAATTTTATGCTCTGTAAATTGAGCGGATCAAAAGTTATAAGGGGGGGACGGACACACAGACACACACACAGACACACACACACACAGACACACACACACACAGACACACACACACACAGACACACACACAGACACACACACACACAGACACACGAAATGTTCTACTCCGAATTCTGAGTAAATCCGTGTATGGAACATATATGCTGCGAAGCCTCTAAGTTGGTGTTTTTTGACTTCAAAGTTGGAAAAGCCGTGAAAAAAGTAGACCTCTCCATACAATTCTCGCGTATTCTGGCTTGATACATTGTCGATATGTTAAGAGAACAAAGTTCTCCTGAACAAATCGACAGTTGGATTACAATAAGAACACATACAAATTTTGTGATACAACAAGAACGCATATAAATTAGTCATATTATTTTACAACAATAACACATACAGACATACGAATTGCATAAAGTTATCATATTGTGGTCTATGAAATGGAGTATATATTGTTTAGATTTTGTAATGTATTTAATAGATTATGTAAAGCCATTATTATTTTTTTTAAAGGATATGTCGAAAAATTTTACAAGATATTAGGTAAACTTTGTTTCCACCAGAAATCTATCTTGTCAACCAGTCAATGTGTCGTTTTGCGATCAAGATAACTCGTGACAACTGTCACTTCCATATATTGACTTATCTTTTCTTTTTTTTTCCATCGCTAACACACTGACGTATTGACTAGGCCCACTGTAGGTACATTACACTCAGGTGCTAGATATTCAACAAACTGAGCCACCAAGGCCGACTAATTATTGTCTCCATGTTAACATATATTATGTAAGTAATATAAAATTTACGTAGTAACTGCAGAGAAACGATAACCTTTGTTGAGTTTTTTTTCTTATTTTGAAAATAGTTTTGATAAATGATGACTTGACTTAAGTACTAACCAATTAAGGACATTAGTTAGAAACATCGATAAACAAACCAATTATTATGTAAGAAATGTAAGTCTAGTTAAATTGATAGGATATCATTTGGTTAAATGGATATAGTTTAAGGTATCCTAAACAATCAAATTGATTGTAAGGTAATATATTGATATATACCAGTGGTAACCAAAGTTCTTGGACCAATATAATCCAACTGTCAATTATTTCATGAGAATTTTTTTCTCTTGACAATTTTTTTAACTCAGAATTCGGAGTAGAACATTTATTTAGTGTGTATGTGTGCCCCCCCCCCTTATAACTTTTGATCCGCTCAATTTACAGAACCTAAAATATATAGATAGTTATATGCCTACAAAACTTTCATATTCAGAATTTCGAACTTTTGTTTCAGTCAGGGATTTTCAAATTTTGGTGTAAATATAGACAAATAAAAAATCACAAATTTGTTTTTTCAAAAAAAATCCAGCTTCTCAAACATTTTTTTTATATAGAAAATTTTTTTTTTATGATAAATTTATTTTGTTTAACTGCATGTACCTACTCGTATATCAAAAAAAAAGCCGAAACACTCCAACTAGATAATTTAATTTTCTATAAAAAATATTAATATTGTATTGTTTGCATTTGAATTTTTTTTAACAATTTTTATAAATATTGAATTTAGTGACGACATCGCTTCATACAATTTGTATGGCAGTCGCCTATACACAATATCTAAGAAGACTAGATATTGTGTATAAGACCTACACACAATATCTAGTTTGATACTTAATCTCCAAACATACATACATACCATCATGCTGTTTTCATATTCTGGGTAGGAAAAACAGACTGACCTCCATTCTATCCTATCCTGACATACTTAACTATGTACATGTTTTATATAGAAAATAAAATATTTTAAAATATTTTTTTTATAACTACTATTTTTTTATAACAACTACTTTTTTACAACAGCTATTTCATAAATTGCTTTAAAACATTACACATATTATGTGTTAATAGTTTGGTACGTATTCTTCAATTATACATACTATCGCCATCGACAGTTGGATCTCGTGTGTTACATGCAACTAGTTTATATTAATTAATAGATTTTTTGCCTAATTTTAATATTCAGTATTCGTCCCAGCAAAAGAGCACGCAATAATGGCGTGTCATGAAGCGTGAAAAATCTTTACCACTCAAAATATTTAACTCAAATATATTGTTTTCGACATCTTAATTTTTTATTAATACAAATGTTTTAAGCCTTGAATTAAAAAAAACACACAGAACGGTGTCGCAGTAATTCCGCAATCAATTTCTTTTGATGTTCTGCCAAAGTTGTGAATGAAAATGCAAACCGTTGTGTTGGAGTGATCGCCGCTAGATGGCAGGCCATGCCACGCCCCCTTCAGTCGTTTGATAAATGAATTTTCATCTCGCATCTCCACTTACAAAGAAAAACCAGGAAAAGTTAAAAAATGAAAACAATCCGCCGTTATTAACCCTTCAGGTGCTACCCCCACACTAATCGTACCGACACAAAGCCTCAACTCTAAAGTTTATGCCGCGGACAAAAGCCGATTATCAAGTGCCACTCCGACGTTCAAGGGTTAATGGGAGATTTAAAATTGTTCCTTGTTCAACTTTCAAAGAGTATTCTTATCTGGTAGTGTTATTGTTTTAATGTTCTATTCGGTGAAAATCGAAGATTAAAATACGAAAGAGTATTTTCATGGGAAATATTCAGAATTTTTCCCCACAAAACCCTCTTTACCCTAATAATGTAACACGTGAAATCCAAGTGTCGATGGTGATAGTATATATAATTGAAGAATACGCACCACACTATAAACACATATTTCTAAACATTGTAAGATATTTTGAATTCTATATAAAATATGTATGTAAGGATAGTAAAGTATAGTACGGAGGTCAGTCATTTTTTCCTACCCAGAATATGAAAACAGCATGATGGTATGTATGCATGTTTGGAGATTAAGTAGGTATCAAACTATTGAGTGAGATTTTTATAAAAAAAATTAAAAAAGTTTGACATATACTACTACAATGTTCATATTTTTTATAGAAAATTAAATTTTGTAGATGTGTTGTTTCGGTTTTTTTCGATGTTTATAAAATTTTTGGAAATATAGGCAGTTGAACACATATATTTATCATAAAAAAACGTTTTTCTGGTTAAACGGTTATGGTCAACGCTAAACTCCTCAATTTGTATTCAAATTTTGTATGGAAAATATTCAGCATTTTCATGAAATGAGTTTGTTAATTTTTTTATGAGTTTGTTAATGCCATTTTATGAAAGTGATGTACCTTTTTACCAATTTGAAAATAAAATTCCAAATCTTAAGTTTCCTGATCTTGGGGTCACTTTGAAATATTTAACAGTTAAAAAATTGAGAAGCACTATTCAGATATCCTTCAAATTCTAATGGGGTCTAAGTGAGTATCAGATACCTATATATATATATATATATATATATATATATATATATATATATATATATATATATATATATATATATATATATATATATATATATATATATATATATATATATATATATATATATATATATATATATATATATATATATATATATATATATATATATATATATATATATATATATATATATATATATATATATATATATATATATATATATATATATATATATATATATATATATATATATATATATATATATATATATATATATATATATATATATATATATATATATATATATATATATATATATATATATATATATATATATATATATATATATATATATATATATATTATAATATTTTTATCTCGGTTTTCCCGTGTCAGTAGGTCTTGACTTAGACCATTTGTCTTCCGACGTTTCGCCTGAATATCACCAGGCATTTTCAAGGACTTAACGAAAAGCACGCGCGCGACACACGTCTACTCACACTGAAAGCTCACCGTCAAGTGACTCGTAGCGTACAAGATGGCCGCTTATGTCAAATATTGTTAGCGCGACGTGATTGGCTCCTTGTGACACGCCTTCTCTTTTTTTCTCTTATTTTCCTTCTCCATTGTAAACTTTATATCTTTATGAATGTTGTTAATAGTGTTCAAAAAATTATTTAATTCTTCTTCTCCGTGAGACCATACTACGAATGTGTCATCCACATATCTTAGCCATTTCTTTGGTTTGAGTATTACTTTCTTTAAGACTTCTTCTTCAAACCTCGTCATAAATAAGTTGGCGACTGCTGGTGACAATGACAAACCCATAGGTGCTCCTTTTATTTGTTTGTATGTCTTATTGTTGTAATAAAAAAATGTGTTATTTAAACAGTGATAAAATAAATTTAAAATATCGTCTGTGGTATTGAGTGTTTCTTTGATTATGTCTAGTGTCTCGTTAATTGGAATATTTGTAAATAAAGAAACAACGTCAAAACTCACAAGAATATCTGTACTTTCCAGTTCTAAGTCAGACAAATAACAGACAAATACCTTTCTTAGACGTTTTAGTGTTAAAAAAAGCAAACGGTAAACTGGGGCACACAGTATATAGAAAGCCCACACACACCGATAGATACCTACACGCAACGTCCAATCATCACCCCGCACAAATATGCTCAGTCGCAAAAACACTAATAACAAGATCAAAAAGAATTGCAGACCACGAGCATAAAAAACAAGAATTAGAATACACGAAAAATGCTCTACGTTGTAATGGTTTCTCAGACTATATAATAAACAAAGCATTAAAGAGTCCAAAAACAGTGAAAGAAAAATCCAATGAAACACCATTATCAACAGCCCGACTACCATATATCAAAGGCGTCACCGATAAAATCAGCCGTCTATTAAACAAAAATAACATACGTACCGTTTTCAGCACAACAAATAAAATATCAACCTTTCTAAGAAACCCGAAAGACATCATTCCACTTGAAGCTCATGGAGTATATGAAATACCGTGCGGATCGTGCAATAAGACTTATGTAGGAAGAACCAATCGAAAAGTTGAAGCACGAATAGCGGAGCACAGAGTCGACATGAGAAACAAAAAACTTACATCCTCACTTGTACAACACTCGCTCACAGAAGGACATACAATAGATTTTGACCATTCAAAAATAATAGCAAGTTTAAACAGTGAACCTCTCAGAATTTACAGGGAAGCTATAGAAATATATAAGAGAAGGGATATAATGAACAATCGGGACGACGGAGTTCGTTTGCCTAGTACCTGGAAGAACATTTTATATGACAAACAATACAATAATAATATTAATAATACCATAGCGAAAATAACCCCAAAACACAACAATAATAATATTAATGTCACAACTAAAATTAACAATAAATCACAACACAAAAATAATGATAAAATATTATTACCAACGAACACGACAGCAGGTGGGCGTGTCACAAGGAGCCAATCACGTCGCGCTAACAATATTTGACATAAGCGGCCATCTTGTACGCTACGAGTCACTTGACGGTGAGCTTTCAGTGTGAGTAGACGTGTGTCGCGCGCGTGCTTTTCGTTAAGTCCTTGAAAATGCCTGGTGATATTCAGGCGAAACGTCGGAAGACAAATGGTCTAAGTCAAGACCTACTGACACGGGAAAACCGAGATAAAAATATTATAACATATTTCACCCGTGAAAACATCAAATATAACATATATATATATATATATATATATATATATATATATATATATATATATATATATATATATATATATATATATATATATATATATATATATATATATATATATATATATATATATATATATATATATATATATATATATATATATATATATATATATATATATATATATATATATATATATATATATATATATATATATATATATATATATATATATATATATATATATATATATATATATATATATATATATATATATATATATATATATATATATATATATATATATATATATATATATATATATATATATATATATATATATATATATATATATTTGCCAAATTTGAAAAGAATCGAAAGAGTAGGTAGGTACTTTAGTCTGTAATCGATAAAGTAAAATAAACACGCCGTACATAGCACACACACACAGATACATTGTGTTGAAACTTTGAGAATACAATCTCAGCATGATACTAGTTGATAATATGCAATAAAAAAATACCCTTAAAAATTGCGAAATCATAACTCTCCACTACATATATCCCTTTGGGTTAGTGAGGAGTTAAAAATATATTCAGTCATATACTTGGATAACTTTCTATGGGCAGTGAGGAATTCTTTATCCATAAATCATATAGAAGAGGTTTTCCACTTAACGTTATAAAGTCTTCTGAAATACAAGAAAACACCGTCATAAATTTTCAACCTTCAGTATTGACCGACTGAAAATAGATAATAAGTTCCTTGTACCTACCTATTTTGTATTATACTTTTCAACTAGCGGACCCGATACACGTTGTCCTGCCCGAACCTTGGCTTGCTTTATATTAGCTGGTTCAGCAAACAAAAATAACCACACACAATCACGACATATCCCACAACGTGCGGTAACCAGCGACAGGTGTACGGGTGTAAATTATCTTATGAAAGGAAGCACGATACATGCGTTCGTACCCACACACCAGTCTCGCCTTACCTAAAAAGGCAACATTCAGAATGGGTGGTAAACTATGTAAGATGTTATTTTGCATGTTGTATTTACGATTACCCGTTACTTACGGAACACCAGAAAATGATTATTATAATAAACAACATCAAAATCGGTCCAGCTGTTACAATTTTTGATTCGTACCTATTGTGATTCTTAAACATCCAGAGACACACACAAATATTTTATCAAAATCGGTCCAGCTGTTTCAGATTTCAGAGACATACACACGTACAGAAGTATTATACATGTGAAGATATGACCTATACTAGCCATAAATTTAAGGTTGCCTTATTCAAATGTTTCTGGATTATCCGCTTTAGGTTTTTTGGTGTATACCGAAAAGGGCCATTATTTTGACATCGCTAGAATAACTCACACAAGGAAATAGAAAACAAAATGGAGTTTATTCTTTACGCAAATCTTGGAAAACATCATCAATTGAAGATTTGTCAAAAATCTTGGAAAACATCATCAATTGAGGATTTGTCAAAAATCTTGGAGAACATCATCAATTGAGGATTTGTCAAAAATTTTGGAAAACATCATCAATTGAGGATTTGTCAAAAATCTTGGAAAACATCATCAATTGAGGAAATGTCAAAAATTTTGGAAAACATCATCAATTGAGGATTTGTCAAAAATGTTGGAAAACATCATCGAGGATTTGTCACAAATTTTGGAAAACATCATCAATTGAGGATTTGTTAAAAATGTTGGAAAACATCATCAATTGAGGATTTGTCAAAAATCTTGGAGAACATCATCAATTGAGGATTTGTCAAAAATCTTGGAAAACATCATCAATTCAGGATTTGTCTAAAATCTCTTCATACGTATAAGCTGTAAAGTGGTGTTAAAAAATACCTATCTATCTGTGGCTCTACAACCCAGGTCGGGTCTTAGCCTCCTGCAGAGCCCGTCCCCATGACTGTTGTTCTTGTGATGCATTACGCCAGTTATGGATGCCGATGTTGGTTGCATCATTCACTACCTCACTAATACCATATAAAGAACCGTCAATAATTTTTGAATAAATAGGTATAAATGAAAATCGTCTACAAAAATAACCATAATGTGTATTTACCTATCTACTTTTATTTCCTCTTAATAAATTTGTTACGGTTCAATTTCTAAAGAGCCGAATTAACGATTCTTAGCGGCGATGGATGACAGCACCTAAAATAATTTCATCATAAAACCTTACTCAGTAAAGATGACACAAAGTTTAAATAATAATAATGATATTGATGTAAAGTTTGCTAATTAGATTTTATATAAGAGTGAAATGTTTAGATAGTTTGATCTTTCGTAATTTTTAAAAGGATTAAATAAAAATTTTGTTTACTTGTATCTCCTTTCCAGGTTTTATTCTTCCATCGCCTATTTGTTTTACTTGTAAACACTTCCTTAAACCCTGTTCAAGTGACGAGTTTACTGTCACATGGAAATTTCTTTCAACTCATCAGTGTTAAGAAACAATCACAAGTCGACTGACTTGGCATAGTGGTAAGGTTTTGTATGCCAAACTTCCAGGGTTTGATTTCCAAAATTATTAAACCTGCAATTCTTGTTTCTCTTGACTAAAAACATTGTTTTACTGGATGAAATTTTAAGGAATCGTTGATAATTATTATAAAAGTTTTTGATGTAGCTCAAAGTCGCCAACTAAAGTTAAACTTTACTTATTTGGTATTAATATTATTACTATTTATAATGGGTAAGAGATTGACTGAATGAATGGCATGACCATGTGTATGATATTTTGAAATAAGGAAGCATAAGAATCTTGAAAAATCGACGAGAATGTATAAGACGATACATGGATGTAAAGAAATGCAGGAGTGTGTACGAAAATAGAGGAGTATGGCGATTGGTTCTCTCTGCTTACCCCGTAAGGTATATGGCGTGATGGTATGTATATATGTATGCATTCATAATATTTATAAAATTTTCGCCAAACATCTTGAACGAGATTTCGGTTGCGCAGAGCGCAAATTTGTGTTTTTTTGGCTTCGTTGGTTTACGTGCAAATCGCCCCCCATCTCGGCTAAAAGTTCAAGATATTTGGCGTCAATTCTACCTGTCATTAATAAGCGCGTTGGTGCGTAACTACACCTGTGTTTTCATGTATAAATAATAATGTGATAAAAAATGGCTTTAGTCGTTATTCTGACCCTACCATAATAATGAAAAATTATTTAATGACGGTAAAAAATACAAAAAACATATAGAAAAAAAGAAAACTGCTAATCATACAATCACAAATTACCAGTGTCGTTTAGTAACCATTATAAAAAAAAAAACTATTACACAAATTACCCAATAAAGGCAATAAATGAAATGCCTATAAAACATTGTAAATCTACAAACGTGCATAAATTTCGGTAAAAATTCAATATAAAACCACATTTAAAAAACCAATGACTTTCCCTTACTCTTTTTCCGATAAATAACAATACAAATGAAAATATATTTCTACATTTCTATTTTGAAAAACTTATTTTCTTCGTTGTCTACACTTTATCTACCATACCTTTATATTTTTTCTTTAAATGTTGACAATCCTTGAATGCATTTTTGATGAGTGTAATTTTGTTGTATCAAAATTTCTGACAGTATAAAAATATCTCGATATTCCAGATCGTGAGAAATTTTGAAAATTTGGACAGATGAAATCATAGAGAAGAAATTAACGGATATCTATGGAAAACTAATCGGCTCTAGGTCTATGCACTTTACTCATATGATGTTAATATGAAGTTGATCGGACTTATAGTTTGAGCTGTAGAGAGGACACAAAAAGGATAATACGTACGGTGGCGTACAGTGTTCACTCTCTACATGGAGGGTAAAAAGGATAAATTTATTTAAACGACAATTTTGTGCTGTATATAATTCGTGACCAAGTTATTTAGCCTTCGTGGCTCAGCAATGTACAAAGTCACTTCTGAGTTATTTTCTTGGGCTCGATTATAAATAGAGACAATAAATAATTTTTGATTTTGAATAAATAATTGTATTTTCAGTCTGAATTAATGAGACAAACAAAGTGTATATAATTCGTGACCAAGTTATTTAGCCTTCGTGGCTCAGCAATGTACAAAGTCACTTCTGAGTTATTTTCTTGGGCTCGATTATAAATAGAGACAATAAATAATTTTTGATTTTGAATAAATAATTGTATTTTCAGTCTGAATTAATGAGACAAACAAAGTGTTTCAAGAAAAAAAATATTTGTTCATTTTTTTCGTATAGAAATCCTGCATGGTGACGGGGTCTTTTTTTCAGCATTTCGTGTAATTAATGATTTGAAACAATTTTTTTCTTTAAAAAAATTTTTGTAAATTCAAGATTTTAATTTTTTCATCTTCAGTAAAAAATAAACTTCGGTTTAACACCATATTTATTTTTATTTTTTTTCAATGAAATTTCGATGAGGTCATCGTTCTTGGCTCAGTTAATTAGTTATCTGACTCTCAAGCAAAACGCCCCGGGTTCGATTCATGGCGGTGACACAGTTTTTACTGTATTTTCTTGTTGGATCTGTGAGAAGATAAACAGCTTCAGTGTTATTTTTAAAAAAGAAATCCTTGGTTTATGGTTTAATCACGGTTCAATTGATCCTTGTCTTGAAAGTCTTCTTCAACATTCAACTTAAACCTTATTTATAAAAATATTTGAACCGCAGTTCAGCTGAACCGCAGTTCGATTTTGAGCTCTATTTCATACGACAGCACAGAATTTAGTTTTCTTAAGTGCGTGCGTGCGTGCGTATGTGTGTGTGTGTGTGTTTGTCCGTCCGTCCGTCCTCTTATAACTTTTGATCTGCTCAATTTACAGAGCTCAAATTGTCAGAATGTATAAATAGTTTTAGGCCTATAGAACTTTTATACTCGGTATTTTGAATTTTCGTTTCAGTCAGGGGTTATCAACTTTTGAATTTTTACATAATTTTTCCATATATTTCATAAAAAAAAACATAGAATTTCAAATTTGTTTTTCAAAAAATCCTGAGTTTCTCAACATTTTTCAAAAAAACATTTTTTATGATAAATTTATTTTGTTTAACTGCATGAATATTTCTAAAGTTTTTAAAATATTGGAAAATGCCGAAACACAAGATAGACTAGATAATTTAATTTTCTATAAAAAATATGAACATATCTCAAACTTATTTGAACAATTTTTATAAAAATTGAATTTAGTAACGAAATCGTTTCATACAATTTGTAAAGCAGTATACACTACACAATATCTCACTCAATAGTTTGATACCTACATAATCTCCAAACATAATAAATACATACCGTCATGTTCTGGGTAGGAAAAACAGACTGACCTCCATACTCACCTATCCGGACATACAAACCTACATGTTTTATAAAGAAAACAAAATATCATACAATATTTATTAATTTGTGTTTAAGTGTTTATAGTTTGGTTATTCTTCAATTATGCATATATCGCCATCGACAGTCGGATCTCATGTGTTACATGCAACTAGTTAATAACACTGCATAAGACTACATGATGTTGTGGCAACTTGTTTTTTCGTGTGTATTGAATTAATATTTGACAATGTTAGTACCTATCTTAAGATAAGATGTATTTTTTTCTCATTATATTTATTGATTTATTATAAAAATATTAGTACCTACCTATACGTTTTCATTTAATTCTTTACGATGCATTATTGCCATGTAATGAGGCTAAATCTTTTTTTATAGTTGATTTTTAGATAATTTTTGACGTCTTTTAAGCGAATGTAATGACGTTAAACCCAATCAAGAAAAAAACTTATGCAATATCATTCCACAAACTAATTATTGTTATAAATGAAACTTAATTGAATAATTTTATACATATTCTTAATCATCGATTTCGATCCCGATAAAACAATTGTACTATCAGACGGATTTGAATTGTATGCTTAATGATAAAAATAAATATTTTACTGACGCAAGCTGATAAAGAATCAATTCTGATTTTTATTTAATCGAATTATAATTGTTTTTATCTAATCTATTTATTTATTTAGAGGACAACATACAGCATATAATAAATTATATAAAAAAAAGATGATTTGATTAATAATAAAGCCAATTACAGGTTGTCGCTGAAGTTATTGTAGTTTATTAAGATACATTAGGAATGGTTACATATAATGGTGAGATGTTGTGTGAATGATGTGTGAAATTGCATATATAAATGTGTCAGTATATAAAGTGTTAAATTTTATTATGAAGATGAAATTTTAAGTTTGATATATTTTTAAAATGTGGGGGCGCTAAGTAAGAATATGTCGATCTCTTGGAAATGCCTATTGTATGTATTACAGATTCTGTACATTGTTGCATGTTGAGCATAGTTGGTGTGTTGAGTGGTTAGGCGGAAAAGAGGAGTGTGTCTAGTTCTACGGGTAGGGATGTTGAAAGATATATAATTTAAGGGAGCAGGAAAATCGATTTTATTATTAAAAATTAATAATTACACTTGATTATAAAAACTTAATGAGATGGCATTGCGGTATAGATTATAATAGAGAGAATTAGAATTAGATTTGTGAATTAGACGTATTTTGGATAATGATGAAAATTATGAAAATTTTATAATTTTCATAATTATTCATAATACGTCTGATTCATTAACTTTTTAAGAACGTCCCGGCCAAAATGGGTTGTACAATCTTATTCCATTAAGTCCAAGTTTATACTTTATAACGCTGAAATAAGACCGTAAATCTAAAATCTACAATTTAAGAACGTTCCTATTTTAGTTACAATAGTTACTGAATAGGGGGTACTACCCACCTCCATTTTTTTCTTCCTCGTTGCTTGCTCACTATCCCGTTTTTTGTCCTACAATTTTTGTTGCAGTGAAAAAAGGATATTGTATTTTACACAAGACATCGACATAAATAATCGTTTTTTTTTATTAAAAATAAAATTTGATGTATCATTGTTTCTTTATCATGAAGTACGTGTACTCTACAATAACGTGTACTTGTATGATAATGCTGGGTATTTCTTTAAGAGATAGAAAAACTTGTGGATAACAGAGAAAACCAAAATAATCGACGTTGTCCAAAAGGTTGCCAAGCAGAAGTGGAGCTGGGTAGGGCATGTCGCCCGAACCGAAGAACAAAATTTGAAATTGATCGATACACTGCTTTAGTCAGGACGGTGTATACATAGGATTCGTTTAAGAGAATATATTTCTCTTGATGAATCAACAGTATTATAATCCAACTGTCGATTTGTTCAAGAGAATGTATTTCTCTTAACATATCGACAAAGATCCAATCCAAGATTGTGAGATTTGTGTTCCAGGTCTATATGTGTCATAGTTTTTTTTTAACTTTGAATTCAAAAAACACCAACTTAGTGGCTTCGCAGCATGTATGTTACATGCATGGATTTCCTCAGATTTTGGAGTAGAACATTTAGTGCGTCTCTGTGTCCCCCCCCCCTTATCACTTTTGATCCGCTTGACTAACAGCCTAAAATTTCAGAGAGTATAGAAAATTTTTAGCCTACAAAACTTTTATTTCGAATTTCGAAATTTGTTTCAGTCAGGGGAAATCAACTTTGGAATTTTTAATTTATTTTTCCATATAACTCCAAAACCACATAAGCTAGAACGCTGAAACACCCCAACTAGATAATTTAATTTTTTATAAAAAATATTTACATTACCTATAGATACATACTAGTACATCTCAATTTTGAAAAAAATGAATTTAGTGACCACATCGTTTCATACAATTTGTATGGCAGTATATTTATTTATTTACCTACCTTTTATCATAACATATTTATAATGACAACAATAAGTAGATAACTGCTGCCCAACTAGTAAATCCTGTTCTTGGGCTAGCAGTTTACAATTTTTATTGACAATTATATGCAATTATGAACCAGGTGATTGTTCCCGTTCCACACTAAATATATACACAATCTGCACTCACAATCATTACCTCAACAAATATATGGGCTCAAACAAAACAGATCAACCAGGTCCCAATGTCCGCCATAATACCTGTCATAAATCCAATCTCTGACGATATATACACAATATCTACGGGGCTCTCAATAGTTTGATACTTAATCTCCAAAAATATATATGTACATACCATCATGCTGTTTTCATATTCTGGGTAGGACAAAAAGACCTACCTCCATACTATCCTATCTTGACATAAGTACATACCTACGTGTTTTGTATTAAAATCAAAATATCTTTAAATATTCAATTTGATTTTATGGGTTTATAGTTTTGTACGTATTCTTCAACTATACATACTTATCGGTACCGACCGTTGGATCTCATGTGTTACATGCAGCTAGTCAATACAAATTGCTATTATTGTTAATTATGTATAAAAATAGATACTTTATTTAAATAACTTCTGACTTGTATGCATCTTGAGAATTGACCTACTAGAGGCGTTGTATGTAGTGTTAGTTAAGTAATATTTCAAGACATTAGGTGTAATGAAATGTGGGTTGTATAATTTAAAGCAGCACTGTTTTGCCATTCATGCAATAACTAGTCTCTTTATCGTGCAATTTGACAAACGTGGAACAACCGAGGATACTTATTACGCGGTCAGGGCCGGAATCAGGTTAAGAGAATCCCTAGGCTATTCCCTTAATTAGGTCCTAGCTTCCATCTACAATATTGATTCGAAATTAAAAAATCTGAAAAAAAATGTTGATTTTATTTGTTTTCGGGAAATTTACATTATAATAATAGTTTTATAGATATATATTATGTACAAAAGACAAATTAAAATCAAATTATATCACAGTATGAATAATATAATAAATTTTAACTATGTAGTGTCTTTGCTTAAGACTATGAAAAATATTTATATTTATAACAATAGGTAGTGTATGCATGTGTGTATAAGGTTGCGTATATATAAAAGTTCGAAATGTTATTTCAATCAATCTTTTTACTATGTACAAACGTCCGGTGAAATTTCCTCCGTGTTCTGGATTCATCTTGCGGGCAAGTCTCGTCAACCGGCGAAATCAAAACTATCCATATCATGGATATACCCATCTAATGGAGTTATATAATATCTTAAAATGTTATAGGATTCCATAAGATTATTATATCTATGATATGGGTATACATGGATGGTTTTGATTTCGCCTGTTAACCAGACTTGCCCCCAGAACTAATTGAAGTTTTGTTTTTTAAATGGGTGGTATAATTATTTATTTATTTATTTATTTATCAAGGAAACATACAGTTTTATTAATAAATTGTAATGGTACAATATTAATAATCAAATAAACCAGCAAAGTTTCCATAAATGGTTAACAATAAGATACTTTATGAAGAAAAAGAACATTAGTAGTAGCAAAAGGAAGAAAAAACAAGATTGAAATAAAACATAACATAATAAAAAACAAAAATTATAAAATAAATAACCAATTAACCAAGTCAAGAAATAAAAAAAAAGAAAACAGTTAATACGTACCCACATATAAGTTAAAAAGAATTCTTTTCACACAATATTATAAAGTTTTCTTTTAAAAGCAGCAAAATCGTCATTTAGAATATCGATTTCAGACTTAATGACAGAATTATACAATTTACAACTACGTCTGACAAAAGAGTTCTGCGCATAATTAGTATTACAAATAGGAATAGCAAATAATTCATTCGATCTAGTACTGCGTAAAGGGCAACGAAATGCAATTTTCTCTAACAGATACATATGCAGAATCCACAATACACTTCACTATTTTAAATAAAAATATCAAATCGAACACCTTTCTACGCTTATTTAAAGTGAATAGCTTGCATTGGTTTTCCCCTAAACGATATGTTAAATAACTGAACAATTTATCTTGAACTTTCTCAATACGATCAATATATTATGTTCGATATTGGGGATTCCATATGATGGAAGCGAACTCAATTATGTAAAACATGTTAACTTCAAATGTTATTCATAAGTCAGTCGAGTTCGTTTTGTTCTTTCGATCAGTCCGCTGCGCCTGTAAGGACGCTAAATAAATTCGAATGCACACACTTTGAGCGTGAAATAAATAAATTAATATAATTTAATAAATAATTTTAATAAACAAACATTCAATTCGTATAAAGACATCTCTAAATGTTAAGGCCCAAGGCTGAAGCATTATTGTTTTTTGGTATATCCGGTCCTGTACATAACATCATGTTAACAAATAAAACTGTCTTGATGTCAGTATTTACTGAATATGTCTTATAACCTATAAGATGGGTGGTGGCATAGCAGTAAGCGTGTGTGGTTAGTAATTTAGTGGGCTCGAGTTCGAATCCTGCTACGACCGATTTCGTTCAACTATAGCACAAGGATTTATGCTTTGTATAGAGAATGTATGACGATATATACTTGTTACATAGACAAAATCATTATTTTTTTAATAAACTTTTTCTGTAGTAGGTAATTGATTCTTTATATTCTGCATAGTTAGTTGTACCTACTAATGAGAACCTTAAAAAGTTTTATAACAATTTGTAAATTAATATACATTTCTGTTCGTTCTTTATATAACTAAAATGAAATTAATTAAAGGACGTGGATGTCAATTAAAAAATAAGAAAAAAAATATATCTACGTAAGTAATATTAAAATGTACCAATCAGTAGGATAAGGCGTAGAATGCAAAATCATTTCGAACAGAGAAGATATTCCAAAATATTTATAAATTTTCCTTTGACGTATCTCATTCTAATACCATTGAGAATTTGGCCGTATTTTATATTTGAAATAGGAAATACAATATTTTTTATTCAATATTTAAGAATAATTGCAATTAATATTGTGTGCAATACTGAAAATTTGGAATTTATCGCGAAATAAAATTTTTGAATTTATCACGGCATTAAATTTGGAATATATCTCGAAATAAAAATTTTGAATTTATCACGAAATTTAATTTGAAATTTATCACGACATAGACATTTGGAATATATCTCGAAATAAAAATTTTGAATTTATCTCGAAAATAAATTTGAAATTTATCACAGCATAAAAATTTGGAATATGTCTCGAAATAAAAATTTGAAATCTATCTCGAAATAACAACATAGAATTTATCTCGAAATAACAATATAGAATTTATCTCGAAATGCAAATTTTGAACATATCTCGAAACAAAAAAGTAAGTATGTAGTTTGCAATTACAAAAATGAATAAAAATTGATAAAAACAAATCCTGTGCTATTGAATTGGCTAATATTATCGATATACTTTTTTCAAAATATTGAAATGGCAATGATATTTGCTTCTGGTTGCATGTGACACATGAGATCCAACCGTCGAGAGTATGTGTATAGTGTAAGAATACGTTAAAATAATAATAAACAAATGTACCCAATTATAAAACCTAAAATAAAAATTATAGAATATATTTAAATACTTTGTTTTCCAATATTGACATTGATTTTAACAAAAACCACACAAAAAGATTCTCTCACACGGGACTAAATTAATACTGTCGATTTATTAAGAGAAACAAATTGTCTTGGACAAATCGGAATGCTGGAAAGTTGTAAAAAATAATCTAATTATTAATATGACTTTGTCTCATAGTATGAAGAACAAGAAATTCCATTGCTATTTAAAACTGTACAAACCGTCAACCTTCATATCAGTTATAACATGACATATATTACAACGCCAAGTAAGTTTATTTGCTTCTGTAAGTAAACACCTTATAATTCATAAATGCATTTTGCCATACACAGGCTGTTGTTTTAAATACAGAAATATTTATAAAATAAACATCAGAATTTATTTTTCATCTTTGATTGTTTAATTTGTATTATTTACTTTCGCTTCTGTAAACTGAAATAAAGTCATATTTCTTCTCGAGCAGCAAAATAACATTATTACAATAATTCAAGCCTGCAAAGTGACATGAAATAACATTCATATATCAACTAAAATTATGAAAAAATTATATTTAATTTTACGTTCTACTTAAATATTCATATATTGTAAGATAAGCATTTCAAATTAATAAAAAAAAAAACATGAGTCATTTATTGAGAAAAATATTTACATAGAAACCATGGTTTAGTACCCTCATGCGTTTCATAAATTTAGTATATTTTCAAAATTATCAGAATTAAAATATTTGTTAGTATTTAAAATTTTGTGTAAATGAGTTTTATATAATAATATGATAAAACTCATTTACACAAATTTAAAATACAGATATATTCAATTTTAAGCTGTAATGTCAAAAAGATTCGTTGAGGGATTTCAAAAAAAAAATACTCCTTACATTTTTTTTAACTATTCAATATATAAAAAAATATATTGGATCATTAAGAATATTATATGAGTAGGTATAATAATTTACATGTATGCAGTATTGAAAATGGCTTTAGCTAAATAACTAAAAATAAATTTGGTATTACCTACTATTTCTTTATTAAAGTGTCATTTTTCGTATGAATGTGAAAAAAAAGTCAATAAGAAATGTAAATATATGTATGTTGTTATTTTTTTTATTTACATAATTAAACTGCACACAAACAATGAGGCGGCTTAATATATAACTGTTAAACTATCCCTACATAGTGTCAATTACTTGTGGCAAATCAATTCATATAATTAATAGCATACTGGGATGTGAATCTGTAGTGGGTGAAAATGTGTAATGAGGTGTGTAAAATGATGTGTAAATGTGTCTTGTTATGAGTACAATAAAAAGAGTTTTACGTGTTATAACAATTTACTATACGGTGTTAGTGTGTTTGATATATTTTTCTATCAATTTAAATTGTCATAATTAGTGCTGCAGAACAGACCTTGACCAGTGGAGTTATAAATAAAATAATAAGTAGGCACCTACTTAATCATAAATTAACTATAATGTTTATGGAACCTCAATTAAAAATAAACAAAAAAAATATTTTTTATTGATATGTCATCGTTATGGTTATTTATTTTTAAAGAAATATGAATCAACATAATATATCCTGAAATAATGTTAAAATAGGAAAAGTGATTTTGAAATGATTAAATCTATATAAATATAAGATGTTTCGGAAAAGCGTTTGATTTGAAAGCACCCCAGGGTAGGTAGAGAGAGGTACCCAGTGAAGTTTGAGTAAAGTGAGTTGAGTATATTCGCGCAGTCGCGTCCACAGGGGGGCGGAGACCGGAGCATCGTATGAACGTAGAGTGCGCGCCACTGCACACCGCTGCCGACACGGCTGACTGGCGGACGCGGGTTAATACGACGCGAAGTTCCCTCAGTTTGCGCGCGGAACATGACGTGACGATCGGTTGCGCGGGTCATTTGAAATTTGTATAAAACCTCCCCTCGTTAAACTTCGCCGGAAACTGCCAGATTCATTGAGCAGGCACCCCCCGCGCGTCCCCGCCACCCCCCGCGCACCGCACCCCGAGACTTTCGCGCCAAAGCTCGAGTTCAGCCAAACTTTATTAGACTAGGATGACCGCCGCCGCCGCGAGGAAAGCTCCGCGCTAGGAATAGATCGCTGTCGGGGAGCTAACGCCACGCGATGAACGCTGGCCCGCCGCGATACGATAAGGTGGATCGCTCTACTCCGACCCGGTTATCTCTAGATATTGGAAATATTACCGGTATTTAGAAAACAGTCATCAGTTCCGCCGTTGGATCAGGCGCGGGTAGTGCGTGATCTATCGTCTCCCCGCCGCCGCCGATTTACGATCCCAAAAATATTTCCGCTATCGAGTTGTGTTGTGACGTTCGTTCGCGAATTGTGTGTCTTGATCTAAATTGTCCGTTTGTTGTTACCCGTGTCGCGCTCAGAGTTATATAAATCTGCCATTTGAAGTGTTATTACTGTGTGCTTCTACAGAATACGAGCCGCTTCCTCCAGCATTATAATTGTGATTACGTCCAGATGACTCCACCATAAACATTGCTGTGTCCGGATGACTCCACCATAAACATTGCAGTGAACGGTGTGAAGTAAATTTTTGTTTCTGTGACGTATTCGACCATCATTTGCATGTTACATCCGTCGTACGACTGTCCTTCGTTACGATGATCGTAAGGTGATAATACAACGCTTGTTTCCTTAATCCGTATACTGTTGTACGATGCGTGAACTTGTCAACTATAAAAGCAAGTCGAGTTTTAGTTTTATTTAGAAAACACACTTAAATCAAATCAAAATGAATCCCATCGGAAGTTTGTTTATATTGTATTGCCTCGCGGCTCCCGCCCTCTCGCAGACCTCGGGGGCGGCCGAAGACGGCAAGGGTGCGGCTCTCAATGGACCCCAGAGTAATAATGTAACAACGGAAATTAATAAAGACAGAGTCTGCGAGGAAGGTCTCATGCTGCCCATGTGGATGCCCCAGGAGGGTATCACAACGCTCGATCAATTTATTCGTGGTACCGTTTATTTCTTAATTATGTTGTATCTCTTCATTGGAGTGTCTATAATTTCTGATCGTTTTATGGCTGCTATTGAAGTTATCACCTCACAAGAAAAAGAAGTAAAAGTTAAGAAAAAAAATGGAGAAGTGCAGATTGTGGTGGTACGTGTGTGGAACGAGACTGTTGCCAACTTGACCTTGATGGCGCTGGGATCCAGTGCTCCTGAGATATTGCTTTCGATCATCGAAATTGTCGCCAAAAATTTTAAAGCGGGAGATTTGGGTCCCGGTACTATCGTCGGTTCAGCTGCTTATAATCTTTTCGTTATTATCGCCATTTGTGTTCTCGTCATCCCTAAAGGAGAAGTAAGGAAAATTAAACATCTGAGGGTATTCTTTGTAACGGCAACATGGTCTGTTTTTGCCTACGTTTGGTTATATTTAATCCTGGCTGTATTCTCTCCTGGTGAGCTGGAGGTATGGGAGGGTCTCCTTACTTTCATGTTCTTCCCGGCGACCGTACTTACCGCTTGGATCGCCGATCGCCGTCTGCTGATTTACAAATATTTGAACAAAAATTACCGCATGAATAAACGAGGTGTAATCGTGCAAGGAGAAGGTTTAGATAATTCAGTCGAAATCGAACTCAAAGATGACGGACTCAAGTGCCTCGAAGAAGGAGTGATGTCAGATGATGTAAGGGAATTTGAAGAATCCAGAAGGGAGTATATCAATACGTTAAAAGAGTTGAGAAAACAATATCCTCAAAACGACTTGGAACAGATTGAATGCATGGCACACGAGATGGTTCTTAACAAAGGCCCTAAGTCCCGCGCTTTTTATCGAGTTCAAGCGACACGAAAGATGATGGGAAGTGGAAACATCATGCGAAAAATTTCCGAGAGAGCACAAAGTGATTTGAGTGAAGTGAAAGCAGAACTGCAACGCCAGGATATTGATGAAGAATTAGCTGAAACCGGCGGCAGTAAATTGTACTTTGAACCAGGTCATTACACTGTCATGGAAAATTGTGGAGAATTCGAGGTGCGAGTAGTTCGTACCGGGGATACGGAAGAACCGTGTAGCGTCGATTTTCACACCGAAGATGGTACTGCTGAAGATGGTAGCGACTACATTGGCAAAAAAGGAACTCTCTTCTTCGAGAAGGGGGATACGGAAAAACGTTTCACTCTGGAGGTTATCGACGACGACGTATTTGAGGAAGACGAACATTTCTATATCAGGTTGACCGATGCTCGCGGTCCAGTGCAGTTGACCCCTCCCAGTTTGGCCACAGTGATGATCCTGGACGATGACCACGGTGGGGTGTTTGCTTTCGCCGAACGTGACCACGAGCTGGTGGAATCCGTGGGAACGTACGAGCTGAAGGTGGTGCGCTACTCTGGAGCCCGTGGTAGGGTGGCTGTACCCTACTGGACCGAGGATGGCACAGCCAAGCAGGGCCACCAGTATGAATCTATCAGAGGAGAGCTCATCTTCGAGAATAATGAAGTCGAGTAAGTTATTCTTTTGTTTTGATTTAAACACTACATACACCTACCTACTTATTTTATGAGTTTTTTGTCATTTTGTTTTTTTTTTGCAATTAACTATAGAACATTCATGTTATTTTCAGCCTAAATTTTAAAAAAGACAATGCCCTAACAAAAATTGACAGTGAGAATGCGAATATGAAAAATATTTTGACATGGTTTAGACCCTTTCACAGATATTGCGCGGTGAATAAAATTCGGGTGGTAAAAAATTTCATCGTCAAGTTTTATTTCATAGAAATATTTCGTATCAAACATTGAATAAAACTTGATGTTTGTATAACACATTTCAGTTGGACTGGTTCGTACTACAGCATCTTAATTGGAACACATTTTTGAAATAATTGAGAGTAGTGAAAATGATCACATTACTGCATATTGTTGGGATACCTTAACCTTCAATAAAGAACCACTATGGAAATGAGATGAGATAATCATTTATCCAAGGAAATAAAATAACCGACTCTCCATACGGAGATTATTTCATTAATAAATCACATGATTTGTTCATATCATAAGTATAAAAAATACAATGAAATTTATGTAGGTACTAACAATGACGTGATGTTCAATTTAAAATTGTCCAATTAGTTATAATAATATACAGTTCCTTGCACCCTGCGTAAGTTTATTGGAATATGGCAATTTTTTCCAACTAACCAATATTTGCGTGAGAAATTAATTGAAATAATTTCTCTCTGCTGGGATTAGTGTTATTCTATCCAAGTTTATATATTTTCAACGCTTGTGTAAGTCCACGTAGGCATTCTCAACAGTTTTTTTAACTGTCATATAAAAATAAATATAATTTAAAAAGTTTGGTCAAATAAAAATAATAATTGATGATCGCCTGACAAATCGAGTATATAAGTAGAGGTCGGCCAAGAAAAAGTTGTCACGATCAAAAAATTGTACTTGAAAAGAAGAAATGTATCAGACGACGCTTGGACGTGAATGAAGCGAAAAAATGTTCATCTAGAGAGAGAGAGAAATGGGGGAATGTGACGTTCGGTTCCTTCTACCTTTTCTAAATAGTAAAAATCACCATTCGTCAATAAATTCCCTTCTTGCAAATAGTGCAAAGAAGTGTTTAATTAGAAGTGGTCGGGTTCAATTTCTATTGGTTTACGCAACCTTTGTTAGACGTGCCAATAAACATCAAAACAGTATACATAATATCAATAAAAATAAAAAGTATTTTTTCACACATTCGATTTTTTAAATTTCTATTTATATCCTTAAAATACATTTCCACCATAGACCAACAATCTATAGACAAGACATAATGACATTCAAAATTTCTTTGCTACATACCGCGTGACTGTTCCACCAAAATTAATATTTAATAACGTATTTGAATATTTTCGGAATGAAAATTGAAACAGTACTCAACACTGATATCAAAAAGTAAATATTGTTATCAAAAGGATTAAAATTTTGAAAAACAAAAACTTTTACTGCTATATAAATGTGTCATGAGTATTCGATTTATATTGAAACATTGAATGTGTTTGTGATACCCCCGTTTCACCTCACTTTCTGTGCCAATCCCCTGGCCTAAAGTCCTAGCTTATGTTAGGTCTGTATTCCATGATGTGATTTCTTCTGTATTTACACAGAAAATTTATATTTTTATTCTCTTTTTATCTCAGAAAATTTGACACGAAAAAAAAACGAATTTGAGAAGACATACATAATCTTGAATTTATCAATTTGTGATAATGTTCTCGTTTCTCTAGATATAATAATCTTTCTTGTCCTTTTGTTAACTGTATATTACAGTTACAGTTATCTTTTACCACCATACTCTTCCATTAGCAGCTTATTTAATTATACTGGAAGGATATTGCACCGTATTACTTTGCTTATGGTATTTTCTCTCGCCCTTTGTGTCTTCATTTGCAAATGTCGTGTTGAGAAGAAAAGAATATATAAGTTACATTAATCTATGATTCAATTGTTCAAATTCTCAAAAATTGGGATCCGAAATTCGGGTTAATGTTCATTTATTCATTCGTTCTCACAATGTGGGGTAACGAGCGGCAGGTGTGCGTTACCTTAAAAAAAGGAAGCACGATACGTGCGTATACATCCACACACCAGTCTCGTCTCACCTAAAAAGGCGGCATTCTGAATAGGTGGTGAATCTCACTCCTGAACTAATTTAAATAAACGAAAAAATATTTCAATAAATTTAATATTACTATTTTATAAATATTTTTTCAAACCTTAATTCATTTCATACCATTACGGCAATTTCCACAATGTGGGGTAACCAGCAACGGGGGTGCAAGACTTTATGAAAGGAAACACGACACACGCGTGTATCCACACACACATACACACACACCAGGTTAGAACATTCTCAATAAAGTAAATAAGTAGGTACTAAACTATAAATTCAAGCACCAAAATTTAATTTTTTTTTCAGAAATGACACTATAATCAAATATCTTTGTATAAAATTAGATGGGTAGATGGCAGAACGGTTAGCGCGCTGGGCTAGTAATCCAGTAATCGCAAGTTCGAATCCTTCCTCGACCGAGTTCGTTCACCTATAGCACAAGCATTAATTGCTTATTTTAGGGAACGTATGAATATGTAAATGTACCTGTTTAACAAGGACATATTCACTTTTTTATTTAAAAAAAATAGAAATAAATAAATGAAAACAAAATGTTGAAACTGAAAATAAAGAAGACAAATCTTAGATTGATCAAGCGGGCTAGTAATCTAGTGGTTGCAGGTTCGAATCCTGTCTCGGCCTTTATGCTTATTTATTTAGGAAATGTGGGAAAATTTTTATAAAAAAAATTAAATAAAATTTTTTAAATAAAAAAAAACAAAACACACGCAATGTTCACTGTTTAGTGACAAGCATATTTGAGATTCTGTCAAATGAAATACTTTGTATCGCTATATGATCAGCTAAGAATCTGCCTTTCGCAACATTTTCTGTGGGAAGTTTGTGATTGACAACCATAATGACATACATTTCATACAATTGGCTCAAATCAAAATGTGTATTCGTTTACATAATCTCTACTTTCCGCTTCATAATTATTGCAAGATGTTTTCTCCATGTATGTGACGTATGTGTCCTATCAGATGTATTTTTTTTTTGATAGACCATACTGTTTAAACATTACCAAATCCTTTTATTCTATCGTGGTTTAACTACTTAAAAGAGCATATAACGCTAAACCGACTGAAAACATGATGTATTAAAACCGTCTAATACATGAAATTTCATGTTAGTAAGGGTAACTATCGCGTGTTTTAAAAAGGGTTTATAGATATGTACATACGTGATTTATATAATCGGAAACCTAAATTTTGTTATTTTTTGCATCTAAAGAGCAAATCTGGCTTGAAATGACAAAACAACTAAATCGAACATTTATTTTAATTGTATGCACTATTCAAGCAAATAAAATATTTGTTTCTCTACGAGATACAGCAATGAAGTAATTTCAAAAATAAATGTTGAATTTTAAAATTGTGTGACGAACATTCACTAGGTATATGTTGAGAATAATCATGTTATTTTTTTAAAAACACACTATTTGACATATTATTTGAGAAATTTTGTTACAAATTGAGGTGTTTAGGTTTACATTTATGGTCTCCTAATATATTTTTTTAACTTGATAAGACATTGAATATCTACAATAAACCTGTTCGTAGTTGACACACTAAACTAAATAAAATTACCATCGATAATTCACACATAAAATAATAATAATAAAAATATTTTATTACGCAAACAAACCACAGAATTTGGCTGAAGATTGTTCCTAAGAAAACTGGTCTTAGTACAGTATCATTTTATTTAGCAAAATTTAACCAAATTTATTTGATTAATTTATTTCTTCTTGAACACATAATTTGTAAATTGGCGGGATTATTGCAAAACAGTCATTTAGTGATTGAACATAGAAAATTCACTCAATCCTCTTAAATATACGTGGTCTAATTAATTGACTTTAATCGACGATTACCCATTTCTTTTGTATGGCCAAAACTGTAAAAGCATGAGATTCTAGTCAAAGCCCAAACTGCTTGTTATATTACAATACTATGTTTTGACTGATGCCAACGACCAATTTATTTTACCTTTGAAATTCATATACAATATATTTGTTTTACGTATGGATAAATTCAGCCGACATTTTATTTGGCGCCGGTTTCGTGAATATCTCACCTCAAGAGCGCTGAGGCACCGGCTTAGAATAGTGTTTCCACTCTTTTCTATTACTGTTTTCGAGTGTCCCGTAAGAGCCGGGTAATCGAAAATACAACAGGCAACAATAACATCTGACATAGTTCAGAAATGAGGTTCACCACCCATTCTGAATGTAGTGCCTTTTTAGGTGAGACGAGACTGGTGTGTGGGTATACACATATGTGTTGTGCTCCCTTTTATAAGGCAATGCACACCCGCACACCTTTCGCTGATTACCCCACATTGTGGGATATGCCGTGATGGTATGTATGTATGTATGTACCTATGTACATTTTATTTGGAGCGATCGAGATAGTGTTACATGAATATACCTATATTATGACATAAATTAAGTCAGTACCTACATAAGTATCGATTTGTCTAGTCAGCTGTTAATGAATATATTTCCGATGTCGATAAAACTGTTTAAAATAGGTGATCGATTTTATTTAAAATCGTAATTATTTCGAGGTTAGCAAAACTCGCCAATTATTTCAATTTCGTTTGTCAGCAAAACTCGCTGTGCAAAACGCAATAGTCGTTCCAGCAATAATGTTTGCAAGTGAGACGGACGTGGCAGGAGTGAAACGCATGAGAGTAAAATTAAAGCCGTGGAAATAAGGTCTCCAAGACCAATATGAGACAAAATAATTTATGATCGGAGTAGAATTGAAGATAAATGCGATGATAGAGATAATGAACTATGTGCGCCAGACAAAGAAAAAATACAAGGCTGAAAAGAGTGGAATGGGAAGTAGGGGCCAGCCGAGAAAGAATTGGCATGATTATATAAATGAGATTTTGAAAGATAGGAATATACTAAGTCAGAATAATATAAGGACATGTATAACGCAATGTATGGATATAAATGAGGCTTTAAGTGTGGTGGCTTAGCTAAAATGTGTTGATTAAGTAGATCAATTATTGAATTATTAATTACGCTGAGGCGTGTTCATGCAAATATCAATTTTTTTAAATAAAATTAACTATTTAAATATAATAAATATAAATAAAACAAATAAATATATAATTATAAATAAATAAATAAAGAAATAAATAAATAAATAAATAAATAAATAAATAAATAAATAAATAAATAAATAAATAAATAAATAAATAAATAAATAAATAAATAAATAAATATATAAATAAATAAATATATAAACAAACAAATAAATAAATAAATAACTTACTAAATATAATCATTATGTAACAATGAGAAATGATCTCTATTAAAATATGTAGTTCTTACAAAATTCTGAAGATCAAATAAACTTTTCTCTTAATTATATCGCGAGAATATTTGTCATCATCATCCTCAGCGTCACAACCCTTAGTGGGTCCTAGATGCCTCCAATAATCTTCTTCATACTGTTCTATCGCTGGCTGCCACCTTCCAGTTCTGCTGCGCCATATCCCGACAATCCGTGACAACATCCTTTTTGGGAGCTCCAGATCATCCATACGGTTTAAATGTCCCAATCATCGTAGTCTGTTAATCTTAATGAACTTGACTACGCTGATGTCCTGGTAAAGATCATAGAGCTCGGTGTTCTTTTGCGAAATGTTTGACCGTCGCGTCGTTAATAGGTCCATATATTCTGCATTATATTTTTCTTTCAAAGGCGTCCAGTCTGTTTTCATCGTGTTTTGTTAATGTCCAGGGGGGCACGTCTGGTTCAATCGGCGAAATCAAAACCCTCACGATTACCCATATCATGGATATAATTATTATATGGAGTTCTATAATATCTTTAGATGTCATAGAACTCCATACGATAATTATATACATGATATGGGTAATCACTAGGGTTTTGATTTCGCCGGTCGAACCAGACTTGCCCACCAGGTTTTCGAGGCATATGTTAAGGACTGGTCTAATTAGTGTCTAGTATAGCATGGTTTTAGTTTTCTGGACAATAGGCGTGACTTCAAATTACTCTGTCTACGGTGCACTAATTTTGTATAATTTAGTTTTAAGAACAACGCCAGTTAAAGAATACGAAATTAAGTTCAAATGAACGTTATTCTAAAATTTTTGATCGTTCCTATTTTAGTTCAAAATGTAACTGAATTGGACGTAATATGTTATTATTAAAAAGTGAAAATTTACAATGTGGTCTTGACATAACGAGTTTGTATCGTTTTTTTTTTCTTTTTATCAAATTGATGTTCTTTTAATCCTCTCCTGGCTATTATTGTTAGGTATTGAAGATATAGACTAAAAAATATTTGAGCTATCCGACTATTGTTGGCTGAATGTTTCGAGAGAGAAACGTCAATAATAACCTTGAAGATAATGTTGAATATTTCAGTCGTTTATACATTTTTCTTTCTCTTCAGATTAACGAAGTCAATAAACTCCATTGTCACAGCAAAATAAGTTTTTTTGTGCAATTGTTACATAATTTACATATAGGTACACTTTAAATTTACGATTATATTTTTCATATTTTTTTCCACTTCGTTTCAAAAAAAAACTTTTCTATCTTTATTCCAACTAGATTGTTGAATTATCCAGGCATCAAAGTTAACGATAAATGCAATCCTCTTGGCTTAGTAACATACATGGATCGATGTTCTTGAAACCTTCAATAGAGTAATAATCTTTTTCCTATTAATTGCCTAAGTAGCGATACCGCGCGTTATAGAAATGTTTTGAAATTGACTTCATAGACGAAGTATTAGATTTTCTTTGGAATAATAATATTTTCATGATAAAATCTTATTCTCGTAGCGTTTTTTTCAGTAACTCGCTAAGTGATATTGAGCATTTGCATTGTTATAATTTATAAATACCTACCTATTTATAAAATATACATATTATAACAGCATAAAAAGTGTATTTTTAAATGGCATACATACATACTATCACCCCATCTTCCAACATATTTATCGCGTCGTCAGCATTCATCTATCGTCTCATACATGTTCGTCTGCTGTTCACACTACATAGGTACAGTACATATTCGTCTTTCAGAATATCGTTCGTATGGTCTTTTTCTTGGGCGACCCTAACCTCTTATCCCGTTCCTGCCAGCTTTGTATATTTTCTTTGTTAGGCGTTCTTCATTAATTCTTTCCGTGTGGCCAAACCATTTCAATGTGTTAACTTTCATTTTATTTATTACATCTTTCTTCCTCTTGCATCCTTTCCCTGTGTACTCATTTCGTACATTTGTCACACATCGTTTTATTACAAATTCTTTTTTTTAATGATAATTTCAAATCGTCAGTATTTTCTGCATAGCCAAATATTGAAAACGAAATATTGTGTAGCAATTAATAATTTTTACATTTCGGTCGCTAGTTATTTCCTTGAACCTAGAGCTAATATTTTAGAACTTTTCGTGAGTTCTAGTGTAGTAAATTGTCCGATTTTTGCGTATATAGGCACCGTCATTTGGCATCCACCAATATGTGTCTAATCACGTGTTAAAACTAAATTAAAACTCAGTTACAAGGTCATATATTTTTACTGCATGACGTCATCATAGATCATTATCATCATCATTATCTCTACAAGGTTGATAGCCCTAATACTATTTACTAATACTAATACACATCAATCTCCAACATTAGTAACCATAATAGTATCTGATTTTTGAATAGCAAATAAAACATCATGAGAAATGTTTTATGAACTGGAAGCAGTCGATAAATCAAGCATAAAAATAACTGCTATAATTATGATAATTAGGCCTTCTTGTCATAGTAGGTAGGTATATCGGATCTACAATTTTCAGTGCCCTTAGGCACTTCTCAGTAATTCTCTGGTCGACTCCATTATTGAGTATAATTTGATTTGTTACATATGCGTATAATGAAAACTCATGTTGTTTTTGTAAAATAGACAGGTACTTATAGATCTACATTTTTTTCACAATTTTATTCATTCACTCATAGATACCATCGCAGCATATCTATCAGCGTCAGGCTTGCGGGTGTGCGCAACTTATAAAAGGACACATTCGTGCCTGTATCCCTACTTACCAGACTTGTCAAAAAATATTATACATCATTGTGTATTCAAATAACGTTTGGTATCTATATATAAATTATATAATACCTTCCTCATAATTGAAATTCATCTGACACAACACATATTAATATCTTGTGGGAGTAATGTTATTCAATAGTAGGTACCTACCGACATATTATCTCATTCTTAAGCCCATGGCCCATGATTGGCCTTGAAGGGGCCCGAGAATCTTAAACCACTTCAAGGTCCGTAGGCCTTTTCAAGGCCACGTTGATTCGATCATTTGAAAAAAAAAAACACAGTGTTTATTATTTATAGTAAACAAATGAGCCAGCCACGTGGGAGCGCAGGGCGCCAATTTGTGTGTTTTTGCTTAATTGGCATATGTGCAAGTCGTCCCGATGAAAAGTGTACTTATTTTGCCTTACTCGGTCTGTTTTTTTTATTGAAAAATAATAAAAAAAAATATTACAAAAAAAATAATAAATTCTAATTTCTAGACTTGTCGGCGTGTTCTCAAGACAATAATATATCTAAGTATATTATAATAATAACAAACAACATTAGGTACAGTAAAAAAAAAGACACACACAAATATGGTCTCCCAAACATACATTCCTTCCTATGTTACAAAACTTATCTATTTATTATGTAAATGAAATGAAAAAAAATTGTTAATTATAATCTGTTAATTATATAGTCACACCTCAGTAGCCATTCCTTGACAAGTCTTTTTACATTGTTTTTGTTTTTGCATTTCTCAATCGATGCCGGAGACCAAAACTGTTATTTTATGGCTATTCACTATAACAGAGTGTTCATTCGTTCATACCATCACGGCATTAACCGCAATGCTGGATAACCATCGACAAATGTTCGGGTGTCCATTACCTTACGAAAGGAAGCACGATACGTGCGTGTACCCACCTCCACATCAGTATCGTCTCATATAAAAAGGCACTACATAAAAAGACGTTCTAAAAAAAAATTCAAATCAGCGTGAGATAAAAATTACTTTCCTATCCAACAATGTGGGATGACCAACGAAAGGTGTGCGGGTGTGCATCACCTAACAAAAGAAAGCACGACGCTTTGCGTGTCGTGCCCCAGTCACGCCTTAAAAGGAAACATTCAGAATGAAACAGCATTGCTGAACAATGTGACATGTTATTTTGCATGTTATATTTTCGATTAACAGACTCATACGAAAGTAACGAAACAAAATAAAGTTAAAAATAAAAAATAATAATCTAATCATAATGTAGAAGAGAATTGAATTTTCTGACTTTTTCAAAGACAAATGAGTTTTTCAAAGATGTGAGGCACCGACTTTGAATTGTACTTCTACTCTTTTCTCTAATCATCGTTTTTGGGTGTTCCCGTAAGACCCGGATTATCTAAAATACAACAGGCAACATCTCACATACTTCAGTGAGGTTCAAACAGCCATTCTAGATCTAGTGCCTTTTTAGGTATGGCTTTTTAGTCTCGTATGTATTGTTAATGTTATCCACACCCTCATACCTGTCGCTGGTTACCCCACACTGTGGGATTTGCCGAGATGGTATGAATGAACGAACGAATGAGCATGTCCTTGTGACAAATCTTCATACGTTCCGTTAATTCAGTATGAATGCTTGTGCTATATAATATATTGATGAAATAATGTATTGGTAAAATAATATATTGGTGAAATAATATATTGGTGAAATAATATATTGGTGAAATCATATATTGGTGAAATCATATATTGGTGAAATAATATATTGGTGAAGTAATATATTGGTGAGATAACATATTTTTGAGAAAAATCATATAACTGCGACTTATCGTTCGTATAAATAAAACGTAATAAATTAATAATGTCATGATGATTGTTTGAGGTGTGTCAGATATAGTCAGATCTAACAATGTCGTCATTGTTGGGGCTCGCTGATGAAGACAATATGACTCATAAATGATTGCACTATGATAGCATCCAAAAAAATTTCATAGCTTACTCGGATAATGACGTGTTTTCTAGAATAATATTTTGCGTAATAGCAATAGCAACGTGTTTTGATTTTTATCAAAAGGAAAGGGTTGCTTGCTACCTATTAGAATATTAATTTTAAAATAAATTCTGGTTTTTAATATTTCATTGATTTGACAATTTTCGAATAGGTACAGTGCAAAATTTTTGAACACGTTTTTAAATTGACGTCACATTTTTTTAGCATTTTAAAACCTTTAATAGTCGAATTTTGACAAGAACTGTATATGAAAAATTAGATCAATTCATATTTTTATTGACACATTTGTATATCGAAATCTTCTATTTTCAAATGTTTAAAAAATTGAACTTTGATGGCCATCGGTTGACCGATACTGTATAGGTATTTATATCGCGACTTTATTTGTCTTAATCTTAAAAATGTATCAATCTGTACTCGATTATAACCTAATCTTAATCCACATTTAATCATAAAAATACGCGAATATCAAATTTTGTATTTTCATTATTTTTTCTATAAATAAACATCTTCTTCTTCTTCTTCTGCTTTAGTTAGGACTGTATCCTGTTATTCTCGGAGCCTGCTCTTGTGAAGTGGACGTCCAGCTATCCTTCCATCTTTTGGGTGGTCTTCCAGGGGGTCTGCCATTAGTTATCTCCCCACCCGCTGCCATCCTCACCACTCGATCCGAACCCGCTCTCCCCACCTGATCTCTCCAGAATCGTCTTCGTGTTCTTCCCCATCGCACAACATCTTCGACATCACAGATTCTTCTTATCTCCGAGTTCCTTACTCTGTCAAGAAGTGTTACGCCTGCGATGGGTCGTAGAGTCTTCATCTCAGTGGTTCTTAGGAGGTTTTTTGTTCTGGCGGTGTCAGCTCTTGTTTCTATGCCGTATGTCATGATCGGCCTTACACAGGTCTTATAGATTCTTACCTTACTCTCCTTCAGCATGTCTCTGTTTCTCCATACAGCATTTTTCAAGCATCCAGCCACGACGGCGGCCTTATTCGCTTGCTCTCTTACTTCGTCAAAGAGGTTACTGCTGCTGGACACTTCGACACCCAAGTACTTAAATCGCATCACTTGTTCTATGGTTTTATTTTCGATTGCAAATTTGCATCGTACTGGATGCCTTGACCATGCTTTTTGTTTTGTCTAAATAAATAAATAAACATAATTAATTTTAATCTTTAATATTAATTTAATTTCTTAACGCGAATTCTAATCTATCTCAATTTCTTGAGAAGCCCTGCTGGTTTTTAAATTTATGACATCGTGGATGGTCACCGCAGATTTTCCATAGACTAAATAAATTTAATATTTTTTTCTTATTTTTTGAAGCTGTCACTTCATGTTAGAACTACATAATCAAATAGAATTATGATGAAAAAAAATATATATTATAATTTTTCATTCTTTTAATTATTTTCTGAGTATATACACTTTGTATCCTCTTTGTATAAATACAATGTATCCACCTGAGTTAGAGTATACCATCTATTGCCATCTATCAAGTAACGAAGAAACCTTTTTTTGTAACGCCATCTATTGAAAAATTATTCATTTGTAAACAATGAAAGCAAGAGTCCTTATAAATGAGGTGACGGTGTCTCCCACAGATGTCACCCCTGAACTGCGCCAGAAACATTATTTCGTTTTTGGCTTGTTTAACTACTTGCACCAATGTGTATGTAAATCGAATATTTTTTTAATTGCATATACGCAAACATTGGAGTTTTTTCCCTTCGTCTCTTGAGATGTTAAAAAGTTTGTAAATAAAAATATCATTTAACTCCCGACAGGGAAAAAATACAATGTTTGCGTATATGTAATTAAAAAAATATTCGATTAATTGATATTCTTATACATTATGCATTTAAGATTCTCTTCTTCCTCTTAAAACTTTTTATATGTTTCTCTATGAACATAATTAGGTATAATGTTTACAATTCCTAAATTTTATTTTATTTGAAAATAATTCCTTACGATTGAATTTCTCCCGTTAATCTTGCTCTGATATCTAAATCGGTACGTTGACATAGCACTTAAATTTCATTGCTTTTGCGATACTCACTTCAATCTTGGGAAAATAACTCAGATTTTCACTTTATAACAAAGTCCGTTCGGTCTACTTGTATTAATATCTTTGTTTGTGTCAATACAGCTTATTTTATTTGGTATATTTGTTTTCGGCATCAGACATTCTATCAAATCACTCTGGGAATTACTTCGAAACTTTATAGTTTCGAAATGGAGCTTCGAAAAATGCTTGCACGTACTTAGATTATAAATCATATTCGAGGATTATATAATATACGACAAATACAAGCTGAAGATCGAGGGGTTTGGAGAAAAAGATGCATTGCTTTTGTAGAAAACATCAGGTGATGGGAATTAATGTTGTTGGGTAGTGTACTGTGTAATATGAACGATCTCACCGATGCTTCTCTTAATCCTGGTTCACTCTAATTGTTTCTCTTCTGTGCACTGGTCGAAACATCCACACGCGGTGATCGTCAAACTAGTACTGAACTTTTTTCAATTGTCATTAAACTTATTGTCACCCAAAATTATTGCGACAAAATTTCCAACTGACAATTCTCAAACGCATCGATGAGGGGACAATGGCAAGGAAGGGATTCACGGAAATATACTTCTACAGCTTTGGTGCTAACCTATCCCCAAGATTGAAACCAAAGCAGAAGATAATATCGCTGAAGTAATATTTGAGAGTATACCAAATAATACTTATTTGGACCATTTTCTTCCCGGGAATTGAAATCAGCTGACAAAAATCACAAATCGAAAAAGATGGCCTGAAGCGCTTCAAGGCTTTGCCTCATCTTCAATAATGACAAATCTGTTTTACTGTATTGCTTAGAAAATAATCCGCATAACCCAAAAAGCTAAAACACACCATTTTCAAATGTTTTCATCATATTGTTTAGAATAATATATATGAAATTAAACATTCAAAACTTCTGCATGCCTTAAGCACATATTCCAATTGGTGTAATATAAAATCCTACTCACTCTCATTTGTATTATCTTACTCAGTATATAATAAAATCAATAATTTCTCGAAACGAGTTGTGGTGATATAGCTTGAAAAAAGAATGAAAACAACTTTTGTAATTTTGTTTCAATTTATATACAGTCATAGATTTTCATATAATATGCTAGATGTCACTGTTTGCCAATTTTGTATGTATTAAAGGGAGAATTTTTTTCGCGGGACTTTTGACAACGAGGTGGGCAGACCACATCGTTTTTCTATAGAGAATAACGACTAATGTGAATTGTTTTCGCATTCATTTGTCGAAAAAAATACTTTGTTCATAAAGATATAGAAAACAGTTATCTGTGAAGTTTTGAAATGTATGGAAAACTGCAATATGTTGCCAACTAAGAAATCAAAGGCGTGATATAACACGACTCACTCATTGCACGGAGTACTCCATCTAGTATTATATTATATGGAAATCTTTGATTACAGTCACCTTAATCAATGAATTTGTTTTATTTTGTTTTTTCATAATAAAATTTCTTGGCTGAACAACATTTTACAGTGTATTTTTCTGACATTTGAATACCAATGGATATAATAATAATAATAATGAAAACTTTCTTGCACCCTGCGCAAGTGGCGAGTTTATTGCCGTATGTCAATTTCTTCCAACTAACCAATGTTTCTAGCCCAGAGAAGCAATATTTGCGTGAGAAATGAATTTAAATAAATTTCTCCTCTGCTGGGAATTGAACCCAGGACGCCCGCACAGAAACCGAACGGTTTTCCAACTGTGCCACGGCGGTCGGCACATACGTATTGTGTAGGTACTTTCAATTCACAAATATTTTCTATTGAAATATATTTTTTTAAAAAACACTCACTTTTAAAGAACGGGTTACTTATTCAAGTTATATTGAGGTAAGTATGTATTGGAGTTTTTATTTTTTCTATCTTCAGGTTGAATGCTTTCAGGGGTCTTTATTATCGTGGTATATAGAATTGGAACAATTTTTTAGAATTTCTTAGAAATATACAAACATAAGTATAAGAATGCTTTGACTGTTGTTTTCATGGAGGGTTTTTTTATAGGTAGGTACTTATTATATCTTTAAAAAGCCAATAAGGATTTCTTAATAAATCAGACAGGCCGCCTTCGATACGTATGCAATAAATGAGACCTTGAATGTATGTAAGATATATTTTGTAAAGAAAAGAGTATGGAAGTTTTTTTATTTTATTTTATTTATTTATTAAGAGAAAAAAACAATTACACATCACACATACACATTTTTGTTTTATAATTAATAGGTAAAGTTGATTTTATTTTTTATTATTTATTTATTATATAAAATACAATTTTCCTTAAATCTAGTAACAAAGAAATTTTTAATATATATGTGTTATAAATTAATAATTTTTTTTAATATATACATTTATATGTGTAATCACAATATTTTCCATAGAGAAGTTACAATGTAAACATAGAAGTGCCTAAAGATTAATGTAGAGATAACAGTTAAAAAATATAAAAAAAAATCATTGAAAAAACATATTATAAAGTATTAAGTATTGTTAGGAATACACAAGAATGACATCACTCATATAACATCACTTCCTCAACAGTGCATTCCAGCCATACCCAGGTCTTAAGAGGTTGTATCAGTGATCTTTTTTAAAATTTCCCTTTTGAATATAAATTCAGATGCAATTAAAATGTCAATATGGTCATTGAATTGGTCATTACAGTTTTTACATATTCTATAAAGCGGTATCCTGAATCCTGCATTAGTTTTCGGAGTACCTATTTGTGAAAATAAAGTTGGCGCTGTCTCGTTATTCTAGATGGAATTTGTATTTGAAGCATACTATTTAATTGAATGCAATCAAATTTACTATGGAGTATTTCATATAGTGTTAATGCATCAAATAATTTTCTTCTGTTGGCAAGACTAATCATGTTATACCTTTTAAGTAAATTGTTGTATTGGATCTGACGTTCATGACTTCTGTACTGCATATACCTTGGATTTTTTTTGTATTCTTTCAATATTATAAGAATACTTTGCATAATGTGGACTCCAAATAACACGTATTTACACTAATCGCATGAACACCATATATGTATATTATTTATTTAGTTCATGCACAATAATGTGTACAATAGCGGGTTAAAGGCAATTTCTTTTAGCCAATCAAAGCAACGTTAGGTCATAAATAGAGTAGTGGTAGGTACATTAAATTTATAACAAAAAGAAAACAGAAAGACAAGAACATCATATTATTAAATGGTTAATCACATGAAAAATAAAAGGAAGGAGACAGAGGTTGTTAACTGGTAGGAAGTTATTTAAAAATCAATTGCAGCATTCCAGTACGTACGGGCAGGCGAAGTAAAAAGTAATGATAAAATAACGAAGTTGTCTTCGATGGAGTAAATTCTCATGTATTTGTTGAATGGAGTTGGTTAATAATGAATACTTAATATTGCGCGCAACATCAACTCCGATTGAATTGTAAGATTATACATAATGTATGTAGTATTTTGATTAATAATATTGATAATAATATTGTTAAAAGATGTAGAACAATATATGAATCTATTAGCAACTTGTGACAAAAAGAAATGAATACTTGCGATTTGCTGGTAGTACGCCAATAGTTTATTATGACACAGTTCTAACTACACAACCTTTATTTTATTTAAAAAAAAAAAAAATATTTTTTTATTTTATTTGAATTTGACGGAACTTTAATATGTAAGGCACCCACATTTAATGATTTTTTTCAGAAGAAATACGACATTGAAAAATGTAAAGCACCGACTTAGAATAGTGCTTCCACTATTTTTTATTATCATCTTTTTCGGGTGACCCGTAAGTACAACAGGCAAAATACCATCTCACACAATATGTGGTTCAAAAATGAGGTTCACCTCACATTCTGATATTTCTGTCTTTTAGGTGAGAGGCGAGACTGGTGTGTAGGCATACAAGCATGTATCGTGTATAAGGCAATGCTCACCCGCACACCTGTCGCTGTAACCCCACACTGTGGATTATGCCGTGATGGTATGACGAAAAGGATGTAAGGAGAAGCAAATTATTAAAGGGCATCGGTACATATAAAAATAACCATCGCATTTTCAAATAAATTTTTTCAAGTATTTTCAACATTTCACATTACTTTATATTCAGCATATATCCCAAAAAATATATTTTTATAGCATTTTAAAATTCCTTCATAACTAGGTATATAATATTATGTCGTAGAGAATCTTTTAAAGTGCTTAAGGAGTCCATAAAATCAAAGTATTGTATATAAATGATCGATTTTTAATTGCTCAAGTTTGTTCTTCAAATGCAAAAAAAAACAAATTTCGGGTTTACAATAATTCAAATAATGTATGACCCTTTTTTAACGCACGCAAAAATTACCCTTACTAACCCGTAACTTCATAGTGTATTAGGCGGTTTGATTATAGGTATATTGTTTTAAATCACTAGCATTATATGCCTTCTTAAGACTTAATCGAAAATATGTAGGTTTATTGAATTTTTAAGTCTTTCTAAATACCTAGTTTTAATTTTGTAACAAACAATAACAAAGATTATGAACATACAGTTTCTCAGATTGTAAAATACATTCATAAATAACCTAATGCATACATTGTTTATTGTACCTACGTGGATGCAATTTCTTTTTCGTTCGAAATACGGAAATTTGACAAAATAAAAATGGATTTGTAAAATATTGTTTATTAAATTCGAATTATTTCGCACTATTTTTTAATCAATTATTGATGTAAGTATTGTTCGAAATAAAAATTATTCCAATTTCAAAATTTGTTAGTTACTGCAGGGTTACTCATAAAGTTGATCGACATAAGTTTAAGATCAGTTTAAGAATTAGAAATCTTTGAGCTTCACATTAATTACAATTATGATCGAGTGCTGATTTATACATTTTTAAGATTAAGGCAAGATAAGCACGTATTAAGAATGTGTCATGAGTAGCCCCCCTGATTCTTAGGTAAGGCGCGCATGGAAGCTTAAATTCATCGGCCGATAGTGGAATCGGCGCGCATGAAGCAATTGATTCATCGGCCGATCGGTTCTAACGCGCATGGAAGCTTATAGAATCGTACGATTGGAAATAACACGGCGGTCAACATTCATATATTTAAAATACAATATGTATACCTATTCATAAGTTTTAATATATGACTGTATTTTTTAATATAATATGATAGTATTGTAAGCTAATAATTGATGTATGGAGATGATAATTGTTGTATTTAATATTTTTATACATATATACAATTCTTTGTTCATTGTTAGCTTCAATTTGAAAAACAAAAAAATAAAATAAAATATATGATTAGAAATATCGTTTGTGTTTGTGCTCTTGTCCTCAAAATGCGTAAAAAGAAACGTTAAAAAAGTACTGGGTTCATCTGCTAATAAGTGCTAGATTACTGAAAGGACAATTTACCCGGTCCTACGAAGACTTAAGATCTCACCCTGAGAAGTTATTAACTTCACCAAAATGTCAGTCAATAGTTTCGATATGTTAATTAATGTACTTCTCGACCTACTGCGCTCGGACGATTAAATTATCGGTGAGCATGCGCCATGCGCGCCTTCTCGTCTCGTCACAGATTTTTAAATCGGCCGATGAAATTAGCTTCCATGCGCGCCTACCTTTACTATGGATTTTGTTCAATTTTCGAATTATCTTTGTCGAGTCGCCTTTTTTGAATAAATTCGTGTCCTATAGGTAGGTAAATATTATACTGTTCGAAATTCAAATTATCAGTATTTACACGCTTATTTTTAAAACATCCATGTCATGGATATTGTTCGAAATACAAAATGGCATTTGGATTCGAATACGAAATTGGAGTAAACATTATTTGTCTCAAATATATATAAGAATATTGCGTACCTATATCGTTTCGTTTGAAATTCGAACAGTTCAGTTGAAAGATTTTCAAACAGGGCGAGAGTGCTATCGCCTTTTAAAATAAAATGACGTTGTAAGTGCCACGACCTTTCGCAACCGTTGCTCTTGTAGACGGTTCGGCACAATTAGAGTGTGTCGGTCGTCTCCTATTTGAAGCTCGTCTTATTATAGTACCCACCTATCAAACACACTCACACACACACCCTGACACATACAAACACATAACACAGCACGGGCGCGAGTGGCGGCGCTAGAAGATTCCTCGGATATTTTTCTTCTCAAATATAAAATTTTGTACATAAATAGAATAGTGTATACTCGTAGGTAGGTTTATATCTACTTTGTGTTGATAACTAAGTATAGGCCTTTACAATTCATAGGCACATTCGAATTTTTTTGGAATGATTATAACTCTCGTTTTAGCCGTTATAATTAAGTGTCCAACAGCCGGATTCACGATTATAAAAAAAAACGAAGGCTTTCGTCCATACAGGCGTAGCGGACGGATCAAACGCAGCGCATCAGACATAATTTTGAATTATTTGTGTAGAAATCGTACGGAGCGCTCGAATTATCGTTATAATTGTTGCTAGGATACAAAAATCCCATCCGTATCGAAATAATAGAATCGAAAGAATCCAGCGAAAGTTTTCTTCTCATCTTGATTTTCTCCTTGGTCTCAACTTTAGTAATTATGCTAAATCTATCGATTATCATATTATGGTAACTCTGGCGAACCGCAGGACCCTAATTGATATTATATATTTGTTTAAGTTGGTCAACAATTTTGTGGATTCCCCAGACATGATAAAAAAAAATTGACGAAAACATCGTTTTGATATTTGAAAGGAAAATCCTGAGAAAGATTTTTGGCTCAGTAAACGATAATGGACTTTGGAGGATGCGATATAATCATGAACTACTGGCATTATATGACGAACCCAACATTGTACAAGTCATAAAAGTACGTAGACTACAATGGTTGGGACATGTCAGCCGGATGAATGATGATCGTATCCCCAAAAAGGTTCTTAATACCAATCCAGAGGGCAGAAGAAGTAGAGGCAGGCCCAAGCTAAGATGGCTGGATGATACAGAAGATCGGAATAATAAACTGGAGGAGAGCGGCGGAGGACAGGGACAGCCGGAGAAGGATTCTGGAGGAGACCAGGGCACATACATGGCTGTAGCGCCAAAGATGATGATGTTTTACTAAAAAGAGCAAAAAATTCATATTTTCAAGTGATACTTAAAAGTATTTACAAACTAATTGAATGATTATTGATAGTTAAATATGGAAACGCGATGTCAGAATAATGAGTATTAATTTTTTAAAGTTTACACGATTTTAAATTTATTTCATTACTTTGGTGTATCTACTTATTACATGTATGAAAGTATGTACATTAAGGCATATTTTTATTTCGCATTTTACATAACTCCATATTAACTAACATGGTATTTGTGTCAACGTACATTTATTTATCTGTGGTATTTTATCTAGGTATTTACCTCAATTCAAATAGCTTACCTGTTGTAGTTCTTATAATTATTGTCAATCGATTATTAAAAAATATCTTTAGGCTGGGTTGTATCAACGGTAATAGTATAGTTAAAATACTTTGATTTCGTGAAATTGTTCAAAAATATGTTGTTTGACATCATTAGATTTCAATGAAACAACCAAAACTTTTGAATAATTTTATAAAATCGAAGTATTTTAACTACCTATACTTTTACTACCTTAACTATCTTGGTTCGAGAAACAACAACAGTATCAGTAAAAGTATAGTTAAAAAACATAGATTTCATAAAATTGTGCAATACTTCTGGTTGTTTCATAGAATATAATGCCGTCAAACGACACAATGTTGAACAATTTTATGACATCAAAGTATTTTAATTACACAATTAATGATACTTTTGTTGAAACAACCCAGCCTAAGTGTCAACCACGTTTGAGTATTTTTATGTCAACTAGTTTCGGAAACGTAACCGCTCCTTCGTTTGGACAGACTTATACTGACAGAATCTGATGTTCGCTATCCGACGTGATATTAAAAGCAATGTTACCAGTACAAAAAATGTTTTTGTAGTAAATCCCGACAGTAAATGTGGAGTAAAGCGACTCATAAAACTGCAACATTTTAAACTAAAGTATATTTCGGTGTGAAACAATCGAATTTTTACTTTAGTGTAAACGGCCCGCTTACTGTAGTATAATTATACTTTTGTATGTCAATATTATACTTTTGTTGAAACAACCCATCCTAAGACATTTATTTGTTTTAATTATATTATTTAAAATGTTCCACAAGGAAATAGCTGCAACGTATAAAGATAAAATATTATCATGTTCATTAAAATACACACGTACATTATACATATGGAAGTAAGTGTCATGTCAATTTAATAATACTGATGAGAAAATGCAAGACCAAGACCAAGACTTGAACGGTCTTGGTCTTGGTATTGCATTAACCGATGTGGTCATGGTCTTGCATTCTCAATCGAGTCTCGGTCTTGCAAAAATTTACAAAAAAAAATATTTTTATTTTTCTGTAGGTATTAGAATGAAATGTGTCAAAAAACACCAATTTATTTAGTTTTATATCCGTAGTGCGTAACTTATTGATTACTTTTTGATTAAAATATATAAGATCATAAAATTTTGCGAGACCGCAAGACTCTTGCAAATAAGTCTTGCAAAACTCTTGGTATTCTTCCTCTCTCGTGTCAACAGGAATCTAACTCTTTTCGACCAATACTTGGCAACGTCGACCGCTTCGCCGCTACAGCGTAGCAGGTCCTCATATGAGCAGGTAGCAGGGCAGTCTTGCAGGTGGTCTGTGGTCTTCACACGAGAGACAGTCATCGTCCGTTAGAATCCCCCATGTTTTTAAATTGTTCTTAGATCTGCCGACGCCCGTTCTCAGTCTGTTTAGCTACATACTTCCAGGTGCGTCAATCCGGTTTGTGGCCCGGCGGGAGGCACACATGGGCATCGATAAAATCTTTTGGTGACTTTTTCTTGCCACAGGGTGACCCTGGATTCCTCTGGAGATGTTTTTAGTGGCTCAATATGTCTTAGCAAACTTTGCGGGATTTCAGCCTAGTTTGGGTAGTCTCACTCTTGGTATTGCAAAGCCTGGTCTCGGTCTTGCACCCCTTGTTATTGGTCTTGACCTTGCGGCGATACATGCGGTCTTGGTCTCGCAAGACCAACTGCAAGATTTGCCCATCACTATTTAAAATTATTGGTAGGTGCACCTACTTAAAAACAACAATACTGATAACAAATAAGTATTGGTTAAAAGTATAGGTACTCGTAATATCTACTTAGGAACCACCATGATTTGACAGATAGATAACCTTGCAAATATATGAAGAATATACTCGTTAAAACAGTTTATTATTATGGTGAAAGTATTTAAATGAGATCACTCAAAAATGAAACTTCGGTATCAAGGACCACATAAAAAAATATTATTTTTCAAAGGTGCAAAAATAAAGTTATATTTTACGAGTATTTTTAATTTGAATACACGTAAGCGAAATCATATTTTATGACGTCATACTTACTTCAAATTAGGTTATGCATTATTATCTAGATTATTATCCAGAAATATATATTTATCAATTGATACGTCCAAAGTCATCGGTAAAAGATAAGATATCTTAAAATCTAAGATATAACGGAATTAATTGAAAATTTTTAAATGTTTTATTTTTTGATAACTGATATTATGATAAAATAATGATTTCAACTTATCAATATATAAGATAGTGAATCGAATATTTTCTAGTTGCATATACGTAAAGATTTCATTTTTTTGCCCTGTCGGGAATCGATGATATTTTATGAGAAATTTTAACATCTCAACAGAGACGAAGATGGAACATTATTGGTGAACCAGGAACTCATGGCACCTACAGGGCTTACGACCTGTCATCGGCTGGCTTACGTGAGTCCTTTATGCGCTTGCGCAACGTTCACCAATTATGCCTTCCTATTGAGTTCTATATATTATACTCATGAAAATCAGTTCGTTTGAAAATAAGCTGAAAAAACACCATCGCCATCTATGAAGTGACGAAGAAACATTTTTAATAAATAATGAACATTTCCTTGCACCTTGCGCAAGTGGCGAGTCTATTGCCGTTTGGAAACTTCTTCGAACTAACCAGTGTATGTAGATATGATAACCTTATAAAATGATATTCTAAGTGTAATGTTAGAGTAATTGTAATTGGCGGATAATTGTTTTCAAGGCTAAAGATATTTTAGTGGCCTTAATTGAAAAAGTTTTGGTATGAAAGCGGTAAATATTATGAATTTATGGGCGAGTGTTTTCACCACTAGGAAACTTTTCACCTAAATAATCCGTATATCTCCACGTATCTCTTTCACACAGAACTTTTAGACGTTCGCGATAATTTTAGTTATTTACATAATGCTCATTATAAATTTAACAACCATTTTCAAAATGAACGAATAACTTTAACGAATAACGATTTTTAATATTGTTTTTTTTTTGTATATGTATTTTTTTATTTTATTTATTTATTTAAGACACCGACAGAACATTGTAATATACACAAACAAGTTAAAACATCATACAAACACATTGTATTATATTGTATTGTATATATTTTATTTAGATGTAAAAAAAAAACAATTTCAAATCCAGTATAAACAAAAATAAAAACAAATAATAAAAAAAAAACAAATCAACATGGGATGACTAAATGAAAACATAAAAAAGACACGTACCTATCAATAACAATAAAGCACAAAGTAAAAACAAAAGGAAAACACACCACCACAATAGAAGACATTAAAGAACATGGAAAAAAACAATAATATAATAATATAGTATCAAAACAAGCAAAACAGATATTATAGAATCTTAGAACATATATATATATATATATATATATATATATATATATATATATATATATATATATATATATATATATATATATATATATATATATATATATATATATATATATATATATATATATATATATATATATATATATATATATATATATATATATATATATATATATATATATATATATATATATATATATATATATATATATATATATATATATATATATATATATATATATATATATATATATATATATATATATATATATATATATATATATATATATATATATATATATATATATATATATATATATATATATATATATATATATATATATATATATATATATATATATATATATATATATAAACAATAGAAACACACGATTTTTAAAAAAAACTTTTGTTTTATGTATTCAGCACCTAAGCGACGAAAAGCGGCAAGACTAGACGCCTCCTTTACACATTCAGGCAAATCATTATAAAGTTGTAAGCCTTTGTAGTACACACTATTTTGTGTACCTGCCAGGTTTGTCTGCGGCAGTCTAAAGTCCCGCCTACTTCTGGTCGGGTATGTGTGAACTTCAAAATTGTACATAATATTTTTTTGTAAATAAGGTGGTAAAAGTCTATTTTTTAATTTGTAAATTAGCTCATTCAGAATTATTTGTTGTTTCACTGTCAACTGCTGTTTCAACTGCTCAAGCATATATTCATGCAATACGGGTAAATCTATTGCATTTTAATATTGTCCTCATTGCTCTGTTTTGTATTATCTGTAGTTTTTTTATTTTCACCTACATTGCTCATAAATAATACACTTGAGCAGTAGTTATGTAATGTGCGGAATAACAATGCTATTATACACTTATTTAGATGTTTTTAAATCAAGTTTATTTCTTATTCTTCCTAGGAATCCCACCTTTTTCGCGATTTTCTTCGTAATACATAATATGTGCTTGTCAAATCTCAATTTATTATCAATTAATACTCCCAAGTATTTTAAGTCTTTACATAAGGTCTCCATTGCTCCAATGACAGACGTCTGTCACATAGTTAGTACCTACTAAATATTAATTTATATAAAAACAATCATCGCTTAAAACGTGCTAAGTATTTGCAGTAGGTAAGAGTTATTGATTACAAAAAATTTCATTGTCACTTTATTATGTACGATTGATGTTGTCATCAACTAATACAGTGTCACTGTCTGGAGATGCATTAGCCCCGGCACAGGTTTATTTACTTAGTGGGGCATTGCAGATTCAATAATTATTGTAATGTCTATCAGTGTATGTATACATCTTTCCTTTCCCCCCCATTAGCGCTTTTGTCCCGTTTTTATCGGGGTACGCTTTGACCATGATCCTGGAATTGGCGAATCTGGTTATTACATTGAAGCGACTGCCATCTGACCTTCGTAACCCTTACATAAAATAAATAAATAAATTTGAAGAGAAATATAAAATACGAAATAAAAACATCCTATTCAAATCTTAAATTTTTGGTTCATTGTGTTTAATACGTTCTAACCCAACCTAACCTATCCCAGTTCAATACATATTATGTATATGGCATATGGATATTTTTCATTTTATTGTAAATGCATACTTACGCAATATATAAATTTTTAAATTACATTATTTATGGATTAATTTATTCTACTTTTACACAGTTGGTTAGGCGTTTGGCTTCTGTGTGGGTGTTCTGTGTTCAATCCCTAGCAGAGGAGAAATTTATTTAAACTCATTTCTCACACAATTGTTGCTTTTCTGGACTGGAAACACTGATTAGTTGGAAGATATAACAATATATTGGCAATAAACCCGCCACTTGCGCAAGGTTCAAGGAAGTGTTAATTACTATTGTTTATTTATTTTGCTATTCATTGATTATAGCTATTAATTTTTCTTCATTGATTTGCTATGGAAAAATTACATCAACGTGTTATTGCGATTTCAATATAATGTTCATTTTTGTTCTACACATTAGAAAAAAGAATAGAGTAAAATAAGCTATGTAAAAATGTTGAAGGAGAAGAAAGAGTTTTCTTATTCATGTAACGAGGAGTTTAGTTTTGGTCACAACCCACTGGTTTAAACAGTGTTGACAGAGGTATTTAGGATGTAATTTTTTAGAGGTTTATAATATGTATTAGTCCTTTGTGCAAATTTGGTTTTAGGTATATTTGTGAAGGCATGTTGTAGTTGCGTGCATGTGCTCGTCTTCAAAGAATTGTTTTCAATTTTAATTTATTATCAAATCTTGCTGTGACGATAAACGAAAGAGTTTCATTACCCACTCATTTTGCTTTAACCTTGGATGTGCGAAATTTAGTTCATAGACCGGATAAAAATATGTACCTTGGTATGCTCAATACTGAAGTTGAGATAAATAATTGTCCTGTCTGTGGACTGAGGCGAGAATGAAGATCTGAAAATAATGTGCAATATAAATCATGCCGCGACACTCCGCACACAATCATTATAACGCAGATAAAAATACTAACTCAACTATGTAAATATAAATAACATAAAATATCCGAATCATGATTCACTCGTTCATTTTCAGCCACTTTCATTAAAAAAACTCTTGAAATTTTCAATTTCGTTCAAAGTAACGAATCGTTCAGTCTAATGACAATTTATTGTGCTTTCACTATAATAACTACTTTCGTGTTTTTTGTGTTGGTAAGCTTGCAATTTGGCGAACTTAGTTTTATAGAGTTGCTAACATTTTAAATATTTCGATAACACTCTGTTGAAATGTACGGAGCTTTTATAAATAAATTTAAAAATCATTTTACTGTGACGAATACTACAGACATTATTGATCCGATTCTGCGTTACAACATAATATTATTATGTTGTCAGGCAATGTTTAATTTCTTTTATTAGGGGGGCATGTCAGGTTCAATCGGCGAAATCAAAACCCTCGTGATTACCCATATCACGGATATATGTAATTATTGTATGGAGTTCTATAATATCTTTAGATGTCATAGAACTCCATACGATAATTATATCCATGATATGGGTAATCACTAGGGTTTTGATTTCGCCGGTCGAACCAGATTTGCCCTCCTGACACTAAAAATCACAAAAGGAGTTATTATAATGAATAAATGAGTTATTTATTTATTATTTATTTATTTATTTATTTATTTATTTATTTATTTATTTATTTATTTATTTATTTATTTATTTATTTATTTATTTATTTATTTATTTATTTATTTATTTATTTATTTATTTATTTATTTTTATTTATTTATTTACTTATTTATTTATTTATAATTTTTTTTACTTAGAATTCATTTATTGATTTATTTATTTATTTACTTATTTATTTATTTATTTATTTATTAATTTACTTAAATTTATTTATTTATTATTTATTTATTTATTGATTTATTTATTTATTTACTTATTTATTTATTTATTTATTTATTATTTATTTATTTATTTATTTATTAGGTATTTTATTTATTTCTTTATTTATTTATTTATTTATTTATTTTATTTTATTTTATTTTATTTTATTTTATTTTATTTTATTTTATTTTATTTTATTTTATTTTATTTTATTTTATTTTATTTTATTTTATTTTATTTTATTTTATTTTATTTTATTTTATTTTATTTTATTTCATTTCATTTCATTTCATTTCATTTTATTTTATTTTATTTTATTTTATTTTATTTTATTTTATTTTATTTTATTTTATTTTATTTTATTTTATTTTATTTTATTTTATTTTATTTTATTTTATTTTATTTTATTTTATTTTATTTTATTTTATTTTATTTTATTTTATTTTATTTTATTTTATTTTATTTTATTTTATTTTATTTTATTTTATTTTATTTTATTTTATTTTATTTTATTTTATTTTATTTTATTTTATTTTATTTTATTTTATTTTATTTTATTTTATTTTATTTTATTTTATTTTATTTTATTTTATTTTATTTTATTTTATTTTATTTTATTTTATTTTATTTTATTTTATTTTATTTTATTTTATTTTATTTTATTTTATTTATTTTATTTTATACAAAGTATACAAACAATAACTGGACAAAATATACTGGTGATACAAATATAAAAAAAAAATTAGCATGCCCAGCATCACTTACATGTATACATTATTACCATTTATATATTTATGTAGTGTAGGAGAAAAAAAGAAAACAGTAATAATCAGATATGTGACATGTGAGTGGGGAGTGTGTGTGTGTGTGTGGGTGTGTGTGGGAGTGTATGAGGATGTGTGTGAACCTTTATGTGATGATTATTTATTTATTTATTTATTTATTTATTTTTTTTTTTATTTATTTGTTTATATTTCTGTTTCATCACAAACGTTTTTACTACTACTTATTATAATTTTCATTCCCTCGTACATTCCCTAACCTAAACATAAATGCTTGTGCTATTGGTGAAGGAAATCGGTCGTGGCAGGATTCGAACTCGCTACCACTGGATAACTAACCCAGCGCAATAACCGCTGTGCTACCCATCTAAAAAAAAATAATAACTTTTATCAGGTTCCGAATATGTAATCACAATTTTACAATAACACGATTATAATTAGTTAGAAGGTTCATTATTTATTTTTTATGAAAAAAAATGTACTTATCGATTTGTTTTTAGTAAAAAAAAGTCAAATAACTTGTTTACGTGACCTTCAGGTATATTTTTCTATAAAACAAACTCGTGTTAACCCATTGTAAACGGAGGAAAATGACATGGAACAGGTGGCATATTTTAATGATATATTTTTATTTGATGTCTTTTATAGCGACATAAATATTATTTATATCAAACGGAATGAGGAAAATTTAAATAATTATAGAGAATGAAATGAATCTAATGAAAATGTTTTGCGAAAATGTCGGAAAGAGACAAGATATATATTACAAAAAACTGTCATTATTTTAATGACGGTTTGTTTGTATAACAAATTTCGTCATGTCGGCGTATTTTACCGCGAAATAGACAGTATATATATTTTTTTAATATTTATTTGTAAGAAGAAACGTTTTGAATTATGAAAAATTAAATCAATCTATGATAGTTCTAAAAAAACCGCCAATTTACAGAGCCCAAATTTTCAGAATATATAGATAGTTATAGGCCTACTTAACTTTTATACTCAGAATTTAGATTTTTTGTTTCAGTCAGTCAGGGGTTATCTACTTTTGAAATTTTACTTTATTTTTCCACATATCTCGAAAACCATATAAGCTACATAGAACCCTGAAAATTGGTATAAATATAGACAAATACAAAATCTCAAATTAATTTTTTCAATAAAATTCCAGAGTTTTTTAAACATTTTTTATAAAGAAAAACATTTTTTATGATACATTTATGTGTTTGACTGCCCATATTTCCAAAGTTTTTAAAAATATCGAAAAAAGCCGAAACATCCCAGTTAGATAATTTAATTTCTACATCTCATTTTTTTGTTAACAGTTTTTATAAAAATTGAATTTAGTGATGACATTGCTTCATAATTTGTATGGCAGTCGCCTATACACAATATGCAAGAAGACTTAATAGTTTGATACTTAATCTCCAAACATACATACATACCATCATACTGTTTTCATATTCCGGGTAGGAAAAAAAGACTTACCTCCATTCTGTCCTATCTTGACATACATATTTACATGGTGTTGTATAGAAAACTAAATATCTTAAAATATTCAATAATTTGGATTTATGAGTTTATAGTTTGGTTCTTATTCTTCAACTATACCTACATACTATCGCTATCGACAGTTGGATCTCATGTGTTACATGCACCCTAGTTTTATACAAGTGGAGCGGAATAGTCAAAATTCCCTTGGTTAAAGATTCCGGTAAAAAGCGAAATCGGTCGAGGTTGTATTCAAAACCCATTCAATTGTATAACGATAATTATTGGATGTACCTAGTTCTAATTAAGTAAACATCATATTGTTCTGCTAATGACCCATCAATTCACTTAATCTTATGCTATAATGTGTACATCACATATTCATCTCCCATCTAATGTCAAGGTCAATTGATATAAATATTATGAAGGTACCTACACGGAAAATAATATTCTATTAAGCACAAATACACCTTAAATATAGTAGGTACTCTAGGTAAAAATGTATTGACTAGTTAATAGCGAGTAAACACAAACTAATTAGTTTTGTAAAATTGTAGCCATTAAAGATTGGAACGAATCCGACACAAATATTTTGGTCCAATAAAATTCTCGCGTACGTCACATGACAAAATGGCGCACATTCTTTTTTTAAAATAATTCGCGAATAGTCCAAGACGTTCGCCCAGTGCCGCTAAACTCGACAGCGGCGATTTTGGCGAGACTTAATCAAAATATAGTATGAAAAAGACGCGGCAAATTAAACTGTCGTTAACCACTTAATAACCTGAGTTTAGTTATCTTGGTTCACTTGATTCATATGCCCACAATAAAATAGGATGTACCTAACGTCAACGTGTTGTGGAATCGATGTTTGAATGTTTTCCATGTTTTCAAAACGTAACTTTAAATAATTATAGGTATAACGTATTGTTTAGATAGGTAACTCTTAAACTATGATAGGTGGGTTTATAGAGATTTATAATTAAAATCATAAAAGAGGGACAGAAACATGGTATCGTATTAAAACCATGTCATGAGTCAAATCAAAGATCCTCCAATTGAGTCTACAGTAGCCAGAATGAATCATATTTTCTATAACAAATAGAAAACGAGTGGGTTGTGGGCAACATTTTTTCTTCTAGAACGGTTGACAATCTCGTAATGTCTTTTAAAGCACCTACATTTCTATTAGATTCCTAAAAAAATATTAGTTTTCCCGAGGACAAAAATTTTCATAATACACCATTCACACAAAAACTCATAGTATACACTCTCTACATGATAGCGGTTGAGAAATTTATGTAAAAAAATCTATAAAAATAGAAGATCATGTATTGTTAAAAAAAAATAAAAGGATTTGTGTCATGAATGCGGTGTTTGGTTCTCTCTACTAACCCCACGAGGAAGATGATTTTTTTTCTTTATCGTAACAAAAATTCAAACAAAAAAATAAAATATCGATTTTCCAAACCGTGAGAGAATTTTTAAAGTTTAAACAGATGAAATCATGGAGAAAAAATGAACCGTTGTTTATGGAAAACTAATAAGCTCTAAGTTAATGTACCTACTTCTCATATATGGTATTAATATTAAGTTCATCGACCTTTTAGTTTGGGCTGTACAGAGGACAAAATTTCATATTTGTGTACGAGATATGGTTTACGGCGTACACACAAAAACATCACGACTCTCACTCTATACATGATACCCATTGAGAAATTGATGTAAAATAATATGCTAAAAAACATGTGAATTGATGAGTCTCCACTATTCAATATTAGTTGAGAGTAAAAATTATACAATCACGTAAAATTTTCGCCAAACATCTTGGACGAGCCTCCGGTTTTTTTGCTTTTTGCTTCGTAACGTGCAAATCGCCCCCCTTCTCGGCTAAAAGTTCAAGTTATTTGGTGACAACTATACCTGCTTCTTCTTCTTCGATGGCGCTACAGCCCAAATCGAGCCTTGGCCTCCGTTAACTTTCGCCTCCATCCAATCCTGTCCTCTGCTGCCACTTTCCAGCTCCTCTCTTGGAGAAGCTGAGCCGCATCCTTTTTGACCTCATCTTCCCACCGCAGCCTTGGTCTTCCTACCCTTCTTCTCCCACCTGGGTGTCCAGTCTTGATTCGTTTCGGCACCCGTGAGGTTGGCATTCGTTGTACATGTCTATACCTGCTACACTTTTATAACTTAAATTATATTTTTGATAATATTAAAAAGTGACATAATTCTCTAGGTCATTTTCCATTTAGAATTACAAAAGAATTATTATTGGTTAATTATCTTCCAACATTTCATTTTAAACATAATCGTCTTATGTCTTCAACAGTAACACTCAAAATACAATAAAACATTCAATGATATTGACGTGTTTCATATAAAATACAAACCATGATATTATATCTGAATATTATGTTCCCCGTAACGCAGATTTTTACTCTCCACACTGTGGAATGGTGGAATCATGATTTCACATTTTTTAAGCGTATTTTTTACATCAATTTCTCAGCGGGTATAATGTAGAGTGCACACTGCGTTCGGCGTACGGAATTAAGTTTTCCATAGATATCAGTGAATTTCTTCTTTATGATATCTTCTGACCAAATTTTTAAAATGCTCTCACGGTCTAGATAATCGAGGTATTTTTATACTGTTTGAAATTTTGATACAATAAAAATACAATCATCAAAAATGCATCAAGGATTATCAAAATGTAAAGAAAAAATCTATGGTCTGCAATATCAATGCGAAATAAATTTAATATTTGTATGAAAAATGTATATTATATTTTATTTTATTTCATTTCATTTTTAGAGTACAATAGCTTCTGTATGGTATTTTTAGAGTACAATAGCTTCAAGTAAAATAGCTTCTGTATGGGAAATTTGAGTGATCAACTTCATATTGATATTGTATGTTTCTCTATAGATAAGTGTATTTCTTTTACTCTCCACTTCTATCTTCCCCAAGGGGTAGCTTGTGAAAACAGTACACCGCATTCTTCTATCTTGACACATACATCGCTTCATCAACATTGATACACTGTCTCATTCATGCTCATCTTGCTTGTAATGCAATTTTACTTAAAATTTCTCAACAGGTGGAAAATATATAAGTACTATGTTTTTCGTGACAATTTTTTTGTGTGTATTGTGTATTGTGAAAACATTTGTCCTCTGGTAATCTTATATTTGTTTAAGAATCTAATAGAAATGTACTTCATAAAAATGCATTATATGTCAAACTTTCACGAAGAAAAATGAACACTTACTATGGTGTGGAGAGTTTAGTGTTGGCTACAACTCACTCGTTTTTTCATATCGTTTACACATGATGAAATTCCTTACGTAAGTTTTGAAAGATTGTGCAGTGCATCTTGATTCTTCAATTTACTTTAGGTACTATATTCAATTTATTACGATTTGTTTTCCTGTATAATTATTGTATTTATTTCGTCTCGCTTACTTTATTGTTTTATTAGTTTTTTGTTATTTCCTATATCAACTTAGTTTTGTTTATTTTATTTGTAAATATTTTTTGTACCAAGCATTAAATATGTAATATTTCACGTGTAAATTCCTTATTGGAATTCATTTGTGTAGAGGAAAGTAACCAAATATGGAATAGTATGCTAATATGGAATACCGGCATTTCTCCTAAATGAATACACTTAGATGCAAATAACAGCGATCATCTTACATATATCTTTCAATCACTATACGCATGTACAGGTTTCATCATGTCAGTCGAGCGAGTGGTGTATCCGCTATAAGACGTTTTTGTTTTGTCGCTGTCAGAAAACTTTTTATGATATGTAAAAAATTAATTATTTTACGTAATGTAATTGTAAATAGTATAGCGTTTATTACATCTATGCATTGTATAAATGTTTGTTTAAAAGTTTTAGAGGTTTTTTATTGTCTTATTTTGTCTAGTTTAAAAATATGCAAAAAAGTTTAAATGAGTTAAAAATGCCAAATATGGACAGTCCGTGGGGTCCAAATATGGACTATTCCATATTTGGTGTTTCCCTATATTTTCAGCTCAGTACCAGATAAAAAAAAGAAAAATATTTAATAGGAGAAGAAAGGCATCTGTTGCAGCAATAATTACGTCATCACCTTACAAAAATGATATCATAGATAAACGTAAGAAAAAAGGTGAAAAAGAATGTAAATTGACAAAGGCAAAGAATAAAAAACAAAACGAAAAGAAAGGCAAACTACCAAAAGAAAAAACCAACGATAAGAATAATCCATCTGATTCAGATGATGACGAAATGATACAGTTTGACACAGACAGTGAGCCCGATACCTTAATAGGACATGAAACTCCTGACTCAGAAGATGCGGAGTGTATGTTCTGTTATAGGTTGTTTTCTGAAGATACTTGAGGAGAAACCTGGATCAAATGCCTCATGTGCGGACTCTGGGCACATAATGATTGCGCTGGTGCAGAGTTCGACACCTGGATTTGCGATTATTGCAAGTAGTTTCAGTTTATTTTTATATTTGACCAAAGTTCCTAAAGTATCTCATAGAAGTTAAGTTTGATTTTGTATAGTTTTTGTAGTGTTCCATATTTGGGTACCTATTCCATAATTAGATACCTTTATGTTGATTTTGTTTTTGAGAATTTATATTAATTTTAATTAATAAATATAATACAAGACTGTTACTACTTGAAGTGCAAATATATGACTGATTGTAATTACGATTAAAAGTTTTTGATTTTTCATATTTGTTTTTTTTTATGCGTAAAAACAAAATGGTATTCCATATTTGGTTACTTTCCTCTATATTTAATACATTCGTTGAGTTAAGCAAATAAAAATAATAAAAAATATAATAAGTTTTAAGTAGTTTTATTATTGTATGGTTTTAAGGAACGGATAAATGATGAAATGTTTTAAAAAAATAGAAGTAATGTTTTAGTGAATAACACGGTTTTTATATTAGGTATTTGAAATATTATTTTGCAAAACTCATATGTAAGTTCACAGAATGTGCGTAAACCTTCATCTCGCAAATCTTAGGAGACATGAAAGGTGACAGTTTTTATATGTGTAAGACGTCTTTTGGTGTATTTTGTATGAAATCGAAAGGTGGTTTGGTTATGCCAAACCACTGGGTCCATTTATAGCCGTCAGCGTCATCCAACTCCGGGCCGATGACATCTCACGTAGTTCTTCGGGAGTATGTAATAACTGTTATGTCGAATAGTAGCGTCACTCGTGGTCGACCGTCATCGGCTGTATATCTTCGTACAAACAGTGACACGGTCACAACACGATGTTATAACAGCATGTAAGCAAACGGGATACATGCTTTTATATATTTTTAGAATTCATTCCAAGTTGGTGCCAAAATATCCACCAGCCACGATGTAGTACATATCTATGGGACTAAAAATTGTTTTATTTGTGACAGTCTTTGGAAGAAGATGGAATCTATATTATAAATTTAAATGTATCTATGTACCTATGTATGTATGTATGTATGCTATACGCTCCTAAACCGTTCACCCGATTGCAATGAAACTTTAGTGAATTGTCGAGCGAATGCCCGGATGGTTTTTGGATTAAAAATTTTTTCTTCTTCTTCTTCATCGATTATTATATCATTTTACCTGTGAAGGTGGACTTACCTGGGAGAAGAAGGCCCAATTTTCCTTCCATCTCTTCGGAGATTTCTAGATTTAAACATTTTTCTTATTTTTACCTTTTTACCCTATGAAGGTGGAGTATCCTGGGAAAAGAAGTCCCAAATGTCCTTTCATCTCATCGCAGGTCTTCCAGGATGGTTCTGAATTTAAACTTTTTACTGAAAGGTCTGAAGGGACGGGAGGTACTTAAGGGCCTGAAGGGACAGGAGGTACTGAAGGAACAGGAGGTACTGAAGGGTCTGAAGCGATGGGTGGTAATGAAGGACCATTTTTAATTATACAGGCAATACGAAGTTTGCCGGGGGTTCACTAGTAAATTATATTTATAAGGAGAACCAGGAAATGAAGAAGTTATATTACTTACAATCTGTGATCGGCTGTTCACACAACGTCCTCCGATAATGCCCTTTCATTGTCATTCCCTGTCAATCTAAATTTTAAAACTTCTATATATAAATGTTATGTGCTATTATTTCATTGTTTGAAAATAATGAAAAAACACCATCGCCATTTATTGAAAAATGGGTTCGTAAACAGTGAAATGCACTATTATTTCAAATGCTGTCGCATTGATGCCTCCCTTGAATCGGGCCAGAATTATTAATTCATTTTTAGCTTACTTAAATAGGTACTTGTATCAATGTGTATGTACATAAGTAGTATATTTTATGAACGCGATTCAATTTATTTTATAAGTGTATAATGTCAGATGTAATAAATGACAGATCTTTTGAAAAGAGGAGGTATAGAAGTTTGAGAGAGAGTACGGATATAGAGCGTGTAAAGGTGCTGTTTATTTTTTACTATGATATTACATAAATACGATGATATTAAGTAGGTAAGTAAATTTAACATAATATTTAACTTTCTTCCACTATATAAAATGCGCATTATACAATATATCCATTCTATAAAATTATAATATTAAAAGAGTAAATAACACAATATTGGACGTTCATCCATTATATAATATACACGCTTGACCATTGATGCGTTTCACTCAAAGACCATTTAAAGAATGGTCAATGGTCAATCGTATATTATATAGTGGAAGAACGTTAAACATTGTGTTATTTATTCATCTTCTTCGATGGCGCTACAGCCCAAATCGAGCCTTGGCCTCCTTCAGCAAACGCCTCCAACGTCCCCTGTCACCAGTTGCCGTCCTCCAGTCGGACACCTGGAGAAGCTGTTCTGCATCCCTCCTCACACTATCCTCCCACCTCAGCCATAGTCTTACCATATGTCCATATAGAATCCTTCTGGGGACCCGTCTTTCCGGCATTCTTTGTACATGGCCCGCCCATCTCAGTCTAAGTAACCTTATATGGGTTGAGATACACGGGGCCTGATAAATGGAGTACCTACAATTATTTTACTCATTTAATATTATTATTAAAAATGAAATTCCACCACAAATTAACTGTCTAAAAATTAGAAATTATTATGAATTAGTTGGACCATGCACATAAAATATTGAGTTACTATTTTTTTAATAACTTTAAAACGATTATATTTATCCTTGCGTAGTGCGGGTATATTTAGATGATAGTACAATAAATATACAAATTATGTGTAGTTTAGAGTGTATTAAGAATAGATAGTTAAATAATATTATAGGTGGGTATGTATGTACCTAACTACACGAGACACGAAGCCGCAATCTGTTTAGCAGCTGTCTATTTACGTCAAGCTATTTTCACATACCAACCGACCGACGCACACACTACTTTATACTTACATTGTTAAAATGACTTACAATACACTTTTTAACTAACATTTTCTTACACCCGCCTACCGCCGCGCGCCGTGGCATAGTAGTAAATTGTTTGATTTCTGTACCGGCGGCCTTGGATCTGCTCCTAGCAATTCAAAATATTTTTTACACAACAAAATCGCCACATCCACACAGAAATCGGGAAACTAGAATTTATTTATTTAAATAGATCTATATAATTACAAACAATTATTTTTATTTTACATATTATAGTTAACACATTTTTTTCTTTTCCAATAAAAGTCTGTTTTATGTCCTTCGGCATGCTTTCATATAATTTAAGCCCATTATAATAATTTTATTTAGCGTTTGACCGCATATATCACAACTTCAAAATAGTTAAAATATAAAGTTTGCCATTCTTAAGGTAAACTAATGTTGCGCAGGGTTAAATTTCCTGCTTGTCAAATATGAATGTCCAGGTTCTTAATATAGTTTATTGCTTCGTCGGTGAGTGCGAAAAAGCCTGTTTGGTCGCCACTATACAGGCTGTATAATAAATTATTAAATTGTTATTATTCGCTATATAAATTATTATGATAATATTCATTTATATATCGCCGTTTAGTGATATAATATCACCCCGAGGGCATAATTTTATTTTAAATTACTTCTTGGGCAACAAACAGGTACTATGTCAAATATTAATTGAACACGTAACCAATAACTAGCTTCCACATTCTGAAGACTAACGATATCAATCGTCTAAAAACTGTGTCTCTAGCGGGAATCGAACCCGGGACCTTTGGATCAGCAGTCAGATACCTAATCAACTGAGCCACGAAGGCCGACATTAGAGAATTCTGCGTTAATACTTTATTTCGTTTGTCTAATCTAATATCTTCTCTGTTTCTTGTGTCATATTCGTGATATTCTTTATTTGAAATAATTTTGGTTTTGAGATTTTTTATATAATGCCATGAAGTATTTTATGCATAAAAATTAAAACATGGAAGCATATTTTTGTTTGACAGACAAAATGTTTAAGTAGATCATTTAACATTTTATGTATATTTATATAAAATGACTTAAAAATAAGTAAAAACACAATATTTTTAACTTTTTTCGACTAATTTAAAAATGTTGACGTTTAACAAACTAATTTAAAAGCGGAGAAGAGTACTTGTCCCACGTTGGGACGCGAAATTGATATCTAGAGAAAGGCAGAGAAGAGTACTTGCCCCACGTTGGACGCCAATTGATATCTAGAGAAGGCGGAGAAAAATACTCGTCCCACGTTGGGACGCGAAATTGATATCAAGAGAAGGCGGAGAAAAATACTAGTCCCACGTTGGGACGCGAGACTGATATAAGGAGGCTGGGAAGAAATATATTGGTCCCATGTTGGGACGCGAAATTGATAACTAAAGAAGCTGAAAAACATAATAAAAATAAACATTAAACTCTGCCCTTGAAAATAAAAATCAAATAAAACATAATCGGCTGCGATGTGCCTGAAAAGACAAATACATACAAATACAGGCATGGAAAAAAAATATATACATAACTGGAAAGATCTTACCAAACTGCTGCTCTCGTTACGAGGCTGTAGAGGAAACACTTACACTACATATCACTTTTTATTAATTAAAAAAATAACTTAAAACTAGCTTAAATTCACCCCTCGTTGGTTATATGGACCTGAAAAGAACTTAATCACTACTTTATACAATTAAAAAAAAAAGAGAGAGAGCGTTTAGAGCGTTTCGCTCAAAGAGCATCTACTGAATGGTAAATTCAGTAGATGCTCTTTGAGCGAAACGCGTCGTTGGTCAATATTTTTAAATGAGTGGAAAAAAGATAAAAAAATTGTGTTTTCACTTATTTTTAAGTAATTTTATACCTATAATTGACAATGGAATTCCATCAAGAATTAACAGTCAAAAAATTTGAAGTAAGTAGGTATGTATCTTTGTTCTTCTATTACAATTAAAAAACAATTTAATACTGTATAAATACCAAAGTCATCAGGAACAATCATAGTCCCAAAATGATTCACGAAAGCGAATAAATTATAGGGAAGATACAAAATAATATAAGATCGTGTTGATGCATTAATAAATATGACGCTAAAGTCAAAGATCTGGGGGGGGGGCAAGTCTGGTCAACCGTCGAAATCAAAACCCTCATGATTACCCATATCATGGATATAAATATCATATGGAGTTCTTTAATATCCTAACATAGTATAGAACTCCATATGATAATTATATCCATGATATGGGTAATCATGGATGGTTTTGATTTCGACGGTTGACCAGACTTGCCCCCAGGAGATGAAAGTGTGGCTTTTGATTGTTTATGTCTCTTCAAGAGGAACATCGTAATGGTATAAATGTATTTGGAAAATATAGAGCATAGAACTATTATAATTTGCCATAGGCGCATTCTTAAATACGGGCACTATCTCTAGAAATATGGACAGCGAACTCTTCGTCAGCCAGATATATATCACATACCCAGCCGACATAATTATCACATGCTTGTCGAATCTAGACTGAAATCACGGCGATGAAAAATTTTATTAACACATGTCTTAAATGCAAGCCCAAAACCATGGCCGCTCATAATTTATTAATTTGTTAGAAAAAAAAGCGGTTTAATTGGCTATTTTATTTTTTTAAAGCTCAAAATAAATGAATAAACAAACATTGATTTGCTTAGAAATTGTATTCGAAACAAAATGTATTAATTTAACAATAATTGATCCCATATCAATGTGTTGTTGATTGCAGGCATTTGATCATGACAAACAAATTGAATGATATTTTTCAATTGAGATGCATCAAACAAAAAAAAAAATATCTATTCGTATATGTTATATGAGTGTAGATGAATATGTATATTGGAATTCATTTATAATGCACTTGTTTGTCGTTTAAGCTCTGTCAACGTTATATGTATTATCAACGTATAGAATAAACAATTAGATGCAGTTCCTAAGCCTATTCAGCCATCGATTGATATATAAACTTATTATTTATGTGCAATTGATAGACGGAATAGACCTTGATAGTCAGAAACAAGATCAATACAGCTAATTTATAAAAATAAACCGGTATATGCATACATATCTTACTCGATACTGGTAGAAATAGCCATTTGAATATATAAAACGCTAATTTTCATTTGACCTATCTAAACCGTCATATCGTGATTACGTATATTCTTGTTTTGCGACTAAAGGTGATTTATCATTCCTTGGCCGTCTTCAATACAAAGGTGCTATACCATTAAAACCAAACCATTAAAAATGCCGAAAAAAGTTCCAAGTAAGGTCACACAAGAGAATGATGAAAAATTTGTTTGTATCTTTTGTTTTCTGATATTTCAACCACGTTCTTTTAAAAGAAAATCTTTTATTTTTATTTTATTTTACAAAGGACAGCACACAGTACCTACCTACATACATACAATAATTAAAAGGAAATAAGCAGAAACACAAATAAGACATGTATCTCTTACGTACTATACCTAATATCAACAGAAGACAATAAAAAAGGGTGAATTAGTGTGGGTGCGCGCATGAGAGAGAGACAATAACAATATGTATGTGTGTGTGTGAAAGAGAGATATAGAAAGAGTGTGAGTGTGGGGGTGGGTGGGTGTGTATGTGTTTGCGTGTGTTTGAGAGTGGGCGTGCATGTGTGTGTGTGTGTGTGTGTGTGTGTGTGTAAATGATAGACGATCATATATTGACCGATTCATAAGTTGAGAAGAAAAAGAAAATATATTGCTGAGGGTGGTTGTATAAAATAATATTTATAAGTACCTAGTTGTTTGGTATTATGTCACGATGTTAGATGTAACTTTGTTTTTGAATGTCATAATGTGAATCAAAAAATATATCTAAGTCGGCATTTTTTTCATACGAGTTGGATAAGTTTATCATTCTGTTAATCAGAGCGTTTTTTGGAAGCATTTGTTTAGTAATTTTTGGAGAAAAAAGTGACGCATGTCTTATCCGGCGAGTACCTAGATGCATTGAATTTAGTAGTGGTAAGAATTTCATGGCATTTTATGTTTCTATTTAGTATGCTATGAAGGAACATAAGGTCTTAAATTGTGCGTCGCGTGGTCAAAGATGTTATGTATTCATCTTCAGCTTAAATAGATTCTTACAATATTATTTTTATTTATTCTTTCGTAAATTATCTCTCCACCGCTAGATGTAGGTTTCTTCTAACTTTCTCTTTTATCAAATCTTCTTTAGGCTTTTCGTTCCCATCTACTACTAGCGATGTGGACAGTATAATCGGCGCATCTTTACTGAGGCCTGTCTATTTCCCTTTTAATATCCCATGGTTTCCATTTAAGAACTCATCCAATTCTGTCAATTCTTTGTCTGGTAATATGACCTGCCCGTGATAGTTTCCAGCTAACTGCGCGGACCATACATAAACCAAAATGCACTCAAAGATCCGTGGAAAGGCAAATGCTAGGTCTAAGAGACAGAATGAGAAATGAGGAAATCAGACGCCAGACAAAAATTTTCGACATCATAGATTGAGTTGCAGTAGTTAAATAGCAATGAGCGGGTCATGTTGCCAGACAGGGAATGGACAGATGGGCACCCAGAATTGTGAAATGGGACTATGTGATATGATATGGCCTCAGATAAGATGGGCCGATGATATTTTCCCCGTCGCTGGAAGGAGATGGGTCCAAAAATCCCAAAAATACATAAAGAACTAAGAAGAATCCTACATCCAGTTGTGGAGAGATGGCTGAAGTAGAAGATGATCTGCCTATTTCTATTTAAGTTTGGTAATTCGATCTATCAGATTGTCGTCTTACAATTCTTACAATACAAATCAATAAATATAGTTTTATGAGAAAATTAAGAACGCATCTAGAGATACTTGATTGTGTGAAATCAAGAAAGCTGCAATACTTGGTCAAGTGATAACAGCAGAGAAGTACCATTTTCTACAACTATTTATCCAGGGAAGAATACATGAGTTGAGAGGACCACGGTGTCGAACAATTTCTTTGGACTACTACACAATTGAGGGCCGCAGTAAACAAGGTAGAGATAGTTCTGATGATTGCCATCCTTCGCACAGAAGACTGCAAAAAAATATGAAAATAATGAAAAATACAAAATTTCATTAAATTATAAGCTAATAAACAACCAACAATGGGCAAGCCAAAACATATGAACGATTCAAGATTTACATAAATCAGTAAGCAGAAAAAAAACTCGATCAAAACAAGAAATAAGAAGCAACAGAAGAAATAAAAACATCAGATTTAACAACAACAAAAATAGGTATTGAGTGTTGATGATTGATTTTTTTTTGGAATTACTAAAAAAGGTACCTAAATTTTTATTTTCCTGTATTTGTAGAGCTAGACTAGAAATTAGTTGTGGCTATGATTTTAATTTATTTCTGGAAATTTTCTGTCTTGAAATTGCCGTGATCTAAAAAAACATCGAAACATTGAAAAAAACTTAATCATTTTTGATTTTTGACTACCTTTAACGAGGATTTAAACGTTGATTGGTGGTTTTTGAACAAACAGTTTAAAACTCACCCAATAACAAGTTGCAACATTCTGCTGACTTACGATATTAATCGTCTCACAGATCCAGACTAAAAACACAATTAAAAACTGTGTCTCTATCGGGAATCGAACCCGGGACCTTTGGATCAGCAGTCAGATACCAAACCAACTGAGCCACGAAGGCCGTTTTGAAAACCATTGCTCAGTTATTAAATATAAGTGATACAGCCTTTGAAAAGTACCAAATTATATTTGACCTGGGGGGCAAGTCTGGTTCAACCAGCGAAATCAAAACTCTCACGATTACCCATATCGTGGATATAATCACGAGGGTTTTGATTTCGCCGGTTGGACCAGACTTGCCCCACTGGATGATTTTGGGGTCATACTTCATCTATTTTTATAATTTTCAGTTTCTACATCGTCTGTTTCGATATAACACATGAATTTAAATTACCTTCAAGTTATTTATATATTATATCATATTATTAGGACAGTATTATTTTTGAATAATGACAAATCGTTAACTTTAAAAAAAAAGGTTGAAATAATTTCTTCCTCGTTGTACCATATGAATGTTTTAGTTTTGTGTATGTATGTGTGTGAAGTTTTGTGTATCTTTTTATGAATTGTAACTTAATTTTTTATTTATGTAAATGTAAATAATCAATTATTCTGAACTCTGATGTTTTGTGTACCTTATAATATAAACTGTAGACGTTTTCTCTCTTATGTAAGTTGTTAATATTAAGTTTTCTGAACTCCTCCCCGAAGCACAAGGTTTCCTTCTTTTCGGGGATTATTTCAAATTTTATTTGTCATATTTCTATGTATACTTTGATATATCTCGTATCCTGTTATCACTTTCATATTAATAAATTTACTTTTCTTGACTGTCTTTAAATTACAATAATTGTGGACTAAATAAGTAATAATATCGTAGGCACGCAGTGTTTATGTTATAATTTATTGTTCTATGATACCAATTGAGTAGGAATTATCCTCAAAGTGTATTATTAAGAAAATAACACAGTAATTATACATTTGTCTAGAAATTACTGCAGGTATAATAATTGTATGAAATAAAGAGTTGTTTAGTGAACATGATAAGAAGTTTACATATATCACATGAAATACTGTCAAAGTAGAATAATGGGAACACTATGACTATGAATGCTCCAACATTTCAACACCTCGCCACCTGTGCATGGTGCAAGGACGTGTTTATCTTATTATTATTACTATTATTGCTCCAAAATTGATGTCTTCAACATTAGGGGAGATTAAGAAAATAATATCTATTTTTAAGAATAATGACGCGTTTTAAACACCCGAATATCTGAGTCAATTCGAATAACTGAAACAATTTTACCAGGTGTAAAATACGCAGGTAGTGTTTTTGTGTAGGTACCTTTATTAGATTGGATTTTGATGTTTATTTCAATTTTATATATTTATTACAAATTATAAAATAAAGCGTATTTTTTTTTCAAGGTTACATTACAAGGTTACTATTACATACGTACATACCATCGCGCCAACAGGGTAAGCAGAGTGATCAGAGCGCCATATTCCTCTATTTCAGCACACACTCCTGGCTTCCTTTATATCAATGCATCGTCTCATACATGCTCGTCGATCGTTCAAGCTCCTTGTGTTTCCTTCTATCAAAATATCATTTTTGGTGCGGCCCCTGCTATTCACTCCATCTCTTACACCCATGTATATTTTTTTAATCAATCGTTTATCGTTTACTTGCATTGAATGCTTTACTGAATTATCGTTTGAGACTTCATGTTTCTCAGCTTAGTTGGAAGAGATTGCCTTATGACAATAAACCCGCCTTTGCATATAAACATTTAAAGTTGAGCTGCACCGCCCCAAGTGAGATATTTTTAAGGACTATTTTGCCGAGTCATATTTTTTTATTTAATACTTTTTGGGTATCAAACGCTCTAGGGAATTTATCGGCTTATTTAATTGCCGCAAATTAACTATTTTGCACAACTTCATTGTGTAAAGCTATGTTTGTAATCTGCTTAGGAGAATATTTACTCGAATTTTATAAAGATCATTCTGCAGTCGGGCTGCTGTGTTATTGATTGGCAAATATGTATATTGATCTTGATAAGATTGATGGAATTGAAGGTAACTTTGTAGTTGTCCATGGTAACAAAAATAATGGTGCAAATACTTTGCTAAATACCACTTGATGACATTAAATTAGCTCTACTAGTTTCGGGAGAGCACTCCTCCCATCGACAGGTGTATTATAACTAGTTAAAGTTATAACACACCAGTCGATGGGAGGAGTGCTCTCGCGAAACTAGTAGTGCTAATTTGTACTCATCAACAAGGTATTCAACAAAATATTTGCACCATTATTATTGTAATATTGATCTTATTTTAAAAACAATATAATGACGTGGACTGTATCATGGTTTAAATGTTCTTATAAGTGAACATGATCTTATTTTTTTAAGAGAGAAACCATTCATAAAAATTTTGAATGTTACACATTATTGAAATTGCACTTATGCTAGATTAACTAACGCGAAAGACCTATGATTCTCAAATCTAAATATTTCACCTAAAAGCAGTAGCGGAATAGCTTATATAAGCCGAAAACATTGGCTTGCCTATAAATATTATAATGTGCAAAGTAATACAAAAAAAATATATAATAATATAATATAAACTTTCAAGAAAAAAATATTTTACTTATTCATTCAAGCCTAATGTTTTTTTGTTTCATTGCAAACATACTACAAGATTGGAAATTGAAACATTAAAACGATCCTTTTCAGTGCCAAAAAATTTAAATACTTATTATTTTGTCATGTGATTGAAATATTATATTTTTCATGGCCGCAGAAAAGATCAGCGATGAACTTATGCTAAAAAACTTTAAATATAAGACATTTCCCAATTTTCTTTCGGGGTTTGCATAGTCTGAAGGTTCTAGGCACGCCCCTGCTAAAAAGTACATAATTCATGAGTCGTAAAAAAATGGTTATCATCATCTGTGACTCCTCAGCCCAGTATGGGCTATGGCCTCCTCAAGGAATCGTCTCCATTGTACCCTGTCCATGGTCTTTTCTCGTCCATTCCGCAAAAAATGTTAAAACGTTGGCCCAAATAGGAAAAAAAAGCCTTTCTTCATACTTTAATTAGACTTTAAACTGAAATTGAGTCTCCGACGAAAAAGGCAAATTTCATTTTCGTTGATTTGATTATTATTCACTGTCGGCAGTTTAGTTCACAGTCGCTCAGACATGGTAATTAGACGAAAAGACGCGGAATGCTTCATTTTCAGAACAAATAATAAAGCTTCATGGCCGATTTTATACCGCCAACTCAATTAAATTATTCAGTTTCTTCTATTGTCTATATATAAATATTTACATCTTGGCCGTTCGCCATTTTCCACGACTATATATTCGCGATGAAAATTGATTTCGGACTGATGTTATGGCGAAACGGTGACTTATCGTAGATGATAATCTTGGTGCTCTTTTAATTTATGCTCTCCTAATACCTAATCTTTCTGTTCGTTCAGAGGATAATTTGATTACCTGGCAATGAAATTGTTTTTTTTTAGGATATAATGTAGAATTTCATGCGTATACTTTTCAAAATTAAAATTACTATTCAAAATTAAATTAGGTATATCGTTAATGTTAGGAAAATAACTTTGTGGCGACATTATAAATTATTTATAATATACAATTAACGTAGTTTACACTTAACTATGAGTACTAACTTCTACCGGTTTCAAAAACTTTAAATGTTTTCTAGCTTCTTCAGGAAGACTTACGTACTCTACGTAATACGTAAGTCTTCTTGAAGAAGAAAACATTTAAAGTTTTTGAAACCGGTTTTTGAAACAGTAGTACGTAAGTCTTCCTGAAGAAGAAAACATTTAAAGTTTTTGAAACCGGTAGAAGTTAGTACTCATAGTTAAGTGGTGTAAACTACGTTAAGTGTATATTATAATTAATTAAATTAGGTATTTTATATTCTGATTCGATAGTCAAATAAATTATTGAAAAGAACAATCAATTAACAGACAAATTGAATTGACTATCAAAAATTTAGTTGGTCCATAAATGACTTAAATCATTTGTATTTTTGAACTTGTCTATGCTTTGAATAATTCTATGGGGATTGTTTGATCTACTTTTACTTAACGCAGAACTTTATGCAAAGATAAAATACAAAGATAAAAAAACTCCATTTTAATTTATATACATGTTACATCGAAAACTCTGAGTGTTTTATTTAAAAAAAAGTAAAATAAATAAGTATTTATTAAATAAAAATTTTCAACCTTTTACCATTGTTCCATCATCGAGTAGAAATTTTCAATAAATAAACTTATGATCTAACTATTTTGTGAAAATAAATATCAAATTCCAATCCTTTGTGTTTATAGAACAAACTTAACTAACTAGACGTCAAAATTGATGTAAACATCAAAATACACTAGATGATTTTCATAATATTATGTACGTATAGGTAAATATTTACAACACATTATATTCTACCCATGCTCAGTTCAGTTGTGTAGATTAAAGATAAGGTCACCCTCATTACAGTATTGATACTTATATTTTTCAACAGTGACATGATGTGTAATTTAATATCAAGTTTTAAAAAGAATTTTCAATGATACCTACACCACCAAAAATGAAACTATTTCATCGCAGATAGATTTTTATAAATTGTTATTTTTAAAATAATATTCTTTTCTAATAAGCGATTGTTTTATTGTTTGATACACGCAAAAATATTATTTTTCCTGAAACAAAATTTTGATAAAAATTAAATACTCATCAAATTTTCAGAATACACGAGTACCAACCAAAGCAAACTTTTAATACTTTTAAGAAATAATCAACGAAATTAACAATATAATATAATCATTATCAACATCAACAATTATCTCACAAATCTCGCACTTGTTTTAATGCGAGATTGATCTTGCAAAATTTGTTGCACCGAGATCTCGGTTTACCGAAATTGTGTTCCCTAGTCATGCAAAACACAAATTATGTGTGCACTCTCTACATGATACTTGTTAAGAAATTGACGTAAAATATAATATTAATTCATTCATTCATACCATCACGGCACATCTCACAATGTGCGGTAACCTGCGACAGGTTTGCGGATGTATATACATTATTACCTTATAAAATGAAATAATAAGAAACATGCGTGTATTCCCACACATCAGTCTCGTCTCATATTGTAAGATATGTTATTTAGCCTCTTGTATTTACGGCACACCCGAAAACAATGGTAGGTAATAGAAAAGATTGGAAGCACTATTCTAAGTCTTTATGATATCATAATTCCAAACTGTTACATACCTACCAAGTCCTGGAGAATAAAAATGAAACAAAAATTTTCTCTCGAATTTACGAAAATCAGTACAATTCATTACAGCGTGTAATATTCAACTCGTTTTCATAGTTTGTGACTTTTTTTCGTATTATCGTGGGAGTCTTCAAGGTGATGAATGTACAGTACAAACAAATATATGTTGCTGGTGCCAAGTGAACCTATACAAGAGAATATCTTACATCATAAAGGCTACTAACCCGAATCTTGAAAATATTCATATACCTACTCGTACAAAAATTCTCGTACCAATAATATAATGTCGTGTAAAATCAAAACAAATCGTTTATGTTTCAAGGCCACCAAGATTAAATTAAAAAAAACTTTTAAAATAAAATAAACACTTCTGCCCCCAGCTACTAACGAAAATGGCGAGTTTATTACTAAGGGTCGTATTACAGGAGTTATTTAAGAATAATTTAAGAAAAAGTTGAGGTCTCGTAAGCAGTATTCTTTCAGTACGGGACCTTACCTTTTCTTACATTTTTCTCAAATAACTCTTGTAATAACACCCTAACTATTGTGATTTTTTAACTAACCAGTTCAGCAAGAATTGAGTGAGAAATAATTTTAAACGAGTTTCATTTCTGCTAAGAATCGGACCCAGGTTGTCGGCACAGAAGCCAAACGGCTTAACCCAATATGTCACAGCTGTAGACTTTTATTTGTATGACTTTAGCGACGTCAGAATATTAATTGAGTTAAAGTTTAATAATACCTACATACATCACGGCATATCCCACAATGTGGGATAACCAGCTACAGGTGCGCAATACCTTGTAAAAGGAAGCACGACATTTGCATGTATAAAATGGCCAGAATGGGTGGTAAACCTCCTCACTTTACTTTGTGAGATGTTTATTTGCCTATTTTATTTTCGATATCCGGGCTCTTATGGACTATAAAATAAGACCAAAGACGCATCCATATCCCCACACAGCGGTCTCGCCTCACCTAAAAAGAATGCAATATTTTGAATCAAATAGTTGACACGACATTCATTGACGGCAGTACGAAGTTCGCCGGGTCAGCTAGTATAGAGTGATAAAGAGTGATTTTTTTGTTTACTACGGAAGAGTATTAGAAATCACAAATTCTATTTACAGAAACATTGGTCACAGGAAACTCCTCGACAGACACTTGATGTTCAATCGTTCAATGTGGACCGAATGTGACAGAGTTGACAGAGAATTATATTTGCTTGCTTTTCCAAGTCCAAACCATTTAAAGCCATGTAATGTTAATCTTTATATACTAGTTGCATGTAAGACATGAGATCCAACTGTCGATAGCGATAGTATGTATAGTTTAAGAATAAGTACCTAACTATATACCCATAAATCCAAATTATTGAATATTTTAAGATATTTTGTTTTCTATACAACACATGTAGGTATGTTTGTCAAGATAAGACAGTGTGGAGGTCAGTCCTTTTTTCTACCCAGAGTATGAAAACAGCATGATGGTATGAATGTATGTTTGGAGATTAATTATCAAACTATTAAGTCTTCGTAGATATTGTGTATAGTGTATAGGCGACTGCCATACAAATTGTAAGAAGCGATGTCGTCAGTAAATTCAATTTTTATAAAAAAATTGAGGCGTAGGTACAAAATAAATATTTTATCAAAGGCAATATTTTTTATAGAAAATTAAATTATCTAGTGAGGGTGTTTCGGCTTTTTTCGATATTTTTAAAAACTTTGGAAATATAGGCAGTTAAACACATAAATTTATCATAAAAAAAATGTTCGAGAATTTCTGGAATTTTTTTGAAAGAACTAATTTGAGATATTATATTTGTCTATATTTATACCAATTTTCAGCGTTCTAGCTTTTGCGGTTTCTGAGACAAATAGAAATATAAAGCAAAAATTCAAAAGTTGATAACCCCTGACTGAAAAAATAATTCAAAATTAGTAGGCCTGTTACTATTTATATATTCTGAAATTTTGGGCTCTGTATATTGAGCGGATCAAAAGTTATAAGAGGCGGACGGACACACGGACAAAAACAAAAAACTCACAAAATGTTCTACTTCAAATTCTGAATTCATCCATGAATAGAACATATATGCTACGAAGCCTCTAAGTTGGTGTTTTGGCATGCAAAAAGTCCACTACACCATACAAAATGTTCCTTCATACACGCATCTTGGATTTAAGCTACCTCTTCCTTCAAGAGAATTACATTCTCGTGAACGAATCGACAGTTGGAAAACCGTTCTTCTTTTCGCTTACATGCAAGTTTGAACCACTTTTTAACGAATAAAAACACAAAACCGCACCTTTATTTTCATAGTGACACTAAACAAAATTTGTAAATATTAAATTTTTAATTTTTATTACCAGCTATGTATTTTTGATGAGCGCTATCTATTGAACACAGAAACACCAGATCACTAGTTCAAATATTTACCACCAATTGGCATTATTACGATTTGTATTTTTTAAAATTAAATAAAAAAATTCAAAAGTTTAATCCCTGATGGTGAATTTTTTTTATTGTTTAGTGTTACTATGAAAAGAAAAGTGCGAATTACTATTTTGATAATGACACCGGCGTATCATGTTGTTTTTCAAATGAATGATTCAAACAAAATTAATATGAAATACTAACCGTAGCTTTTCAATTCCAAGCAGGGATCCCTTAACTGTATAATATTTAATGTTGGTTCGCTCCAAATGTAGAAAGTTATAAATGCCATTCTAAAACAGTAATATCATGTTAATGGATGTGGTGAGATATTAAGAAAACCATTTGATATATGAACCTAAATCACGGCTTTACGAGTTGTTTACGTACAGGAATTTTACAGCATATAAATTTGTATTAAATTCTTCACGTTCATAACCCAAGTGATATTTGTTATTTTGGACTGAATTCACAATCACAGGATATAATTGGAATACAATTTATTTATAGCAATTATAAGAATTTGTCGAAAATTTTTTGCCACAGCCATGTTCAAACTACATACTAATAATATTACTGATAATATTACTGACTGCGAAACATGGTTGCATAAGTATTCTACATCTTCTTCGCGTATATTCAGAAATAATGACTTTTTTATCTTTTAAATAATATTTATTTTTTATGTATCATTTTTTTGAATGGTTGGTATTTTAAATTAAAAAAAAATTAAATTAATAATTAAAAAAAAAATGATCACACAAGTGTAGTAATATTTTTTTTTGACTAGATAGAAAATATTAAAATTGAAATATTTGTGATGCTCTAAGTAAATCAATAGATTTAAATGGATGGGTGGATGGCAGAGCGGTTAGCGCGCTGGGTTAGTAATCCAGTGGTCGCGAGTTCGAATCCTGCCTCGACCGATCTCGTTCACCTATAGGACAAGCATTTATGCTTAGTTTAGGGAACGTAGGAAGATGTATATGTACTTGTTTAACAAGGACATATTCATTTAAAAAAAAAAAAAAAAAAAATATTAAAAAGAGAGAAAAATCTCAAATGGTATCAAGTGTAGACTACAAGTATACTATTAGTTTCGTCTAGATATTTTTGTGTGTATTTACATAGATATACGAGTAGAGAAGGATGTCCACAATAACCAGAGATCTCAAGGATTCGTTCTAGAGACAGTAGGACTTTTGGAGGATGAGGATTAGGAGAGCTTATACAAAGTAGTATGGGGCTAGGACAAAGAAGGCTAGGACAAAGAAGGAGAAGAAGTCGAATATTTTTATTATTACATATGCGGAAACATTGGATTTTTTCCCTGTCGGGAGTCAAAGATATTTTTTAACAGATTTTTTAATTATCTCAATAGAGACGAAGTTGGAATATTTATTGTAGGAGAACCGGGAAATCAAGGCACCTACAGGGCTTACGACCTGTCATCGGCTGGTTTACGTGATCACTTTATGCGCTTGCGCAACGTTCACCAATTATGCCTTTTTAATGAGATCCCTATCAATTCAATTTTGAAAGTTCTATATATTGTAATACTGAAATTCTTTTCGCTTGAAAATAAGGAATTTTTACTACAGCCATCTATGTGTGAAATTATGAACAACAATCTTAATATTTTATTTATTTTGTTGTAACGCCATCTATTGAGAGAATTGGTTTTTTGTAAATAATGAAAGCTACAATTCTTATATCTGAGGTGACAATGCATTTTCGCATAGAAGTCACCCCTGAATTGCGCCAGACTTATAAGGTCATTTTTGTCTTATTTACCTACTTGTACCAATGTGTAAGTAATCGAATATTTTTATTATTGCATATGCGCAAACATTGGATTTTTTTTTCCCTGTCGGGAGTCAAAGATAAAAAGTATTGCAATTGTAATCACAGATTTCTGGGAGCATTATACCTACAGCTTAAAGGCAACCTGGTCACATACTTCTTTTCCTAAGCAATTGTCCCACATGATGGTGGGGTCTGCTTTCTGCATCTTACGCTTCGACGGTCTTCGCTTCTGTACATTCATCCTCTGGGCTAACCTCGTTGCTTAGCATATCCTGTCTCACAACTACGCGTTGGTCTCGCTCTGGATCTTTTAGCAGGCACAAGTTTTGGGCTACGTTCCGGTGGTCTTCTTCAACCTGGTCAAATTATAGAAGTCTAAATGATGAGGGCGTTAACTAAATCATATAGATTAAACGAAATATTTATTTTACGATCAAGTAAAATGGTTCTTATGTAAATCACCGTGGAAGACATTAACAGGAGCGTTTATTTTAACTTGCCGATTTTGATCATGATTATATTATTATATTCATACATCTCAACGCGAAAATTTGGCATATGGACAAACTGAGGACGCCGCCTGCTGTTTATTAAATACAATAATATTGAAAACTATCGAATGAAATTTAAAACGTATGTGTCCACAAATTCGATGTTTTACGACCGATTGTTTTAACCGAGATGTCTCGGCATTATCAAAGTCAGACATGATGATGATCAATGACAATGCCGGTGCGGCTGCTATATTTTGGAGTGGGATGGCTTAGTGATGAAGTGCTCCAACCCGTTAAGTAAAATATTATCAAGGTCTAAAAGAGATTATATTGAAAAACCAATCCAATTTTACTTTAAATAATGTTGGTTTATTAAAAGTATTATGCACATATAATAAAGGAGCATTGAACTAATGAAATTCATTCGTATGCATTTAATAACCAATAAAGACTGGCATAAACATTATGAACGACATTTGTAAAGACGCAAATGTAAGAAGCTTGAACAACAAACGATACATGAACGTTGATGAGACGAGGGGTTTGTGTTAAGATATAATGATATTGTGTTCGGTTCTCTCTGCTCACCCTGTGAGAGATATCACGTGATGGTATGTACGTATGTTTGTGCCGCATAATTTAAGAAAATATTTTTGGTTATATATATAAAAAAACCTTTTAAGTATGCCTTCTTTTATCACCACCCTCGGCCTCTTCATGTCAGGAAATGGAAAGCAATATGCAATATGCGGACAGGAATGAAATGAGAGGTCGGGGCCGCTCAAGGATGGGATGGCACGTCCATGTGAACGGTATTTTGAAAGACGAAAATGTCAGAAGGGTGAACAACAGACGAAAATGTATAAGACGATGTATAAATGTCGACGAGGCGATGAATGTGTGTCAAGAAGTAATAAGTGGCGTTCGGTTCTCTCTGCCTACCCCGGGAGAGACATGGCGTGATGGTATGTATGTATGTATGAAATAGAAGCCTTCAATATATGGCCTATAAATATACTTTTGTTTTGGAATTGTATACATATTTAGACTATGATCTAATCAAACACACAATTGTATTATTTGTTAAGTTCTTCACAAAATTCAAATCAAAAGTGCTTGGTGAATATATATTTAAGGTTATATTTTACAAGCACGGAAAAAGCTTTTTAAATTCTAGGTATATTGAAGAAAATCCAAAAATAAAACAAATTTTTGTGTTTAATATTGTGATTCATTACGTTTAGCTGTGGTATGACGTCATAATCGCGTTATCGTGAATCTAGGCTAACCAGATGGTTATGGTAACAGTGGCTAGAACAAACCATAAATTACTTCAAAGTCAATTGACCAGCACGATCTACAGACTGTAAAAAGACCAACGGTTTATGGCGTAAGTACGAGAATTTCAACGAGTTTGGAAAATTTGCGTCAGACATGCTCAATATTAAATTTCATATAGCAGGTGGAATTCGTTTCTTTAGTCGATATAATAAAGCGATAGCGTACTTGAATCGATAAGCTGAAATGTGTTGTCGATTTTGTCGATTTAAGTCGTTGATGTTTTTACGTGATTTTTTTTAACTTTTGAATTTCTTATTTTATTTTTCCAAATACGAGTATCTCAAAGACGATAAAAGTTAGAACGCTGAAAATTGGTATAAATATAGACAAATACAAAATCTCAAATGCGTATTTTTAAAAAACTTCCAGAGTTTTTAAACATTTTTTTAGGAAAAAAAAATATGTTTAATTTATGTATTTAACTGCCTTTATTTCCATTTTTTTTATAAATATCGAATAATGTCCCAACATCCCAACTAGATAATTTAATTTTCCAACTGTCGATTCGTTCACGAGAATAAAGTTCTCTTCAAGGAAGAGGCAGTTTAAATCCAAGGCGCGTGTATGAAGGAACATTTTGTATGGCGTAGTGGACTTTTTGCATGCTAAAAACACCAACTTAGAGGCTTCGCAGCATATATGTTCCTTTACTCATAATTAGGAGTAGAACATTTCATGTGAGTTTTGTGTGTCTGTGTGTCTGTCCCCCCCCCCTTATAACTTTTAATCCGCTGGATTAACAAAGCCTAAAATTTCAGAATATATAAATAGTTATAGACTTCCAAAACTTTTATACTTAGAATTTTGAATTTTTGTTACAGTCAGGGGTTATCAACTTTTGAATTTTTACTTTATTTTTACATATATCTCAGAAACCATAAAAGCTAGAATGCTGAAAATTGGTATGAATATAGACAAATACAAAATCTCAAATTTATTTTTTAAAAAAATTCCAGAGATTCTCAAACATTTTAAGAAAGATAAATATTTTTTTATGATAATTTTATGTGTTTAACTGCCTATTTTTCCAATGTTTTTGATAATATCGAAAAAAGCCGAAACACCCCAAGTAGATAATTTAATTTTTTATAAAAAAATATTAATATTGTAGTAGTACATCTCACAATTTTTTTAACGCTTCATACAATTTGTATGGCGGGGTAAGAAAAACAGACTGACTTCCATACTATCCTATCCTGACATATATACCGTGTTTTATATAGTAAACAAAATATATTCAAATATTTATCATTTGTATTTTTCAATTATACATTATTATCGCCATCAACAGTTGATCTCATGTGTTACATGCAACTTGTTTAAAAAAAATATTATAATACGGGTATGCTATTTATTTTTCTACAAGAATGTATACAGAACATAATTGAAATGTTGATTTTTTTTTTTTTTTATAAAAAATGAATATGTCCTTGTTAAACAAGTACATATACATCTTCCTACGTTCCCTAAACTAAGCATAAATGCTTGTCCTATAGGTGAACGAGATCGGTCGAGGCAGGATTCGAACTCGCGACCACTGGATTACTAACCCAGCGCGCTAACCGCTCTGCCATCCACCCATCTATAAAATATTTAAATATTTAAAATAATAGATAAATATTTTTCTTAATTTATATCCGTTATTTTTTTCAAATGAAGGATTAAATTGAAAAGTATGCTGGAAGCAGGCGTCTCCTAAATAAATTATTCATACACATACATTTTACGTAAATGGAATATTAAAAAAAATCAACTAACTATCTGGTTCATATTTCGTTCCTTTTTTATTTTTATTGTAATATTTGTGCCAAAAATTTGAGAATTATGTTATATAACTTCAAGTCATTCATAGCACCGCGCAAGAAATTTATATCACTTCTTGTTATATCACTTCTTTAAGTCATTCATAGCGCCGCGCAAAAAAGAAAAAGAATTCCAGCGCTGGTCAACAATCTTTCTGCTTGTCTGATATTATGAACATCACGCCATAAACGACCTTCATTTAACCCAACTTAGATAATATTATTATGTAAACAACGAATCGGCGCTACATAGTAGGTATATGCATATACTTTTCCTACAGTGATTAATTTAGACTAAGAATCGATATCTAATAATCACAACTAAAAAAAAGAGTTATCAATTAGTTTAATTTCCTCTGGATTCTGGACCGAGGTTAGAAAAAGCCTTCTAGAAATTATATTTCATTTTTTCATCTAAAAGTTGATTAATCAATTCTTTATCTATCTTCAATTGTACGTATGTGTGTTTATTTTTTATTTCTCAAAGGGCTAATATCTTTTTTGTCTTTTCTAATTCGTAAAAAACGGAAGTCTTTTTATAATATAAAAGATACCACGAATGTTATTGGTACATTTTTAAAAAATATATCGTTAATAATATTAGTAAATGATGGTTTTTATCTTGTCTTACTCATAAATTAGTAAATAAAAGAAAGACTTTTAGATAATAAAATAAAATAAAAATGTTCGAAGTTTACGCTTACAGACTTGAAAACAGACACGGTATGCATATTATGTTTTTCTTATAGAACTGGGTGTTTTGCACAGCGAATTTTGTATACCAGAAGGAAGCCATAGAAACGCTAAGTTGACTTGAAAATCGATAGGTACCATTACTGATGTAGAATTGCAGATAGGTAGATAATATGAACCCACCCCACCCATCCATGGTCAGCACTTGAGCCTTGATTCATAAATGACAACATGCACATGTCAATATGCGGAAACTCCCTCAACTTAATTGATCATAATTGATGTTTATAATTGTAGACTTTTAAATAGTGTAAACATGGGAAAGAAGGTTCTTTTGAAAAATATGAATAAAGTTCATATCACTCTCTGTGCGTCGCTGACCTCATTGCTGATGATCGTGACCATCTTCCCTCCTTGTTCTCAACACATTGTGGATTGTCACCTTGTTCACGGCGGCCCGAAGTGTTTATCTGGATCTGCCTCAGGTTACGAAGCCATGGAAATTTTCGCCGTCCCGATCCTCAAATAACGAATAAGTGGGCTGTGCATTTTAACGAACTGGTCAGCCAGGTATCGTAAAAATAGTATGGCAAAAAAATTAAGTAAACGGATTACGTATATAAACTGCAGATACACTCTGTTTGATTTCTGTACCAGCGTCGTGGGTACAATACCCAGTAAGAGAGAAATTATTTTTCACGCCATTCTTTTGGAATTATGGGATACTTGGAAGAAGTAATAAATTGTCATCCAGAAATAAATTTTCCACTTCTGCTGTGTATAAGGAGTGGTTATGGATGCTCGGTAAGGCAGCACAGCGACTCAAATGTAATTAGTTGCATTGGCGTTTCCTCATTTAATCAGCCAATACTGACATTATCGTCTTGAAACCAAAAACAGGGATAAATTATAGTATTTTCTACAGCTTGACAGTTCAAGAATCATGATATTTGAAAATTCTCTCGATAAAAAATATTGCTGTGCAGTCGCCTATACACAATTTGTAAGAAGACTTAATAGTTTGATACTTTATCTCCAAACATACATACATACCATCATGCTGTTTTCATATTCCGGGTAGGAAAATAGGACTGGCCTCCATACTATCCTATCTTGACATATATACCTACATGTGTTGTATAGAAAACTAAATATCTTAAAATATTCAATAATTTGGATTTATGGGTTTATAGTTTGGTACTTATTGTTCAACTATATATTATATACTATCGCTATCGACAGTTGGGTCTCATGTGTTGCATGTAACTAGTTTAGAAAAAAAATGTTAAATATAATGTAAACACTTGACTGTTTTAGATTTTCAAATCTGTGTCTTAATTATTAAAACAAGGTATAATTCATATTGGCGTTTACGTCGTTTCTGATTCGTGCTAGTCAATTCATACAAAATGTATGGTGAACTTCACCGCTTTTACTTCAGTACGACAAGTGTGATACAACTTGCGATAATTATCAGTGGCTGTGTGGCCTTAAATTATACTATGTAGGTATACTAAAAAATAAAGATTCACTGACTAATAAAAAATAAATGAATCCTTTCCATCATCCCATGTAAGAAACGAGTATATTGCCATATGGCAAACTCTTTCAGACATTACATCCAGTCCAATGAATATGGAGATTTACCTACACGAGAAATGAATTTTTGAATTTATGGTTTAAAGTGTGGCTAGAATTATTTTCAAATACAACAGTGTGTGTTGTTCAATCACTTCTGCTTACCCAATACTTCTACTAATCATGAAAAAGGGAAAGATACAAGGAAGAGAACGTAAAAGAATATCTTGGCTCAAAAATTCCAGATATTTCAGACAGGGATTCCGGATGCGGCGTCATTAATTAGGTTGGTGCTGGATCTGGACGAGCTCTGTGTGATGGCCACCAACCTCCGAAAGGAGCGGCGCAAGAAGAAAAAGAAGAATACGGATTATACAGCGAAATCGAAATACCTACCTAATTATGAATTAAGGTAACGTATAGTTAATATTAAAATAAATCATGCGTTTAAATACTGCCAAAATGTAAACATATTTATTATCATAGGTATAAACGAATACATCGGGTTATTCGGAAAGTTAATTCGTATTTTTTTTTGTGAATATGTACGAGAAAGATAAATTAATCAAGGCGTTTCACGTTAATATGAACGATCAAATTCGATACATTTAACCTCAGCGATGTTTGATGTTCAACATCAAAGTTGCCGGAGCTAAATTCCGCAAACCAGTTTTGGCATTGGCATTCTGTCTTTGACGAAAGCATAATTGCACAAACGCGCCATGCTATTATATATTTTTTTATTCAAATATACTAATATATCTTTTTACATGACGTTCTCTTTGGCGGTCAGTCAGAACATTGACGAAGTAAAAACATAAACCTAGTATATTACTTAAATTAATCATAAAACATATGGTATCTGACTGCTGATCCAAGGGTCCCGGGTTCGATTCCCGGTGGAGACACAGTTTTTAATTGTGTTTTCAGTCTGAAACTGTGAGATGATAAATATCGTAAGTCTCTAGAATTTAACAACTTGTTATTGGGTGCGTGTTAGATTTATATTTGACATAGTACATGTTAGTTGCCCGAGAAGCAATATTATTAAATAAATAAATACTTAGTATATTTCCAATTTTTTTAATTCATTACATGTTTCGGGAACGTCCGTTCCCTTCGTCAGGTGGATGAAACAGTCCGTTCAGTTTAAACATCTAGTGAACAACTAAAAATAAGGATGTGAAAATATTCAAAGTATGTTTTATGTTTAATTTAAATAATTTATTAAATATTAATTTCCACAAAGTTGAAGCCTCCACGTTAGATTATTTTCATAATCCTACCTTTATAAGTCGTAAAAATATTAATGGTAATGCGACTTTAGTGTGTTTATGGGGACTATTAACAGCCCCTTGTAAAACTCCGAAAGAAAACATAAGAAAAATCCGGAGAACTCTCAAACCTTGAAAACGCTGCACGTAAAAGTGCGAAAGAATGTTAATTATGAAGAAACAGCTGGCTCACCGTTCACTGATAGTGATGATAAGAATGAACCGTACTTTTGACCGAATGTCTTGAAATCCCTGCAGTTGTTCTTCGTGGCTATAAATTTCGCATGTCTAAATGGGTCCAAAAAAATTCCCCGATAAAATTGGCTGTGAAAAAAACAACAATTAAATCCTTTGTGGAGATCAAACGAAATGACCTTCCGAACAACCTGTTCGGTTCATATAAACGTATATATTTTACGTCCGCTTTAAACAGGCGGCTTCGATAATCTATGGTAAATATCTCTAATACCTAATGAATCACTCATATCAATATTAAGTTAATGTATTCATAAAATATTTAATAAGATATTAATAGGTTTTCATCGCTGAATGTATGAGTCATGTGTATATATATATATATATGATATTGTATGCACTAATACAACATAACTATGTATTGTTGCGCCATCTCTCTCATCACGTAATTAATTGTGAAAGGAAGAGTGATTCACTGTTATTCATTCCGCTGGGGAGCGATTCGCGAAATACAGCACTATCGAAAAAATCGATAGACGTTGCGAGTATAATGTGTTATTTGCATAAGAGTTAAGCAATAGAAATTTATTTTTCTTAGATTTGTTTAAGTTATTTATTTTTTCATGAAACATCATCATTGGCGTTACAGCCCTGTGTGGGCCCTGGCCTCCTCCGGAATCGTTATCGGCGCCTTCTTCCAGTTTGTTATTCCGATCGCCCTTAAGATTCTGTGTAATCCATCCTGTGTAATCTTAGCTTGGGACTGCCTCTATTTCTTCTGCTGTCTGGGTCAGGTATTGAGAATATTTTTGGGGATACGATCATCATTCATTTGGGTCACTGCAGTATACGTACTTTTATGAAGTGTACAATGTTGGGTTCGTCATATTAATGCCTGTAGTTCATGATTACATCGGTTCCACCAAAGACCGTTATCGTTAACTGGACCAAAACTCTTTCCCAGGATTATTCTTTTGAGTATAAAGAAGCTATTGATTATTAAATTACTCACAGAGATATTGACTATATAATTCATTTCATAAACGGACATAAGAAAAACATGTCATGTAGACTTTCCAATTAAGAATGTCTAATGCATTCTATAAAAAAAGAACAAAAAAACTTGTTTCTAGAGCAAGTTACAGGTACTTTGTCGAATATTTTTTTTTTTGCATGTTCGAAAAGTAGATGCATGATGAGAGTTACGATTTCACAATTGCAAGTGTATTTTTTTTAAATTAACGAGAGCAAATGTTGAGCGCGAGCTGGTTGTCACAATTAAGCGACTTAAGTAATTAGTAGATTGTGTAGTATTGCCCACAACTCACTAGTTTAATTATTTTTAATTGAAGTTAAAATTATTACTAAAATGCGATTTTCGAATCGGTTTCATATTCAATTTATCCGCCATTTTACACAATATAGAGTCAGTATCGAGAATGTATCTCATTGATTTAAACTATGTATGTCTGCTTTTCTCCAATGACAATTTATTGAACCGGATATTCATTTAATGCTATTACAGCTGAACTTCAAGGGTAGGTTCATCTTTATCATCATGGTATAGGTAATTTAATTATTTTTCCATCAAACTATACGTCAATACATAATATTATATCTGATGCTAACTTCATCATATTGTTCACTTTAAAAAAATTAATAGAGTTGTGAAAAATCGATTCAAAGAGTATATTTTGAAAACAAACTTATATTACCTGTGAAGCACCGGCTTAGAATAGTTGCACTCTTTTCTGTTATCATAGAATTCGGGTGTCCCGTAAGAGCCGGGTCGTCTAAAGTAGACAAGAGACTAAATAACATCTTAAATAGTTCAGCAATGAGACTCACCAATCAATCAAAATGTTGCCTTTTTAGGTGATGCAAGACCACTGTGTGGGGATACATGCATCTGTCTTGGTATACATATTTTATAAGGTGATATACAACCGTACTGTCGCTGTTTACCACACATTGTGGTATATATCACGATGGTATGAATGAATGAAAACTTGTATATTGATGTTTTTTACCATAAAAAAAATAACGAACACTTTTTTACGCACTGCGCAAGTGGCGAGTATATTGCCATATGGCTATTTCTTTCAACAAATCAGTGTTTCCAGCCCAGAGATACATTATTTGCTTGGGTAATAAATTTAAATACATAACTCCTTTGCTGGGAATCGAATCTAATTTTTAAAAAAACTTCGAGACCGTAAAGTTCGTTGCAACCTATATAAAACAGTGAAGAGCTATTTTACAAATAGACATGTGGCCATGTCCGGGTGACAAATTTTGCACTGGCGACCTATTAGCATCGGGTGCCCTCAGGGTTCTGTTCTAGGTCCACTGCTATGGAATATCTTGTTCAACGACCTTCTCTAACTTTCAACTCCTAGGGGCTGCAGCATTTTGGAATATGTCGATGATGCTACAATCCTTATTCGAGGTAACACCCGAGCACTTATTGAGCGCGCAGCCACTCAGATACTTTCTTCTGTTGTTGCAGATTGGGGTATAAGTCATAGTCTCTATTCCGCACCTAAGAAGACATATGGGTTTGTGTTAAAAGGCATAATGACAAGTCATCCTTCCATCAAATTTATCCATACGCGTGTAATATTTAAGGATAGGGTGAAAGTTTTGGGTGTTACACTAGATAAAGGTCTAACTTTTTTGGGTTTTACACTAGATAGAGGGAAGAACAGAACCTTTACTAAAGAAAATGATTTGTCCAATTTTTTTCGAACCATGGCTATCAAGATATATTCCTCATGAAGTAGACAGAGAGAAAATAATGCCACATTCTTCTATCTTGACATCCACATCCATCGCCTTATCAACATTCGTGCATCGTCTCATACATGTCCATTTGTTTCTTAAGCTCCATTCATTTCCATTGTACCCTTTCTTTTGTTCCTTTGTATTTTCTCTTTGTCAGGTGTTCTCAATGTGTTCCTTTCATAATATTCATTCTTAAACTTACATTATCACCGTCATTCATATTCTTAGCGAATACATATTCTTTAATTAAACAGTGTAGTGGTAGGTACATTAAATACTAATAAAAGAATGACAAACAAACCATTATTAAATGTCAAATGACATCAACAAAGACAGGAAAGAGATAGAGGTTATGGCCGCGGCACTGCCCTAATAACCTTGACTATCCCTAGTCAATTCACGGACACCAACATAACGTATAGTCAAGTATATGAACATCGACAGCGCTGCCACCAATTCAGTCAAACTCTCTAAGAAGGAGTAATGAATTAGTGTTATAAACTATATTCTACAGTAGTGAAAGTAAATGAATTTTATTACGACGATCAAAATCAAATTCGAAGGAAAATGTATTTAAAAGGAAGGTAACGGTATATTAATGATTTTGAATATAAAATTTTGACATTAAAAAGAAATATATTACAATAAAAACCCAGACATGGCGTCTTTATTAAAAAAAACTATGGATATGTTTTAAACTAAAAACTTATAAATCACAAAACGGATAAAGTATAAATTATATTTGAGAAACTTTCATACAGAAGCACACCTACTATCAAAGAAAATTTCAAATTTATTTGATATCAGAGATTGTGGTAGTCAGCAGTCTGATTGCGAATTGTTCAATTTCTCGTGGAATAGAAAAGTTTTATTATATTCGATAATGTAAGTACCTAAGTATATCTCGATTCCCATCTTCTTCTTCTTCTTCTTCAGCCTCTTTTCATCCATTCTTGGACATAGGCCTCCCCCATAAATATCGAAAAAAAAATCGCGAAAAATAAAATATTTATCTCAAGCTAAATTTTAGATTTTCGTCAAATGATGATTGGTTTATTATTTATTTAATAAATAGTTTATTTTAAATACTGTTTTTAATATATCGAATTAAAGAATAAAAAACTTTGCGGTACCTACCTACATTTAAAAAAAAAATTAACTAAAATATTTTCCATTTTTTTTATAAGGACTAAGTTGAGATCCAAATGTGTCTTAAAGGGTTATAATGTGTCTTAAAAGATAGTTTATATTTAGTGGATCGATTAAAAAAAAGTAAGCTGTGTATCGAAAAATGTTTCTTTATTATTAAAGTACACAATTTGGGAATTTATTTCTTAAAAATCCAAATGTAGACCCTCGCGTTCGCAGCACTCATTTAATCGAACAGTTATATTACTTATGACGGCTCGGCAGGTGGACTCAGTGATGGACGGATCATTTTGTGACGGATATTTTCTTTCAAATGCGCCAGGAAAGTAGGTTTATTGGCGTAAACTTTATATTTAAGATAACCCCATAGGAAAAAGTCCACAGGGGTTAATTCAGGACTGCGTGGATGCCAATTTATGTCACCTCTCCTGGAGATCAATTTGCCTGGGAAAATTTCGCGAACTCGTGTCAGAGATGTATTGGACGTGTGTGACGTTGCTCCGTCCTGCTGGACCCATGTTCTTTGGTTATAGCCAGGAAAGTTTTGCAGTTCAGGCACCAAGAAGTCGTCTAACATTTCCACAAAACACTCTGCATTTAAATATAAACTTTCTTTTTAGACATCTCATACTTCTCATCTATTATACTTCTCATCTGCCATCTTCTGTGACTCACAAATCCCTATTAAACGTATTTATAATTTATTTTAAAAGTCTGCAAAGATTGTTATTTTAAAATAAGTATAATTTAATAAAAACCGTGTTATGTATTTCCCAAAAATGAATTGATTTTTCGCAATAAAAACTGTTAACCTATCAATTTTACTGCGGTGCAATATAAACTTGTTTATATACAAATCTGTATGAGATAGGTACAAGATATCTCAATAAATAAGAGAAACGTTTTCATATTTATTTTTACTATCTGGAGTTCGCAGCAAATAAAGACATTTATTTTTTTTTCCATATAACTTTGAATCCCGTCTAGTAGGTTTAGTATTTACCAAATATACGTTTTATGATCAAGGCGCTTTTATGGTCTTTCTCTGGTGTTCAACATTTAGTTTTGTCGTATGAAAATATAGTGAAACACGAACCTTTGGAATGAAGAAACGAAACTGACTAATCTTTTTTCTGTTTTAATAAAATATTTGTGTACGTTTTTCTTTTTTAATACTATTCTATATTTTATTGCTAAACAAACCTTGCGTTTTCTATCTATTATTACGATGCTCTTCGACGATACTGAATGGATTTTAATACAAAGACGATCTATTTGTTAAAAAAAGAACGGTTTCGTGACTTTGTTAGTTTTATATCTGACTCCTAAGTGAAAGGTCCTGGATTCGATTCCTGGTGAAGAACAATTTTAATTTGTGATTTCAGTCTGGATCTAAGGGACGATGAATATCACGAGTCTCCAGAATGTGGCAACGTGTTATTGGATGAGTTCTAAATTAATAAATAATGACATCGTACATTTTGATTACCCGAGAAGCAATGAAAAAAAAATAAAAATAAAAAAAAACTTAATTAGCAATTATTTTTAATACATATATATGTATAAGATAATTAAATTTATCTAGCATAAAAATATTTTTAAAAAGGGAAATTTTAATTAAATTATATAATTCAAAATATTATTTTGTAGTAGGTTTTTTAACATGATTGGATTTATTTAATTAATATTTTCTATTTCTTCTCGGTCAATTTACAGCTGGTACCTACAATGTCAAATATTTACACACTTTGAAGAGTTGTAATGTTAATAGTCTCACAGATCCAGACTTATAAAAGCGATACTGACGATACAACCAAAAATGTTAATCAATTTTTATTTGAGAGTTTGGTGACAGTACCTTATACGAGAGTCATAAGGTTGTCCAAGAGAAATTTATTTGGACTTGGTGATCAGTAATGCGCGCTGACGGACAACAAATATATATTTATGGAAAGATGGAAGTGCTTGGTGCAAACCAATCCTAAGACGAAGAAGAAGAAGAAGGTTTGCTCAACTTTATTGTAATGTCTTCTGTAATATCTACATTAATCTATCCTTTACGTATTTGTCGTCATGGAATCGGAAAGATCAGAAATATCCTTCATCGAATTGCCTCGTCTTCCTGTCCCCAATTAAGGTCCGCAAGATCGCTTATATAGGTCACATAATAATAGGACAAATGTCACTTGCGTTAATAAATACTGGAGAGCAAGATAAAAGGTCACCGAGGGACTGGAATGAGACAGATGTCCTGACAGGACACCAGAAGAAGAAGAAGAAATTGCCTTGCCTTTTGTATTTTTTACGAATGTGTATTGAGGAAAAAAAAAATGTAATAAGTTTTATGTACATATAGTGATGATAGAAAGAAATGTGGATTAAGAGATTTATGATGTTCTCCGATAATGACATAATTATGGGATATTCCTATTCGAAATTACTTTATTTGTCTGTGGTTCTCTTCTTAAAGGATTAATGACAAAAATGGTCCCACTCAGTGGGGGGATCTCTTGCGTTTTATTAATTCAGGAAATAAATCTTTCCTTTACGGTAGGCTGAATAAATTTAATTAATCTGGGCGTATTATTATTTATTTTGTACGCGGATAAATAAAATAAAGCTAAGGATTTCAGGTTGTCGTGTTTACACAAAGTATTTGGTAAAGTAGAAATGTTTAATTATTGTAGAAAGAAAATTCCCTTTTAAGAAGACTACTTAAAGAATAAATACGTTCATCTTATTTCTTAATCAATTAGATTGAAATTTCTATTAAAATATAGATATTTTTGAATTGAACTCAACTATGAATGTTTATGAATACTTTCTCTTCTGAACATTTTATTCATTCAAAAATAAGTTAGTTGTACTATAATCAATATCGAAATAGAAGTATTTATTCTGACTTTGATTCGTCTTCCATTAAATTTATATACCCACTCTCACCCATATTTCTTGTATTGTACCTACTGTAGAAAACAGCTCATTCTAATGCTATTACAAGGAGACTAGAAATGTACTTAATATTTTAGGAAAAAGCCATTGAACCTACGAACTCAGCCCCCTTAGACAACGTGTCATATAGCTCAAGAAAAGAAACAAGGAAAGATAACTCAATGTATGGAAGTGACAGTTGCCAATCACGTGAGAACTTTCACTTCCATACATTGGTTATCTTTTATTGAGCTAAATGACACGTTGTCTAGGGGGGTTGTTTATATACAATTGATATTCTTTAGCGATCATTCTATAGCATGATTTCTGTCATTTGTCAATGGCCTTTATTTGACCAAATAACTATTTCAGTTATAATTTAATATATTTCATTCTGTTAACATGAAAAATAAATATTATCATAAAATTATCAGTTTTCATTATTTAACAATATTAATTGCAGAGTCTATAAGATTCTCTGGCTCTCGCGGACCACGTCTTTGGGTTCTCATATTCTATAAGATAAATTCTCTCTTTTTACTCCTCGCTAACCTCGCTAACAGTGGGGAGTTACGATATTGCAATTTTTAAGGCTTTTTTATTATTGTAGATTATCAACTAGTATCATGATGAGATTGTATGCCGAAAGTTTCATCACAATGTATCTGTGTGTTTGTGCTGTGTACTATGTGCTATGAACTGTGTGCTATGTATTGTGCGCTATATATGGCTCGCGGCGTGTTTATTTTACTTTATCGATTATAGACTAATGTTCTCATTCGATTATTTTCTAATTTCGCGAATTTGTGAATCTAATACTCGATTGGACCCCATTTGATTTTGAAAAATATCTGAATAGTGCTTCTCAATTTTTTTAACTGTCAAATATTTCAAAGTGACCCCAACCTCAGTAAACTTAAAATTTGAAATTTTTATTTTCAAATTGGTAATAAGGCACATCACTCTCATAAAATGGCACTGAAGAATTATCAAGTTTTCATAATAAAATAATTTAACAAACATATTTGCTGAAAATTCTGAATATTTTCCATACAAAATTTGAATACTTTATAGAGAGATAGACAACTCATTGTATATTATGTAATTACTTTTCTTTGTTTATTTTCTCTTAAGGAAAACAATTTTTGGATATTTTGTGTATTTGAATTTTCTCTATAAACGTTTTTTAACTGTTAGTTTATAAATAAACAATATAATAGAATGGCGGACGGTTGGATTTAATAATGTACTGCCAATATTTGCAGGTAGGAATGATGAGATTATGGATGTAAAGTATTAGCTGGCTTCGTTGCTGAGGGTAATTAGTGATGCCGTACAAGTCTTCTAACCTTCCCCCACTTCTCCTAGCCCTTACACCCTATTTACCAACAACATACAGGTACATCATAATAATATACAAGACACACCTCTACTGACCGTGATGTAGTGTTTCCTTCTCGTTCTCCTTTATATATGTATGTACGATATTGATATTGCATACTTCATAATAATTAATGTGCTAAGCAAGGCTGCCCAACCCTAGAACCAATTATAAGTGGCCCGAGTAAGCAAGTTTTAAAATTCTGTAAATGTTACTTGATTCAATTTGAATCTATCAATCATTAAAATCAATTTAATTATAATTTATGATACTCCCGATTCACTTTTATTAAATAAAACCCTTTTGTCTTACTTTCAAAAAAGATGAAAGTGCTTTTCAACCATTTAAATAATTCATTATTACAATAACAATTATTTAATGATTCATTTGTGCGTGCTGTCTCCATGGCTCTTTAACCTGTATATTGATTTCTGCATAAGAGCCCTTAAGGATGAAAACAAGGGTCTGAAATTGAGTACTGTAATGGTGCGAGATTTGATGTATGCAGACGATAAAGTTCTATTAGCAGAAAGTATGGAAAAGTTACAGTATCTTGTAAGTATGGTATATGAAGGATGCATAGAGAACGGACTTAGGATGAATGCTAGCAAATCAAAGACAATGGTCTTTGAAAAGAGTGAAAGCAGAACAGCGTGTAAAATAAGGGTAGAGAACGAATGGCTCGAGCAAGTCGACGAATATGTATACTTGGGAAGCATGTTTCAACGGAATGGACGGCTTGAAAAAGAGATCGAAAGAAGAGTTATGGCAGGAAACAGAGTGAATGGAGCACTTAGATCAATTATGAATGACCGCAACATATCAAAGGATGCCAAAGTTGCCATTCATAACGCCATCGTAGTGCCAACCTTGACGTATGCAAGTGAAACCTGGACATGGCAGAAGACGCATGAAAGCAGAATAAATGCAGTTGAAATGAGATCGTTAATAAGAATTTGCAATAGAACGATGTATGACAGGGTAAGAAATGAGGACATAAGGAAAGAATGTAAGTTGAAGAAAGATGTCATTACTAGAATGAAGGTGAACACATTGAGATGGTTTGGTCACACGGGGAGAATGAATGAGGAGCGCCTGACGAAGAAAATATACAGAGCGGAAAGGAATGGAATGAGAGGTCGGGGACGCCCAAGAAAGGGATGGAACGACCATGTGAACGATATTCTGAAAGACGGAAATGTTAGAAGTGTGAGCAACAGACGAACATGTATGAGACGATGCATGAATGTGGACGAGGCGAGAAATGCGTGCCAGGATAGAAACATGTGGCGTTTGGTTCTCTCTGCCTACCCCGCAAGTGACATGGCGTGATGGTATGTATGTATGTATGTATTTATATAATAATGCAATTATTTCAAAACATCCAACCAATAACAAATTTGTTCAATTTGTTATTATAATAATGTGATTGTACCGATACTCTTAATCCTCTAGCTTAACTGTTACTCAAAGATTAATAGGAGTATAATTGGTTTGCTTAATTGATTTATCATATCAACTACGTAAATTGCTATTGATGAATGTATTACAAACACTTTAGAAGAAAATCTATAGAATTTATCTGTGTATAATATGTAAGCCAACATAATATATGTATAGTTAGTGGTATAAGCTCTTATTTTAGTATCCAAAGTAAACAGATTGAGTAAGTACTTGACATGATTTACATCAAAACAGTTTATACATCGATTCTTCATTGATATTTCAAATATTAATTAATTTCAACAACCATTTTGTATTTACGTTTATCATGTAAACGTGAATGATGTTGAACAAAATTAAAATAAAAACTAATTGATTCCAACAGAAATCATTGTTAAAAGAACAAAATTTATGAACTATTTTACGTACCTACATTGATATAAAAAGTATGAGAAGTAGAACAGTGCGTTTTCAAATATTTTTAGAATATTTTGTACAGTAGGTACATATATATTTAAAAAAAATGTATAAACCTGAATTCCGTTATGAAGATGTTTATAATAGAATTTTTTTACTCATTGCATAGGATTTTTTTCTCATGATACCTTCATGAATTTTTGAACTCTTTTATTTATTTAAATATACATTTTTTTCTTATATGTTAGTAACAATAAATATCTTATATTTAAATTATCTTTTTTTTATTTAGATACCAGATATTATATTATTGTCATAAAGTGCCTCACTAGGTAAAACCTGTTCTGAAACAGTTTATGGATGTCTTGCTAGTTTTCTTTTTAGATTGGAAGGTATGTTTTTCAGGTGTTCTATTTATATTTATTTTCTTTTTTTTTCACATTTCGTTGAACAAAATCTATTTAATTGCTGTTATTGTTTCACTGTATTCGTGCAGCTGTTTTTATTAAATTCCTTTGTAAAAATGAAATGAACAAATTCACGGAAGGTATTAATTCAGCGCGAAAAAAACAGACCAAAACCTACCTAGCGTAGTCTGATGGAATTTGAATAAATAATTATAAAATGACCATAATATAAAGGCCAGGACTTTGCAGAGTGCGGGTTTACAGTTGCTAATGCTTGAATGTGGTATTCAGAGGTCGGCTGCTAAAATTCGTGTAGAATTTTTATTTATTTTTAAACGTTGAAATACCACACGGTCGGTGTAAATACTGTGGCATTTGCATAGTATATATGACAGCATGCTCTAACGATTTGCAACATGCTCCAAATGAAAGTTCATAGTTTTATGAATTTGACATTTTTTTATGAAGTCCAGTTTGTTAAATATCACACTTTCTAATGTGTATTTTTCATTTTTATCTAAATGAATTAATATCAGGACAGGATGTTTTTCAACAATTTCGACGGCTGATATGGAAAGACACAAACAGATCCATGACCCTACTTACTTTGCGTATGGCAATCGGATTTATTCACCGCGAGGGTTGTGTCCTGGTGTCACGTTAGTTATATTCGGAAGCTCGCCGACATAAGCCAGTTCACCACTTCCGAGTCAGCCGCATGTGGTTCCTCCAGTGATCCGGGGAATGCATAAAGAGGGCATTCTAGGACCCTAGGACACCCCTTTCTCAACGACCTGCACCAGATGGCTGCACCGAGACTGCGGTCGAGAAAGAACATTCTTATATCTACTACCGAATTGGGAACCTCCAAAAAACAGTATAGAGAGGATCTATGGAGGCAACAACTCGGCAGCAGACTCTGGTCTGGACTTTCCAACACGGAGGACCCTAAGCAGACCCTAGTGGGGGTGACTAGATGTAAAAAGAATTAGCAGATGTGGGGATTCCTGGAGGGAGAAGATACGTGGTGCGATTGCGGATAGGAGTAGGATGACGCCCATCTACTAATATGCCCAAGAATGAAGACGACATACAGCACACGTGACCTAAAAATAGGAACGACGAGGCGATATACGTCGCCGCCTTCTAGAGTGGCAAGTTCTTAGGTCCGGACCAGCAAAGAAAGAGAAAGAAAAGGACAGGATTAACTGCAAGTTCAAACTGGGACCTACCTTTGTCATGGGACGCCTCTCGATTACTTACTATTTCGTCTTACGAGAACATTAATAGGTCTCGATTATGTTCTCGTAGGATCAAATGTAATCGATTACTATTTCGTCTTACGAGAACATTAATAGGTCTCGATTATGTTCTCGTAGGATCAAATATAATCGATTATTATTTCATCTTACGAGAACATTAATAGGTCTCGATTATGTTCTCGTAGGATCAAATATAATCGATTGCTATTTCGTCTTACGAGAACATTAAAAATTCTTAATTCTGTCCTCGTAGGACGAAATATAATCGATTACTAATTCATCTCACGAGAACAATATAAAGTCTTAATTATGCCCTTGTAGGATGAAATGTAATCAATTGTTATTTCGTCTTACGAGAACATTATAAAGTCTTCATTATGTCCTCGTAGGACGAAAAAGCTAGAAGACACAATACATTTGATCCTGTTACACAGTTTTATTTTATTCTGTTAAATTTAAAATACAATTCATACAAATAAAAATAATAATGAAAAATTATTAGTCATAAGAAGAGTTGTATTTTTTTAAATGTAAAACTATGTTTTTCGATTAAATATGGATAGCCATTTAAACAATAACAGGATATAATTTAACGTTGTATTGCGTGTTTTGAAATTTGAATATAAGTAGGTTTTGCTTTTTTTTTAATTAAACACTATTTTTAATATGAATCATAATAGAGAATCGGTACAATGGTTTGTGTGTATAAGTGCTAAAAATTTCGATAGTTGTTTTTGAACGTGAACCACAAAAATCAAATTATTAAAAATAATGATCCTTTGAATAACCGAACGCTTTAATAACAACCGCAAGAACCAATCTCATGTACCTATCTATACTTACATTAAAGTTTAGTTAATTTGAAAACCTTATCGTACCAATTCCACTCACGTTCTCTTTTTGACAATAATGTCAAAGTTAAAATTTTCAAAAGAAATAATCGTACGTCCTGATATCAAAGTCTGTGTTGTACCAGAAGGGGCGGCAGTTTTCTAAAGCTATTAACTTAAGTCACTTTTAAACAATAAAAAACAAACCTATTTGAAAAATCAAAAAATATTGGGTAGGTATTCTTAAGATTACTTTTCGGATATAAACTATATAGACATAATCAAACTTTGAAAATTAAATAAATTATAATGGATTCATCTATTAGATTGTTTGGAATAATACTTAACTCTCTATTAAATAGGTAATAGGTACGCATATTGGATTGTTTGGAATAACACCAAACTCTCCATTGCTTATTCTCATTTTTATTCTTGAAAGATTGACATAAACAAAGTTCAATTTTATGAAGCTCACTTCTGTTGTAGGCATTCTTTCAACACAAATTATAAAAACGAGAATTTCAAAACGAGAAAACATTATGAAAATTTTGATATTTTTATTATTGCATATGCGCAAACATTGGATTTTTTTCCCTGTCGGGAGTCAAAGATATTTTTTAACAGAGTTTTAATTATCTCAATAGAGACGAAGTTGGAATATTTATTGTAGGAGAACCGGGAAATCAAGGCACCTACAGGGCTTACGACCTGTCATCGGCTGGTAAAATTTTGATAGATGAAACCGTAGAGAAGAAAGTAATCTCTGTGAAAAACTAACCAGCTTTTGCAACTTGTATATTATGTGGTATGAAATTGATTGACCTTACAGTTCGGGCTCTTCAGAAAGTAAAATATAAATTAATTTGTAAACTATCCTTCGTACACACAAACATCACGATGAAACTCACAGTATTAACTCGCTTCATTTTACAAGCTGAGAAATTGATCTATAAAAAACTATGCTTTATTTTGTGAAATTATGGCCACTATTCCATAGAAACTATTATTTTTTAATTCACATATTATTTCTTTTATACTTTCAGTATTAATGCATGTTAAAAAACATACGAAAAAATGTTTTTTTTTGTCAATAAAAGTGTTGGTAATAAATCATTTTGCTCGGTGATACAGTGATTGGTACGTAATGTACAAATTTATGTTGAACCGACATTCAATTCGTTACCTACATACATTTTACTCGTACATATTATAGCTCAATTGATTGTGACTTGAAATACGTGTGTATTGTGTAACGCAAAACGATCGATATATATCAGACTACCAAATAGATTAGGGTAATCCTGTATAATTGATAAGCGACGTTTGTTAATTATGATAGTAGAATTATTATTATTGGTTTGTGATGGAAAGGACAGTTGACATCGGGCAAGAATCGCGTTTGATTTGAAACAACTCGATCTCTCCATTTATGTATACTAGTTGCATGTAACACATGAGATCCAACTGTCGATGGCGATAGTATGTATAATTGAAGAATACGCACCATTAGATTGAGGTGTTTCGGCTTATTTCGATATTTTAAAAAAAATTGGAAATATAGGCAGTTAAACACACATTTATCACGAAAACTGATTTTCTTAATAAAAAATGCTTGAGAAACTCTGGAATTTTTTTGAAAAAAAAATAATTTGAGATTTTTTTGTGTCTATATTTATACAAATTTTCAGCGTTCTAGCTTTTGTGGTTTTTGAGATTTATGGAAAAATAAAGTAAAAATTCAAATGTTGATAACCCCTGACTGAAACAAAAATTGAAAATTCTGAGTATAAAAGTTTAGCAGGCCTATAATTATCTATATATTCTGAAAATTGTGAATTGAGCGGATCAAAAGTTATAAGGGGGGGGGGACAGACACACATAAAATGTTCTACTTCGAATTATGAGTAAATCCGTATATATGTAGAACATATAATATGCTGCGAGCATCTAAGTTGGTTTTTTTTTTAATTTCAAAGTTGGAAAATACGTGAAAAATATAGACCCTACATAAAAATCTCGCGTATCCTGGCATGATACTTTATCGATATGTTAAGAGAACAAAGTTCTCTTGAACAAATCGACATCCCTTAAATAAATAAAAAAATGTATAAATTTACACTATTGTTGTATGAAACAGAATACTCGTTTCATTATAAAATGTGTACTGAAGCAATAATATCTTCTTTATTATCAAATTTCGCTTTTTTAATAGATATTATTTACTTAGTTCCATAATTAAAGTAAACAGGAATTTTTATTGATATCAAGTGAAAATCTATTTGATGGAAATATTAATAATAATAATAATAATTATACACTTCCTTGCACCCTGCGCAAGTGGCGAGTTTATTGCCGTATGGCAATTTCTTCCAACTAACCAGTGTTTTCAGCCCAAAGAAGCAATATTTGCGTGAGAAATTAATTTAAATAAATTTCTCCTCTGCTGGGAATCGAACCCAGGACGCCCGCACAGAAACCGAACGGCTTACAAACTGTGCCACGGTGGTCGAAATATTCTGTAATTTGTTGTACCTCCGTGAACTTATAATTTTAATTTTGTCAATTAATTGTGTAATATATATTTCTGAAGACAATTTCAATTCAAATTAAATTAATTTCACAACGTAATGAATTTGTATATCACCATTTCCAAAAGAGGCACTCATTTATTTATCAGCTTATTTTGTGTATCACTTTAAAAATAAATTTACTGAATTCATTTTGCTTTTATCCACCATCCACCATTGAAGGTTTGAATGGGAATTTCAATTTCGATTCGAAATCAAGGTCAATATTGAATTGAGCTAAAGTATTGGAAATGAGGAAAAGAATAATACGTTGCAAAATATATTTAAAGGATGAATTTGAAGGGTATTTACACTGTCAAAGAAAAAGACGGACAAAAATTCAATCGCATAACAATGATTTAAATAAATTTCACCAAAATAATGAATAAGATATGGCACGATTTTAATTTTCAAATTAAACAATTGAAGTTAAAATAACTGTATAAAACCAAACAAAATGTAGAAGAATATTATTATTTGTTTTTTAGCATAATCAAATAACTATTTCGATAGGCTTGTAATCAACACTTGGTAAATTATTACTATAATAAGTGTACCTACACTTTTATTTAAATTGATTTATGTGATTTAAAAAAAAACTATATCTATTGTACACATTTTAAACGAAAAATTAAAGATAATGGTTGATTTTGAATATTAAGAATATTCTAAATGTTTTTAAAGATAAATAATAATTGAGAAAGAGATCTATGATAAACAACACAATTTTAATATAATTAAAATTAAGATAATCGAACATTACGTAATATGGGCTGTAAAGTGGACACATAATTTTTAAGTTCGTAGTGCGTAATTCACATGTAATAATTATGATAAAGCATGGACTCTCTATATATGAGTCCTATTAAGTTATTGATTATTATCATAAACATCTACTATTCCATAATGATAAACTCTAGTTATCAATGTGTATCCAATCTATGAATATAATTTGTCTAGGCAGTTTGTAACCAGAATATGATTAACACAGGATAATTAATTAGCTACAATTCAATGACATGTTTCTGGTATTTATTTAGGGCGTTACGTTATATGCAAACATAATCTAAAGTAATAAAGCAATCAAAATGTTAGTGTCTGTGTGTGTGTGTGTGTGTGTGTGTGTGTGTGTGTGTGTGTATGTGTGTGTGTGTGTGTGTGTGTGTGTGTTTGTCTCACGCCTTCTGAAAAACCAAGAGCATCTAAAAATCTAATTTATTTGCGAACAAGTACCAGTATACCTGATGCAGTGTCACGCTAAAAATAATGCGATAAAAATGCTGAATTTTAAAAATATTTCAATAATTATTTTTTTCATACAAAATTTTCCAAGTCATATCTGTCAAATAATTTTCCAAAATATCTGTTAGTTTAAAAGTTAGAAGTACGTATTTACACGAAGAAAATATATTTTCAAGTATAACTTAGCGTTTAAATGAAAAACATGGTGAATATTTTGTATAATTATAATGTTTAACTTATTTTTAAAGTAAGCGTTTTGTACATAAACGCCGCCATTTTAATATCTTTTCATACAATATTTCATTTTCCTACCGAATGAATATGTTCTTGAAAATAATAAACCTTTGAAATAAATGAAATTATGAAATAATAAAATGAAACACAAGACATTACAGCAAGTTTTAAGATGTATATTGTAAAAGTCTGTTAATTATTAGTAAATATATAGGCATAATAAAATTGCATAATTTGTATATAATATTTGATATTTCGGACAATTTTCATTTTTATGGCATCGAACAAACCAATGTAGGTACCTACATATTATTCAAAAAATGTCTACAAACCATTTGATATTTTTTACATGTTCTATGGTTACTATGGTTACGGACACATTCTGATATTCAAATAAAATTTGTTATAAATCGAATTCGAATTAATTTAGAACATCATTGTAGGTAGGTACCTACATACCTAATACTACTTAAAAACCAACAATATACTAATTTCGTATAGGAAAATTATTAATGTGGCTGAAGTTTCGAACGTTCTAACGGAATGAACTAACGGATCAATGGTCAGGATACAATAGTGATAACCCAAGGAAAAAATATTTTTTATTTATTTATTTATTTATTATATATATTTTATTTGTAGTTTTAATTGCTTGTTTATTTATTTATTTATGCATTAACTAGTTTTTTTTAATTATTTACTTATTTATGCATTAATGAACGATAAAATATACGGAAAAAAATTGAAAATAATCTGAATATAAATAAAGTAAACGTCGTAATACCCCACCATATAGGGTAACCAGCGACAGGTTTGCGGAAACGCATAACCCAATAATATAAAGCATTACACATGCGTGTATACCCACACACATTTTTTTATAATCTACGTACTTACTAAATATAAATACACCACCATGTAGGGTATCAGCGACAGGTTTGCGGAAACGCATAACCTAATAAAATAAAGGACTACACATGCGTGTATGCCCACGCACATTTTATTTATAATAAACGTACTTAGTGAATATAAATACACCACCATGTAGGGTAACCAGCGACAGGTTTGCGAAAACGCATAACCTAAGAAAATTATGCACTACACATGCATGTATACCCACACACATTTTTTTATAATCTACGTACTTACTGAATATAAATACACCAACATGTGGGGGAACCAGCGACAGGTTTGCGGAAACGCATATCCTAATAAAATAAAGCACTACACATGCGTGTATGCCCACGCACATTTTTTTATAATAAACGTACTTAGTGAATATAAATACACCACCATGTAGGGTAACCAGCGACAGGTTTGCGAAAACGCATAACCTAAGAAAATTATGCACTACACATGCATGTATGCCCACGCACATTTTTTTTATAATTTACGTACTTAGTGAATATAAATACACCACCATGTAGGGTAACCAGCGACAGATTTGCGGAAACGCATAACCTAATAAAATAAAGCACTACACATTCGTGTATGCCCACGCACATTTTATTATAATTTAAGTACTTACTGAATATAAATACACCACCATGTGGGGTAACCAGCGACAGGTTTGCGGAAACGCATAACCTAACAAAATAAAGCACAACACATGCGTGTATGCCCAAGCACATTTTTTTTTAATTTACGTACTAACTGAATATAAATACACCACCATGTAGGGTAATCAGCGACAGGTTTGCGGAAACGCAGAACCTAATAAAATAAAGCACTACACAGGCGTGTATGCCCACGCACATTTTTTTATAATTTACATACTAACTGTATATAAATACACCACCATGTAGGATAATCAGCGACAGGTTTGCGGAAACACATAACCGAATAAAATTAAGCACTACACATGCGTGTATGCCCACGCACATTTTTTTATAATTTACGTCTTACTGAATGTAAATACACCACCATGTTGGGTAATCAGCGACAGGTTTGCGCAAACGCAAAACCTAATAAAATAAAGCACTACACATGCGTGTATGCCCACGCACATTTTATTATAATTTAAGTACTTACTGAATATAAATTCACCACCATATATGGGAACCAGCGACAGGTGTGCGGAAACACATAACCTAATAAAATAAAGCACTACACATGCGTGTATGCCCACGCACATTTATTATAATTTACGTACTAACTGAATATAAATACACCACCATGTAGGGTAATCAGCGACAGGTTTGCGGAAACACATAACCGAATAAAATTAAGCACTACACATGCGTGTATGCCCACGCACATTTTTTTATAATTTACGTCTTACTGAATATAAATACACCACCATGTTGGGTAATCAGCGACAGGTTTGCGCAAACGCATAACCTAATAAAATAAAGCACTACACATGCGTGTATGCCCACGCACATTTTTTTATAATTTACGTACTTACAGAATATAAATACACCACCATGTAGGGTAATCAGCGATAGGTTTGTGGAAACGCATAAGCGAATAAAATTAAGCACAACACATGCGTGTATGCCCACGCACATTTTTTTTAGAATTTACGTACTTAGTAAATATAAAAACACCACCATGTAGGGTAATCAGCGACAGGTTTGCGGAAACGCATAACCTAATAAAATAAAGCACTACGCATGCGTGTATGCCCACGCACATTTTATTATAATTTACGTTCTAACTGGATATAAATAAAGTAAACCTCGTTTTACCCCACCATGTAGGGTAACCAGCGGCAGGTTTGCGGATACGCATAACCTAATTAAATAAAGCATTACACATGCGTGTATGCCCACTCAAGTACATTTTTATATTTTACGTACTTAATCAATATAAATAAAGTAAACCTCGATATTTTATTTGGCCAAAGATACCCTCGGAACGGAAAATTTTGAAGTCAAATATAATATTAAAAAAAAATCTAGCACTTTTATTTGGTCAAAGATACCCTCAATTTTTCTGAGGTGTATGTAGCACTACAATGTGCATCTGACGCAACAATGAAATTTATAAAAAATAAACCGCAACATTGTGTTCTAGCGGATTAACGGAAAATTTTGATGTCAAATATAATATTAAAAAAAAATCTAGCACTTTTATTTGGTCAAAGATACCCTCAATTTTTCTGAGGTGTATGTAGCACTACAATGTGCATCTGATGCAAAAATAAAATTTATAAAAAATAAACCGCAACATTGTGTTCAAGCGGATTAACGGAAAATTTTGATGTCAAATATAATATTAAAAAAAAATCTAGCACTTTTATTTGGTCAAAGATACCCTCAATTTTTCTGAGGTGTATGTAGCACTACAATGTGCATCTGATGCAAAAATAAAATTTATAAAAAATAAACCGCAACATTGTGTTCAAGCGGATTAACGGAAAATTTTGATGTCAAATATAATATTAAAAAAAAATCTAGCACTTTTATTTGGTCAAAGATACCCTCAATTTTTCTGAGGTGTATCACTTCAATGTGCATCTGAAGCAAAAATAAAATTCAAATAAAATAAACCGCAACATTGTTTTCAAGCCGATTAACGTAAAATTTTGAAGTCAAATATAATATTAAAAAAAAATCTAGCACTTTTATTTGGTCAAAGATACCCTCAATTTTTCTGAGGTGTATGTAGCACTACAATGTGCATCTGATTCAAAAATAAAATTTATAAAAAATAAACCGCAACATTGTGTTCAAGCGGATTAACGGAAAATTTTGATGTCAAATATGATATTAAAAAAAAATCTAGCACTTTTATTTGGTCAAAGATACCCTCAATTTTTCTGAGGTGTATGTAGCACTACAATGTGCATCTGACGCAAAAATAAAATTTATAAAAAATAAACCGCAACATTGTGTTCAAGCGGATTAACGGAAAATTTTGATGTCAAATATAATATTAAAAAAAATCTAGCACTTTTATTTGGTCAAAGATACCCTCAATTTTTCTGAGGCGTATGTAGCACTACAATGTGCAACTGAGGCAAAAATAAAATTCAAATAAAATAAACCGCAACATTGTTTTCAAGCCGATTAACGGAAAATTTTGAAGTCATATATAATATTAAAAAAAAATCTAGCACTTTTATTTGGTCAAAGATACCCTCAATTTTTCTGAGGTGTATGAAGCACTACAATGTGCATCTTACGCAAAAATAAAATTCAAATAAAATAAACCGCAACATTGTTTTCAAGCCGATTAACGGAAAATTTTGAAGTCAAATTAATATTAAAAAAAATCTAGCACTTTTATTTGGTCAAAGATACCCTCAATTTTTCTGAGGTGTATGTAGCACTACAATGTGCATCTGAAGCAAAAATAAAATTTATAAAAAATAAACCGCAACATTATGTTCAAGCGGATTAACGGAAAACTTTGATGTCAAATATAATATTAAAAAAAATCTAGCACTTTTATTTGGTCAAAGATACCCTCAATTTTTCTGACGTGTATGAAGCACTACAATGTGCATCTGACGCAAAAATATAATTCAAATAAAATAAACCGCAACATTGCTTTCAAGCCGATTAACGGAAAATTTTGAAGTCAAATATAATATTAAAAAAAAATCTAGCACTTTTATTTGGTCAAAGATACCCTCAATTTTTCTGAGGTGTATGTAGCACTACAATGTGCATCTGATGCAAAAATAAAATTTATAAAAAATAAACCGCAACATTGTGTTCAAGCGGATTAACGGAAAATTTTGATGTCAAATATAATATTAAAAAAAAATCTAGCACTTTTATTTGGTCAAAGATACCCTCAATTTTTCTGAGGTGTATGTAGCACTACAATGTGCATCTGACGCAAAAATAAAATTTATAAAAAATAAACCGCAACATTGTGTTCAAGCGGATTAACGGAAAATTTTGATGTCAAATATAATATTAAAAAAAATATAGCACTTTTATTTGGTCAAAGATACCCTCAATTTTTCTGACGTGTATGAAGCACTACAATCTGCATCTGACGCAAAAATAAAATTCAAATAAAATAAACCGCAACATTGTTTTCAAGCCGATTAACGGAAAATTTTGAAGTCATATATAATATTAAAAAAAAATCTAGCACTTTTATTTGGTCAAAGATACCCTCAATTTTTCTGAGGTGTATGAAGCACTACAATGTGCATCTTACGCAAAAATAAAATTCAAATAAAATAAACCGCAACATTGTTTTCAAGCCGATTAACGGAAAATTTTGAAGTCAAATTAATATTAAAAAAAATCTAGCACTTTTATTTGGTCAAAGATACCCTCAATTTTTCTGAGGTGTATGTAGCACTACAATGTGCATCTGAAGCAAAAATAAAATTTATAAAAAATAAACCGCAACATTATGTTCAAGCGGATTAACGGAAAACTTTGATGTCAAATATAATATTAAAAAAAATCTAGCACTTTTATTTGGTCAAAGATACCCTCAATTTTTCTGACGTGTATGAAGCACTACAATGTGCATCTGACGCAAAAATATAATTCAAATAAAATAAACCGCAACATTGCTTTCAAGCCGATTAACGGAAAATTTTGAAGTCAAATATAATATTAAAAAAAAATCTAGCACTTTTATTTGGTCAAAGATACCCTCAATTTTTCTGAGGTGTATGTAGCACTACAATGTGCATCTGATGCAAAAATAAAATTTATAAAAAATAAACCGCAACATTGTGTTCAAGCGGATTAACGGAAAATTTTGATGTCAAATATAATATTAAAAAAAAATCTAGCACTTTTATTTGGTCAAAGATACCTTCAATTTTTCTGAGGTGTATGTAGCACTACAATGTGCATCTGACGCAAAAATAAAATTTATAAAAAATAAACCGCAACATTGTGTTCAAGCGGATTAACGGAAAATTTTGATGTCAAATATAATATTAAAAAAAATATAGCACTTTTATTTGGTCAAAGATACCCTCAATTTTTCTGACGTGTATGAAGCACTACAATCTGCATCTGACGCAAAAATAAAATTCAAATAAAATAAACCGCAACATTGCTTTCAAGCCGATTAACGGAAAATTTTGAAGTCAAATATAATATTAAAAAAAAATCTAGCACTTTTATTTGGTCAAAGATACCCTCAATTTTTCTGAGGTGTATGTAGCACTACAATGTGCATCTGATGCAAAAATAAAATTTATAAAAAATAAACCGCAACATTGTGTTCAAGCGGATTAACGGAAAATTTTGATGTCAAATATAATATTAAAAAAAAATCTAGCACTTTTATTTGGTCAAAGATACCCTCAATTTTTCTGAGGTGTATGTAGCACTACAATGTGCATCTGATGCAAAAATAAAATTTATAAAAAATAAACCGCAACATTGTGTTCAAGCGGATTAACGGAAAATTTTGATGTCAAATATAATATTAAAAAAAAAATCTAGCACATTTATTTGGTCAAAGTACCCTCAATTTTTCTGAGGTGTATGTAGCACTACAATGTGCAACTGAGGCAAAAATAAAATTCAAATAAAATAAACCGCAACATTGTTTTCAAGCCGATTAACGGAAAATTTTGAAGTCAAATATTATATTAAAAAAAAATCTAGCACTTTTATTTGGTCAAAGATACCCTCAATTTTTCTGAGGTGTATGTAGCACTACAATGTGAATCTGATGCAAAAATAAAATTTATAAAAAATAAACCGCAACATTGTGTTCAAGCGGATTAACGGAAAATTTTGATGTCAAATATAATATTAAAAAAAAATCTAGCACTTTTATTTAGTCAAAGATACCCTCAATTTTTCTGAGGTGTATGTAGCACTACAATGTGCATCTGATGCAAAAATTAAATTTATAAAAAATAAACCGCAACATTGTGTTCAAGCGGATTAACGGAAAATTTTGATGTCAAATATAATATTAAAAAAAAATCTAGCACTTTTATTTGGTCAAAGATACCCTCAATTTTTCTGACGTGTATGAAGCACTACAATGTGCATCTGACGCAAAAATAAAATTCAAATAAAATAAACCGCAACATTGTTTTCAAGCCGATTAACGGAAAATTTTGATTTCAAATATAATATTAAAAAAAAATCTAGCACTTTTATTTGGTCAAAGATACCCTCAATTTTTCTGAGGTGTATGTAGCACTACAATGTGCAACTGAGGCAAAAATAAAATTCAAATAAAATAAACCGCAACATTGTTTTCAAGCCGATTAACGGAAAATTTTGAAGTCATATATAATATTAAAAAAAAATCTAGCACTTTTATTTGGTCAAAGATACCCTCAATTTTTCTGAGGTGTATGTAACACTACAATGTGCAACTGAGGCAAAAATAAAATTCAAAGAAAATAAACCGCAACATTGTTTTCAAGCCGATTAACGGAAAATTTTGAAGTCATATATAATATTAAAAAAAAATCTAGCACTTTTATTTGGTCAAAGATACCCTCAATTTTTCTGAGGTGTATGTAGTACTACAATGTGCATCTGATGCAAAAATAAAATTAGTAAAAAATAAACCGCAACATTGTGTTCAAGCGGATTAACGGAAAATTTTGATGTCAAATATAATATTAAAAAAAAATCTAGCACTTTTATTTGGTCAAAGATACCCTCAATTTTTCTGACGTGTATGAAGCACTACAATGTGCATCTGACGCAAAAATAAAATTCAAATAAAATAAACCGCAACATTGTTTTCAAGCCGATTAACGGAAAATTTTGAAGTCAAATATAATATTAAAAAAAAATCTAGCACTTTTATTTGGTCAAAGATACCCTCAATTTTTCTGAGGTGTATGTAGCACTACAATGTGCATCTGACGCAAAAATAAAATTTATAAAAAATAAACCGCAACATTGTGTTCAAGCGGATTAACGGAAAATTTTGATGTCAAATATAATATTAAAAAAATCTTGCACTTTTATTTGGTCAAAGATACCCTCAATTTTTCTGAGGTATATGTAGCACTACAATGTGCATCTGACGCAAAAATAAAATTCAAATAAAATAAACCGCAACATTGTTTTCAAGCCGATTAACGGAAAATTTTGAAGTCAAATATAATATTAAAAAAAAATCTAGCACTTTTATTTGGTCAAAGATACCCTCAATTTTTCTGAGGTGTATGTAGCACTACAATGTGCATCTGACGCAAAAATAAAATTTATAAAAAATAAACCGCAACATTGTGTTCAAGCGGATTAACGGAAAATTTTGATGTCAAATATAATATTAAAAAAATCTTGCACTTTTATTTGGTCAAAGATACCCTCAATTTTTCTGAGGTATATGTAGCACTACAATGTGCATCTGACGCAAAAATAAAATTCAAATAAAATAAACCGCAACATTGTTTTCAAGCCGATTAACGGAAAATTTTGAAGTCAAATATAATATTAAAAAAAAATCTAGCACTTTTATTTGATCAAAGATACCCTCAATTTTTCTGCAGTATATAAAGCACTATAATGTGCATCTGACGCAAAAATAAAATTTATAAAAAAATTTGAAAATTTGACAGGAGCGACATTCACCCTACTAGGTATTTCATCGAGCGACTTGGGCGACATTGGTGCGAGTCAACCGTGATTCCGAACGGGCAGAGTGAATCGCCGCGCGAATCGCTCGATGAATTCCGAACGCTTAGGATGACGCTCTAACATCGCCGAGCGTCTTTCCGAACGCTACCTAGGTTATTATTCTCTTTGTGCCACAGAAAAGTTTACTTCTATATTATCTGTGCACAGAACACAATAAGTTGTCAAAGCGACGTTTAAATTTTTCATCTGTCAATGTCGCTATATAAAAAAAGAAATTTAGAAGCAAATGGAGTTCATAATTGATTTCATTTTACTCAAAAATATCACGAGAATTGGTAAGATAACATATTTATGATGTTAGATATGTCAATTTAACTTTTGTATTGAAATTTTATAGGTTATATATGTCGAACATGTTTATTGATAACTTGTCGTGGTTTCTGTCAAGATATGCCAGTGAGGTGCGACGCAGAGGACTTGTAGATGGTTAATTACAATGCCGTTGCGATTGCTGTGTTCTGGAGTGGGATGGCCTAGTGGTGAAGTGCTCGGACTCGTAAAGCAAGTAAGTGACAACTGGAATAAGAGTGCTGTATTTATGACGCGTCATTTCTTATTACTTACATCATGGACAGAAGTAATTTCCTTTAATTGCATGGAAGCATGGCGCTTTGTTTTTCCACTAGGGAGTATGCGGCTCCAGTCTATCTTATTCTTTATTGTTATAGTATATCGTCCGTAGATCCTCCAGACACTTGGAATCGTCAGTTACAGTTTACGAATAATAATTTTAATAACACAGGTTTTATTTTTTCTGTAGCGTAAACTGAATGAAATACGATGAAAATATTGTATAAATATGTATTCATGTTATATAGAAATATTCCACCTCGGTACAGGCAAAGCCTTGTGAGGGTGGATATATATATATATATATATATATATGAAAAAAATGATTTTTTAAATTATAATAAATACATTTTTATTAAAACAAAATCCATATTATCATTTATGATTTTACTTTACTTTATTATTTACTATGCTTTTTATATTGCTAAGGTCATTACGGCATATTTTTCTAAATATATCTAAAATATAGGAAAAAACATCGACGATACATCAATGTATCGTTCTTATTGCAGATGTTTTCTAACATCGATACTTTGTCATAAAAACATCGATGTTTTCTAACATCGATGTTTTTAAGAACGATGTTGCATCCCTAGTTGGGAGAACGTTGGAAACCTGTCTACATGGGGCTTTCTGCAACAAGGAATACCAACGACATGTGGCTGTGGAGAGCAGCAGACCACCGCACATCTGTCCCTCAAGTCCAGTCAACTGCACCGTGCACGATCTTATGGTGGGAAATGATTGTGCTATTGACGTTGCTAGGCACTGGCAGAAGATTATTTAAATGCATTGCTGACACGATAGAAGAAGAAGACTGCACCCTTCATTTAATTCAAATATTTACATTTTTTTCTCATATGACAGTCATTACACCAACTCGTTATTATTAATGTTAGACTAAGAGCCTCTTTAAATTAAAATCATTTAATACTTCATGCAATATATTGTAGTTATTTCTTTTACAGGGAATTCTAGTGACTCCAGGGTTCAAAGATTGTGGATCCATTTGGCGGACTCATTAAATCAATCGAGAAGACCTGCAGAGAGTGGAATGAAGTTAGAATTTTTATTCCACATATAATTTATGTGAGCTTCTATTTAACTTTCGCACTATTACAAATATTGCTGATAATAATAATAATATTACAGTCATATAAAACAGCGTTGAGGAAGGCTAAAGGAAAAAAGTATTAGAGCGTCTATGAGAGGAATGGTAGGTGGGGAGGACAGCAACCAGGCGCTGACTACCATGGAATCAAAGCTGATTGAGACTGAAGGGATGATTTACAACTGATGTAGAATCAGGAGCATACAATCCAGAGTTTAATGATGATTCTCTATCAAAGAAGTGAATTAAAGTTTTTGTTACCATTATATTTTTTTTGTATATAAGTACATAATATATCCATTTTATATCTATATAATTATTATTTCAATGTAAAATGCTACCTACTCAGCATTTTATAATACTTACCTTTTTAATCTTTCACATAAAATATCAAAATATTATTGCAATTCTTTTTAATGTACAAAATTTATGAAAAAAAATATATATGAATATATTATTTTTATAACAATTTGTTTTATTTTTACTTTGCCATTCTGATTGCTTAAAAGGTTCCACAAATTAGGTACAACAAATCTAAAATTTATATTATAATTATTTACTTTATACATATATATAAATATAAATATATATATATATATATATATATATATATATATATATATATATATATATATATATATATATATATATATATATATATATATATATATATATATATATATATATATATATATATATATATTAGTAAAACCTGGCAGACGTTGTCCTGCCTGTTTAATTATTGACCTCCAAATATATAAAAATGGTTGTTCGGTATTTTTTCCTTTTTATTACTTAACATTCTTATCTAGATTCGCTAATTATAATTCCATTTTTTCCCTTCCATCCCTACAGTCCCTATTCATTCATTTTTTAATTTTATTTAATGATTCAAACAAACTTAACATTCTTATCTAGATTCGCTGATTATAATTTCGTTTTTTCCCTTCCATCCCTACAGTCCTTTCCGTCCCTATTCATTCATTTTTTAATTATTCAAACAAATACAGGTACTTGAACCTTTAGCATTATACCAGTTTTATATAATATACCATTTTATATTATGGGTATATAGGATTATTTCTTAAAATGTTTTTATTTCTTTATTCATTTATTTACTTATTCAATCATTTATTGTGGAGATATTAAATAAATAAATTTTAATTTTTAAACCTTCTCGTTTGCGCGCTGAACAAACCCACTGTTGGTGACTTTCACTAACGTCCCCTAACTCTTAGGTGTTACCTAAGAATTCTTATGTAGTACCTAACGTGAATTTTCGTTTCACCACCTACATAAGAGTTACCTAAGACGCTAAGACTGGTGAAAACCAAACGATACGTTAGGGGTTACCTAAGCTTAGTTGATACCCAGCTATGTGACAGTTTAGGTAACGTTGGTGGAAGTCACCATAAGTGTCAATTCAATACCAACTTTTTTTTCAATTTTTTTTGTGAGATTCGAATAAATATCAAATAGATATCGGAATGAGCTGAACAGATTGCCAAAGTTTCATCGCAATCGGATGTTGGTTTAGGAGTCCATCGCTCACATAGAAACAAATATACGTACATCCATTTTTATATATATATATATATATATATATATATATATATATATATATATATATATATATATATATATATATATATATATATATATATATATATATATATATATATATATATATATATATATATATATATATATATATATGTAAAAAAATTATACATTCAAGTTTAGTGTCTTCTTATTAAATTACTTCTAATCTTTGCAACGTGGATAAATTGTAAGTATGTTCCTTATTGCCAATATCAATTTCAGTAATGTCTTCATCTGCAATGGACAATTGTATTCTATATATTCAAGTGAAGTGAATATAAAGAATACAATTGAATATATAGAATACATTGCAACATTTTATAACATTTGCAAAACAAAAATAATGAAGATTTGTGTACAAATATCTAGGTATATTTAAATTACACTAAAATAAATATTGAAGGTTTTTTTACATAAGTAATTTAAAAACATCCATAGTATAAGATAAAAAGAATATATATATATAATCAAAAACATAAGAACACATAGTACACCAATCTCAATTATTACAATGAATTCATTAGAAAAACAGTATTTGTACAAAATAAAAATTTGACAAAAATAAGAATTTGTTTTTACAATTGTGTAATAATGCAGTTATAATTTGAGATGAGTGATGCTTAGATATTATTATAAAATAAGCTTTATCTAAGAAAATACAGATTACATTTAATACAGTACTGCTATATGGCAAAAATATTCCAATATCGTTTAAAAGAAAATACAAATATGTTTCTGACGTTGCAACCAGCAGATTTTCAACTTATGAAAGTTTCTCTCAAGACATTAATAAAGGCTCTAGTCATTCCACAGACTCTTACTTATAAAACATCATTACAAAATATAATATGTTAATAGACCCTGTTGTTTTTGGCGATTGCTCGTCTTCATTGGGGTTTGCTATACTTGATCCAGGAAATTGCGTTTTGAACATTAGTTTCAATGTTTCTTCCACAATCTTTGTGAATTGGCAATAGAGACGCCGTATTGTGTCGAGTGCATTGGCTTTATTTTTTATTGTAAAATCAATAGTTATGACATATGAGCGCCGCAAACTATAGTTCAACACGCATAGTTTAAAAACTCATTTCCACACCACCTTGAGGTAGAGTAAGCGGCGCGTTTTTTTTATCGTGGTATCCCCAGTAGGCCTAATCCACGTGCAATTCACTTTTCCAAAAATTAGCGCATTCCTCTTCACTTTGTTCTTGATGGACTAAGTGTTGCGAGTTCATTGTCTTTAGTATCGATTGAAACGTCACAGACCAAAATTTCTTCCACATCGCCCGTGATGGGATTATCAGTTTCATCGCAATCCTCTTCGTTCTTGATTTTATCATACATTTCTTCCTCTTCATCTTGTAATGGAACTTGGCCAAAAATCAATGAATGTTGGAGAGTATTCCCGCTTTTGAATATGTCATCAGAAAGTCATCTATTAACACCAACTCCACTACATACTTTAAGAGTAATCAAATAGTTGGTTATGCAGATATTCTCAACATTGTCGGAAGATCCCTTGCAGCCCTACAGGAAGTCTTTGAACCACTTGAAACAGCAGCAGCAGAAATAGGTTTGCAAATCAATTAAAAATAAAACCAAAATAATGAAGCAAACTAGAAATGCTAGAAACGCTTAACATAGTAATATAACATTCAAGGATAAGTACTTTTGAAACTGTTGAGGAATTTGCATACTAGGGTTCAACTATCAATTAAGGTAATGGAGATACCCTAGATATAAAAAGGTGAATAGCGACAAGTGACAGCATTCTTCTCTGTATTACCTGTGTTAGTTGTAGAAGTGTCCACAGATATACAAAAAAAACCCTGTATAAAACATCATTAGGATTGTTGTATCATATGGGTGTGAGGCTTAGACACTGACAGCAAAGTCTGCGGAGATGCTGGACATCTTTGAAATAAAAGTGATACGTAAAATCCTGGGACCCGTGAATGATGGACAAACATGGAGGATTAAATTCAACAATGAGTTGTAAACATCTATAAAGCTCCCAAAGTCTCTGACATATGGGCTGAGCATGTTCAGAGAATGCCATCATCGCGGGTTCAAAAAAGAGTCTTTTGTCACCTAGGTAACAAAAGAAAGGTCGGAAGACCGAGGCTGCGATGGGAAGGCAATATTGTGAGGGACGCGTCCCAGCTTCTGAGTGCCAAACTGGAAGGTCGCAGCAAGTGACAGGAGAGGTTGGAGGAGGAAGTTACTGGAAGCTAAGGCTCGATATGGGCAATAGAGCCATTAAAGAAGAACATCTAAACAACTGTACTATGCTTCTTTTGCTCAAAGCCTGCATCTTATTTTAAAATTTTTGATTTATCTTATATTTGTCAGACCTTTGTTATCCAATTCTTACATACATACCATTTCCCTATTTGTGGTAGACAGAAAGAGCCAAATGCCAGACTCTTCGATCTTGACACACATATTTTGCCTCATTTATATCTACACTTCAGGCCATACATGCTCTCCTATTATTATACTATTATCGTATGTTCTTATCTTTCAAAATTTCATTTATATGATCATACCAACTCTTTTTCGGCCGACCCCTACATCTCATTTCCAGTCTTTTCATCCTTGTATACTTTCTTTGTCATTCATTCATTCCCTCTACATGTCCAAACCATCCTAAAGCAATTATCTTCATTCTTCTAACATTATGTCTTTCGATGTTACATTCTCTTTTGATATCATGATTCCTTATCCTATCATAAATTGTTTTGTCATACATTCTTCTAAGGAACCTTATTTTCAGTGTTAATTTTACTTTCAAGCATCTTCTGCCATGTCCCACTTGCATACATTATGGTTGGAACAACAATTGCATTGTGCACAGTAAGTTTTGCTGGCCTTGAAATAATTGGGTGTCATTATTGTTCTTAGTGCACCCTTCTTTCTATATCATTTTCCAATCTTCCATCATGCTGAAACATACTTCCTAAAAACAAATAATCTTCATACACTTGTTTAATTCGTTCTTTATCAACTCGTATTTCGCATTCTGTTCTTCTTTGGCTTTTTTCAATAACAATCACTTTAGACTTAGCTCTTGCTTTCTTCTTCTTTCAAGGCATTTTACTCCCTATGATCGTATTTAGTTCTTTTTTCATACTTTTTCAATTCTGTTTCGAAATCTTCTGCTATCGTCAAATCTAGAAGTGGAGTTTCGGTGTGGTCATATTTTCCCTCTGGTAAAATTTCATCATCTGTAATACAAATATCTTCTGGAATTTCGTATGTAATTTCTTCTGGAATGTCGTCTGTAATTTCTTCTGGAATTTCGTATGTAATTTCTTCTGGAATTTCGTATGTAATTTCTTCTGGAATTTTGTATGTAATTTCTTCTGGAATTTCGTATGTAATTTCTTCTGGAATTTCGTATGTAATTTCTTCTGGAATTTCGTATGTAATTTCTTCTGGAATTTCGTCCATAATTTCTTCAAATGGAATATGCAAGCTATCACTTAAACTATCTCTTGTAGCCTGAAAAATGATTAAAAATGTCACATGTCAATTAAGAGTTCAGTCCTTTTTCTAACCCGAATAGATTAAAACAGTTTGATGTTATGCATGTCTGTATGAAGATTAAGTATAAAACTACTTAGTCCTGTAGATATTGTGTATTTTGCCCTACAAATTGTATGAAACAACATCGTCACTAAATTCAATTTTAACATAAATTTTCATAAAAAAAAAATGATATATAATATACGTACTTGTTAATAAAAAAATATTTAAAAAACTCCGGAACTTCTTTAAGAACTTTTTTAAGTTAACGTTTTTACCGTTTTTGAGATATATTGAAAAATGAAAAAAACTTCATATATATATTTATATTATATTGTATATTTATGTAGCTTCATGGACAACTAACAGGTATTATGTCAAATAATTATTTAACACGCACCCAATAACAAGTTGCCACATTCTGGAGACTTACGATATTTATCGTCTCACAGATCCAGACTGAAAACACAATTAAAAACGGTGTCTCCACCGGGAATCGAACCCGGGACATTTAGCTCAGCAGTCAGATATCTAACCAACTGAGCCACGAATTCCTACATATATATAGAATATATAAGATGCGAAGCTTCTAAGTTGGTGTTTTTTACTCCAAAGTTGTAAAAAAACATGCAAAACATAGACCTGGCCATAAAAATCTCACATATTGGCTAGAAACTTTGTCGATCTGTTAAGAGAAATAAATTATCTTGGACAAATTGACAATTGGGCTATTATTCATTATTATAAATTTACTTACAATTTTCATGCAGCAATTTTGACCACGACATTTCTTTTCATTAAAAATGTTTTCATATAGTACATTATTCTCCACAATCTTTTTCCATTGTCGAACTATAACTTGTCTGCTTTTTCTATCATTTTTAAATCGGAATTGGCGAATAATCTAAAAAAAATGTTAGGTAAATTAAAACTATAGAAACATATAGGTACTGTGCATTCACTTTTTTACCATTCACATTCAAGAATTCTCTTATGAATTTATCCTTCTGTTGTACCTATAGATTCTAGGAAATAGGTGCAATAAACTCTGTGTGTATTTGGACAACATTTTTTTTTGTAATAAGTAGTTACTCAATTATTAAATTTTAGATTTTTTTTAATTGTAATTCATATATATTATGTTCAAATTGTATAATATAAATGTTAAATAATTGAATCAAATATAACATGGAACTCCCAAAAATTTTAAATTTTTATAACAAATTTTTAATGTCTCAGTAGAGACGAAATTAGAATATTGTAGGAGAACCGCGAAATCAAGGCATCTACAGGTCTTACGACCTGTCATCGACAGGTTTACGTAATCACTTTATGCAAGCGAAATGGATTAGATTTGATGAATATATAGAACTTTTAAAATGTGGATTGATAGGGAACTCAATAATAGGTGAAAGTTGCACAAGCGCATAGTGATTACGTAAACCAGCCGATGACAGGTCGTAAGCCCTGAAGATATCTCGATTTCCCGGTTCTCCTATAATATTCGAACTTCGTTTCTATTGCGATATTTGTCTTAAAATATTAATGAATCCGGCAGGAAAAAATTCAAAAATTGCGTCTTAATTATATATATATTATGATTATAATAGCGTCTTAGATTATATATGATTATAATTGCGTCTTAGATTATATATGATTTTGTACCTTATAATTCCATAGTTTGCGTATATGCAACTATAAAAATATTCAACGTGATATGTATTTTTAATAGATATATTATATAATAAATTACAACATACCTTGTAAAGAAGAGATCCTTGACCAGATGAATTAAATTGAATATCACATGTACACTTGATATGCTCAAAAATAAATTTCGCGAGAGTTTCGCACGTATTAAAACTTTTCGTTGAGCCATTATAAACATAAAAAACCAAATAGTTAAAAGAAAATAATTAATTGATCAAATTAATCCACAGAACGTTTTAAATAGGTCTTGTCTCGCGACATGCACGTAAAGTATAAACAAATAATACCAATTTATACGAAAAAAAAATCCTTTCCTAGAATAAGGGGTTACCCAATTATATGGAATTATCCAATGTAATAGGCCGTTTCCACGCTCGCCTTGGCTCGGCGAGAGATCTCGAGCTCTCATATTTCTGAATACCAGAATCCAACTTAAACTCCGAAGTATGTAAATAAATAAATAAAATAAATAATGATTAAAATATTTTTTTTATATTCTGATATGCATTTCTTTTAGAATTTTTAAATAATATTTATTATTGAAAAATGTCTATTGTTTGATTAAGAACATGTACATGTAGAGATAATTGAAAAATCCTATATTATAATAAAAATACGTAAGGTCAAAAGTAATGGCCGATATAACCTCAGCATCCTTCATGTTTTGATACTGACGGGCTCGCGAGCATGTAAATAGTGTCCGAGCTGTCGACTTTTAAGCCGTTTACACGCTCGCCGAGACGTTCGCCGCGCCTATACCAACGTATAAATCCGGCATAAGGGTTGATTTAATGTCTGCTCCACACTTAGTCCGCAATGACGAACTTTCCGGGAATCACATGAGATATTTTATATATTTTTTCAATAAAAGATATATAAATAGTTTGAATAGTACAGGTATCGCCAAATAACTTGACTTTTTAACAGAAAGTAAGATATTTGAAGATATTTGGCGATAATTATATACTGTTTTTTTCTTTTACAAAAAGAAAAAATGCTTATGCTGAGAATACTTGTAATAACGATTCAATAAATTGACAATAGCAATAATGTCATTTTTTTTTTAAAAACAAACAAACTTCAAATAGATAGTTTAAAAGGGTAGAATGTTTGCACCTCGAAGTGGTTGCCTTTACCAGTGCGCATTGAACACAATGTTGCGGTTTATTTTTTATGATTTTTATTTTTGCGTCAGATGCAGATTGTAGTGCTACATACACGTCAGAAAAATTGAGGGTATCTTAGACCAAATAAAAGTGCTAGATTTTTTTTAATATTATATTTGACATCAAAATTTTCCGTTAATCCGCTTTAACACAATGTTGCGGTTTATTTTTTATGATTTTAATTTTAGCGTCAGATGCAGATTGTAGTGCTACATACACGTCAGAAAAATTGAGGATATCTTTGACCAAATAAAAGTGCTAGATTTTTTTTAATATTATATTTGACATCAAAATTTTCCGTTAATCCGCTTGAACACAATGTTGCGGTTTATTTTTTATAAATTTTATTTTTGCGTCAGATGCACATTGTAGTGCTACATACACCTTAGAAAAATTGAGGGTATCTTTGACCAAATAAAATTGCTAGATTTTTTATTAATATTATATTTGACGTCAAAATTTTCCGTTGATCCGCTTGAACACAATGTTGCGGTTTATTTTTTATAAATTTTATTTTTGCGTCAGATGCACATTGTAGTGCTACATATACCTCTGAAAAATTGAGGGTATCTTTGACCAAATAAAAGTGCAAGATTTTTTTTAATATTATATTTGACTTCAAAATTTTCCGTTAATCCGCTTGAACACAATGTTGCGGTTTATTTTTTATAAATTTTATTTTTGCGTCAGATGCACATTGTAGTGCTACATATACCTCTGAAAAATTGAGGGTATCTTTGACCAAATAAAAGTGCTAGATTTTTTTTTAATATTATATTTGACATCAAAATTTTCCGTTAATCCGCTTGAACACAATGTTGCGGTTTATTTTTTATAAATTTTATTTTTGCGTCAGATGCACATTGTAGTGCTACATACACCTCAGAAAAATTGAGGGTATCTTTGACCAAATAAAAGTGCTAGATTTTTTTTAATATTATATTTGACATCAAAATTTTCCGTTAATCCGCTTGAACACAATGTTGCGGTTTATTTTTTATAAATTTTATTTTTGCGTCAGATGCACATTGTAGTGCTGCATATACTTCAGAAAAATTGAGGGTATCTTTGACCAAATAAAAGTGCAAGATTTTTTTTAATATTATATTTGACTTCAAAATTTTCCGTTAATCGGCTTGAAAACAATGTTGCGGTTTATTTTATTTGAATTTTATTTTTGCGTCAGATGCACATTGTAGTGCTACATACACCTTAGAAAAATTGAGGGTATCTTTGACCAAATAAAAGTGTAAGATTTTTTATTAATATTATATTTGACGTCAAAATTTTCCGTTGATCCGCTTGAACACAATGTTGCGGTTTATTTTTTATAAATTTTATTTTTGCGTCAGATGCACATTGTAGTGCTACATACACCTCAGAAAAATTGAGGGTATCTTTGACCAAATAAAAGTGCTAGATTTTTTTTTAATATTATATTTGACTTCAAAATTTTCCGTTAATCCGCTTGAACACAATGTTGCGGTTTATTTTATTTGAATTTTATTTTTGCGTCAGATGCACATTGTAGTGTTATATATACTGCAGAAAAATTGAGGGTATCTTTGATCAAATAAAAGTGCTAGATTTTTTTTAAATATTATATTTGACATCAAAATTTTCCGTTAATCCGCTTGAACACAATGTTGCGGTTTATTTTTTATAAATTTTATTTTTGCGTCAGATGCACATTGTAGTGCTACATACACGTCAGAAAAATTGAGGGTATCTTTGGCCAAATAAAAGTGCAGGATTTTTTTTTTAATATTACATTATTCTACAAAATATGCGGTTAATCGGCTTGAACACAATGTTGCGGTTTATTTTTTATAAATTTTGTTTTTGCGTCAGATGCACATTGTAGTGCTACATACACCTCAGAAAAATTGAGGGTATCTTTCACCAAATAAAAGTGCTAGATTTTTTTTAATATTATATTTGACATAAAAATTTTCCGTTAATCGGCTTGAAAACAATGTTGCGGTTTATTTTATTTGAATTTTATTTTTGCTTCAGATGCACATTGTAGTGCTACATACACTTCAGAAAAATTGAGGGTATCTTTGATCAAATAAAAGTGCTAGATTTTTTTTAATATTATATTTGACATCAAAATTTTCCGTTAATCCGCTTGAACACAATGTTGCGGTTTATTTTTTATAAATTTTATTTTTGCGTCAGATGCACATTGTAGTGCTACATACACGTCAGAAAAATTGAGGGTATCTTTGGCCAAATAAAAGTGCAGGATTTTTTTTTTAATATTACATTATTCTACAAAATATGCGGTTAATCGGCTTGAACACAATGTTGCGGTTTATTTTTTATAAGTTTTATTTTTGCGTCAGATGCACATTGCAGTGCTACATACACTCCAGAAAAATTGAGGGTATCTTTCACCAAATAAAAGTGCTAGATTTTTTTTAATATTATATTTGACATAAAAATTTTCCGTTAATCCGCTTGAACACAATGTTGCGGTTTATTTTTTATAAATTTTATTTTTGCGTCAGATGCACATTGTAGTGCTACATACACCTCAGAAAAATTGAGGGTATCTTTGACCAAATAAAAGTGCAAGATTTTTTTTAATATTATATTTGACTTCAAAATTTTCCGTTAATCGGCTTGATAACAATGTTGCGGTTTATTTTATTTGAATTTTATTTTTGCGTCAGATGCACATTGTAGTGCTACATACACCTCAGAAAAATTGAGGGTATCTTTGACCAAATAAAAGTGCTAGATTTTTTATTAATATTATATTTGACATCAAAATTTTTCGTTGATCCGCTTGAACACAATGTTGCGGTTTATTTTTTATAAATTTTATTTTTGCGTCAGATGCACATTGTAGTGATACATACACCTCGGAAAAATTGAGGGTATCTTTGATCAAATAAAAGTGCTAGATTTTTTTTTAATATTATATTTGACATCAAAATTTTCCGTTAATCCGCTTGAACACAATGTTGCGGTTTATTTTTTATAAATTTTATTTTTGCGTCAGATGCACATTGTAGTGCTACATACACCTCAGAAAAATTGAGGGTATCTTTGATCAAATAAAAGTGCTAGATTTTTTTTTAATATTATATTTGACTTCAAAATTTTCCGTTAATCGGCTTGAAAACAATGTTGCGGTTTATTTTATTTGAATTTTATTTTTGCGTCAGATGCACATTAAAGTGCTACATACACCTCAGAAAAATTGAGGGTATCTTTGACCAAATAAAAGTGCTAGATTTTTTTTAATATTATATTTGACATCAAAATTTTCCGTTAATCCGCTTGAACACAATGTTGCGGTTTATTTTTTATAAATTTTATTTTTGCGTCAGATGCACATTGTAGTGCTACATACACGTCAGAAAAATTGAGGGTATCTTTGGCCAAATAAAAGTGCAGGATTTTTTTTTTAATATTACATTATTCTACAAAATATGCGGTTAATCGGCTTGAACACAATGTTGCGGTTTATTTTTTATAAGTTTTATTTTTGCGTCAGATGCACATTGTAGTGCTACATACACTCCAGAAAAATTGAGGGTATCTTTGACCAAATAAAAGTGCTAGATTTTTTTTAATATTATATTTGACTTCAAAATTTTCCGTTCCGAGGGTATCTTTGGCCAAATAAAATATCGAGGTTTACTTTATTTATATTCAGTAAGTACGTAAAATATAAAAATATACTTGAGTGGGCATACACGCATGTGTAATGTTTTATTTAATTAGGTTATGCGTATCCGCAAACCTGCCGCTGTTTACCCTACATGGTGAGGTATATCGAGGTTTACTTTATTTATTTTCAGTAAGTACGTAAATTATTAAAAAATGTGTGTGGGCATACCCGCATGTGTAATGCTTTATTTTATTAGATTATGCGTATCCGCAAACTGTCGATGGTTACCCTACATGGTGGGGTATAACGAGGTTGACTTTATTTATATCCAGTTAGTACGTAAATTATAAAAAAAATGTGCATAGTGGGCATACACGCATGTGTAGTGCTTAATTTTATTAGGTTATGCGTTTCCGCAAACCTGTCGCTGATTACCCTTCATGGTGGTGTATTTATATTCAGTTAGTACGTAAATTATAAAAAATGTGCTTTATTTTATTAGGTAATGCGTTTCCGCAAACCTGTCGCTGGTTACCCCACATGGTGGTGTATTTATATCCAGTAAGTACTTAAATTATAATAAAATGTGCGTGGGCTTACACGAATGTGTAGTGATTTATTTTATTAGGTTATGCGTTTCCGCAAACCTGTCGCTGGTTACCCCACATGGTGGTGTATTTATATTCAGTAAGTACTTAAATTATAATAAAATGTGCGTGGGCATACACGAATGTGTAGTGCTTTATTTTATTAGGTTATCCGCAAATCTGTAGCTGGTTGCCCTACATGGTGGTGTATTTATATTCACTAAGTACGTATATTATAAAAAAAATGTGCGTGGGCATACATGCATGTGTAGTGCATAATTTTCTTAGGTTATGCGTTTTCGCAAACCTGTCGCTGGTTACCCTACATGCTGGTGTATTTATATTCACTAAGTACGTTTATTAAAAAAAAAATGTGCGTGGGCCTACACGCATGTGTAGTCCTTTATTTTATTAGGTTATGCGTTTCCGCAAACCTGTCGCTGGTTCCCATATATGGTGGTGAATTTATATTCAGTAAGTATGTAAATTATAAAAAAATGTGCGTGGGCATACACGCCTGTGTAGTGCTTAATTTTATTAGGTTATGCGTTTCCGCAAACCTGTCGCTGATTACCCTTCATGGTGGTGTATTTATATTCAGTTAGTACGTAAATTATAAAAAATGTGCGTGGGCATACACGCATTTGTAGTGCTTTATTTTATTAGGTTATGCGTTTCCTCAAACCTGTTGCTGGTTACACCACATGGTGGTGTATGTATATTCAGTAAGTACTTAAATTATAATAAAATGTGCGTGGGCATACACGAATGTGTAGTGCTTTATTTTATTAGGTTATGCGTTTCCGCAAACCTGTCGCTGGTTACCCCACATGGTGGTGTATTTATATTCAGTAAGTACTTAAATTATAATAAAATGTGCGTGGGCATACACGAATGTGTAGTGCTTTATTTTATTAGGTTATCCGCAAATCTGTCGCTGGTTACCCTACATGGTGGTGTATTTATATTCACTAAGTACGTATATTATAAAAAAAATGTGCGTGGGCATACATGCATGTGTAGTGCATAATTTTCTTAGGTTATGCGTTTTCGCAGACCTGTCGCTGGTTACCCTACATGGTGGTGTATTTATATTCACTAAGTACGTTTATTATAAAAAAAATGTGCGTGGGCATACACGCATGTGTAGTCCTTTATTTTATTAGGTTATACGTTTCCGCAAACCTGTCGCTGGTTCCCATATATGGTGGTGAATTTATATTCAGTAAGTATGTAAATTATAAAAAAATGTGCGTGGGAATACACGCCTGTGTAGTGCTTAATTTTATTAGGTTATTCGTTTCCGCAAACCTGTCGCTGATTACCCTTCATGGTGGTGTATTTATATTCAGTTAGTACGTTAATTATAAAAAATGTGCGTGGGCATACACGCATTTGTAGTGCTTTATTTTGTTAGGTAATGCGTTTCCTCAAACCTGTCGCTGGTTACCCCACATGGTGGTGTATGTATATTCAGTGAGTACTTAAATTATAATAAAATGTGCGTGGGCATACACGAATGTGTAGTGCTTTATTTTATTAGGTTATCCGCAAATCTGTCGCTGGTTACCCTACATGGTGGTGTATTTATATTCACTAAGTACGTAAATTATAAAAAAAATGTGCGTGGGCATACATGCATGTGTAGTGCATAATTTTCTTAGGTTATGCGTTTTCGCAAACCTGTCGCTGGTTACCCTACATGGTGGTGTATTTATATTCACTAAGTACGTTTATTATAAATAAAATGTGCGTGGGCATACACGCATGTGTAGTCCTTTATTTTTTTAGGTTATGCGTTTCCGCAAACCTGTCGCTGATACCCTTCATGGTGGTGTATTTATATTTAGTAAGTACGTAGATTATAAAAAAATGTGTGTGGGTATACACGCATGTGTAATGCTTTATATTATTAGGTTATGCGTTTCCGCAAACCTGTCGCTGGTTACCCTATTCAGATTATTTTCAATTTTTTTCCGTTTATTTTATCGTTCATTTATGCATAAATAAGTAAATAATTAAAAAAAACTAGTTAATGCATAAATAAATAAATAAACAAGCAATTAAAACTACAAATAAAATATATATAATAAATAAATAAATAAATAAAAAATATTTTTTCCTTGGGTTATCACTATTGTATCCTGACCATTGATCCGTTAGTTCGTTCCGTTAGAACGTTCGAAACTTCAGCCACATAATTATTAAACTATCTTAGGTTAACTACAATACACATGTCATTCAATCTACAAACTATTTCCTATAGTGAAATTCTTCTTTTATTTAAGTAGACCTTTGGGTGATTTTTTATACAAACTATTTCTTGGAGTTTAATTCTTCTTCCTCTTCTTTTGTGAAGTCATTTGGGACAGTTCATAAATATACTATTTCCTATAGTCTAATTTTTGTTTTTCTTAATTTATGTAGGCCTTGGGTGAGTTTTTATACAAACTATTTCCTATAGTCTAATTTATCTTCTTCCTCTTCTTTTATGTAGCCCTTTGGGTGAGTTTTCATACAAACTTATTCCTATTATCTAATTCTTTTTCTTCTTATTTTATGTAGACCTCTGGGCCAGTTTCGATACCAACTATTTCTTTTAACGTAATTCTTCTTTTTCTTATTTTTTGTAGATCTTTTGGTTAGTTTTTATGCAAACTATTTCCTTTAGTCTAATTCTTCGTTTTCTTATTTAATGTAGACGGGTGAATTTTATATAAAATATTTCCTATAGTTCAATTCATCTTCTTCTTCTTTTATGAAGACCATTTGGTCAGTTTTTTATATAATACATTTACTATTGTGTAATTCTTCTATTGCATCTTTTATGTAGACCATTGGGTCAGTTTTTATTACAAACTATTTGTTATAGTCTTATACTTATTCTTTTTTTTCATTTAGTGTTTTGGGTTAGTTTTAAGTCTTATAGTCTATTGTATAGAAATATTATAAACAACATGCACACTTGACGAAAATACATAAAACGAATGGGATGTGACCATCACTAGAATCTTCTCAATACTTTTTTTCAATCGAAATTTACACCATTTATTATACCATCATATATTGCTTAATTTTCAATAACTACATATTTGATTTTGATGACAATATAATAAAAAATCGGGGTTGTGGCCATTACTGGACTCCTCACAACGTTTATATTCAAATTAAAAACTATTTAAGTCTTCTTCTGTAATGTAGATCAGTTTTATTGTGCAAAAATATAATAATCTATAGGTATGCACACTTGACGAAAAATATAAAAACAAATGGGATGTGACCAACACTAGAATCTTTTCAGTACTTTTGTTAATTTAATTTTTAAGCCATTTCCCATCATCCAAAATTACTAAATATTTAAAACACATTTGCGTTCGATGACAATATATAAAAATAGGGGTTGTGGCCAAATCCAAACTCTTTACAACGTTGTCTCTTTATAATCAGTCATATTTAAAACCATTTACCATAGTCCATGCGTGCAGAAATTGTATGTACCTACTTATATATAAAAACAAATGGGTTGTGGCCATCACTTGAACATTTTACATCGCTTAAACTCAATTAAATTTCAAACTACTTTTCATACTACGAATTAGCAAATATTTTTTGTGACAATATTATATAAACGATTGCTTATTCCTTCACTAATTTACATTCTTGGCCAACGGCGGGACATAAAAGCTAGAATATAATATACAAAAGTATCAGACGTATATTAAGATCAAACATGGAAGGTATTTCATACATGTATACATACGGATGTATTTCGTAACACCTGTTCTTTAAAACAGTTTGCATAATAAATGTTTTTGGAACTGTTGCTATTGATTTCATATCACAAATCAAATGTTGCATAAAAATATAGGAAGGAACTACATTTATGCAATATCATAACCTTGCATAAATAAAAGATAAGATAGGTTAAATGATTGGATTTCATACTTTTTGTAACAAGTGGTATCACAATTCACTCATTTGTAGTTACTAGACCCCATAGAGTTATTAAAATGCGATAAAATGATCTTTCAATAACTATTTAAATATAACAATAAACATTTATATGAAACATTAGCATATAAATAGATGGGTCGATGGCAGAGCGGTTAGCGCGCTGGGTTAGTAATCCAGAGGTCGCGAGTTCGAATCCTGCCTCGACCGATTTCGTTCACCTATAGCACAAGCATTTATTTGCTTATTTTAGGGAACGTAGGAAGATGTATATGTACTTGTTTAGCAAGGACATATTCATTTTTTATAAAAAAAAAAAAAAAAAAAAAAAAAAAAAAAAAAAAAAAAAAAAAAAAAAAAAAAAAAAAAAAAAAAAAAAAAAAAAAAAAAAAAAAAAAAAAAAAAAAAAAATTTCAGTAAGTATTTAAAAATGTTTAGGTGATTTATGTAATTGTTTACTACATTTTTCGTGGTTTTTTAACTTTTAAGTAAAAAAATACCAACTTAGAGGCTTCGCAGCATGTATGTTAATACTCTGTATGTCTGTGTGTATTTGTATCTCTGTGTGTCCATCCTTCCCATATAACTTTTAATCCGCTGAATGCACACAGCCCAAAATTTCAGAGAATGAAGTTGTAGGCCTACAAAAGTATTTTTATTTTATTTCAGTGAGTGGTAATTAACATTTAAGTTTTAATTTAATTTTTCCACATATCTCAAAAATCATAAAAATTAAAAGGCTGAAAATTTGTATAAATATAGACAAATACAATATCTCAATTTTTTTAATGAAAACGTTCCATAAATTGTCTTTTTTTAATATTTGGTTCAGTGCCTATATTTTATTTATTTATTTATTTATTTAAGATTTGGTACACGGTTAACATACAATATACATAAACATAATATCAATTATAATAATAAATCAACCGTACACACAAAAATCCCACAAGGCATAGCCTGTTTGTGGGTATACCAATTAAAAATATTCAAAATTATTTCGTTAGTAACATAAGTTATTTATAAAAATAAAATATAGCAAATTGCTTAGGCAGGAAACAAGTGAAAAAATATAAAGTATACAAATTATATATGAAAAATATACATACACATATTTATATACAAAACATCAATAAGTTTACATGAATCAGCAGACTGACAGCGGTGCTACCAAATATTATACCCGCAGTCGATAGTAACAATACTTGGCAAGTACAAGGATATGCATGTCGCAGTCAATCTACACTTTCTAGTTAAAATTGAGAATTTCCAATAATGATTAAAAAAAATAATAATAATATAAAAAAATCATTGAACTTTTACACAAGAGCAGAATATTGAGAAAAAGAAAGACATAAGTGCACCAAATTGAAAACCCAACAAGTAAGAAACAAATAAATACAAATTATAATAAGGAGGAGTAGATTAATATTAATAAATTCAGAATAAATTTTTAATAGAGTTGTAACACCAACAAGTAAAATCTGTAGTAGAAAAAAAATACTTATATAAAAATAAAAGAAAAATAATAAAAGCAGGTTCAGGAGACAAGAACCAAAAAGTATGATTCATTTATCAACTCAGAGAATACAAGCAGTCAACAATCACAATTTAATTTGTAAGATAAATGAATTAATTAACAAATAAACAAAAATAAAAAATCGAGTAATAAAAATCAAAATCAAAATCACAACAAATACTCTTGCACATTACATTGGTCTGTGAGTAGCCAAGATTTTATATGTCTGATAAAAGTTTTATGATTCTTAATTGTCTTTAAAGAGTTGGATAATTTATTAAATGTTCTAGGTGCAACAAATACAGCGTGTCTTTGTGTCCTTCTCCTTTTATAATTAGGGACCTTGTACATATTATTTAATCTCTGGCTGACTCTGTTCTGTGTGTTTAGATTGAATAAATGAGGCCTCTTATGGATAAATTTAAGACATTGGAGTATGTAGAGTTTCCTCAGATCTAAGAGTTTGCTATCTTCAAAAAGCTGCGAAGTTGAGAATCTAATTGGTTTCTGGTAGATTTTTTTTACTAACATTTTTTGGATAACTTCCAAAGGTGCAATATGATTATTTAATGCTCCACCCCAAGCCATCATACCATATGTTAAAATCGATTGCACTAAGCAGTAGTATGTCATTTTGACTAAATCTGTTTTGACAATACCAACCAATCTTTTGAAAACGTACACCAAGTATCGAATTCTTTTACATACATAATCTATATGCTTGTCCCACCTTAAATAAGAGTCAATAGTAATGCCCAAGTATTTCGTGGAGTTGACCGCTTTTACCTCTGAGCATCTATAGCATGTGCTATCACAACCAACATTATGGAATCGCAAAGTATGTGAATCACTACCATCAGGCGCTGATCTTTGTGTATTTGAATATGTTATATACATCGTTTTATCACAATTAAGAGATAATAGACTTTCATTCAACCAAGATTTTACAATTCTTAAACACCTATCTGCTTTGACAAAAGTTTCTTGCCAGGTATGTCCGCTTATGGTTATTGAAGTATCATCCGCAAATGAAATTATCTCACCAGGAATATTAGCGTTGCAGAGGTCATTTATATAAACTAGGAACAGGATCGGTCCAAGAACCGTACCTTGTGGAACACCATGGAGAACTCTAAGCTGCGAGCTATAGTTATTAACTACCTTAGTTTTTTGAGATCTTTCATTTAAGTAGCTCCGTATCAGGAAAAGACACTTACCTTCTATACCAATTTTAGCTAGACGTTTGATTAACATATTGTGATTAACGGTATCAAATGCTTTTCTTAGATCCAAAAATATTGTTAATGTTTTTTTCCCAATGTCTAAATTTTCATTTACGTGCTTTGTCAATTTATATAATACATCTTCTGTTCCCAAGTTTGGCCTAAATCCAAATTGATTTTTGGATAGTTTATTATTTTTTTCAAGGTAACTCATGAGTTGTTTTTTGATAATTTTTTCGAAAATCTTAGCTATTTGTGAGATAAGTACAATTGGTCTATAGTTATTTGTTAGAAGGGGTGAACCGCTTTTATGAATTGGTATTATGGTAGAAGTTTTAAGAATGTTTGGGAATATTCCTGTATCCAAAGACAGATTAAAATATATTTAATGGGTGAGGCTATATGTTGCTTAATTAGTTTAATCGTTTCTATGTTAATATTATCTGGACCAGTAGCTGTATTAGATTTTAATTCGTTGATTGTTATTATAACATCGTTCTCGGTAATAGAATTAAAATTAATCAAGTTTGGTACCTCTGCATTATTATCTCTCATACTTGGGAGTAAGGAAGTTGGAGAACTGGCGTTATTGGGCATTGGCATAGTAGCAAGAAGATCAGTTGCTACGTTTGTGAAATAATTGTTAAAAATATCCGAGATTTTAAGTTGGTCTGAAATAATTTCGTTGTTGTGATCTATTTTATTAATAATGTGAATTTGTCTTTTCTTCCTGGAAGCTATTTCGTTGATTATATCCCATGTCTTTTTTGAATCATTTTTTGCCTTATTCATTATTATAGTAATCTTGTTTACATTTTTTTATGAGCAAGTTTAGCATATTACGATAGATAGTAAAGTTTTCTTTGATCCAGGGAGAAATCAATAGATTGTTTAAGCGACAAAATTTTTCATGCTTTTTAAATTCAGTATATAATTTATTCCGATGATGTATTGATATTATTAGACCACGTGTTATCCAAGGCTGAATTTTCTTATATTTACTCTTTGGTGCAGATTTGATAATTTTACAAGGATCCATATAATTATTTAGAATTTGGTAGAATGTATCTATAGCTTTGTTAGGATCGTTATGAGAATATACATTAGACCACGACTCCCCTACGATAGTCGATAAGAGTTTTGTCGAATCTATTTTAACTCCACAATTGTTGGTTGCGGCACATACATTGCTATTCATGTAATAATTATGTCCGTAAAATGTTGGATAATGATCAGTAGTATCGATCGATAGTATTGCAGCTTTTGGCATTACTGAGTCTCTCGATTTAACCATGATATGGTCCAAGCAAGAGCCCAGTTCACCAAAATTCATTCTTGTTACACAATTTATATAAGAAATAAATCCATTTGCATACAGTACATCGAGATAAGCATTTTCATCGGTATCAAGAACTCTATCATGTAAGATATTAATATTAATGTCACCAACAAAAATAACATTATAACATTTTTTTGATTTTAGGAGTGGCATTAAATATGTTTTAAATTCATTTATATATTTCCTGACGCACAAAGATGGAGATCTATAGTTGGCAATAATACAACTTTTAACATTACAATGAGTGAAGCTCATGATAATCGAATTAGAGAACAGTAAATTTGGCATTTCGCACACAGGATCAACAATTGTTTCATCTCTGTAGAACATTGTAATTCCATCATGTGATGTGTGTCTACAGATGTTTGATATTACAGAATATCCCGGAATATTATACGGAGTTTCAGTACGCATTTGAGTCTCAGTCAAAACAATTATATCAGGTTTAAAAGAAAGGCAATTTAAAAGTATGCACAGTTCATCGAAGTGTTTGTTTATGCTTCTTATGTTCATGTTTATTAGCGTAAAGCTTGTTTCTCGATATATGCTGTTTATGTCTTCTATCATCTTGTAAGGCTGAGCGATATTCATGTCCTGGTTATCGTACATCGCTGGACCTCCTTTTGTATGAGTTCCCACTACTATCGAGTAGGAATGTCACAGACATCTTTGATTGCCAATACATTTGAATCTTCACTCCTTTTAATGTAGACATTACCATATTTTGTCCAGACGAATTTATATCCATATGCTTTTGTAGATTTAGCCAACCAAAGGAGGTGTTTGTTGTGAGTAGTTAATTTTTCGTTTATATAGACATTTCCATTTGTATTATTACAGCCTATGTCCAGAGCAGTGATGTTACTTTTCTTCCTTTTGCCGAGTAGAACTCTGTCCTTAGCTTCCTTTGTATTAAATTTCAGAGTTATAATTTTCTTTTGGGAGTTTGTCCAAATTTGGAAATATATTGAAAAACGCCGAAACACGCCAACTAGATAATTTAATTTTGTAATAAAAAAATATGGCACATTTCAGTAGGCACAACTTAAAACTTTTTTTTGCAGTTTTCGTTAAACTCGAATATAGTGACGTCATTGTTTCCTACGATTTGTTTGGCAGCATATGTACACATTATCAACAGGGACTCTTAAGAATTTGATATTAAATCTTAATTTATACCATCGAACTGTTTACATATTGGGGGAAGAAAAAAGGACTGCATGAAATCCACACTATCCTATCCTATCCCGAAATACATGTTTTGTAATAGTATAGGAAAACACAGTATCTTTAAACATTCAATAATTATGATTTATTGGTACCTACGTATTTATCAACCTTAAATACTATCTCTTACTTGAAGAGTTGACATGACATGTTGTTTAAGCATTTTTATGTATCATGAATTGTATCATCAAGTACATATATAAATAAATAAGCAGAATTATGTTTTCAATATCAAGGATATAATAATTACAATAATGAACACTTCCTTGCACCCTGCGAAAGTGACGAGTATATTGCTGTATGGCAATTTCTTCCAACTAACCAGTGTTTCCAGCCCAGAGAAGCAATATTTTCGTGAGAAATAAATTTAAATAAATTTCTCTTCTGCTGGGCATCGAACCCAGGACGCCCGCACAGAAACCAAACTGCTTTCCCACTGTGCCACGGCGGTCGGATATAAATATTTTCAAACGGAAATTTGACGTTAAAATTTTTTTTCCCTGTTTATGATATTTTTATAATTACAATGTTAATTTATGTAGGTACATATTTCATTTTATTTATTTATTTATTTTATTTAATTGAGCACAGACACAGGCATGAATGCCCAAATATTTCTGAGCATAATAGTTTATACATGTGCCGTATTACATAAAAGGTTTATACGTATTGGTACCTGTGCACAAACATGATTTTATTACTTATGTACATTAAGCAATTAATAAATTTATATACAAACAAACGACCATTTTAATATTTATCCAAAATATTACATCTTCATACAGGAATATAAATTTGCTTATTCATTGAACAATTTGGTGAAGGGTTGTTCTACATACCTACATTTATCCTTTGTGTTTGCTCAAGAGTTTGAGTTACGTGAACTGGGTTTGTGATTTCAATTTTATCACTTATATATATTTATACACATATATACATATGTACACATAATATTATTATTATACGTAATACGCACACTAAATGTCAAAATATTTGCTCAGACGAATAGATCTCGACTCGAGATCAAAATTGGAATATGAAACTTTGTTTTAATTTTGTATACATTTTTAATAGCTACTGTTCTGAATATTTATTTATTTTATTTATTTATTTAAGATTTGGTACACGGTTAACATACAATATACATAAACATAATATCAATCACAATAAATCAACCATGCACACAAAAATCCCACAAGCCTGTCTGTGGGCATACCAATTAAAAAAATATTCAAAATTATTTCATTAATAACATTATTTATAAAAATAAAATAGGGCAGATTGCTAAGGCAGGAAACAAGTGCAAAAAATATAAAAATATATATTATACAATATATTATATAATAATGAAAATATTGAATTTGTGACATACGTCATTAGGGCATAGGAGATTTTATTTAATTATTATTATTTAATATACAGAGACACCAACAGAACACTGAACAACACAAACAAAAAAAAACATGAAACAAAAAAAATAGAATCTCCAGTGCTCCAATAACAGGTATCTCCCGCATGGCTATTGTGCATAATTAGGTAGGTAAAATTAACGTCTCCTGACCATTCAAATTATAAAAAAGACATTACTTTGCACAGTTAAAAGAAAAGTTTAAAATACACATATACATATATGTAGGAAAACAAAAAGAAAACAAATGATGAACTAATAAGATAAAACAAAAAAAAGAAGGAATAATTGAACTGAGACAAAAAAAATAGATTTTAGCCCAGCATACTTTAAAGGATAAAAATTTTATGTGTTTATCATGTTTAAACATGCGTGTGTATATGCCAGCGTTCTGTTGGTGTCTTCAATAAATATTCTATTCTATATTGTTTTACGGCTATCCATTCGTCTACGAGTGATCCTAACCCCTCTCTTCTTCAATAAATAAATATATATAAAAAGCAAATAATATGAACACAGTTAGAAGCTCATTTTATTGCTATTTTTTTGTGTATTCCAACTGTCTAATGCAAAAGTAAAGACATATCAATTTTTTCAGATAATTTGTGTTGTTTAATTAAAAAAAAATTACACTAAATTTAGGAGTGTGCTAATTATTTTCCAACTGTCGATTTATTCAAAAGAATTTATTTCTCTTAATACATCGACAAAGTATCAAACCAAGATACGCGAGATTTGTATGTCAGGTCTATATTTTCATGTTTTTTTAGCTTTGAAGTCAATAAACACCAACTTAAAGGCTTCCCAGCATATTATGTTCCATACATGGATTTACTCAGAATTCAGAGTAGAAAATTTAGTGTGACCCCCCCCCCCCTAAAACTTTTGATCCGCTCAATGCACAGAGCCCAAAATTTCCGAATATGTAATTAATTATAGGTTCACAAAACTTATATTTATTTATTTATTTATTATAAATCCTTTCTTACAAATACAATAACATATTATGTATGCAAAATATAACTTAAAATATATAGTACTATAATGAACTTAAAATTAAAGTTTATGTTTTTTATTTTAATCACTTACTCATTATAGAGTTATATTTTGTAGATGATTATTGGATAAGACACTCCACTAATGGAACAATTATTTTTTTATTGGAGTAAAGTAGCAATTGAATTAAATAATAAATAGGGTTTTAATAAATATATCACATGAAAAGATAATGTTTTTGAAGAGTTCTGTTTATTATCCTAAACCGTTAACTGTTTGAATATTAAAATATTGTTTCCAATAGACAGAAAAACTTCAACTCATGTTAAAATATTTTGTCATCCTATCAATATGGAATAGTCTCAAATTCAAATGAGATATGAAATCTGCGGGATTCCCATACAAAATAAATATTAAATTTGTTATTCCAAGTCAAACTCAAGGCAACTACATATGTAACACAATGATATGTGTGGAGTGAGGGGTATACTGTATGAGCATTTCAATATTATTTCGCGGTTTTATGGAAGGATACGTTATTCCTAAATAAATACGAGACACAACAGGCCTTGCGTATATTATTGTCATGATTTTATCGAGTATGAAACATGGCGATTCCACATTTGGTTAAATTAACGTAGGTTGTCTCCTGTGTACATACATATTTGGGTATCTTGATTCTTGAGGTTTTGATTTGGTACTGAGATTATATTATCCCGTTTTGATTTGTTACTCTGGGATATGGCGTTTTCGTAACAATGCGGTTTAAATCGAAAATCATAAGCTGTAGGTATTCAAATAAAAAAATAAAGTACAGGAACGCCAGATTAAACACTAAGACATCATAATATTATATAATGTCTTTACAACATTCATGAGTGGACAAGCATCGGAGACATCAGCGAATTTATACGTAGCACGACATAAAGGGATGCTTTTTCGATCTGATATGGTACAAAGAGTAGAAGATACTGTAATGAAAGGGATATTGCATGAGCATAAATGAAGCTACATTTATTAATAATAGCCCATACATTCACCAACTAGCTTAGTGATAGATTTGAGAACCTCCATAAATATTTTCTTGATTCCATGTCAATTGACCGCTCGTAAAATCCAAAAGACGACCAAATGAAACACGCCACATATTATGTGACGTTTGACTGAAACAGGGTCTGTTCCATAAACAGTCTCTAAGAGTGCATCGATTTGTTCCACATCCTACAAATATTATTTAATAAAGCAATGACGTTCTTTTTTAAAAAAAATAAACCATAGTTTGATTGCTTCAAGGTCTTTAATTTGAGTTTTTTATTAATTTTATTGAGGGACCATTCCTTTTTTGGCAGTCATTGTTTGATCCAATAAATTTTGTGATAAGCAAAGGTTTGTTAAATTTCAGAACTTAATAATCAAAATAATAACTGTTTTTATCTTTTTTTTATGCTGTTTACCAGCATATTTCTGGTTTTTTTCGACAGGCATGATTTCATGTAAGATTTTTTTCATGAGACTGGATTTTTGAGCGGTTAAATTTTATAGGAAGTGGACTATATTATGGGCTCATTTTCAATTTTAAACTATTTGTTTTGCGGGTACTTTGGACCGTAGACAATTGACATGGTTCAAGCTATCTTTCTACATGCACATTCTTTGATAAGGAAATTCACGATTTTATTTTCATATGTAGAAAGAATTTTCAGAAAATAATAATCCATCCATCTATCCGATGGCGCTACAGCCCATATCGAGCTTTGGCCTCCTGTAACTTTTGCTTCCAACTCATTCTGTCCTCGGCTGCCGTCCTCCAGGCTGTCACCTGAAGGAGCTGCTCTGCATCCCTCCTGACCTCATTCTCCCACCTCAGCCTGGGTCTTCCCACTCTTCTTCTTGCACCTGGGCTTTTGTTCAGTATTCTTTTGGGAACGCGTGATTCTGGCATTCTTTTGTACGTGCCCAGCCCATCTCAACCTAAGCAGTTTTTAATGCGTTGAGATGCTTGGGGCCTGATATATTTCGTACACTGAGAAAACTGATATTCATAAATAACGTGAATTCAGCTTAAAGTATGGTGAATTCACCATAAGTACGGAGCATAGTGATATCATCAAAATTAAGATGATTATACGATTTATGATGATAACGGCATATAAGATATGATTATGTTTCCTACTATTTATGTTTGCTTTCATCATATCTCCTATGACGTCTTATTATATTTCCTACTATCTGCAGTGACGTCCTTATTATTATAGATGACTTCCTCATATCTCTTGTGATGTCTTATTATATTTCCTACTATTTTTCGGTGACGTTCTTTTATCTGCAGTGACGTCCTTATTATTATAGATGACTTCCTCATATGTTTTGTGATGTCTTATTATATTTCCTACTATTTTTCGGTGACGTTCTCTTATCTACAGTGACGTCCTATTATAATAGATGACTTTCTCATATCTCTTGTGATGTCTTATTATATTTCCTTCTATTTTTCGGTGACGTTCTATTATCTACAGTGACTTCCTTTAATTGTTCCTACTATTTTTCGATGACATCCTCATATATCCAGTGACGTCCTATTATAAAAAAATATTAATATAACAATATAACTTTATTTATTTCCACTTATTTATTTTTATTCCACAACAAGTTTCAAGAACTACCGTTCTCTTCTTCAGGTGGGTTTAAACTGAAAAAGAGAACGGTAGTTCTTGAAACTAGTTGTGGAATAAAAATAAGTAAGCGGAAGTAAATAAAGTTATATTGTTATTTTAATTGTATAAATAGATAATTTTGTATTTTTCCACAATATTTTTTATATTAACGACCGAACGTTTTCGCCAAGGTGACTTGGCATTTTCAAGGTCCAAACGAAACTTTCGTTTTTCGTTTCGTTTACGAAAGTTTCGTTTGAACCTTGAAAATGTCAAGTCACCTTGGCGAAAACGTTCGGTCGTTAATTTAAAAAATATTGTGGAAAAATACAAAGTTATTTATTTTTCCATTTAAAATGGATTTCCACTCTGTAAACACAAAAACTCTAGAATCATGTTATTTTAATATTTTTTTAAAATGAATTTCCACAATGTCCACAAATTTCGATGACTTCCTCATATATCCAATGACGTCCTATTATAAAAAAATATTAAAACAACAATATAACCCTGTCCACCTCCACCCACCTTTTCCCACTACACAACCAGTTTCAAGAACCACCACTCTCTTCTTCAGGTGGGTTTAAACTGAAAAAGAGAACGGTAGGTCCCGAAACTAGTTGTGGAACAAAAACAAGTAAGTGGAAACAAACAAAGCCACATTGCTATTTTAATTGAACAAATAAACAATCTTGCACTCTCCCGCAACATTCCTTACATCAACGACCGAACGCCCTCGCCAAGGCGACTTAGCGTCTTCAAGGTCCAAACGAAACTTTCGTTTTTCATTTCGTTTACGAAAGTCTCGTTTGAACCCCGAAAACGCCAAGTCACCCCGGCGAAAACGTTCCGTCGCTTATACAAAAAACACTGCACAAAAACACAAAGTCACTTATTCATTCATTTAAAATGGATTTCCACTATGTAAACACAAAAACTCTAGAATCATGTTATTTTAATATTTTTTTAAAATGAATTTCCACAATGTAAACGCCTCCTAAAAATAAAACACAATCTCAACATTCTGGCCTGTGTCTGTCCGTCACTGAAGTTTTGTAGCGAGACAGCGAGACCGAGTCGACAACCACCCTGCACCATACCGAACAAATGAATGACTGATTGAATGAACAATGAGTAAATGAGAATATTGTGTGGTGCGTTGTCATCATATTTTTGCAGGAAGCACACAAAATGATATGATTCCTCTTACATGAGATTCTGTAATCGTATTATAGTAGAATTCACTCAAAATAGTATGATTTAATATTAAAATTTGATGCTTACTCTGAAAATAAGACGATTCTGTAATCGTATTTAGTATGTTTCACATAAAATAATATGACTGTAGTATAAATTAATGTTCCATTCCTTAAAAAGTTTCACATAATTTTATCACACTAAATTAGGGGACTTCATCGTATTTTCAGTGACACTTCTTCATAATAATCTGTGAAATCTTTATAAATACGGTGACTCGTCACTGTTTTTTTTTATTATACTCTTATTTATGAATATCACGTAAATTTATAGGACAGTGGACTATTATTTAATGTGATCAATTTTTAAGATGATGAGCATCATAATTCTTCGTTATTTGCTAAAATAATTCGATTCCATCTTACACATTTCCATGATAGCGTAATATTACATGATTATTTCATTATTTTAGGCGACCGCACCTATTTTATACTTTCGTCATGATATTTTTAGATTACACCAAATTGACATTTTTTTCAGTGTACAGCTCATCATTTGTGCGAATACGCCATTCCCTTTTTTATCGGTCCACAGATTCGTCGGAGGATCTTTCTTTCGAAAATATCCAGCATCTCGGCCATCCTTACTGTCAGTGTCAGCGCCTCACAACCATGTGTTTGTACAAGAAAATTATAATCACGAATCAGAATTCCTGGGTTTCAATGTACATTTTATTTATTTCAATTTATGTGCAATGATCAAATCTATTGTTCACGATTAAAACTTGTGAACATATCCATGCTCAGTGTCTATTTCCAGTGTCTATTCCAAGCTCAGTGTCTATTTCCTGTTTTGTACAATTTACAAATAAAAATCCCTACATACACAATAATATGTATTTGCATGTCTTGATGTGCCATCATCTAGTTTAGTTTATATATTTTAATTACTTTGTAAAAATGAAAATACAACCTTTCTGTCTCTGCTGTGTAATATTATCATAATATGTACACTGCTAGCTCTAGAATAGGCAAACCTAGTTGGGCAGCAGTCGTCTATTTTTAATGAACTTTATATAAATGGTGTGATAAAAAAAAACAACAGATTCATTTTACGTGTCCAGTTTCTAAGGACAGAATGTGAGTTTTACGGTTTGCTATATAATCATCTTAAAGACACTGTCAACGACGCGACGGTGACTTTTTGAGTAAATTTAAGAAAAATTAAAAATAATGCTCGTTCATTCCTCTCGCATGACCTTGGTCTACTGGGGAGGTATTTGAATTCATTATTTTCGGTCACGGGGCCGCGGTGCGACACTTTTCTATCTGCCGACACGTTTGGAATAGACATTTCCTCCTCCATATTATCATCATCTCTTTCCCGAGATATTTCTGAAATATGTCAAGTTCAACACGTTCCGTCTCGTTCGTCCTCTCAATTTATTATTTCTTTGCCATAGATTTCAAACCGAGAATACTAATTCCCCGTTTCACATTTTTCTGTTGTTGTTTTATTTTGATGGCGAAATAACATAACGTCATAGGTTTTCTACTTTAGTATATAAGGTCTTGGGTTTTCATATAATTCACTAGATGTCGTAGGTAGCAAATTTTGTATGAATCGAATGTGAGTCATTTTTCAGGGGGGATTTTTGACTTTTTGGTTCAAGACCACATCGTTTTTCTATACAAAATAACGACTAATGTGAATTGTTTTCGGATTAAATTGTCTAAAAAACATTTTAATTATTAATAATTTAGAGAACATTTATCTAGGAAGTGTTGAAATGTAAGGAAAACTGAAATATGTTGCCAATCAAAACGTCAAACTCGCGATATTCCATGACTCACTTTTTGCACAGAGTACTACATCTAGGTATTTTATAATAAAAATCTATGCATAACGTTTATTAAAAACTACAAACATATTAATTATCACTAGTTGCATGTAACACACGAGATCCAACTGTCGACGGCGATAGAGTGAAAAGTTGAAGAATATGTTCTTACCAAACTGTAAACCCTTAAATCCAAATTATTGAATATTTTGTTTTCTATAAAAAACATGTATGTAGGTATGTCTGTCAAGATAGAATAATATGGAGAGTTCAGTCATTTCTTCCTACCCATAATATGAAAACAACTTGATGGTATTTATGTTCCTACACAGGTTTGGAAGATTAAGTATCAAACTATTGATTTCCCGTAGATTTTGAGATATATTGAAAAATAAAATAAAAATTTAAATGTTCTGACTGAAACAAAAATTCAAAATTCTTGAGTTTAAAAGTTTTGTAGACCTATAACTTTTTATATATTCTGAAATTTTAGGCTCTCTGCATTGAGCGAATCAAAAGTTATAAGGGCGGGGGGGGGACCGACACACACATACAGAGACACACAGATACACTCAATGTTCTTCTCCAAATTTTGAGTACCTAAATCCATGTATGAATCATATATGCTGCGAAGCCTCTAAGTTGGTGTTTTTTGACCTCAAGCTATTATTTTACCGATACTTTTGTTTAAACAACCCAACCTTAGTTTCATTCTTTCGAAATATCGTTCAACAGTTCAAAGTGTGATTAATTTTAAATCAGTCAGCCGATAATTGTTTATTCCTTCAATACGACAAAATCATGTTTTTAAGCCGAACACAAAGCAAAAATAATTAATACTGATCGTTCGGTTAATATTCACATATAAAATAGACCATATTCCACTACTCATTATACAAGTGTATGATGTTATAAATATACCAGCATTTATTATAACTAAATAACATTATTATGTAAGTGGTAGGGGAATTTGTCCATACGTGTAGGTACGTATAAATGTCGACACTGCGGTCATTATCAAGGTTATGGCTATGCTAATTTACCATATTTAAAATGATTGATTTTTCCAACGAACCTAATTTGAATTGCTAATGGTGCGATGGTGGCACATTTATGTTAAAATAAATATCTTTTAGGTATATTGTAATGTCATTTACAAAAAGAGGTCATACTTGAATCAAAATGACCTAATTGAATGATTTTCGTATACAACCATTAATATAAAAGCTTCAATTAATATTTAGATATTGATATTTCAATAACTATTTATTTATCAGTTTTTTGTTTATATTGCGTTTGTCTAATTTTTTTCTTTCTTTTGTTTCAGGTAAGTTTGAACTTTCCACAATTTCCATTCATATTTATTCAATGAGCATTTGAAGAAAGTACAATATCGGTAAGAAAAAACAATTTATTTTTAAAAAAATATTTTTAAACATACCTATATACATGCATCCCATCACACCGTTTACCCATTTGCTAGGCAGAGCGAATCGAACGTCACACTATTATATCTTAATATACATGTTTTGTCTCATTTACATCCATGCATCGCGTCATACATGCTCTCCTATTATTCTGACTTCGTATATTACCATCGTTCAAAATCTCATTCTCTGCCGGCCCCTACTTCTCATTCCACTCTTTTCAGCCTTGTATACATTCTTTGTCAGACGTTCATTTTTTCTAAGTGGCCAAACCATCTTTCTTCATCTTACATTCTTTCCTTGTGTCCTCGTTTCGTTCATTCTACTCACTCTTTCTATTTTGCTGATATCCACATTCATATATTATAACTTTGATAAGTAGATAATGATAATATGACATAGCCGCAAAATAATTGTTGTTTATTTTGTCCTTAGGTACTCGTTTTGGCCAATGTTATTTATAAACAATTTAGTAATTTTGTTTTTCAAATGATAACGTTGACAGTCGAAAAAAAAAATTCATTATATTATTGGATATTAAATTATTATTTACTTGGTGTATTCTCAGAGGATCTATTAATCACATGACAATGTTCAGAAAATAACTATAAAGTCTCGTTTACATGTTTTTTTTGTAAGATACATATTTGTATTATTTAGCTTGTGAATATTATTATTACTTTTTGTTGTATTGAAAATATTTTCTTACACCCGGAACGAAAATAGAAATAATACTCAATACTAATATATGCATTGTTAACAAAGGAATTAAAATTACAAAAGCAAATACTTTTACTGCTATAAACGTGTCATTAATATCTGATTTTTATTTAAAATGTGTTTGGGATAACCTCGTTCTACCTCACTTTGTTTAACAATCTCCTGGCCGAAAGTCGTAGCTCATGTCAGTATTTCCTAATTCTATCCCTAGGACTCAATAAAATTAACAAATTAAAATATTATTAAAAGCTGTCAAAAACATCTTAAATTTTGATCATTTGGAACATTAAAATATTATAGTGTAAATCGAATAATTTTTTAATTGCATATACGCAAACATTGGATTTTTTTCCCTGTCGGAAGTTAAATGACATTTTTATTGACAAACTTTTTAAACATCTAATAAGAGACGAAGTTGGAAAATCCAATTATGCCATCTTATTTAATTCCCTTATCAATGTAATTTTTTGAAAGTTCTATATATTTCAATAATGTGTAACACTTCACATGACAATAAGGTAATATACTATTGCCATTTATGAAGTAACGTAGAAACCTTTTTTTTCATGCCATCTATTGAGAAATTAGTTTATTTGAAAACAATGAAAGCAACAGTCCTTATAAATGAGGTGACGGTGTCTCGCACAGATGTCACCCCTGAACTGCGCCAGAAATATTATTTGGTTTGAATTTAATGTATATTTAATACCATTCAATAAAATAACATTTAATAGGTTTCCTGAATCGTATAAGTCATATTGATTGCATGGACATAATAACATTCTCGTATACTAAAACAAACATTCTTATCATATTACATAACTCAGAAAACAAATACTTGTGGTTTTGACGAACAAAATTGATCGAATCGGGATTTAAGCCTGGGTTGTTTGGATTACCAGTCCAAAACAGTGACTGCTTTGCTACAGACTGATCCAGATCACTGGGAAAACTCTTGATCTTGGCTTTACTTTCACGAAGTTCATGGTCATGTATTCATAGAAGAAGTCTTGACCTTTGTCACGTTGGTCAATGTCACGCTTTGACTCAATAGACTTGGTATAGATTTTTACCTTTGCTTTGCATTTAACTCCAAATCGAATGCAACTTCAATGTACACGCGTCTCCGGTTTATTATCTGTTGCATTTTTTTTCCATTCTTGTCACAGAAATAATAATTTATATTTAATAATAATAAACACTTCCTTGCACCCTGCGCAAGTGGCGAGTTTATGGCAATTTCTTCCAACTAACCAGTATTTCCAGCCCAGAGAAGCAATATTTGCGTGAGAAATAAATTTAAATAAAATTCTCCTCTGCTGGGAATCGAACCCAGGACGCCCGCACAGAAACTGAACGGCTTACCAACTGTGCCATGGCGGTCGGCAATATTTCAACATTATAAAAACAAAGAAACAATACAATATTATTGGCCCATTGAAAGTGTGGACACTTGTGTGCGTATAAATGAATGGATATTTGTCGCGGAATTGTTATATAATTTTTAAATAAATTAACAAACAGGGTAGAATTTCTAGATTTGATTTAATTTATAAACATATTGCAACCACTGTTAAAGGCAGAAGGAAAAATGGATGGAAACACTCACTTTTTTCTTTCCTATGGCCTCATTACCTTTTCACAGTGGTTGATTGTTAGCTGAAGTACTTGATCATACGCGCGGTGAAGTGCATTAAAAACCAACAAGATGCGTTTGGCATAGCGGATTAAAGACAGATAATGTTTACGAGTTGAGGGTTCGAGGTATGCGTCTGGACAGTACGCGGTTTTTAAGGATACTGATGTACATGCGGAAATGGACAAAGATTGCAACAATTATTGACCCCAAGCTCAGGAAACTTAATATTTGAATGTTTTTTATCAAATTGGTAAAAATGCTCATCACATTCATAAAATGGCATTGAAGAATTATCAAGTTTTCATTATAAAAAAAAATAATTGAACCAAATCATTTCATGAAAATGCTGAAAATTTTCCATACAAAATTTGAATACTTAATGGAGTGACTTGTTAGTGAGGAGCTTAGCGTTGGCCACAGCCCATTTGATATAATATATGCAAAAAATATTAAGTATGCGTAGAAAATAAAATTTATATTTATATTATTTTACTTACTCGGTGTGAAGGCGGCTTTAGATAATATAAGATACTCCTCTCCCCCCCCCCTCACTATTGGCGACATTCTGTCGCTTTCGCTGTATCATTGTAGGTGTAGCCAGATGTGAACAAAATTAACACCCCCTGGCGGAGCGGGATGAAAGCACTTTCTTCCAGGTACCTACCTACACAGCACACACACAAACCTCTTGAAGCGACATCTGAGAAACTTAAATGAAAATTCCGCTGCAGTTTCCTCTTACCAGGAAATGTGGGTACCGACCTGAGAATTTGAAAAAGTGGGGAAACCTAACATCAATACACTGTGACCAAAATATTCATATTCCTAAATGATATAGCAACGGTGATAAAAACGAGTAACTACCTACATTAACGCGTACCTACTTATAAAATTCTACTGCACAGCCGTTGACCAGTGTTTTGGTTACATACCGTGTAAAGCCTGTGCAGTGATTATTTGAAAATCTTACTACTTACTTACTTTCCGTGTCCGGATTCATCAAATAAAGAACTTCCAGTAGTTGGCCACATGTACGGCCCTGTCATTTGCGGCAATTAAGTCCTCCCGCGCGCATGTCTCTCCGACTTTCGGACATATCAAAAGGTGTTGGTGGTCCTGTATGTCCCCGCACTCGCAGGTATCGTCCTCCTTGTAGCCCCATTTTTTGAAGTTACTATTGCAGCGCGACACCCCAGTTCTCAATCTATTTAGTACTCACCAAGTGGGGTATGGCAGGTTGTGTCCAGCGGCCATCTCTTCCTTCGGTTTGACATGCGCGGGGTCAGCGAAACTTTCTTGCCACAGCTCAATCCGGCGCGCCTCTGGCGGGCCAGGCAGCGCGGCTGTTGTTTCCACAAAGCCTCTTCTTGACTTCAGCCGGGATTGTCGGGCCTCACGGCCGTACATGGGATGTCTTTGGTCGAGAAGTTGCTTCATTCGCTCCGCCTCAGCTGCGACCTGTCTTCTGATTGTGGGAGGGGCGATACCCACGATTGGGTAGATCTCGCTGATTGGTGTCGGCTTAAGGCATCCGGTCACGGTGCGAACCGCATCGTTCACGGCCACGTCAACATTCTTCGTATGCACGGAGTTGTACCATACAGGTGCAGCGTATTCTGCCGCCGAGAAGCACAGCGCTAGAGTCGAGGTGCGGAGGACATGAGGTTGTGCTCCCCATTTGGTATTTGTTAGTTTCCGAATGATGCCGTTTCTTGTGTTGACCTTCTTCCCCACCTCCTGACAGTGTTGTCGAAAGGTCAGGGAGCGGTCCAAATGGATACCAAGGTACTTTGGGGAGTCACAGTGCTCCAGCATCTGATTCTGCCACATGACCTTTAGCTTCCTCGTTGCATCCCTGTTTTTAAGGTGGTAGGCGCACACCTGTGTTTTGGAGGGATTGGGTCTCAGGTGATTTTTGCTATAAAACTGGGATAGTTCTTCAAGGGCAGTTGACAGCTTTCTCTCCACTTCCTCGAAGGTCGCGCCCTGGACTGCCACCGCCGTGTCATCCGCATATATAAATAGTCTGGTGTAGGGGTTTACAGGCTGGTCATTTGTATATATGTTGTATAGTACCGGTGCAAGTACGCTTCCTTGGGGGAGACCATTTTTTTGGTTTCTCCAGCGGCTCTTTCTGGACTGAAGGGTGACGCAATACCGTCTATTTTGGAGGAAGCATTCTACAAGCCTGGTAAGTCGAAGGTCTCCGGTAATGTTGTACATCTTGTGCATTAGAGTTCGGTGATTGACGGTATCATATGCTGCGGAGAGGTCTATGTAAGCAACACCAGTTATTTGCTTCTTCTCATAACCATCTTCGATATGTTGGGTGAGGTTGAGGACCTGGCCGCTGCAAGACTTTCCGGGCATGAACCCTGCCTGTTCAGGGATGATCTTATTCTCCACCAGTCCAAAAGCGCGGTTGAGGACCAATCTCTCCATTACCTTAAATAGGTGGCATAGTAGTGAAATTGGTCTATAGCTCTTGGGGTCCGTCGGCTCTTTTCCTGGTTTAAGGAGGGCAATGATCTTCGACTTTCTCCATATTTTGGGGATTTGGTTAGTAATGACGCACTGGTTCATCATCTGAGTGATCCACTTTAAGGTAGGTTGACCAAATTTTTTAATCTGCTCAGTACGAATGTCATCCAAACCCGCTGCCTTATTGTCCTTCATCTGCTGTATTGAAATTTTAAGCTCCTCAATAGTAAAGGGGGGGTCGAGGACACTACCTTCACCAACGTCCGTTGGGAGAGGCGTGCCCCTTTCCATCTTTCCGGAAGCTTTACCATTCAGTAAGATTTGGTGGGCTATTTGGTCTGGTGTAACCTCGTTCAGGACAGCCATTGGTGCTGTGGGGTCATTATCAAGGTTTTTAATCAGCTTCCAGGCGCGCCGACTATTTTGTTTCATGTCCAGGTCTGATAAAAGTTTACACCATCTGTCTGTTCTGGACTCTGAGACAGCCTGTAGTACAGCTTCTCCGGCCTGTATGGTTTCTTCCGAGAAAGGATCTCTCTCATACAGGTTCTGGTATTTCTTAAGTAGTTTTTTGGAATCGTTATTAAGGCCAGCCACGTATTCCGTGCGGCAGCCTCTGGGTATGTGTCTTCTTGAGATCTTTTTAATCAATGACACAAAGTCATCATATGATTCGGGACCAGGTTTCAGTTGTACAACTGCCTGATCAAGATCCTTGGAGAAATCCTCCCATTTTCCTTTTTTGTAGTTGAATCTCCTTTTGAAAGGTACGGACTCTGGTCGAATTGCCGCGGAAATTAGGCACATGATGGGTCTGTGTTGCGTTCTTGGTATCGGTGGTAGAACCAGCTTTGCTGACTGATGACTTATTCTGTCACTGATCCAAACAGTGTCCGGGTTGTAACCTCTACGCCATCGACCGCTATTGAAAGATGGTGGTTGTTTGGGGTCGTGGATCAGTTTAAGGCTGGTCTTTTCCGCTCAGGCTTCCAGTCCCTCGCCATTTTCATCAGTTTCTGAATAGCCCCAGGCGGTGCTGTGGCAGTTGAAATCGCCCATCACAAGTTTCATTGGTTGTGATGCAAAATTATTGGGTTCCCTGAGGCTGAACTCTACCAATGGAGGTTTGTAAATTGACGTGACAGTGAAAGTGTTAATCTCTGCCGTTAGAACCTCTATGTCGTTCTCAGACGTAAGGGATACCGATGTTATGTCAATGTCATTTCTTGTGAAAATCGCACTCCCATATTTATCATGTGGTCGTTCCAGGATCAATTTCATCCCCTCAATACAAGGTCTATTTCTAGTTAATCCCCTATGGGTTTCCTGTAGTAACAGGACGTCACAATTGTGTTTTTTACATATTTAGGAGATTAGTGTCTCTTTGTTAGATGATAAGCCCTCAATATTTATTGAGATTGTCGTTAGGGTTGGCCTTGACAAAGGCCTTTCTGTGATTTTTATCGCCTTTGGTTCTTTTGATTTTGATTCTCCGGTGGTGATTTGAAAATCTTACTCATAAACGCTGTATAACGACTGTGTAGTAGGTACAACAAGCGTAAAACAAAAAATAATCCGACAACGTTGTAATTTCGCACTCGCGCATGCGCAGAGCCGCCAGCTACCATTATAATTTTGACGTTTGTCGTAGTTAATATTTTCATATGTTATACACATTTCAATATAGGAATATGGAAAATATAATGAATAATTTCATCAAACGAATACCCAAGCAAACACCATTGTAGATATATAACTTTTCGCTCCTAAAATGTACAACTGTCGAGAATATAGTAATTTGTAGAGGTTTCATCATATTATTCCAAGATATAACAATATACACATGCATATCAAAATATAATTTGATTTGTGATAAAATTTGACTGATGTGCTACACAGCGTTTATTGGTAACATTTTTGCCTACACGGGTGTTAAACGGCCGTGTAACTTTAACAACACTTTTATTGGTAAGACTGCAAGAGTTTTAAATAATCGTTCAATTGAATTTAAAATGGTGAATTGTTCAGTACCTTCCTCATGTTGCAATGCTAAGCTGATGCCAGACAGTCACACTGCAGTAGTCATACTTACGTATCCAATCCCTTTCATGATCTCAGGTACCGACCAACGTAGCATATTAATATAATAAAATAAAAATCGTTAAACCGTGAACTCTATCATAGGATTATGCAGCGATCACTCGCGGGGTAGGGATTTTCAATAATCAAATACCTTGCAAGGCATGCATAGTGCATATTCAAATATCGTTGAGAGCCTCATGTTTTTTTCATTTTCGTAATGGCTTATTTTATCGTATCATACTTGAACGAAATCTTCATATTTTATATGGGTATCTTTTTTATATACACAAATTGAATTACTTTATTCATTGATATTGTTTCTAGGATAATTTTATATCGATTTTGAGTATTTGTAAAATGGTCTCTGAGAGACCAATGCCGGTAAAATTAAACATTTTGTGAAATCAATATTTTATTAATATTTATATAAACCAAAATATCCCTTGCGAGGGAGATATTATTTATTATTGATATACAAATTCTTTGTTTGTGTCGATTTCGTGTTTTGTATTTTCTCACATCGCCAATTTGTCGCGACAGACATTGGGAAAAAAGAAACCTATTCTAATAGACCTAATAGATTGATGAATATTAATTTTGTTGAATTACAGGAATTGTGTACATTATAACAATACGTAAATAGTGCTCCTGGTTTTATGCAATGTCTATAGCACAAAAGTGTTTATACATTATAGATTCTAGGTATATAGGAATGTGGTTTTTCATTATTTTTGTATTTGAAAATATGCAGGCATTATGCAGGTTTTCTATTTATTGTAACTCATAAATTTATTTATTTATATAATAACAAACTTTTTTCCTCATATCTAGTAACAAAGTACAATATTTAAATAACATTGTTTATCATTTATTTACCAGATATTATATATTTATTTATGTTTATTTTTACTTTCTGCACATATAATAAGTACACTGACGGGCTTATTGCTTGGTGGCAATTTCTTCCAGCCAACCAGAGTACTATAAAATATTGTACTGATAAAACCTGTTTCTGAGACAGTAAAATATATTATATTTGTCTTTTTAGTTTTCATCTTTGATTGGTAGTTATGTGAATTTTAGGTGGTTAATTTATATTTTATATAATGTCTGCTCATTTGCCAAATTTTGATGTCTCGTTCAAATGTTTATGTTTAGTATAATTTGACATTCAATAATTGGTAGTTCATTGAATAATTTAACTCCAAAGTTTTTTAGTCCGAATGTTATCTTAAGTCTAGGTATTGAGATTTAAGACTGTTCGGTCTGTCTAGTTGGTCTAGATGTTTGATGTGTAGAGTCGCGTTAGTCTATATTTTGATATATTTCTTTAAAGAAATACATTTAACTAAATTAGAAGAGATTAGCTTTTGAGAATCAACCTAAAAAAAAACAGGGTTTCTCAAACATTTTTTATTAAGAAAAATATTTTTTTATGATAAATTTATGAGTTTAACTGCCTATATTTCCAAATTTTTCAAAAATATCGAAAAAAGCCGAAACACCCCAACTAGATAATTTGATTTTCTATAAAAAATATAAACATTGTACTAGCACATCTCAAACTTTTTTAACAATTTTATAAAAATTGAATTTAGTGACGACATTGCTTCATACAATTTGTATGTCAGTCGCCTATACACAATATGTTGTAAGAAGACTTAATAGTTTGATAGGTACTTAATCTCCAAACATATATACAGAACCATCATGCTGTTTTCATATTCCGGGTAGGAAAACAGGACTGACCTCCATACTGTCCTATCTTGACATAAATTCCAACATGTGTTAAAATTTTCAATAATTTGGATTTATGGGTTTATAGTTTGATTCTTATTCTTCAACTATATATACTATCGCTATCGACAGTTGGATCTCATGTGTTACATGCAACTAGTTATATTGAAGTTAAGAATTAAGATCTTTAACTTGTGTAAATAAATTCAAATAATCATTCATAATATATGTCTTCAGATAGTAGATCACTTACCTACGTGTTTATCGTGTGGATAGCATTCTCAAATAGACAACAAATCTTTACAAAATCAACTAGGGGTTGTATTCAGTTATCGCGTGGTATTTTTAGACGCATATTGCGTGTTTAGTAAAAATAGAAAACTAGAATATAGGCACATTAAGAAAATACTCTCGGATAATGGTAAAATATATGTGAAAGGAAATAATAATAAAACATTGTGATTTAAAACAAAGTATTACTTACCCTAAGAGAAACTTAAAGGCTCTAGAGTACGTGTCTATGTACATGTCTATAACTTAATGTGAACATCTTGGGTTTTTAGTATCAAACGCCTCAAGTGTTTTGAATATAATGCATATTTTTATAGTTAAAATACTGATGTAGTTATGCGTAAAGCAAAACATCTTTGGAAAGTATGTCAAGAGTAATAAAAAATTGGTGTGATAAAAAATATATACATTAATTAATTTATTTTCAATTAAAACAATTTAAACGAAACCTTTTGTATACATTTATTTATTTTATAAATACATAATTGAATATAAATAATATGCTATGGCCATCTAACTAGGAATTCCTGTTTTAAGATAACATTAATTAATTTATTTTCCTTATAAGTCATGAAATTCTCAAAATTTTCTTGTAATACTCGAGACTTTTTAGTCTTTCGAATTGGCTCCATAAAATTTATGGGAAAATTGTTTTCCGCTTTGAAAAAATCGACAATTTTTCCATCACTCTTTAAACTCCGAGGAAATTCGCGTTATTTAGGCAAAAATGATGTGAAAATTCGTTTTTATTCAATCGCAAAAGTCTATGATTAAATCGATCCATTAGTGGTTCCTAATCTTCTTTTGATGAGAAACCACCAATATTTCGGTGACAGGAAAATTATTCGAAAAACAATTATTCGAATGCTCAATTATACGAAAATCAATTTTACGAATGGCAATTATTCGAATCACATTTTTTCGAAAAACAATTTTCCGAACACACAATTATCAGAAATTACAATTGTTCGAATTTTTATGACGTCATGTTGGTAGTATTGTGAGAGGAAGAAACCATAGATTTTTGTTATAATATACTAGATGTCGTAGTTAGCAAATTTTGTATGAATCGAAGTGAGGCATTTTCCCGGGGTATTTTTGACGTTTTCGTACATCGGTTTTCCATAGAGAATAACGACTAATGTGAATTGTTTTCGGATTTATTTGTCGTAAAAAACACTTTGTTAATTTAGATTTAGAGAAAATTTATTTGGGATTTATTGAAATGTAAGGAAAACTAAAATATGTTGCCAACCAAAACGTAATAGGTACGCGCGTTATTCCATGACTCACTTTTTGCACGGAGTACCTACTACATCTACAAAGTAGGTATATTATGTATAATAAAAATCTATGGAATAAACAACATGGCGACGCACCGCGCTGTCAAAGATTAGTTATTAAAAATATGCAAACATACGTACCCAACAATAATACAACAAGTAATAATAGTCTTCATCGAATATATTTTACTGGCAACAAAATAAATATGTCAAAGGAGGCAACATAATGGCAAAAAAAAATATTAAATTCGGTCAATTGGTATTCCAACAAATGTTAGTTCGAATAATTTGCTTTCGGACAATTGTCATTCTGATAACTGATTTTCGATTAATTGTTATTCGTACAATTGCGCATTCGAACAATTGTGTTTCGAAGAATTTTCATGTAATCCAATATTTCACAGTTGTAAACTGTTTCAATCTAATAGAAAGCTTTTATAAAAAAATTATACATATTTGCTAAGCTCAAAAGTAACATGCCTTAAAAATGCTACTAAAATAGAAAACAGCATTTTTAGAAGGAAATTAAATTTAGTTTATTTGGGTTTTTATAATATTTTTCACGGACCACATTTTTATCATGCGAACCGGTGTTTCAGAAATTCTGTTCAAAATAAACAAAATAAAAATCGTATTGCTGCTAACTCGTCGATTTATTTGGTCTCATTCGAGGGAATTAATGAAATCGTCGAAATTCTTTCAAATTCAAGATAAAAAATATTTTCAAATTCCTTGTTTACTGCGGCATGTTTTTTTTTTCAACTAGTAATTCAATACGATAATCAGTAATGAGAGTGTGTTGAATACTTACCCGCATGTTATTTCTATTATAATTGTAATTTATGTACGAGCTTTTTTCAACTAGTAATTCAACACGATAAACAGTAATGGAAGTGTGTTGAATACTTACCCGTCTTGTTATTTCTTTTATAATTGTAATTTATGTACGAGCTTTTTTCAACTAGTAATTCAACACGATAAACAGTAATGGAAGTGTGTTGAATACTTACCCGTCTTGTTATTTCTTTTATAATTGTAATTTCTGTACGAGCTTTTTTCAACTTGTAATTCAACAACAAGATTTGCATATTATTTAAATATGGTAGTGTGCGATAGTGGCAGAAGAAAAACAGATTGGAGAAATGAAAACATTTAAGGACGTGGACTGTGCCAGATGTCATCTCTCCTCCCTATCACGTCGAAATCTTTTTGATATTGGTTTTGTTTAATTAGCACTAACACAACCTTGATAGAATAAAAAAAATGTATAGGTACACTTACTTGTGAAATGCTATTTTGAGCATTTTCGAAATTAATATCTGAGCGTTCTGAACAGATTGAAGTTTATAATACCCACCTTAAGTAATTTAATGATATTCATTAATTGTATTTTATAATGTTTTGCGTATATGGCGTGACGGAAAAAGTCTTGCTGGTGGTTCTATAATACTATCGTACAATAATATACTTACTTACGTATACTTTCACAGCAATAAATCTTATTTTACGGCCGAAACCTTGCGATTTGCAATCTTGATACCTGATATTGAGGTAAACCACCTAATTGTGAATTAAAAAGCTCGTACTCCAAGTAATTCGATGAAAGATATTAAAGCTTTCTATTTTCATTGCCATAATTTGCCAAAATCGGAATAATCCGCATTTCGATAAAAAGTAATTAATAACTATCGTATCTTGCATATAAATGTAATTCATTAATTTGTTTTTATTGCAGCTTGTAGTTGTATCAATATGTCAAATAACTTGTTTAGAATTTTTTTATTTTGATGTATTGAATTTTTTTTCTTTAATTAGTTTGCATATATAGCAACCAAGCCAAAAACTAAAATTGGCGCTCTGCGCAGCCTACGTAATGTTTTCAACATATCCGATTAATATACATATCTTTGTTTAGTTGAGATTCTATGCGTGTATTTATCAGTGAAACCATAATAAAAAGAATTTCAAATATATAAAAAATAACTATAAATATATGAATATACCTAAAATTTATATTTTATATGTTGATTTATGCAATCATATAATTTATATTTAAATTTTAAAATTATTCAATTTATGTTTCGCCCTTAAAACAAAAAGATAGAAATAAACAATTGAATTTTATTTAAATCACTTTTTTTCAGCAGGGGTAATTCAACTCATAATTAAAATAAGATGAAAATCGGCTTCAGAATCTAGAAAGATTTTTATGTTAAAATTAATCGAATGCTAATTTTAATTTATAAGTACGAATATTTATGACAATGTCAAACTTAACTCTGATCTCATCAAATTTGTATGATTTAATGTAGAGTAAAATTAAGATTAAATTATAATCGAGTTCTAATTTATACATATTTAAGATTAAGGCTGTATGAGGAGCACCTTTGATTATTTTTAATTTTTGAAAAAATATTCTAATCCTTTGATTTTAAAAAAATAAATATGTACTATTTGAATTACATACTGTGAAATCATTTAAATAAAATATATATGTATTGAAATTCAAACAAATAACGAACAATAAATACACGGATTTCATCTCAATTCCTAAGTCGATTTTCAATGTGGAATGTCTTTTTCCATTTGGATGTAATATATTATACACCAATGGGCATTTGGCAATATATTCCTTTCTATTTTATTCTCTAGGACAGGAATCAATTTCCAAAGACAGGCGGTTTTCATTCTTTTTTCACGTTATAAATCACGGATAATTTCCCCCAAAGTTATTCCATATTATATTGGGTAGTGTAATACAGAAATAAATGGGCCGTGTGTATGTTTATACATTATTTAACTTATGGTTTGATATACAACAATTTCTGACTGGTGTATTCTTTACACAAAGGAATAGCTTTTTATAAAGATTAATGTAAAGATACATATGCATAATTACAGTATGTACTTCAATTAAAAAAAAATGTTTCAAAAATATTGCATTTCATTAAAAACAAATAAATATTACATGTTATTATGTAGGTACCTAATCAAAGAATCATGCCTTTATTAAATTTATGTACAGTAACGAAATATGATAAAAAAATACGATGAAGATATTTTATAAAGATGTTTTAATTAGATATAATTAGTACACTGGCGGGCTTATTGCCTAATGTCAATTTCTTCCAGTCAACCAGAATAAATGTGTACCATGGCAATAAGTAAATCACATTACAAAAAAAAAACAATGATAGCAGACGAAAAGTATAAAAAACAAAGAAGATAATATATAAAAACAATTCATAGCAATGATAGGAAAACTAAAGGATTAGGAAAGAAAGTGGAGAGGAAAAGGTTATCAGGTAATGTCAGATAAATATTTTTGCTTTAACATTTTCTTGAAGATGTTTAGTAAGGTGGATATATTATATTTTGTTCTACTTTTCAAAACGTTGCCTCGGAAAACGTAAACGTGCACCAAAAAGCTAACCATTCAAGAAAATCATTGCAGTAATTTTTTAACTATTTATTTGTTTTGACGTAAATTCAGAAAGAGAAAAATAACCAATACAATAAATAAAAAACTGATTTGATTTGATCAAATCAATTAAATTTGTAAAAATAATTATTTTTATATACGAGTTAAATCATATGTCATAGCTTAGATTATATATGATACAGATACCTAGTCAGCGCAATGAAATAATGACAACTAAAACTAAGAACAAGTTCTGAGTTTCACTCGCCCGGCCCTCAATACAGTCATAGAACACATAGTATGTACCTACTCAAGTAGAATCAAATACATTAAACTGAATTTAAAATTTAACTGCTCTAACATAAATATTTCTAAAGAATTTAATTCAAATAAGATATAAAAGATTCCTAATAATAAAGGCAATAAAACAAATAAAGTATAAAATAATAAATAAATACCGCCAAATAATTTCACGTAAACCAACGAAGCAAAAGACACAAATTTGCGCTCTGCGCAACCGGAAGCTCGTTTATGATGTTTGGCGAATATTATACACATAAAATCTCTTTTCTATGCAGTATACGTACACCTACCAATCTACCGTCTCACACACACATGTAAATAAAACTTGTCATACATTTGAATTCGAAATTAATATTGCATGCGGTTTCTGTGCCTTATAATTCTATGTGTCATATTTTTTTCCTTTCACATAAATTTTAAATGTTTTGTAGGACATTTTGATATTAAGCTCTACAATTTGTGAAGGGAATCAATTATTTCTACTTCGGGGCAATTTCGAGAAGTCGAATATATTCTAAGACTTCACCATCCATCATTTTCGGTTGACCAAGTCTCCTAGTACTTTTCGGAATATTAAACAATATCTCAAACATTTTGATAGTTTATATTGTCAAGCAGAATATAATCCGTCTTTGTCGTGCTGGTGTAATAATACACATCGTAATTTAATAAAATAAATGACCGAAAGTCTTTGTGACCAGAAATCCATTGCGAAAAATGCCATTATTTCAAAAAATAATATTTATTTGTTTATCTTTTTGTACATTTATCTTTTTGTCGCCAAATAACTCGAACTTTTAGCCGAGAAAGGGGGCGATTTGCATGTAAACCAACGAAGCAAAAAAACACAAATTTGCGCTCTGCACACCCGGAAGCTCGTTCAAAATTTTTGGCGAATATTATACATATTATATGAAAATCTATGCTTTTCGTTTGGGCAAATTTCAACATGGCCGCCATTTGACATTTACACGATATTCACATTTTCATACATTCTTTTTTTATAAGCTGTTGAATTAAAAATATTTTGTAAATACTACAAACAAAATTTTTAAAAACATTTCATTATTTCTAGAGATTTCTAATAGTACCTTTTTGAACCTGTAGCAGAAGATATAACAATTTTTTAGATTTGTAGAAATCTAGGGAATGTCTCACGAAACAAAATCATAAAGAATCAACGACTGTCTACTGCTGTAGCGGCGAGTAAAATTATTTTCGAACGATAACTATAATGTTATATTGTGTAAATATTTGCCATGCGTGCCGCGAAAGAAGGCAAAAAGCACACTTGCGGCTGTCATTCGTGCAGATTGGTTCTTAAATGATAGCCATAAATCGACCATCTGAATGCCCCCGTGTAGCTTTGATCATTGTGAAGATAATGTTCCGTTTTTATGTCTACTTAGATATCCTTGGACGGATGCCAATTCTTTCAGACAATTCACAATGAGCGAGTCTAACGGAGCACGAAAGTATTGACCGGTAACACATATTTATCTCTTCTCCTACTTTCAAAACATTTCTTCACCCTAAGGGATAGTTTCATGATGACAGGGGGAAGTGGAGTAAAGGAAGGATTTATGTGGGAACTGTGATTTAACCGCAATTGAAATACTTGACAGCAAGAATTAATTTGAAGCACAAACACCAAGGCTATGGAATAGTCTAAGTTCTTATATTGCTTCGTCTATCTCATTAAACATATTCAAAACGAGTGGATTGTGCCAGCGCTTAACTCCTCACTAACAAGTCATTCAATAAACTGTTCAAATTTTGTATGGAAAATATTCAGCATTTTCATGAAATGAGTTTGTTAAATTATTTTTTTATTTAAATATATTATTATGAAAACTTGATAATTCTTCAATGTCATTTTATGAAAGTGATGTGCCTTTTTACCAATTTCAAAATGAAAATATCATATTTTTAGTTTCATGAGTTTGGGGTCACATTGAAATATTTGATGTTGAGAAGCACTATCCAAATATCCTTCAAAATCTAATGGGGTCTAAGTGAGTATCAGATATACAAATTTGCAAAATTTGGAAAGAATCGGATGAGAATATTTTAGTCTATAATCGATAAAGTAAAATAAACAAGCGCCGTACATAGCACACAGCACATAACACAAACACACAGATACATTGTGATGAAACTTTCAGAATACAATCTCAGCATGATACTAGTTGACAATCTGCAATAAAAAATAGCCTTAAAATTGCGAAATCATAACTCCACACTATATCTCCTTGGATTAGTGAGGAGTAATAAGGCTAAAAGAAAAATATCTATCTGATAATACCTGATTTCTTCTGACTCTCCTCTTCCTCTCATTATCCGTTCCTATCATTGCTATGAACTTATATTCAATTTTTTTCGTCATTTTCCTTATAACTTTTCTTCTGTTGTTTTTATAATCTTTATTTTACTTTTATTATTGTTTTGTCAGTTATATTGTATATTAACACTAGCTTTAGTTGGTTGGAAAAAATGTCAGTGTACAAATTCAATGTACAAATAGTTACAAATAAAATAAAATAAAAAATATAATGTATCGGCTTTCCATAAAAACAAAAATGTCCTTTAAACTTTTCTAGTACCATTTACTTTTCAAAAAATTCACTTCGCACATCCACTAGAAGAGGGTTTCATCTCAATAATATTTTTTTTACAGAAATTGCGTTTGAAATTTGTCGGCTCCACCATAGCACTCCTAGTCGAAAAGGATTACTATTGTACTCTATTGTATTTTTTGAGTTGAAGCCCTCTTCTAGTGGATGTACGACTTTTACTTTTCGTATGACCTATTTCTTGCTATCACACGCATAAACACCCGTGATTTCGTAAATTGAAGTACCTAATATAGCGTTGAAAAAATATTTTGTGTTGATTATTTGTAATTGGTATTAATTATTTTTCATAAAAAACTTTAAATTATTCTGCCCTGTGTTATAATGTGAGCAATCTAGAGTTTTGACTCCAAAAGTTACATGTTTGGTGTAAACTTTGGTTTTCTAACATTATCGTTTTGATTATTTTGAAAAAAAAAATGCAGTGATTCCCAATAATAAATATGCAGGAAAATTACATGGTATTACGTATTTAAAAAACACACATCAAAATATTTGTGACAAGATAAGTGCTAAGAACAGGTTGAAGAATATCCAAGACAGAGTTACGTTGAATCAAATGGAAAAGGCCTTTGTCAAGGCTCTCTGGTTTCGATCCTTTTTCTCTTAAACCGGTCTAAAGGTAGGAGAGAAAAATGACCGACGCATAATAATAATAATAATAAATGTGGTATTTGACAGCTATCATATTGGCGATTACACTTTTTATACAATAAAACTTGATAAAAAAAAATCCAATAAAACAATTCAATAAAAAATATCAACAATATTATGATAATAAGTGAAATCTTGAACAACAACTTTTAGTCGTCGTATGGTGATTGTATTTCGTATTAAAAAAAATAAAATTATGATTCAGATATCAAAATTAATTAATGTAATTTGCACAATGGTATGATAAACTAAAATAACCATGAAAATATTTTGACGAAACATCTGATGTAGGCACATTGTACATATTTATGTTACTTATTTACTTCCACTGGTCTCAAAACTGTGCCATTCTTCGTCATTCTGGACCTGCCACTTTTTTGATGTCATCGGACCATCTGTTCTGCTTCCTGTTCTTGGCATCCAGTCCATCACAACTTTTGTCCATCGGTCGTCCGACATCCGAGATATATGACCCGCCCAACTCCACTTAAACTCCTAAATTCTTTTGGCCACATCCGCTACTCCTGTGTTCTTCCTAATCCATTCATTAGTTTTACGTTGATATCAAATAACTCAACAAAATAGGTAGTTTTATATGGTTTTATATTATGAATAAATGTTGAAAACGATATTGTTTATTCTGACATATATTTGAAAACTACGCAACGAGACGACATTAACCGAAAACTGATTTATTTGCCAAAAATACAGTACAGACGTGAAATTATTCGGCTTAAACGTTGGCCAAATTGGTAATTATACACCTATAAATTACGGGTTGATCTAACAGAAAACAGCAAAGACAGCGGAAGCTGCCTTCTTCCGGTGTACGTAGTGGTTCAAGAAGAAAAAGAAGCAATAACACAACTGTTAAATATTTCAAAAATGAAGATCTTAGGTAACTATTTCCTAGTCTCAGCGTAAGGGGAGAGTAGAATCTGTTATATTCAGTATTTGTAACATTATTATTACATGCATGTTATAAAAATAATGCGTCTCATGTTATTTCCGCTTTTGTCTGTTATCACGACTTCCACCTTATCTCATTTACTTATTCTGTTGCGTGACTTTGTGAAGCGTTGTCAAGAAATAATTGAATAGATTTTTAATCAATTAAGCATAATGTTTCAACTCTATTTGTTATCGGAGTTATCGGTCGATTCAATTATTTATAAAACTAATAAAAAAATATAAAACAAAATCAAATACAATTTTTTTCGTAACAAAATGATAAAAAGGTTTCTTCTGAATTCTTTACTATGCGTAAAGAATTTTTATTTCAGAGGATGATATGGAAATTACGAATTCTTCACCAACATACATATTATCTCGATTGGTTTCATCTTGTATTCTGTTATATACAACACCTGTGCTAGGAGAATATTTATTGCCCAGTCTCCAATAGATGATGTTCTTATATATAAATCAATCTCTATAGCTCTGATATTGAATGTTCAATAAGAATAAACTTAACATATTATATAAAGCGATATGCTTTTGCAAAAGCAATGTGTCTCAGAAATCATCAAATTAATTTTGAAGGCTTCGAGGCCATAATGTAACTTAATTAAATAAAATATTTTTTTAATTATATTCAACAAATATATTTTTCTGTCAAGGATCGAAATAAGCCGATTGTTTTGAAACATAAACCTTTGTAAATATTTTATTTATAAAACAAAAACTACTTATAATATTTTTTACTGTTTATAATATTTGCAATATTTTACTCATTTACCTTTTTTCAAAACTTAAAAAGCAATTTTTTTATCTGCTTATCAATTCATAATAATAAATAAAACTATCTATATATGACTTGAACAAATAATCTTTTAATATATTTTTAAAATAACGATAACATCACATTGTTTCAAAAAATTTATCCAATGTTACAAATAATTTGACCATTATCAGAATCACTTATAGTTTAAGTAATAAATTTAACAAAACACTTTAAAATTCATATATTCTATATAATGTAGCATAACTAACTTATGGATTGGCCGTCACGCATTTGTAGATTTGTTGTTGGTACCACCTCGAATTCAAAAGGTAATTTGGTGGATGAAGTTTGTATTATAAAAACCATAATTCATTAACTAAACTACTCTAGCTCTAAACAACGATTATCGGTTAAATTATATAAATTAATTGTTGATTTCATAATAGTTTTATAACAAAAACAATTATGGTTGATTCATTTATCGTCGTTTTTGTGAAACCACTTCAAGGGCGCTTCTTGTGTTTGTTTGAAAGCGTCCAGAAAATTTACGATCCGAATTGATCCGCCGCTGAAGTTTCGGCTTAGACAGAATGTCCTAAACATTGGAAATGTTCCAAAAGCGAGAATAGACGTGCAATTCCGAAGCACATTTTTAACATGTGAGAATGTATTTTGATTTTGGGCTTATTTTGTTACATCACTCGGTGTTTTGCTCGTTATACATTCAAATCACTAAAGACAGTCTATTGAATATATACTTAAGATTTCTGTATAAAGTGTACCTAGGTACCTACGGTTTGTATAATTAGACTTTTTTTTAATGATAAAAATACTTCGTAAGATACAAGAATATGTTTATTTTTCAGTTCTTTTATAGATTTAATCTAGAAGAATAATTGAATCTTGACAACATCTTAAAAATATAACGAAAAAAAATATATCTTCATCATCATCATCATCAATGGCTCCACAACCCGTTGCGAGCATTCCTCGCCATCTCCCTCTATCCTGGCATGCATCCCTCCAGTCCCTGACACCAACAGCCTCCACATCCCGTTGCACGCCATCTAGCCATCGAAGCTTGGGTCAGCCAACGTATCGTCTGCCGTTGGGCTATGTGTGAAGAATCCTCTTTGACACTCTTTCATCGCCTATTCTTTTCACGTGTCCTGCCCATCGCAGTCTCGCTATTTATTTACCTTTGTAATCTTGGGATCATTATAAATATTGGAGATCTCGTTGTTGTGTCGTATTCTCCAAGCTCCGTTTACTTGTATTGTTGCTGTCGACTGCGGTTATAATATTTGGTAAGGATCGCTCGCTGTCGGTCTGCTGTTTTGTATTTACCTACCTATTGATTTATTTGTATTTAGGTATGTTTTTATATCTATACCTAAGTTATTTTCTTTATCTTCTTTGTATTTTTTGTTCTTATATGTCTTCCATTTTGCTATATTTTCATTTTATATCGTTATCTAAAGTTATTAACAAAAAAAATGTCTATATTTTAATAGGTTAAAATTATATTTTCTTTTAGTAAATTGAAGTTTTCCAACAGTCGATTCCTTCAAGAGAATGAAATTCTCTTGAAGGAAGAGGCAGTTTAAATCCATGATACGCGAGATTGTATTCAGGGGTCTATATTTTTCACGGTGTTTCCAAATTTGAAGTCAAAAAACACCAACTTAGAGGCTTCGTAGCATATATGTTCAGTATACGGATTTACTCAGAATTCGGAGTAGTGTAATTGTGTGTGTGTATGTGTGTGTGTGTGTGTGTGTGTGTGTGTATGTGTGTGTGTGTGTGTGTGTGTGTATGTGTGTGTGTGTGTGTGTGTGTGTGTGTGTTTTTGTGTGTGTGTGTGTCTTATAAATTTTGATCCGCTCAATTTACAGGGCCCAAAATTTCAGAATATATAAACAGTAATAAGCCTACAAAACTTTTATACTCAGAATTTTGAATTTTTGTTTCAGTCAGGGGTTACTTTTTTGAATTTCCACTTTATTTTTCCATATATCTCAGAAACCATAAAACCTAGAACGCTGAAAATTGGTATGAATATAGACAAATATAAAATCTCACTTATTCTTCAACTATACATACTATCGCTATCGACAGTTGGATCTCATGTGTTACATGCAACTAGTTTTAATTAATATTATGGAGTCCAATCAAGAATTATCGATCGACAAATAAAGTTTAATTAAATCACCAATTATTCATTTGCTTTAGTTTTGGTCCTTTATGAAGGTACATCAAATAAAATTTCAACAAATAAAATCTTTCTCCATAAAACTCGTATCTTATAATTGAAACATCTCAAATATCTTCACAAAAATATTTAATAACAATTTCTTAGCCTTTGAAATTGTTTGACTAAACGATTCGTTGAAAAAAACTCTGTTGGAGGCACGCCCCTTTCAAATCCTTATTACTATTCTTGGAAAAGACAAAGGTTACTAGAAAATTATTCGAAACGAATTTCTAAGGGGAAATCTACTTTCTATATTACAGTGAGATAAGTTAGTAATTATGATTGGGTCTAGTATTAAGATCACTGTAATCTTAAGGATGGCAAAGAGACATTTTCTGAAATGTCAGTCGTCTCAAATTTGCTTTAATTATCAGAAACGTTTGATTTGAAAATGGTTGAAATTAATTTTGCATTAAATATGAATGTTTCCTTGATGAAACACATAAAAAAGTTCATCATAATATATCCATGTATTTAAGTGAGTGAAATACATACTTGTAAATCTTGATTTATTTTTAGCATAATATCTTACAAAATCCTAAAAAAAATACTTGGTATTTGTTCTATTGAAATTTATTTGATTATTGACGCGTTTCTTGCAAGGCACATCGTCAGAATAATACTATACACTACACGAATGATACCAGTGGTTATATACAAAATTTACATGTCAGATGTATAAAAATATAGGTTTTTGAACGGTTGAAAAATAAGTTATATAATAAAAATGAATCTATACAAAATGAATGTAATTGGGTCTCTGGTTGTAGTCCCCTGTGTCCATTAGGTCTTTAAGTCGTAATGTATGTATCTATTGTACATGCAATGGATTTCTATCAAGAATTGTCTACCGACAAACTAAACTTTCAAACTGTGGTGTTCCATTGAAATTCCGACAGATTCCATAGACTTTGCAACATTCAAAAATTCGAACATTCTAGAATAATTTTTATATCTATATAAACTTGTTTTTTTTTTCATTCGCCCGCGATTGTTTCCTCGAGTGTAAAAACGTACGCGTCAGTCAATATTAATCAGTCGGGAATTCAGAAACTTATTTCATTGAAAAAATGTATTATAATATATTATCTCAATCAAAGTTAATTTTGTGAATAAATTGTGTAATAAGTATTTCTGTAAGTAAGTAATTTCTTTCATCCTGTGACCAGAAGCATTCCTTTTGCATTTTAACTTGAATAAATTTATAGAGGAATTTATATTATATATAATTACAAAAAAAACAATTCTCTCAATAGATGGCGTTACAACAAAAATAAATAAAAATAATAAGAATGTTGTTCATAATTTCACACATAGATGGCTGTAGTAAAAATCCTTATTTTCAAGCGAAAAGAATTTCAGTAATGCAACATAATGTACATTTAATAATGTACATTTCAACTTTCAAAAATTGAATTGATAGGGATCTCATTAAAAAGGCATAATTGGTGAACGTTACGCAAGCGCATAAAGTGATCACGTAAACCAGCCGATGACAGGTCGTAAGCCCTGTAGGTGCCTTGATTTCCCGGTTCTCCTACAGTAAAATATTCCAACTTCTTTTCTATTGAGATTATTAAAAATCTGTTAAAAAATATCTTTGACTCCCGACAGGGAAAAAAATCCAATGTTTGCGCATATGCAATAACAAAAATATTCGATTAAACTTGAAGATATCTAAACTAAAAGATGTTTCATGAAGGAGTAGTAAAAATATTGTTGTTCAGAGTGATAGGCTTTTTATTATTTTCCCTTTTATTCGGTTTCTTTAACGTATTAATATACATATTCTGAAATGTATGATATCTTTTCATTGTGATTTCTTTACCCACGTCATGTGCGATTTTCACGTGTCAATTCGAATGACTTTCTCGAAGTAATCCTTCTATGAATATTACCATTTTCATTTTTCCATCATTCCGAAAGCTTTCTTCTTAAACAATAAAGACGCGTTCTGACACCAACGTGCTTCAAGAAACCATATTATGGAAATCAAAATGACATATGGAAATTCCCATGTAATAAACTGAATAATGTACATTTCAATATACAGAAAAATCATGTCGTTATGGAATAATCAATTCTTATTGAAAAATGAACAATTTATTACGTTTCAACTTCTTTGACTATCCGACTTTGACCTTGTATGGTCAGTCAATAATTATTGTCATTTTTTAAGACGTTGTATAATCAGCTTATAATTTCACATATCAAACATGAAATATCAACTCTTGAAATAGGATTTTTTTTATTGACAAACTTTTTAATAACTCAATAGAGACGAAAATGGGATATTATAGAAGAACCAGGAACTCAAGGCACATACAGGGCTTACGACCTGTCATCGGCCGGTTTACAAATAAACCAATTTCTCAATAGAAGTCGTTACAATAAGTTTTCTTCGTCACTTCATAGATAGCAATAGTAATAATGTATTATTTTCAGGTTAATTGTTACAATATATAGAACTTTCAAAAATGACATTAATAAGGGAATTCAATAAGAATGCATAATTGGTGAACGTTGCGTAAGCGCATAAAGCGATCATTTAAACCAGCCGATGACAAGTCGTAAGTCTTGTAGGTGCCTTAAATTCCTGGTTCTTCTATATTATTCCAACTTCGTCTATATTGAGATGATAAAAAATTATCAAAAAAATATCACTTGAATCCCAACAGGCAAAAAATTCAATGTTTGGGTATATGCAATCTTTAAAAAATATTCGATTTACATACACATTGGTACAAGTAGGTAAACAAGCTAAAATTGAAATCATATATCTGGCGCAGTTCAGGGGTGACATCTGTGCCAGATACTGTCACCTCATTACAAATAAACCAACTTCTAAATAGATGACGTTAGCAAGGGTTTCTTCGTTACTTCATAGATGGCAATAGTAAAAATAATTATTCGACTAATATATATATATAGGTATACCCTAAGTTGATCCAACATTTCTGTCATAAAAAAAAATCTTGTGTTTATCAGACCACGTAGTTATCTCGGATACGAAGATGACATTCAATAGCCATACTGACATAATTATAGTTCAAGTCCATGGGTACTTTAAAATCATTGAATTGTTGCTACGTCCGTATCTGTATTCAATTTGCATTTATTGAATGGAACCAACAATACCTACGTCATGTACATAGATTGGAAAATATACAAAATAAAATCCTCAATAGATGGCGTTACAAAAAGGTTTCTTCGTTAATTCATAGATGGCAAAAATAAAAATGTCCTATTTTCAAGCGATTACTCATTATTAAAATATATAGAATTGCATCGATAAGGGAATTCAATAATGATTGCCTAATCTACTCCTTTTATACTCAATTAATATTCTACTCCTATATACTCAGTTTACTCAGTCTAATCTACCTAATCTAAGTATTATCAGTTGACAATAGTCATATTATGTTTAGTTTTTGTATGATCAGTGAATAATTGTATTTTTTTTATTAGAAATAACTTGATTTTAAACCACGAGTTTGAAACGACCGCTTCTTCGTTCGGACGGATGAAAACTGATTGTCTTAATATTGGACGGTAAAGGAGAGTGTAGGTCGTGACAGGGGTGGTTTCAAATTAGTTAATGGGAACATATAGATAAGTGGAATACGTGATGAACAATTTGATTCTTAGTTATAATATCATCTACATACTTCTTTGAGAAAACAAACTGTGAAAAATAATTTCTTTCTCGTCTGTACATTGTATTGTTTTATAATAATGTTAAGTTCAAGGTCGTTTCTTACCCTCGCGTAATTAAATAAAACTTGAATTACATTCATAAAGAGAAATAATATTATAAACGAAGTTTTTTTTACTGTACCTACCTACAATTTGGAATACTTTAATATGGTGTAATTTGTGTGGCTGGATTTAAAATTGCGTCACGTTTGTGGCTGGTTTTAATATTGCGTCACGTGTGTTTATAATAAAGAAGGTTTGGTGGTACCTACCTACCATTTTATTCAACCTCTAAATTACATTAAGTGTAACAAATCTACGTGGTGTTTATATTATTATTATTCAATTAGCTTTCGGCAGTAAAGTTGGTATGTTTCCATATGGCGGTTGCTAACCATCCAGCGACAAACCGCCGCGCTGGATGGAAATTTTATTATTGTATCTAATATCCGTTCATATAACGGGACTGATTTTTTATAAATTTGATAACTTTTATTATATTTATATGACATATCAGTGTAATGCATAGTTGTTAACCTTCGATTGCTTACGTGGAGAAATTTCACGTTCAACTAAGGTATAGTATGTAAAAATGCACACCTAGGCCCTTTCCTGATTTGTTGGTACGCAGGCGGTGCGGTATCGGCATGCTCGGTATATGCGGTATGGAAAGCTTGTCGAGCACCTATATTTCAATAAGCGTTTCTTGGGTTGCATTCTCAATGAACGCCGAGTGCATTAGCGATGAGTGTACGCTCCAAACGCTCTGTAAATCGTCGAGCGAAATAGCTCTGACAGGTATAGTTTCTTTTGACTTCTATTTTACGTTACATCTAATATACATTCACAAAGAGTTTAATTAGAATCACAAAGACGTAAATAAAAGTTTCCAATAAAAGGACCGACAGCATTATTTACTCCACTACTCAATTGTTGTATTTCGGTGAACTGACTTCTATTGTATCTGTAATGTCTATTATGTCAGTTGACATTATTTATGATAACAATATGCATTCACAAAGAGGTTAATTTATAAAATTATCATTTGAAGGTCGGAGAGAATTATTCACTCCACTGTCCAATTGTTGTCTTTCGATGAAAATATAACCAAAAAAGATGCATGTATGATAAATGACATGTGATAGTATAAACGCCCCAGGCTGCGTTCAGATTGAAACGCCACTCAAAAGCGTTCAGTGAAAATTGGTGTCAAAAACGCCATTATTTGCAACTTCAGGTACATCCGAGTACGTCGAGAATCTGAACGCTGCCTTGATTGTTTCTGTAGGTGCGGGAGCGGGAAGGTATCTTTTCATTTTCCGCCTCTTCGTAGAAACATTTGGTAGCTGCTTGATATTTGCACGACTGTATACAAATGGCTAAAAATTATATATTTTTTTTTTTTCATGTTTATTTCTTATTCCATACTTTCTATAAACACCCTTATAGCAATTGTTGGATACAAAACTTATTTAGTTTAACCTTTAAAGAAGAACTTTCAAAAGTTTTATAACTATGTAATATATTTATTATAAGTATATTGTTGATCTGTTGGTTCTATACATTTATAAAATAAAAATAAAATACGATTCCTTTGACATCCTATATACGGATTAAAATTTATTATCATCCTGTGAAAGTTCTCTAGTCTAAAGTTAATATTTTTTTCAATATATTTTTATAAAATTTCGTAATCGGAGATAAATATTACTCGCAACAACATATTCATCAATCGATGACGACACTGCGCGAAGACAGAAGCAGCTCTGCCCAATATTTTATGCCGAAAACATAACGACAGGTCCGTAAGTGAAAGCAGTTTGGTATACGGAGCATAACATTATACTGTGCCGCACCGACTAATCAGGAAAGGTACTTAAGCGTCCTAGGTAAGGGTTAAATATAGTAATCAATTAAGACGCACTATATATTATGTTTTAAACTTTCTGTACATAATCAAATAGGTACGAAAATATGCACAATGGCAGGTGTATTGCCTAGTGGAAACATCTTCCAACCAACTGTATCCATTTGTTATCTACGGTTGTAAGTTAATAAAGTGTAGGAATGGTGAGGAACCAATGTTGTAAATCAAAAATATGAATAGTAAGGACATAAAAAGGAAAGGTAAGGAATGGATGGAACAAGGAATGAAGAAGCAGATCGAAGTAAGTGTTATTGACAAAGAGATGATGATTCAGATTTGTTATTTACAAAGAGTCGATGAAACTTGAAGTCGCGACGAAATGTTGTTCCAAAGTCAGACTGCTTGAACGGTAAAAAGTTGTAAAGAAAGGAATATAGCGCACTTGTAAGTATGTTCTTCATAAATGGTCGTCTTCTTTTGTGTTTGCTGCATTCACTAGGTACTAGATTAAAAATTATTTCGTCTATTACAATGAAAATTATCGTCCATTGATAAGATGATAGTATTATTTATTTGGGAAAAATCAACAGCTTCAATAATATTACAAAAAATATACACTTAAAAAGAGTTAGGGCATTATAGATATTGTATAAGCCACTTAGTGAATTCCAAGAAATTGAATATAATGAAAAGATTTCCCCTTTGGACTGTGGTAAGCAATTTGGAAATCCCTATGGTAACAGCTTATCTAGAAATTGACCATGGTTAGAGCTTTCCTAAAAACTAGTATGGTAACAGATAACAGTAGAACCGAAAAATCTCTACGATGTCAGCAAACCTTAATAATCGCCATGGTGACAGCAAACCTCAAAATTGCCATGGTGACAGCAAACTTAAAAATTGCCACGGTGACAGCTTATCTAAAAAATCATCATAGTGTCAGTAAATCTAAATAATTGTTATCATGAGAGATATGAAATAGTAAAACAAGAGGAGACGGACACGCGCACAGATTTTTTCGCACACAAAAATGATCCTGCTGACAAAGAAAATGCCTCCGCTATCACTTTTGACACTTAATTACATTCAAAATATGAGTTCCTCCGCATCTTCCGACATTTAGCTTCGGTCTGTGAGTTATGGTCCAACGCCTTAGGTAATTAACGATGGACTTCCGTTCTCTGCCAGTGCGCACCAGAACCGGAAGTGGCCGAGAATGATTGCGTGTCTGTCATGGTTGGACTGGGGACCGAGAACTCTAGAGAACGGTGACAATAAACAACCGCAGTCTTTTGTCTCTTATCTTTTATTACAGACTTTAACTTTGTTCATCTTATTCCGCGATGATAAACCGTTTCGCGCGCTTTCGTTCTCTAAAATAACACTAAAATATTTTAATGATATTAAATTCCGCCACGTTTTGAAATGATGTTCATATCTCAACGGAGTTTCAACAGGACACATCATTTATTACGAGGTGTTTCGTTATTGTAGATTTTCTTTTTGTGAAATACTATCCCGAGGCGTTTTTGAGAAGAGAAATTAAATTGCTGAACTTAGTGTATTCATTCGATAATGCTGTTTTGTAATAAAAATAAAACACTGAATTTAGTGAAGATACCTACTCCTATTTACCATTTTAAAATGTCTGAAACTGTTTATGAATCTAATACAAATAAGACTGGTAATGTTTGGAATTATTGAAGTTTTCGTGCGGATTCTCTTTTTATTTTTTTTTTCTTCCATATTATAAACAACAAAATCAATAAACTTTAAACACTTTTGTTACTTCTTAAGTAAAGTGTGACACAAAGTTTTTATAGTTAATATTGTTGTTATTGAAATATACATTACTTACACTAAGATTAAAATATAAAATACTTCATAAAAAAGGGTGAGGAAAGGATAAGGAGGCTTAATCGGGAACAGTTGTTTAGGGAAAAAACACTTTGAAAAAATATGTACACTAGCTGTACAGTGGAAAGTTTAGAGTAATGTGGCCACAACCCACTATTTTAATGTGACCACAACCCATTATTTTATGAAGGAATCTGATATTAAAATAATCGATCTGATATAGGAGATGATATCGGTGTATGATAACACCTGTAATAATATATCGATTCACGTATGAATAGAGTACAAAATATTTCATTTATCAAAGTCGCTTTTAGTTATTTCATTCTCTCCAAAAAATCATTTATCAAAATGAAATTTTATACGCAGTAAATCAATTAGTAACATATGGAATTGACGCCTGCGATGATCATTTAATAGTGTTGCTGGACGTATTTCAATCAATATTATAATGGTAGGTTATTTCTAATTTCTCGACTGCTAATACTGCTTTTTTTTACATTTTTTTTTTACTAAATATTATACATGAAATTTTTTATAAATAATCTCATATTTTCATGTATAAACAAAACATTTTATACATGAAAAAATTTTTTTTTTTCAAACCTTTTTTTTTAGTAAAAAAAAAAGGTTTGCTAGCAATGATTTTATGTATATAAATAAATGGTCCACTAATTCAAAAGTACCATTCAGTAGATGCTCTTTGAGCGAAACGCGTTAGTAGTCAACACTTTAAATTAGTGGAATAAAGTTACAAAATTGTGTTTTAACATATTTTTGTAAGTAATTTTATAATATTGATAATGGTAGGTATTTTATTTTATTGCTGTATTAACTTTTATGATAGATATTCCACAAGCATCAGTACAAATCACTGTTTCCATGCTATGATTAGTAAATTACAAACACTACGTCATGATTTTTTAATTTCTTTAAGTTAATTTCTTCTCTATGATTTCAAAATTTACGTAGTTTTTTTGTGTCCTCTCTACGGCCCATACTTTTAGTCGGATTGACGTCATATTGATATCATATATATGTGAAGTCCGTAAACTTTCTGCTGATTAGTTTTCCATAGATATTCATTAATTCCTTGTCTATAATTTCATCTGTCTATATTTTCAAATTACTCCTATGGTCTGGATAATCAGGATTTTTTCACTTTGTCTGAATATTTGATACAGTAGTGTAAAACTGCATATTATTTGTATGAAAAATGTATATTATAACAGAAGTAAAATTGTTTTTGTATAGGAAAATCGAGTTATCGACTTCATATTGATATTGTATGTGTTTCTATAGAAAAGTGTATTTTTTACACTCCACTATTGTGAATGTAATAGTATTCATCTACATCTAAAAACTGTCACGCCATCTGCCACACAGGGTAGGTAAAGGGAACCGAACACCACATTCTGCCATTTTAACACATACATGCTCGTCTTGCTCGTAAAGTATTTTTTTAACTGGTATCATTTAGAGAGTGTAGGTATAGTAGAGTATACTATAATTTTCATGACAATGGTATTGTGTGTGTGGTGTATTTTTTTAAATAAAGGAGCTTAATAGAAATGTATTTATAAAAATGCATTAAGGGATTGTTAACCTTACATAATTTAAAAAAGTACACTAAGGGGGATAGTTTAGTGTTGGGCACAACCCATTTTTATTGTTTTTTATTGTAATTGACATTGTTGTTATTGAACAACCAACTGAAATATTCGAAACAACTTGTCAATTTAAAACTTAAAAATTCAAGTTGAATTGTTTGAATGTACTATAATAAATGAAAAAAATAGATAAAAGATCATTTGAACGTGTATTTTTCTTTGAATAATGATCAGTGTGATCTCTCTACCACGTTTTATGTTACTTACCTCTTTTATTTGGTATAAAAAAAGAAATAAAAATATTTAATGAGCGCCGTTTTATGAGACAAATTGATTTCACCCTTACTTGAAATTATTGTCTTCCTATTTTTTACGAATTAAAAACTTGAATGATGTGTTTTATATAATTATTTAATACATTCAACTTAGGGGCTTGGATAAAATGACTGATAGCCAATCTTACACAAATCCTGCACAAATCTAACGGATAAACCAAAAATTGCGTTTCACGACTCTCTGACAGGTACCTACATACATTTCTTCCTTAGATGAAGTTCTTGATTTGTTGTCCAGCGGAATAGGTTCAAGATAAATGATAGAAGTATAACTGTCAATGTTTAAAGGGAAGTGCGTTGTAAAAAATTGTTTTATATTGCTTTTTTCGTGTTATTTCTGAAATGATGAATTAATTTATGAACAAATCCACGGCGAATCTTATATTTTCATAATACCAGACAATATTTAAAATATATTCAAATAAAAATATATATTTATAAGAGACCATTTTTCTGTTTTCGACTAATTTCTCATAAATCGTTCGTCTTATTTTCTAAACATATTTATGTGGATAAAACAAATCCACCAATTCACAAATTTCGTCGCCTCTGAAATTTGTACATCGTTCTCATTTATTTATTATACCGCGTGATCACAATTTATCACATTTGACAAAAATATCCTAGGTTAACATAAACAAGAGCACATACATGAATGAAATTACAACGTTCTCACCCGTTATCTGTTGGATAATAAACAGTTAAAAATTTATAAGGGTTGGTGAAATGCTCGCTTCATTTATCATGTAGATAAATTTATCGTATGGATAACTATTCAGATAACTATCTGGAAGTTTATCCAGAGGTGCTGAAATAGCCCGTAACTCAATTATCAATCGAATTCCTTTATTTTATTAAACAAACTTGTTGCCGAATTTCAATTAGAGCTACTTTCCCAAATACACACAGACAGGACGATTTTTTTTTCATTATTAAATGGACTCGTGTCAACTACTGTCTGCTACGAAATCCAATTTGTTACTCTGCTTCGTACAAAGTTCAAAATGATGCACATACTCTGTGAAACTTGTGAAGTCGACACAAGGTTGGATTTAACATAACCCTAGGGTTACACCGTGTAGGTACCTACTATATTTTTATAAGAATGGCGCAAGGCGCAAGGCACTTTTTATGTCTGGCGTTATTTGTCACGTTCAGATCGTAACTCTTCTCTTTTCTCGTATTTTCTCTATGTATTTCCTACCCAGCCAGCAAGAAAATAATATGCTACATTTCCATTCTTACTCTTTCTCTCTCTCTCTTTACTGCCGTTTCATTTAATGTTAACATAATAAGCGAAACCCAGTTAGCGAGATAGTAAAAAAATAGAATAAAGGATAAACAAGTAGATTCAATGCGCATAAATTTGCATTGGACATTTGCGGGTTCAAATAAAAATAATTACATTATTATATTTTTTCTCTTTTCTTAATGTCTTTATCTTTGTATAGCTTCTCAGGCAACTAACACGCACGCACCCAATTACAAGTTGCCACATTCTGGAGACGTAACGAAATTTATCGTCTCACAGATCCAGACTGACAACACATTTAAAAACTGTGTCTGTACCGAGAATCGTAACCGGAACCTTTGGCTCAAGAGGTAGATATCGAACCGATTGAGCCACAAAGGCCGAATATCATGAAATTCATAATAATTTATTTTTACTGCTCAATGTACATTTTTCAATTTTTAACCCTATTTACACACGTAAAGAGTGTGTTTTTGTAATTCATCGTATTGGTTTTGTGTTTGTTGTTTAAATAATATGTACCGACCGCCGTGGCACAGTGATAAATCGTTTGACTTCTGCATTTACTTCCTATGTACGATTGTTCTTGGGGAGAAATACATTAAAATTATTTTCAAATGCGTGCACACAAAAACTGCAGAATTCAGAAAATTCATATTTGCTATAGGAGAGAAAAAAAATAAAACTACATACAATTCATATATAGGCACACACATACAAAACTAAAAAATTCATATGGTAGAATGAGGAGGAGATTATTTCAACCATTTTTTTTTAAAATTTGATAATGTGTGGGTTTTTATTTAATATTTCTATCCAGTTCATAAATAAATTGATAAATATGAATTACTTTAGTAAGTACATGCGTATTGTTAAGTAGCTCATCATCTCCTTTATATCATCATATTTTATTTTAATTTTTCATTATGAAACCCTTTATTTTTCTTTTTGGTTTTCTATTTTTCTTATTGGTTTTTTGTTTGGTTTTATATGTTATTTTCTCATTTATTTGTACCATCAAATTCATCTAACCCTCACTAATTACCACACATTAGTTATTATCAAAGCTACCTCTAAACTTCAAATTTATTTTTGGGTTTAAAACTGCGTTAATGGTCGATCGGTAATATCGGTATGTAATTAACTTGGTTGGGTAATTTCTGCAATGAAAAACTCTTAATGGAGGCATAATCCATTATGACACCTATCCAAGGGTAAAGGTTCTTACACACGGTGAAAATTTATAGAATGTTCGAGGCGAGAATTAAAAAAACGACATAATACATATACACTTACTTAATACTATAACTGATGACTCGGGTAATATAACTAATGCTTATTAGGGATGAGAAAATAACAATAATCCTGTTGTTGTATATTGATGATACTATTGAATGCGTTATGTTTTCTATTTTAAATTATTATTTCACGAAGACGATTCACGACTATGTGCATTTATAAATCATAATACAGTTTCATTAAAGACTCGTGATTCATAAAATAAATACTAAATCGTTCGTAAATCATTTCTTAATTCATTTAAACATCTATCAATACAGTTTAAAGCGAGTCAATTCGTTCTAATATCGGTACCTATATTATTTCGTGACTAACACATTAAATTATTTTTATATTATCTAATTATTTCATGAATTAAATGGAATTTCGGTGACATAATAGCTATTAGTTTATAGCATAGCTTAATAGTTATATTCAAATAACCCGTTATATTTATATTTATTTATTTATAAGGGTATATGAGAGCAATGAAACACAATATAGAAGTATAAAGGTACTATAGATATTATTTTTTCTTGAAACAATCACATCAATGAATAATTTATTATATTCTTAATTGCTGTCATTTCAGGACAATATTTATATATTCATTCCTTTATCTCATTTATATTTTATTGTACCTTAATGTCTTTGGAGTATTCTATTTTTCTTAATATGACGCCTTTCTTCTCTATTATTCATATCCTTGTTTTGAATCTATATATTATCACTATTGGTATTCATCACTATTGTCCATTTTGACAATGCTCGGCATTGAGCGATAACGGTGAATGGAAGTCGCGTTTGCGAACTAAATTAAATAGAAAGAAACATTATGAATTATTTTTTTCATCATAATTCTATTTGTTTTATTTTGTAAATATTTTTCGTGTTCTTTTAGGTGGCATGCCTTTAGAATTGAAAATAAATCGAGAACATACTACATACCTATGCATTTGTATTTGTTCTTATTTTAATTACTCATTCCCAAGAAAATGAATCATTAAATATGAACGAATCATTCGTTAAGATCAGTATACCATTAAAAGGATCATCAACGAATCGAAGCAAAGTTTTCAAGAATTAGGGGCATTATCCCCGTTAGGCTGCCTTTCCTTTACCGTGATTATTGATTATTGTGTATCGGTCGTCATAGCGATGAATAAACATAATGTAACGTAGGTTGGTTTGTGTATTGAAATATCGCGACTTGTGTTGGACATCGCAACATTTTGTCGTGATTGCGAATTTATTGGAATCGCCCCAAAACTTCTGTGTATTTACTCGGCTGAAAGAAAAAAAAAACTTTATCCGCTGTTTATTCCATTAGCGTGGATTCCGCTTGGGGAACTTTTGATTTGCGGTGTAAACAAATGGTATTTACGCAGATACCAATTTTGGAATCTGGCTTGATTGAATTAATAATCGAGACGCATTTTTTCAATCTGCAAATAATTTCAAGGTTTTTTTCCTAGATGGAGTTTTAAAATTTGTATTTATCATTCTTGAATAAATTAAAACTCCAAAACAGGGGAAGGGAGTGACAAGATTGTATGAATATTATAGTTCTTCTTTCGACACTACACTCAAAAAATGTAGTTGTTAAAAATAAATGATTTGCTGCTAATAATAACCAAGCAACTTTGTTAATATAGTACCTGCAAAGTTCGTTGCTAAAAATTGCCAAGTAAATGGTCTGCTAATTTTAACCGAGTAGCTTTGTTAACAATCTGTCAAAATTAATCTAGTAACTTGGTTAACCACGGACAACTTTGTATAATCAGCCAAGTAACCTGTCAAAACTTAACCTACTAACTTTGTAATATCAGCAAAGTAACTGTCAAATTCAACCAACCTAGTTGGCTAATTTCTATCAACTTACTCGGTAATCTGAACTAATTCATTCAGTATCCACAACAAACAACTTGGCTAATTTCAATCTACTAATCGGTAATCTGAACTAATTCATTCAGTATCCACAGCAAACAACTTGGTTAGATTTAATTAACTACTCAGTAATCTGAACTAATTCATTCAGTATCCACAGCAAACAACTTGGTTAAATTCAATCTACTACTCAGTAATGTGAACTAATTCATTCAGTATCCACAGCAAACAACTTGGTTAAATTCAATCTACTACTCAGTAATGTGAACTAATTCATTCAGTATCCACAGCAAACAACTTGGTTAGATTTAATCAACTCACTCAGTATTCTGAATTAATTTATTCTGTAGCCACAGCAAAGCTACTTGGCTATTTTCAATCTACTTACTCAGTATTCTGCTAATTTACACAGGTAGGATATTTGGAGTGAAATAAAATACAGGTTTCATTCAAAATTTCATTTATTGCACAGGAATGTGATTTATTGTATTAAAAAAATGTTATATTTCTAATACATAGAGACATATTAAACATAATAAATATAAAAAAAACATCTTTTTATTCTCAAGAGTACATAATTTTTATTTCATGCAAGTTAGGTTGGTTCTGAAAATGCCAAAAAAACAACAAATTCTGGGTTTCAGATAATTTAAATTAGGTATGAACTCTTTTCATGTAGGTACATGCGATAGTTACCTTTTCTAAAAATTGCTGAAATTGACGATACAACCCTTTCAAAAAGAATTTTGTGGATAAACGAGTCAAAATTTACTAGCGAGGGGATTATAAACCTTCACAATTTATATGCATGTGGTCTAATGAGAATCCTGCGTGGCCCGTTTAGTGTACTTTCAGAGAAAATTAAGAGTCAATGTTTGGGCAGGAGTGATAGGCAATATTATCGTGGGACCATACTACTAGCTGGACAACCTTAATGGTATAAATTACATGGATTTCCTTCAAAACAACTTGTTGTGTCCGGTTCACTATGCAATAGTATGCCAATTCCCGGATTGGAAGTCTAGGCCCCATTCCGTGGCCCGCACAATCCCCAGAGCTATCGCCACTTGATTTCTATACCTATTTTGTACAGATAATGCTAACTTTAGATTTTTTCAGTGATACCCGTTTGATTAAGTGAAAACAGATGAACAATAAAATAATTTTATTTTGCAGACATTACACCAGAAATGCCAAAGAAATATACGTACACAGCGGATCTGAAGGTTTTACTAAGCCATTTGGGTTCGCTTACTGACTTCTTAGCAAAATGGAAACAGTCCCAGTTTTATATGCAATATTAAATGTTTTAATGGTGTTAGCGCCGAAATCGCCGATTGCAACTTTGGCTAACGTAGTCGATGCAGGGGCACAGCACTACACATTGAATGTTTCTTATAACATTTATTCACGATATGTCGACTGACCGCAGCAAATTCCGAATGAATTCACCCTATATCGATATATTATGCGCTGATCGATATATACCTACTTCGAAGGCATCCGCCCTAGATCGATAATGGCGAGAACTTCTATCGGCGACAATCGCAATGAAGTCCGAAATGATACCCACTCATGGCCAAGTGCGATCAAGTACTAGTTTTTTGGTGGTAGGAAGGGTACAAAGCAATGTATGGAGGGGAGGGGTGAAAGGAAAAGACGGGTGATTTGTATTCACGCCAAAAAGTTAATACCGTACCGAACACCAAATGACTTTTTACATTTTCAACTTTCAAAAAATACTTTTTACTGTGATGTTCTCCTGCTCAAATACTATTTTATAACTTTTCTTCATTAGTCGCAAATTTTAAATGTATTATTATGTTTTGAAAAACTCTTGATATGCAGTGATTCATCTAATGCATAATATCAATACCTTCTCAAATCCTAAACATACATTCAAAAACCACATAATTTCTCAGTTCGTTACCTTTTAACTCTCGTGTTTGATTTGTCCAACTGTCGATTTGTTCAGGAGAACTTTGTTCTCTTAACATATCGACAATGTTTCAAGCCAGGATACGCGAGAATTGTATGGAGAGGTCTACTTTTTTCACGGCTTTTCCAACTTTGAAGTCAAAAAACACCAACTTAGAGGCTTCGCAGCATATATGTTCCATACACGGATTTACTCAGAATTCGGAGTAGAACATTTCGTGTGTCTGTGTGTCTGTGTGTCTGTGTGTGTGTCCGTCCCCCCCTTATAACTTTTGATCCGCTCAATTTACAGAGCCCAAAATTTCAGAATATATAAACAGTTATAGGCCTACAAAATTTTTATACTCAGAATTTTGAATTTTTGTTTCAGTCAGGGGTTATCAACTATTGAATTTTTACTTTATTTTTCCATATATCTCAGAAACCATAAAAGCTAGAAAAATACAAAATCTCAAATTAATTTTTTCAAAAAAATTCCAGGGTTTCTCAAACATTTTTTATTAAGAAAAATATTTTTTTATGATAAATTTATGAGTTTAACTGCCTATATTTCCAAATATTTTAAAAATATCGAAAAAAGCCGAAACACCCCAACTAGATAATTTAATTTTCTATAAAAAATATACAAGATGTATAAGCACATCTCAAACTTTTTTTAACAATTTTTATAAAAATTGAATTTAGTGACGACATTTCTTCATACAATTTGTATGGCAATCGCCTACACACAATATCTAAGAAAACCTAATTATTTGATACTAATCTCCAAACATACATACATACCATCATGCTTTAATATTCTGCGTAGGATCAAAGGACTGACCTCCATACTATCCTATCTTGACATACATATATAGGTACAAGTGTTGTATAGAAAATCAAATATCTTAAAATATTAAATAATTTGTGTTTATGGGATTATAGTTTGGTACTTATTCTTCAACTATACATACTATCACTATCGACAGTTGGATCTCATGTGTTACATGCAACTAGTGTTAGAAAAATTGTGTTCAGTTAATGTTTAAGCTTACATCTACGGTTCTTAACTCACTGTATAATTTCCACCCGCAACATAATATGTATAATAATATAAAAATAGATACTACACCTACCATATATGTACTGCACAATGATAGTGTAGTGTAGGTAGGAAATATTTACTCACACCATACGTATTTTATCTACCAAATAACTATTATGTATAGAAATATTTGAGCATTTTTGCATTTACCTATGCTAAATAATATTAAATAAAATAAATAATGATGCCATAACTATTGCGACATTCAACCTCAACCTGAATATTTAATATTGACAATTTTTATTTTATTTTGTATGGCTTTTCAGACAATTAACAGGTAGATCATATGTTAAATATTGATTTGACTCACTCAATACCAAGTTTCCACATTCTGAAGACGATATGCCATTAGTATCTTGTCATCAGAATACATTATATTATGTAATATCGCACACATTGACACCTTTCAGCTTCAAATCGATATTTACATTCTTCAGTTATTTTAAACAGTAGACAGTTTACAGTGATGAAGAGCCACGTTGATAAGACGCATTGCTGTCGTACTCAAATATTATTATGTAATGGTTGAAAGTGTGAAAGATTTATAACGCTTGGTAAACATGGAATTTGATGGATACATCCAAAATGGATTGATAACGAATGGAGCTAAGTCTAAAATAATGGCAATTGAAAAAAGCGAATAACGAACAATATGCAAAATATGAGTTGAAAATGAATTCGAGGGAGATCGCGATCCACTTCCACGCCGGCGACGCTATAGAGCCCATTGGCCCTGTTCACCACCGGACGCAGCCGCAACATCGGACAAACACAAATATCCACCATCCATCGGGTTCAACCACTGCCCCCGAGAATCCAACCACACACGTCAGGGCCTCCGATTGGTCTCGAAATCGGCCGCTAAGAACACTCCGTTTCAAGTCGGAGGGGCTTGTACCCCGACCCCTCGGTCCTCGTGTTGGCGTCCGAAGGTTCCGCGGGCTAACACCGGGGACATCCGACGCAATCATCACCTGTCAGATTTGACGTCTAGTTGTCAACACAGGATGTCTGACCCGACGTCTGCGCCGGCGGTGTGCCCGAACCACACAACAACATTCGCCACAGTTAACGAGTAACTGCCGAGCGAGACTAGAGGCGTCTGTCCTGCTCTTCTCTAAGTACAGAATGACGAGGGCACAACAGCGTCGGCCGCCCACCCCCGCCTTTACTGCCTAGGCCCTTAGAGCCGCAACCTAGGCTTAGATGAATTACTAGAAGTGGATGAATTTGTATTTAGGAAGTATGTTTCAGCGTAATGAAAGATTTGAAAATTATACAGAAAGAAGAGTAACAGCCGCAAATAGGGTGAACGATGCATTAAGAACAATAATGGCTGACCCAATAATCTCAAGGTGAGCAAAGCTTGCTGTCCACAGTGCATTAGTCGTTCTAACATATGCAACATTATGCATGCAAGTAAGACATGGACATGGCAGAAGACACATAAAAGTAAAATTAACGTTATGGAAATGAGGTCTCAAGACGAATGTGCCACAAAACAATTCATGATAGGATAGGAATGAGGGTATCATGCGAGAATGTCAGGTTGAAGAGATACTGTGAGTAGAATGAAGGTAAATGCTTTGCGATGGTTAAAACATTTAGAAAGAATGAACGATCAATGTCTGACAAAGAAAGTATACAAGGCTGAAAAGAGTTGGCACGGTCATATAAATGGGATTTTGAAAGATGGTAGTATACGAATTTAGAATTTTGTTTTTATTTTTTTTTATTTCATCTCACAAATTTAATTTTGAAAATTAAAACAAATGTATTCAACCTCACTAGGAAAAAACCTGTATCGAGGTTAAATATAATAACATTTTTGTGAGCGACATAAATACAGAGTTTACTTTAACATTTTACAACAATAAAGATATCAACAGAATGTACATATTATATGGGTATATATCGATACAAAACTAAATGTATAGGGCGACCATGATAAATAAAGATGAAGAAAAAATATAAAAGAAATTAAAAAATATAAAATAACAAAAATAACAAAAGTTAAAAATAAAAATATCACTTCAAACAAAGAATGTCAAGGAAGAAAACACACTTTTACAATCCTCTGTCCATACAAACGCCTTAATACACAGTGATAGCGAACACTAGTGGAATCCGAGTGGCTGAATATTGGGGGCTACGAATATGATGGTGTTCCGGACACGGAAAGTAAGTAAGTAACGCCTTAATATTCCTTTTAAATTGGTGTAAGGAATTACATGTTTTAATATGGACAGGAATGACATTAAACAGAAGAGGAGCCTGAAAATTATAATTTCTTTGACCAAAAGAAGTTTTAGGAGAAATTGCCATGAAGTTAAGTGAAGTGCCAGTTCTAGTTGGTCGGATTTGTTGAGTTCTTTCAGCTGAGTTAATGTTAATGAAGAACTTAATAAGTGTTTGTGTGGTATATAACTGTTTTATATTCATAATATTACATTCCTCAAAGAGAATGTTGGATGGATAGCGAATTTTTTTTTAGTACATAACTTTAAGAATCAATTTTTGAGCAATATTTAGTGGCTCTACACTAGACCCCCAACCTACAATATTATAAGATAAAACAGTTTTTAATTTATCTTTGTCCAATAAATATCTAAGTTCCTTAAAAATGTAAGTAAGCTTCCTGACATTCCTTGATAACACATTTATATGGTCGTTCCACCTCAGAAACTTGTCAATATTTACACCTAAATACCTTATACAGTCCACTCGTTCCTCGCTTCATACATACTCTCCAGAATAATAGGAGAGTTTTCGTTTTTCCCTGTCTACCCCGAACAGGGAAATGGCCTGTCATAGGAGCATTCTAGATTTTATGTGTATCATGTTTTGATTTGTGTGTGCTAAATATCAGTATTCTATTGGTGCCACGAAGGTTTATTTTTCTGTTTTTAAATTACCGATCGAAACCGTCCTGATTTATGATACTTAAAATTTTCTTGAAAATCGACCTTCCTATTTCCTTCCGTGTAAATTTGTGTACCTTTATAAGGTCTTTTTAGTTCCGATTACATCGAATTCGTAACAGTTATTTGACAGACATTGTCAGCGAATGTCTCTTCAGGCAATAATTGCCTTAAATATTAGAGAATATCTTTTGCAAAATTTCGAGTCTAAAGACCGACAAGTTTATATTCAATCAAATACGTTTCCATTCAATAAGTTGAAACTTTGAGTTATTAAACAAAAAGGTTTCTAAACCCGATATAGATAGCAACAAAGCTTGTAATAAAAGCTTCTCTGGAGTAGAACTTATTGGATTACTGATTGAATGTAGCTATCCATTTAATTTCATAAGATACAATCTTTTTTTTTGATAAAAAAACAATTCATTTTTTACAAACGTAGATTCGATTTGTCCCTTGGGAATTGAGAGTTTGTTTTTATATACCATAGGTATTTAAGGTTTTGGTCACATTTATTTTTTAATATAAATTCTATAAAAACAAACCCATAGTAGTGGCATATTTGGTGAGACAACGCCGGTGTGTGGAGATATACGCATGTATTGTTTCTTTTTATAAGGTACAAATAAACTTAGTGAAAAATGAGTTTAAAGAAAATTAAATTGATTAGAGGCATGCGATTTTGAGGTTGCAAAAACCACGAAAATATTCAAAATTTTGTGACATTTATCTCCTGTCTCATATTGTTTGTCAACGCGACGCCATTGTGAGTGAAAAATAAAACATAATAACTTTCAGAGATAAGTAAGTTAATTAATTTACTCAAACATTTTGTTGAATGTGTGTTATGAATGTAGCATAAGATTAAAACAAAGAGGCATTTCACTTGAAGCTTAAAGGTTTTGTAACATTATATTTTAGCACAAGTTTCTCCGTTTGTGGTTTTTCTCGTGACATTTAATGTATTCATCCCAACGTGCACAGGAGACCTTTTTCTTCATAAATAAAAAAAAAAAATTACATGATTTCATTTTTGCATAATACTGCGACAAAGTGCTAAATTGTTTGGGGTACTGATTTAAATAACAGAACTCCGTTTTAAAAATCAAAAATAAACTAAAAAAAATAGAAAAATTAAATGTTTGGCTCCCGATATTAAAACCAACATTAAACTATCAGTGAATATATATAAAGCTATTATAAATGCACGGTATGGCTGTGTACACAAAACATTTGTTTAGAGTAACCAAGTATTTTGTAGTCACTATGATTTGGTTACTTTTAACATGAAATATTGTTAGTATGAACAAAAAATAAATAAATTCCGGCTTCGAATCTAGAACCTTTAAAATATAATGCAAGGTTACGCGTATACCATTGTCATGATTGTCACCCAAAGTCAATATGAATCAATATCAGATTCATAACTTTATAAATCCCAACTTTATCCCCTTGGGTTAGTGAGGAGTAAATATTATGAATTCTTGATTTATTTTGTATATTTTCATTACTAACAGAAGTACAATATATTTATACAAAATAATATATTCTTACAATTTTTTTTATCGATTTTTTTTTGCAAGAAAAAACTCTCATTTCAAACAAATAAGCTCACGTACTTTCAGAAAAGATCGTTTGAGTATAAAAGTCATGAATAAATTCATCAAATATGCAAATCGCTCAGATCCACAATGATACCACAAAGAAAGAATCAACATTTATAATTCTGGATAGTCTATATTCGTAATTGTATATATATCGACATAATTGGAAAGATATTCTGAAAGATTTATAGGTATACATATATACCTACAGCATAAACAACATTACATAAAAGGCAGATTTATTTTTGAGAAATAAAACCTTTTGTCGAAGTATACTTGTAATTGTATTGGTTGCTAAATCTGATCTCATATCTCAATCTTAAATAATAAATATTTATTATCTTATGAGATATTATTGCAGGCATTAACAAGCTATATAACTAATGTGGAAAGTTTGAAATACCTTCTGAAATTATGAAAACGTAAGTGATATGAATCATTTTACTTGTCTGTTTGTTCATTGGGTATCTATGTTACACTCAATGTATAAAAAAGTTGGCGACTAGCGCAAATATAAAGGGGTTGGGACCGCTGCTGCAGCCAATTTAGAAAAAAAACAATAAAGCAAAAAAAATCATTTAAAATGGTTAAAAATCATATCTTATGCCAAATACCAAAAACTAAGACAACACATAGACAGAGAAAAATGCACGTAGGTACAAAAGGGTCTAAAAGATTCAACATCTTTAAAACAGACTTTCCATCCATGAGAACCCACTCACATGACAAAATGAAAACTAAAGCAAACAAGTGACTAAATACAAAAAGAAACTGAAAAATTATATAAATAAGCAATAGACTTAAAAAATTAAAACTTTACTACACAAATACATACATTTGCACTGTTGTCTCACCTCAACCTTCCTCTAAACCTTTTTTCTATTGCGTGAGTTTTTTGAAAAGGTTTATAGGGAGATGGTTATATAGTTATTATATTATTGTGATTAATTATTTTTAAATAATATTTATAAGAATGATTATTTGCGTGTTTAAAAGGTATTCATCTCTCTATATTAAGATATACTACAGACAATAAATTGGGGCAACTGATAATTCATATAATAAAATATAGTACTCACTCTGATACTTGTTTATTTATATTACGGTTTTACGTTGTGGTTGTATAATAATTATTATATTCAATTTACACGTAATAAGAATGTCGAGTAGAATTCGCGATTCGTCAAGCCACGACAACTGGAGATGTTCCGAATGAATTGAAAAGATGGAGACGGCTGTTTATAACTTCAGCTTGCGTTGGCAGCAATGATGTGAAGTTAGAGATGTAGGAACATCGTAGGGATGTTCCGCTACAGGTTAGTTTGGGTAAGGTTAGGTTAGGTTATCTTATAAAAATAAATACTTTGACGAATTCGAAAAATAAGAGCTGATTTGCATAACGCCACTCTTCGACAGGCATATCATCCACAAATTAAATAAAAAGACTGACGACTCAACTTTTAAACTTATCAATTCATTTTATATACGTTATGTACACATTTTATTTCCAAACTTCATCAACTTATATTTTTAATCAGATATTACAGTTAGAAAAATTAAAAATAATTTTAAAATAAATGATTTCAAGATTTGGTGTTGATATCTATTATATATTAGATAAATTTTCACAGTAGAAAGAATAATGTCATATTCTCTTTTACATATTCAAAGGAACAAATTTACCACTTCACTACTTTTGCAAGAATTGCTGGCGGTAAAATAATATTGATGCTATTTTTATGTTCTTTATTTTTATCAAAAGTGAAATATCAAGTGATTGTGAAATTCAAAGATATCTTTCGTACTTTATCCCAAAGAAATATTGATTAGATCATTGGTTACAAGGTGCTCGAGTATGCTGTTACTCTTTTTATATTGTAAAAAGGTTGTACCTTGAAATACACCCTAATTCCATTTTCCAATACATTATCCTTTTCAAGTTCAGATGGGTGTTGGGTTAAGTCGAAAGAACAACCAAAACAAATGTCTTATATTCAGGAAACTTAGGATCACTTCCAAGCGAATTATAATAATACATATCTAATTTTTAAACCGAATAAAACAAAAATATGGGATTTGATTATATGTTTTTAAACGTAAAGAAATTGTATAATATATTTCTCTTAACATATTGACATAGTTTTTATGCCAAGATTCTCAAAATTATGTATGGCCTGATCTACATTTTTCATGGTTTTTTTCAACTTTGAAGCCAAAACTCACCAACTTTGATGTTTTATATATGTATGGATGAACTCTAAGTTCGGAATACTAAATTTTATCGAATATTTTTATTATTGCATATGCGCAAACATTGAATTTTTTTCCCTGTCGGGAGTCAAATGTATTTTTAACAGATTTTTAATTATCTCAATATATGATTTTTAATTATCTCAATGCATTTGTCACCTCAGGTATAAGAATTGTTGCTCTCATTAATTACAAAAATCTAATTCTCTCAATAGATGGCGTTACAGCAAAAATAAAAATAATAAGAATGTTGTTCATAATTTCACACATAGATGGCTGTAGTAAAATTGATTGTGATTAATTGTGATTTCCCGGTTCTCCTACAGTAAATATTCCAACTTCGTCTCTATTGAGATAATTAAAAATCTAAATTTTATGACTGTGTAAATTTTATGCTTTGTATAGATAACAAAGTATCTCAAAATATTCAATAAATTGGATTTAAGGATTTATTGTTTTGTACGTATTCTACAACTATGCATATTAACACTATCGTCAGTTGGATCTTGTGTATTACAAAACATGCAACTAGTATTTATGTACTACAACTTTATGTGCTACATGCAACTAGCATATACATACATAATACCATAAGCACTTAATAATCTGAATGAATGTTTGTGTAAAGATGAATATGCACTGGTTCAAATAAAATACCTACCTAATTATTATTTTTAAATTAAAGATAAAAAGTAAAAAATAGTTTAGTATAAATTTATACTAAAAAATGGATATGTATTCCCATTTTGACAACATTTATGAGCATTTTTTACGCATTTTCATTTTCATTAAAATGTTTGTATAATGATGTATGTACATTGTACATGCTTTTGTTTTAAGGATAATTCATCTTATAAAGTTCAAAATACAAAACACACAAGTTCACCTACAATTAAAAAAAAACTTCTGCAGCTAAACTCAAAAATCCACTGATTTCACACTGGCTTCTTACTAAAAAACGCAAAGACTGCGAAAATTGTGTCCGTCGTACTACAATAAGTAAATATAAAACTATTTTTTTTTTAACTAAATCAAACACATTATCCATAAAAAGTAATCGATCTATTTATAATTACATAATAATGTACAATCTACCACATGCCCATGGGCTAGTAGAATTATGGATACATCCATGTGACTCCAATGACTCTTATTAGCATTTCATTGGTTTTTATAAATTTATTGAATATTGCTTCTCGGGCAACTAACAGGTACTATATCAAATATTAAATTAACATGCACCCAATAACAAGTTGCCACATTCTGAAGACTTACGGTATTAATCGTCTCACAGATCCAGACTGAAAACGCATTTAAAAACTGTGTCTCCACCGGGAATCGAATCCGGGACCTTTGGCCCAGCAGTCAGATTTCTTACCAACTGAGCCACGAAGGCTGACATATGTATTTTTTTAATTATTGTTACTCGTAATCAATGTTCATATAATTGAATGGATTATAAAAGTACAATTTTTTTATAACCTCGTAATAATGATATAAGGAGTATTTCTATATTTTTAAGATTCTATCAATTGAGAATTTCCCTTCATGGCAAAACGATCGTCCAATTAAAAGGCATATATGTTTATAGTTTGATTATAGCTGTATCAGAAAAATAAGATTTTTCAGTAATTTAGTGCGAACTTTAAAATTTAATCAAATAAAATTCGGAAGATTGTACGGTATGAATTTGTCAAGCGAAGTACGACGCGCAGAAATAAAAAACGAGTTTGGAATATCTAACCGAAGAACCGGAAACATTCAAAGTGGTTCGGTTCAGTTATGTGAAACATGAGAATATTGTTGTCGTGATATTATGTCGATGTGTCACTCTAAAGAGCCAGCAATTCTTTATTTAAGCTCTACCTACTTAGGTACTGACACGAGTCATTGATTGTTGAATCAATTTGATAGCAAAACAAATAGAATTTTATTTACTTACTTTTCGAGTTTGCGATTTTAAACACTTTTTAATTCGACATTTAAATGTACGTACTTTATAATTCCTACTTCATCATCTTCATCACCAATAACGTTACAGTCCATCATGCCTTGGCTTCCTCAAGAACTTTCCGCCAATCCACCAGGTCCATCGTCCGCACCTTCCAATTAGTTACATTGATTGCTTTCGCGTCCCTTTTCGTTCTTTATATTTTATTTATATTACAACATATATAAAAACGAGTAAGTTGTGGCCAACGCTAAACTCCTCGCTAACAAGTCATTCTATAAAGTATTCAAATATTGTATGGAAAATTTCAGCATTTTCATGAAATGAGTTTGTTAAATTTTATTATGAAAACTTGATAAATCTTCAATGCCATTTTATGTAGGTGATGTGCTTTTGTACCAATTTGAAAATAAAAATTTCAAATTTGAAGTTTCCTGAGCTTGCGGTCACTTTGAAATATTTGACAGTTAAAAAAACTGAAAAGCACTATTCATATAACTATCGTTAAAAATCTAATGGGGTCTAAGCGAGTAGGTATTAGATATACATATTTGCAAAATTTGAAAAGAATAGAATGAGTACTTTAGTCTATAATCGATAAAGTAAAATGAACATGCCGTACATAGCACACTGCACATAGCACACACACATAGATATATTGTGATGAAACTTTCAGAATACACTCTCAGCATGATACTTGTTGATAATCTTCAATAAAAAATACCCTTAAAATATATGAAATCATAACTCCCCACTTTATTCCCTTGGGTTAGTGAGGAGTAAAAACACACAATCACAAGATAAACGAGTGGGTTGTGGCCAACTCTCACTAACAAGTCACTTCATAAAGTATTCAAGTTTTGTATGGAAAATATTCAGAATTATTATGAAATTTTCATGAAACTTGATAATTCTTCAATACCATTTTATGAAAGTAATTATCTATTTGAAAATAAATTTTTCAAATTATAAGATTCCTGAGCTTGGGGTCACTTTCAAATATTTACCAGTTAAAAAAATTGAGAATCAATATTCAGATATCCTTCAAAATTTAATGGAGTCTAAGCGAGTATCAGGTACATATACATATTTGCAAAATTTGAGAAGAATCGAATGAGTACTTTTATCTATAGTCGATTAAGTAAAATGAACACGCCGTGCAAAGCACACACCACACACACAGATACATTGTGATGAAACATTCAGAATACAATCTCAGCATGATACTAGTTGATAATCTGTAATAAAAAAATTGCTTTAAAAATTTCGAAATAATAACTCCCCACTATATCACCTTGGGTTAGTGAGGAGTAAAAACGATTCAGTACCCATAATAATTCAAAAGATTCGTATTTTTAATGATAATGAAGAAACGTTTAATTAGCGTTTTGATAGGCCCAGGTATCTTTTGTAAGTTGAAAAGTTTTAAATGAAAAAATTCAGAGAAATATTGAACAAAGAAACGGTTCGGTGTTTTGAATTCTCAAGTACTTTTTCTTTAACAAATATGTATCTAGATAATTGATTTATTATTTTGCTTATTTCGACATTCAACTAATCTTGATTATACGTTATTTCTATAACATTATTGGTTTTAACATTATGTATTTTCATCACGTTAAATAATGTTTTGTGTAAACAAAAATTAAAAATTTATTTATTATTTATTAATTTATTTCTAAATTTTTAATTTCAATATCAAAGAAATTAATACTAATCTCTTGATTTGAAATTGAGAAAGTGTTGGGATATAAGTGATTTACATTTTTTTATTTTTTTTAATTGTGTTTCCCATGACTTTAACCGGTTATGTCCTGATTTTTTATTTCTGTTTTTTTTTGTGATATATCAATAATTCACATAAGTATGAATGTAAATAGAAGTATTTCGTCGAAATTTACTAAATTTTTTTTTAATACTTGGATATTGACTGATCTCGTTTAAGATCGCTGGGACAATGTCATATACAAAATGGAAAATGTATAATCATAAATAAAAACGGTGTTTTTTACAAATAACTTTATTTTTTATCATTTTTTTGCACTAAAATTGATGTTTATAATATAATAAGACTATTTTCAATGAAAAATTTAAAAGCACATATTGTGACGTTAGATTTTGAACAAAATGTTCTTGGACGTCCTCTACAGCCTTACAATAGGCAATGTCTTTGGTTTCTTCGTTTGTCAAATATAATATGATTTTTGCCATCAAATCGTAAGGTTGTCAAAACCTTTGACTTTGAAATAATGGGTAAAGAGGTACTTCCTCGAGCATTTCTAAATCCTTGCCCAAGTTCAGATATGTTCGGGCAATTCGTCAAAATCAAAAATTTGTCTGAAAGACACCAATACAATTTTTTCCACAGATTGCTATAATATCCCTTTTTCAACAACCAGTCGTGTTGGTTGTTGAAAACATCCGTCATATTTTTTTTATATACCTACGTGCATTTATCAATTTGGGCTGTCCTATGTTTGCTTCGTCTGTTTTTACAGGGCACCATCTTTTCACTTGCTGTAAAGAATGTATTTATAATGTTAAAATTCGTGACCACAGAAAAGCACGTCATGCTGTCGTACCACTTTACTGCAAGGATTTGATTTTCTCAATCAATTTAGAGATCAATATGTCCCCTTTATTTTGATTTCATCAGTTTGTCTAATGCCATCGGACATTGCTTCAGTCTGTTTGTCCTCACTGTTTCCGAAGCTCTAAGGAGCTGCTAGACTGTTCTTCATCTATAGGTATGTTTAGTTCCATACTTCTAGGTATAACTTGGAGTTCAGTCGGTTCCATAACTTTATCATCAATATATTCATCATCTGTGAGTTCATAAAAATCAGGAGGCAACCCTAGAATATCCGTATTGATTACTTCTGACTACATGTAGGTACTCTAAAATTTATTTAACTGTCGATAAATTGGGACGAGACATGCTTATTTTTAATTATAGCCTAGATAAAAAAAGAAAAAAATAAGGATCTATTGGTAATAAGATAAATACAAAGATGATAATGTATGGATAGTACTCCATATAATAACTATGGTATTGTCCCAGCGGTATCAAACGAGATCACTCACATGTACTCTTCATTTTTTATAAAACTAAAAAAAGATACCCAAATATTTTGCATTCATCAAAGAAAATACATTTTTCTTAACGATAATCAGAAAAGAAAGTAAAGATTTATTTTTTGTATAAGTTTTTATTTCAAAATTTCGAACAACGTCCGATCAGTGTCAACTTTCTCCAGATTCAAGATGGCATCACTGGCTAAATGTCATCCATAGACAAATAAAATGACCATAGATGATGGAAATAAACATTTTTAAAGGTAACATGTAAAAATAACTTTTAGATATTAGCGCATTTTTTTTCTTCATATTTTTTCCCCAAATGATCTCAAACGAGATCACTGGTACTTAACCGGTTAAGGATGAATTTCAAAAATCCTTAAAAAAAATTGTAACTTGTTATTAAAAACGGATACTCGTGTTATTCAATTAAAAAAACTTCATATTGATTGCAATGTAGTATTTTTTTATAAAAAAATATTTTTTTTACAAACAAAACAAATTTTAAAACTTTTAGAGAAATAGTTTTACTTTGTATTGGTACATAAAGTTTATTTTACTATATTTTAATTTTAAATAGTTGAATAGTCTCAAACAAGCGAAACTGACGTACCAATAAGTGGAATAAAAACTCTTGTTTTATATTTTACTTGGGAACAAAACGTTTGAAATTATTGAAATATTTTTTAATTCTTTCAACCATCATTGAAATCTCCGTCTAATCTTTCACCACTAATTCCAATGCTGGGTACTTATTTGAAAGGAAAAAGTACAAAAATATATAAATAAAATGAAATTAATAGCTTTGTGAAACTCGCAAAATAAATTAAGACGGGGAATGAATAAATTAAAAAATCAAATAGAGCACTTTGAAGAGTGATTCATTTACTGATAAGTCATCTAACGAAAATTATGCCTGAGGGATAATTGAACGAAGCAAATATATTTCATTCAAATAAAAATTGTAATTACAAAGAAAAATAAAAGGTACTTGTATCTCTAAATAAGATATATAAAATTTATAAAATTATTAATTATTAGATTCAGCTGTTAAGAGATCATACAAACCTAAACACCCCAATTAGAAATGAAATTTCAAAAATATGTTAAACAGTGTTTCAAAAAAAATTAAAAAGTTTTTTCAACTCTGGTGAACGTTTGACACTCAAATTTAGCACAAATTCCCCTTCAAAGTTATTAAAAACATAATTTGTTACAGCATTTTTTTTAATTATCCATAACTATGTGTCGTATAGAAGTAAATCTTTTGTGCTTAAAATCAAAGTGAGCGTTTGAGATATTTTTTTCATTCAAATCAGATTTGTTCTTAAAATGTAGAAATTCAACAAATTTTGGGATTCTGATCATTTTAATCACGTATAAAATCTGTTGTATTAGGCAGTTTTTATACATGTATATCATGTGTCACTAGATTTATTTATCTAAAATTTTACATGAATAAAATATAGTGGATACATAGCATAATTTAAAATGTATGAAAGTAATACAAAACAGAAATAAACAATAAATATATACAATATCAACACATATCAGTTACAAACGATTAAGCGTTGCATGAATGTTGATGAGGCAATGAATATGTGTCAAGATAGAAGAATGTGGTGTACGACTCTCTCTGCCTACCCTGTGAGATGATGGCATGATAATTTGTAGATGAGTACTATTACATTCATAATAATGGACAGCAAAAAAATACACTTTTGATAGTTAAATCAATTTTCCCATACATAAGCTAGTTTACTTCTGTTATATACATTTTTCATATAAATGTGCAATTTTACACTCAACAAAATAGACCATAGATTTGTTTCTTTAAATTATTACAACCCCAACATGCACTTTTAAAGAGTGTATTTCTATTGTTTAAAAAATTTAGACAAAATTAAAAAAATCACGAATTTCCAGAACGTGAGAGCATCTTAAAAAATGTTAAAAATTAAACCATAGAAAAGAAATTAACGGATGTCTATGGAAAACTATCAGCTCTTAATTTATGGACTTTACATATATGATATCAATATAAAATCGATCGGACTTATAGTTTGGGTTATAGAGAGGACACAAAAAAACAACGTAAACGATGTAATCACGGAAGAAATTAACGATTGTCTAAGGAAAACTAATCAGCTCTAGGTCTATACACTATACAAATACGATGTACATAAATATGAAGTCGATCAGACCTTGAGTTTGGGCTGTAGAGAGGATACAAAAAGTATACCTACGGCGCACACCGTATACGGTGTAGGCCTACCTACACCGTATATACAAACACATCACTACGAAACTCATAGTGTGCACTCTCTACAAGGTTGTAACCCGTTGAGAAATTGATGTGAAAAATACGCTTTAATTTTGAAATCATGACTCTCCATTATTTATTTATAATGTTTTAAATAACCATATAGACTCCGCCGATATACTCACACTTATTGACTTTAATATACCTATAAGACGTACAAGACATACACCATTATTTAAATGCAAATATTATAAAACAAATGCTGCAATAAATTCACCAATCAATAGGGCCATGGATGCTTACTCAAGGTATGTGGATATTTTAAACTTGGACATTTTTTACGACTCCCCAAACGAATATCGACGGAAAATATCCCAAATAGATAAATTAGAAAACAATAGCTAACCATGGCCCATCACTCTTAAGTCCACATACTTTCTTTTACACACACACACACCCTCACACACCCTCACACACCCTCACACACACACACACACACACACACACACACCCTCACACACACACACACACCCTCACACACACATACATATACACACCCTCTCTCTTACATAAGCGGAATAATAATTAAATAAATAAATAATAAAAATACTTTACTACTTACACTACACACACAAACCAAAATGTATTTGACACATGTAACTGACATTAGATTTAGTTAATTGATGTATCATATGTTTTAATCCATGTAATAAACTATCTAATGTTGTATGTGTTAATTAAAAAATAAAATAAAATAAAATAAAATAAAATTCCATAGTAGTGGAGAGTAAGTAAAGTGTAGTAGTACTCCTGTCAGCGAGCTGCAATGTGTATATCCTCGATGATTCACGACAATTAACGAAGATCGACGAACCATAGCCCATCGCCGTCGATCATTCAATTATTCTTATCATTCATGCGTTAATCGTTTATCAGAATAGCGTCGCGTTTAATATTAATTAATAGTTTCGACCTACGACATCGCAAATAGTTTAACATATTGTCTTTCTTTAATTCAAATATACCAGTGTTGATCATGTAAGTAGTTATTTTATTTGAAACCCTTCATCACCATAAATAATATATAATCATATATTTAATGAACTGACATAGGAAATATACTAATTATTTTACTAACTTTTCGGACTTTTTACTTTCTTTGGCTCTTCTTCGCCCAGAAAAGAAGAGCTGCATCTATGGAGCTCGTTAGAGCCTTAAATTCGAAACCCGCAGCCAGTCCAACGCCTCTTGCTTTATCCGTGGGTGTCTCCCAGCTCTCCCGGATACCTGTGCAGCGGGCACTCTTCAACAATGTGGCGGGTCGTTTGGAGGTTCTTTCTTTCCCCATTACCATAAAAGATGGTTGCAACACCCCATGCCTATTCTTATTCTGTTGAGCTGCACCCAGGCTCTGCGAGGGAGGTCAAAACCAGAGACACGGATGGTGATAGGCAATATCATAATTGGAAGAAGATGTTTTAAATTAAATTAGATCCTTTTGTTCACGCATATTTGTAATATTATTATAATTCTTCTGATATAATAAATAGATAAAACATGTACCCCCTAAAAAATAATGAGGTAGATAGGGAGGTGTTTGAAAAATCCTTAGTTTTGTTGTGTGGTTAATGCGTTTCACTGTACCTATGTACTCAGTTTCAGAACAAAATTCATCCGTTTAAGTTTGTCTGTAAACGGCACCATTAGCATTCGGAGTTATCCCATTCCGCACCGGAGTCGAGTTTGGTACCGGTTATAACAGATGAGTTTGGAAGTTTCAACTCTCGCAATACAGTATGATGCGATAAGTCTCTACGTGTTCTGGGCTGGAGCCAACATCTGCACTGATAGTACCTACATACATACTTACTATACAAGTCATTGCACTTTTGAGTGTTCACGGTTTTTCCTACATATATTCCAACCCACATATTCTTTTATATTTTTATTCGATGCGGGTTTTATATCAAAAGTGGGAGAATACACTTTGGCATCCTTACGTTAGCTTGGCATATTATCCTTAAAATGAAGAAAAAATCATCTGCAGTATAAAACACATTCTTTAAATGTAAATTTGGAATAATATCAAAGGCTTAATTGACTTAAGCCCAACGAACCGAATTCTACGGGACTATTTTTTTTTAAAGAAGTAGTAGATATATATCTTTGGGATGTTCTTCTTCTTCTTCTTTTGAATAGACCTTCAGGTCTGTTTTTTAAGAGGCCTGCTCTTCCTGCGAAGTGGACCCCCAGCTATCCCTCCATCTTTTTGGCGGTCTACCGCGAGGGCGGGTTCCGTGAGGCTGATTGTGAAGCACGATATGAGGAAGTCTGGTGCTGTCCATCCTTTGGACATGACCATACCAGTCCCTCCTCCGCTGCCTGCTCCATCTGATGATTTCGTCAACCTCACATAGTTCCCTTATTCTGGAGTTCCTCACTCGGTCTCTCAGGGTTTTGCCTGCAATTGCTCTCAATGTCCTCATTTCTGAAGTCCTCGACATTTGTTTGCTTCTGACTGTGTCTGCTCGTGCCTCTATACCGTATGTCATCACTGGTCTTACGCATGCTTTGTAGATTCTCACTTTGCTTTTAATGGCCATATCCTCATTTTTCCAAATAATGGATTTTAGGGCGCCCGAGACTGCAGCTGCCTTATTGACTTGGCTCTGAATTTCTTCACAGAGGTCAGCATCTTCTGTTATGTCAATTCCTAGGTATCTAAAGGTATTAACCTGTTCAATTGGGTTGTTGTCTATAGTCAGATTGCATGCTATGTGTGTTTTTGAGAATGTCATACATTTAGTCTTATTAATTGAAATTGCCATGTTGTATTGTTTGCAGGTGCTATGTAACCTGTTCAGCATTGTCTTTGGGATGTTAAGGCTCTAAAATGTGTTAAAAAGTGATAAGCAAATGCAAGACCAGGGTATTCTTGATCTTGTATCTCCGATTTTGCACGCCCATTTGATTCTATTCTTAAATTTTATGAAAATTAACAACTTATCTGAAATAATATTTCTATAGTATTAGTCTTACAGCCACTTTCTTCACATAAATTATTCTAAGATTTAAAGAAAACTGAAGTCCTTAATATACTTCACAGTGAACCATCGAAAAAAAAACGTGTTTATCTACATCAAAGTATAATTATATAAAGAATGAATATGTCCTTGTAACAGGTTTATATACATCCTCATGCATTCCCTTAAATTAGCATAAAAGTTTGTGCTATAGGTGAATGAAATCGGTCGTGAGAGGATTCGAACTCGTGATCACTAGATTACAAAACCAAAGCGCTTACTGCTACGCCATCGTCCATCATAATTAAAACACAACTTTTTCTTTTACTGGTCAAATACTACTAGGGCACGTTTAATTTGCTGCCAATTTGTGGTATGGACTCTCAGCTCTTATTCCACCTTTCATAAGATCTCTCTTTCTTCGGATTTTCCGTGTAGACAGACAAAGCTTTATTATGTATTTGTAGCGAAATTACCACAATGTCTTTGGAAGCAGTCAGTCAACCTCGGAACTGCATTAGTCAAAGTATGTTTTAAAAAAAATGTAACGTTCATGTTGGCTGTCTATTGTCTGCATTGACTACGATCAATTGAACACAAACTCTAGCCATGATGGCATTTAGAGAAATGAATGTGGAAATTCACTCAAAAACATTCAGTTGTATACCTACCTAGGTAGGTATACAACTGAATGTTCTCGACATCTACTTATCTACGCGACATTTTCTGTGTTGCATCGCTACACAACAAGAAAATAACTACAGAAAGACTTCCATTTGTGCAAATATTATTTTATCAGACTATTCACATTTGCAAAGCCACCCTAGAAAAGCGAAACGGTTGAATTATTTTACTTTTAAATAAATTTATTTTACTGTCAATTGAATTTTTTTACTTTTATTTCTTGCAATTGTTTTATTTAAATTAGATTATTTAAAATATGGTTTGACAAACGATTTTCAAAGCGAAAAATGATCTAATCGCACTATATATAATAGGTATTGCCCCTCCAAATATCAAAAGAAAGGTAGCTGCAGACTCACTTGCCTCCGATGGCGAGATTAAAATCGAATTAAAGTTACCTGACCACGACATTCCCATTCATGTCATGATGCATCAATGTACGTGTTTTGTATGTGATGAAGAAAACCATACAAGCATACTCAGTGGCGGAAAAACACAATCCCAGAGCTGAAGTGCTGGCATTCTTAAGTGGATGGCCTAGATCAAAAAGTTTCCTGACTACGATATCTCACCTTCAGGTGCAGCCAGAAAGGGCAAGGCAAGAACACTGAATCGAAAATACAGTTGAAGTCGAAACAAACTGGCTTTGGGACTGGGACACCATCTACCATACCGTACATGGAAGACACTTAATAGACTCCGTGTAGGTGCCACAATGTGTAAAAAGAACTTGTACAGGTGGGGTATAGGACGAGAAGAAGATGTATCTTGCGATTGCGGGGAGGTCCAATATGATAAGCATCTTCTTATCTGCCGAAACATGGTACAGGGATGTAACGAGGAAGGCTTGGTTGTGGCAAATGACGTATTGGAGTGGAAAGACCTAATTTATTTAATGTTATAGAACTCCAAAGGATAATTATATCCATGATATGGTTTATCATGAGGATTTTGATTCCGCCGTTTGATCGGTATTGCTCCCCTGATTAACTGTGGCTTTAGTAGATAACAGCTATCAAAGGTTTGGGAAAAATGCTATTAATAACATGTCTGATATATAAAAAGCGAGTTTTTTTTGTATTTTTATGGAAGAAATCACGTATTTTACGGAAACAAACACTTTGGTTAGTAGTAATTTCCGACAAAAATCTTATATATTTTATATGCTTTAAAGTTATTTTCCGTAACTAAAACGGGTGCACAGAAATGTGTAAAAAAGTGTACTGCATGAGAACGACCACTGACCGCATCGTCATGTATTTATAGCTCCTTTTCACAATCTTGCTTCCTTTGTCGAGGTTTAAAGTTTCAAAGTAGGTTCGTCTTAGTTCTTTATCGCACAAGCTACTTTAGATCATCACACTTATTTCTTATAGAGAATGTTATTATTATTTTTAACAAGAAAATTCTAGAGAATGTTATTCATATTTTTATTTTAAATTTGTTGTTTGTAGTCGTTTCATATTCTTTTTTTAATGTCTTCAAAAGACTTACTTAATAATATTGCCTTAAATTTTGTTCAATAATCTATATCGTGCACATCTATATTTTCTTGTTTCATTGTCTCGGTACATTCATTTTTCCCTTAGAATTTATCTTTTTTTTTGTATATTTATCCATAGATATATTGTTATTAATTATTCAATACAATACAAAAGCAACAGAACAGTTTATACAAAAATTAAATGGTACCTAGTCTTAGATTATATATGATAATGGTAGTTTTGATAGTGTCAATTATAGTATTTTTACAAGTATTTCAAGATATTTCATTTTATCAAATTTCAATAAATTCAAAAACAGGTTGGAAACGTAGGAGGGGTAGTGTAGGGGAAGCATCGACCACGGGAAACTCATATTTAAATTCTATGCCCCACGTGTCTCAATGTACATATATACTGAATTAAATTATATTATTTTTATCACATGAAATATGCATAATCTTATCAATTATTTGATGATAAGGGTCTACTGTAAGTTAACTGTGATATGAATCATCACAAATTGTGATACCCTATAACTTTTTAAAGGATTTCACAATTTCATGTGACAAGACATATCCGCTTATTGTGATACCCTATAACTTTTTAAAGGATTTCACAATTTCATGTGACAAGACATATCCGCTTATTGTGATACCCTATAACTTTTTAAAGGATTTCACAATTTCATGTGACAAGACATATCCGCTTATTGTGATACCCTATAACTTTTTAAAGGATTTCACAATTTCATGTGACAAGACATATCCGCTTATTGTGATACCCTATAACTTTTTAAAGGATTTCACAATTTCATGTGACAAGACATATCCGCTTATTCTAGACCCCTTACAGTATATCCATATATTTCATAATTTTAGTTGACAAGGCATCATAATCTGCTTATTCTAGATCCCTTACAGTACACCCGAAGGTATAGTGTGTTGGAATAGTTGTAACTATAACATACAATCAATGCTGGGTTTTTAAATGTTTAAATGATACAGTTCCAATCAATAATATATAAAAATAATAAATTCTTAATAATAATTTTTAAGATGTAATGTTAGGACGTATTATCGTTGTCAAAATACCATATTGTTTAATGTAAACATGTAAAAATTACACTGGAACTGTGAAGAAAAACCAGATTTATCATTTCATGCTGCATATTTTAAATATGATTTTTTTGTATTGTAGGTACATACTTCTATTATTATTTAATGTACATCAATTGTGGATAAAAGTAATTGGTCTGTCTTTTTTTTATTTCATAGTGTATTTTTTTGTTTATTTTATAAGACTGTATTTGTCTTTATTATTTTTTGAAACTAATATATTTATATGGATAGTTAATAGTTATTTTTATTTTGAGTAAACGATAGAGTCAAGCCATATTCGCTTGTAGGTATGCAAGGGGATTCTGATGTTGTATTCGCTTTTTAAAACGACTATATTTTAATATAATTTCATCTCTATTTATATAGTCATTATATGGTGTGAGAGATAATTATAATGTGACTGCACTGGAGAAAGAGAGAAAATATGTCTGCAGTGTGTGTATTATTGTAATATATTCTCTTTCTCACTTAATGTATTCTATCGCGTGTGCTCTTTCTTGGTGATATTGTAAGAATACGTTAAACTGTATCATTTTTTGAAGCGTTTTGCTCTCGTATAAATCAAATATAGGCAAGAAAGTCATAAAAATGCAACTAAGTCTTTAATATAAGTTGAAAATGAAACTTAATGATGTATTATAAATAATCATATAGTATTTTGTTGATTTTATTTTAACTTAATCATTGCGTTAAATAGAAAACAACACCAAAACATTTTTTATTTCATGTATTTAAAATCTCCCCAATATTTAAATTGAAGTAAAATTTTTACTTTATATAAACTAATTAAAAGTTTAAATTTTTAAAATAATCGTTTTTTTTTGAGTTTAGGGTGCTTCGAATCAATTTATTTTTCGCACGAAAAACATGCATACATATGTATGTGCGAAAACTCCGACATTTGCAGAAGTACGATAAAACACACTTAATAGGCGCCTAACATACATCGTACATAATAAATGAAACCAAATTTACCAAGATAAAGAATATTTATGGTCCATTAATGTTAATAATTTATACGGGGAGATATTTTTCCATACACAAAATATGTAAGATAAACGTGTCTTGATCCAATATAAGGTATGTAAATAATATGGGAATATCTTGAATGAAAATGCATTCCGAGAATTTTATAAACCTTGTAAGACATGAACTTAAGAAACTTTTATGAAGGGTATTAGGAAAGTTCTTGTAAAACTTTTCAACTCACGTAAATATTGTTCTGTCTAATTCATTATCAGAATTCTTTAAGTGGAAAATTTTAATGCATTGATATTTTCACTTATTGGTATTTGCAAACAGCTTATCGATTTGATTTTCGTCATTTTTTTCTCAGCTTAGAAGACTGAATTTGACATTTATTTTGAAATATTTTCAGCTCACAATATTTAATGAAATCAACTTGGTTAATTTTGTTTCACAAAATAAACTCATCGTTTCAAAAATAAATTTACTGTGACATGGAACCAGGATAAAATATTATCCCTCTTATTTTGTATTATTATTTTATTTTACATTTCTTATCGGGCAACTAACAGGTACTATGTCAAATATTAATTTAATATGTACCCAATAACAAGTTGCCACATTCCGGAGACTTAGGATATTAATCGTCTCACAGATCCAGACTGAAAACACAATTAAAAACTGTGTATCCACCGTTGTCAACTTTAATTTATAAAATCAAAGATCGCGTTTTATTTTTATGACAAATTATTTAATTATCAAATATGTTTTTTACTCTCCACACTATGGAATAGGGGAGAGTCATGATTTCGCAAAATTTAAGCGTATTTTTTTTACATCAATTTCTCAATGGGTATCATGTAGAGAATGCACACTATGTGTTTCGTCGTGATGTGTTTGTGTGTATGGCGTATACGCTGTACGCCGTACGCCGTACGCCGTAGCATTTATCTTTTTTGTGTCCTCTCTACAGCCCAAACTATAAGTCTGATCGACTTCATATTAACATCATATGTGTAAAGTGCAAAGACCTAGAGCTGATTAGTTTTCCATAGACAACTTTTGATTTCTTCTCTATGAATTCATCATTTACGTTGTTTTTTTTTTGTGTCCTCTCTGCAGCCCAAACTATAAGTCCGATTGACTTCATATTGATATCACATGTGTTAAGTCCATAAACTTAGAGCTGATTAGTTTTCCATAGACAACGGTACATTTTTTCCCAATGTTTCTTTATGATTTCATCTATTAAAACTGAAAAAATGCTCTCACGACCTGGAAAATAGAGATATTTTAATTTGGTTTCAACTATTTATACAACACCAAGAATCTTCATAAAATTGTATTCAAAGTTGGTCAATGTTAAAAGAAAAATATTCAACGGTTTCAAAAATTATATTTTATTTAATGGATATTTGTATGAAACTTATATGTAACAAGAGAATTTTTTTATATTTGGCAATGTTCAGTTCATTGATTTCATATTGATATAAGAATATTAATAGCTTGAACTTAGAACTGATTAGCTTTTCATAGATATCATAAAATTTCTTCATATGATATCACGTGTCAACATTGTCAAAATGCTCTAACGCTCTTTGAAACAAAATTTATCTGCTTTTTTTAAAATATTTCATACAACATAAGCAGTCTTCACTATACTGCATTAATAGTTTGTCTATCTTAACATAAAAATATACTATCGGAAGAAAATTTATATTCCTGATAGTAACATTTAGTATGAATAAAAATGTAATTAGATAAATTTCTATGTATGGAAACGTTCAGTAATTTGATTTCATGTTATAATGTAAAGAGCTTGAACATAGAACTGATTAGCTTTCCATAAATAACAAAAAAAATCTTCATATGATATCACCTGTCAAAATTTGGAAAATGCTCTCGCGTTGTTTAGAACAAAATTTATCTGCTTTTTTTAAAATATTTCATACAACATAAGCATTCTTCCCTATACTGCATTAATAGTTTGTCTATCTTAACATAAAAATATACTATCAGAAGAAAATTTATATTCCTGATAGTAACATTTAGTATGAATAAAAATGTAATTAGATAAATTTCTATGTATGGAAACGTTCAGTAATTTGATTTCATGTTATAATGTCAAGAGCTTGAACATAGAACTGATTAGCTTTCCATAAATAACAAAAAAAATCTTCATATGATATCATGTGTCAAAATTTTGAAAATGCTCTCGCGTTCTTTAAAACAAAATTTATCTGCTTTTTTTAAAATATTTCATACAACATAAGCATTCTTCACTATACTGCATTAATCGTTTGTTTATCTTAATATAAAAATATACTATCGGAAGAAAATTTATATTCCTGGTAGTAACATTTAGTATGAATAAAAATGTAATTAGATAAATTTCTATGTATGGAAAAGTTCAGTAATTTGATTTCATGTTATAATGTAAAGAGCTTGAACATAGAACTGATTAGCTTTCCATAAATAACTAAAAAAATCTTCATATGATATCACGTGTCAAAATTTTGAAAATGCTCTCGCATTCTTTATTACAAAATTTATCTGCTTTTTTCAAAATATTTCATACAACATAAGCATTCTTCACTATACTGCATTAATAGTTTGTCTATCTTAACATAAAAATATACTATCGGAAGAAAATTTATATTCCTGGTAGTAACATTTAGTATGAATAAAAATGTAATTAGATAAATATCTATGTATGGAAAAGTTCAGTAATTTGATTTCATGTTATATAGTAAAGAGCTTGAACATAGAACTGATTAGCTTTCCATAAATAACAAAAAATTTCTTCATATGATATCACGTGTCAAAATTTTGAAAATGCTCTCGCGTTCTTTAAAACATAATTTATCTGCTTTTATTAAAATATTTCATACAACATAAGCATTCTTCACTATACTGCATTAATAGTTTGTCTATATTAACATAAAAATATACTATCGGAAGAAAATTTATATTCCTGGTAGTAACATTTAGTATGAATAAAAATGTAATTAGATAAATTTCTATGTATGGAAAAGTTCAGTTATTTGATTTCATGTTATAATGTAAAGAGTTTGAACATAGAACTGATTAGCTTTCCATAAATAACAAAAAATTTCTTCATATGATATCACGTGTCAAAATTTTGAAAATGCTTTCGCGTCCTTTAAAACAAAATTTATCTGCTTTTATTAAAATATTTCATACAACATAAGCATTCTACACCATACTGCAATAATAGTTTGTCTATCTTAACATAAAAATATACTATCGATAAAAAATTTATTTTCCTGGTAGTAAAATTTAGTATGAATAAAAATGTATATAATAAGATAAATTTCTTATGTATGGAAAAGTTCAGTAATTTGATTTCATGTTATAATGTAAAGAGCTTGAACATCGAACTGATTAGCTTTCCATAAATAACAAAAATTTCTTCATATGATATCACGTGTCAAAATTGTCAAAATGCTCTAACGTCCTTTAAAACAAAATTTATCTGCTTTTATTAAAATATTTCATACAACATTAGAATTCTTCACCATACTGCATTAATAGTTTGTCTATCTTAACATGAAAATATACTATCGTTAGAAAATTTATATTCCTGGTAGTAAAATTTAGAATGAATAAAATATTTCATTGTCAATATTTGTGGTGTGGAGAGTTTAGTGTTGGCCACAACCCACTCGTTTTTATTTAAAATGTTAAATATTAACAAATATTCCTTAGCGTCTGTATGTACATAAATAATGTTTTGAATCGTTCTGATTAAATGTCTCTTTTGTTTCAGGTAAGTCTGATTCACAGATTTTTTCCATGTCATCAGACGTCTTCACAATAGTATGTATTTTTCACTTTCTAATTGTATTAAAACTAGTTGCATGTAACACATGAGATCCAACTGTCGATGGCTATAGTATGTATAATTGTACCAAACTATAAACACAAATTAATAAATATTTTAAGATATTTTGTTTTCTATATTTAACATGTAGGTATCGATATGTCAGGATAGGATAGTATGGAGGTCAGTCTATTTTTCCTACCCAGAATATGTAAACAGCATGTTGTATGTTTGTAGATAAAGCAGGTAAACTATTAGATAAACTATTGAGTGAGATACTGTGTAGTGTTTACTGCCTTACAAATTGTATGAAAAAATTGAAGTGTACTACTACAATGTATTTTTTATAGCAAATTTAATTATCTAGTTGGGATGTTTCAGCTTTTTTCGATATTATTAAAAACTTTGGATAGATAGGGGGTTAAACACATAAATTTATCATAAAAAAATATTTTTCTGAATTAAAAATGTTTAGAAACGCTGGAACTTTGTTGAAAAAATAAATTTGAGATTTTGTGTCTATCTATATTTATCTCAATTTTCAGCGTTCTAGCTTTTATGGTTTCTGAGATATATGGATAAATAAAGTAAAAATTCAAAAATTGAAAAAAGAACGTATATGCTGCGAAGCCTCTTAGTTGGTATTTTTCGACTTAAAAGTTGGAAAAACCGTGAAAAATATAGACCCTGCCTACAAATTTCGCGTATCTTGGCTTGATACTTTGTCGATATATTAAGAGAATAAAATTCTCTTGTACAATTCGACAGTTGGATTATTGTAAATCTGAAAAGAAAATTAATATGTACATATGAAACAAACGAAACACTTTGTAAGTACAACTTTTTATTCATCACCAATCAATCTTTGAATAATTATTAATTGATATACATAAAATCATTCATTAAAGAAATTTGCTAGACTAAAACTTGTCACTTTCAACTACATATAAAATCATATCTTGTTACAAAAATAATGAAAACGAACACACACAGTTATCGATTGAGATATTTATCGAATAAGTACTTTTACTTAATGTTGGCGAGATATGTTTGTGATGTCGACAGATATCGTCACATAATGACAGTAATTGACGAAAGCGTATCATTACTTGTAGGTACATTGACTTCGTAGAATCGTTCATGTCAACCGAGTGATTACCGACAAAAATACCAAATACAGATTCCCTCTTGGGGAATTCGATTCTGGAAAATTCTCAAAAGGAGCTTATCGAAATACTTATTTACAAAGAGCCTTTGACGTTTCAAATGAAATGTCGTTCAAAATGAAAATGCTAACATCACGTCGACATGAATGACCGAAATTAACGATCGGTTTTTCTTATTTTTAACATTACCTACCTTTGCTTATCTACTGCATTAATCTTGCTTAGTGACTGATTTTATTGCATTATTAGCAAACTGTTCACAGTCTCGTATGTGGTTATATCGTTTGTACTTAAAACTCTTCAATATGTTTAATACAGACACACATATATACTTACGGGGTAGGCAGAGAGAATCAAATGCCACATTTCTATATTTTGACACATATTCATCGCCTCATTAATATTCATGCATCGTCTCATACGCCTGTTTTTACATTTTTCTTAAATTTCCGTCTTTCAGAATATCGTTCACATTGTCGTGTCATTATTTTCTTGTATGACCCCGAACTCTTATTCTGTTAGGTACTGCGTAAAATTAAACGTGCACTGAAAAAAATATTATGACAACCTAGGCTACTTGCGTTTCAGCCAAACCTTTGTTATCAGTAATAAATGTTTGTCTATTTATGACTGTACTGTTTGGCTGTGTGCACAAAATCAAATGTTTTGTAGTCACTATAGTTCGGTAATTTTAAAATAAAATTTTGTTACTATTTACAAAAAAAATAGTCAGTGTGTTAGCAAATTTTTAAATATTGATATGCCTTATCTATTTATTTGAATCTTTCTGTATGTATAATTAGTACACTGACGGGTTTATTGCCTAAATGACGGGTATTTCAACCAACCAGAGTAAATGATAAATATACGAAACAGTGTGTACTGTAGCAATACTTAAATCACATTACAAAATAAATAAAGATAGCCGAAGAAAAGTAAAAAAAAAAACAAAGAAGATAGCAAATAAGAACAATTCATAGCGATGATAGGAAAACTAAAGGATAAGGAGAGGAAAATGCGATAAGGTGATGTCAGATAAATATTTTAACTTTAGCCTTTTCTTGAAGATGTTTAGTGAGATAGACGACGTAATATCAGGACTTAGACAAATTAAATATTGCGAAGGTTTTTTGTATGAGATAATTTTTCAACATAAAAGTAAAAATAAAGGAAAATTATCAAGCTGTGTAAATACTTCTTTCATTTGTTTCATCATTGAAAACTTAAATAACAAAATACTTTTTACAATTGAAATTCCTTTGGAACCGTAATTTAATGTTCACGTCATTGCATTTGACTGCTATAATATTTCTTTTTTAGTCATTGTTGCCAGTGGGCAAATGCTGTAGTGCTAAAATCCACTGCGAAGATTGATGGCAATCACCATCTGCTGGCCCTTTTATTTAATAGCTCGACGGCTGGCACCACTCTGTATTTATAGCTAATGCTTCAAGTGTCAAATCTACCCAGAGCGCTATTATATCATTTTTATATAATAAAGTTTAATAACTCTACATTAAACACTGGTAAAGTTAATAACTCTTAGAATATTATACTTTTAATGTGAAATATTTTGAACCGCTTTGGTAACAGTGTGTTTATTTTTAAAATTTGGCATTTTTTATTTTAGTTTATAAATTGCCATATTTTTTTATATGTAATGACATTTTTAATATAACACATAGTCAACAGTCAACCATAAATGATATTAACCTTGGGAAGTATAAACAAGGTTGATATAAACCTTGGGGTGTTTAGGTTTCGATATAAACCTAAACACCCCAATTTCAAATTTAATTCCTCAAATATGTTAATCAGTGTGTGTGTCTTGAAAAAATACCATAAGTATTTTCAACATTTCTCTAGTGAATATTTGTCACACTTTTTTTTAATTCAGTCTTAATTCCCCCGAAATGAATATTAAAAATATCCTTTTTTACAGCATTTTTTTTTCATTACTCCATAAGTATGTGTCGTAGAAAAATAAATCTTCTATGTGCTTAAAGAGTGCATGAAATCTAAGTGAATGACCGATAAAGTTTTTTCATTTCAAGTAAGGTTTTTTCTTAAAATGCAAAAAACAAATTTTGAGTTTCCGATACTTTAAGTCACGTTTACCTAAACCTTTTTTATTGCACGCAATAGTTTACCAACACATATCTTCATAGTACCTACATAAGGCGGTTTTAATATATCATGTTTTCAGTCCTCTAAAATAATAATAAATGGATAACTTATATAGCGCCATTTTTGTGTTTTCACCACAGGGGCTCTCAACAATAATACGTGGAAAAAATTATAATAAAAATCATACTAGATAATAATCACTATATGAGTTCTTAAAAAACTAAGTTTATCACTGTTTAATTTTTTATATTGTTGATGTAGTTTGATAGACTTGTAAATTATGAAATATTTATTCTTGCAATTAACCTAACAAACAAAAAAATTTAATTTTAATATAATAATTTATTTAAATCCGCGATAGAATAAGCAGTAGGTATACATGACCAAAGAAGCCAAGATGATGAAGAAGAAGAAGATAGAATAAAGCATTTACATTTTATTTTACAATCGATTTTAGTAAAGTGGATAAAAACGCATGATGTGCCGTGCTTCCTTTTATAAGGTAATACACACCCGCATCCCTGACGCCGGTTACCCCACATTGTGGGAAAGTCCTGTGATGGTATAAATGACGTTAGGAAAGTTCAATGTCTGAACCGCCATGTTTTTTTCCGAAATGTCGGTGTTTACAATAATAGAAAAAAAATATGCTCTTTAAAATAGAGATTTTACAAATCCACGGTTAAAATTAATAAGTTTAAAGTCAAATTAAACAATTGGGTTGTTCTTCTTCTTGTTTTGGTGTCATGTCAGGTCCTCCCAACGTTGACTATCACCCAAGAGAAAGCGTCCTTGTCCTGGGCAGCCCGAAACAGCTCTCCAACACTTCTTATGTCCGTCCAGTCGCGTATATTGTGTCATGTCAGGTCCCCCCAACGTTGACTATCACCCGAGAGAAAGCGTCCTTGTCCTGGGCAGCCCGAAACAGATCTCCAACACTTCTTATGTCCGTCCAGTCGCGTATATTGCGGAGCCAGGAAATTTGTCTCCTTCCAACACCTCTTCGACCCTCTATCTTGCCCATAAGGATCAGGTGGAGTAATTCATACTTTTCTCCTCTAAGCACATGACCCAAATACGATATCTTTCTAATTTTAATATTGGTCAGAAGCTCTCTATTCACTCTAGCTCTTTGAAGAACTATTGTGTTGCTGACCATATCCGTCCTGGGTATCCGGAGCATTCTCCGATGTATCCACATCTCGAACGCCTCCAGCCGGTTCATGCTACTCACTTTGAGGGTCCACGATTCCACTTCGTACAGTAGGACTGACCATATGTAACATTTAACCAGCCGTTGTCGAAGTTTCAGTTTAGATTGTCATCGCAGAATATCTGTCCCATTTTATTTCATTGGGTTGTTATCAACATCAAATTCTCTCTTATTATCATTGTTATCAGCATTAAAAACCACTTTAATAAATATTGTGTACCAACGTTTTTTTTCTTCAAACGTTGATAATATCGGAATGCATTTTTTATTTTATTTATTTATTTTTTATTTAAGAAACACTCACAGAGAAATTGAAATTAAAAAATACAAAATATATAAATAAAAATAACATGTAAGGTCAACTCTCCAATTACGAGTGCCTGCAGCATGTTATATTAAAATACCTATGATAAGGTGGTAGGAGGAGAAAAAGGGGACAAATTCAAGGACCACAGTTGATTCTAGGATTGCTCTTGCGAATATATTATAATATCTATTATATTTTTATGAAACGTATTTCTATTATTAACATTTCTTGTACCTACACAGTTCACCTTTATGTTTAGAAATTGTGGTAGAAAAAAATGCCAATAAATTTTGTATCGATTTCCCATAATTCTGCGAAAACACTTTTCAGATCAACCATCCCAACATAAACTTTTTATTTTTCATATAGTATGTTTAGTCATGTTCACATTTTTACTGGGGCGAAAAAAAGTGGACGAAATGAGAAATCGTTAAAAAATAACAAAGGGATGATAGAAGGATGTTACCCTTCCCTACTACTCACCTTTTTGTATAGCTTTCGCAATCCTATCATAAATTTATATTATGTACTTATACATTATAAATGAATATGTTTTTTGTGAGTTCTACCTAAATTTATTAAACTGAACATAGCGATAATTTATCCTAGAGATCAATTGTTATATTTTATGGCGATTATTAGTTTTTCGCAAATAAGTAGGTAGGTACCTACTTGAATATTTTTGAAAATTATTAATATAAATTTTATTCAGTGTCATAAATTTCATGTACATAATCATATAAGCTGTTATAAGTGTTTATTTTACGAAGACGTAAAAAAGAAAGAAAAACATGAATGGTAAATAACTTAAAATCCAATTCATATTTTCAAAATCTCTTTGAAAATACGAAATGGATTAACTAATGTTCTAAATATATAGGTGTGTTGATGGTTGAGCGGTTAGCGCGCTGGGTTAGTAATCCAGTGGTAGCGAGTTCGAATCCTGCCTCGATCGATTTCGTTCTCCTATAGCACAAGCATTTATGCTTAATTTAGGAAATAAAGGAAGATATATTAATATATTAATTTTTTAATTAAAAAAAAATCTTTTCCATATGTTTTCCTGATTTTTCTTTCATTTCTGTAATATACGTGTATGATAGTTAAATCATAAATAATAAATAATTAACGCGTATTCAATGCTGTATATATAATTTATTATTGTTATACGGTAAAGTAGGTAATATAAAAAAGTAGAAGTACAATTTCTATATATAAATCCACAAAGTGAGAGCAATATATTCACAATTATATCGGAGATATCACCTCATTATATTAAAATATATTCATTCCTAACTACGGAGAATACCAACCTCCTTATTCTTTAGGTTCCGTAAATATCTAATCCTATAGGCTATACTGATTTCTGTTAACTAGGCGTAACATCAATTCATTACAATTTCTATAATTTATGTGCAAATTGTTTTCAGTTCATAATGATTTTAAAAAATCATTCCAACGCACAATGCTCATACTGTTTGTTACACAACACTCTGTGCATAGATTGGAAGATATTGTTTGGGCACTTTTTTTCTGATGACAATAAGCCTGCCAGTATATTAAAATGAATGTACAATTAGTAAATAAATAAATAAATTAAACAATGTTATATAAATGAAAAGTAAAAATTAAACACAACACATTATAATGGAATTACTTTTATATTAAGCGTACTAGCAATAGTTATACAAAATAAGATACTAATCAATTAAAATTATTGAAATAAACAATACTGTTTATGATGTCTTAATAATGGAATATCATAATAGTGAGGTACACAATTTACTTTGTTATTATTTACGTGTACACGCTCCTACGCCATCATCAACACGCTTCACTTCACAGCACTTCAAACAGATCCTTAAACCTTTACAAAGTTTGCCAAACAATATTGACTCACGTCAGGTTCAAGTGCTTTAAAAAGGATTAAAAGACATACAACTTTACATTTGTGTAGGTTCTGCATGGATAATGTTGCTATCTTCATCGTTTAAGGCAGAGGCGCTCAGCTAAAAACCCCAAAAAATGACATAAATACATGCCAATGAAATATAACGTTTACTTAACTGAGACGCGAAAGATTGGCTATTCAGAAAACACAGAAAATCTAGGCCCTCTTGTACAGTACATATTATAGTTGTCGCCAAATATCTTGAATCAGTGCAGAGTTCAATGTTGTGTCTTTTTGTTTGATTGGTGTACTATGTACAAATCGTCCCCCTACTCGGCGAAATGTCTCAAGTAATTTGGCGATAACCATACTATTCATTGATCTCCGAATTAGTTTCAGTGATTGAATTATTTGATTTCACATTTGTCAAATTGAATCTTTGGGAGACGAACTAAATTACTCAGACCTTTGATGCAAAATTACTTCTAGGCATTATCTGATCCTTTCTTTAACCCAACTTTTTTGTGGTGATGTTATATTAGAGTTAATTAATGTCTTTCTTTTTTGTATTTTTATTTTAACTGTTTTTAGCTGATTACAATTTTTATATTAAACTGATAAGTATATTAATAAGTATGTTGAACACAGTAATTATAATAGTTCTACCCGAAATTTCAAGATGAATAGATTGCAGGACAGGAGACTTTACTTTGACCAAATATTACTATACAAAATTTGTAATAACTTGTTCGATTTTCCTGACATACTCAATACTGTATCACTCCATGTACCGAATAGACATACCCGCTCACAAAATTTATTCCACACACCAGTATGCCACACTAATTAAAGATATTTTTCATCCATGTTTAGAATTCAGCGAGATAATAATGTACATTTCAAACATATAGCTATTTTTCATGACACTTAACAACATCATCAACAACGGATAAAGATATTCTTAAACTCTAATACACAATCCAACAATCCCCTCCTCAAGCACTAAAAATCCCTCCTCCTCATCCTGAAACATATTCGATAACTGTATATGTGCATATCTTTGTTTTTTTATCATATTTTTAAATTTTCTTTTATCATGTATTTTTTTATGAATTTTTCAATTATATAATCAATTATTATAGCTGTAGCTTTCTGAGAGAAAATAAATGAAGAAATAAATAAATTAATGTTTTTATGCAGCACCTTGAAAATCATGAATAATCCCATTAGTTTGGTATAGTTCCTACAAAATATTTTTCAAAACAAAAAGAATGAAAATACTTTATAATAAATTTACCACGGCAATTTGTTCCTTTTACAAAAAAAAATCACGTAGGTACCTTCATATTAAATTGTAAACTTATAAATTTAATATTTGCATATTTATTTAGCAAATTTATCCAGATAAAAAGGTTGTAGAGCACTAATTGAAGTATCAGGGTGGCATAAACTGTGAGGAGATATTATTTGAAAACTTTGGTAGGGCATGTTTTCGTCGCTGTCTGTTGGAGACTTGCTCAGACTTAAATCAGACAAACGTTACTGGCTCAATGCCAAAAATGTATGAAATTTTGCAAGAGTAAAATATTACATCGTACGTACGTGACGCCAGTATTACGTTATGTTGTTATCGAGATAATTGTAGTCGAGTGATCATTTGTGGAAATTGTATTAAAACCCAACTTGGAACACGCGATGTTCTACAACAATCAATAAATACAATAGCTATATACGAGCGACTTTTACAATCTACTTAAAAATAGACTTACTTGCTCTTTACACGAAGTAACAATATAATTAAGTAATCGTTTTCACAGTTTTCGAATTTAATAGTTTAGTGAAGTATTTGTTTATGTAATTGGAAGTTCACTTAGATTCTAATTTTAATATAACTTCTAAATTTTTATTCACGTTTCAACGAACGAACATTTTTATGTTAATTATCGATGAAGTTTTTATTTGGTAGAATTCCATTATAAGTTATATCTATAATTAAAAGTAAAGACTTTTTGATTCTACATTAATTTTATTCTGCGCGAAAGGCCTATTTCGCCTTGTTAGGGAATTAAGCTAGTTAATGCCCTAACAAGGCGAAATAGGCCTATCGCGCAGAATAAAATTAATGTAGAATCAAAAACTCTTTACTTTTAATTATAGATATAATTTTTGTGTTAAATTTAAAATGGTTTATTTATTTATTTATTTAATATTGCTTCTCGGGCAACTAACAGGTACTATGTCAAATATTAATTTAACACGCACCCAATAACAAGTTGCCACATTCTGGAGAATTGCGATATTAATCGTCTCACAGATCCAGACTGAAAACACAATTAAAAACTGTGTCTCCACCGGGAATCGAACCCGGGACCTTTGGCTTAGCAGTCAGATATCTAACCAACTGAGCCACGAAGGCCGACGCCATAAACCTTCACCATAAACCTTCACCGTTTATGGTGAAGGTTGTCTAGGTATTCTTATTAAGAGGACGAAGGAGAAAAATGTTTTTTTTTTCGAGTTATACAAATTATCCAACTGTCGATTTGTTCAAGATAATTTATTTCTCTTAACATATCGATAAAGCTTTAAGCCAGGATCTGTCGGATTGTATATGGGCAGGTCTTAATTTTTAATGGTAACTTTACTAAAGTAAAAAAAAAACAATTCAGAGGCTTTCAGAGACATGTTATGCATATGGATGAGCTCAGAATTTGGAGAAGAAAAATTTAACTAGTGTGTGTGTGTGTGTGTGTGTGTGTGTGTGTGTGTGTGTGTGTGTGTGTATGTGTGTGTGTGTGTGTGTGTCCTCCCCCTTTTAACTTTTGATCCGCTTTATTTTTCAATAAATATAGAAATTGTTATAGAATTTTTTTAATTGAATATCTTAAAATATTGAATAATTTGATTTAAGGCTTTATAGTTTGATATGTATTCTTCAACTATACATACTATCGTCGTCGACAGTTGAATCTCATGTGTTACATGCAGCTTGTATCGATCAAAACAAAAGTGATAATAACTAATCAATTGTTGCAGATGGTATTAATATCTCGTGACATTAAAATACTTTCCCAAGTCCCTAGTATGTTGATTGTAGTAAATATTAAACAAAAGAATTTTGACCTACTGATTAATTTATAGATGAGGAGACTAGATACTCCCATCTTGCAGATGAGTCAAATATCAAAAAGTTTTTTCATTGCGTATTACCAAAAATAATACGTAAATTTAAGATTTTTTCAATTCTCGCACTGCAGATATTTAGGATGGGATGTATTTGTTTTAAGTTGAATGTCAATAGAAATCCTTGTTTGAATAATCCTATCATATTTTATAATCTAATAGACCATAAACTCTTTGATATTATTTGTAAAAAAATAATGAATCGTTACAGAGTCATTATTAAGGAATAACCATTTAACAAAATTTCTAGCTCCGTGAGCAATAAATTGATATAAATGTAAAGTATGTGCTCATGTCGGCAGAATTTGGTCAGCAAAGCCACAATCCCTGAAATCTTACTTTTCCACATTTGATGCTCCATTGAATTTCGCTTCCATTTCACTAAATCCCCTTTATTCTCTTGCTACACATCATCATTTAAAAAATACTCATTCAATAAATTACTATTGCAGATTTTCCGCTTTGTCATCGAATCACAAAAATGAAAATTCAATTTCGAAACGTATCAATTAATCATTTCTGGTGTGCGTTTTTTCAAGTCGCTTTCTAAAGATTTTATTATGTTAAGACTTCAATAGGCTTACAATTATTTGGCTGAGTTCAAAGTAAGATTTTAATCAAAAATCGATCGTTATTCGATTTAATATATTTTTAACAAACTTTCTTTCGTATTTTTGAATCTCCTGTTATTTAGATTTCTTCTGTATGATTTTTAATCAAAAGTTTCAAGATGCTCTTCGTTGAACACGTAATAATTGATTTCAATATTTTTTGTCTCAACATGACAGCAAAAATATGTGATGTGAACACTCATTTGATAAGTTGATAAGTGTTGATAAGTTTTATTAAATTTTGGAATATCCCCGCATTCAGAAGGTATTCAAATTGGCGTTGGTATTCAAAATAACAATTGAATCTCACATTGCAAGGCGTCTGTTGTCTTAACTCATCTTATTTTGGTCCTTTCCTTACTCAATTTCCTTACCTTTGGCCCATATTCTCATTCAATCGCTCCTTTGAATTTCTCGAACCTCTTTTTATCTTTCAAAACCCGTTGGACGATAAATATATATTTAATATCGGAGTTTTCTCATACATATGTACAAACCTACACGAATAAAATAAATTTCCTCTATTATATTATCGTACATTCTCGTGTATTCTTTCGTTTTCTGGCATTTATTCTTTTTCTACACGAGAAACATGGCTATCTCGAAAAAATCCGATAGGTATGTCTCTATAAAATTCTCATAAACTTTGGTCCTTGATATAAAAAATTCCCAACGTTTCTCTTTTTGTCTTCTTTATTTGTCCATAGATATTTCAAATAAATTAATATTGGATCACAATGAATTGTCTTGCATTAATGACATAATGAACAAAATACATAAAAAAAGACAAAATTCCTTAGCAATGTTTGATGAAATAAACATTCTTAGGAGTACAAGATGAATAAGATTTTTTCATATAGGAAGGTACATACATATCTCGTTTGTTTTTGCAGTTCTAAGTGACATGATTTGATCAACATTACCAGATGTATGACCGTTGGTCCTTCTCAGGGCCACAAAATTCGGATTATTCCAGAAAAAATAAACTTTTATTTATCATGTTTAAGTAAAAATATCTACATATTTAGTCCAGTCAACTAATGCTTATAAAGCGAGTGGAGGGGCATAATTTTTTTCTTCAGAAATGGGTTTGGGGTCGTCCTGGGGAGGTCCTGGAATAGCACGGATATAACGTCGTCTAACTCACTTTGTATTTTCAAGAAAAAACTAAAAGGAATATTTATCCCCAAAATTTCTTATCCCGATTTCTTCTCTTTGTCCTTTCTTTATCTTTTTCCTGCTTTGAAGAATTTTCTTTCTTTACTCTCCACACTATGGAATAGTGGAGAGTCATAATTTCACAAATTTTAAACGTATTTTTTTACATCAATTTCTCAACGGGTATCATGTAGAGAGTACACACTTTGAGTTTCGTCGTGATGTGTTTGTATGTATGGTGTATGTCTACGCGGTATACGGTGTGCGCCGTATCCTTTTTGTATTCTCTCTACAGCCCAAACCAAATGTCCGATCGGCTTCATATTTGTAAAGTGCATAGATCTAGAACTGATTAGTATAATGTTTGAAATTTTGTTAAAATAAAAAAAAAATTCTGGGATTGTCAACTTGTATAGAAAATAAATCTATGGTCCGTTGCATCAATGTGAAATACATATTTGTATGGAAAATGTATATAACATATCTTCTGTATGGGAAAATTGAGTGATCAACTTCATATTGATATTGTATGTGTCTCTATAGACAAGTATATTTTTACTCTCCACTTCTATCTTCCTCAAGGGGTAGGTAGTGAGAACCGAACACCGCATACTTCTATCTTGACACATATACATCGCTTCATCAACATTGATACACTGTCTCATACGTGCCCATCTTGCTAGTTATGAAATTTTACATAAAATATCTCAACAGGTATCATGTAGAAAGTGCATACTATGAGTTTCGTGACAATGTTTTTGTGTATTTGGTGTATTGTGAAAACTTTTGTCCTCTGGGAATCTTATATTTAGAATCAAGTATAAATGTTCTTCATAAAAATCCATTTAGAGATTGTCAACCTTTCAAAAAAAAAATGAACACTTACTATGGTGTGGAGAGTTTAGTGTTGGCTACAACCCACTATTTTTATTTGTTTAACAAATGATTCTTTAATGCGTTTGACTTACGCATTAAAGAAACTATTTTTTATAGGTTAAAATTCAAAGCTTTACTTATAAAACATTTTTTTGAAAAACAGCGGTGACACTATTAATTCTAAAGTTCTTGTTATCATTGTTCTTCTCGACAATAAATGTTATAATTTATACTGTCAGACAATCTCACATTCATACCTTTGTTATTATTTGCTTAACACCCCTTATAATCTCTTTATTGTTAAGACAATAAACAGCCCAACGCTAAGACTTTAAGTAGTTCAAGGTTGCTCGAACAACAATACTTGGAGGTCACAATTCATCAGAGGTAAGGCGAACATAGCAATTTTACATTGTTTCTACAATCTCTTAATTATTACAGAGAAGACGAAATTAAATATGAAATATTTAACTGGTGTTTTTTTCCAAAATATAACCGGTATGTAAATTTTTGAACAAAGAAAGCCATTATTTTTGTTCTCAATATAATCGAAGTATGTAAGTTCAATGAGAACATACATAGCTGAAAAGCATATATGTAAATGCCGCGGAAATAAGATCGCTGAATAGGTTGTGCAATATGACGATTTACATACATTAATATAACAGGAAGAAAAATCTTCATGTTCAGACAAATTAATATTAAATATTTTCAATATAATCATCAATACTATATTTATTCGTTAGGTAATTAATAAAGGTTTGAACCATCTATCAACTTTCAAGATCGTTTAGCAATGCCTATTAAAACAGACGTACTGTATCTGATATATTGCTTCTCCACAATATTATTAATAATAAAATCGATTCTCCTGCTCTCTTAAATTATAAATCTTTCAACATCCCTACCCGTAGAACTAGACACACTCCTCTTTTCCGTCTTACCACTCAACACACCAACTATGCTCAACATGCAACAATCTACAGAATCTGTAATACATACAATAGGCATTTCCAAGAGATCGACATATTCATACTTAGCGCCCCCACATTTAAAAAAATATATCAAACTTAAAATTTCATCCTCATAATAAAATTTAACACTTAATATACTGACACATTTATATGTGCATTTTCACACATCATTCACACAATATCTCACCATAATATGTAACCATTTCTAATGTATCTTAATATACTACAATAACTTCAGCGACAACCTGTAATTGGCTTTATTATTAATCAAATCATCTTTTTTTATATAAATTTTTATGTGCTGTATGTTGTCCTCTAAATAAATAAATAAATATATACCTATTTCAAGGTTGTAGTTAGAGAAAACGTGTATTGTTAGTGTCTAAAATTATTATATAAACAGTGTTTTAACGAGAAATCTAATGTCCTTGTCTTGATTTCATGGATATAATAATCATTAACATCTTCTGAAATTAATACAAATCGTTATTTCCGTGGATGTGTATATCTACTGTAACTATGACATAATTGGAAATTCCATCTTCAAAGAAAATTTATTGTTTTACTTGAAGAATTTCAGAATATTCCAGGCGGAGACATAATTTTGATACAATAATAATATATGTATTTACAACTGTTAAGAATTTTTCATAAATAGGCAAATCTCTGTGGTTTTAAGGTTACTTTTGTACTTACATACATAGTAGGGTACAAATAAAATATACCACAAAAAACCTATTTCATTCTCTTACAAAATTTCTTTAAGTAAACACTCCTTCACGAAGAAGGTAATAAATGCAAAGAATACCTCGATTTTCTATTTGAAGTTCATCAATTTGTACTTATTGCGTTTGTCAGTCACGTGACAACTGTCACTTCCATACATTGAGTTATCTTTTCTTGTTTCTTTTCTTGAGCTAAATGACACGTTATATAGAGGGGCAGGTCACTTAAAAATAAATTTTAGCAGATTTAATTAAGTACTGAAGTTTTCATATATATTATGTGCACAGAAGATTTTTCCAAAATACAACGTAGCAATGGTTTTACATTCTTTTGATTTGCTTAACGAATTCTAAAGCCCATATTTCACTGGTTTTATTTTTTACTCATAATTACATATTTCCTGGCATAACTATTTCACTCTATCTATATATTTCTTGGCATAACTATTCTTTTCCCATTGTCTTCAATAGACCATTTTTTCTCAAAGGACCTACTATTCAGGTACAAGTACCTATCAGGTACCTCTCCGTAAATTCGATAAAATCATTGAACCGTACTGTTTTGTTTTTTACGTATATTGATTATTGTATTAACCTGTACTTTTTAGTAGGATTATAAATATATATAAGTGTATAAATATATATATATATATATATATATATATATATATATATATATATATATATATATATATATATATATATATATATATATATATATATATATATATATATAATATATATATATATATATATATATATATATATATATATATATATATATATATATATATATATATATATATATATATATATATATATATATATATATATATATATATATATATATATATATATATATATATATATATATATATATATATATATATATATATATATATATATATATATATATATTATATATATATATATATATATATATATATATATATATATATTTATATATATATATATATATATATATATATATATATATATATATATATATATATATATATATATATATATATATATATATATATATATATATATATATATATATATATATATATATATATATATATATATATATATATATATATATATATATATATATATATATATATATATATATATATATATATATATATATATATATATATATATATATATATATATATATATATATATATATATATATTATCAAATTTATATAAGTGTACGAGAGAGCTAGCACTGTTAAACTGCTTTTGCAGTTTAGTGCAAGAATACTTATAAATAAATAAAACTTTAATAAAAAAAATTTAATATGATTGTAATGATGTTTCACTTAATTCTTTAAATCACATAACACAAAAGCAAAGTCCTAATATTGGATAGGAAAAATACTATTTATGATTATGGTAATTATCAGCATTTTTATAATTAAGAACGTCAAGGGGGGGACTGCTGCCAACGTACCCAATTTTCAATTTGATATTATACCATCATTATTTTTTATCAAATTGTTTTGAAAAATTAATTTAGATAGTTTGGGTATTAATAAAGAAAAATATATCTTTACTTTTTGATAATGTTCTGTATAAATTCTTGTAGAAAAATAATGGCATACCCCGATTTTCAACGTTAATCTTATATTTTTAATAAAATATAAGGCGTAGTTCAAAATTTTTTTTTTAAATTCTAGAAGACAAAAATATCTAAAAAAATATGATGTGACGTTGCATTAATGCTTCAGGTTTAGTAAATAAACCTAAAAAACTTTTATTTTTCATTCAGCGCCATTGCAAAACTAATTTTTTTTTGTTTATTAACTTAACCTGATGCATTGATGCAACGTTATATCGTATTTTTCCAGATATTTTGATCTTCTTTAATTTATAAAAAATATAATGCTCTATACCTTATAGTTTTTTTTAGAAATTTAAGATAAATGTCAAAATCGGGGTATGCTTATTATTTTCCTGCAAGAATATATACAGAACATAATTAAAAAGTGAAGGTATATTTTTTTTATTAATATTCAAACTAAGTAGGTTATTTTTTTTCAAAATGATTCGTTTTGTAGTAAAGATGCAAATTCAAATTGAAAAAATAGGAACGTTGGCAGCAGTCACCCTCTTAATACATTGGGTGAAAAAAAAATAGTCAATATGAATCAATTACCACAGCTTTTCAAAGAATTCATAATACTCCAACTTACAATACGAATAATATTTTAGAGAATAGTACCTACCTATCTTCATTATTTTTTTATACGATTGTAAAAAATATAATTTACTTCATTCTGAATGTTGCATATTAAGGTACAACGAGGCTGATTTGTGAAGATACACACATGTGTCATGATTGCTTTTTTTAGTTAATGTACACCCGCACAGTAGTCGCTGGTAATCCCACATTGTGGATTATGCCATGATGGTATCTATGAATGAATGAAAGTATTTTATTTTTTTACACAAGGGACAAGTAAATACAAATATAATCGCGAAGAATAACGCTACATAATATGTTTAAAGAAATAATAATAACGCTAGGTTTGAAAGGGTGCATCAAAACATTGGTATTTATGAATACATTTTTGCTCATTAAAAGTTTGATATAATTGTAACGAGAATGCTCCATTATATTGAAATCACCCATAAACATAATTTTCTTTAGAAAATGTTGAGTAATCCATGTTCCATGACCACTATTCAGTGTATAATAATATACGAGATTTTAGAAACGCAACGCGGGCTTTCATTCCACGATTTATACCACCGGATGAGGATGCGCCATAACTAACGGAAGTAGTGATGAGCAAAAGTCTTGTAAGTCTTGGTCTTGTTCTACTTGAACAAAATGTATTCATCACTATACGATCAAGACCAAGGGTGCAAAACATAGAGTCTTGCAACACATATGTACATGCGAAAAATTACTAACCTTTTTATTACCAAGCCTAAAAGAGACTAAAAGAACGAATACGACTGAAGGAAAAGTGAAAAAAAATGAAAAGAAGATTCTTGATAACAATCTTAAAAAAAAAATAGGTACGGATCAAATATTTTTATATGTACCTACAGAAGTAAATAATAAATTATACATAGACAGGAACGCGTCTGTCGGGTATTGCTAGAAATTATATTTTTTTTATTTATTTTTTTTATTTTTATTTATTTCTATCCAAAAACTTAGAGTAGATATAAGATACAAAATAATTAAAAGTAATATAAGTTTATTCATACATAGTAGACATACAAAGTAAATATAAGTTATTTCATTGCAATAAATATAATTTCATTATTTCACCATTGCTTACATAGTTAAAGCTATCTTTTTTGTTTGTATCTTTGTTACTAGCCCCCTCACTAGGCATAGCCTGTGCTAAGGTGAGCTAGTTTTATATTGTTGTCTATTGCGTTGTTTATTTATAGATACGTTTACATATAATATAAGTAAATATACATACATACGCTACGCATTCAAGCGTATGCATCCTTCTTTCTCTCTTTCCAAACACAATATTTCATTATGAGTCATTAACACACAACAAAAATTGTAAAAATAAATTATTTGTTGAAAAAATTGATTGATTTAGAGATAAAAAAAACAACAAAAGTACTTATTTTTTACTTTTTTCGATTGTCTATTCTGTTGTTTGTAATAGTGCATTTTACATTTTATTTGGTAGAATTATTTCCTTCAGGATTTTTTCATCCATTTCAAAAACCCATCTTAGTGATAGTTTTTAAATTCTTTTGCATTTAATATAAGTACGCAAATTTGGATTTTCCGTGGCGGAAATCAATGATATTTTTTAACAAATTTTATATCTCAATGGAGACGAAGTTGAATATATTTAATTATTTATTTCCTAATTCCCGGTACACATAGGTACTTACAAACATAAAAAATACACATATTGAAGTCACATCGTAGAATAAAAAAATAAAATAGTTAAACACTTGGTAAAAATACACACCCACATAATAAAATATGAAAATCAAAACAAAAAATATTTTATATAAAGTTAAAAGAAAGAAATAACTAAAAGCAATGTATACGAGTGTGGGAAGACCACAGGCTAGATGGTCGGATGACATCAGAAAGACTGTGGGAGTAAATTGGATGCAATGTGCCCGGAATAGAGACATGTGGAGGAGCAAGGGGGAGGCCTATATCCAACGATGGATTGAAAACGGCTGAGGAAGGAATGTATACGTTGTTAGTACCGGACACCAACTCCCATACGGGACTTGGAAAGCCCTGAGCAGACTCAGAACGGGTGTGAGCAGATGTAGGGTCAACATGCAGAGATGGGAACTCCTGGATGATGAGCAGGATGTGATGTGCGAATGTGGAGAAGAGCAAAACGCGGCGCACCTGCTGGCATGCCCACTCATGGGGGAGCCTTGCAATGAGGTGGACCTCCTGGCTGCATACGACAAGGCTGTGACGGCCGCAAAATATTGGAGAGGGCGCATTTAGGGTCTGGACACGGAAATGAAATGAATGTATATGTCATATGAACTCAAATAAACTATAGAGTTCTATAATGTCTTAAGATATAACAGAACTCCATAAAATAATTATTTATTTATTTATTTATTTGAAACATACTCGTTTACTGTATTTGTGCATATCTTTGTTTTTTTATCTATCTTTTTAAATTTTCTTTTATCTTGTATTTTCTTATGAATTTTTCAACTGTGTAATTTTTCAATAATTTAAATTGAAGAAAGCACTTTTGATTCAATTTTTTTTTATAGCTGTAGCTTTCTGAGAGAAAAATAATAAATGATAATAATAATAAAGACCAAGACTTGGTCAAGAATTCGCTCATCACTAAACGGAAGAGGAAAGCAATCCAACCACCTAAAATTACTATTCGTTTGTTAAAGACTATTACATAATACATAGTTCGCCGCCATAAATTCCGTACGGACATGGAGAAAATGAATTTAGGTTTGAATCATTTTATTTCTGTTCCACCAGCGGCAGCGGCAGCGGCAGCGCCAAGACATGTATGTAATGAAACAATGGATCGGTAATTAAGGTCGATAAATCAAACACTAATTGACTTCGGGAACAGAGGAAGTATCAATGTTGGAGGGAGTAATCGAATCGAACGTGCTTTTCAACGGGAAATGGGATCGGTCAAACAAATTTATTTTCATTAATCGTTTGCCTTTTAATTCGCGCGCGAATATTAAGTAAAAATACTCGATTAAGAGACTAAATAATAGTAAATTAAGAAAATATTTTCCCCAGAACCTTCAAAAGATACGTCTTTGAAATAAAGAACAGTTTATTTTTACATCTTTATTCTTTTGTGTAAGATTTTAAATTAATTTATTCTATAATTGGTTTTAATAAAACCTTTCAAAAAAATAAAATGAATACTACCATCTGAGTATTTTTCATTTTAATATTGTAATTAGTATTTTTGATATAACAAAACCTCTAACTTTTGTAAATTTTACCCTTTCTTCACGGAAAAATATTGTTTATCACAGATTTGGATATCTACACTATTTGTTCGAGTTTCATACATTAGAAGATAGTAAATAAGTGTGCATATTTGTTGTACATATCGTATGCCCAAGGTCATAGGCGTAAACTAGACCCTTAATATCATTAAAATACTCGCAGTCTTCAATCTTTTGATTGTTACGACTTCCGATTTGTAGAAATCCATCGATGTTTCGTTATTTACCCTGTTGTTCATTAAGAATAATCAATACGATTGTAATTCATCGAGTAGTGTCTTTTTGGGTGATATGCAGAGGGAACCAACAGCCATACTAACTAAAACAAACTCTTCTATTTTTACTCCTCACTAACCCAAGGAGATATAGTGGGGAATTATGATTTCGCAATTTTTAAGGCTATTTTTTTGCAGATTATCAACTAGTATCATGCTGAAATTGTATTCTGAAAGTTTCATCACAATGTATCTGTGTGTGTGTGTGCTATGTGCTGTGTGCAGTGTGCTATGTGTTATGTGCAGTGTGCTTTGTACGGCGTATTAATTTTTACTTTATCGATTATAGACTAAAGTACCTACTAATTCGATTATTTTCAAATTTTGCAAATATGTATATCTAATACTCGCTTAGACTCCATTAGATTTTGAAGGATATCTAAATAGTGCTTCTCATTTTTTTTAACTGTCAAATATTTCAAAGTGACCTCAAGCTCAGGAAATTTAAAATTTGATATTTTTATTTTAAAATTAATAAAAAGACACATCACTTTTATAAAATGGCATTGAAGAGATATCAAGTTTTCATAATAAAATATTTAAATAAAAAACAATTTATCAAACTCATTTCATGAAAATGCTGAATATTTTCCATACAAAATTTGAATAATTTATAGAATGACTTGTTAGTGAGGAGTTTAGCGTTGGCTACAACCCACTCGGTTTTTTTTTTTAAGAATGAATATGTCCTTGTAACAAGTACATATATATCCAAATTCATTCCCTAAATTAAGCATACAATATACATGCTTATGCTATAAGTGAAGGAAGTTGGTCGTGGCAGGATACAAACTCGCGACCCCTAGATTTAAAACAGCGAGTTTGCCGCTCTGCTACTACTCTTCTGAAATTCATTAATTAATTAGGTTTCCTTTCTACACAAAAATAATTCAATTATCATATTTAATAATAATATAATTCTGGCGCGGTTCAGAAGTGACATCTGCGCGAAAGTATTGTCACCTCACGTATAAGGACTGTTGCTTTCATTGTTAATAATCCAATTTCTCAATAGATGGCGTTACAAAAAGATTTCTTCTGCATTTCATAGATGGCGATGGTGTTTTTTCAGCTTATTTTCAAACGAACAGATTTTCATCATTATAATACAAAAAACTTTCAAAAATTGGATTGATAGCGAACTCAATACAAAGGCGTAATTGGTGAACGTTGCGCAAGAAAATAAAGTGATCGCGTAAACCAGCCGATAACAAGCAGTAAGTCCTGTAGTTGCCTTGGGTTCCATTTTCGTCTCTGTTAATATGTTTAAATTTGTCAGTTAATATTATTTTGTTTTTTTTTGCAGTTAAACAGACAATTGTGTTAAACCATGTCTGGTAAAATAATTATTTAAGTTTATATGTGGCCAAAATTGTCAAAGATTGTATTTATATTTTTATATAATTAATATATCAATAATATACATTTTGAATTTACGTTCGATCACTTGGTCAATAGGCATGATGACTAATTTTGAGAAACTATCTCACGATGTTTTTACGCATCCACTGTTTTCAAATATATATACATTTCTACATAAAATAAAGGTTTAGTAGCAAAAATTGCCATTTCAAAATCCAATTTGACATTTACGTCAAAAAACGCTTGCAGTGTAATGGCGTCCGTCGGAGCTGACGGTGACGTCACGGTTTCGTAAACCGCATATCACTACTATATGTACTATATGTATTCTAAGACGATTTGTGTATTTAAAATAAATTCAAAAGTGCATAAGTGTTGTGCGGTCCCAAAATGTACAAACACGTCGAAAAAAACACTTAATGAGGTAGTTGTTTTCGTCCCCCGCGAATATAAACGAGAAATAAGTGGTTAAATTTGGCACGGCGAGACCCAGAAAGTGTATTTTATTAAGTATGCGTTTACAATGAAATACAGTATTTGTTCCCCCACGCAATACTATAATTCATTTACAAAATATTTACCATTAATAAGGCAATAAGCATAAAAAGAACTTCATGAATGTCCATACGTCAAAATACGCCATCTTAAGTTTCCCGCGTATTAGGCATTAGGCCTGTGTAACACCACTGCGTTACGCCGCTCAATTGCATCGACCCAGTTCACTGCGCCGGGTGTGTTAAGTCACTCCTTCGAAATGTATTGACTCACGGCGCAGTGAGTCGTGAGTGCTAGACCGGGAGAATGCGAACAGTGTTAGAGTATTGAGTTATTGAGTTGCTTGCTTTTTAACCGACATACCTACATACTTACTAAATAAACAACGTAATAGACAATAACATAAAACTAGCTTACCTTAGCACAGGCCATGCCTAGTGAAGGGGCTAGTAATAAAGATACAAACAAAAAGAAATTGCTTTAACTATGTAAGCACTAGTGAAATAATAAAATGATATTTATTGAAATGAAATAACTTATATTTACTTTGTATGTATACTACTAATAATAATAATATTTACTTTTATTTAGACGTAAAAAATACAAAATTAATACATCTAGTATAAACAAAAATATATAATTTTTTTGATACATTCTAATCCCGAAAAGTGCCGAATTAAAGCGTTTCCCGATTAAGTGCCGACGCAAGTCTGAATTTCCCGAAATCGGCAACACTGGACGTGGACCTAGAATATCGTGACGTCATGCGCTCTGATTCGTTCTGATTGGCGTTTCTCATAAAATGGCGGTCTATAATATTTTGTATTTTTATTTTAATAATATTAATATTATTCACTCTTTTAAAATGAAAATAAATACATTTTTTTAAATCTTTATAATCTATTTTATTTTTTAAAATCATAATGTCAATGATTTTTTCTTACTCTCATCACGCCTATTCACAGCGCCGGGTCATTAAGCTAGTTAAAAAATAATAATAAAAGTATAATATGCAGGTATTGTATTTTATATAAGCAAAGATTATTATTGTATTCATTATATTTCATGTACCTACATGTTTAAAAATATCACAACCTTCCCGATTCTACTTTTAAAAGTAGAATCGGGAAAGTAATAGTATGTCGGTTAAAAAGTAGGCAACTCAATAACTCAATACCCTAACACTGTTCGCATCAAGGTTCGCATTCTCCCTGTCTAGCACTCACGACTCACTGCGCCGTGAGTCAATACTTTTCGAAGGAGTGAGTTAACACACCCGTCGCAGTGAACAGAATCGACGCAATTGAGCGGTGCAACGCAGCTTTACACATGTCATGTCTACCGCAGTACCGCGTAGGTATGCTTTTAGTTTATGAACACATAATGTAGAGAGAAGAAGGAACATATTTTATCGATTTTCGAGATGTAAGTTGTATTTAAATTATAGATAAATGAAGTACTTATATGCATAGAATAATAAAAATACGCTTATATGTAAGTTTTTACCTTTCTAAATTCTGATGAGCAAAAGTCTTTTTTCGATGCAAAGTAATTTCATACCTATATATTGTATTGAAACTGTGACGTCATAATATTTTGATTCACTCTGATTGGTGTTTCTCATAGAATGGCGGACTTACATATTTTGTATTTTTATTTTAATAATATTAATATTATTCGCTCTTTTAAAATGAAAAGAAATTTATTTTTTCAAATCTTTATGACCTATTTTATTTTATAAAATTAAAATTTCAATGATTTTTTCATACTGTCATCACGCCCATTGTGCATTCATTTTTAGGATCTATTTTATTATTTTTTTGAGTTTAACTTAGAACCTTTTTTGTGTCATGTTACCCTAATTCGTTACATTTGGTTGCTCTGATTTATTTCTCTGGTTATATCATTAGAAATCACTTTCTCTCTGTTATCTAACACAAAAGATTGGCTTTATTTATTTCAAATACCTTTATTATGCTTGGTTTAAAAACACCATGAAGGAATAAAATAACATATTCAGCGTATTAATTTATTTCAACCAACTTTTGTATATTTTACACGCATTTTGCCTTTAATATTTTGTCATCTTCATAAATAACTTATATCAGGAACCTATACAAAATGCATCCCTTATCTTATAAAGTAAATAATTTATTATTATAAGAAGTAATTATCTATTCAATAATATTAACTATGTCCATTTGAATAATTGGTGCTTTATGAATATTTTACAATTTTCTATCATCTTAAAATCATGCCATTTGCTATCGTTTGAGATTCTTGATTTTCTGAAGATGAAAAATATAAATATTTAAATATCGTAGGACTCAAAATACGAGATCCCTTTTACATCGTAGAAAATAAGAGATAACATTTTCGTCGCCTTCAATAGGAGAGTACCCTTCTAAATATTATATATATTTTTTCATCGTAATTTCAAACACGTATTTCTCCAAATATAATCTTACTTATTTCTTCCCAAATGTAATTTTCAACATTACGGATCCAAACGATATGAATTATCTTCGATCTTTTTTTTATAAATTTATTTTTATCAAAAAGTTAGAGGAGCTCTTTACGTGTGTACATGAAAGGTAAAACTTTAAGTTCGTTTTTAATTCCATCGCGATAAATCCAATTTCATGAACAGGTAAGCCGGGAAAACTTTCCTTTTGGGTATCTACACAAATACATACGTATTGATATAGCAATGAACACCCACTTTTAATTTCAATGTTCACCCGTAAAAGTTATTTTTTAATATAGGTACTTTAAGAATAAGAAAATTTTCTTTTAATAACTCAGTAGCGACGAAAATTTTTGGTATAATAAAATGATTACCATAGCATAAACTATAATAGGTGAAAAAATTTAAAGATTGTGTGAGGGCCCTATTTTAAATATGAATAATAATTAACATTTCCTTGCATCCCCCGCAAGTGGCGATTTCATTGCCATATGACTATTTATTCTAACTAACCACTGTTTTCACCCCAGAGAAGCAATATTTGCGTGATAAATTATTTTAAATAAATTTCTCCTCTGCTGGGGATGGAAACCCAGGATGCTCTCTCAGAAGCCAGATGGCCTACCAACTGTGCCACGGCGCGGCGGCAGCACAGTTTTCGATTTATTTACTTAAAAAAAATTATATCGGATTCAAATATTGAGATCATTATAAAATAACTATATATTAATATAAATCGTTTTATTTTTAATTATCAGCTAGCAGTCCACGTCACAAGAGAGAAGATGATAACATAATAAAAAACGATAATGATCTAACAAACTACCCCACAATAGACGAAATTTTTCACAGCATAAGGTCCCTAAAAAACAATTCCAGGAGAACTTATCAAGTATGGCGACAGAGATGTAAATCAGATGATGCATCAATTTAGTTTCCAAGTTTGTGAGTCAGAAGCAATGCAACATGATTGGAATATATGTAGGAGTCATATGTCCTTTTCAAAAGAAAAGAGATGCTATGGATTGCACCAACTACATAGGCATAACATTACTGGACACCGGACACTGTATATAAGGTTTTTGCGAATTAACTATTTGTTAGATTGCTTCATTTTGTTGAGGACATGATGGGACAGAATCAGTGCGGATTTAGACCTGACAGATCAATAGTTGATCAAATTTTCACTGTGAGAATGATTCTAGGGAAAAAGTTGGAATTTAACATAGAAACTCATGTTTGCAGACTTAAAATCTGCTCACGATAGTATCTCCACACAGAAATTATATGAGGCCATGAGGGAACTAAACATTCCACAAAAACAATCTGGCTTACAGTTAATGACAACGGCGAAGATTCTTGAAGGCAGCTAGTACCCATCTAGGGTTGTGACGCTGAGGATAATGATTATGAAACTATAATGGACTTTGGAGGATGCGATATTATCATGATATACAGGCATTATATGACAAATTCAACATTCTACAAGTCATATTAGTACTTAGAATGCAGTGGTTAAGACATGTCAGCCGGATGAATGATGATCGTATCCCCAAAAATATTCTTAACACCAATTCAGAAGGCAGAAGAAGCAGAGGCAGGCCCAAGCTAAGATGACTGGATGACACAGAAGACGACATAGGAGCGATCGGAATAGCAAACTGGAAGAGAGCGGAGGACAGAGACGGCTAGAGAAGGATTCTAGAGGAGGCCAGCGCCCACACAGTGCTGGAGTGCCAATGATGATAGATTTTTAGTAAATTTGTTATTTTATATTCATTTATAATACCTATATCTGAATTGAATTTTTATAGGAAAGTTAAGATAGGTAACTGAGAAAATTGGCGAAGTGGTTCACTCGCACAGAGAAAACTTGAGAATATTTCCCAAACTGTTACCCTACATCACCAAAGAGGCTTTGTTGTAAACTACTGTCATAAATAATACCTTCCGTGGGTGCTTGAGGAAAGTGGAAAATATGGAGAACTACACGCTGTACCTACCTACGTATGTTTTCTCGTGTTGCGGTAACTCCCTTGACTTGAATATGGAAAGTTATTGCGGGATTTGAGACAAAATGTGTGTCCACAAACATATTTTATAATATCTACTTAAAGTACAATGGAAATGGTTTCTATATTATGTTGTACGTACGCTCTAAAACCAAATTCACAAAAATTATATAAATTCAACGGTTTGATTTTAATATGTTTTACCCATTTTGATTTGAAAAACTGAGATTCATCGGACTTATTAACGATCATTCTCACAATGGACTTTATTATATCAATAATCCCTAGAAATAGCTGTCCATGTCTGGTGTAACAGTTGAGTAAAAAATATTTTCTCATCATTCAGACGAGTTGATTCAAATAATTTTATTTTTTTCGATACACTAAGACTACAATTACTTTCGGTTATAAAGCAATCGTTTCTTCGTCAGGACGGACCCACGCACGTGTCAACTGTTTTAATAATGTGAATTTATACTTTTATAATCAACTCGAAATGGTCATGAATCAAAATCCTGCCTTAATTCAGCCTTTAAACGTTTCTCCCTCTCAGTGCTATTTTTGAGGTCTTGTTTTCTTTTTCCTCTTTGATATGAAAACACAAGTCATTATCGTTTCCCCTTTAAGAACAATATATTGCCATTAAGTCTTCTGGTACTAAAATGCCTGCACCGTCGACAAACAACAATAAACGTATGCAATCAGAAAGTTTGCTCGTGTGGATTGTCTGAGAACCATTAAAGTCCACCATCAAAGAAGACTATTAAAATGTTCTAGATATGTATAACTCTTTCTATATTGTATTGTATATATTGCAGAGAAAGAAGTCTGGCGTTAAATTCGCTCCCCTATTCAAAATATAGAAAAGACTTAGTGGTATGTATGTAGATTATTGCCAATGTATTAGATCATCATCATCATTTCCTGCCCCTCTATCCCAGTTCATCCGGAGTCGGGCCTCCTAGTTCGTCTCCTGTGGGACATGTCGCCGGCGGTCTGCCTCTTCCTCGTGTTATTGAGGGAATACCGAGCACAGATTTGATGGAGTAGGTGTCCTCCCTTCGCATGACATGCCATTCCAATTTATTCCGATCAATTTGATTTTTTTTATGAGAGGAAAATAACTATGATAATATACGGATATTTTTGGTTCTCAAGATGATTTGGTTATACAGATGATGAATTTCATAGAACTACTTACGCCTTGCTTCATATACCGTATAGACAATACTACGTCATAACACCGTCATAACGTCACACCATTCATTTTTATATTATTCACTCAGTAATATTCTTATGTTCATGCTATGTAGTATTTTAAATTTGTTTTTTTTTATTTATTTATTCTTTGGTTTTTAATGCATATACTTTGTTGTTTAATTTACCTCTCTTATATGTTTTTATTTTTCTTTATATATCCTCTGCTACCGTTGTTATGTCTAGATGTTTATAAATTGTTTTTCTTCTGTTTATGCTGTGTCATGTGATATTTAATTTTGTAAAGGGCTTTGAGCCGTGAATCAATGAATAAATCAATAAATAAATAACTTTTGAAAAATTAAGTAAAAAATTTAAACATTCGGCTTCATAGCTTCTTCTTCTTGTCGTGTCGGTCAACACATATTTTGTGACTAAATGCCCATCCGTACTCAAAAAGCCTTCGTCCTTCGTCCCGTTCCCGTCGTCCTTCAGGTGGGCTCGTTCATTAAGAGTTTCCCAATCACACTGGCCAGCATGCCAAGAGGTGCTCGCTGTCCTGCGTTAGTCCACAGTCGCACATCGCATCTTCAGCCATTCCCCATCTTTGGAGGTTTTTTTATACCTTGATAATGCCGATACAACTCGGCGAAAACGTTCGTTTATAATAGTGGTTAAAACTCTATTGTTTATAATAGTGGTTAAAAGTTAAATGGAGAAAATGTCGGCCTTAGTGGCTCAATTGGTTGGGTATCTGACTGCTGATCCAAAGGTCCCGGGTTCGATTCCCGGTGGAGAGACAGTTTATAATTGTGTTTTCAGTCTACATCTGTGAGACGATGAATATCGTGAGTCTCCATAATTTAACAACACGCTATTGGGTGCGTGTTAAATTAATATTTGACATGGTACCTGTTAGTTGCCCAAGAAGTAATATAAAATAAAATAAATCGGAAAATACCTCTCATCATTTTGGCAAAGCAATTTAATCAATATGTACTGGTATTATTCTTCAAATGCTGATATCATTTTTATTAAGGTATTTTACATTCAATCTCTTAGAGAGAATCAGTGAAATCATTTGTCACATATAAAAAAAAAGATTGACGTGTTTATATCGACACACACGCAAGACACTATTTCCATTCATGTTCACTTTTGACTAATGATAAAAAACTCTTTTCTTTTATAAAAATTTCTTTCGTAAAATTTCATGTCACTCATTCATTGTTCACAAACATCACATACTTGAATACACGAATAACAATGTGTGATTGATTAAAATATTTTTCAATACAATGAAATTTTTCAGTAAGTGTACTTACTTGACGAAGGTTTTAAATAGTTCAAAAGGCGAAGTGTCATTTAATACGTCAAAGCTGTAATTAATTTTTAATGTACATTAAATACACCAAGTCATCTGTATAACTAACCTACCACTAAACCTTATAAAAATTAACTAACACTTTGACGAATAAAAATAATAGAACTGATTTATAGAACGCTACTCTGGGACAGGCATAGCCTAGTAGAGTAGACTGATCTACAAATAAAATATATATAAATATATATACAATTATGACAAACTTCTATACATTTTATACAATTATAGTATTACCTATACATTTTATTTACTCTGTATAAAGTTATATTGTACCTCCTTCTTATATTACTATGCATGTAAAAAAAGGATTTAAATAGTTTAAATAATACCTACATAGAAAGGGACAGTTAATGGCAGGTGCGACGGACACTGCTATGGCCAAAATCACTTCAATTTTATTGATTGAAGTGATTTTAGCCATATGTATTTTGTCGGCCTTTGTGGCTCAGTTAGTTAGGTACCTGACTGCTGATCCAAAGGGTCCCGGGTTCGATTCCCGGTGGAGACAGTTTTTAATTGTGTTTTCAGTCTAGATCTGTGAGACGATTAATATCTCAAGTCTCCAGAACGTGGCAACTTGTTATTGGGTGCGTGTTAAATTAATATTTGACATAGTACCTGTTAGTTGCCCAAGACGTAATGTAAAATATAATAAAATAAATAAAAATAAAAAATGACTTAAATATTAGTTCTAATAATTTATTCCTATTATCAAGACAATACGCCCTGTGGGGCCTTTTATATATTAAAATAAAATTTAACAAAATAAAATTCGGTACCTACAAAATAATAAAATATTGGAAAAAGAACGGGCATTGTAAATTGACTAAAATGAATGGTTTTTTTTATTTATGTATGCCGAACGCTGTGGCACAGTTGTTAACCGTTTGGTTTCTGGATTCGATCCCCAGAAATTTATTCAATCTTATTTTTCACGCTAATGTTGCTTCTCTTGGCCGGAATCATTGGTTATTTGGAAGAAATTTCCATATGTCAATAAATTCGCCACTTGTGCAGAGTGCAAGGAAGTGTGTTTTAGTATTATGTTATGTTTAATTTCTGTAATCTTTATTTTCTTTTTATTTTTATGATTATTGTCATGAAATAAAAATAATGCCATAAAAAAATTGTATAACGCGCAGACGCAAACGTTCGATTGCGCAGGTGATACCGCGCAGTCAAATTGCCAGTGTGAAAATATGAACACTGAAAAAAATATTATTTCTTCATGACTCAGTAAAATGTATGTTTTGTACAAATATTTCGGTAAATTTAATGAATTTATTTATCGAGATTTTTTTACAAAATGATTAATTCTGCTTCAATGTCCATTTAAATCAATTCTGTCTATAATATGTATGTATGTAAATACAGGTATTAATGTTATCAAAATATTGAGTAATTTATAACGGTACAATATTCCCTTTTGTACACTTATTCTTCTTTTGTCCTTGACGCAATTTGTTTCCAATATCCTCCAAATTAAATGATTTTTGCAGGGTCTTTTTCAAAGAATTTTATCAATAGAAGGGTTTTGTCTTCTTTCCACGAGCTTGATGTTTTGACAAAGAAGACCAAATACCTTCATCAAAGAGTACCAAAATAGCTCTTATTGAATTAAATAACAAAGTGAATACAGAATAAAAATTCACATCATATTGAATACAAGTAACGTTTTTGTGGAATAATTTGCTAACGTATTCTTACAAGAATTAGTTTTTGATTAGTTATGTAGATTGCTTTTCTATAATAATACTAGCGGACCCGACAGATGTTGTCCTGCCCGAACTATTTGTGAAGCAAAAATATATATGTTACATATTTTTATGGAAGTGTATTATTATAATTTTTTTTTCTCATATTGTTATTATTGTTTTTTTTCTGTTTATTGTAGATCATGTGGTTGATATTTATGGTGTTGTTGTTTTGATGTGTTCGTATGTATGTGCATATGTGTATGTGTATATGTGCATATATGTATGCATGTATATATGTATAATGTACATTATTGTATTTTACTGAATACCCTCACCTTAAGACAGGCGTAGCCGTTTAGGTGAGGTTATGATGAATAAAAAGAGAGAGGAGGAAGTTATTATGTATTATGTTTTGTTGACTTTTTAGTTTCTTTTCTTTCTTTTTTGTACTTGCATTTTTAAATAAATAAATAAATAAATATATTTTAATCATGTGGATGTTATTATTCGCTGAGCAAACTTACATTTTCTTGTTCGATGAGCCTCTAAACACTTTGAGGTTAGATTGAATGTCATTTCGTGTATAATTGCAATACAGATATATGGTCTGGACACGGAAACGAACGAATTGAAATATAAATAATAACAAATCAGAACATAAATAAAAATTCCATGCACATGTATATAATTCCATGCACATGTATATAATTCCATGCACATGTATATAATTCCATGCACATGTATATAATTCCATGCACATGTATATAATTCCATGCACATGTATATAATTCCATGCACATGTATATAATTCCATGCACATGTATATAATTCCATGCACATGTATATAATTGAAATATGAATTATACCGAAACAGACCAAAAAGAATTTTAAATGTCAAAAAATCCAAACTACGACGAAAATGACAGATTTCTTAGTGTTGTCAGATGGAAAAAACTAAACATTGCCAATTCGGCATCAGCGCCAGCTATTGTAATTTATAGTTATAAAAAATCATTGTTTTTATTTTCCTTTATTATATTAGGTCCTTACATATGAAATTGGCGTTTTGCCGTACTGGCAACTTTGATCTCAAATATCCTCTCTTTGGTGAGGAATTCCAAATTCAAATTTATACAGCTATTTACTCATGTATTTGTGTTTCGAAAATTATAATTCATTTGTTTTTTCCTCAATTGTTTTTTTCTTTACGTCACTTAGTTTACAAAATGGAAAACTTGAAATATCGCGTTATTTACGAGTACGAGTTCCACCGTGGCTCCAGTGCTACAGAAACGGCTCGAAGGATTTATGACGTGTATGGCGACGGTGCCGCAAAAGAAAACACAGTGCGTTTTTGGTTCCAACGTTTTCGTTTTCGAGCCGCAGAACAAGCCCCGTGGACGGCCGGAGACCAAAGTTGATAATGAAGAATTGAAGCCTATTGTGGAAGCGGATCCATCGTAAACCACGTCCGAGTTAGCTGCAGGCTGCGGTGTTAGTGATAAAACTGTTTTAATCCACTTGAAGCAAATTGGGATGGTGAAAAAGCTTGAAAGGTGGGTACCTCACGAATTGAGTGAAGCAAATCAACAAACGCGCGTTGACTGCTGCGTTGCATTACTCAACCGGCACAATAATGAAGGGATTTTAAATCGAATCATTACCTGTGATGAAAAGTGGATCCTGTACGATAATCGGAAGCGCTCATTGCAATGGCTGAACCCTGCCAAACCAGCCAAACCATGCCCCAAGCGAAAATTGACTCCAAAAAAGTTATTTGTGAGCGTTTGGTGGACTAGTGCTGGTGTCGTTCACTACAGCTTTCTTAAATCTGGCCAGACGATTACGGCAGATGTCTATTGTCAGCAACTGCAAACCATGATGGAAAAGCTAGCTGCTGAACAACCGAGGCTGGTCAATCGCTCTAGGCCACTGCTGATTCATGATAACGCTAGACCACACACTGCAAAACAGACGGCTACCAAATTAGAGGAGCTTCAATTGGAATGTCTAAGACATCCACAGTACTCTCCGGACCTTGCTCCAACAGATTACCATTATTTTCAAAATTTGGATAACTTCTTGCAAGGGAAAAAATTCAACTCCCATGGGGCAGTCCAAACCGCCTTCAAAGATTTTATTGATTCCCGTCCGAATGTTTTTTTTTAGTAAAGGGATAGATGAACTACCTATGAGATGGCAAAAGTGCATAGATTGCAATGATACATACTTTGATCAAATAAATATATTATATAAAAAAAAAATCGACTTTATGTTCCTCCCATACAAAACGCCAATTTCATATGTAAGGACCTAATATTAATGTTTAAAATTACATTTTGTGAACTAATCCATTCAGGGACTCACACAAAAACACACAATTTTTTTTTCCTTTTGACTGTTTTCTAAAAGTTTCATCATAATGTATCTGTGTGTGCAATATACTATATGCTATGTACTACGTATGCTGGCGTGATTATTCTTCTATATCGATTGTGGACTATGGTACTCATTCAATTCTTTTCAAATTTTGCTAATTTGTACCAATATCTAATATTCGCTAAGACCCCATTAGATTTTGAAAGATATCTGATCAGTAAACTTAAATTTTTATAACTGTCAAATATTTGAAAGTGACCCCAAGCTCAAGAAACACAATATTTTATATTATTTTAAAATCGCTAAAATGGCATTGAAAAATTAAGTTTTCATAATAAAATATTTACTAACTTATTTCATGAATATGCTGAAAAATTCCCATACAAAATTTGAATACTTTGTGGGGTGACTTGGTAGAGGAGTATAGCGTTGGCCACAACCCACTCATTTTTTCCTAATCTTAAGATATAAATTTATAAAATATATTTAATAAATTACTTTGAATATAATCATGATGTTAATCTCAGAAGTAATAAATTGTAGGAAAAGGGAATTAAGTAATATACAGAGGTCAATTCGGACGTTGGTTAGCAAGCTAACTCAAAGAAATTTTTCCGTTTTTAAATTGTGAAACTATGATTTAATACCATCATATTATTTTCTTCTTCCTGGCCTCTTCCCAACTTATCGTCTGTGAAGACTGTTGGGGTCAGTTCTCCTCGTCCTCAGGCTGTACACTGTACACTCTTCGGTTCTGGGCCGCCTGCGATGTTAATATCATCATATTATGTAACCACTAAAATGTAGCTGTTGTTTTTTTTTATCTGAAATAATATACATAAATAGATAAATAAAAATATCTTTTGTTTCTGGCCGCAGTAAAACTTTATTATTTTTGTACAAACTGTTATAAGACCTTCAGTTTCAAAGTAAGTTGGATGATATGAAAATGAAACATGATGAAGGATACTGACCGCCTCGAATGAAGAAAACTTTGCAAATAAAAGTTTTTTCGTACGCCCGTTAGAGAAAAGGTATCTACAGTTAGATACATAGTCAGTTAAGAAAGTTTAGAATGAAGAAGAAAAACAAGAAAACAACGTTGATAGTTATTGAACGTCAACGAGTGAAAGACAGAAAAATACTTGAAAAATGTTCGTGTTGGGTATAATTTTCCAAGAAAAACTAAATGAACTGAGAGCGTGACAATATTATAACTTAGTTAATACAATCGACTAATAAATATAAGCACTTAGAGGAAAAAGTGAAAGAAAAGTATTTTCGAGTTTAATGAACTGTTACTGATGAAAATTATAGACAAGGACACAAAAAAACTAACGAAGTATACTATACGAAGAAATATTCCAATATTATTTTGCCTTTTTCTGATGTTTTCGTTGGAAACGCAAACACAAAATATATCAGTGTTCCAAAATTTAATGAAACAAAACCTTTTTAGATTGTCCGTGTTTTTTTTTTTCACAATATGTACAGTATTCATTTGTTTGAAAACCAATTATGAGTAGGTATGCCAAAAAGGTAACGGTTATTTCAAGCATTTGAACGAAATTCCTTCAACGGCTTTGATACGTAATAGATGTGGAGCCTGTAAACTTGTTATTTGTTTAATGAAGCCATTCAAAGCTGAAATCAAAATGTCGTTCGTCGATATATCAACAGTTTCAATATTTTTTACCGTCCAACTGTTTTACTTTTTGTTCGAATTTATTTTGCACGTAGGCGTAAATATTTTATTCGCTTTGTTTGATAGTCAAAAGTGGCGACAATTTCTTTGTCTGTTTTGATTATTGACAGATCATCAATTAATGATAAAAAGATATAACACAATTCAACCGAGAGATTAGGCAGGTACTTAATTTGCATATTGCTCTGATATGACTATTCGCAAAATTATAAGTAACAACTTAAATATTTGAATGAATTTTGAGGATGATTATACCAGTTTTAAATATTATACTAGCTGGATTTATAATAAATAATAATAATTAAACATTAAATGGGACATAAAGTATACATACAAATAACAATAGAAAATTATAAAGTAAATATTAAATTTATTTATAAAAATAAAAAAACCGTTTTAATCCACAATGACTACAATATAATGACCCTAAGCGCTTAGGTACAACTAGCATCTTCAGAGGCACAATTTATACTGAATATGTTACTACAAAATTAAATAAAAAATATAAATATTTTAGAAAAAGGGGTTTGTAAAGGTGAAGGGAAGAGGAGTTTGGAAACAAGAAATTCTTAAGTAAATACAAAACAATGAACAATAGGTTATTTATGACCTATATTCAAATGTTTAGTGAAAAGGGGGGAAAACCATCATTATCAATAATTATAATATGTACCTAATACAGAAAAAGTATTAATTTATATTGAGTACAATACAAATAGTAATTTCTAAATAGATAGTTCATAGGTATGTAAAAACATTGAAATTATTAATAGAAAATTCATTGAAAAAAATAACAATTTTCCGCCCCAAAAGGACCATTCTAAGCTTTCAGGAGGACTGGCCCCCAGCAGCTGATTTTCAGCATGATTACAATATTTTCGGGAAAAACACTTTTTTTTTTGTGTCACTTTTTTAAATAACTTTATTGTTTGAAAAACAAAACTATTAGATACGACCGTCTTCCATGTGACTACATATTATGTAGGTATTTTTTCTAAGTACAGTTTTATTTTACAGTTTTTAGATTGCTCACACTATCGATCAATGCATATTGTGATTAGTCCATGTGAATTTGAATCTAAGAAATTTAAATTTGTCACCTTATCCTATCCTTGTCCCCCCCCCCCCTCTCCTGTCCCCTCCGTTTCTTTAATGTTTTTGTTTTATATGTAATAATATTTTTATTGTAGTCATAAAAATGTTGGTATATATATCATAAATACAATATTTTTCACCAAAGAATATGGTTGGTTGGAAGATATTGCCATTTGGCAATAAGCCCGCCATTTTTGATCAAAAATCTTTAAATAAATAAATAAATTGATAGTTCATGAAATTGATTTCTTGTGATTAAAAACCACAAACTATTGTGATACAAAATGGCTGATATTTTACAAAATTGAAATTAAAGTTAATAAAAAATACTAATATTAATTATGTACCACAATAAGTTATAAAAAATGGAAGAGTGTTAAAAATTTCATACATACATACATACCATCACGCCATGTCCCTTACGGGGTAGGCAGAGAGAACCGAACGCCATATCTTTCTATCCTGGCACACATTCATCGCCTCGTCAACATTCATGCATCGTCTCATACATGTTCGTCTATTGTACATGCTTCTAACATTTCATATTTGATAAAATTGCTTTTAAGACACAATATGATTCAAAACGGTTCGAAGGAAATCTCTAATTAGCAATTCAAAATATTGTGAGTATAATAAAAAGATAAATTAAACACACTCTGTTATTCCGTATAGTAATGCCCGGTTCACATTATTCCACTAGCATTCCAGTCTAGTGATCGAATCCTACGAGAAATGGAAAGACAAATATTGAGCGTATCCTTGAGAGACCGAGTAATAAACGAGGAAATAAGACGTCGGTCAAAGGTCACAGGCATTGCAGAAAGAGTGGGAAGGCTAAAATGGCAATAGGCAGGTCATGTGGCAAGACAGTAAGTAGGATAATACATGGACCCCGAGAATTATAAATTGGAGACCCTATCATAATGAAGTGTTGGGAGACCACACAGGAGATGGACTGACGATATTGTCGAACTAGTGGAAGTAGAGTGCCCAGGATAGAGAGAAATTAAAAACCCTGGAAGAGGCCTATGTCCAGCAGTGGAGTGAAAGGGGCCAAAAATAAGAAAAAGAAGATCGAATCCAGCGCTGGATTTCAACTGGAATAATCGTAACTGTCATTGCAATACATTGGTTCTATAGTAATAAATGCAGTCTACTTTCCAATCCAGCGCAACTTGGATCTTGTAGATGACAAATCTAGTTATTTATTATTCTTCAAATCATTTTTACTGTAATGTTGACATTTTAACAACTTCTAAATGACTAGCCATTACAGTCCAGCACTGGATTCGATCATCGGACTGGGATAATATGATCCGGGCAAAACGCTTTTTCATGTTCATCTATCTTTTTGTACGATTGTTCCAGAAGTCGACCCGACGATTCGGTTAGATAGCTTAAACATTACAGTCCCTTTATACTAGCACCCGTATTATCTATTATCCTTTGTACAGGAATATTTCCCATGTAAATAGAAACATGTATTATTTGAATAACCTACTTCAACTTGTTCAAATAAAGTCATTCTCAAAGAACTCTCAAAATATTTGCTAACATTCTCGTTGAAATGGTGTATTATTTGAAGAAAACTAATCCCAATTTTGACTATTTATTGTTTGATAAGTTTATTATATACAAAAAAAGTATCTTTTCGACTTAATTAAACACTCCACTGCAAAAATGAAGATACAATTCATAAATGATATCATTATGAAGTAGATTGGACCTGTTTATTCATTATGTATCATTTTCATAAAAACTTTTTGATAATAGACCTCTCCTTGGATGAATTTGTCTGGACAGAGGATTATAAAACTGTTTTCTTCCTTGACATTCTTTGATTGAACTGATATTTTTATTTTTAACTTTTTTTATTTTTATTATTTTATATTTTTCTTCATCTGGATTAATCATGGTCACCCTATACATTTAATACATTTTGTTTTGTATCGATATATACCTATATAATATGTACTGTTGATATCTATTATTGTTGTAAAATGTTAGACTAAATAAACTCTGTATTTATATCGCTCACAAAAATGTGATTATATTTAACCTCGATACAGGTTTTTTCCTAGTGAGGTTGAATACATTTGTTTTGTATAGATATATACCTATATAATATGTACATATGTACTGTTGATATCTATTATTGTTGTAAAATGTTAGACTAAGTAAACTCTGTATTTATGTCGCTCAAAAAAATGTGATTATATTCAACCTCGATACAGGTTTTTTCCTAGTGAGGTTGAATACATTTGTTTTGTATAGATATATACCTATATAATATGTACATATGTACTGTTGATATCAATTATTGTTGTAAAATGTTAGACTAAGTAAACTCTGTATTTATATCGCTCACAAAAATGTGATTATATTTAACCTCGATACAGGTTTTTTCCTAGTGATATTGAATACATTTGTTTTGTATAGATATATACCTATATAATATGTACATATGTACTGTTGATATCTATTATTGTTGTAAAATGTTAGACTAAGTAAACTCTGTATTTATGTCGCTCACAAAAATGTGATTATATTTAACCTCGATACAGGTTTTTTTCCTAGTGAGGTTGAATACATTTGTGTATTAATTTTCAAAATATTATTTGTGAGATGTAAAAAATAAATTATATAAAATAAATTAATTTAACTGAAAACGTGTAGATACAAAATTTTATCAACAAGTAGGTATATTCTAATTTTATTAAGTTATAGTCGACTAACAATTCTTGGTGAAAATTCGTTATAAAATAAAAATAAAAATATTATTTGATGTATTATATCTGTGATGCACATCATTTACCAAGTAGTTATACAAAAAAAAACAATTTATGGCACCATATTCAAAGTTTTCTACACATATTACATTTGTAGTCGTTTTCTCACTAGTATGTAAACATTGAATTTCTCAATTAATAATATTTCCTTAATTTTAATTTAGTTCTCAGTTAAATCATGTTTATAAATGTATATTATTATGAATTTAACATTCTTCTTTTTCTTCGTTTAGTAGACCTGTTGGTCTATAAACCAAAAACCATGCCTCCTGTGATGACGAAGTCCAACTATCCTTCCGTCTATTATTTTCGCGAAATTGTACTATGGTCCATATTGATTACCATAGTAAAGGTCTGAAGTGAAACTAAAACAAATATGTTTTAAATTCAAGTATATTCTCAGTCCTGATAATACGTCGTTAATCTCACAAAACACATCCTAAAAAAGGCATAAATATCGATCTGGTAATACCTGATTTCTTCTTCCTCTTTATAAAATATGTAATACACAATGTATTGTATATTACATTAAATCTTGTTGGTTGGAAAAAATAGCCGTCTGACACAAAGTCCGACGTCAGTATATAAATTATATGTAGATGCAGTAAGTTACAAATATATAAATGTAATATGTTTAATAATAAAACTCGAATAAATTGTACATAAAATTCTCATTAAAAAAAATGCTATGCTATTATAACCGCACTCTTTCGGTTAATTTTATAAAACATATTATGCGTAATATTATATTTCTCATTAGTGTTCTGAAATAAGAGTATTTTTAAGCGTACCTCATTTTATGCTCTCGCTATACATATTTGCCTTAATACTTTGTTGAAACTTTTATACTAATGATTTTCGTTTTTGCTTGTTTCAGGTAAGTTGTTTTCTCAACTTTCATGATGGTACCTAATATTATCCTCATGAGGTGTCTGGAGTCTGGAAATGGTATGAATCATAGTTATATTTTCAAATAATTGGGCACACATTGAGTATTCACCGTCCTTATGTTATCGAAAGATGGATCAATTTTGTTAGATTTTATTTTTATTTTAGTGTAATCTCCTTTATTTTTTCTTTCTTTTTTTTAAGAATGAATATGTCATTGAAACAAGTACATATTCATACTTATACATTCTCTAAACTAAGCATAAATTCTTGTAATATAGGTGAACGAAATCGGTCATGACATGATTCGATTTTGCGACCACTGGATTAGTAATCCAGCGTGCTAACCGCTCTGCCACCACCCATTATATTAATTATTGCGAAACACACAATGGTATGTATGCTAGTGAGACATGGACATGGCAGAAGACGCATGAAAATATAATTACCGCGGTTGAAATGAGGTCACTAAAACGAATGTATGGTAAAACGATGTATGATAGAATAAAAAATGAGGATATTAGACGAGAATGTTAAATTAATAATGTATGTTAGGGTGACAGATCATGACAATCGACAAGAATGAATTAATGAATGACCATCAAACTTTGTGCTTGAATCAACCCTGTTAGTTTATTTCCAATATAAAAGTAGAACACTCTCACAGTGGATTTATCCGGCTTTTACGGAATACCTGAAACGATGTTGATCGAAAAGTGTGGAATTGCTATTCTAAGTCGGTGCCTCAGAGAAAAAAAGGAATGTTTGAATATTTTTTGATTGTTTGCTTGGTTTGAAAACTAAAATTAATGAGTCACAAAAAAGAATGTAATGATTGTATTACACAAGACAGTTTAAAATATAACCTTGGTGATTTAAAGTCAAAAACACGTATTTATCTACCCCGAAAAATGTGTTTCAAACACGCAAAATTTTGTAACCCTGACATTCGTTTAAATATGGTAGAACAACTAAGAATGTAAGTAGGTACATAGCAAGTTCGTATTTTTATTAAAATGCACAATACTTTTTTCTGAGTTGTAATTTCCCCATATAAGTGAACATTAAGATTATTCTGGTTGAAGTGAAGCCACGCGATTTCGTCATTTTTATTTATGAAAGGTAAATTACACAATACAAAAGCAGGGGGCGTCGCAAGGTTGATGACCGCCATTTTTATGCAATTTATTTATCAAATTTAACTGAATATAATATATATTTTCGAAAAAAAACATATTGGTATACTGTTTGCTAATTGCACTACAAAACCCAGACAGAGATGTGCAATATTACTAAAAAAAAATGTTACTTATTTTTGCTTACTTTTATTTATATTATTATTATGTAGTTTTACGGTAGTTTTTTTTTTTTGTAATAGGTATGTATGTACTTATACAGTTTTATTTTTATTTTTCATGATTTTTTTAATTCAATGATGGCATCTAAAAGGCAATTCGCTTGCTGAGGAGAAGAGTATTCTATGTCCATTTTTTTAAATAAATAATATATTTCTGTACTAAATCCAATACTTAAGTTCGAAAATTTGATTCCTCTCAATGGGACAGTTGGATTCCTCTCAGTGTCAATGGGACGAAATATTATATATATTTTTTAATTTTTATTTTCTCAGCTTCGTACTTAATGGACACAGAATACTCTAATCAAATAATAATCTAAAAAAAATAATAACATTAGCAAATGCATAAATAAATAAAATAAATCAATAAATTTAAACTTATTAATTAAAATTTAAATTTGTAAATAAATAACTAAATATATAAGGAACCTATTATGTATATTGATTACCTAATTTTTACAATTTTGAAAATAACGATTTTGACGATCTTCTCTAAGACTCTATACATATTTGATGTCTTCTTCTTCTGGGTCACAATCGTAAGATTGGTCTGCACCAAACACTCGATCTTTCCACTTAACTCTATCGTCCGCCAGTCTCTTCATCTCTTTGTAGCTGCTACAGCGCACGTCACCGATTATCTGGTCTATATAGTTATTTCTGGGGCGACCTCTACAGTTAACCCCATCAATAATTCCTTCGACGATGGTAAGAAGCAGGCCTGGGTGCCGGATGTTGTGGACTATCCAAGTTGTTCTCTGTTGGGCAATTTTTTTCATAATTTGCCTTGTCTCTCCAACCCTACTTAGTATGTACCTCGTCGTTGCTGATGTGTTCTGACCAGTGAACTTTAGCCATGCGTCTGTAGCACCACATCTCAAACACCGACAGACGTCACGTTTCGCGTTGGCTGATGGTCCATGTTTCACAGCCATATAGCAGTACACTCCAGACAAGAGACTTGATCAAATTTTCATCTAATTTTGATGGAAATGTTAGGTGATTCAAAAATTGTTGATCTTTTGTTGAAGGCGACTCTTGCTTGGTGGATTCTGCTTTTGATATTAGTTATAACAAGTAAAAACTGTAATGTCAACTGAATTTTAGTATGGATACGTAGGTACATAAAAAGTAAAATCCCATTTTTTTTATATTTATTTTTTGTGGCAAAAAATGGAAAATCGATAACTGTGTATAGGTATTTAATATATTATTGTTTATGAACGGTTAAAAATCATTACAAAAGAAAGTTACAAATAAGGTATTGGTGTTGGAAATGTAAATTAATTATAGTCCTTCCACATAAGTATCGCCCGTATACTTTGCAAATATTTATACTTACATACTCTATATGTGGTAAATATAAAAACACAAAGGCGCATTTCAAAATATTCTACTTCGTTATAATATACCATTATACAATATTAATTTGTATTCACCTATCTCGGATTAATTTTATGTTTCATACGACTTGAGTATTACCTATACCTACTTTGAAATTAGCACTTGTACCACTCCTGTATTACATATATTAGTAAAAAAAATTAAACTTAGCATATTTTTTTTTAAATTTAGCATAAAAATATTTTTCTGTTCCACACAGAAAATGAATAACATAGCTATAGAGACTCGGTTTATTTCAAAGACCTTATAATAATGTAAGTATATAAGGTCTTTGGTTTATTTGGAATGAAGAGCCTGTAAAGAAGAAGAGAGTTGTCTGATCTATGCGTGTTTTACAAAATTGTAAACGGTGAACTTAATATTCCAACAATAATAAACAAACTAAATTTTAATGTAAAGGAAAAAATAACTAGATAAGGGGTACTATTTCACTTTAAAATAAGTAGGTACCTTACTAGAATATGGGTCAGTACTCAGTACCTACATACAATGCTCTAAGCCTGGTCCCAACTTTTTGGTCTACCTTTTGAAAAGAAAAATACTCACCTCCCCCTTTTCAGAGAATATTTCAGTCGTGTGTTTGGATCAGCAAATCAAATATAATGATGGCTAGCAGCTAGAAAATTTCAGTCATGTATTTGGATCAAAAAATCAAAACAAATATTGCCGCGCAGAAAGAAAATTTCAATCGTGTGTTTGGATCAGCAAATAAAATTGAATGGTGGCTCGCAGCGAGAAAATTTGAGAAGTGTGTTTTGATCAGCAAATCAATTAATGATTTTTATTTATTTCTTGTATTTTAAGGTGAAAACAATAAGGCCTGTACCTGTTCTAAATCTATTCTAAAAATTAAAAAAAAAGAATATATAAAATAAAATATGTAAAAACGATCGATTTTTTTAATAGGTACTCAGAGCTAAAATCAACAATATTATTCATATAACTAAACCACAAATATCGATCTCAAAAACTTAACCTCTGAAATATTTATTATACAGTAATTACAAATTTATTGTGTACTTATATGTAATATTTATTGATTTAATCTATTTCCGTTGTTGCTATGAGTAGGTAATTTTAGTAAGAGTTACGAATAGGTATTATAGCATAATATTATAATGTAACTTACAATTGACCCTTGAGTTACCTACAATTAAATTCGTATGTAGCCATGTTATTGGTCAGTTTCTAACATGGACATACAATATTATTTAGATTGTGCAAAAATTTTGCTGTACATATATGTATATTTGCCTTAAAAGGAGATTGGTACATTGAGTAGGAAATTTATTGTCAATTTAAAAGCAAAATAAATGCTTTTCCATTTAAATAATACCAAATAAAAGCAATATAAACAAATTAGTAACAAAGTGTTTAATGGACAGGGGCAGAGAAGAGTGTGAGAGGGATCTTACTCATGTTTTGAAATGACGGATCTCACTCATGTCCTAATATCAACCAACACATGTACATACAATACGCACATACTAAATTTTGACTAACTAAATACTTGCACAGCTACTCATTTTGAATAGATATTGCCTCGGAACAGGCTTTTGCCTAGTGAGGCAATATATCCAAGTACCTAATATTGATATATATTTACATATGAAATTGGCGTTTTGTATGGGAGGAACATAAAGTCGATTTTTTTTAAATATAATATATTTATTTAATCAAACTATGTACCATTGCTATCTATGCACTTTTGCCATCTCATAGGTATTTCATCGATCTCTTTACTAAAAAAACCATTCGGACGGGAATCAATAAAATCTTGGAAGGCGGTTTGGACTGCCCCATCGGAGTTGAATTTTTTCCCTTGCAAGAAGTTATCCAAATTTCGTAAAAAATGGTAATCTGTTGGGGCAAGGTCCGGAGAGTACGGTGGATGTCTTAGACATTCCAATTGAAGCTCCTCTAATTTGGTAGCCGTCTGTTGTGCAGTGTGTGGTTTAGCGTTATCATGAAGCAGCAGTGGCCTAGAGCGATTAACCAGCCTCAGTTGTTTAGCAGTTAGCTTTTCCATCATGGTTTGCAGTTGCTGACAATAGACATCTGCCGTAATCGTCTGGCCAGATTTAAGAAAGCTGTAGTGAACGACACCAGCACTAGTCCACCAAACGCTCACAAGTAACTTTTTTGGAGTCAATTTTCGCTTGGGGCATGGTTTGGCTGGTTCGGCAGGGTTCAGCCATTGCGATGAGCGCTTCCGTTTATCGTACAGGATCCACTTTTCATCACAGGTAATGATTTGATTTAAAATCCCTTCATTATTGTGCCGGTTGAGTAATGCAACGCAGCAGTCAACGCGCGTTTGTTGATTTGCTTCACTCAATTCGTGAGGTACCCACCTTCCAAGCTTTTTCACCTTCCCAATTTGCTTCAAGTGGATTAAAACAGTTTTATCACTAACACCGCAGCCTGCAGCTAACTCGGACGTGGTTTGCGATGGATCCGCTTCCACAATAGCCTTCAATTCTTCATTATCAACTTTGGTCTCCGGCCGTCCACGGGGCTTGTTCTGCAGGTCGAAATTTCCAGAACGAAAACGTTGGAACAAAAAACGCACTGTGTTTTCTTTTGCGGCACCGTCGCCATACACATCATTAATCCTTAGAGCCATTTCTGCAGCACTGGTGCCACGGTGGAACTCATATTCGTAAATAACGCGATATTTCAAGTTTTCCATTTTACAAACTGAGTGACGTAAAGGTAAAAAACAATTGAGAAAAAAACAAATGAATTATAATTTTCAAAACACAAATATAATATGAGTAAATAGCTGTATAAATTTGAATTTCGAATTCCTAACCAAAGAGAAGATATTTGAGATCAAAGTTGCCAGTATGGCAAAACGTCAATTTCATATGTAAGGACCTAATATTTTATTTGTATTGTATTTTGTATTATGTATGAGGTCCCTAAGACGAATGTGTGGTAGAACGATCTATGTTAGGATAAGGAATGTGGACATCAGACGAGAATGCAAGATTGAAAGAGATATTGTGAGTAGAATGAAAGTAAATACACTACGATGGTTCGGACATGTGGAGAGAATGAACGATGAGCGCCTGACGATGAGTGAAATGAGAGGTCGTGGCCGCCCGAGAAAGAGTTGGCATGATCATATAAATGAGATTTTGAAAGATGGTAATTTACGAAGTCAGAATAATAGGAGAGCATGTATGACGCGAAGCATGGATGTAAATGAGGCAAAACATGTATGTCAAGATAGAGGTGTCTGGCGTTCGGTCCACTTTGCCTACCTCAAGTAGGGATACGGCGTGATGGTATGCATGTATGTATGTATGTATATATTTTGTATTAATATTGTTATGAAATTATGGCTTATGTAATTCTTTTTTATTTGGAAATCCAAAATTTATTCTTTGTAACTTTCTTGTACTCTTTGTTTTCTGAACTTTGTTTAATGAGTATATTAAATAAGAAATACACCTTTTCTTCATAGAGTAAACTGACATTTCTTTCAACGAATATTGAAAAATAAACTTGTTCCACTAACTCCGTATAGCGGGTGACAAGCTTTTAAAAGTGGCATTATACTCAAGTCAAATTGGGATTTTGCCAATAAATCTGCCAAATATGCGTACGTAAAATTTTTAGGCGCCTGCCAATAACAGAAGTAGACATATATACAATCAATTCGTAACATTTTTAAGACTTGACATTTACATTTTTTTTGTTAACACTTGACGTAAGATATTTTTAATCGAAGTGACATAAAATTAACACAAATCCATACTTCAAAGCAGAAACAAACGTAATTAAATTAGTTGCAAAAAAACATTTAATAGCATTAACATACCTAAATATATACCATCATAGAATGTAATGAAGAACCAGTGGAAATCAGAAAGAGAATATCAGCTGCAAATAAGACATATTTCTCTCTGCTGCCAGTGTTTAAATCTCGAGACGTCCATAGGAAAACAAAATTGAAGCTGTACAAGACAATTGTCAGAACGGTACTAGCGTATGGATGCGAGGCAATGACACTGTCAGTGAGTCCCTGGACACATTCGAGCGGAAGGTGCTTCGTCGAATCTGTGGGCCCGTGAGGGACGGCAATGAATGGCGCATTCAGCGCAATGATGATTGTAGAGCATTTACAAGGCCCCTAGTATCTCAACCCATTCTAACCCGTGAGTTAGAATGCCAAACTCACGGGTACCCAAGAGGGTGATGATGAGGCATCTGGGGGGAAAGAGGAGGATAGGAAGACCAAGACTGAGATGGGAAGATGAAGTCACCAAAGATGCGAACCAGCTTCTCCAAGTGACCGTATGGAGAACAGTGGCTGAGGACAGGAATGGTTGGAGGCGAAAGTTGGAGGAGGCCAAGGCCCGATTTGAGCTGTAGTGCCATTGAAGAAGAAGAAGAAGAAATATATACCATCATGCTATACTCCTTACGGGGAAGGCAAAGACCAACGAACGCCACATTATTCTATAGCATCCCTCGCATTATCAGGATCATTACAACGGCATTGATAGATCAACTGTGAAACGCTCTATAAAACAAAACTACTTTGAGTTATAAAATCAAATCAACATTGAATACTTGACTCATAATTAAATGACATTTTTATAGTTTTTTTTTCTATATATTTTCAATTAAGTAGGTACTTAAATATCGATAGTATTGTGCACATAAGGCGTAAGTACATTTTTTGAGATTAGTACAAAAAAACGCTTGTATTTTTTCATGACATGTGTACGATATACCATCAAGATAATACTAATTGACAATCTGTGATCCAACTGTCGATTCGTTCATGAGACTTCAATTCTCTGAATGAATCGACATTATGAAGCCAAGATGCGTGTACGAAGGAAAATTTTGTATGGTGTAGTGGACTTTTTGAATGCTAATAACACCAACTAGAGGCCTCGCAGCATATATGTTCCCATCCATGGATTTACTCAGAATTCGGAGTAGAACATTTAATGTGAGTTTTGTGTGAGTTTTGTGTGTGTGTGTGTGTGTGTGTGTGTGTGTGTGTGTGTGTGTGTGTGTGTGTGTGTGTGTGTGTGTGTGTGTGTGTGTGTATGTGTGTGTGTGTGTGTGTGTGTGTGTGTGTGTGTGTGTGTGTGTGTGTGTCTGTCTGTCCCCCCCTTATAACTTTTGATCCGCTCAATTTATAGAGTCCAAAATTTCAGAATATATAAACAGTTATAGGCCTACAAAATTTTATACTCAGAATTGTGAATTTGTAAATTTTTGTTTAAGTCAGGGGTTATCAACTTTTGAAATTTTAGTTTATTTTCATGTATCTCAGAAACCATAAAAGCTAGAACGTTGAAATTTGGTATAAACATAAAAAAATACAAAATATCAAATTAGTTTTTTCAAAAAATTTCCAGGGTTTCTCAAACATTTTTTTTTTAGAAAAATATTTTTTTTATGATAAATTTATGAGTTTAACTGCCTAAATTTCCATTTTTTTTAAATATCGAAAAAAGCCGAAACACCCCAACTAGAAAATTTAATTTTCTATAAAAAATATCAGCATTGTAGAAGTACATCTCAATTTTTTTTTAACAATTTTTATAAAAATTGAATTTAGTGACGACATTGCTTCATAGAATTTGTATGGCAATCGCCTATACACAATATGTAAGAAGACTTAATAGTTTGATACTGAATCTCTAAACATACATACAGAACCATCATGCAGTTTTCATATTCCGGGTAGGAAAAGAGGACTGACCTCCATACTATCCTATCTTGACATACATACCAACATGTGTTAAAATTTTCTATAATTTGGATTTATTGGTTTATAGTTTGATCCTTATTCCTCAACTATACATACTATCGCTATCGACAGTTTGATCTCATGTGTTACATGCAACTAGTAAATTAAAAAAAAATAACAAGGCATTAAAAAAATATTAAATTTAAAAATGCTCCCCTATAAATTTATTTTTATCCACTTCTGTGCACAATAACATCGATATATTGATTTAACAGATATCTACGTGGCGATTTTACAAACCCCATAATAAAAGATGTTTCATATAACCATTTGAATCATTTATAAAATAATTAAGATAGGTGATGACAGAGCTGTTAGCGCGCTGGGTTAGTAATTCAGTGGTCGCGAGTTCGAATCTTTCCAAGACCGATTTCGTTCACCTATAACACAAGCATTTATGCTAAGTTAAGGAAATGTATGAGGATATATATTTATTTAGGTACTAATAAACGGCATAAATTGCCTCTTACATACATACATACATAAACGAGTGGGTTGTGGCCAACGCTAAACTTCTCACTAACAAGTTAATCTCTAAACTAAAGTATTCAAATTTTGTAAGGAAAATATTCAGCATTTTCTTAAAATGAGTTGTTTAAATTATTTTTTCTTTAAATATTTCATAACTCTCCGATGCCATTTTATGAAAGTGCCTTTATACCAATTTGAAAATAAAAATTTAAAATTTTATTTTTCTGAGCTGGGGATCACTGAAATATTTGACAGTTAAAAAAATAAACAATTAGGTATAGGTTACACATAGTAAAAAAAACCTACACAGTTAAATAATCTAATCAAAAATAAGAAAAAATAGATAAGCAAACATAAATAAAGATATACATAGGTAGGTACATATTATGTACACATGTAAATCAAAATATTCAATAAAAATGAATTATAAATACAAAAATTACCTTTCTTTTCCAAATTAATGAAGGATAAAATCCAATGTTTGTGCAAAAAATACTCAACAAAATTAGCAATATTTTGTATTTATGCTTTTAAACCACGTCGTTTCAAAGTTTGTTTTATTTTCATTGTTATCTTAAATAAAGAAATTTCATTTTTGTGGTAAATATACCTACTTTGTATGAAAAATCACCTCCAGAATATGAGATGAAAAAATCTTATATAAATTCACGCTCGGTTTTTTGTGAGCATAAAAAATACTTGGGTAGGTACGCAATAAATTATATTTCTAAATAACAAATAATATATCAAGACGCGAAATAACGAGTCGATATTTTATTTCACATTTTGTTATGTTGCCAGACGTAATATAAACAACTTCAAAATACTATATTTCGGGTAATAATCCATAAACTATTGCGAGATGATAAACTGTCATAGCTTCATGGTTATTTGCTCTCTTATTTCTACAGTTTTTTTTTGTTTGGTAGATTCGATATAGATGCTTGTAATATTTAAAGCTTGTCTTCGTTAGATGTCTCAATGGTTGCGTTTATTACAATTCGTGTCGTGATTTTTTACACAACAAAAAACGAGTGGGTTGTGGCCAACGCTCAACTCCTCACTAACAAGTCATTCAGTTTGATAAATTGTTTTTTATTTAAATATTTTATTATGAAAACTTGATAACTCTTCAATGTTATTTTATAAAATTAATGTGCCTTTTTATCAATTTGAAAATAAAAATTTCAAATTTTAAATTTCCTTAGCTTGGGGTCACTTTGAAATATTTGTGACAGTTAATAAAATTGAGAAGCACTATTCAGATATCCTTCAAAATCTAATGTGATCTTAGCGAGTATTAGATATACATATTATTTGCAAAATTTGAAAAGAATCGAATGAGTACTTTAGTCTATAATCGATAAAGTAAAATGAACACGCCGTACACATAGCACACACACACACACACACACACACACTCACACACACACACACACACACACACACACACACACACCCTCACACACACCCTCACACACACACACACACACACACACACACACACTCACACACACACACACCCTCACACACACACACACACACACACACACACACACACATTCACACACACACACACACACACTCACACACACACACACACACACACACACACACACACACACACACACACACACACACACACATGCAGATACATTGTGATGAAACTTTCAGAATACAATCTCAACATGATACTAATTGATAATCTGAAAAAATTCAGAAAAGTATTGAACAAAGAAACGGTTCGGTGTTTTATACCCTTAAAAATTGCGAAATCATAACTCCCCACTATATCCCCTTGGGTTAGTGAGGAGTAAAAAGATATTGATAATGATAATCACAACACAACAAAGCATACCTATTAGTAAGCTTAGCTGCGTTAGTAAAAGTATAAACGTATATTACTTTTAATTGACGTTATTTGTAAATATAATTGAAACTTCAACAAGAACAAAATAATAAGTAGGTTCCTTCTTTTTAAGTATTTTCATTTCGTTAAGCAGCCAAAACGTACTGTTTATTAGCATAAAAAAAAGTGCAAATCAAAAAAAGGTTGCGTATTGAATGAATGGGTGGTGGCAGAGCGATAATCGCGCTGGGTTTGTGATGATCTAGTAGTATAACACAAGCATTAAACGATAGAATACTGCACATATCTTCATCATTTTTTTAAACTTATATCATAATTGTTCACAATGAACTATGAAAAATACAACATTTTTTATGTACCTACATATCTCGATTTGACAAAAATGTACTTACTACAGCTGTGCACTATGGCATCGTTATGCTTAATTTATTGAATGTATGAGAATGTATATTTACTTGTTACAAGGATATACATATTCATTCGAAACTATTTTTAAATGTCAATACAACGGCTTTCTATAACTGCGCTTTCAAATCTGAAGCTCAGAGTATTGGTACTTCAGTAATATTTACATCTATACTACTTACTTTCGATAGCCATACAACTCCGGTAGAGCTTTTGCCTCCTGAACAATAGCTTTCCAAGCCTTCCTGTCAGCTGCAGTGGACTCCCAGTCATCACAAGCATTCAGCACGTTCAGATCTCGGGTAACATTGTCCATCAATCTCTGCCTTTGTCTTCCCAGGTACCTCTTGCCCACGGGGTTATTTTGCAGGATACGTTTTGTGGCTCTTTCTTCCCCTAACATGTCCAATCCAAGCTAATCTTCTGGACCTGATTTCGCTGGTGATCAAAGGTTGTCCTGTCAATGCACGAATTTCCCCATTGCTTAGTGGTCTCCAGGTACCTGCCGTAATTCCTGGTCTTGGGCCTAATATTTTACGCAATATCCTGTTTACAAACGTTAGCAATCTTTGTTGGTCCTTGAGTGTCATGCACCTGGTCTCGGCGCCATACAGAATTACTGGTTTAATTAGGCTATTATAGACCAGAAGTTTCACTCTTTTGGAGTTTTAATCTTCTATAGTCAGTCATAAAACTAGTAGTGCCCTTGGAATGAATGAAGATGGGTCGGTGGCAGAGCAGTTAGCGCGCTGGGCTAGTAATCTAGTGGTCGTGAGTTCGAATGCAGCCTCGACCGATTTCGTTCACCTAAGCACAAGCATTTATTTGCTTTTTTTAGGGAACGTAGGAAGATGTATATGTACTTGTTTAATAAGGACATATTCATTTAAAAAAAAAAACAAAAAAAATATGTTCATAATATTATGAGGAGGATAAATTTGAACATGAATATCTAGTCAGGCGCTCCTAATCGATCAATTTTCATGATTTTGTATTTTGTGAACAGGAAGATAAAAAATATGTATTAATGGACGGTGTATCAAAACTTTGGTATCTAAAAAAATATTGAACAGCAAACTTTAGAATAATTAAGACTATAATTCAAGTCACTCTATACACTAACTATGTATCGATATTCCGCTGGGAGATTGTGTTGTTTGTGAAGTACCTAATATACGTTGAACCAACACGGTATGCGCTGGGTTCCAATAATATAATCAATTTCGGTTACAGATATCACAGTTAGTGGCGGTGCAGTCTGAAAATAGAATATGGTGTTGGTATGTACACGTTCAAATCTCCTGTAGGTACCTACAGATTTAATAACCGTCGTGTTAATCTGAATAGTCAATTAATGGATCGCAATATCGCCGTCAATCCACAACCAGATGTGATGCCAAGCAACACTCACTCACACCTGACTCGATCAAACCATTACACGCTACGATACACCGAATATATTTTAATAAACAATTTACAATACATTTCGATGGTGCAATTTTTGTCAAAACTTATTTGGTGAGGCATTTAGTTAGGAAATGCACTTCAAACGAAAATTTAATAAGTAAGAAAAATTATAGGTTCTATGGTACATATTATATGGTTTTGCCAAGCAACTATACACATATTTATAAATTTAAATAAATTCATTTCCATTGTTCAAAAAACAACTCAAAATTTATATACTCACCTGATATGATTTAAATTAATTTGTATTTATTTTATTTTTTCTTATACTTATTAATAGGTTTAAAATATTTTTACTGTGTGGTCACCCTGGCATTAATACTCATGTACCTTGCATTAATTGTGAAATGAAATGAAATTATTTATTTCCATTATTTACACATATGTATATACATATAAACAATAACAAAAAAATACTATATTTTGAAAAGACTTACTATATTTTGAAAAGACTTATTATAAACATACTATGTATAATTGTACCTATTTGGAAATATACTGCCTCACTTGACAAGTCTCTTCTGTGGCAGTCCTTTTTCAATTTATCCTAAGGTTACATGTTTTTGAATGCAAAATAATTAAACATAAACGCAAAAGAAAAATAATCAGAATAATATAACGTGATCTCTCAGTTATTTTCTCCCAAATAATTGTAGTGGAAATGATGAATGGCACCAAGCTATGGTACAGATTCTCAGGTTATGAAGGCACAGAGCAGTGAATTGTGTTAGGATATTTAACAGGACCAGTTGGGTGTGCTTTTTTTTTGCTGTGGAATAATATTAATTAATTAATTTATTTATCTCCGCCACTCCGCCACTCCGCCAATGCCGGTCCCAAGCCCGGATGAAAAAGGAGGAGGGTTGTATGCAAGGTTAGCCACCTACATGCTATAAAAACGCACCTGGCTCACAGAAAAGAGAACAAAGCCTCGGACGCAAGACTTCTCTCGGATTTGACCCAAGCGCGAAAAAGGAAAAATCGACTATGGAAAAAAGCTATAACAAGAATTGCCTGCTGGAACATCATGTCCTGGCACAAAAGAGATCATGAAATCATACTGGAACTCAACAGACATAAAATAGACATATGCGGTGTTGCTGAGACAAAAAAGAAGGGAAAAGGTATGTCTAGATACTCTGATTACATTCTGATATACAGCGGAAAAGATAAGAGCGAGAGGGCGCACTCTGGAGTGGGATTGGTTTTAAACAATAAATACGAACAAAACATAGAAGACATTTCCTACGTAAATGACAGACTTCTCAAGGTTACATTAAAATTCCAAAAAAGCACCCTTAACATCATTTCGACATATGCACCTGATATAACAAAACCAAAGGAACAGACAGAAGACTTCTACTATAAACTACAGCAGATCATGGATGAAATACCAAATGGAGAACAAACGATCATACTTGGAGATTTGAATGCAAGAATTGGCAGTCAGCCATTAAACGGTGTCAAACAGAAATATAATGAAGATACAATTAATGAAAACGGACAAGAGCTGACTGCTTTTTGCGCTCAAAATGAACTTCGAATTAACAACACGTTTTTCCCACATAAAATACAACATACATATACATTCAATAACACAAGAGGAGATAAATCTGTGATCGATTATATCATTACAAATAGAAAAATCCTACCAACACAAATATTTGATGTTCGAGTACTCAGCTCAGCTAATATCGGGTCGGACCATAACCTTGTACTGTGCAAAATGAATATTGAAAGACCCTGTCAAAAAAACATTAAACCTAAGATAGTCAAGAAAACAAATATAGAATCACTGCAAAATGAAAGTACTATAATGCTATACAAAAACAGAATATCAGAACAAATAGATAACAATCCAATCGAAGAAAACGACGAAGTGGATGAAATGTGGCTAAAGATTAAACAACAAATTGGAAATGCAGCGGCAGAGGCACTAGGACACAGAAGCGTAAACTTAAACAAGACAAATAATACAAAACCATGGTTTACAAATGATATTAAAATACTGGCTGATACAAAGCGGAAAATTTACCTACAATATAAAAGTAATCCAACCAATGAAGAACGAACTAAATATATGGAAACTAGAAACAGGGTTAACAGTGAAATCAGAAAAATAAAAAGAGATTACTGGACAAAGTTTACGAAGGATATGGAGTTTGATCTTTATGGATTACAGAAGAAGGTCTGGAAAATGCTGAGGAAAGAAAGAAAGCCAATTGATGAATTCATACAAACAAAAAAGATACCAACGGAGCAATGGCAAAAGTATTTTGAACAATTATATAAAGATGATAAACAAGAAACTGTCCCATATGTTGAAGGCCCGTATCAAAATGAAATCAGTATACATGAAATACGTATTGCGATTGCCAAATTAAAAAATAGGAAAACGCCGGGTATAGACGACATAAGCAATGAACTAATTAAATATGCTGGTGACAGCCTAACACAACAACTGCATCAATTTTTCAATAGAATCATACACTCGACAAAAATCCCAGAGGAGTGGAGGACTAGCATTACAGTACCAATATTTAAAAAAGGCCAAAAGACAAAACCAGAGAACTATAGAGGTATATCCCTATTGTGCTCAACACTAAAATTGTTCACACAAATCATTAAGACAAGACTAGAAACACATATTACCCTAAGAGAAGAACAACAAGGTTTTAGAAGGAACCGATCCACTACAGATGCCATATTTATCGTAAGACAGATAAAAGAGAAGGCAATTGAATACCAAACTCCTGCCTTTGTCTGCTTTGTGGATTTAATGAAGGCCTTCGATAGAGTACAACTCAAGGATATTATTAATATGTTGGTAGCTAAGGATGTACCTCCAGAATTAATAAACATCATAAGAGATATAAATTTGGGAAGCAGTACAAAGATAAGAAACGACAATGAATTAAGCAATTCAATCCCTATAATGACAGGTGTCCGACAAGGAGATAGTCTAAGCCCATTCCTGTTTAATCTAATAATGGATGAACTAATCAAGGAAATTAAATCGCCCCAGCTTGGGTACAGAATGGGGAAGGAAATTGTTAATGTAATTTGCTATGCCGACGACGCTATTATAGTAGCCGAAACTAACAATGACCTACAGACAATGCTGAACAGGTTACATAGCACCTGCAAACAATACAACATGGCAATTTCAATTAATAAGACTAAATGTATGACATTCTCAAAAACACACATAGCATGCAATCTGACTATAGACAACAACCCAATTGAACAGGTTAATACCTTTAGATACCTAGGAATTGACATAACAGAAGATGCTGACCTCTGTGAAGAAATTCAGAGCCAAGTCAATAAGGCAGCTGCAGTCTCGGGCGCCCTAAAATCCATTATTTGGAAAAATGAGGATATGGCCATTAAAAGCAAAGTGAGAATCTACAAAGCATGCGTAAGACCAGTGATGACATACGGTATAGAGGCACGAGCAGACACAGTCAAAAGCAAACAAATGTTGAGGACTTCAGAAATGAGGACATTGAGAGCAATTGCAGGCAAAACCCTGAGAGACCGAGTGAGGAACTCCAGAATAAGGGAACTATGTGAGGTTGACGATATCATCAGATGGAGCAGGCAGCGGAGGAGGGACTGGTATGGTCATGTCCAAAGGATGGACAGCACCAGACTTCCTCATATCGTGCTTCACAATCAGCCTCACGGAACCCGCCCTCGCGGTAGACCGCCAAAAAGATGGAGGGATAGCTGGGGGTCCACTTCGCAGGAAGAGCAGGCCTCTTAAAAAACAGACCTGAAGGTCTATTCAAAAGAAGAAGAAGAAGAAGAATTTATTTATTTAAGTACATATACGGCCTGTGGGCAGCGGCGACTCTATATAAAGTGCGTTGGATCAATTGCACTACCATTTTTTAAATGATATATTGTAAAAAATAATATTTAAATATGTTTTAAAAATAATATTACGCTATACTTTATTACTGATATTTTTTCTAAAAATAATAATTAATTAGTAAACACTGTCCATATACTTTATATCTTCGCGATCGATATAATATTATGTAATCTACCAAAATACAAATATTATTTAGTTCGGCGTGCGATATCAAAAATGCACCGAGTTAAAATTGTCTATTGTATAGCGTATGTATGAACAGACAGAGATAGTCCCGTATTAGATGAGAAAGAGATACACTTGTACTTACTAGCAATGCATTCCTTTCACAAATTTCGTGCGTTGCACCAAATTATCATATCTTAGATGTACTTAGAATGTATATCTCTATCTCGCTCTCTCTAATATGTTCGCAATTAGTATTGAAACATGAATATTCCCGTGTTATCTTTTTTCTTCGTAATGTAAACACTAGGTATACATGAGCATTGAGCATGCGCAATTAGAGTAATTTTTCCGGTTTTAGTCAGTTGAAACAAAACTTTGTTTATATCGTATATTATCGCTTTTTACAAGATAATCTAAATCAATAAATATTTGTGTATAGTTCAGATATCTTATAGATTTAAAAACGAGTGAATTAATAGATGTGTTTTACATTAAAAGTAATAAGTCTTCTTTTGAAAATAAATTAAAAATAAATCGTGGAGGTCTTCCAAGACCAATGTTAAATATTAAACAACAATGCAAAATTAGAACTAAGAATTTTGTTCGTGTTTTTAAAATGCAGTTTTATGATAAAGCATCATGGTTATGTGGTTGTGACAAATTAAATAGTTTATTTTGTTTTCCTTGTTTACAATTCGATGGCGACTATATCTACTTGGATTATAAAAGGTGTTAATGATTTGGCTCATTTATCTGAGAAATTATTTCTTCACAAATTCATTTACGCAATACAATAAATTTATCTAACTTAGATACTTTTGACATTAGAACACAATTAGATTGTGGATATCGATCAATAACAAACGAGTGATTGAAGTTTTTGCCAAATTGAAACAGTGCAGGATTGAACTTCTTTACAAATAGGTAAAATATTTTGAATATGTATATTATTTCATTTTTATCCATAATATACCAACGTAGACGTATATATCTATGTAGATATACGTAAACGCATATCTATTAAATACCAATTAATTTATTATTAATTCAGGAAAAAATTGCACTACCAAAAATTATCAAAAATACGATCTACCAGTCGCCACTGCCTGTGGGCCATTATAAAATAAAAGTTAAAAATAAAACATAAAACTCGTATTTAACAACAATTAAAAAAAGAAAAACAACACAATAATTCATTAAAACACAATATTCATAATATCCGCATCGACCTGACACTAGTTAGTGTATTCTATGCCTGCCACTACTACAGGTACCTACAGAGTTGATGTCCCGCTCACAAAGCACTACAGACACAGTGCGAGAAAGAGACACCAACTTCCACAATACCGCGGTTACAATTATTGCAAGTTGCCAGGTCGATATCAAATTAAAACATTTTTTCTTTTACAAATTTAAAATAATAAAATAATCATTATATAAATTCACAATCACAACAAATAGTAAACACTAAACAATTCAATTAGCAATTTATATAAAAATGAAAAGGGAAAAACAAAATATAATATACACCAATTTATAAACGAAATTAATAGCAATAAATAATTGAATTAAATGACAGTTGAATAACAGAATTAATAGTTATTTACAATTAAACCAAAATAAGACAAAATTCCAATCATATAAAACATTTTTTTTACAAATTTAAAATAATAGTAATAGAATAAAAACATTTTACCAATCAAATAAAAACATTTTTTTTTACAAATTTATAATAATAATAGAATACAAATACTATACTAATCAAATATACAACATTAATGTCACAATAATGATTTAAGGTACCTACCCAACTGCGTATAGTAAATATTGTATTTTTGTATGGTGTGTGCATGGATGTAGATGTAATGTCCCAATATATGTAATATTGTAATGTATCAATATAATAAATATTATAGATGTCGAGATGGTATAAATTAAATTAAATTAATATTATAATATCCTCGGAGACAGTCGGATGTCTTCGGAAACAAAAGATTAACGGAAAAAATGCGTCCATTTATGTAGTTCAAACGGCTCGTACCATGTTGTATAAGATATTTGCTGTACATATTTTATTTACGCGTGCAATATAATAAAGAAAATATAATTATTGTTTCAATTGAAACTAGGGGATTGTAATAAAATAAGTGTTAAATTTACATTTGTATTTATTGGTTAATATATCACAGGTTCGTTCAAAATATGTAAAATCGACAACATCGATTATTGAAAATGACACAATTCCAAAATACCTGTGAACGAAAAATTATGTTACATAAAAAAACTAGATCGTCACGAGAATAAAACTTAAATAAATTATTTACCTTATAGGTACGCAGCTTCTAAATATGTCACAATTGTATTATTATTACATTGATTTATATGTACTACAGTACATATAATTCAATGGATTATTATTTGATTTTAAATATGAAATGATTTCACAAATTTAAATCTTCCTTTTGAAAAAATCTTAAATTAACAACGAATAAACAGATAAAATAAAAATTAGGTAGGTATGCATAATGAAAAATAAAATACACAAAAAAAAACTGCAAATATTCGATAATACGAAAATGTTCTCACGAAATTATGATTAAATACTTCAATAATTACCCGAAATACTTTTACAAAAACGTACAATTATCAAGATATTTTAGGAATATAAATTAATTAAAACTAGCGCTACCAAAATTAAAAAAAAATGAAATAATAACATTTCTCAATATCATCAATGACTTCACAAAAACTAAAACACATTAACACGTCTAAATAAATCGGAATTCTAAATATTTCCTCATGGATGACATATTTTTTTCTTTAAAATCGTATATCTGTAGGTATAAAAATTGAGGAGTAACATCAATTTTTAAACTTGACCGAAAGTTAAGCAAACAAACATACTTTGTCTACACCTATAATAACACGTCAAAATATGTTTACACGGCATAATGGAGTGTTCCACTTTTATATTGGAAATAAACTGACAGGGTTAATTCAAGCTTAACGTTTGATGGCCATTCCTTCATTCAATCATTAATAGTCTGCTGTCGTAATCTGTCTTCTTTACCTTTCAAAAATACAAATTAAAAAACATATTTTTATCGATTCTTTTTTATAACATGGTAGTGCTAAGTAGTCTCAGCCTGGCTTAAATGATGTTATCTGTGATAGGTGAATTTCAGTGAAGACGAAATGTCATATCTACAATACAATAATCAGACCGGTGTTGACAAATGGTAGCGAGATCTGGGTCGTCACACGAAGGCATGTTCTGTCAATGCAAAAAGCCGAGATGAAGATGCTTAGATGGATGTGCGGCGTCACAAGGAGATATAAAATCCGCAATGAATATGTGAGAGGTAGCTAGGGTATACGCGATGTCTACAATAAGCTGATGGAAAGTATGCTGAGGTTGTTCGGACAAATTCGAAGAAAACCGCCAGAAGATATATGTGACACTGCACTGGAATATCGCGTGTCCGGCAAAAGACCAAAAGGGCGTCCCAAAAAACAATGGAAGAGCTTGGTAGCGGATGTCTCTGAGAACGATGCTCTGAGAAGCCGAAATTTTCGGCTAATATTTTATTGATTGTTTTATTCCAACCACACTATAAGATTGGAAATTAGACGTTATGTTAATGATGTTTTACAGGACAACAAATGTAAATATTATTTTTGCATGTGAATTTAAGAATATATATTTTACAACTACTAAGTATGAAAAACTATGCTTAAAAACGTTGAATTTTCGACATTTCCCAATTTTCTCTCGTGGTTTGCGAAGTCCGAAGGTTTTAGGCACACCCCTGCTGGATGTGACGAATTGGGGGAACGCAGTAAGGAAAGCTTTCGTGCTAAGTAGTTGTATTTTAAGAACGTATCCATAATACGTTCTTAGATAAATTAAATGTAAGAAATAACTTACATTTAATGTATGTAAGGCACTGAGTTAGAAAAGTGCTTCCACTATTTTCTATTATAATCGTTTACGGGTGTATCGTCAGTTATCGAAAACTCAAAAGGCTAAATAAAATATCAGAGCTCAGCAATGAGGTTCTCCACCTTTTATGAAGATTGAATATTCCTTTTTTGATTAAACAAGACTGGTGTGTGGGCAAACACGCATGTGTCGTGCGTCCTTTTATAAGGCAATCCACAACTGTTTCTGGCTTCACCACATTGTGAAATAATATATGCCGTAATGGGAAGAATTAAAATTTAATTGGTTTAAAAAACCTTAAAGAAACATTCTATTGATTTTATACGAATATCGAAAATCATATTTTTGTACATATATGATTAGACTAAAACGTTATATGAAAAAAAAAACAATAAGGTAGAAAACTGAGAAAACCATACACAATAGAAATCGACAAAATTCAAAAAATAAATTTTTGCTTGGCAAAAAATATATTCGTATATTTGTGAATATTTGTGGTATAGCAAAAAATGTATGAATAATGCGAATACTCGAAATTGACCACTATAATTTTGTTCAATTGTCCATACCCATCTCATTAAAATAATAAACTAAAAAAAATTGTATAAGTCATATACATTTTTGTGCTGCCATCAAACAAGAATAAAGAATTTCTTGGCCGTAAAGAAAATTGATATTTCTTAATAAATTATAAGTGATACGTGAAACGTGATTCTTCACGAACGATTGGGTTTTCTTGAGAAAATAAATGATCATTCCCTTCCAAATCAATGAACATTCTTAGAAAGATTTGTAATCTTGATAACATTGAATTATTATTGAAAACTCAAGTAAAATAATCATTAATTTTAAAAGATTTCATTGCAGTGTGAGGTGACAACTTTGAATAGTGCGCACCCACTTTTTTCTATATTTTCTATAGTGTCTCGTAAGAGCAGGTAAATCGAAAATACAACAAGCAAAATAAGATCTTACATAGTTCAGCAATGAGGTACGTCCCCATCTTTTAGGTGAGACGAGACTGCTGTGTAGGGATAAATGTGTGTGTCGTGCTTCTTTTTATAAGGTAATGTACACCCACACACCTGTCGCTAGTTATGCCACATTGTGGTATATGTCGTGACGGTATGTATCTATGAACGAATGAATTAAAATATCGGATATTTTTTTAAAAGTTACATATACGCAAACATTGGATTTTTCCGTGTCGGGAGTGCGAGAAACACTGTCACTGTATTAATTTAATTTTATTAATTTTATGTAGCTTCTCGGGCAACTAACAGGGGATTTGTCAAATAATTCTTTAACATGTTGCCACATTCTGGAAACTCAGATCCAGACTGAAAACACAATTAAAAACTGTGTCTCCACCAGGAATCGACCCCTTGTATCAGCCGTCAGATACCTAACCAGCTGAGCCACGAAGGCTGACAGTAAATAACCCTATGAATAAATTAATTTTAAATAACCCCGATCAGAATTCTTAGCATATCCACATTCCAACTTTCCATCGAGAAGTCTACAGCGATGTTCGAGGGAATTTCTATGAACCCATTGGACATGCGGACGTTGTAGCCACGAAGAACAACTTTAGGGCTTTTTAAACATTTTTTCAACAACGTGGTTCACTCATATCTTCACTTTTAGTGAACGGTGGGCCTGCTGTTTTCTTATAATTAGTTCACTTTAAGGCCCCTGTATACCTTGGGCATACGGATGTACACAAATATGCACACTGAATTACCTTCTAATGTATAAAACACGAAAAAATATTATAATATATCATCAAATCTGTGATGCGCAATATTTTTTCCTTAAGAAAATGTATTGATTAAAATGGTTAAAAAACTCAGCCGGTAGATATTCATATTCTATTACGATTGAAGTAAAAATTTTCTTCAAAGGCCTTGTAGTTTTTTATTCACAATAAAAAACATAAAAAAGGGTTATACACGAACAAATTGTTCAAGAAAAGTATTTCATAAATTATTGATATTTCAAAAAACTCACGCAATAGAATAAAGATGTAAAAATAAACTGTTCATTATTTCAAAGGAAAAGTTCATTATTCAAAATTTACTATTCAGCCAATTACAGCCTCTAAAGTGCAGTGTCTGTAAGGTTTGAGAGTTCTTGTGTTCTTTCAGTTTTGCAAGAGTCCTCATAAGCAGATTAGGTATTGCTGGTGGAAGAACAGTAATTAAATAACAATCGTAGATTATAAGACTAGATTTTATTTTTACACCAAAGATTTTTATTTAATATCAATTGTATTCAAATAAATAACAAGGAAAAATATACATTGTTTGGTATTGCAGAATCCCGTCCATATTCTTTAAACATCGTGTTTGGTATTGCAGAATCCCGTCCATATTCTTTAAACATCGTGTTTGGTATTGCAGAATCCCGTCCATATTCTTTAAACATCGTGTTTGGTATTGCAGAATCCCGTCCATATTCTTTAAACATCGTGTTTGGTATTGCAGAATCCCGTCCATATTCTTTAAACATCGTGTTTGGTATTGCAGAATCCCGTCCATATTCTTTAAACATCGTGTTTGGTATTGCAGAATCCCGTCCATATTCTTTAAACATCGTGTTTGGTATTGCAGAATCCCGTCCATATTCTTTAAACATCGTGTTTGGTATTGCAGAATCCCGTCCATATTCTTTAAACATCGTGTTTGGTATTGCAGAATCCCGTCCATATTCTTTAAACATCGTGTTTGGTATTGCAGAATCCCGTCCATATTCTTTAAACATCGTGTTTGGTATTGCAGAATCCCGTCCATATTCTTTAAACATCGTGTTTGGTATTGCAGAATCCCGTCCATATTCTTTAAACATCGTGTTTGGTATTGCAGAATCCCGTCCATATTCTTTGAACATCGTGTTTGGTATTGCAGAATCCCGTCCATATTCTTTAAACATCGTGTTTGGTATTGCAGAATCCCGTCCATATTCTTTAAACATCGTGTTTGGTATTGCAGAATCCCGTCCATATTCTTTAAACATCGTGTTTGGTATTGCAGAATCCCGTCCATATTCTTTAAACATCGTGTTTGGTATTGCAGAATCCCGTCCATATTCTTTAAACATCGTGTTTGGTATTGCAGAATCCCGTCCATATTCTTTAAACATCGTGTTTGGTATTGCAGAATCCCGTCCATATTCTTTAAACATCGTGTTTGGTATTGCAGAATCCCGTCCATATTCTTTAAACATCGTGTTTGGTATTGCAGAATCCCGTCCATATTCTTTAAACATCGTGTTTTATTTAAAATATTCTTTTCAAAATCAGATTTATAATTCTTCGACAGCGGCAAGTTACAAATTTCGTCAAAATTTCTAAACACGGACTCCGAAGAAACTTTTGTTAAAAAACATTCAAGGTTTGCCTAAATTTATCTTGAGAGGATATTTGAAAAACATTAGGTAACTTTGAGATTTTCCGCTGTTTTCGTTTCTGTAATATGAAACACCTACTCATATTAAGCTTCTTTTAAAATAATTGGCGTACATTTCGGTCACGAGTTTAAAACTAGATAAAAATTAAAACTTTCAAAAGAAACATAGGTACCGAAAAACTTTACAAGTTAGAAAACTCCAGTTTCAAATTACTAAATTATTTTAGAATTACTCAGTGTTTATAATTATTACTTATAATACAATTATTTTAAATTGTTTGTTATTTTAATATAAAACATGATATACTACTCCTACATAATAACCATGATAAATAACATGATAAATAATGATCCTATATAAATATATCATGTAATGTTACAATCTCTAAATTATTTAAATATTACATACTTCAAGATTTTATAATTATTTCTCATAATCAATTACTCAATTAAGAGGGAGAAAGAGGAAAACAAGAATTCTAAATAAATTGTTTCTTCTTCTTGTGCCGCTCCTAACGGAGGTTGGTGACCATCACACCAAACTCATCCCGATCCTGGGCTCTTGTATTCAGATTCGACGCTCGACATCGGGCGTCGAATGTACCTGAATTTGCAGATTATGGCATTTTTCGCACCAATCTCACTGAACGCTTTCGAGCGGCGTTTCCATCTGAACGCTGCATCGGTATTTTATACATATGTCATTTATCATACATTTCTCTTTTTAGATTATATTTTCATCCAAAGACAACAATTGTACAATGATATAAATAATTATCTCTGATCTTTTATTGGAAATTTTTGAATTATATGATATTTTTATAAATTAACCTCTTTGTGAATGCACATTGTCATCATAAATAATGTCAACTAATACCAACTGACATAATGGATACCACAGAAATAAATAGAAGTCAATCTGTCGATGAGAATGTTCAGATGGGCTGGTGGTTTTACGATGTTGGACAGGGGGATGAACTTCAATATCCGTGGTAGTTTCAAAGTCGCGCCAATCAGTGAAAAACTGACCGAAAATAGACTGAGGTGGTATGGACACGTTATGAGACTGCCACAGGATAATATGATAAAAAGAACGATGGACATAGAGGTGGGACCTAGAAAATCAGGTAGACCATTGACCACTTGGATGTCCACAATAACCTCAAGGAGGCAAGGCTTCGTTCGGAGGACGCAGAGGACAGAAGGACTTGGAGGAAAAGGACTAGGAGAGCCGACCCCGAGTAAATGGGACAAAGGCTAGGGCGAAGAAGAAGAAGATTTTTCACGAAAATATTTCGTTTTATCTGATGGATACTTAAAGCTTAATTTATATAACGTACTTTTGTATTGACTGTGTACCGACTTATTACGTTTTATTTTTCTTCTTTTTCTTAACCTTGTCCTTCTTTAGGTAGAGTCAGCTCTCCTAATCCTTTGGCGAAAATGTTTTACTAAATAAAACTTCCTTGCACCCTTCGCAAGTGGCGAGTTTATAGCGATATGGTAATTTCTTCCAACGATCCGGTGATTCCAGCCTAGAGAAGCAATATGTGCGTAAGAAATGAAATTAAATAAATTCCTCCTCCGCTGGGGATCGAGCTCAGGACGTCCAGAAGCCAAACGGCCTACCAACTGTGCCACGGCGGTGGGTACTAACATGTCATTGTTTTATAATGAATAATGTTGTGTTGATTTTAAATATTTTTCTTCTTGCGTAGTGAACGCTATGTGCGATGTTATTTTACCTTTTGTATTTTCGATTACCCGGCTCTAACGAGACCCCCGAAAATCTTGACTGTAAAATAGAGTGGAAGTACTATTCTAAGCCGGTGCCTCACAGCAAAGTAAATTGAATTTAAAAAAAAATTAAAACCTAATGATTTACTTCGACTTTTAAACAATATTATCCTAATGGTCACGTCAAACACATTAAGACATAGAGACACCCTTGAATTCGTGTAAAATAACCGTAAGGCGCTCGACGTGATATAAAAATTGTCCAAAGCCATATTAATATAAGAAGTCACGTCCGCCTACTGAAACCGCCTACTACAGATGGGTCAATGAGTATACATTACTTGAACTGTTTGATTAAATATATCAGTGTCGAGGATATCTTGGATCAATAAATTCAAGATCACTCCATGGCTTCTATAAGAGTGTAGCTGAGCCAGCGATGTTTGAGGTTATATTTTTTGTACGTGAACCAGATAAACTTAACATGAAAAACGTGTACTCACTACAGATAAGTTAGCCCAGGCCTTACCACGCCTCGGAGCTTTGGATTAGTTTGTACGGTTTCTCAAATTATATTTTTACGAAGTTTTCTTTTTATATTCCACTGAGTTAAATATTATTTTTTAATATTTTTACTGACGAACTTTGTAACATCTCAATAGAGATGAAGAAAAACTAGGAACTCAAGGCACCTACAGAGCTTACGACCTGTTATCGGCTGGTTTACGTGATCACTTTATGCGCTTGCGCAACGTTCACCAATTATGCCTTCTTATTGAGTTCCCTTATCAGTGTAATTTTAAAAGTTCTATATATTTGAATAATGTGTAACAATTCACCTGCAAATAAGGAATTATTGCCATCTATGAAGTAACGAAGAAACCTTTTTTGTAACGCCATCTATTGAGAAATTAGTTTATTTTGTATTCCTGGTTCTTCTATAATATCCAAACTTTGTCTCTATTGAGTTGGTCAGTAAAAATATCATTTGACTCCTGACATGAAAAAAATCCAATGTTTGCGTATATGCAATTAAATATTATTCTATTTTTATCATTTTTAAAGATAGAAATATATGTCACTTCGATTCCGAAGCGATTTTAAAATTTATAAATATAATACTAGACAGTGCAAAATAACTTATATGGGAGTAAACTATGTATTTCATTGCCTCTCAGATTAAATAAAACAGATAAATTAACTTAAAATTTTCAAACAAAGACTGAAAAAACAATTCACAATCTAAACGTGGTGTATGTAATGATGTGTGTATTGATATGACCAATTTCGAATTGCCCCTTTTCTATTGTTTTTTTTATGTATAAGTATTTATATTTTTTGCACATAGTTCTTTTCATCATTGTATTGTATTTTCTGTATTTTATTGTATTATCTAACATCTAATGATTCTCTCATCAAGCAAGAGGTTTTAATCTTTTCGATGAGGTAATGCAACAATTTCACTATAGTAAATATCATAATTAATTGTCTAAATTTATTTGTAATGTTGTTAAATAAAAAAAAAGATGTTAAATAAATCTAAATGTGAATATCCTGGTTCTTCCTTGCAATTAATGGGCAAGGTTATAGATAAGGTGGATAAATTTAAGTACCTTGGCAGTATTCTTACGGAGTCCCTTGACCCGGATATGGAGATCAAGTGCAGAATTGAGGTAGCAAGAGCAACCTTTAATAAAATGAGATCTTTCTTCTGCAACAAAAAGCTAAATATGGACCTGAGACAGCGTATGATGAGATGTTATGTGTGGTCTGTGTTGCTATATGGCTGTGAGACTTGGACATTGAAGGTTAACACCATGAACAGGCTGGAAGCTTTTGAGATGTGGTTGCATCGCAGAATGCTCAAAATCCCTTGGACAGATCTGGTTACGAACTCAGAAGTCTTAAGCCGAGCCAGAACAATCAGGAAACTCTTGTCCACAATAAAGGTCCGCAAGATCACATATCTGGGTCACATAATGAGGGGAGAGAAGTATCACCTGCTCCAACTAATACTGAAGGGCAAGATAGAAGGATCTTCGAGGGACTGGAAGGAGACAGATGTCCTGGCTGCGCAACATTATGGAATGGACCGGCTTCAGGACCGTGGAACAGATATTCCGAGCAGCACAGGATAGAGAGGGATTTGCCAGAGTGATAGCCGACGTCGGGGGTTCCTGACATGGCACCGGAAGAAGAAGAGGAAATAAATAAATACTTCTCACAACCCCAAGGTGATTTATGATTTATGAAGTGGGGAGTTATGCATTCGCAATTTCGAAGGTTATTTTTATTTCATATTTTAACTAGTATCGTGCTTAGTTTGTATTCTATAACTTTCATCACAATTTATCTGTGAGTGTGCTGTGTACCTGACGACGTGTTTTTTCTATTTTATCGATTATAGACTAAAGTACTATTTCGATTCTTTTCAATTTTGGAAAATTTGTATATCCAATAATTGCTTTGATCCCATTAAATTTTGAAGGATATCTGATAAAAAACTTCTCATTTATTTTAACTGGCAAATATTTCAATGTGACCCCAAGCCGAGGAAACTTAAAATTTGAAATTTTTATTTTCAAATTGGTAAAAAGGCACGTCACTTTCATAAAATGGCATTGAAGAATTATCAAGTTTTCATTATAAAATATTGAAATCAAAAATAATTCAACAAACTCATTTAATGAAAATGCTGAAAATTTTCCAAACAAAATTCAAATACATTGTGGATGGACGAACTGGCTACAAACCCACTTGTTTTTTTTCATTTTATCAAGAAGTTATAAATTTTAAATAAAATACTTGGTAATCGTTATTTATATTTCTTATATTTGATTGTTGACGCGTCACTTAGAAAAAAAGACTGAAACGAGATGTTTCATTATTGTAAAGCAAATACAAATATTACATATCGGATATAAACAGTTGGTTTTGAAGGTTGAAAAATTAACTTGAGAATGTAAAATGAATCTATACAAACCTCTATTTTGATAAAAAAAAAATGGGTAACTGTTAGGGTGTCTGAAGTGCCTTGTTAGGGTCTGTTAAGTCTGTATTGTATTTATTGGATAATTGTTATCTTTAAGTGTGGGTTAAAGCACTATAATCCAACTGTCGATTTGTTCAAGAGAACTTTGTTCTCTTAACATATCGACAAAGTTTCAAGCCAGGATACGCGAGATTCGTATGCACTGTATACTTTTTTCACGGCTTTTCCAATTTTGAATTCAACAAACACCAACTTAAGGGCTTCGCAGCATATATGTTCTATATACGGATTTACTCAGAATTCGAAGTAGAATATTTTGTGAGTCTGTCTGTCTGTCTACGTGTTTGTCTGCGTGTCCCCCCCTTGTAAATTTTGATCCGCTTAATTTACAGAGCCCAAATTTCAGAATATATAAATAGATATAGGCCTACAAAACTTATTGTTTCAGTCAGGGATTGTCAACTTTTGAAATTTTACTTTATTATTCCATATATCTCAAAAACTATAAAAGCTAGAACGCTGTAAATTGGTATTAACGTAGACAAATACAAAATCTCAAATCAGTTTATTCAAAAAAATTCAAGAGTTTCTCAAACATTTTTTATAAAGAGAAATATTTTTTTTGTGATAAATTTATGAGTTTAACTGCCTATATTTCAAAAAATTTTAAAAATATCGAAAAAACCCTAACAACCTCAACTAGATAATTTAATTTCCTATTAAAAATTTTAGCATTGTTGTTGTAAATCTTAATTTTTTTTAACAATTTTTATAAAAATTGAATTTAGTGACGACATCGCTTCATACAATTTGTATGACAGTCGCCTAAACACAATATCTAAAAAGTCTTAATAGTTTGATACTTCATCACCCAACATACATACATACCATCATGCTGTTTTCATATTCTGGGTAGGAAAAAAGGACTGACCTCCATACTATCCTATCTTGACATACATACCTAAATGTGTTGTGTAGAAAACAAAATATCTTAAAATATTCAATTATATAGATTTATGGGTTTATAGTTTGGTATTTATTCTTCAAGTATGCATACTATCGCTATCGACAGTTGGATCTCATGTGTTACATGCAACTAGATTATAAAATAATTTTTCTCTATTATCAAGCTTAAGAAAGAATGTAGCCTTTTTGGAATACCAACAATAGTTTTTAATCCATTTTCAATTTATTCAATATATTATATTGTAGTTACTTGCATATCTTTGTGTAAATCAACTGTATTCATTCATTATTATAATAATAAAAAAAATATAATTCAGTCTTCCGCAGGTTTCTTCTCATACGAAATCTGGCATTACAATCGATTTTTAAGAAAATTCATAGCTACAGTCAATTGGGTCTTGGTCAATTTAGTATAAATATTTGGAGACGGAAAGGTCTACGAAATGTTTTACAATATGAAATATTATTTTGTGAAACGCCATTGGAAACAGATTGTTTTCTATTTTTTAACAAATCTTTTTCTAAAACAAGTTTGAGTTAAGAGTTTAATTATTGAATTAGTTTCGAAAATCTGTTCCTTGTTGAGTGGTAGTTGAGGGCAGTGTCGACATTAACAATGATTTCAGTGGTAGTGCCTCGGACTCGTTTATTTCCACTCGATTTATCTCTTCTCTTTGGTATAATATAGGTACTGTATAGCCCCATTAATATCCCAGACTGTTCACTAGGTTCCTACTCTAATTACACTACGCCAGTTGAAATACTAGTCCATACTTGACAATTTATTAATACTGGCCACCATTTGTTTATGTAATATAACAGTCTTATTAATAATATTTCCTTATACTGTGGTAAAAACATCATATGACTAAAACACAGTATAATCACTTATATTCTTGACTATTCATAATAAAATTTATATAGCAATATAACAATGGCCCTGAGTCAAATTGAAAACGCTGTTCGTTATCGCCAAGCGCTATTTTTTTTTGTATGTGATTTGACGTTTGTTGTAGAAATTTTTTCTATAATAACAAACAACAAACGTCAAATCCCATACAAAAAAAAATTAGCGCTTGGCGATAACGAACAGCGTTTTCAATTTGACTTGGGGGCAATATCGTTGCTATGTCACTGTATGATCTGACAACGCTGCAATTCATTCATGTTTCTCCGGTGATATGACATTTGTCAATGTCAGTCGATGATTTAAAAATAAAAATATAACGTTTCTTATAGTGTTTGTGTTTTATTTTCATCTTTTATTTCGTGAATATCATTTTTTAGATATTTATATGAAAAACTGTAGCGAAAACTAAAGCAATAATGAAACTGTGGGTTACCTTAAATTAATATAGCCTTATAAAATGATCTGTCAGTGGTTATGACAAATATTTTTTTGTAATTCGTTTACGTCATATAAAGACGCGAACAATACATTTGATCGTATTTATAATTATTTGTTGTGAAATGAAATAGAAAATAAATGTTCAAGTCGCTTCAAAAATGTCAAAAATAATTAACATGTAATGCGTCCATCGGAAACATTCGGGATTTATCGGAAATGTTCGGTCGCTATACTCTTCTTATATTGCTGTTAAAACAACCTAGGGCCGTGTTTATCTTATACAGGCGTAATGTAGCCGTTATATAGCATTATTGCCTTATATATGTTATAATGAATAGAGATTTTCAGTACTGTTGTTATACACTGTTTTAAACCTAACATAAGTTATTATGAATAAGACTATTAGTGTATATGTATATAATAAATAAATAAAATTATTTACATTAGTAAAATAATTATACACATCCACAATCAATATCAGGATTCATGTACTACGTGTAATGCTCAAAAGTCGATCATTATAAAGAAAAAAGACCAAAACTACATTCGCGTAACACAACTAGGTATATTTTTGTTGGTCCAAAATAATCAATATGTTACTTGAAGCATGGAAGGATCAGGAATTGTTTTCGCTTAAGAAAACAGTTAATGACTGACTTATCGTAATCGATGAGTCATACAAGAGGTTAAATTTGTAAATAATTCTGATAATGGTGCCCGACTAGATTTAACTACAACTTGTTTTGATTTTTTTTAATCACACGACAGCTGCTGCCAATTACATTGTCATGACGACAACGGCTACCTTTGTTTAAGGTACGATTTGTTATGCCCTATATAAGAATGGAAGAATGGGGGACGTTCAGAAGATTATGTCTTCTTCCCCCTATGTAGTTGGGTGGTACAAAAAGCCATAGCCTCTCTAGCAGTTCTGGATATCGTGTTGAAAATCTTAAAGCCGGTCAAAAGTATAGCGTTATTACGCCTGATTTCGAGACTATGATAGGAACAGGCCGTTGAAAGTTCTGGGTGGTGTATGTATGTCGGATACACTCCGTGTATCCGCATATGCAGGTACCTCATGAACTTCTTCTGGATTTGCTCCAACATATCAGAATATTTTCTTTGGTAGAGCGCCCAAACTGTGCTTCCGTAGGTACTCCAATTTGGTGCGCACAAAACTGTTGAAAATATTCTTGAATGCTTCATGGTTTGAAAAAATATTTTATATGTTTTAACTGTTCTTACTTTATGTTATTGTCGACCTCGATACAGGACAACCCTAATGAGATTTTTAAGTACTATTTATAAATTAAATAAATCAATTTCTTGGTTATTCCTCAAATAAAGTATTATGAAATGCCGTGGCACAGTTGGTAAGCCGTTCGGTTTCTGTGCGGGCGTCCTGGGTTCAATTCCCAGCAGAGAAGAAATTTATTTAAATTCATTTCTCACGCAAATATTGCTTCTCTGGGCTGGAAACACTGGTTAGTTGGAAGAAATTGCCATATGGCAATAAACTCGCCACTTGCGCAGGGTACAAGGAAGTGTTCATCATCATCATCATCAAATGCAGCAATCTTAATGTACAAGTACCTACATATATAATATGTATGTAACAGTGAAACTGAATTATAGAGGCTTGCATACACTAGCTTAAACTATACCTCCTTTTGAACTACCTCATTGAATCAAGTAGGTACTCATATATAGCAGCTTTTTGCTAAAATTATCTAAAATGAAATGGTTTTTGCGTATTTTCGCACAGCGGCCACTAGCTGTTAGCTTTGAGATCTAATTCACTCACTCGCTTGTTTGGGAGCAGTTTGATAAATCGGTGGGGATACGACCCTTGGAATGAAATAGAAGATAACCATAGGTATTATATTAAAAATCTCCAAAGAATTCATTCCAGTGATGAGAGTTAACTCAACAAAAAATGTATTTTTTTGTTACTTTTTGTGAGTTTATTTAAAACTTTATTAATCTTCTTTTTGTCAATGATCTTTATTTAAACAATTTGGTTCTCTCGAGATGTATTATAATTGGAATTAAATTTGATCGAACAAAAAAAAATTTATTTTGCGGTACCTACACAATGATATATTATATTCTGCACTGAATTATAACTGGGAAGGTATTACATACAACTACTGTCAAATACAATTCGGTTTCCGAGCTATCCGGACCCTTATTGGACTTACGATAAATATTTGTATTTATACACATTCTTTGGTGAAAAATAAATAAAAAAAAACCAAATATATAAACCATTCTTCTTTGTGGTTGCAAATTTATTAGTAGAAATAAAAAAAAGCTTTTAAATTCACCGAGAGAAAGGTATGGTCTACGTTTTTGTAATTACCCTCTCAAATAGATGTTACTTTAAATCTCTGGATTTTCTCAAAATCTTTTCCTCTGAGAGTAGCTGAAAATTTTCTGGAAAAAATAATCACGGATTTGGGGATATATTTATTTACGACATTTAATCTAAGAATGTATGATTTTTCGAAAATAATTTTAATATTTTAGTATTTTTTTAATTAATTACTCGTATCTTTGTTTTAATATCTAAAGAGTAATTCCATACGATAGGTTTCGAAGTGACCACATTTTATTGAGAACAGATGACAGCTAAGGAAGAAGCGATTACTCGTATGCTCGTATCAAATAATTCATTTTATCCAACTGTCGATTTGTTCAAGAGAATTTTGTTCTCTTAACATATCGACAATGTTTCAAGCCATGATACACGAGAATTGTATGCAGGGTCTACTTTTTTCACGGCTTTTCCAAATTTGAAGTCAAATAACAACAACTTAGAGGCTTCGCAGCATATATGTTCCATATACGGATATACTCAGAATTCGGAGTAGAACATTTCGTGTGTCTGTATGTCCGTCCCGCCCTTATAACTTTTGATCCGCTCAATTTATAGAGCCCAAATTTTCAGAATACATAAACAATTATAGGCCTACAAAACTTTTATACTCAGAATTGTGAATTTTTGTAAAAGTCAGGGGTATGAAACTCATATGAGTTTTTTCAAAAAAAATTCCAGGGTTTCTCAAATATTTTTTATTAAGAAAATATTTTTTTTATGACAAATTTATGAGTTTTACTGCCTATATTTCCAATTTTTTTAAAAATATCTAAAAAAGCCGAAACACCCCAACTAGATAATTTAATTTTCTAGAAAAAATACTAACATCATAACACATCTCCATTTTTTTAACAATTTTTATAAAAATTGAATTCAGACATCGCTTCATATAATTTGTATGGCAGTCGCCTATATATGTACAATATCTAAGAAGACTCAATAATTTGATACTTATTCTCCAAACGTACCTACATACATACCATCATGCTGTTTTCATATTCTGTGTAGGAAAAACAGACTGACCTCCATACTATCCTATCCTGACAAACATACCTACATGTTTTATATAGAAAATAAAATATCTTCAAATATTTATTAATTTGTGTTGTTTATAGTTTGGTACGTATTCTTCAATTATACATACTATCGCCATCGACAGTTGGATCTCATGTGTTACATGCAACTATTTTATAAAAAGTTAATTGTAGTAAATATATTTGATCTGAACTTTTGTTTCAAGCGATCGAGACAGTGTTAATTACATAATAATAAGTATTATATTTTTTTATTTCTTATTTTCTTACATAATTATACTATAATAACAAAAATATAAAATAACAAAATATAAACCGATGGCCGCGGCACAGTTGGTAAGCCGTTCCGTTTCTGTGCTGGCGTTCTGGGTTCGATTCCCAGCAGTGGAGAAATTTATTTAAATTCATTTCTCACGCAAATATTGCTTCTCTGGGCGGGAAACACTGGTTAGTTGGAAAAAATATTGGCATACAGCAAAAAACCCCGCACGGACTTTATTACCGGACGGCAATTTCTTCTTAATAACCAGAGTTAAATGTTACATATATACCATAATGTGTACCATGGCAATAATCATATAAACAATAAAAAAAAAATATTTTCACTTCCTTGCACTCTGCACAAGTGGCGAGTTTATTGCCATATGTAAATTTCTTCCAAATAACCAGTGATTTCAGCCAAGAGAAGCAATATTTGCGTGAGAAATGAATTTAAATAAATTTCTCCTCTGCTAGGGATTGAACCCAGGACGCCCGCACAGAAACCAAACGGTTACCAACTGTGCCACAGCGGTCGGAATATATAAATAAATAAACATATCATTGATTTTAGTCAATTTACAATACCAACTTTTTTTTAATATTTTATTAGTTGTAGGTAGGTACCGAATTTAATTTTATTTTTATTTTAATAAAAAGCCCTTACAGGGCGTATTGTCTTGATAATGGTAATAAATTAATATAACAAATAATTTATAATTTTTTTTATTTATTTATTAGAAATCTATACGTTATTTTTACAAAAAAAAGATATAAATGTAAGGTTATATTAACAAGAAAACTAATAACAAGTTTTCACTTATACAGTACATTATATTATGTAAGCAATTAAACACAAATTATTTAAAAGAAACAAATGTTAGAAGGAAAGGTGTAGGGGAGGGACTTATGGTTTAAGGAATAGATGAAGTGGGAAGATGTTTTTTTTTTCGACCTCAAAAATGAGAAATTTTTGATCTGTTTGATACTAAAATTTATCACAAGTACAATAAATAGTAGTAATTCATATAATCAACCCATCACACAGTTATTGAAGCGTGTTTTTTTGTGTTTTTTTATGCCGTAAAATTATAAAATGATTTCCTTGAATACGTTTTCAGATAATTTCTCTGTTTTAATGCCGCTACGGTAATTTGGTATAATGCTCCCAAGAGTCTTCAACGTAAAAAGTGATCGCGTGCCAGTAATGGCCAGCAATGGAAATACTCTATATTCTATAGATACCTACTGTTATAGCCGCTACTCGCACTGAATTGCTTTCAGTAGGTACTAATAATAATTTTGCATCTATTATTTACAGTCATTTGGTTCATGTAAAACTGTGACGTTATTTCGGCTAACATTTTTTCCTTATAATTATCGGTTTTATTGCTAAACCTGAATGTATAATTCAACACAATTAACACTTTTTTAGTTACAAGTAGAATCACGATTCATACGAATATATATATAAAAAAACATTTCTTTGATTTTAAATAAGACGTGGACTCCGATTCAGTTACAACTATACAATATATATTTTTATTAAGGGATGCTTTGAGTCATTTTTGGGATGATTCATCGAAAACAAAAACTCAAAATAATATACAAACACGGGCAGCACTTTCGTGCAATTACAGTATTCCTAATTACAAAACAAAATTTGCGCAAAGAAGTTATACCTATATAGCACCTAAAGTCTTCAACATCCTGGATTCCTTTGTCAAGACAATCAATAGAAAAACACTTATTAAGAAGCATGTGCAAATTTGGCTCTACGACATAGGTCGGGAAAGGACGGAGAGCATTCTTTCTAACGAATATTTGCCACATAATAATATAATGTAACGAACTCTGGGATTGTATGGCGTTGGCAGACGAACGTGTTTTCCTTTGTGTTCTAAACTGTCTTTTAGTTGGATTTTTGTTTTTTTGCTAAATATGTTCTGTCTCTACTTTTTGAATAGGCATTCGTTGATTTTTGTTTTTTTATAATTTGTAATGAACTTTTTATGTATCTATTCTTAATGTTATTTCTAATTTTGTTATTTGTATGCTATTTATATTTATAATGCTATTTTTTTTTGTTTTGTTAGTTGGCATTCACTTTTGAAAGTATCATTTTTTCAAAATACTTTAGCCCCGGCACAGGTTTTTTACCTAGTGGGGCATTGCAGTTACAAATATTACTGTCAATCATGTATATGTATTACTAAATAAAAATTGATTAATTTATTTATTTACCTTTTATTTATAGTACCATATTTATAATGACAACAATAAGTAGATTACTGCTGCCCAACTAGGAAATTCTGTTCTAGGGCTAGCAGTTATATCATAAGTAAAAGCTGAAGAATGGTAAATATCTATTAAAATTTAACAGATTTTTAATTATCTCAATAGAGACGAAGTTGGAATATTTACTTGTAGGAGAACCGGGAAATCAAGGCACTTAAAGGGCTAACGCATACGCAATAATAAAAATATTCGATTATTAAAATTTATATTGTACGGGAAAGAAAAGTTAAATAAATAAATATCGAAGAAATGGTGGGTATATTTTATTCATTCGCTTTTGTCGATTTAATTTCTAGATGGGTCGATGGCAGAGCGGTTAGCGCGCTGGGCTAGAAATCCAGTGGTCGCGAGTTCGAATCCTGCCTCGACCGATTTCGTTCACCTATAGCACAAGCATTTTATTTGTTTATTTTAGGGAACATAGGAAGATGTATATGTACTTGTTTAACAAGGACATATTCATTTTTATTAAAAAAAAATGTTGTTTCATTTAAAAAATATTAAGAATGTATGTTGTAAAAATGTATTGAGTACCTAATTAATGTTAGTATTACCTCAAAACAGGCTTCGCCTTCGCTGTAGTATTTAAGTTGTTATATTGTACTAATTAATTGTATTATGGAAATTTATAAATAAAAAAAATATATTGCATAAGAAAAACAATTAGTTTTTAGTTTCACTGTTTTCAATTTGGACACTATATGCGAGTACATATTTTTGACACTATCTACGAGTAACAAGTCATTTTCGACACCATTAACGAGTGCATATTTTTGACACTATCTACTAGTACCTACATATTTTTGACACTCTCTACAAGTAGGTACCTACATATTTTTTTGACACTATCTACTAGAATATATTATTGACACTATCTACAAGTACCTACATTTTTGTTTTTTTTTATTTTGTAAGTTATAACATACACAATATTATGCACTAAAACTAAAATTATTACAGTTTTTTTTTCAAATAAGTACAGTCCCAATTAAGAAAAAAAATGTGTATGGGACATGTGTTTATTTTTGACACTATGTACGAGAACATATTTTTGACATTATCTACGAGTACCTTCATATTTTTGACACTACGTACGGATAAATATTTTTGACTTTATAAACGAGTAGGTACATACATATTATTATCTAGATTCGATTGTTTATTATGATAATCTTCAGAATGAGTTTTATTGTTTTGCTATAGAAGTCTATCAAAAAATTGTCGGTTGTGAAGTTAAATTATTGAAAATTATTTCAGTAGAATTTACAAGTGCATCACTTGACTTCATCTACCTAACATTGTTTTCTACCTCAAGAGAATGTTTGCAATGAATTATTTACACAGCGCTTCTTTGAAATACGAACAGTGCAATTATATAAGCAATCTGCATTGATTTAGAAGTATTGTTGCTTGAATAAGCTAATAAATCATTGATACATAAATCACGATCTTCAAAAAACCTACATATTTATCATTTATATCCGAAATTCCAAGATTAATTGTTTACCCGTTTTATTTACAACAATTTCTAGAATTACTCTTCGAAATGATACAGGGGAAAGCAAATATTATGTATACTCTTCAAAGCAAACGTTTCCATACTGTACAATGTACATTCTGGCTAAAAGAAGTGTCAATATAGGTATATTCTTTACAGTAAAATATGAGTCAATATGGGTTTATTAAAAAATAAAATACTTGAAATGCTTTAATTCACATATAAATGTACAATAAAGAAATTGATTTTTGATATATTGAAAAAGGGTAACTACATTTTGAATGTGTGTTGCTTAGTTCCAATCAAAAGCTAAATTTAATAATTGACAAAATATTATTACTATGACCAAACTATCGACCGATTAAAAAGTCAATAGCTTACGAGAATCTAATTATAGATAAGCAAACATATTTAATTTGCCTTTTACATAGCATCAAGTGTATGCTCAAAATCGAACTCATGATGCTGGCACAGAGACCAAACTACTAACTACCAGTGGCGACTGGTCGATTGTATTTTTGATCATTTTTGGTAGTGCAATTTTTTCCTGAATTAATAATAAATTAATAGGTATTTAAACCATAAATACAATATAGGATATTTAAAAAAATGTATTAAAGTCACTGTATTTGTTTTCAAATAATTTTAAAAACCGCGCCAGCGTTCTCTTTTATAAGTGATATTGTTATTTTACAATATTGTTTCACTGATTTATCAACAGATGTCGTGAAGACAAATGTATGGGAGTATTATTCATACAATTTTCCTCTCAATCAAGTATTAATATACTAAGTAATTAGGTCTAAAGTTGTGTGTCAATATGTGACACTCGTATTTTAGTCGCGGAATCGGCTGTATGTCATGTATACGTGGCATTCATCTCTTTCAATACGAATGGCTTATGAATTAGAGAGCGAGATAGATGTATACATACTAATTACATCTAAGATATGATAAGCTTGGTGCAGCGCACGAGCCTGCACGAGTCTGCCTTATGAATTCAGTACAAGTATCGCTATTTCATCTGCCAGGGGACTATCTCTTTCTCTTCATACATACGCTGTATTAAAAAGAAATCAATTTTGGTGCAATATGGATATCGCACGCCATACATTACATAATGATAATATTTGTATTGCGGTAGATTTCATTATAATATGATGTCGATTGCGAGGGTATATATATAATAATCAATTGGTTTAGAAAAATAACAGTAATAAATTAAAGCGTAAAAATATATTAAAAACATATTTTAATATTAATTTTTAGAATATACCATTTAAAATTGGTAGTGCAATTGATCCAACGCACTTCATATAGAGTCGCCGCTGCTAACTACTATGACAAGACAGTTCACACAAAGTTTAAATTTAAAAATAACGATGTGCCCAATATTAATTCTACTATTTTTATTGACAATAACATCTCAATAGAGAAGAAGTTGGGATATTATAGAAGAACCAAGAACTCAGGCACCTACAGGGCCTCCGACCTGTCATCGGCTGGTTTACGTTTATATCCTATTCAGGTGAAATGTTTACACTTATTCAAATATATAGAACTTTCAAAAATTACATTGATAAGGGAACTCAATAAGAAGGCATAATTGGTGAACGTTACGCAAGCGCATAAAGTGATCACGTAAACCAGCCGATGACAGGTCGTAAGCCCTTTAGGTGCCTGAGTTCCTGTTTCTTCTAGAATATCCCAACTTCGTCTCTATTGAGATGTTATTGTCAAAAAAAATATCAGTTGACTCCCGACAGGGAAAAAAATCTAGTGTTTGCGTATATGCAATTAAAAAATATATTCGATTAATTCTACTAATGTGCTATTTCACTGGGCATACACGTTTCTATATACAATATATAAAATTTGAGAATGGGAAATGGGTTCATTAAATTTTCCTAAATGAATGATATATATATATATATATATAATATTATATTACGCAGAGAGATTTCATTATTTTCCTTGGTAACGTTAAAAGCTAACGAAATTTATTAGGGTAAAGTACAATTTATTTTAACGTATCAATTTATTTTCGTCTACGTAACCAAAATGCAATAACCATATAATCTACAAAGATATACAATGTGCCCGTTTTTGAAGGCATAATTTTAAATCAATGAAAATAAATACTCACACGCCTTGTCCCTTATTAAATACATACTAGCATGCCTTGTCCCCTATAAAATACATAATAACATGCCTTGTCCCCTATAAAATACATAATAACATGCCTTGTCCCTTATAAAATACATACTAACATGCCTTGTCCTCTATAAAGTACATACGTACATGTCTTGTCCCCTATAAAATACATACTTACATGCCTTGCCCCCTATAAAATACATACTCACATGCCTTGTCCCCAAAAAAATATAAAATACTAGCGGACCCGACAGACGTTGTCCTGCCCGAACTATATGTGAACCAAAAAAATATATGTAACATATTTTTGAATCATATGGATGTTATTATTCGCTGAGCAAACTTACATTTTCTTGTTCGATGAGCCGTTAAACGCTTTGAGGTTAGATTGATTGTCATTTCGTATATGATAAAGGATAAGTATATGGTCTGGACACGGAAACGAACGAATTGAAATATGAATAATTACGAAACAGTGAACAGAAATTAAAATTCCATGCACATGCACATGTATATAATTGAAATATGAATAATATCGAAACAGAGCGAAAAGAGTTTTAATGTCAAAAAATCCAAACTACGACGCAAATTACAGATTTATTAGTGTTGTCAGATGAAAAAACTAAACATTGCTAATTTGACATTAGCGCCACCTGTAATAATTTATAGTCATAAAAAGACATAGTTATTATTTTTATTTTATTATATTCATGTTTAAAATTCCATTTTGTGAATCTAATCCATTCAGGGACTCACACAAACACACATAAAAAATTTCATCAAAATCGGTTCAGTCGTTTAGGAAGAGTTCAGTGACATACACATGTACAGAAGAATTATAAATACGTATAAAGATATTTCGCGAAGAAGTAATTTTATATCATATAAAGACTGGCTGCATTTTCCCATTTTGATATATTTTCAAGCTAGTTCTTACGATGTTCTGTTTCTGAAACATTGTTTGTTCAACAGAATTATTGTTGGGGAGTGGAATGGTTTACTTCCGGAATCAGTTGACTCACCGGATGTTAACTTGTATGACTCTATGGCTGGAACCAACCAACCAACACCCTATGGCTGGAACGAGTGATTGGTGTTGGTTGTGTTAATAATTCTGACAGTTGGACTTGGTGCAATATTTTATTTTATTTTCATTTTATTAAAAAGGGTACATCGATAGACATCCAGCTTACAATTTTCATAAAAAGAAAATAATATGGGTTTTTATTATGATTGCTGGACGTCCAATTATGGATGCACACAAAATTACATGATCTCCATATTCAATCACACACGTAAGTTACACAAGAAAGAGTTACATAAATAAGAGAAAATTCGGTTAAAAAAGTTAAGTAAAAAAAAGAAGAAGAAAAAAATAGTTACATAAGTTAAGCAAAAAAAAACAAGTTTCATAAGTTACACAAGTTACATACGTTGATGTAAAAAAATAGGTAGGTACATAGGAAGTTGAAAATTTTATATAAGTTAAAGAAAAGAAAATTTCAAACAGATTACAATCAAAAAGCGTAGGTATATAAATAGAATTGAGACCTTCAGATCTTTATAGTATATAGAACAGATATAATATCAGTATGGCTGCCTTCCTGCTAATAATAAATCTTCTTATTCTTCCTCTGGTGTCCTGTCAGGAACCCCCGATGTCAGCGATCACTCTGGCGAATCCCTCTCTGTCCTGTGCTTCTCTTTATTTTATAATACATCATATTAATAAAATAAAAAGAAAGGGACGGTTTGCATGGATACCAACTAAATAAATAAAAACAAATTTGTGCTCTGCGCAGTCCATGTGGTTACTCAAGTTTTTTTTTCAACAAGGTAATTTGTGTGATATTTAATTCGTTAAGACTGAAGGAAGTGTTAAGGGCCCCATACACGGTACGATCCGTCGTTACGATCGATCTGAAAGGAAATCGTGACGATCGATCGCAAATAGCCATACACTGTCGATTTATCGTAACGATTTTCATGATTGCATGGGTTTTGTTGAGATCTCCGATATCGTCTTCGACCAAGTAAATCGTTAACGATATTGACATACACTGTCGATCCATCGTTTCGATCGGTCTGAAACGACGGATCGTACCGTGTATGGGGCCCAAGACTTTTTTGTTCCCAGTTCAATAGGAATAAACGGGTTTTATTCCTATGTTGTTATCATTAATTTTATTTATCAACAGCTCAGAATATTCAATATTATTTATATATACACACATTCAAAATAGATTTATAAGTTTAAATCACTGTCACCGACTTTACAACCCGTTGAGGGCCTTGTGCTCTTTACAGCATTATTTGTCCCCATCTCCCATCTATCCTAGAATGCGCTTCTAGTACTTTATGCCAACTGTTTTTGTTTTATTCAAATTTGATATAAAATACAGATTTACGAACTATGTAAAAGACCTCGGAGTTATATTTGATACAAAATTAACCTTTGCTCAACATATAACATCAGTTACTACCAAATGTGGTCAACTTCACAATGCTTCACAATGCGCCTTGGAAGATACTTTTCGAACCAAGAAGCATTGAAAAATATTTTCAACTGAATGGTGCGTACCAAATTGGAGTACGGAAGCGCAGTTTGGGCGCAGATGCACGGAGTATATCCGACATACATGCACCACCCAGAACTTTGACTTCCTGTTCTTATATGAGTCTTGAAAGTAGGCGTGATAACGCACTACTATTGACCGGCTTTAAGATTTTCAACAATCTTATTGATTGTCCAGAACTGCTAGAAAGGCTAGGGCTTTTTGTACCACCCAACTACATAAGGGGTAGAGGACATAATCTTCTGAACGTCCCCCATTCCAAAACGGATGTAGAGGCCCGCAGCAATCTGGTGCGTATTATGGAAAAATTGAACTCACTCTCGGACGAGGTAGATATTTTCCATTGGAAAATAAGGCGCTTTAAATCGTACCTTAAACAGAGATAGCCGTCATCGAACCGCATATCACACTATAATTGGCAGCAGCTGTCGTGTGATTACGGAAAAAAAATGTTATGTTTTACTTATTTTAGGTCATGTGAAAAGAAAAACGACGGTTCACTAAATCAACTTTTATTTCATAATATATCGGAAAAAATACAAATAAATCGAAGGGGTTTTTGTTAAAAAAAAATCTGAAAATACGACGAATTTATGGAATACACAGGAAGTGGTTTTATACCCACATTTTTTAAACATTTTATACAACACAACGGAGACACGAAATTACAACGTATAAATTTTACGAGCTACGGTCCACAAATTAAGTAAAACTGCTACATCAGATATCTCCTCTAAAATCGCAAATACTCTTTTTTTTCTATGGACGAGCGGCCGAAATTGAGTTGTTTGATATAAAAAGCGGCCTTTCTCGGCAAGAATCTTTTGTTTGTGTTACATGTCATCCGTCGTTTAACGGCATCAAAACACACGACCCGACTTTTTGGACATTAGCTCCAACAAATTAATGGAACATTGCAAAAATGTCCGATATGATCCAAGGACAGTATTTTATCGCTCATACGGAGTCTCCTCCACGTTTGTGTCATAACTTTACAGTATCTTTTAGAGTATAAAAATGAAGTCAAGGCTTCTCTCGCTGATGGGCAATTAGAGTTTTCTCCCTTTCTACTTACCCCCCCCCTCTCACCCCTACTTAGGAACCATTCAACCCCCTCCCCCCGCCAGACTCGTTAAGTGGGAACACCCACTGGTTATGGTGTTACAGTATTCAACGATGCCAGAATCAAATTGTTTACTTACTGCATTTTATTTTTCATTTCAAGTTCATGAAATCATATTGTGATGAAAACCCTTGAAATAGACTGGTCAACTCAACATTTCAAACGATCGTTATAAGAATAGAAACTCATGTTGGTACCTCATTTACAAAAATGCCCCCAAAATGGAAAAAAACCTTAAAAACCACCTCAAAATTAAATTGAACCACAAAATTGAATTATAAAAGTTTTAATTGTATTAACTCGCTACCGAATTGACTTTTAAGATTTCATTTGGTAACTCGATATAATGAAATTTGTGTGTGGAACTTTCCCTAGTTTTTTTTTTCACAACGCTTTAGATGCCAACTTTTTTTTTCTCCTTAAATCTTCCCTGTGTCAACTCCATATCATAAATATAGTCTCAAGGATTTGATAATATTTTGTACGTACTAAAATGAACTCTTATCATGAATAATAAAATGTCTACGTTGTATGAATACCTTGAGTTCAAGGTCTTGGTCGACATTAATGGATTGTTATTGTGTACTATGTATACTTTTTAAATACAGTATTTCTATAAAAGCGCTTATTATTACTTTATCAGGGTGTGGCGTCGAAATTCTAAGTTTTTCTTTATCCACACGCAAGTTTAATGTTTCGTCCAACGTAATATACTCATGGTAACTTATGTTTCATAATTATATTCCGGTCTTAATTACATGATATCTGTTATGTACAAATTTATTTAAGTAATACCAGATTTTTGACACGCAAAGTATTGAAATAAAAAAAAACACTTATTGGACCAAATAAATATACCTATGTAGTAGCCAGTACTACTCTCACCACCACCCGCTCTGCATATGGGGACTGTAAACGACCCCTTCACAGAACGCTAAGTGAGCGACAAGAAAAAAATGTATCGCATGAAAAGTAGGTCATGGAGCCCTCTAGATTAGCAATCTTAGCACCATAGTGCAAAATAACTATAAACGAATATGAATGGAAGATTCACACTCGTGGACTGTCATTGACTTCAGATATTTTTAAATTAAAAACATCAGAGGTGTGACCAAGATCATTGTAAAAAAATATCTCAATGGGAAGCCAACAATAAGAAGGCACCTTAACTATGAAAGTATGTTCACCTTGCACCTTACTTAGGAAGGTGCAAGGTGAACCTGGATAGATGGGGAATGCTGGAGGCGGACCAGGACACGGCATGTGAGTGTGGAGAGACGCAGAGTATGTCGCACCTGCTGAGCTGCCCGCTTATGGAGGGAGGGTGCTCTGAAGAGGATTTGTGGCAGGCCAATGAAAATGGAATTATGGCTGCAAATTACTGGAGGGACACAGTGTAGGCGGATGACCTTGGACACGGAAATGAAATGAACTATGAAAGAACTTCTTGAAAGCTTTTGAAGTTGTTCTTCGAGGTCACAAAATCCGCATGACCAATGGGACCTTGAGGAGGCCCACGGACAGTCACGAAGAGTACCGATCTATAAGAGGACAACAGTGGGTGGCAACAATCCCACATTATAGTTAAGTTTGGTCCGGGTATTGGCAGAACTGACATGAGACAGAACTAGCATATTATTTGAACATAACATAGACAAATGAACCAGTAGATTTATATATGTGACAAATAAATTATGTTTCGTATTGATTTTTTCAAGTGCCATCTCTCGATTTTTTCGTGTAATTCATTCCTTCATTTAATACACACTAAAATTATTTAAAAAAATAAACAAACTTAATAAAATATCAAATGAAACTCTTTCTGCGACATTTTCAGTTAATTTCTTTTTCTAAAACATTTGTAATTTGTTGTTTACAAAATCAATTGACTTTTGCCTTAACAATTTTTTTTCTTGGTCAGAACATGACCTCATGGCAACAAACCCGCCTTTGTTTACCATAAAAGAAACAAACATATAAAAATATTATTAAATAATACTATAGCTTTTATAAGGTCATGAATTTCTAAGAAGAAAATCAAATCTGGAGGCTTCTTAGTATTAAATTTTGGATTCATTTAACTTCCAATTTAAGGCATCCTGGAAATTCATAATATTGATCGATCAAAGGATATTGTCAAAATATGTAGTAAGATACACGCGTGGTTTGAAAAGATCTTATATTAATATCTTCACTTATAAAATGATCATGTTGAACGAATAAAATAAATAATTAATCATAAAATCTATTCAATTGAAAAATGCTTTAATTTTTTGCATACTTTTCGATATCTAGAGTTTAAATCAAGAACATGATTGCATAAAAATTTAGTTCAAACGGAGGTCGGATTAGACTGTTCTCCAATTTCACACAGTCAAGTTGATAAGGTAGTTACAATATTTTGGTCAAATGATGAGAGGAGAAAAGTGCCATCTTCTACAGCTTATACTCCACGGAATTATATAAGGGATGAGAGGATTGGGGCGACAAATAATATCTTGGCTCCTTTATCTGAGGCATCGGTTCAGGAAAGACGTGGAGATAGTCCTGATGATCGTCGATCTCCACAGAAGAGACGGTACTTAAAGAAGAAGAAATATTGTAGGTACTTTAGCGAAATTGTTAATATTATTTTATTGAAAGGACTAAATAAATATGCTAGGCTAAATATTATTTTATCGAATATAGAAATCAAGTCTCTTTGCCCTAATTTCTGATACTCAATAATCAAATATCGTTCGTATTTTTTTGCCAAAACCTGAATACGTTCTCTGTATATTTTAAGAATAAATTCAATACCCGCAAACAACCAGATTATCCTATTTCACCGAGTGTTCAAGGTATTTTGGGAATCTTTTCTTTCGGCAAATCGTTTGAATATAATCATTTTTTTTTCATCTTGTAACCATTGGCAAATACCAAATAATTTATGCAAGATGTTAGGACAAAATTGACTTCCATGAAAGAAATATATTCGATTATATACCTTCTTAGATCATTTTTATTAGTATGAATTTAATCATCCCACTACAATTTTATTCTAAATTTCAGAGTCATTTAGGTAAATTTTATAAAAAACAATAAACATTTTCGATTAAGTTTTTTAGTCTTAATGATCTATTTATCGACCGATTTCGTTCACCTATAGCACAAGCATTTATGCTTATTTTAGGGAACGTAGGAATATGTTTATGCACTTGCTTAACAAGGAATTATTCATTTTTTTATTTAAAAAAAAAAAATTAAGACACCTTTATTTTTTCTAGCTGTGCACAACTTTTATCTTTTATCTGCTTGAGATAAGGTTGCCGAACGAATATAAGATATAAAAAATAGTTAAAGTACAATATAATAAGTTTTTTTTATTTATTAGCAAAAACCACATTAAATTATCAGTGGAGTACATATTTATCAAAAGGAGATTTTTCACCCATAGCTTTCGACCCCATACTTTATTCTGCTGTAAGTATATTAGTGCATTTTTTCTGTATATTTTTTTTTATTTTCATTGTTATTTTAAATATTATCACTTTTTATGTACGATTGATGTTGCCATCAACTAATACAGTGTCACTGTCTCGAGATGGATTTGCCCTGGCACAGGTTTATTTGCCCTGTGGGGCATTACAGATTCAATAATTATTGTAATGTCTATCAATGTATCTAAAAGTAAATCGTAGTTTAAATTTTTAAGATGCAAATTTCTATCGTACAACTGTGCTGTTGCTTTTTTGTTACTTCATGTTTCTAATTGAAATTTAAATTAATACAAAACAAATTTTGATTGAAACTTGTAACGATTCAAGCCTCATATGTTTTATCTACGGTCTGGGAACGTGTTGCATAAAGCAAAAGGATAAACTGTATTTAACGCCTGAAAAAGTATACCGGGCGACATTCTTTCAGACAAATATGTTTCTCTATTCTCCGTGCCTTAACCATTTTTCGCTGCTGAATATTATAATAAACGTGTCTTTTATAATATAAGTGTTTTTTTTTCCTTTTAATCTCAATAATGCCTTGTGAATTACTAAAACGTAACTTTGTCGTTAATTTGTTTGTGTGTTTTTTGACGTAAAGTAACATCCTTTGTAATTCTACCGTTTCAAAGAACCCGATGCATATTTTTCCCGCTCTTAATTTCCTTCTCTTTTCAAACATTCGTAGGCCTATCAAATTTTATGCATTATTTAGGTGTCTACTAATTCTTCTTCTTCTTTTCAGCCCCTTTCACTCCACTGTTCGCCTCTTCCTGGGTTTTTCATTTCTTTCTATCCTGGGCATTGTGCTTCCGCCCATGTCTCTATTTTCTTATCCAATTTATTTCAGGCTTCATTAGAGCAATAACAAAAAAAATTGTGATAATTATGTTATAATTTAAATATTCAAAATGCTCTTTAAATCCTAACAATTGAAATAATTGCATTTTTACTCCTCACTAACTCAAAGGCAAGGTTTTTTTTTGCAGATTATCTTATTCACTTAAAATTTCTCAACAGGTATAATGTAGAAAATACATACTATGAGTTTTGTGACAATGTTTATGTGTGTGTGGTGTATTGTGAAAACTTTTGTACTCTAGGAATATTATATTTATTTAAGAATCTAGTAGAAATGTACTTCATAAAAATGCATTTAGAGATTGTCAACCTTTAAAGGAAAAAAAATGAACAATTACTATGGTGTGGAGAGTTAAGTGTTGGCTACAACCCACTCGTTTTCAACTGTCACTACTTATTGTTACCCAAAATATTTGCGATTATCTTAATGTAACAATTCGCAAACACATCGGTGAGGTGACAATGGCAAGGAAATATGCTTGTACATTTAATATACCTACATACAAAGTAAGTAAGAAATTTTGATCATATTTCATATGGAAAAAATCAATATTTTAAATATTTTGTTGCCTTTACTTTGACGATATGTAAATAAAATAAACAGTGTTCAATGTATGTCAGTAAAATCTTCTTCTTCTTTTTCTTCCTCTTTTTTTTTAGATCTGTGATCTGTTTTTACAGGTCCTGGGACGAGGATGTCCATTTCTCCCTCCATCTCTTTGATGGTCATCCCGGTGGTCGGCGTCCCTCTGATATTTCGCGCATAACGATCTTTGGCAGCCTTTCTGGATTCATCCTTTTAACATGATCTCTCCAGTGTTGTCTTCTTTGTCTGCTCCACCTTACAATATCCTCCACATTGCTGGTTCTGAGGATCTCCTCGTTGGGGATTCTGTCTCTGAGGGTTCTCCCCAAGATAGGTCTTAGTGTTTTCATCTCTTTTGTTCTGAGTAGCTGTTTTGTTCTTACCGTGTCTGCCCTTGCTTCAACTCCATAAGTCATTATGTGTCTGATGCAGGTTTTATATAGTCAGTAAAATCACAGTTATTAATTACTTCCAAAGATATTCATTTTCTTAATATTTTGAACTAATTTAGATATCTGAGATAGCTTTGACATTTTTCTTTATCCAATATTTGAAAATATACACACAAAAAGGTATTTACAAGATTGCTGCAAATGTTTTTACTTAGCAGAGCAGAATTACATGTGCCGATAGTTTGATGAGAATCGTATCTCACCTTCATACTCGTATTCAAAAGACTATGTTCGATAATATATTGTATTAAATCATCTTGGACGATTTATCTAGCCATTAACACATCCGTTCTTCGACAATAAAATTGAAATGTTCGAGGGAATAATGTTTATCTTGTGAGAGATGAAACGATGTATCATTTACAGAATCACTTGGAGATCGCATGATCAATAGTTGTTGTTGCCTCATCTGAGACATGAATCGTTTGCAAATTACTGTTTTCAAACATTTAAGATTCAATCGTTCAGTGAATAATATTTAACTATAAATCTGTTTGTTAAAACGTTTGGCTCTAATAAAAATTTATAATGCGTAACTGTGTGTTATCAAAGTAAATTTTACCTAGTATTATTTAGTGCATGCAATATATTATGTGATTTTTAATGCTTTACTAATATATTATGTTATTTGACACTTTAGTAGAGTAGCATGTCTTGCAGTTTCCTCCTTCCCCTTAGCGCTTTTGTCCCGTTTCTATCGGGGTACACTTTGACCATGATCCTGGAATTGGCGAGTCTGGTTATTACATTGAAGAGACTGCCATTTGACCTTCGTGACCCTTAGAAAGGGTAACCAGACAAATTGGATCATGGCTACACATAGCTAGTGATATAAATCCAAAGATTTTTTTTTGAAAATCCAGAGGTGCGTGCCCCGCCCGGATTCGAACCGTCGACCTCACGCATGGGAGGCGACGACCTTACCGCTTGCAATGTCTTGCAGTTTAGTGGGAAAAAAAAATAAACAATTTGCATGTTATACATGGGATCCAACTGTCGATGGCGATAGTAGGTATGTATAATTGAAGAATACGTTCTAAACTATAAACACTTGAACGCAAATTTATAAACATTTTGTTTTCTATATAAAACATGTAGGTATGTATGTCATGATAGAATAGTATGGAGGTCAGTCCTTTTTTCCTACCCAGAATATAAAATTAGCATGATGGTATGTATGTATGTTTGGAGATTAAGTATCAAAATATTGAGTCCACGTAGATATTGTGTGTACACTGCCTTACAAATTGTATGAAACAATGTCGTCACTAAATTAAATTTTTATAAAAAATGTAAAAGTAAGTTTGAGATGTACTACTACAATGTTCATAATTTTTATAGAAAATTAAATTATCTTGTTGAAGTATTTCTGCTTTTTTCGATATTCTTATAAAAACTTTGGAAATATAGACAGTTAAACACATAAATTTATCATAAATAAACGTTCTTTTTTAATAAAAAATGTTTGAGAAACTTGAGATATTGTATGTCTATATTTATACTAATTTTCAGGGCTCTAGCTTTTATGGTTTTTGATATATATGGAAAAATAAAGTAAAAATTCAAAACTTCATAACCCCTGATTGAAACAAAAATTCAAAATTCTGAGTATAAAAGTTTTGTAGGCCTGTAACTTTCTATATTTTCTGAAATTTTAGGCTCTGTGCATTGAGCGTTTCAGAAGTTATAAGAGGGACACACACACACAGACACACTAAATGTTCTACTCCAAATTCTGAGTAAATCCATATGAAGAACATATTTGCTGTGAATCCTCTAAGTTGGTGTTTTTTGACTTCAAATTTGGAAAAACCGTGAAAAATATAGACCCTGCATACAAATCTCGCGTATTTTGACTTGATACTTTGTCGATATTTTTTTTTTTTTTTTTTTTTTTTTTTTATTTTTTTATTTATTTTTTTTTTTTTTTTAATAAAAAAAATGAATATGTCCTTGTTAAACAAGTACATATACATCTTCCTACGTTCCCTAAAATAAGCAAATAAATGCTTGTGCTTAGGTGAACGAAATCGGTCGAGGCAGGATTCGAACTCGCGACCACTGGATTACTAGCCCAGCGCGCTAACCGCTCTGCCACCGACCCATCTGTTAAGAGAAATAAATTCTCTCGAAAAAATCGACAGTTGGAATATTTTTCTCCTTTACTGGATTATAATTAATTGCTGATTAAATATAATCTTCTCTTAAATATTAGCCTCAATCTAGCTTTCGTGGCTCAATCAAAAGACTGACTCTAGTTACATAAGTGATAATAAATTCGATTCAAAGTAGGATTATGATTTCATTCCGGATTTTTTTTTTTTTTGCTTAAGGCAATTCACCCTTTAAAGAGTGCTATGTGCCAATTATTTCATGTCAGAGGAGAAAAGTTTATTATTATTATAAATTTATGTCATTCAATGAAAGGAATTTTGAAATAACGGACAGTACACGTGAATTATTAAGAGACAAAAGATGTTGGATATTAAGTGGAGATTGGTGAGTGATTTTAATTAATTGTTTGTATATATTTTTGAAGGCGGAATTATTTTTACAGCTAAAAAATACATGATCAATTGTCTCATCCTCATCACCACACTGGCAAAGTGGGCTATTTAGAACTCTAATTCTATACAGATGGGAGGCAATTGAACAATGGCCAATTCTCATTCTAGAAATACATGATATTAATCGTTTAGATATGTTTCTATTATAAAACCATGGTTAAGAGGAAATTTTTTGTTGGATACCTGCATGATAAGCACCCTTATATTTTTTTGTTTTGTACCAATTTTCATCCCATTTGAAAAACATATTTGATTTAAGGTGGGGTAAAAGATCTAATATATCATTCCGGATTTAATATAGCTTCAAAATTCGGTCTTCTGAATGTCATTATAATTTTGGGTCGTGTATTTAAAATATGCTGGTTTATATGCGGTTTCTCGTTGATATTGAAGTACCTAACGTAATTCAGAGTATTCCATCTTCAAACCAAGTCTAATCAAGTAATACGGGATCAGTCCCACAGCGTCATGACGTGACGAAGCTGTAAACTATTTTAAAATAACTACCATACCATACCATCACGCCATATCCCTATTTGGGGTAGGCAGAGAGAAGCGAACGCCAGACTCCTCTCTCTTGACAAACATTCCTCGCTTCATTCACGTCCATACATCGTCTCATACACGCTCTTCTATTATTCTTACTTCTAACATCTCCATCTTTCAAAATCCCATTTATGTGATCGTACCAACTCTTTCTTGGCCGACCTCTACTTTTCATTCCTCTTTTATCAGCCTTGTATACTTTTTTTGTCAGACGGCCATCACTTATTCTTTCTATGTGGCCGAACCACCTTAGGGCATTTATTTTCATCTTACTTACGATATTTCTTTCAATCATACATTCTCGTTTAATTTCCTCATTTCTTATTCTATCATACATCGTTTTACCACACATTCGTCTTAGTGACCTCATTTCAACCGCGTTAATTCTACTTTCATGCGTCTTCTGCCATGTCCATGTCTCACTAGCATACATTAGAGTCGGTGCGACGATACCATTGTGTACCGCGAGCTAAATATATGTATTAAAATAACTAAATATATGTATCATGACACAAAATGATAATTGATCAATATTGTAGTGGTGTACACAAATTTGTGATTTATTTTATTTAATTAATTGATTAATTGGAATTAATTTTTCCTTTTTTGTGTTTCCTATTATTGTTTTTATTTATATGTAAAATTAGCTGACGGGGGCAAGTCTGGTTCAACCGGCGAAATCAAAACCCTCACGATTACCCATATCATGGATATAATTATTATATGGAATTATGATAATTATATCCATGATATGGGTAATCACTAGGGTTATGATTTCGCCGATCGGACCAGACTTGCCCCCCTGGTGAACTTCGTACCGCCTAACAGTCAATGAATGTCGTGTTCAATTTAGTTGAATTTAATTAAGAATTTCATCACCGTAGTAAAATGAAAACATATAAAAAATTTCAATAGTTCATTATGATATAAGAATAATCTAAAGTAATAAAGCAATCAAAATGTTAGTGTCTGTGTGTGTGTGTGTGTATGTGTGTGTGTGTGTTTGTCTCACGCCTTTTGAAAGACCAAGAGCATCTAAAAATCTAATTTATGTGCGAACATGTACCAGTATACCTGATGCAGTGTCACGCTAAAAATAATGCGATTAAAATGCTGAATTTTAAAGATATTTCAATAATTATTTTTTTCATACAAAATTTTCCAAGTCATATCTGTCAAAAAAGTGTACATTTTGCACGCAAATATCTGTTAGTTTAAAAGTTAGAAGTACTCATTTACACGAAAAAAATATATTTTCAAGTATAACTTAGCTTTTAAGTGAAAAACATGGTGAATATTTTGTCTAATTATAATGTTTAACTTATTTTTAAAGTAAGCGTTTTGTACAAATGTACATATAACCCCGCCATTTTAATATCTTTTCATACGATATTTAATTTTCCTACCGAATGAATATGTTCTTTAAAATAATATACCTTTGAAATAAATGTGATTATGAAATAATAAAATGAAACACAAGACTTTATAGCAAGTTTTAAGACATATATTGTAAAAGTCTGTTAATTATTAGTAAAGATATAGGCATAATAAAATTGCATAATTTGTATAAAATATTTGATATTTCGGACAATTTTCGTTTTTGTGGCTTCGAACAAACCAATGTAGGTACCTACCTACATATCCAAAAAATGTATCGAGCCCATTTGATATTAATATTGGAATGGTTACTATGGTAACGGAAAGATTCTGATATTCAAATAAAATTTGTTATGAATCGAATTTATTTAGAACATTGTTGTAGGTAGGTGCCTACCTATTACTATTTACTTACAAATCACACAACAATATACTGATTTCCTATCAGAAAATTGTATGCGATGTGCTCCTAAACCGTTTGTCCGATTACAATGAAACTTTGGTGAATTGTCGAGCGTGTGCCCGGGATGGTTTCTGGATTTAAACTCTTTTCTTATTCTTCTTCTTCTTCGTGTATTTGGTCATTTAACCTATGAAGGGGGAGTATCCTGGGAAAAGAAGGTCCGACTGTCCCTCCATCTCTTCGCAGGTCTTCCAGGACGGTTTGTGGATTTTAACTTTTTTCTTCTTCTTCTTCATCGTGTATTTGGTTATTTTACCTATGAAGGTGGACTATCCTGGGAGAAGAAGGTCCCATTTTCCGACCATCTCTTCACAGGTTTCTGGGTTTAAACTTTTTTCTTTTTTTTCTTCATCGTGTATTTGGTCATCTTACCTATGAAGATGAACTGTCCTGGGAGATGAAGGTCCAATTTTCCTTCCATCTCTTCGCAGGTTTCTGGATTTAAACTATTTTCTTCTTCTTCTTCATCGTCTATTTAGTCATTATACCTATGAAGGTGGACTAACCTGGGAGAAGAAGGTCCAATTTTCCTTCCATCTCTTCACAGGTTTCTGGATTTAAACTTTTTTCTTCTTCTTCTTCATCGTGTATTTTTGGTCATTTTACCTATGAAGTTGGAGAATCCTGGGAGAAGAAGGTCCAACTGTCCTTCCATCTCTTAGCAGGTCTTCCAAGACGGTTTCTGGATATAAACTTTTTTCTTCTTCTTCTTCATCGTGCATTTGGTCATTTTACCTATGAAGGTGGACTATCCTGGGAGAAGAAGGTCCAATTTTCCTTCCATATCTTCGCAGGTATCTGGATTTGAACTTTTTTCTTCTTCTTCTTCGTGTATTTAGTCATTTTACCTATGAAGGTGGAGTATCCTGGGAAAAGAAGGTCTTTTCATCTCTTCGCGGTTCTTCTAGGATGGTTTCTGGATTTAAACTTTTCTTAACCGACTGAAGAGACGGGATGTAATTAATGAAGGGAAGGGACGTAATGAGGAATTGAAGGGACGGGAGGTACTGAAGGGCCTGAAGGGACGGAAGGTACTGAAGGGTCTGAAGCGACGGGAGGTACTGAAGGGTCTGAAGCGACGGGAGGTACTGAAGGGTCTGAAGCGACGGGTCTTTTTCTTTTTCTTAATTTTATGTAGACTTTTAGGACAGTTTTTATACAAACTATTTCCTATAGTCTAATTCATCTTCTTCTTCTTTTATGTATACATTTGGGTCAGTTTTAATAAAAATTATTTCCTATAGTCTAATTATTCTTCTTCTTCATTTACGTAGACTTTTGGGAGAGTTTTAATACAAACTATTTCCAATAGTCTTATCATTTTCTTTTATGTAGACCAAAGGTGAGTTTTTATACAAACTTTTTCTATAGTTTAATTATTATTCTTTTATATAGACCTTTGAATCATTTTTTATATTAACTATTTCCTATAGTCTTATTCATCATCTTTTATGTAGACCTTTGGTCAGTTTTTATACAAACAATTTCCAATAGTCTAATTCTTCTTCTTCTTCTTTTTTGTAGACCTTTGGGTGAGCTTTTATACATACTCCTATTGTCTAATTCATCTTTTTTATGTAGATCTTACTTATGTAGTCAGTTTTTACACAAACTATTTCCTTTAGTCTTTTTCTTCGTTTTCTTATTTTATGTAGAACTTGGGTGAATTTTATACAAACTATTTCCTATAGATTAATCTTCTTCTTCTTTTATGAAAACCTTTTGGTTTGTTTTCATACAATCTATTTCCAATAGTCTTATTCTTCTATTTTATGTATTTTAACTTATTTTACGTAGACCATTGGGATAGTTTTTTATACAAACTATTTCGTATAGTCTTATACTTATCCTTCTCTTTTTTATTTAGACTTTTGGGTTAGTTTTAAGTCTAATAGTCTATTGTGCAGAAATATTTTTAACGATATGCATACTTGATGAAAATACATATGTAAAAACGAATGGATTGTGGGATGTGACGATGTAACCTGCACTAGAATCTTTTCAATACTTTTGTTTAATCAAATTTAAACCATTTATATCATCCTATTTTGAATAATTTTCAACACCTACGCATTTGATTTAGTTGACAATATTTAAAGAATGGGGGTTGTGGCCATTACTGAACTCTTCACAACGTTTATATTCAAATTAAAAACTACTTACCATAGTTTAAGTCTTCTTCTTCTTCGTTAATGTAGACTTTTGTGTCAATTTTAAGTCTATTAGTCTTATTGTGCAAAAATATAATGCACACTCGATGCAAAAATATAAAAACGAATATTATGATGTGACCAACACTAGATCTTTTCAGTACATTTGTTTAATCAAATTTTAACCACATCCCAACATCCAAAATTACTAAATTTTCAATAGGTCATATTAAAATTTATTTCGATGATAATATTTAAAAATGGGGGTTGTGGCCAAACCAATCTCTTTACAACGTTGATAAACAGTCATATTTTAAACCATTTCGCATAGTCCATGCGTGCAGAAATTGTATATTATACTTCATTCACACTTTATAGCAATATATAAAAAGAATTGGTTGTGGCCATCACTTGAACATTTTACAATCAAATTCAATCATATTTCAAACCACTTTTCATAGTCCGATTTTGCAAAATAATTGGGTGACAATATTATAAAAACGATTGCTTTTTCCTTCACAATATTACATTCTTGGCCAACGGCGGGACATAAAAGCTAGTATATATATAAAGAAAATCAAAATTCAATTTTATTTTAAATCGCATTGCGGGATATTTTATTTATTTAAAAATAAAATGTCTGTATATTTTTTACGTGATTTTTTCCGATATATTGTTTTATCCGTTAAGTTTTCCGATATTTTAATAGTTATTCTGCTCTTCGGGGCGGAGACTTATTCAAACGAGTGGGTTGTGGCCAACACTAAACTCTCCACACCATAGTGAGCATTCATTTTTCCTTCTTGAAATGTTGACAATCTCTAAATTCATTTTTATGAAGTAGATTTCTATTAGATTCTTAAACAAATATAAGATTCCCGGAGGACAAAAGTATTCACAATACATAATAGGTACACACAAAAATACTGTCACGAAACTCATAGCATGTATTCACTTGTCTATAGAGACACATACAGTATCAATATGAAGTTAATCACTCAATTTTGCCTTACAGAAACTATTTTACTTCTGTTATATACATTTTTCATACAAATACAAAAATTATTTCACATTGATATTGCAAACCATAGATTTTTTATTTAATTTTGAAAATCCTTGAATGCATTTTTGATGAGTGTATTCAGTGTATTTTTGTTGTATCGAAATTTCAAACAGTATACAAAAATCTCGATTTTCCTGACCGTGAGAGCATTTTAAAAATTTGGACAGATGAAATCATAGAGAAAAAAATAACGAATATCTATGGAAAACTAATCAGCTCTAGGTCTATGCACTTTACACATATGTATGATGTAAATATGATGTCGATCGGACTTATAGTTTGGGCTGTAGAGAGGATAATTCCGTACGTCGAACGCCGTACGCCATACATACAAACACACCACGACGAAACTCACAGTGTGCACTCTCTACATGATACCCGTTGAGAAATTGATGTAAAAAAAATATGCTTAAAAATTGTGAAATCATGACTCTACACTGTTCCATAGTGTGGAGAGTAAAAATAAGACATCATTCAAATTGGTCCAGCCGTTCTTGATTATAAATGGTGTAACTAACCCAACATTGTTTTATGTATATAGAGATATGTGCTTGCAGCTAAGGACCACCTTTCCACCGTTTTATAATTCAAAAATTATCCATAAGTTTTGTTGAACTCGCAAACAACTCACCTATGAGATATGAATTTTGTGAAAAATAAATCTGTTGAAACTTTGGAAATTTTGGCACATCCCTAACAGTTGTTCTTGGTGTAGAAGTTGCCAAAAACACAAAATGAATAGATGTCAAATAATATATTTTGGCAAGGGACGCTATCAGGTCTGGGAGAATACATACATAAGGTACCTACAACTGGCGCCCAAGAACTAACAAACTACAATCAAATCATAAAACTTATTTTTCTTTATTTCTCTGAACACGTGTACCTACAGGTTTCATATTAATTTTGACCATTTGTCTTTTATTCATCATCTTTGACACAACGTGACGTATCAACAGCGTACATACTATATCGCCATTTCCATGTATGTAGTCAAAAACAGCCGGACACATTACTCCTCTATCTTGACATACTTTTTTCGATTTATTGAACGTCCATACATTGTCTAATACATGATCTTACATACATAATTATGTCTTTATTTATCCGTAATTCAATGTCTTGGACATTTTTGGTCATCTTATTTCTTCTTTTCTCAGTTTCTGTACTTGCTTCGTCAGACGGTCATCACTTTTTCTTTCTTAGTGATTTATTTTCTCACTCAAGATTTCTTTTTTTTTGACATACTGTGTAATACCCAATTGACTAATTTATTGATTTTCTTATACCTACCATCAATCGCAATAGCTCATTTATAAAACGAATGAGTTTTATGTGGCCAACGCTATCACTCCACAAAGTATTCAAATAATGTATGGAAATTATTCAGCATTTTCATGAAATGAGTTTGTTTAATCAATTATCTTAATTAAACACAAAACTACACTTTGTGTCTTTCCACTCCTTTATTTTACTTATTCACTACATGTTTCGAGAACGTCCGTTCCCTTCCTCAGTTGGATGTAAACTGAATATTATGTGTGTGAGTGCGGTGTATGGATAGTTGTGTTGTAGAGGCGGATGTAGAGGTGGGGTTAGGACAGTGGACTAGGGAGAACATTTGGAGAAGGGGTGAGGAGGAAGGTTGTACCAGATTATTAATGGTGTTTTTTTGAGTATTTTGCGCTTTTTTTATTTGAAGAGTTTAATCAACTCTAATTTTAACCTGTGTATTGTTGAAGTTATGATTATTTTCAATTATATGGTTGGCGTATTCAGAAAAATAGTTATTGTTGAGGCATCGTTTATGTTCGTTTATTCTAGTTTCAATTGTTCTGCCAGTTCGTCCTATGTATATTATAGTTACAATCTTTACAATGGTTACAGTTACAATGAGTTTGTTTAATTATTTTTGATTAGTATTTTTCATACCATTTTATGAAAGTGATGTGCCTTTTTAGCAATAAGAAAATAAAAATATCTAATTATAAGTTTCCTGAACTGGAGAAATTTGACAGTTAAAAATATGAGAAGCACTATTCAGATATCCTTCAAAATCTAATGGGATCTAAGCGAGTATTAGATATACGAATTTGCGAACTTTGAAAAGAATTGAATAAGTACGTTTAATTTAATCGATAAAGTAGAATAAACACCATGTTGGTACATAGTATACAGCACACACACACAGATACATTGTGATGAAATTTTCAGAATGCAATCTCAGCATGATTCGAGTTGATAATCTGCAATAAAAATAATAGCCTTAAAAATTGCGAATTCATACATCCTCACTATATCCCACTGGGGTAGTGAGGAGTTAAAATATTGAAACAATTTATTTATATATTCAAATCAATATTCAGTAAGTGAAAAATAATTTTAATTTTAATTTTATAAATTAAAATATTTATAAAAATAAATAAAACACATATTTTTAATCCACAAATTAATAAAACTTTAATGAGCCTAAACGCTTTCACCGAACACAGCCGACATCCTCAGAGTCAGAAATCAAAAAATAGCTAAATTATATAAGAATAAGTTTGTCCGGACGTCACCGAAACTAGTTGGCATAAAAATACTCAACGTGGTAAAAAACTAAGATATTTTACATTATTTAATTATATTATGTATTTTTATTTATTTTTATAAATATTTAAATTTATAATTATGAACTTCCACTGTAAAAGCTTTGAAATTATTTAATTTTATAGAAGGAATAGACTAATATTCTATATGTGACATGAAAAAATAAATTGAACTTTGATTGTTGAAGGTACCTATGTATATAAAATATTTCATTCTCTTTTATGAACATACATACATATACATACATACCATCACGCCGTTTCTCTATTTGGGGTAGGCAAAGAGAACCGAACGCCAGACTCTTCTATCTTGACATACCTGTTTTGCCTCATTTACATTTATACATCGCGTCATACATGCTCTCCTATTGTTCTGACTTCGTATGTTCCCCTCTTTCAAAATCTCATTTATATGATCATGCCAGCTCTTTCTCGGTCGACTCTTACATCTCATTCCACTCTTTTCAGCCTTGTATACTTTCTTTGACAGTCGTTCATTGTTCATTCTCTCTACATGTCCGAACCATCGCAAAGCATTTATCTTCATTCTACTCAAAATATCCCTTTCAATCTTACATTCTCTTCTGATATCTTGATTCCTTATCCTCTTTTATGTAATGTGATATTTAAAAATAAATACATAAATAAAATAAACTGGTTCATTATTTACGTCTTTATCTCATTACCTTCCCATTACCAATCTCGGTCTTATACTCCACCTTACAACACATTTGTTTTTACTGCATCCATTGTATCGAGATTTTTCTCCTTTGTTGTGATTCACATCCTACACGAACTGAATTACCATTGTAATATTCAGGATAGGTACAAAAACTTTAAACTGGACCGCGTAGTTGAATTGGTATACAGCATAGCATCGGCGAATGCTAAAACTTTTTAATGAATATACATTTTCTGGCCTTAGTCCTGGACAACTTGTACAAACATACTCAGCCAGCAGCTTCCCATGGCAGTCGGCCAACAGTCACGTTATTTTATGGAGTGAACATTGAGGGTGGTAAAGAAATAGTCATGCATAATGCACATCGACTTTATCAGTATTCAATAGCGCGATTCCAGTTTGGCCGCGTTAGAATATGTTTTCAATACAAACACCGAAAAACAAGAGAAACGTTTTCGGATGAATAGTCTAATTTTGCTTATTCGATTATTTATCAAGCGGCTTGAAAAGATTTGACCTCATTAAAAAAATAAAAGGTTTACATTTTAAAAATAAATTATACTTTTAACTCCTTATAAACCCAAGGGGATATAGTGGGGAGTTGTGATTTCGCAATTTTTAAGGCTATTTTTCATTGCAGATTATCATGTTTCGTTGCTTATTTGGATACTGTTAATCTAAAATATAATAAAAAAATATTCATTACTACTTTTGGCCCTCTACTGGAAGTCAAAGTTTTCAAAATAATACTTTTTTTTTATTTTCTGCCTCAAGTTAAATCATAAAAAAGAAATATTTATTGCAATACCTACGTAGAATGCAGTAGTTATAATAAATATATTATTATAAGTGCATTTACATTTTTTATTTTTGTTTTTGCTTAATCTTTTGCTTGTTTTTCTTTAATTTTATTTTTATTGTACTTCACTGCCTATGTACATATTTTGTAAATACACATATTTATTTTTTTTCTTGATATTATTTTGTTTATATTTAGGTACTTATTTATAATAAATTATGTATGTATGTAATCGAATATTTTTATTATTGCATATGCGCAAACATTGGATTTTTTTCCCTGTCGGGAGTCAAAGATATTTTTTAACAGATTTTTAATTATCTCAATAGAGACGAAGTTGGAATATTTATTGTAGGAGAACCGGGAAATCAAGGCACCTACAGGGCTTACGACCTGTCATCGGCTGGTTTACGTGATCACTTTATGCGCTTGCGCAACGTTCACCAATTATGCCTTTTAATGAGATCCCTATCAATTCAATTTTGAAAGTTCTATATATTGTAATACTGAAATTCTTTTCGCTTGAAAATAAGGAATTTTTACTACAGCCATCTATGGGTGAAATAATGAACAACAATCTTATTATTTTTATTTATTTTGTTGGAACGCCATCTATTGAGAGAATTGGTTATTTGTAAATAATGAAAGCTACAATTCTTATATCTGAGGTGACAATGCATTTTTCGCATAGAAGTCACCCCTGAATTGCGCCAGACTTTTAAGGTCATTTTTGTCTTATTTACCTACTTTTACCAATGTGTAAGTAATCGAATATTTTTATTATTGCATATGCGCAAACATTGGATTTTTTTCCCTGTCGGGAGTCAAAGATATTTTTTAACAGATTTTTAATTATCTCAATAGAGACGAAGTTGGAATATTTATTGTAGGAGAACCGGGAAATCAAGGCACCTACAGGGCTTACGACCTGTCATCGGCTGGTTTACGTGATCACTTTATGCGCTTGCGCAACGTTCACCAATTATGCCTTTTAATGAGATCCCTATCAATTCAATTTTGAAAGTTCTATATATTGTAATACTGAAATTCTTTTCGCTCAAAAAACCAATTCTCTCAATAGATGGCGTTCCAACAAAATAAATAAAAATAATAAGATTGTTGTTCATAATTTCACCCATAGATGGCTGTAGTAAAAATTCCTTATTTTCAAGCGAAAAGAATTTCAGTATTACAATATATAGAACTTTCAAAATTGAATTGATAGGGATCTCATTAAAAGGCATAATTGGTGAACGTTGCGCAAGCGCATAAAGTGATCACGTAAACCAGCCGATGACAGGTCGTAAGCCCTGTAGGTGCCTTGATTTCCCGGTTCTCCTACAATAAATATTCCAACTTCGTCTCTATTGAGATAATTAAAAATCTGTTAAAAAATATCTTTGACTCCCGACAGGGAAAAAAATCCAATGTTTGCGCATATGCAATAATAAAAATATTCGATTACTTACACATTGGTACAAGTAGGTAAATAAGACAAAAATGACCTTAAAAGTCTGGCGCAATTCAGGGGTGACTTCTATGCGAAAAATGGATTGTCACCTCAGATATAAGAATTGTAGCTTTCATTATTTACAAAAAACCAATTCTCTCAATAGATGGCGTTCCAACAAAATAAATAAAAATAATAAGATTGTTGTTCATAATTTCACCCATAGATGGCTGTAGTAAAAATTCCTTATTTTCAAGCGAAAAGAATTTCAGTATTACAATATATAGAACTTTCAAAATTGAATTGATAGGGATCTCATTAAAAGGCATAATTGGTGAACGTTGCGCAAGCGCATAAAGTGATCACGTAAACCAGCCGATGACAGGTCGTAAGCCCTGTAGGTGCCTTGATTTACCGGTTCTCCTACAATAAATATTCCAACTTCGTCTCTATTGAGATAATTAAAAATCTGTTAAAAAATATGTATGTATGTATTTTGCTTCGTGGTTCATGAACATATGTTTTAAAAATTTGTTATTGTGTATGTACATAAAGCCCATTTAGGGCGTTTATATATAAATAAATAAATAATTTAGTACGTGTTGTTCTAGTGTGTCTTTCGCCATTGGTTAATTTGAAAGGGAGTTAATGTTGATCAATTTCGGAAGACCTGTCAGCCGCGCTGTAATAGTTAATTTGATCGGAAGTATGTTGTTAGTAATAAAATTTTCTACCCGCAATAAAACGAATATTATTTAGTTCAGAAAAGTTGAGAAAATTCAAACATCCAAAATAATTTATATTTTCTTAAAACATACTGCAAGACCCAGCTTCAAGTATTAGTAGAGGGCTAAAAGTACCTACTATTGAATCGGAAAATTAAAAATACAGTTACAATCTAAATATTTATGCCCAAATTTTGAGACATATTATTATTATCATCTTTGGTCCTAATTATGTTTTCAGTCTGGATCTGTCAGACGATTAATATCGTTAGTCTTCAGAATGTGGCAACTTGTTATTGGGTGCGTGTTAAATAATTATTTGACATTACCTACCAGTTAGTTGACCGAGAAGCTACATTAAACAAATTGCTGTTTGTGGATGTTCCATTACTGTTTTTAATATGTATTTCAGGATAGCTGTATTTCAAGGTGCCAAATAAAACACTGTAAAATGTTACTGCTGTTACAGTTGTATAGTTAAAATAAATCTTCACAAAAAGAATTCTCCTTCTGGCACATAAATTGTACTAGAAGTGTTATGAAATTTAAAATGAACATTGTAAATTATTGTTTGAATTGTGTTTGTTATTGATAAAAATTGGGTTGGGCAAGTATACTTTAACATATGTACGTGGTTATAAATAATAGATATGTATAGGGGTGCAAAACCCTTTTTTATACTATTTGGTTTTAGCATAAAAAAAAAATTTTTATTCAAAGATGTATTCGTTTACTTTAAAATAAGAGTTGCTTTCGCATTACTTGTTATAAATGACAAAAAAAATATTTAAAAAAGACAAACATATAAGTAACTGAACACTTCATAATCACGACATAAATTTTTCCTTTCCCTGAGTATATTTATACGTAATTCGTCGTAAAATTTAATTACACATTAAAATGTTACCATAAAATGCAATCTAGATACCAACATCAAAATATTTTTTGCAGTTGCTAAAGTTTAACAAAACCTTGCTTTCATTTTGACACGATTTTGTCAAGAAACTGGATTTCTAAAGAAATTTGCAAACATGTAAATATTAATTTAATTCTTACACATTGTGTTAAATTTTAGGTTAAGTTATAATCAAACGTGTGGTTTAACAGCCAAATTACTAGTAAAACAATTTTATAACGTGAAATTCTTATCGCGTCTAATTACCAGTTGCAAATTGTCTGATTAAAGATGTTAGTTGTATGAAAACTCAGCCTGCAGCCATACTATGTACACTATCAAAGAAAGAATCAAACGTTACATAATCTTTGTAGTTACGAGCTTAAAAATATCTACAACTCCAATATTATAATTGGACTAAGAGTTTGTTTGTGCCTAGATTTTTTTTATCTTAAAACGTGCTACATAATTCTTCGAAAGGGCCGCTGTAGTTTTAAATCAGTATTTTTTTCGCTCCGTCAAAAGAAATTGATTCATCCTAAGAAAAAGTTCGCCACTTGAGCTAAATTTAACAAAGTTCTTTATTGCCAAGGGTTTTCGTGTTAGCGAATGAAACGTATTTTAGCAAGAATTTTCCGAGGCTTGGTTAAACTCTTGATTCATGTTTGCTCTTAGAAATGTACATAAAATATGCATAGTGTCTCTTAGGTTTACTGTGTTTATCGAAGGTAATTTCTTATTTCGTTATTCACAACTTCACAACATATTACGTTCAATGTATGTAGGTACTATTGTCGAACATAACTTTTTTAAAATATTACATAACATTTAACGAACCTTGTACTTAAGAGGACATAAAACGCTACTTAATCTTGTGACTGAAAACACGATATATCAAAACCGCCTAATACACGATGAAGTTAGGTGTTAGTCAGGGTTACAATCGCGTGCGTTAAAAGGGTTTATACGTGATGTAAATTATCGGAAATTCAATATTTGTTGATATTTTGCATTTTAAGATCAAATCTGACTTGAAATAAAAAAACTTAATCTGCCTTTCACTTTGATTTTATCGACTCTTTAAACACATATCTACAAATACGTTGGAGATAATCCAGTGCATCATGTCAGGTATATCATGTCAAATTGTTTGCACAGTACTGCTTATCAGGGTTACATTACTAGCACAGTACTGCAGGCTTGTGATAAGAATATGTTTTTGTTTTATTTTATTTTTGATTATGTAAACAGACAGTTAATTTACTTATTTTACTTACATACATAATATGACATGTGAACCAATTAAGTTTACAAATATTTTAACAAAAAGAAGTGGTTTTAAGGAAGGGAGTAACCTAACCGCGGAAAAGTAACCAATAAATTGAACATTTAAATGTTACTGGTTTTCATTTATGTTACTGGTCTTCAGGTACTACAGGGCTGTCTCACTCTTTCTTCTTCTTCTTTGTCAGCCATCTCTCCACTGCTGGATGTAGGCCTCTTCTAATGAACTCCATCTCTCTCTCTCTGTCCTGTGTTCCCCCCAGCCAACCCTTTCCCGCAACCGGAATAATATCCCATCGACCCATCTTTTTTGTGGTCGCCCTACCGTTCTTTTATTTTCTCACGGTCTCCATTTTAGTATTCTGGGTGTCCACCTCTCAGTACCCTGTCTTGCAACATGCCCTGCCCACTGCCATTTCAACTTTGCAACATGGTCTGCTATGTCAACGAATTTTGTTTGGCGTCGTATTTCTTCATTTCATATTTTATCCCGGAGGCTCACTCCTAACATTTGCCGTTCCATAGCTCGTTGCGTACATTTCAATTTGTATATTGTGTTGGCAGTTAGTGTCATTGTTTCCAATCCATATGTTAGCACTGGGAGGATACATGTTTCAATAGCATAGCTCGTTGCGTACATTTTAGTTTGTATATTGTGTTGGCAGTTAGTGTCATTGTTTCCAATCCATATGTTAGCACTGGGAGGATACATGTTTCAAAGCGGTCTAGGACACTTGGCTGTGGCCACTTGGCTGCGGGACACTTGGGTGCGGGACACTTGGCTGCGAGACACTTGGCTGCGGCGGACATTTGGCTGCGGGACACTTGGGTGCGACGGACACTTGGGTGCGAGCCCACTTGGTTGCGAGTCCATTTGGTCGCGACGGACACTTGGGTGTGAGCCCACTTGGTCGCGAATTCAAAAATATTTTTTTCTGCCTAGGGCTGAAGTTTTTCGTGCTGATTTTTGTAATGCTCTTTATCATATAAGTAGTTGATATACAAGTAGGTTTATACAGACATTAAAAATATAAAAAAATATATTTGTTTTATTTATTTATTTAATCTTCTTGAAATTATAATTAGTACACTGGCGGGCTTATTGCCTAGTGGCAATTTCTTCCAATTTCTACTTATGTTTGAAATTGTAAAGTAAAAACAAGGTTATTAAGCCAAATTATTTTTTACACTATAAAAATATGAGAATTTTTCATACACACTAGTTGCATGTAACACATGAGATCCAACTGTCGATAGCGATAGTATGTATAGTTGAAGAATAAACATGTGATGTAAGATACTAATTTGTTTCACATTGATATGGCAAACCATAGATTTTTTTCTTAAAATTTTGACAGTCCTTGAACGCATTTTTAATGAGTGTATTTTTGTTTTATCGAAATTTTATCAGTTTACAATAAACTCGAATTTCCATAACGTGAGAGCATTTTGAAAATTTCGACAGATGAAATCATAGAGAAGAAATTAACGGATATCTATGGAAAATTTCAGGTTAAATAATTAAATTAAAATTCAAATACATTTTCTGCTATGCGCTGAACGAATCTCTTAAATTCAATAACAATCCCAAATAAATAATTTTTGTAAATTATTGTGTGAGATATCATTTTGTAAAATATTGTGTGAGATAACATTTTGTAAAATATTGTGTGAGTAGCATTTTTGTAAATTATTGTGTGAGTAGCATTTTTGTAAATTATTGTGTGAGATAGCATTTTGTAAAATATTGTGTGAGTAGCATTTTTGTAAATTATTGTGTGAGAAGACGCATGAAAGTAGAATTAACGCGGTTGAAATGAGGTCACTAAGACGAATGTGTGGTAAAACGATGTATGATAGAATAAGAAATGAGGATATTAGACGAGAATGTGTGATTGAAATAAAAATCGTAAGTAAGATGAAAATAAATGCCCTAAGGTGGTTCGGCCACATATAAAGAATGAGTGATGACCGTCTGACAAAAAAGTATATACGGCTGATAAAATAGGAACGAACAGTAGAGGTCAGCCAAGAAAAAGTTGGCACGATCACATAAATGGGATTTTGAAAGATGGTGATGTTAGAAGTAAGAATAATAGAAGAGCGTGTATGAGACGATGTATGGACGTGAATGAAGAGAGTAATGTATGTCAAGAGAGAGGAGTCTGGCGTTCGGTTCTCTCTGCCTACCTCAAATAGGGAAATGGCGTGATGGTATGGTATGGTATTGTGTGAGATATTAAATAAATAAATATATTTTAATTTTTAAACCTTCTTGTGTGTGCGCTGAACAAACCCACTAAGTATCAATTGAATAACAACTTTTTTTTTCAATTTTTTATTTTTGTAAGTTATCGAATAAATAAATTATAGTGCGCAAACCTTCTCCGGTATGAGCTGAACAAATTCCCAAAGTTTCATCGCAATCGGATGGTTGATTTGGGAGTCCATCGAAAACATACATACAAACAAACAAACAAATATACGTCCATCCATTTTTATAAATATAGAGATTTTATAATTTTCGGTGACATTCAGAAGAAAACTTTCCACGCTTATATCTATAATTTTCGGTGACATTCAGAAGAAAACTTTCCACGCTTATATCTAATAAACTAGCTTTTTTGTTTTTTTTTGTCTAGCTATAATGTTTCTCTTTTTTATCTGTTTGTTTGTTAGTTGTATATTTTATAGTAATGCTTTCCTTTTTGTTTTCTTTTGTTAATATCTTCCACAATTTTTCTTTGTTGTGATCTTAGTTTCTGTAATGTAGTGGTAGGTACCTAAAACATAATGTAATTATAGTGGTACCTACATAAAAATATTGTGTGTTCCAATTTTAGATTAATATGATTTTGAATATGGGTATTGTCTTTTGTTTTAAGAAAATTATGTGAGCTTCTGTCATAGAATATTGTAAACTGTTAACCTTGATAATAAAAAGATTGTTTTATAAATATATTTACTGTGAAGAACAAAACTGTATATTTTATAAAAATAATAAACATTATAGTTTCTATTGTATCTTTTTATTTTCATATAGATTCTTTTTTGATATTCCTTTTCTTATAGATTTGTAGGCCGATATTTAATGCAGGATGTGGCACTTGTAATTGGCTGCCCAGTTTTGTAGTAGCTTGCCCTTATTTGATGGAACAACGATGTATAGTAACTTTCTTTATATAGTAATATCTTTTATTTTAAATTGTATATATTTTTTTGTATAGTAATATGTATAGTAATAGTGTATAGTAATAGTGTATAATGTATAGTAATATCTTTTATTTTAAATTGTATATATTTTTTTGTATAGTAATATGTATAGTAATAGTGTATAGTAATAGTGTATAATGTATAGTAATATCTTTTATTTTAAATTGTTTAAATTTTAAGTGGTTCTTTAAATAAAAATAAATAAATAAATATAAAGAGCATTACAAAAATCAGTACGAAATATTTCATTCCTAAGCAGAAAAAAATATTTTTGATTTCGCGACCAAGTGGGCTCGCACCCAAGTGTCCGTCGCGACCAAATGGACTCGCAACCAAGTGAGCTCGCACCCAAGTGTCCGTCGCACCCAAGTGTCCCGCAGCCAAATGTCCCCCGCAGCCAAGTGTCTCGCAGCCAAGTGTCCCGCACCCAAGTGTCCCGCATCCAAGTGGCCGCAGTCAAGTGTCCCATTCCGGTTTCAAAGAGCTTTCTTTTCAAATTTATCGGAACGTCTTTGTTTTTCAGGATGTGACCGAATTTACCGAAGGATGCCCGATTTTTTACCGAAGCTACTTCGGTAAATCAGCCATCTCTCTGCCTTTGCATGTAAGCCTTCAATTCGTCTTTTTTGGGAGTTTCGGATCCATCTTCTTCCAGCAACGGGTACAATATTATCGGCCCACCTTTTCATATCCTATGGTCTCCATTTCAGAATTCAGTGTGCACATCTGTCCATTCCCTGTCTGGCGTGATAGTTTCCAGGCCGTACGTAAGCGCAGGCAGGATACACGTTTCAAGCATTTTTCTCTTTAGACTTATGGGAATATATTTGTTTTATGCTTAAGTTTCCCAAAGTCTGCCCAACCTAGTTCGATCCTTTTGGGTATTTCTGCTGTCTGATTATCTTTTCCTAATTTTATCTTTTGTCCCATATATATTTATTCGTTAACAGCTTCAATTTTCTTACTATCAATTGTGATAGTAAGAAAATTATCTGTAGGATGGACTCATGATTCTGTTTTTTTTAATGTTGATTTCCAGACCAACCTTACGGAAGCATCATGGCTATCATTTTTCATTGTAAAAAGTTCTTCCAGATCATCACTTGTGAGCAATTCGTCACTATAATATATGTTTTATATCCTATTAATATCTCGTTTTGTATAGATTACAGACGAATGTATTTTAAGTATTTGAGGTTTTTTTTTATTGAATATATCCTGGAAAAAAGAACATAATATATGTCCACATACATTCTTTAATTTAATTATCAGTATTGCATTTGCTATTTTTAATTTCATTTTTGTTTTTATTTTATTTTATGAAGCTTTTCGGGCAACAAAACAGGTGCTATGTCAAATAATTATTTAACACGCACCCAATAACAAATTGCCAAATTCTTGAGACTTGCGATATTAATTGTCTCACAGATCCAAACTGAAAACACAATTAAAAACTATGTCTCCACCGGGAATCGAACCCGGAACCCTTGGATCAGCAGATAGATACCTAACCAACTGAGCCACGAAGGCCGACAATGTGAACGAAATCGGCCGAGGCGAGATATTCAATCCGCGTCCTCTGAATCACTAACCCAGAACGCAAGCCGCTCACCGAACGACCATATCTTACTTTTTCTTATTGATTAATTATTCTATTACAAAAGCACTGAATCGGAAGGTATTGTGATTTGATCCTACACTTCTAGAAAACTGCACTTGTTGAGTATCCTGTATATTCTCAAAGTAAGCGGAAACATAGCTACTTATTAATTTATAAATAATATTCGCCCAGGAATCACTGAGAACCCTAAGCCCACGAGAAGATTAAAAGGACGAAGAAAATATAATATTCATTTAAGACTTTTCTGATTATTTCATTATTAATCTTTGCTTTCTTCCTTTGTATCTCCATCTTTATTGTATAGCTAATAATATGAAATTGTTTTCTTTGAAAACATGACTGAATGAAATTTATAATCAATAAGCCGACTAATCAAGGCTTGTCTCTTGGGAGAATTACCTATATATAAATATCATTTATAAACAGAATTTAACAAAGATATTGTACGTATGTAGACACTAATCAAGTTTTGTATCTCAAGGTCAAATAGTTTTAAATCAAAATGAATCTAATGATGCAAAAAAAATCTGTGATTCTGGTTTATAAATAAATTGATAGGTATCCATTCTTAGATACTTTTCAATAAATTAATTATTAAGTAAGTAGTCGAATACACCACAAAGCAAAGATGTGAGAAATGCATTGCCGTCGTAGAGCTTCTTGGTAGATGGAAAAGTCATCGAAAAGGTTGATAGTTATGTTTATCTTGGACACATTGTGAAACTCGGTAAAGAAAATCAAGAGGCAGTAATTGAAAGAAGAAGAGGTCGAGCATGGGCCGCCTTTGATAAACTCTCTGACATCCTCAAGTCACCGAAGTACACTTATTTTTTTGCAAACTGAAAGCGCCCTTGAGGTGACCACGGTTGTCACTAAACGGCGCTTTATAAATTGTCCTTATTATTATTATTATTATTACACCAATTATCTTAAAAAGTATGTCTATGATGCTTGCGTTCTCCCGATACTAACATATGGCTGTGAAAGTCTTGTTTTTACAAATAAAATACTACATAATTTAGCAGTTACCTTCACAAAGAGCAATGGAAAGTAGAAAGCTGGGTATATCGTTAAGTGATAGAAAAAATAACTTATGGATAAGAGAGAAAACTAAAATAATCGACGTTGTCAAAAAGGTTGTCAAGCAGAACAAGCTAAGAGCTGGGCAGGGCATGTCGCCCAAATCACAGACTCCAGATGGACTAAGAAATATCTGGAATGGCGAAAAAAGTGTTACGCGACGTCCTACGTAGGCGATTCAAAGCGAATACGAAGCGGCGCGGCGTGGCGCGAAAATAACAAACAGTCGGTAACTATGGTAGTGTCCTACGTTACCGACCGCGAGTTGGTTTCGATGTGGCGAGGCGCGATGGGAAGCGAACGCGTTCAGTTGGTTTGATATTTTCGCGCGAATTGATAGCGGCGCCATTGTTTTTTGACATGTCAGAAACAGAAATTTTAATTTCTGTCCATGAACGTCCCATATTATGGGACAAATTATTATCGAACCGCGAATTTTAGGATTTGGCAAAAATAAATGGGACTACAAGTAAACACATTTATTTATTATTGCTATTTTACAATAGGATGTTGTTCAAAACACTTTAAGTTTTCTCTCGCTTGCACGAATGTCAAATTTTGATATGTTTCCCGGAAAGATGTAAATTCAGTCTCATTTATTAATTCAAGATCACGTAATTCTTCATACAAATTGTGATATCCCCCATAAATATGCCTCTCTAAGTACACAATATTAGTTTCACTTCTCTGCCGTACATACTTCTTGAGTATTTTATATACATGACAGTAGCTGGCGGCAGAGGGAACGATTCGCGCACACGTAGGACAGAGCCGCCGCGTCGCACCGCATCGCATTGAATTCGCTTGTATCCGCATCGCTTCGCAATCGCGTTCGCTTTGAATCGCCTACGTAGGACGTAGCGTTAGAAGGCCTCAAACAAGATGGTCTGATGATAATAGACAAGTGGCTGGAGACGGATGGATGCGGTCTGTCCAAGATAGTGTGCTGTGGAGATCTCAGGTGGAGGCCTATGTCTATTACTGGACGAAGGAGGGCTGAATAAGAAGAAGAATAGTTATTTAGTTGAAATAGAGGAACCCTTTGTGTTGCTTTTTTTATGATTTTTGACGCATTTAGTGCGAGGCTCGTCAGAATAATATTATTATGATAGTGAAAAACGCACAAAACATGTAAATAATAATAAAAAAAAAATGATACCTCAATATTATCTTAATAATATTATCGGTATAAATGTCGGTTCGAAAATAAAATGTTGTCCATTTCTGATTTCGGACCGTTCAGTTCAAAAATCGTTTGGGCAAAATACCAATATACCTACTATCTTGACATGCAGAGATCCTCACGTTGATTTTTTTCTGTGTAAAGGAAATTGGATTTTCTCTCCCTTTTATATATATTTTTCGAATAAATAAATATTAAAGGCTGAACCCAGCATCTGCACGAAATTTCATCAGTGACAATATTACCTCGGTACCAACTAGCTTAATAATATTTTCAATCAATATCTATACTTATAAATACGTTAAAATGTCTGTATGAGTTCAAACAGAAACTCGTGCTATGTATGTAAGACTGTGTTATTTTTTGTATAGACTAGTATTATAGTTTTGTTTGTACGAACGACGAACGGCATACAGTGAAAATATACACGGTGGCCCAGAATTAACTAACCAAATGAAAACAGGGCATAGGAGACAGTATTTGTGATTGATTTGGCTGTCTTCATTAGGGTCCGAAAATTGACAGTTCAAAAGTATGTGTGTTTTTCAAAGATTTTTTGCATCGTTAAAAATGTATTTGTGTAAAAAAAATATTTAATATCGTTACAATCTGACAAGGGGGCACTTTTTTGAAGTACCTACATTATTTTTTAGTGGGCGATCCTGATTTATGTGGAAAGAAAAATGTTCGCAAAATCGATAATTACAAATAACATAGGCTAGTTTTTTTTTTATTTGGATATTGTTGATAATGTGCATTTCTCCGAAATACGAAGAAACAGATGATCTTAAAAATTTGTTGATTTTTTCGAAAAGGATATTGTTGATAATGTGCATTTCTCCGAAATACGAAGAAACAGATGATCTTAAAAATTTGTTGATTTTTTTTTGTCGTACACTGAGATTTTTCGAAACTCGTCATCACTCATGATCCGTCAATTTCCGGACCCTAAGAAAACTGCCAAATCGATAGGAAATACTGTCTACTATCCCCTCTTTTTGTTTGGTCCATCACTTATGGGCCGTCCTGTACGATCACATTGATAAAAATCTTTTTTAAAAGCTATTCTTCATTACCTTTTGCATAAAGGAATGCTATAAATCTTAAAGAAGATAACTTCGCGTTTGGTTGTGTAAGTTGCCATAGTATACCATAGTATAATATTCGTTTTTTATTAATCAGTTTTATATATTTTATACGCATATACAATCGCATTACAATAACGAGATATTGTTTTCCAGTAATTCCATTGCTTTTAAAACATAAATTTTGGCTGTTTTTTTTATCAAAAAACAGCCTAATATTTTATGAATATCTATACTTATGACATTCATAAATGTTTTAATCATTCATTATATCTTGCATTTGCTGATGATATGAAAATTTACCTTTCAATTAAGTCATTGGCCGATTGTATTAAACTACAAGAGGACTTTGACAGGCTATACACTTACTGTGCATTAAATAATCTAATACTTAACATATCGAAATGAAACAAAATAACATTAACTCTCAATAGGTATAAAGAAGATACATTTCACATATACCTTTAACAACTATGACATAAAGGAAGTTAATTATATAAGAAATTTAGGTGTGATACTTGACTCGAAATTAAATTACAAAAAAAAATATATTTTATTTTATTTTATTTTATTTGGGATACTTACAGACATTGACAATCGCATACAAGAAAGTATATCATAATAATTTTACATAATGTCAATATCCAATTGGAAGTGAACACAACATGCGAAGTTCATAAATTATTTACACAAACATATTAAAATATCCAAGATAAAAGCAGTAATAAAGAAACTTTACAAATAAGACATAATTATACAAAACCTATAAAAGCATAAAGAAGCAACTATAAAAAGTACAAAGTGAATATAGAGAAGCATATATAAAACAATGAAATGTAATGAAAATTGTGCATATAACAAAAAAAGAGATGAAAACATCAACAGAAATTCTCCTCTCTACTCAGAATCAATAGCATTCTTTTTTTAAATACCTCTCTTGTGTTGCAGAAGATATCAACTATGTTGGAGTTGCTATGACTATTGTAAATACGGCACATGCGATACAATGGATTATAAAATGATATGTTAGATATACTGAATCCTATGTGAAAAATATTTAGGTTTCTTAGTGATTTAATATTGACGTTATATTTTAAGTCATTGTCCATCACATTATTTATTATATTAAATAAACATGCCACGTCCGCCACTTTTCGTCGAGTACTCAGCTTAGAAATATTAAAAAAAATCAATCTCTGATTATAAGTTAACATGTAACGACCTATACCGGCTCTATAAGACAGAAATTTTACAAACTTCCTTTGGACAAATATTGATAATATCATAAGTAAAGCAAATAAGAGGTTCAGATTTATTATTCGCACATGAAGGCCATTCAGTAACATTAAAACCTTATACCTACACTTTATACACCACATACATACGCCCTCAGCTAGAATTCTGTACTCGAATTTGGTCTCCATTCTACGCAGTACACATCACAAGAATCGAGAAAGTACAGCGAAAATTTCACCTTAACTTCAATAATTATCGATAGTCACTTAAACATCATGGTTTTGATACGCTTGAATGTAGGAGAGTCTTACACGACCAATCGCTGCTGCATAAAATTTTGAACAATGCCATAGACTCGCCTGACCTTGTCAACCTAGTAGGTATCCATGTTCCAGGTAAAATGGTTCGCAGACCTCAATTACTTCATGTTCCAACAAGTAAGTAGAACGAATATCAGGAAAAATTCCACAATTACACGCATATGCAGCCAATATAACAATACATTCTGAGCTGAGATAGACATATTCAACGCGAAATATTATAGGTTTAGACAAAATGTTCTGAAGGTGATGCGCAACCACTATCCCTCTATCCTCTCTTCCTAGTCTCTCTTTTCTCTTCCCTTCCCTAGTTGTTGTATATGTGTGTATGTATGTATGTATGTATGTGTGTGCATGTATGTGTGTGATGGTGTATATGAGTGTATGTGTGTGTGAGGGTGTGTGTATGAATATTTTTGGCTTGTAAACTGTTATTTGTTTTTATATTATGTTGATGGAATGCTTTTTTGGCTCTAACACTGTAAAAATAATATTGTATCATTAAACTGTAAATGAGCTGTAGCTTCCCCAAGAAAACAAATAATTTAAAAACCAACATCATATTCCAGAAAATTTATTTCAAAAAAGAAAATAATCCTATGAACCATTGCGTTTGAAATATTTGATATGTATGAATTTTCGCTAAACATAGCCCAATTTAATACATAAGTATGATATTTTCATTATTTTTCCTAAAAATACACGGGTATTTTATATTATATTGAATAAATATTAATATAAGTACCTATATCCTGCAAACAAGGTCAAATGCTGGCGATATACTTATGTACACGTGACACAGGAATATAAAATATTGCCAAAGCATGTCTGGAATGAAAATAAGTACATAAATTTTCTTCGTAAAGATATCGTCTTCTCAAGAAACGTGGATATCATGAAGGTGATAACCATCTTGTAAGTTACACATTTTAAGTCAAAAAATTTTGCAGTAGCTGTTCTTAGAAAATGTTCAGTTTTGTAATGCAGAAAATACATTTTCTATTATTTACTGGCATAAATGCTCCGCCGCCGCCGACGGCGAATGTAAATAAATATGAAGGAATAAGCAATCTTTTTTATAATATACAATATTTCATTAAGATATGAAGTGGTTGAAAACATGATTGAATATAAGCATTATAAATAATTAAGTGATGGCCAACGTATTTCCTTGTATTACAGTGTACATATACAAAATTTCTATAAGATCGGACTACGGGAATGGTTTGAAATTTGATTGAACAAATTATAAGCATTCTGGTGTTGACCACAACCCAATCGTTTTATTTTCTGTCATCAGAAGTAAGTATGTTAACAAAATTGCAACATGGAAGGTAATTGAATAAAAACGTTGTAGAGTTTAGTGTTCAAGTGGTTTGGGTTTTTTTTAAATATAAACGTTATCAAGAGTTGATTGCAGCGCCCCTGTCCTGTGGGTATTCTGTTTTGGATTGCTTGGAGAGAGAAAGGTGGACTGACGCAGATCCTATGAAAACTAAGAACATCATTCATCATTCCCACATGAAGGTGGGAAGACTTTCCAGTAAAGTCTTTGTCCAGCAAAACAGATTGGACTATGGGAAGTCTTCTTCTTAATAAAATCCACAAATCAATGGAAATTCTACAGGAGTATCTGTAATTAAATAGGTACTTTACCTTAATTTTGCCATTTTTTATCTTTTTTTTGTATCTCATTTTTTGTGTAAAATTACATCTTTACAGTTATTTTATTTGTAAACAATAAACATAACCCTATTATTTATATAAAAAAAGATTTACTTTGAAAAGAAAAGCCTCTGTGTTTATTTTTTTTGTTGAAAACTGTTTTGTTATTTTTGTACGCTACATAATATCAAGGACAAAAGTAATCATCAGTTAGCGTCTAAAACTTTTCTCGTCCATACTTTTTACCCCACACCATTATTTCTCTCAGACTCAAAGATTAACTTTCGACGTTAATTACTTCTAGGATTTTAGGCACCGTAACCTCAATCCTTTTTTTAAAATATTATTTACTTGTGATTAATTGAGTTGAGCAAAGTATTCTTATTAATCTTAATTTAAGAAGTTCGTTAAAATACTTAATTTCAACTTTGTTTTTTTTTTCTTTATTTAGTCAAATATATGTACCTAGGTATATTTCTAAACCTTTTTTTTTATTTTGAAAACTTTCGTATGTACTATATTTATAATAATCACTTCAATATTACCGCCAAAAAATATTCAATAGAACTTGAACAATTAAGAAGGTCGTTAAAATATCAAAATATCGAAGAAATATTCAATAATTAATATTATGAAAGAGTTGTCATTAAATATTAATACTGGAAGAAATTTCTCAATGGCTATGAGTCCGTCCACTGGTGTATTCTGTACAAAAAATAAAAAAATATTGTTCTAATAAATTAAGTTTTCATATCAGGTACAATTTTGCAATGTGACCATTTCAAGCGAGCTTTCAAGACTTTCTGTCTTAAATTTGGTGCACTCTTATCTTTACTAACAGTGAATGGTGAGCCAGTTGTTTCCACATTATTAGCTCTCTTTGGCACTTAAAGTGCAGTGTCTGCAAGGTTTTAGAGTTCTCCGGACTCTTCTAATGTTCTTTATGTGTTCTTTTAGAGTTTTACAAGGGGCCGTTATTAGTCCCTATAAGCAAAACCTCTATGCCTGGATTCAGATCTCACAATGAACACTTTTAGTACTGTGCCAAGATTTCTTATCAAAACCGTGTTTATAAATTTTAAAAATAATTCCCGCGTTTATAATTTATTATTAACGATTGTAAAATAAACAATAATTTTATTTTAAAATTCCTCGCTGTTCATGAAATCATTATAAGTAAAACGAACGTTGTAATACAGTATTTCAAAGCTATTTATTTACAATTTAAAAAGTTTCAATGACCCTACGTCGTCCTGTTCAAATATCAATCTCAATTAAAATTAAAGTGTTCAAAGATTGACGGACCCAAGTTGTCTTGTTCGAAACGGAGTGAAAGTTTTGTTAAAATTAGATCCAATGCAAATAATAATACAAGCCACTATATGGGGGACTTACTCAAACCGCCCCTCGAAGTCTCATTTTAACTTTAGTCGTATAATGGCGAGTCTCAAAATTCAACTCAAACTTCGTCGAGCTTAAATTAATAATCTCAGATTGGATTCTTTACAGACGCATTAGACGAGACGCGTTTTTAGAGGCGCCTTCGTAGTCTTGTCTTCGTATTTCCAAAAGAAACTCTTCCTCTGTCGTCTCGATACGAGATTTTTGCAAAAAGTTTTTGTCAGAACATAAAAACTTTAATCAGCAAATCGCCAAGAGATTTCGAGAGGTTTTATTTTTAAATTGACAGACAAAAAATTGGTTCGATAAAATATGTTTTTAGCCGAATGAAAAATGTCATTCAAATATGGTAATAAAACCTTTTACTTTTATGTTATTTTCTTATTTTTTGTGTATTTAAAGCACCTACAAAGCATTAGCAAACTATTCAGAAACTTGAATCTAAATGTAATCAATTAACGCATCGACTGGTTGGTTCATATTGGTTCCACTTTTTTCACATACTTCAGCAGTGAGGCTCACCACCTATTCTGTATGTTGCCTTTTTATGTGAGATGAGACTAGTGTGTGGGTATACATACAAGCTTCTTTTTATAAGGTTATGCACACCCGCATACCTCTCGCTGGTTATCCCACACTGTGGGATATGCCGTTATGGTACGTATATGAATCTCAAAAGAATAACTTATCCGGCGTACTTAATGCCAATAAATCAATAGTCAAACTGTGCTGAATAAATTATATTTATTTTGTATTTATTTAAATCATTTGCAGCTTTACGCAATTATGTACAATACATTCTTACAATATTTAAAAAAAAATCAACAATAAATCTTAATGTCCTTTAAACACGTATACAATTATCAATTATAATTGGAAATTCTGTCAAATACGAGTACTAGCTCAGATAATACGAGTATTATCTCAGTGCACAATAACAAAAATTACTGTAAAAACAAATTTTTGACATATACAATACATACAAAACATTGTTAAATTCACACATTTTTGACATATACGATAGATACATACAAAACATTGTTAAAACACGCTCCCAACAATAAGTTGCTTAGAAACTTGTAACTTATATTCATCGTCTAACAGCCTGAAAACACAATATAAAAACAGTGTCAAAACACTCGGAGTCGAACCCGTATTGGTCAGAGTCTATCATAGGAGATATCTAACTAACTGAGACCCTAAGGCCAATATTATTGAAGTGAGTTATTAAATTGCTATCAATCAAAAATCAAGCGTTAAGTACATAGGTAGGCATTGATTGGATGGCTGATAAATACTTGATCACTTATCATTCAAATTGATTTCTCAGTTTATTCAAAAGTAATATAGTCATTTTTCTATCAAGTTATATGATATAGTAAGTAGAAATATACAACAAAAGAGTTCCAATGACCATATGAATGTCATACAATCAAAATAAATTGGCTATAATGATTGCTTATCATAGATAGTAAAGCGTGTCAATAGAAATAAAAGAAGACACACCATTCTTCGACCACAATAGTCCCTTCATATCTTTCAAAGAAATAATACTTCTCCAGTCCTTTATTTGGGTCCCCAAAGAAAACTTCTCAATTTCAATATCCATTAACAGAACGACGCCGACCGACGGTCTTCTTCTACATATAATATCTTGGCTCAAGGGACGTGGGACTCGGTGCTCAGTTAAATATGTAGATTTTTATACCAAGATAGCACCTTTATATCGAATATCGTATGTTTTTCTTTGTGTCTTCGGTAACATTAGTTTACTGAATAAGTAAACGGGTTATATTATCACAATCAGTGGCGACTGGTCGATTGTATTTTTGATCATTTTTGGTAGTGCAATTTTTTCCTGAATAAATAATAAATTAATAGGTATTTAAACCATAAATACAATATAGGATATTTAAAAAATGTATTAAAGTCACAGTATTTGTTTTCAAATAATTTTAAAAACCGCGCCAGCGTTCTCTTTTATAAGTGATATTGTTATTTTACAATATTGTTTCACTGATTTATCAACAGATGTCGTGAAGACAAATGTATGGGAGTATTATTCATACAATTTTCCTCTCAATAAAGTATTAATATACTAAGTAATTAGGTCTAAAGTTGTGTGTCAATATGTGACACTCGTATTTTAGTCGCGGAATCGGCTGTATGTCATGTATACGTGGCACTCATCTCTTTCAATACGAATGGCTTATGAATTAGAGAGCGAGATAGATGTATACATACTAATTACATCTAAGATATGATAAGCTTGGTGCAGCGCACGAGCCTGCACGAGTCTGCCTTATGAATTCAGTACAAGTATCGCTATTTCATCTGCCAGGGGACTATCTCTTTCTCTTCATACATACGCTGTATTAAAAAGAAATAAATTTTGGTGCAATATGGATATCGCACGCCATACATTACATAATGATAATATTTGTATTGCGGTAGATTTCATTATAATAAGATGTCGATTGCGAGGGTATATATAATAATCAATTGGTTTAGAAAAATAACAGTAATAAATTAAAGCGTAAAAATATATTAAAAACATATTTTAATATTAATTTTTAGAATATACCATTTAAAAATTGGTAGTGCAATTGATCCAACGCACTTCATATAGAGTCGCCGCTGATCACAATCACCCATCAAATAGCAAAAACATACCCATGAGATTTGAAAGCAGATCAGTTGAAATTCTGAATAAACAAACAATGAAATATGTTCATTTACGTACGGTTACATGTAACAAAAACGTAACTATTAAGTGATTTTGTTTTAAATTTCCAGAAACGTCCGTTCCAGTCTTCGTTGTAACAGAATATTTCAATAACTTTATATTTATCTGCAAAGTGTGTATACAAAGTAACAGAGTAACGTTTTTTTGAACCTGGAAATTTAAATAGTCTTTGACATATCACATACTTCAATTATTTTTTCAATAAAATTACCTTAATTTAATGCCACAGAAAAAAAAAGTTTCAAAAAGGTCTCTTAGCCAAGCAATTTATGAAATAGATAAAAAAATTATTTATTATCAAAAAAATATGTATTCTTGGAATATGTTATCTTAAGAAGTATAGATACATTAATTTTGTAATAATTTCTTTAAATTGTAAAATGACATAGAATTGTTGGGGATGGAGTCAGTATAATCATTATACATTTATTTCTCGTTTATATAATTAATGTTTCTTTCGGATTACTTTCTATTACTTATGTCTCGATTTTACCTTTGACGAAAATCTTCTTAATTTCTATCACGTAGAAAAGTCTACTAACTTACGAAAAGTTTAAACCTAATATAAGTTAGGATTAAGTTAAGACTGAAGTGTTTCAACAAAGATTAAAATGAAAGTAAAGTAATATATGTCACAAAAATATATGTAAATTGCAGATATATACAGCAATAAACTGCAAATAAAAAAAATATTTTATTTGTATATTGAAAAAAAGCAAAAAATTAATAATGGAGTTATATTTATTCACAATTCTCTTTAACACTGCGAATCCGTTTTGAACCTGGTCTTATCAAATTACAAAGATAACTTGAAAATATTGATAGTAAATTGTGTTAGATCTCAGATGAGGAGAAATTTATTTAAATTAATTTTTCACGCAAACCTTCTTTCTCTAAGATGGAAACGCTAGTTGGGTTAAAAATTTTCCATGGCAATAAATTCGCCACAACTGGTAAGGGCCTAGTCAGCCAAAACGTTAAAACTGTCAAAAGAAAATACATATATATGTAGAACAACAGTCGATTTGTTTGATATAGCGGATACAGTTCTATTGTTCAATATAGTGAACAATCATATTGATAGCTCTGACCTTCAACGAGTGACATTTCACACTCCATATCGCAACAGCATACAGTCTAATACCTTTTATCTTCCTCGGTGCAATACAATCTCGAAAAATGCACTCTTTCATTTAAAGATTAATAAACTCCTTCGGCTCAAACTTTAATCATATCGACATTTTTAATTCAAATGTACAAGCGATCAAACAAGTATGGAATACCATTTCACACACTCAACAGCCCCCCTAGATAACGTGTCATTTAGCTCAAGAAAACAAACAAGAAAAAATAACTCAATCTATGGAAGTGTCAGTTGTCAGTCACGTGACAACTGTCACTTTCATATATTGAGTTATCTTTTCTTGTTTCTTTTCCTGAGCTAAATGACACGTTGCCTAGGGGGGCAGATGACTCCTTTCCACTCCTTCTCCTTATTCCTTCGCCTTATTTCCTCCAATCTTCCCTTCTCTTCACCTTTCACCAAAGTGTTTATTGTAATTGTCAAATAATTTCTATGGAATAATCAGTGGAATATTTTTAATTGGTCTAATTTTACCTGTCTTATTTTTTTAACTAAAACTGTTAATATTCCCAAATAATATATGATATTCTGTGTTTAATATTGTTTCATGCGCCGATACGATCTACTCGGTTACCGACGCGTTTTTACTGTGACAATACCAGAACAAATAAACACATAAGTTCCATTATACCTAGACTGTATAGACTAGGTAATAGGTATGGTCTGTCTCAGTACAAGAGCGCGTTGCTTAGAGCCCTACACCCCGCTACCGCGACCGCCGTCATGCATACATAACTGTCATAATGTTTCTTTCTTTATTTATGTACATTGACAATTTTTCATCATTTTAATGCATCAATCATTCTAGTTAATAATTTTTGATGAGTTTTTTTTTAATATTATTTTTATTACTTTCTAATTTTCGATTTTTTGTATGTTATCTAGTGATTTTATATCATTTCTAGATTATTAGTTAATATGCTTTTGGACTTTGTTTTGTGAATCCATTATTATTATATTGTTATTTTATTTTATAGCTCATCTCTTTCATATTTTTTTTATTGTTAAATACTTTTGTTGTAACTACTGTATATAGTTTTTATTGTAAAAGGCTTCAAGCCGTAAATACAAATAAATAATGTAAAAAAAAACTTGTAGGATTCGTTCAAGTCTTCTGACTTTCCCCAGAGATCTGACGCATCTTCGATATTTTTATAGAGACGTTATGTGGGTCAATAAATAAAACTATCGCTTTATTAATAGCCAGTTCGATGATTTTTCTGTCGACACATATATTTTTATTAAACGGGAAATGGCAAAATAATAGCGGCCAAAGGTAAACACGGAGGTGAATATAGTGTATTTGTTTAGTGAATGATTATTTGCGGTCAGATCGAAGTAAGTATTGAATTATGATGGAATATTTGGCAAGAAGCCATCACCATTACCAGTGTCTTTACGTAAACCACAATAATGTTTACAAATTCTACTAAATTATCGACTCCAATTGGAGAACGACAAATAGCCTATCGAAAATTTTACATATTTGAATGATATGCCTGTGAAAACAGGGATATAACACAGCCTAAAATACTTTGAATAATTAAACAAAATTGGCCTTATAATTTGCAACTAGACTATAATATCTAATCTGAAATTCATCCAGATTATTATATGGCCGAAACTGGCTAAGATTCGGGTTACAGTTAAGTTGCAAATAATACCAAAGAGATCGCTTAAAAGAATTTGTAATAGAACGAAAGGGTAAGAAATGAAGACTCAAGGAAAGAATGAAAATAAAGAAAGACGTAATTAATAGAATGAAAGTTTACTCATTCAGATGGTTTGGCCACTTGGGAATAATGAATGAATAACGTCTGACGAATAAAATATACAAACCTGATAGGAATGGAATAAGAGGTCGGGGGCGTCCAAGAAAAGGATGAAATGTAATTAAATTTATGTGTGAATGTTGACGAAGCGAGAATGTGTGTCTAGATAGAAAAATGTGGCGTTCTGTTCTCTCTGCCTTCAATCCCGTGAGGGTCATGATGTGATGGTATGTATACAAATATTAATTAAGGTCCAATATGTAGGATCATGCTAAAAATTAGCAGCTGACAATACTTTAATAATTAAACATATTATATAGGAATATACTTTCAATAATAAAACATTATAATATGTCGGATCATGCTGAAAATTAGCTGCCAACAACGCTTAAACATATGTAGGATCATGTTGGAAATTAGCTGCTAAGTAATAATTAAACAATTGTAGCATCATTCTGAAAATTAGCTACTGACAATACATTTAATAAATAAACATAAGTATGTACATAATCAGATATAATATCAAGTCGCTTGTTATTTTAATACATTCTCATTTTCCCTTTCATTTAAGTATGTACGAACTTTGTCTCAATAATTTTTTACTTATTAATATTCCATTTATAATCTTATAATGAACATTACTTAAAAGATATTAAATTGAATTTTAATAATGTATGTTTCACAACCACAAATGATTTTCATCTTAGTAATATCTTACAATGAAAATCACTTTAATCATAATCAATAAACTCTAAATAAACAATAACATTAAAATTCCTTTTCAGTAGATTAAATTTATATTTGAGTATATTTTGTATCTTGAGAAGGCCCTTTAAATATATAGCTTATATTTTCAAATCATATAAATGAATAAATTAAAAAAAAAACAAACCTGGTTCCTCTGGATTGTAATACCTACCTGCGCAATATCTGCACCCGACCCATTTTTTTTAATTTAATCAACACATTCTTATTGAAATCGATTATTTTTATGACTGCATATAGGTATACACGCATACATTGATTTTTATCCCGGCAGAGAATTTACTCGTATTATATTTTTTTCGCTTAAAGGGATCACGTAAACCAGCCGATGACAGGTCGTAAGCCCTGTAGGTGTAGGTGCATTGATTTCCCGGTTCTTCTGTTATATTCGAACTTTGTCTCTATTCAGATATTAATTTGTCAAAAAAAACATAGGTACTTATTTGCTAATAAATTATATTTATATATTATGTTCTTGTGCTCTTATGCAACTGCGGATATACGATAACGCATTATCGATCAATGCATACAAGCATTTTGAAAACTGAAAAGTAGCACATCATTTGTATCACAAATATACAATAAAGACATTATTTTGAACTGGAAATCACTCCGAAAAATCAGAATATACAACCAGACGAAATAAAAAAAATAATCGAAAAATGATTTAAATAATGAAATGTCTAAGAAAAAAAAAGTTACACCCATTTCATTAACTTCACTTGTCTGTCTGTCTGTATTGGAATTTTGCAATCGATTTGAACTAACTCCCCGAACGGATAGAGCTCTATAACTTTCAGAATTTGTGAATCCCCGATGAAAATGCATGTCAAAACTGTTATTAGCTTGATATTTTGATAAAAGTTCAACAATATTGTATTTTATACTAAGTAAACAAAGCTCTGCATTAGCGGCAAATGATATTTTATTGGTTTTACATTTTTTCAATATAAAAACAGTTAAAATCATAATTATATACATTTCCTAACATTTTATTTTATTTAATGTAGCTTCTCCGGCAACAAACAGGTGCTATGTCAAATAATTATTTAACACGCACCCAATAACAAGTTGCCACAATCTGGATACTAACGATATTTATCGTCTCACAGATCCAGCCTGAAAACACAATTAAAAACTGTGTCTCCACCGGGAATCGAACCCGGGACCCTTGAATCAGCAGTCAGATACCTAACCAACTGAGCCATGAAGGCCGACATGATTTATATATCAAATTAATTTAATTGTGCTAATTAAATTAATTATGCTAGTGACAAAACGATTAGGAATTTAATATGTAAAGACTTTGGAAAGGGTTTCCTTGTTTTTTACTTACTTTTTAATGCATTTGTTTTGTACAGCCCTACTTAACTAAGCAGAGTTTAAATGAATCAAAATAGTTTGCCTCCTTGCAAATGATATATGCGGTCGTAAAAAAAATATTTATTACAAATTTTATAGCTCATCGATCAAGATATGCAATCTAAATGTCGTAAATCAACAAATAGCCATATCGTAAAGTGAGAGCCGTGATTGTTTGAGCCGGCCATTTTAATCCAATCTGCAAACCGCCAATTTCGAAATATTGGCAACACTTTATTATAACCTTACCACCTCTGAAATAATAGACTAAAGCCGCGTCTCGATTATGCACTCATGCCGCGCGCGCCGTGAATGACCGCGCCGGCTGTGCGCTCCCCGGAGCGCGCTCCAAATTTTGAAGGCATCTCAACTGTGCGCTCCTGGCGCGCGCGGCAGCTCTTCCAGTATTTATTCGTTCCTCCATTTTTCTCTTCTGTAAGATGATAAAAACACGGTCATTTTTTTTCTTTAATTCCTCCACAAGCACTTGCATTTCACTGCTCCATGCGTCCGTTCTAAGTGCTTTATTATGGTATGAACGATTTTTGGTATTCCATAATAGTTCTTTGGTGCCATATAATTGTATTAGTTTACGGCAACTTTGGTTATCCATCTTGGAACGCAACTAACACTAAAGTAGGAAACGTCCGTCTCAACTGGTGCGCGCGCCAAAACTGGGCTTCCTTTGGAACGCGGCAAAAAACCGACAGAAGATGGAACGCCCCGTTCCACGTTCGCGCGTTTCAACGAACACTTTGACGTGCGTTCGAAGTCGGTATCGACTTCGCGCGGCTGGAACGCGCGCCAATGTTCGACCTCTTGGAGCGCATAATCGATACCCGGCTTTACAGGTTCAGAGACTTATACCAATTTCGCTTGATTGAAAATGTTCAAATCGATTTATATCGATTCTTGGAGAGACGTTATATAACTTCTTCCAATAATATTTTCAATATTAATTATAAACAAATTTTTCTTAACGATTCTAAAGTTTTAGTGTTAACAGAGTGGAAATTCATTTTAAAATTAAAAAACAAATATGTACCAAAGTATTTTTCCACAAAAATTCGATTTTAATGATCGAAAGCTGTAAAGGATGATTTTTGTTTAATAATATATAAACTCAAACACCCCAATTTCAAATCGAATTCCTCAAATATGTTCAACAGTGTATTTCTAGAAAAATATACCAGTATTTACAACATTTCACAAGTGAATGTTCGTCACACGATTTTAAAATTCAGCCTAAATTCCCTTAAAAATAATAATATTAATATATTTTTTTATTGACAAACATTTTTTCAACATCTCAATAGAGATGAAGTTGGGGTATTGTAGGAGAACCAGGAACTCGGGGCACCTACAGGGCTTACGACCCGTCATCTGCTGGTTTACGTGATCACTTTATGTGCTTGCGCAACGTTCACCAATTATGCCTTCTTATTATGAGTTCCCTTATCGATGTAATTTTTGAAAGTTCTATATATTTGAATAGTGTGTAACATTATACCTGAAAATAATGCATTATTACTATTGCCATGTATGGAGTAACGGAGAAACCTTTTTGTAACGCCATCAATTTGATATAATTTTTTTAATTTCAAGTAAGGTACACGTAACTTCATTATGTATCAGGCGGTTTTAATATAATATCATGTTTTCAGTCACTAGATTTAGCTCTTAAATTGGTAAACTTCATTTTAGATCTTGATAATGCCGAGTGACCTTGGCAAAAACGTTCAGTCATTATAATCGAATTTTTGTGAGAATATACTTTGGTATATATATATATATATATATATATATATATATATATATATATATATATATATATATATATATATATATGAAAAAGAATTTTCTGGGTTAACCCGTGTCAGATAGTCCTGAGAAGGACTGTTTAAGACCTGACGTTTCGCCCGAATATCATCGGGCATTGTCGAAGGAACGCAACGAACGAAGGAACGTCACTTGACGGAAAGCCTTAGGTGTGTGCGGTCGTGTTTCACGCGCGTTCGTTCTCGCTCGGTTTTCGTTGCGTTCCTTCGACAATGCCCGATGATATTCGGGCGAAACGTCAGGTCTTAAACAGTCCTTCTCAGGACTATCTGACACGGGTTAACCCAGAAAATTCTTTTTCATCTTATACCCGTGAAAACCTAAAAGTTAACATATATATATATATATATATATATATATATATATATATATATATATATATATATATATATATATATATATATATATATATATATATATATATATATATATATATATATATATATATATATATATATATATATATATATATATATATATATATATATATATATATATATATATATATTTGTTTATTAATTTTCAAATATTCTTTATGTCTATGTATCGTAAAAACAAAATTGACAAAGTTACATCTTATTAATGGATACAAAACCGCTTTTCGTAGTTAATATAAATGTAATACACACTTCCTTGCACCCTGCGCAAGTGGCGAGTTTATTGCCGTATGGCTATTTCTTACCAGCCCAGAGATGCAATATTTGTGTGAGAAACGAATTTCAATAAATATCTCCTCTGTTAAAAATATAATAATCAATTGCTTTTATATAAATAACAAACTTACAAAATAATTATTCAAGTTAACAGAGAAATACAATATAGTATACATTAGATCCAACATTAATTTCTTCTTAAGAAGATTAGTAAATGCGTTTTTGCTAATGTAAGGAATTATTATAAAATACCTATTGTATTCATTTACCTTTTGCACAAATAACATACTACACTAAAACAACTTTATTAAACCCGAAATATCCTTGTTTTTTTTTTCGTTCAATATCCTTCTTGATTCCACTCTACTTCTAGTATAGGTATTATGTAATGCAATAATCCAAAATCAATTATATTTTTACCTAATATGGATAATATGAACACTTTGGGATATTATTTTATTATTTAACGTTTCCACGGACATTTGAAATAATACAAAACATAAAGAAAAACATTACATTATCTCTGATATTTTCATAAAATCGAACAAATTTTTATTTCATACGAAGTAAACAATAATTATACACCTATTGCATACTACCGGGATTATGTCTATGAATTTCTTTTGACAGTAACATTTCAACATGAAGAAAACTTGTCTTCGTAGTTTGATAGTTTATAAATGTATTTATATCGGTAATTTAAAATCCGAATGTTTTAACTAAATCGATAATAATGTATATATCTCTAACGAAAGCCCCACAAAAGGTTATAATAGGTACCTAGTGGGACGTTATTTTTTTTTTTTTTAAATGAATATGTCCTTGTTAAACAAGTACATATACATCTTCCTACGTTCCCTAAACTAAGCATAAATGCTTGTCCTATAGGTGAACGAGATCGCTATTATTGCTTATATTATTTGTATAATTGTTATATTATATTAAAAAAATAATAATATTTATTTTCATAGCACCATTTCATGATTCAGGATTATTCCAAGGACGTTAATAGTTCAGTATTGTGTTGATCTAAGAAATAAACCTGATTTAAATTATTTTGTGAAAATGCTCATCAAGATTGATATATTACGAAGAATGTTATTTTTACATATTTTTAACTGGTTCATAAGCGAAAATATAAAGCTTTCACTAACAAAAGTATGCATTTAAAATGAATATTCAATATCAACTTAATTTTTTTCGTTGCATTTTGATTCTGCAAATAGCATATCTTCGGAATTCGTATGCAGGAATATTGCAATCTGGTTGCGATCGTTCATTATTTATATCTACAATTTATATCTCTTTATAATTTAATAGCATTTCATTTGGTTTATTTAAATCAAACAACACATGGCCTTATTTTACGAGTTTTTGAGGTAAACATGACAAAATCTCTTTTAGTCGCTGTATATTCACGCACTTTATTGACGAACATTGAAATACTTGTATATTGATATAAATTACTTTATTTACAAAATGATTCTGTCTCAGAATTATAATCAGACGTTATTTTGATTTATATTTTATTGTTAGAATTAGTTTTTAATTTACATCGAGCTAATAAATATGACAGAGTAAACCTTTTACAGTTATTCGAAACAAAAGATATTCATACATAATTATTATTGAAGCATTGTGGAAACTAGTTATGTAATGGTCTAGTAAAAAAAAGTTTTTTGTTGTACTATTGATTTAAACTTTTATGAAAAAGATACAGTGTTTTATAAAAAAAATATTAATGGGCCCGGGCAGACGTTGTCTTGTCACAGACCGCCTTTTATGTAGACCGCATTTTATTATATAAAACTATTTTTATGTATTTTTCCTATAGTTTTTCAAACATTGAGAGTGATATATTCTCTAGATGCATAATACATATGTCAATAGATTTTCCTCATACCGCCATCTTAACTTAGATTTTACAACTTAAAAATTAATAACGGCCCTTTTTGGGAAGATGTTGGAAAGTAATAATTTGTGGTTTTATGTATCTTCGGAAGAAAAATCTTAAAAATTAATGTTTCGTTGTTAAATTTTTTTCGATGTTATCTTCGCCGATTTGAAATTGCCTTTCCTCGTGTCAGTTCCGTCAATACCCAGACCAAACTTCGGAACATATCCTGTGGGATTGTTGCCACCCAATGGTGTCCTCTTACAGATTGGAGCCTCTCGTTGCTGTCCGTGGGACTCTTCAAGGTCCCATTGGTCACGAGTATTTTGTGATCTCGGAGAACAATTTTAAAGTCTTCAAGAAGTTTTGTATAAGAGAGAAAACCAAAGTAATCGACGTTGTGCAAAAGGTTTGCAAACCAGAAGTGGAGCTGGGCAGGGCATATCGCCCGAACCACGGACTCCAGTTGGACCAAAAATGTGCTGGAATGGCGACCTAGAACGGGCAAGAGAAGTGTCGGTAGGCCTCTAACCAGGTAGTCTGACGATATCAGAAGAGTGGTTGGAGGCGGATGGATGCGGTCTGCCCAGGATGGGGAGCTGTGGAGATCTCAGGGGAAGGCCTTTGTCCATTACTGGACGAAAGAGGGCTGACGAAGAAGGAGAAGAAGTTTTGTCATAATTATGATGCCTTTCTATTGTTTAATTCCAAGTAAGTTATTATTTTACAGAGATCTTGGTGATACCCTTGATGTTTCTCATTTAAAAAGATCTAAAGTCATTGAAAGTCCACGAGTATATATATTATCTTGCATTCACATTCGGCGATTGCTATTTTTGCACAATGGTAACGAGATTGCTAATCTAGAAGGGTCCATGAGCTACTTTTCGTGCTATTTTTTTTTCTTGTCGCTCACTTAGCGTTCTGTGAAGGGACCGTTTACAGTCCCCATATGCAGAGCGGGTGGTGGTGGTAGTAGTGAAGACCTGTAATTATTTTGATTAAATGCAAGACTTTTATATTAAAACGAACACTTTCGAACACTTTTTCTGCCCGCTCAGGGTCACGATATCGGCACAATCTTGATCCATCTGGAGTCTTTGATTCGAAATTCTCAAAATTAATTTCAATTGGAAATTTTACCACAAAATTTCCCGGCAAAGACAATTGACAGTTAAATTGATTAACAGTTAAATAATTAAAGTATAAAATGTTTTATTATGTTATGTTGACTGGTTCTTAACAGTTTACCCTTGGTGTATGAAATCAATTGGCTGTCGTAAACGACCTTAAAGAAAAAAATGTTTATGTTGTGCTTTTATACGTATACTTATACAAGAGTTGTTGAAAAGGGTTAGACACGAGGAACGAGGAAATATATTCAAAATGGCCTAGAAGCATTCCATTTCATGAAGGAGTGTTTTTGTCGTATATAAAGATACGTTGACCTTCAAATAAACAAAAATTGGCAGATAATTGAATTTCAAAAATGTAGGAACGATATCAGTAAACAATGTTATATAACAATAATTTTCGAAAAATTATTTAGAGCATTTTCGAGAATATCTTACCTAAAGAGCGCTGAAAATATTATTAGTTTATCATTTTGGTAAGAATTTGTGTCTTGGTATCGTCTTTCAGAGACAGTATATTTACGGTTTGTCTGTGAAGGTGTGAGGGAACCAATTACATACATTTGGTCCTGCTACAGAAAACGTAAGATCGCCGAAATTAGTGCCGCGCACCACTGTTTATTTCAGCTAATTTTCTAACCACCGATGAAACAGAACCAAGTGATGATTATCTGCGGTTTATTGGAAGCGGAATTCTTAGCTTGGAGAGTTAAGAAGGAGCCATCATTTGAAGATTTTTTATTTCATTTCACTTCACTTCTCTTCACTTCGCTTCACTTCGCTTCACTTCGCTTCACTTCGCTTCACAGATCCAGGCTAAACACATTTTATAAATGTGTCCACCGTGAATCTAACTCGGGACCCTTGGATCAGCAGTTTTAATGATTATGAAGCAAAGTTTACATTCAATCCTTTCAGAGACTTTAAGCCAATATAGATAGTGAAGATGGTGAGAGATACAAGACAACTTGGATGCTACAATATTGAGCCTGGCTGCAGTACACTAAGGGACTTTTTTTTTGATAAATTCGCATGTATACCGTAACAGTAATCCAAACGGGAGACTCGTAGCCTCAGTGCTCATTCGAATCGACTTTATCATCAAAAGTCTCAATCCTATGGATTGGTTTACAGAAGAAGTCTACATCTCGCTTTCCACTTCTCTCTATCCTGTGCAGCCCTTTTCAGCTCAACATATGTGGCGCAGTTCATGTCCTCGCACACCTGGGCGAAATATTCCCGTCGGGGGCGCCCCCTGTGGTTTGTCCCCTCAACCATTCCCTCCATTAGGTCATGTAGGAGTCCCTCGTGGCGCAAGATGTGCCCAATCCAGCGAGCACGTCTCTCGGAGATGGTATTGAGTAGGTGTCTGCCTTTTTCAACTCTGTTGAGAACCTCGGCATTCGTGATGTGGTCCCTCCAGGAAATTCCCAGTATTCTTCTGTAACACCACATCTCGAAAGCCTCAAGTCTACTTCTGTCTCTTTCGGTAAGACACCATGTCTCACAGCCATACAACAGTATGCTCCACACATATGTTTTTGTGAGTGTCTTACGGAGCTTCAAGTCTAGGTTGTTTGACTCAAGGATCTTCGACTTCTTGTTGAAAGCCAGCCTTGCCTGATGTATTCGGCTGTCAACTTCTTTCCTTGTTCTCCCATCCCAAGAGATCCTACTTCCGAGGTACACGAACTCTTTTGTGTTTTTCAATGTTTCTCCGAACATTACCACATTAATTTGCTGCTCCTTACGGCCTACAGTCATCACTTTAATCGACTTTAATCGTCTTAAATAGATAGTAACTATGAGTTTAGATTAAAATCTAATTTGACTCCGATAAGTTACAGGAATTTCAAAGAATATCTGAAAGTTCGAAGGTTAGTGGGGAGACTTCTATTTGATCAATGGTGTCGATTGCCCCTCGCTGTCTAGCGTAGGTATATCGATGATTCACTATCAGCATATGATGCTCTAATTAAATATTTTGTATTTACAATATATAATAACAATATCTTTACTTTTACTAGTCTTCTAATTCAATTATCGACTGCAGTAATTATACTTTTATTGTTGGGCAATGTGCTTTTTAAAACATAACATGTTTCATCTAACTACTCATTTATGCTATTGGGTTATACAGTTTGCATAAATCTAGGAGTTTTAAGATTTATTTGTGTCAATCTGTATTTACATAGTGGAGAAGGTTTTATAATAATTCGTATTTTGATTGCATAATAAATTATACTTTATTATTTGACATAACACGTTTTATATACCTACTCATAAAATGGTGGAAAATTTGATTGGTATTTTTTTATTGATTTTTATCTGACTTTTACTAAAATAGGTAATTCAAAAAATGTTATGAAAAAAAAGTATGATGAAATGTTTTTTTTTATTATTTGATTTTGTCAATGTTTTTAATTTATTTCTATTCACTAGTTTTCATCATTATTATAAAGCCACAATCAAACCATATTTTTAAAAGTAGTATTAATATATATTTGCCATAAAAATATTGTATACCTATTATATTTGTAAAGCTAATTTCAAATTTTCTCTTTTTTTCAGAAAAATCGTTCCAATTCATATATTTGAAGAAGACAGTTATGAGAAAGACGTCCTGTTTTACGCCAATCTCGGAGAACCGCAGATGGTTGGAGGTAAGAACCAAACATATTTGTTTAATTATAATTTCAGGTAAGCTGTTGCGGTAGTAAACTGTATGTAAGTATATAATTCAATTATTTCAACAAATTTATCTGAAGTAAACGCAAAGAGTATTTCTGCTGTAAACGCATCATTGTCGATTTGTTATTCATCATAATTAATATACATAATTAGTTAATAAATAACTGAATGTAGACAACAACATCATGTAGAGAGTAGGATATAATTAAGACTTCTTAGATTTATGATTACGATAACATTTAATTTTTAATAATATAAAAATAGTTTCTATTAATTTTAGCAAAAATGTTGATAGGCAACAAATAAAAAAAACTTATTTATGAAACGTAAATCAATTGAATATTTTTATGCATATTATATGTCAGTTGTTTGAATTCAAATAGTAAATGAAAAGGCGTATATGTCATGATATTTGTAATTATTTTATCCGCTGCAAAAGTATTTCACAAAAATTATTTCCGTTAAATCGTATGTTTTTTTATGGAAATGATTCATTTTCGAAAAAGTCAAACCATAATTGTTAATTTTATCAATATTTGTAAAATTTTTGATAAAACAGCGAATATCTACAAATAAGGTTATATGTTGCATAGTTGCATAAATAATAAATATTGCAACATAACTTAAAAAATAAAACGTTTTATAATACCATTACAAATATATCGTATAAATAAATTGTACATTTGTAGATTTAGATAAAAACACTAGAATAAACTTAGTTACTGTAGCGTTAGAGAATGTTCCTTTTTTATAATCCTGATATATTTTTTCAATATTTTAATTCCAACATTAAAGACATGTCCTTTTATCACAATAATAGCCTTTAATTTTCTACATAACGTATATTTTTATCTATTGTTAAAATGTCAGAATAAACACTATCGTTTGATGATAAAAACTCACAATTATGATAATTGCCATGTACGTGTTTCATATTAAATTTGATGGCATATTTTATAAAAACTCCACAACAGGTTTATTTATTAAAATACTACGATTCAATATAAATTATAATTAAGGTATATAGCAAATAGATTGTTATTCATACGTAATATTAGGTAAAAATTTATTTTTAAGTATTTGTAGCAATTAAGTAAGGTCGGTTACTAAAAATTAACTGAGTACCATTAACGTTTTTATGTATTCTTATATTTTAAAGTTAATTTATTTATTTGTGTTTTTTAAAAATATTGTATTTTAAAATTATTTGCTAAAACTTTAATTTCTTACAGTACTTACCTATGTATAATTTGCTGTTGATTTAGTGGAAAAGAATGCAATTGAGCACAACATTATAATTATTATTTTGCACGCATTTATTTTTACTTTTTATTTTATATTATTTTATTTTTGTTCCTATACAGAAATGTTCGAAGTGTTTTTGCCGTCCCCAAAAAGAAAATTTTCAGTTCGCCTCCCTCCTGGTAAGCTTAATAATTATTTGTTTGTTTGTTTTGTCCTTGTTTTCTTTTGTTGTTTTTTTTCAAAACAAATTCACATAAAAAAATTGCAGTTATTTAACAACAAACCGTACAACAAAGAGAACAAACCGGATTGAAAAATCAGCTGCTATTTGTATATTTTAAAATATTTAATTTTTGTTTTTATATAACGAGCATATAGTTTAGCAAAGCTGATTTAATCGAAAACATATTTTGTACTTGTAAAAAAAATACGGTAAAAAATATTTCACTATAAATGAAAACATTTGTAAAAAAATAGTTTGGGTAATCTTCATATTTCAAAAAGATTTATAAAAAAAATATAGTGTGGTTGATTTCTATAAAATAATTCTTGGTTAGTTTCCGTTCAATTTGTAAATATTTATTGACCAAAATTTTTCTTTATTTTTTTTATTTCGTGTCTTTGATTAATTTTTATAATATTTATGATAGCTTACAAGTATGTACACAAAGAAGCATTCACTCAAAAAGATTGCTTTATTTTTATAATAAATTTCAAATAAATAAAAAACAGTCTGTAAAAATTCCTGAAACTGAATGTACAAAATATGAAATTAAATCTCTACTTATATACAAAATAGTACACAAAAATATGTACCTACATTTTAATTCCATGCATTATGTAGATAACTAGTTATTTAATGAATCTCGTAAAATTCATCAATCACTATGATATGTATTGTTATTCATAATTCTTACATAGTCAATTAAATTTCATTAGAATTTTAGACTTTATTAACAAATAATATTTAGTGAATAAATGAAAGCCTAAATCAATCATATTTTTGATATTTAAAGCGTCCATTTTATATTCAAAACAGACGTGACTGGTTTTACGTCTGTATGACGCAAAAGCTCATAGTTTTTTTTTTAATTTAAATAAAATAGATATTGTAGCAATCGTAGCAAATTAGTTATTAAAATAGATATTTTTTGACTTATTAATGCGTAAAAAAACTTCATTATTTTATTAAGTAGTACCTTGTGTTGTTTAAATAAATAGTAATTATTCATATTTTTAACATTTTCAACATAAGAGGCTTTCATTTTTAGACAGCAAAATACATTAAACGGGATTCTGTATATAGAATATCATTACAGCAACATTAAGGATTATGTATTTTTTAAGTATAATGATTGCTTCAAAATCAAAACAATTAAATGTTCTTTTATTTACTATGTAAACTCAGTATGGTGACCAAAAAAGATTTAATTGTATGTAAAATGAGTACCTACCAATTAAAAAGTATTTTAATTTTTTTATTAATTTACTCCTTATAAATTTTATCACTTTTATTTGTATCGAACAATATTAAGCCTTCAGTAGATCCATAGATTTTTTTATTTTATATATCTATTTCATTGCTCAAATCTGTCTCTTCTATACTCTTACTTCTTCTCAACAAATATGTCTGTGTTAAAAACAATATTGAGAATTATCACATACTCAAAAAGCACGTGTAAAATTATCTCTCATCAAACTTTTTCAATCAGAAAAAAGTTTGATTAGAGATAATTTGTCGTGCATATGTTGTTGATTGACTATTTTCTAGTTCAATTTTTTGAGTTCTCAAACACGTATTGTTTTTAACTTAGAAATATTTTAAAAAAAAACTCTTCCGATATTATATATATTATGATTTTTCTGTTTCCGATATACTCGCCTTGGACAATCGCTGTATTTTGTTCACCAAACTTCTTTACTTTATCGTAAGTACTATTTAAATGATACTGTGTATAATTTTTTTTTTATTTTTGAGTTTGCTTTCATATTCCTACTTCTATGTATGTATTATTTTTTTAATATCTATATATGTATGCCGATCACGTCCACTCCGATGGTGTGAATTGTTATTTTTGTATAGTTATTTATGTTATGTTTGAAATAACGTTGTTGTTAATATTAAATATATTATCAAGTATTTGATTATGTTGGCTTGTGATAGATTTCATTTATTTCATGTTGTGTACACACTTATGCTTACAGTGTTTTTATTTTTAATGATTCTGGTGTTTGCTTATAATTTTGTGTGTTTGTAATGTTCATTGTTATTTTTTTATAATATTGTAAGAGCCAATATAATGGTTTTCAATATTTTGTTTCAATATTTTTACAAAATTACCAAAAAATTATTTAAAAAATCTGATTACCACAAAAACAACACATACAGTTGGCACCAGGGTGCGCAGAGCGCAATTTTGTGTCTTTTGCTCTTGTTGGTATACGAGCAAATCGTCTCCCTTCTCGGCGAGATGGTTCGAGATATTAGGCGACAGCTGTACCTTTACATAGATTCTCCATTTTTATTTTCACTTTCATCTCCATTTTTTGTCGTAATATTCTTCAAATATGTCCTATTTATTTGACTTTTAATTTATATATATATATATACAAATAAATTTCGTTTAGAAACATAAGTTTTTCCTTTAATTGTTAGATTACCTTTAATTATATTTATTGCTACAATGCATATCAGTTTATTTCACAAAAACTTTAAGATTTTTTTTATTGTTTGTTTTTATTATATTAGTAAATAATTTACATACATAATGGTTCCTACTTTATTGATGACTGTGCCCTAACTTTAAAAATACATACATATTCATTTAAGAGTATAATGTAAAAATTCGATGAAGTTTGTAATGAAAACAGTAAAAACGTTATTATATTGGCTTTATGTTATATAGAGAAATGTTTTTATTTTGTTTTGTGGTTTCAAATAACAATATAATTAAAGTGCTCTGTATAATGTATGTATATATGTTGTTAGCTATACTTTAATATTGCTTATGTGAATTTTATTATTTTGTTAAGCTTTTTGTTTTTCATTATACTTACATTGTTTTTATATATGTTATTTTTTTGTTTTTTTTTTAATCTAATATTTTTAGATATCTTCATTGGTACTTGAAAAATAGGTATATCATTTGAATGAGTAGTTAGGTTAATCATTGCGGTTTCAATATAATAAATTTATGTTTTATTTTTAGTGATAAGTTATTAGAATCTTATTTAAAAAATGTCGTCTGTTAGTTTTGTTTTATTTTTACTGATTGTACGTTTAACGTTAAGGTTTGACATTTTAACATATATTTAATCAAATTAATGCTATATCTATATCAAAATATTGCGAACTATTTTCTGTGTTAGTTTGTGATAGTTGCTAATCTAGAAGGCTCCATGAGCTAATCTTCGTTCTATGTTTTTTTGTCGCTCACTTAGTGCCTTTTCACACGATCCGGTTGCCGGGTAGCCGGCGCCGGTAACTGGCAGCGAAGTGTATGAGCATGCATGGTAGCTTTCACACGCACCAGCATAATTTACCAGGACGGTGGGCGGTGGACGGGTACACGCCGGATCCACTACAGACCGGATTGCCGGTTAGCCGGCGGCCAGCCTCACAGTGGTGTATGGAACACGCAACTAGCTTTCATACACACTGGCGTTCAGCCGTCAGTCGCCCAGGTACATCTATGTACATATTGAGCTGCAGGCCAAGTCAATAAAAAAGTCGAGATCCGACAACGTATCGCCGCTCTTCTCGTCATATTTACGCCCGTGACGACAATTCGTAGTCACTAAGCGCTGTCGAGTTCGTAAATGCACTTATTAGTATTTGTCGCCGTTAGGCTGGCTTGCGGTACATTTTTGAATTATCATTTATGACAATACACAATATTTTCCCCATGATTTGAATAAATGTCATATTTTTTTATATAAATTTGTTAAATAAATATAATATGGTCATATTTTTAAGCACGAAAGCAAGTTATAATACGATTAAATTAACTTCTTTTGTGTTTATTGAATGTTTTGAGAGTAATTTTAAAAATTATTTTTAATTATATTTCGATCAATTTATCAAGTGTGATGACAGCAGCGTGTTATTTTTTTACTAAAAACTACGCCGAATTTTCTTTTGTTAAGTGTTAAAATACATATGTGATAAAATAGCTTACAAGAATACTTTCTCAAAATGAAAAATTATTTCAAATCTATACTTACGGAAAACATTTACTTTATTATTAATTAGCAATAAATGAATTACGCGGAATATTTAAAGGGTTTGAAGAATCTCTTAAACGGCGTCGTTTAACCCGTTTATATAATTTTTCTCAAAATAAATATAAAATTCGGCATTGTTCGCGTAAAAAATGACATTTAATTCATGATGGCGACGTTAGATCGTCTCTCGACTCAATGTCGACCCAATCTCGCCGTCAAATAAGTGGGCGAGAACGATTCGACGCGTTATCTGCTTAGTGACTACCAAAACTGTCAAAATATCGACTAGTCGATATTTTGACAGTTAATCTCGACATTTATCGGTCGAGATCTACTGCTGGCTGTTGAATGCAATTTCTCATCTTAGAATTGTCACGTTGCAAATGGTTTTTAAAACTGATATGTATTTGGTCAAAAGAAGATATTGACATTCTAAAGTACGTGAAAAACTTGTCTTTTAGTAGGTCACGAAATAACGTTGGTATAGAATGCTCCTCATTGTTTTCTTTTCATGTTAATTGGATAAACCAAAAAATTTCTTGACTCCCTTTTCTGTCGGCGGTATCTTTGATATAAAATTATATTGCAATTATTTGTTTGTTCTCCATTTTTAATGAACACGAGACGCACACGAAACTGTACTCACATCAACATTTTAAGGGCTACTGTCGACTTCAATCCGGGTCGTGTGCAAGCTCAACATGGATTCGGCGCCGGGTACCCGGCAACCGGATCGTGTTAAAAGGCACTTTGCGTTATGTGATGTGGTCAATTACAGTCACACTATGCAGAGCGGATGGTGGTAGCGAAAAATGTTACCATTTTTTTCGTACACATCGTAATTCAGATGTGAATAGAGTTACATACCGCCATCTATTGACAGATTTTATTATTTTTTATTTTTATTTTTATTCATACAACTTAAATACAACTCAAAAATAAATTACGACCCTTTATCCAATCAAAATATTTGTGGGGTAGATAAAATTTGTGGTAAAAACATAGATAAAATTTGAAAATTATTTTTTTTGTTCTCGATAACAGTGCCACTTATCCAGTCCTAGACTATCTTATGTTTTAAGTTGGAACCATTCATAAGACGTTTAGAATATTTCATTGAAATCGGTTGGGCGGTTTCGTAGATTAGCTTGTAGGTACGAACATCATGACACGACATTTTTATATTTTAAGATACAATCATATTTATATATGTTTAATTGTAACAATGTGATAATAAATTGTCTAAAAGGTTGTTGAACAATTAAAGTGGATACGAAATATTTATACAAAACAAAATAAAAATAAGAAAGTCAATACAAAACATAAAGTACCTGTATAAGAATAAACAAAACAAATTAAATAATGCATTATTAATTTTTTAACAGATTTTTAATTATCTCAATAGAGACGAAGTTGGAATATTTACTGTAGGAGAACCGGGAAATCAGGGCACCTACCTGTCATCGGCTGGTTTACGTGATCACTTTATGCGCTTGCGCAACGTTCACCAATTATGCCTTTTTAATGAGATCCCTATCAATTCAATTTTGAAAGTTCTATATATTGTAATACTGAAATTGTTTTCGCTTGAAAATAAGGAATTTTTACTACAGCCATCTATGTGTGAAATTATGAGTAACATTCTTATTATTTTTTATTTATTTTTGTTGTAATGCCATCTATTGAGAGAATCGTCTCTATTGAGATAATTAAAAATCTGTTAAAATATACCTTTGACTCCCGACAGGGAAAAAAATCCAATGTTTGCACATATGCAATAATAAAAAAAAAATATCCGCATTATTAATTAGTATGTGTGTATCGTAGTGGACTTATTCATTGATGGGATATTATGAAAAAACGATTTTTTGACTTTATTTAGATCCATTTTCAACATTTTAGTTCAGAGTTCAGAGGTACTACAGAGTTTTGATCGTTTGGAATTCTATTTTGGTGTGTCAGGCCAATTGGGCTGCGCGGGATTTGACATTCACGAGCGCATTTTGGAGTGATGGCAAGCCATTTGGAAGGATGGCACGATCGTGAATGGGGGCCTTAACAGAAACTGATTGACCATAGAATAATAAAGTGGTTAGATTTACACATATTCACAATTCTAATAAATAATGTCATACATATTCAATTGATTGGTAATCATAGATAACCTAGATATATGCGTATAAGGTAGGTATGTGTGAAAGGTACCTACGCTAAGTTTAAAATTTGAACTAACATTCTAAATTCGTATTTCCGAATTCCGTCACAGCGTTAAGTGCAATCAGTGTTATTATTGTTCCACGTTTTTTAAGCGTTGTCGGAGCGCGGGAAATATTTTTAAATAGAGTTTTAGTTGGCGGTAATCCAGGTAGCCATTGTTGCGTCTAGTTTATGCCGTTGACGACAGAATAGTATGTAGATACCATAGACTTAATAGTGTATGGACTACGCACAATGGCGTTGTGCTTGGCAAGTTTTCGGCAAACATGATTTGTATGGAAAAGCCACGTGACTGCTGTCTACTAATGGTGGCAAGGCAAATTTTCATACAAATACACTAATTTTATAATTATATCACCGGTTATTTTTTGCTCGAACCGAATTAATTTTAATAGATTTTGAATGTTTCAATTTAATATTAAATTTAAAATGCATTTTTTTGGCGTGACATATATTATTCATATCCTACTAATTGTTTATAAATCCATCTATTTGACATTCATATTTTTTTCCTACGTGGAATAATCTACCATTTATAAAAATAATATACACATTTTTAATTTTCGTAGATGACTTGCAAATATTGTCGGAATACCTACTTTGGACAGTTTATTTTTCCCAAACTGATTTTCGTATCAAGAAGCTTATCTATAGTTAGATGAGTTGATGGCAGAGCGGTTAGCGCGCTGGGCTAGTAATCCAGTGGTCGCGAGTTCGAATCCTGCCTCGACCGATTTCGTATATTGCTTATTTTAGGGAACGTAGGAAGATGTATATGTACTTATTTAACAGGATCATATTCTTTTTTATAAAAAAAAATATAAATTATATCTTTATACGTCGTAGCTTTATTTTTGTGGCACATTTTAACTAATAAAATTAAAATTACAAATTGATTATTAATATTAATAATCAAATAAATTTAAACCGGACGCCCCTGTTCAATATCTTTCCACTACCACCCACACGCACTTATAACTCCTCCCCCTAACTGCAATAACTCTACACACGTTCTTTACATAGTTCTAAGTTTTCGTATTAGTTTGTTCTGATGAGGGAGCGGGTCATCTCCGCAACTAGTCAACCGTAAATACTCATTAGTGGTTTAAACAAAGTAATTTGTAATTTTAATTTTATTAAAAATTATTATGGTTTATTTGTTATAGGCTCGTTAACGATGAATCGTTTGTTTTTCTTTTGATCGCAATGATCTTTTTAGCAGAAATCTCTATTAAAATTAATTACTGTATAATTTTAATTTACGTTCATGAAACGCTAAGAAAATCAAATGGCAGAATCTATTCTTGGTTAAGTTACTATATAAAATGCACGAACAAAAATCTTACGCGGTGAGGCACCGGCTAAGAAAAGTGCTTCCTCACTTTTCACCCGCATCTTTATGCGGATAAAATAATCAGAATAAAAAAATACTGTGTTCATAATGGACACTAGTAAGCAATTAGGTAATAACTATATTTTTCGATGAAAAATATCATACTTAACTTTCACGCCAATTAAATTGTTTATTTAAGCAGTTGTAAATAAAATAAATATATCTATTTATGAAGCAGACGGTAACTAATGATGCGAATATATAAATTAATGATAACATTTCAATGAAAAAGCAGTAGTAGGTGTTGGAATATATATCATAAATATATAAAAAAAATAGCAAACAGATTTTTCATATTCGAAAGCTTTAAGCGAGAATTATTTTTCGAATATGAAGGTTTCACAATTTTACCTTTTAGTAAAATTAAAGTAAGATTTTGTGAAAACATTTTTTTCAGGTTGTGTACAATTTTCGTTCATTTCCTTTCACATTGATGACATTTCTGTTTCCAACAATATTGTTAAAAGCGTAAATGAAAATCTCACAACAGTGAAAATTTTGTTTTACGTGAATTTAAAACATAATAATTTATATTTCATTATCTGTAAGAAGAAATATCTTTAATAATACATATATAGCAATAAAGATTTATAATTTTTCAAGTAATTTCTTTGAACTATTATGTAAGTGTTTTTATTCCAAAGACACAAGAATTACATTTATACATTTGTTTTCGAAAAAAATTACAGGTATTTTATCATACATTTCAGACAAAATTGAAATTCACTTTAAAAATAATATAAATAAAAAAGGATCCAAAAATTGTAATATATAAATGAGAATCATTCATACTAATACAATAATTAGTGAAAAAATAAAACGCTAGCATGAATATTATGTACTTTCTAACACGCGCGTTGCTTTAATATTTTATGACAAATTTGTAACATCTCAATAGAGACGAAGTTGGAATATTAAAGGAGAACTAGAAACTCAAGGCACTTACAGGGCATATGACTTTTCTTCGGCTGGTTTACGTGATCACTTTATGCGTCGATCATCTACCTTCTTTTTGAGTTCCGTATTAATCCAAGTTTTATATTATTTTAATCATGAAAATCTGTATGTGTGAAAATAGGCTGAAAAATACCATAGCCATCTATGAAGTAACGCCATCTTTTTAGAAATTGATTTGTGAACAATGAAAGCAGCTGTCTTTATACATGAGGTGACAATGCTTTCGCACAGACAGATGTCACCTCTGAACCCTATTTTTAATATATGACTTGAGAAAGGAAAGTTGGGAAAGTTTAGGAAATGAGCAATATCTTGTAATAATTTTTCTTAATAATATTATGATGTAGGTGTATAAACTACGACCATCAAAAATTATCCTATAATATTTATCTTACGATACAAAATATACCTACCTTCTCTGTCTATATTTTTATGCGCCATACTATTTATGATTTAACGATATAGAATAGATTATACATTTCCCAATCAAACTTTTGCTTTGATTACACTTCTCTCTCTGTCTCTCCATAAACGTTTCCCTGCTAAATCGGCCCCAACCATTTCGGTCCTTAAAAAACTTCATTTATTTCATACTTGTTTCAGTATAAGCTTTATAGAGGCGTATAGGACCTATGATGTCGTAAAGAATCGAAGCGAAATTTTAATTCAATCTTCTGGTTTCGTAATCTCCGTCTCTCTCTCTCTCGCTACGGCATCTGGAAGAAATTTCATTTGGAAAATGGCAGCAATATTCCACTTCCAACAACAAAGCCTATTCTCCCAGAGTCACCCCAGAATGTTCCATTGATTTCCCACTAAATTTTATTGCCGTAGAAACTTGTCTGCCGTCTCTTGAGTACACAACCCTTTATGTTTTTTTTTTATTTACAAAAACCAATTCGTGTATCGAAATGTACGTTTGGAGATTAACAATAATCATTTGATGCAAAAAATGATGGTGATTACGTTTTTTTTAATAGATAATAATATGACATCATAAATTTTTAAATGAGTTATGGGAAAGACTACATTGAGTGTGACCTGACACCAAAATAGTTCATCTACCGGTAAATTTAAAAGCGCTCCCAGGGTTATTACTTGTACCCATTTTGTTTATGTTATATATAAAATGGACAGAATTGCGTCACCGAAACACCTTTCGTTACAACCTCAAATTGTATGTTTACACTTAAGAAAAATAGAAGCCATATTGACAAAAAAGACTAATTAAGAATATGCATATACAAAGAAGAATATATACATAATACTGGAATACATGGGAAGCTGTTATACCTCTTTAATAACTTTTAATTAACACCCCTTCTCTCTCCCCACAACCTCTTTCTCCTTCCTTTCTTTGTTTCTGTGTATTTACATTTAATAATGTTACGTGTTTGTCTTTCAATTTGTTATTTTTATATAAATGTAATATACCGTAGCTGCACTCCTGGCTACGAACTGCAATATACATATATATCCTCAATGATTCCTGACAATTTCCGAAGATTAACGAACGACAGCCCATCGCTGTTCATGCAGGTCAATGCGCAGAATGATATTCATGCGTTAACCGTTCAACTGAATAGAGTCGCGTTAATCTTAATTTACCTGGTCCGACCTACGATATCACGTACGATCGAATTTATTATTTTATTGTATCTTTATTAATTCCCAATATACCAATATTGATCATGTACATATGTAGACCTTTTATTGGAAACCCTTCATCACCATTAATTAAATATAATCATATATTTATTGAACTGATATTTTGCAATATCATATTTGGAGGTAGATGTTTAAATTAATAAATATTTTTGAACACATCATCATCATCATCAGTATCTCCACAGCCCAGGATGGGCCATGGCCTCCTCATAGAATCGTTTCCATTGCACCCTATCCATGACCTTTCTCTCCAATTCCGCACACCGGCGCTCTGAAGGTCCCTCTCGACTCCATCCATCTATCGTAGTTTCGGCCTTCCCACACCTCTTCTTCCCTTCGGGTGCGTTGTGAGGATTCTTTGAACACGCCCATAATAAAATCTAATCTAAGTTGGGTCGGTGGCAGAGCGGTTAGCGCGCTGGGCAAGTAATCCAGTGGTTGCGAGTTCGAATCCTGCCTCGACCGATTTCGTTCACCTATAGCACAAGCATTTGTTTGCTTATTTTAGGGAACGTAGGAAGATGTATATGTACTTGTTTAACATGGACATATTCATTTTTTATTAAAAAAAAAATAAATACATCTTTTAATTTTTTAATTTAATTTTTTTAATTTAATTTTAATTAAAAGTTTTTTTTTTTTTTTCATTTTTTTTAATTTAATCTTTTAATTTTTTCCCATAGTAAATCCTTTTTCCAATCTTTTTGAACATGCCCATAATAAAACCCTTCTAATAAAATATTCGATAAACATTTCTCACATTACATTGGTTGGTTAGAAGAAATTGCTTAATGGTAATAAACTCGCCATTGTACATATTATTATACATAAAATTAATTAAATTATTAATAAAATTATTGATAACTTCGTTATGTTATTTATAGCTCGAAAAATTTTTTTATAATTCAAAGACATTTATAAGTTATTTTTACCAAGGGTGCGCTTTTTCGCTAATGTATTTTTTTTATTTTGATATATATAATTACATATCAATATGAATACAAAATAGAATACAAAATAAAAAATTTATCAATATTAGGTACTTGGATATATTGCCTCACTAGGCAAAAGCCTGTTCCGAGGCAATACCAAGTAGGAACAAGTATTTTTTATACTTAACGTTTTTGTTCAACAGACCATCACCTTTTTTTTCAGGAATTGACTAGGATAATACTATGGGATGGACTTAGAAAACGTTAATAAAGAGATAAGCACCCCGTCAATATAAACAAATAGACGGTATATTTCAATTAAACAAAAGCCGCTAACCTCAATTCCTTTTGTGTTCTGTTTTATCGTACCACGGTTCGTTCTGTTAATGACACAATCTGGTTTATTTCTGTCATAATTTGTACTAACAATGATAGGTACATGTGGTGAAAGTCCATTAGATAAGAATAGATACGTCAAGAACAAGAAGCAAACTTGAATTTGAGATATGTAACAATAGAAATGTTCTTCGATGGACTTTGATTAGCGGTCAAATTATATAGATTTTGTCATTAATCCTATTTTTGTGTACTGATCATACTAAAAAAAGCCAAAATAAGTATATTAGCCAGACAATGACTGAAAAATGTTATATCTGAAAGATATCTTACGTTGAGATCGTCTAGATTAGGAATCTCCAAACTTTCCAGCCTTTGGGCCATACTGATTATTACTCCAATAAGTTTCGAGAGCCAAAATCGTTTTAATTTTCCTGTCAATACCTACCTATACTTTCTTCTTCCTCTGGCAAAATTTGATAATTTGCTCGTAGGCTGATTTCTGTTTTTGAAACTACTTAACAGATCTAAGTTAACCGATGAGTATCTTATATCTCTTTTAATAATTCATTTAAATTATTTGTTAGCTAAGTACTATGCTTAACACTTGGTATTTTTAATCAAACAAGAGTGATTATATTTCTTCTTCTTCTTCGTTTAGTAGACCTAGTTGGTCTCTTCTTCAGAAACTATGCCTCCTGGGATGACGAAGTCCAGCTATCCTTCCATCTCTTGGGTGGTATACCGGGTAGGCGGCGGCTTTAAGGAATTTCGTTCGCTGCTATATATGCAAGTCTATCACTGTCCATCCTGGCTACGTGGTCCCTCCAATGTCTTCTTCTGGATCTACTCCATCGAACGATGTCCTGTATTCCACATGTTTCCTTATTTGAACATTGCGAACACGATCTCGGACAGTTTAACCAGTGATTGACCTTAGAACCTTCATCGCCGTTGTCCTTAGGAGCCCCTTGGTTCATACGGTATCTGCTCGTGTTTCCACAGCATACTTCATGATTATGTTTCTACACATATATTTTCCTTATAATAGGACGACCGTTTTGTACAATTGTTTTGTATAATATCAATTATAACTCGCCTCCCCTTTCTTTATGGCGGTTTTTTTTTGAAAATCTCCCCATAGATACAATAAACAAAAATACCCAAAATAAAAACATACCTCTAAATAAGCCTCATCCCTTCTGTACCAATATTTATTATTTAACTGTCAGTTTATACCTTAAGATCCTATATCTCTTAAAAACACCTGCATTGAAGTAAATTCCCAGATACAACTGTTTAGGATATTTCATAATTGTAATATAAAGTCATTTGTATAGTTGTAAAATAAACCGATGTCTAGTATATAAGAAAAGACACTACTCTATGTTTACCAGTTGATAAGGGCCTAGTCAGCCGAAACGGTCGTCCTATTATAAGGGAAATATATTTGTACAAACATAATCATTCTTGTTTGACTAAAAATGCCTAGTGTAATGGAGTCTTACACATTAAACACCGTCAGTATTGACAAATTAAAAAATACTATGCATAAGATAATTTTTCTGAGTACTTATAACACTTTATCATTAAGCTATACCAAGCAAGTAAAAAACTATGCAAAAAATGATGCATAATAAATTGAAGTAATAGGTACGTTTTAAGACCAGGCGGCATAATGGAAGTAAATGACGGGTAAAGTTTAATTTTTTCTGTGTGAAGCATAGTATTTCCTCGAATGAAATTTCGGCAATTTATATACATCGTTACTTGATTGCTGTCCAATAAGGTAAGCATGTCCCATTATAAAATTTGAAGCATATTTTGCTAAGTTTAAATAGTCTTCATCAAAATTACAATACAAAGGACTGTACTGTTCCATTTTTATCGGAGGTGAGTTTGTTAGAAGGACAAAATATTCCCAGTTCGTTATTCGATTTTGATGAAAATGGACTTTTTGGCTATTAATTGGATTCATTGTTTTCAAAACCCGACGAAAGCCAAAAGATAATTAATTAAGATACCGTATTCTGTCAAGTAGCGGTCATCTTATCTCGAATACGTGTTCTGGATGCCAGAAGGAATAAATATAGGTCCCTTTTATGTCGGATTTTGGAAACAGGAAACATCCGGTGTACCGGAAAACCGTCAACAATGATTAACACCTCCATCTTATTACGTGATTTCAGGATCCATGAAAACGTGACATTTGCATTCTGATGAAGCGCGTTGGAAACGTTAACGTGAAAACTGGACGAGTGATATAGAATTTATTTTACGAAGGTTTTTACAAAAAATTACGTATTCTTACATAAATAATATAATTGAATCAACTGTTTAGAATTTCTCTATTTTTGTTGTTTTGAGTATATCAGGAATAGTTTCAATCAATAATTTTGATATTAAACATGCAATGCAGAGTGCAATGTGGATTCTGAAAAAATATTATGAATATACTTAATAAACACAACTGATGTGAATTCCTTTTAATGGTTTGATCAAATTAATAGAATAAATGATAATATAACTGAGAAAAGAATGCCCGGTCGTGTGAAGGATATTTTGACAAAAAGAAATTTGCGAACCTCAAAAATCGTCGAAAATGCCTAGGATGCAAAGATAACCTAAATGTTATCCAGGATAAAGATGAGAGGGTTTTGAGTTTCTCTGCATTCCTCATTAGAGGCATGGCGTGATGAAGGGTAGGTTGTGGACAAAAGCATAATTTGTCTTTGCATAAAATAGCAACACACAAATTATGTTTACAACAAAACTTGTCTAAATAGTTTTGGGTTTCAGTAAAGAGATATATTTTCTCCGAATCTTATATAACTGAGATTGATTATACATATTCAGATTATTATTGAATGACGATCCTTCAATAGCGGGGTTTGGTCACCAGGTCATAAATAAACATAGAGATGAATATGTCCTTCCTAAATAATTCTTGCGAAATCGATGACAGTAACATATATCTAAGTTTATTTTGATAGAATTGTCGGGATCCGTCTTGAGGGAATATACCTTACCTATAAATTATTATAATGTATGTTCAATTCTGTTTGGGTTCCTGATTCGATATTTACATTATAAGTTTACAAGATTCCTACAAGATGTATGAGATCTGGGAAAATAATTCTCTGGGTAGGAACCATAGACTGGAAAAAAACGATTTTTCAATATTCTTCACCAATGCAAAGCGCAAGAAAGAATTTCCACGACTATCTGATTAGCGTCTACTTTCGCGGTCGGCCTTGCTCATCAACGAGTTCCTCTTGAGGTAATTTTTATTTTTACATACAATACCCCAAGTTACCAACCGATGACCACTGCAACAATCAATAAATGGTATCTTCGGGTGTCTCTTTACAACGTGATTTCATTATATTTCACTGAGATAGAACCTAATAGATAAAATTGATTGACTAAACCTAATTATTCAAAGAAGATGACCTATTGGTAAAATAACGGAATATTTAAAATAAAATTATTCAAATCATTGTGTAACAAGTCAGTTTCAATTACGTATCCTAAATATCCGACGAAAGATTGTGAATAAAACTCAAACTCGAATAATGTTATTTACAAATATTGAAGAAGTAAAATACCTGGCAATATTAGGCGTGTCTATTATAACGTTATAAGTACTTTGCTCATATGATGAAAACTTGGCAGAGAGTTTCCCAGCAAAGTTTCCCGAGTTTACTCTATATAATTATATTATGTGGGCTAGGTACATAATTTTATTGGTTAAACACACATAAATATTACATAACTCATTACACATACCTTCATACCATTTGCTTTAAATGCAAATAAAGGCATAATAAACTTTAATAATATTTTGCACAATTACGGTTTAAAATTAAACAAGTATCCCATTTCTGCGTTGAGGTGTTTATTTACCTAATTATTTAATTAATTATGATTTATCATTATTTTCATTAAAATGTTATTTTTAATAACAATAATTTAAAGGTATAAACAATTTCTGTTGTACCCAGTACAAGCTCTATTAATTAATGTATGAATTTAGCATATATGTAGTTTGTTCTAGAAGATTCAATGTAAAAGAGAGACTGGTTTCTATTTCTTCTGAGTGGACAGTGAAAACAAATTGAGCTTAGAAGGGTTGTACTGTCGATCTGACTGTTAATAATTATGAATGAAGAAAAGGCTTGTATTTTTTTACACTTATTTATACAATAATGTTCTACAATAACTGGCGTGTTTAAATAGCCATTTTCTACCCCCTTTTCTACCTGTTATCTGCCAAAGCTACCACTATTATTACTACTATTAGTAGTAGCCAATAGTTGTATCCTATCGTGGTGTTCTTATACAAAAAATACTTTTACGTAAGTAAAGTGGTCACGAACTTTTACTCTTTATTATTTTGAACTTCATTTCATATGATTAGTCATTCAATCATACGAAAATAAATAGGTTCTATTTAGATTTAGGCTGTCTTATTAAACCTCCTTTAAGTTTCAAGGTACATATATAATGGATGGAAAAATAAAAAAATCCCACGCCAACCTTTTGTAACTTGAGAACGTGTTTTTAATTAAATGTGACAAATCCTTTATATGAGACCTTAGAAGTCCTGTTCTGCCCTTACTAAGAAGCGATATTATAAACTATTGTTTTTGTATTACACATTTTCTTCTGATATCCTTGGAAAAACAAACACGTTATACATTATAACATTCTGTTTTATTAAGTATATATTACATACTCAATAATACAGAATGAAATAATGTACATATGAATAATCTACTAAAGATTCATGAAAATCTATTTTTATTTTACGTAATACTACAATATTTATTAGTTCATTTATTTTACAACCGCGACAGCTTTTCATTTCTATAAACATATTCATTCTTTTCCTCAATTATAAGAAAAAATTAAGATAAAAAAAATATATTTAAATTTGTGTATCTAGGTATATAGGAACAGCTTAAACTTTGATCAAGCGTTTGCGTCTGATGCAATTAAATTAGCATTTTAATAGCACTTTATTAAAATAAAATAAAATAAAGTAGGTACTGTTTAAATGAGTTTATCTATATACAGTTTAAACTTTGACTAAGCGTTTGCGTCTGATGCAATTAAATTAGCATTTTAATGGTACTTTATTAAAATAAAATAAAGAAGGTACTGTTTAAATATGTGTAAGTATCTATATACAGTTTAAACTTTGATCAAGCGTTTGCGTCTGATGCAATTAAATTACCGTTTTCGATTGTGACTCAAATGTATCTGGTTCATGCTATTGTAGCTATACATACAATAGTTACCTGCTTGTTGATTAATTAATCTATTTGAAGATTCAACTTGATTGATTGGTTAGCAATTGTGGGTTAATTAATACAAACGGAAAGGACTTGTTTAATAAACATTATTTCGTTAACTTGTGTGTCAGAATAATTGAACAACATTACATATGTCAGAGGAACGTTGTCTTATAAAATACTCAATATTTTTATATTCATTTTATCTCATCTTGTTGTCTCCACTCATCTTTTCTTTGAGTTTTTCGTACCCATCCACTACTAACGACGGTCCGTTTTTTTCTGAAGCTGGTCTAGTCCCCTTTTCATATTATACCATGGTCTCCATTTCAGAACTCTGGATGCCCATCCATTTCATTGTGTCCATTGTTATTGACCATATTATTTATTGTAAATCTTAGCCATTGGTTTCGTAACTGGCACTTCTCTCGTCAGGCTTATTTACAACTCGTCAAATTACTGGTTATGTTTTCTATAATGTGACCCAGCTAAAGCTGGAACATGGGCGGTAAAAATGAATAATAATATATCTTTTATTTAACATGCTTATTTGTGTCGTTAAGGTTTTTTATGGGTACAATATCATACGTTTATCACGACACATAGCGTATGTAATATTACTTGTCTTTATCAGGAAACATGTTCCATAGGGAGATAGGAGATGTTTAAGGATATGGAAATAGAAAATAATATTTTTGACAACTTTAATACCATCGGGACAAAGTTGGGTATTCGAAAAAAAGATTTTCAGTGATTCACATCAAAGTTGCTTTCCCCTATTTCTGGTGTACAATACCTTACATTCGTTGTTATACGTTAATCTATAATTTTCATTCATTCATACCATCACGGCATATCCCACAATGTGGGGTAACCAACGAAAGGTGTGCGGGTGTGCATTGCCTTATAAAAGGGAGCACAACATATCTGTGTATATCCATACACCAGTCTCGTCTCACCTCAAAAGACTCTATATTCAGAATGTGTGATGGTGAACCTCATTGCTGAACTATGTGAGATGTTATAATTGTTGCCTGTTGTATTTTCGATTACCCGTCTCTTACGGGACACTCGAAAACAATAATAGAAAAGAGTGGAAGCACTATTCTTATAATTAATCTATAAGGCGTCGATATTTAAATTAGATCAAAATTCGTATGGAATCATCATTTTAAAATCTAACATGATATCGCGTTTCAGTGTGTGGTCTAATTTGTTGATTTTTAGTTATCTGGGGTCTATTGGGAGATTCGTACTTTATCAAATGTTTGAACGATTCAAACCCAAATTGTTTATACCTACGTTTTCGAGACTTGATATTCACCATCTGAAAGATTACAGTGAAAAAATCCTGACTCCACCTGAATTGAACTCGGGACATACGACTCAGGAGCTAGATACATACACGGGCGGTCCGATAAGTACTTAGCCTTACCGCCCGATGGCGCCACTATCGCACGAGAAATTTACTATCGTGAAAACATTCTCGTAGACGGCTACTGTCAAAATTTCAGACAAATTGGACTCGAAGTTTTGCTTTGACCGCGTGTGGAAGTAGTCGTGTCCGAGGATTTTAGAAAAATGGAAAAAGAGCAATATCGGTCGGTGATCCGATTCTTGTTTTTGGAAGGGTATTCGCGCAACGAAATCAAAGAGCGCTTGGATGCTGTGTACGGTGACTCTTCTCCTCCGATGGCGACCGTCAAAAATTGGTTTAACGAGTTTCAACGTGGTCGCACATCGGTTTTTGATGAACCACGCCCAGGTGCCCCGAAAATGGCTACCACGGAGAATAACATAACAAAAATCCACGATCTCGTATTGGCAAACCGCCGATTGAAGGTACGCGAGATAGCTGAGACAGTAGGCATCTCAAAAGACCGCGTGGGTCATATCCTGCATGAAATTTTGGGCATGAGAAAGCTCTCGGCGCGATGGGTGCCGCATTTGCTCACTCCGGACAGCAAGCGAAACCGTGAGACCACTTCAGAGCAGAGTTTGACGCTGTTTAAGCACAATCCAAAGGAGTTTCTGCGTCGTTTCGTGACCGTCGACGAAACATGGATCCACTGGTACACACCAGAAACCAAGGAACAGTCGAAACAGTGGACTTTCCCTGGCGAACGTGGTCCGAAGAAGGTGAAGACTGTCCTATCGGCCGGAAGAGTGATGGCTACCGTTTTCTGGGATTCACAAAGTGTGATCTACACCGACTACCTGGAGAAGGGCAAAACGATCACAGGGCTGTACTATGCCGAATTATTGGGCTGATTCGATGTCGAATTGCAGAAAAAACGGCCCCATTTGTCGAAGAAAAAAATGCTCTTCCATCATGACAACGCACCGGCTCACACCTCGGCCTTTACCACGGCAAAATTGTCAGAATTGGGCTACGAACTGCTGCTTCATCCACCGTATTCTCCAGATTTGGCCCCGTGCGACTTATTTTTGTTTCCAAACTTGAAAAAGTCACTCGCCGGGCAGAAATTTGAGTCGAATGAGGAGGTCATTGCCGCCACGGAGGCCTACTTTGCAGACCTCGAGAAAACGTATTTTTCAGACGGTTTAAAGAAATTGGAGCATCGCTGGGTTAAGTGTATCGAGCTAAAAAGAGATTACGTTGAGAAATAAATCGCCACTTTTCCAAAATTTTCGTTATTCTTTTGTAGGCTAAGTACTTATCGGACCGCCCTCGTATGTAATAACTTAGTTCAAAATGCCGTCATTTATTTTTCTTGTGAGTTAAAATCCTAAGATTGATGTGCACCATGCACTCCATCTCTCCATGTATCTCTGATGTCGGCCAGCCTCTTTATCTTTTGGTAGCAGCTACAGCGCACATATCTGAACACCTAGCCCATATAGGCCATGTATAATTTATTAAAGTGTTTCACGGATCGTATTTCCTATACATGACTAGATCTATAATAGCAAGATCATGGGTTGGTTATTGAATAAGTTTCGTACATCTGGCTAGATGGTTGTACCTACAATATAATATACACATAAGTCGAGTATTCTGCAATTACAAACTAAACGTAGTGTAAGTAAGTACCTACTCGTTTAGTCTGTCGTTTCTTCGCTATGCGATCCATCAGGAAATTTGCAGTTTATCGATAATTACACAGCAGTATATACTGCCATTAATTGTTCTAATGTAGGCATATATAATACATGTAGTACCTACATTTCATTACTTGAACGACGTTTAAATAGGAACGACTTTAATTCACATCTTGGTAGGTATCCATACATTATCTCATATTAGCTTCATTTCGTTTATTAGCGATGCTATCGTCATTCATATTTTTAATAATGGACATACATAGAAATATCTTGTTCTTCTTGATTGTAACCATCACTATTGAGGATCACGAACACCATGTGCTCTCTTTCTTTACTCCTTCCAATATGCAGCTAGGTGTACAGACTGTACAGTCTCTTGGAGTGTTGGTGTTATTTGTTTGGTTCCTATGTCTCTTTTTCAGCGGTGTACATATTACTGACCAACAAGATTTTTCCAGGCTATCCTTTTTTCTCCTAGCCACTTGTCCGAAAAAATATAAACTAGCCTTCGTCTGTTGGCATAAAAAAACTGAACGTGGTTACAAACTAAGATAGTTTATTTTATTTTATTATATTGGTTGAAATGTGCCACAAATAATTAGCAGCAAAGTATGAAGATAATATAAACTCGTTCCTTGACTTGAGTATAACTTTGCATGATGATTCCCTTGAAAAATATTATGTATTTAATAGAGTTACACTTGTTGGTATAAAAGAGATTTAAAATACTTAAATTTAAGGCAAAATAACAAGCAATATTAGAAAATCATCTGAATCTCGGCTTTAATGGCCAATTTTTGAGCGAACCTCAATATTTGTTTTGATTATGTAAATTTTTACATTTTGCTATTCATAAACAAAAATCTGAAGTTCCACTGTAAATCTACTATCATAATAATATTAATAATAATGAACACTTCCTTGCACCCTGCGCAAGTGGCGAGTATATTGCCGTAATGCAATTCCTTCCAACTAATCAGTGTTTCCAGCCCAGAGAAGCAATATGTTCGTGAGAAATCAATTTAAATAAATTTCTCCTCTACTGGGAATTGATAGCAGGACGCCCGCACAGAAGCCAAACGTCTTACCAACTGTGCCACGCGGCGGTCGGCACAGTTGGTACACTTGGTGCAGAGCTTAAAAAGCTTAAGACCATTTCGTATTCTTCATATATTATGTTTATATATTATGTCTGTTTTCAAAGTTTCATGTTTTTTCTCCACGAAAATGAAATGCATTTTTCATAATATTCCAGTAAAAAACTCTGTTAATATTTTACGTTATTTCTATACAAATATTAGGTACTACAAAAATACTTTGCCTAAATATACGTTATTAATGTATAATGTATACAGTAAAGAAAATAATATATATATTTTTTTAATATAAATGAATACGTCCTTGTTAAACAAGTACATTTACATCTTCCTGCATTTTCAGACAATTATAACCGTTATATTATTATGTATGTGTAAATAAAAAAACATAAATAATGTTTTAAATCATTTCAAATCATAATTTTCGTTCAAAATAATTTTTAATAATGATATTATAGGGAACGTGAGAAGTCAGAAAATTGAAGAATTTGCAGGAGAATATGCATGGATGTTAGATGAGCGATGATTGTGTCCAGACGTATGGTGCACGGTTCTCTCTGCCTGCCCTGTGAGAGATACGTCATGGTTTATAATTATTTATTTATATATAAATACATAGAAAAAATTACATATCACAAAATTTGTAGCTTGTAGCAATGACCCACTAGGTAAAAAAAACTGTACCGAGACTAAAGCATTATTTAAATTAATAATACTGGAAACATATGTGAAACGATTGCATTAGTTTTTTATTGTCATTTATTGTTATTTCTTTATTTTTCATCTAAATTTTATGTATAGATTTTTAATCTCAATGTTATTAATTGATACTTAATGATTATATTATGTTCATCATAAATAAGTTTCCCTCTTCATAATTTTGCAATGGATCAATTAATAATATTATGTGATTCGCTATGAATTCATAGAACTCGTTAATTATTGTGAAAAATGCAATTTATTATTCATTATTCAAAGCTCTTTGATAGTTTTAATAAAGTTAATTCGTAGCTATATTAAAGACTTCGACACTCTTTAAGTAACACTTTTGCTTATTATATTAAGATATTATATTAGTTTACTTAATTCTACGAACAAGAGAAGCTTGGGATATTGAATCTTGATAACCTACTCTTAAATATTACAATTAGTATAAAATTTAGGATCTTGATAACCTACTCTCAAATATTACAATTATTATAAAATTTAGGCGATTCTCGGTGAAAATTCATGATGAGATAGAATAAATCACTGTTTTTAATATTATTGTTCAAAAATTGATAACATAACAGTGATAAACTTAAACAAGTTTTAAATTTTATGTCAGGGATTGAAATTTTTTAAATATGTTTTTCGTTTTTAATGTAACAAATTTTAGAAGAGGTATTTTTGGCGTCAAAATGACTTAATATTGTACCACAAGCGAAATTATCAACTTGTTTCTAGTGTGTGTAATGAATCTATTTAATTTGTTATTATAAGGAAGAGAACATAGATTTCGAAACTTGTGTACAATATTTAGATCGCAATTGGTACCTGTGTGAAACAATGAAACAGACCAAAAGCACAAATCATGATTCGCAAAGAAATAAGATAAATTTCAAAGACAAATGTGACTTCGAAACTGTTGGTAACTTCACAAACGTGAGCTCGACAATAAACTTAAATAATGAGGACACAACATAAATCAAAATCAGACTAACAATAGGAAACAGAATATTCTTCTCTCTTCTGCCGGTATTCAAATCAAGAAGAATCCATTGGAAAACAAAAATCACACTGTATAAGACAATTATTAGACTAGTTGTGACATTTAGATGTGAAACATGAACACTGACAACCGGATCGCTGAAATTGAGTGCTTCGCAAATACCTAGGACCAGTGTCTGATGGTGACGCATGGAAGTCTAGATATAATGATGAGCTGTATGATATCTATAAGACTCCCAGGTTCACTGTGCTTGTCAGATTCAGCAGATTAAGATGGGTCGGACATCTACAGAGAATATCACCACAGCGAATACCAATAAGAGCCCTATGTGAACACTTGAAAAAAAAATCGTAAATTGCAAAATCTTCGATTTTCGCTATAACATCGTGGTGGAAGGTTCATTATTATTCATTTTTCTTAGCTGTTAATTATTACGGCTTTTTATATGCTTTGAAAAAAACATCCTCCTTGTTTTGGTTGTAGGTACATACTCAAAAACTTAAGACGGAAAATATATTTAATATTATATTTGTGTTTTTTTATTCCTCACTCGAATTGGATTGTTTTTTTTTTCGTCCGTCATGTCTTTTCGTCTTATTTCTTTCCACAACTTCCAGAGAGTAGCGGTCTCTGTCATAAAACATACGCAGGGTTGAAAGTTGAAAAATTGTAACAAATTTTAACTTTTTCATTGTTTCTGTAATAAAAAGTCGGGAGTATAAATGATAACCATTATGGAAAATGAAAGCCACAATACATTATATTGGTCAAATATTTATTTATTTTATTTTATTTCTTTATTTATATCACATCATATTTACAATGACAACAAATAGATTACTGCTGCTCAACTCGGAAATCCTGTTCTAGGGCTAGCAGTTTACAATTTTTAGTGACATTATAGGCAATTATGAACCAGGTGATAGTGCCTGTTCCACAATATATAGGCACTCAATCACAGTATTCTGCACTCACAATCACCATCTCAACAAACATCATAAGACACAAAATAGATCAACCAGGTCCAAATGTCCGCCATAATACTTGTCTTCTATCCAATCTCTTACGCGATTTGTCATTTCAAAACCATAGAAAAGAGACTGGTTAACTACGTTGGTGTAGTTGATACGATTCACTTTTGTTAATGTATTATCTCCTGTCACACTGTTTGCCTATTCGGAAAGGCAGAGAAAATATAATACGATGCTATATTTTTAACACAATACGAATCTTGCCTCATTCGCATCTATGCATTTTCTCATATATGTTGTACTATTATTTTGGTGTCTATGTTTCTATATTTTAGAACTCAATGAATTTAAACTTACCTACTACATAATATCTCATACACATTAAAGCAGGTTAGTCTTCGTGACTCATGTAGTGATCGAATATTTTTTAAGGCACCTACAGGGCTCACGACCTGTCGAAATCATTGTTACCTCACATATAAGTACTGATGTTTTCATTGTTTACATACCAATTTCTCTAATAGATGGCGTTCCTAAAAATTTCTTCATTACTTCATAGTTGGCGATGGTGTTTTTTCAGCTTATTTTCAAAACGATCAGATTTTCATAAATAAAATATATAGAATTTTCCCAAAAATTGGAACGATAGAAATGCATAATTGGTGAACGTTGCGCAAGCGCATTAAGTGATCACGTAAACAAACCGATGACAAAACTGTACTTTTATTTGTATTCAAAAACTGTACTTATAAGGATCTTATAAGTTGAAACAATCTATATTTGAAATTATACATATTTTATGGTAACGAAAATCAGTACCTAGTTTAGTAGATTAGTAAAACTCTTGAAATCTTATAGTGACATAGTTCACACTACACGTCAAGTATAAGTGTTATTTGTATACTTATATATCAGCCATTGTATATATTTGTAGATATTGAAAAAATATTATTTTTTTTTTTTTATTGACAAACTTTTTTTAACATCTTAATAGAGACGAAGTTGGGATATCGTAGAAGAACCAGGAACTCAAGGCACCTACAGGGCTTACGACCTGTCATTGGCTGGTTTACGTGATCACTTTATGCGCTTGCGCCACGTTCACTAATTATGCCTTCTTATTGAGTTCCCTTATCAATGTTATTTTTGAAAGTTCTATATATTTGAATGGTGAGTAACAATTCACCTGAAAATAAGGAACTATACTATTGCCATCTATGAAGTAACGGAAAAGCCTTTTTTAACGCCATCTATTGAGAAATTAGTTTATTTGTAAACAATGAAAGCAACAGTACTTATAAATAAGATGACGATGTCTCGCACAGATGTCACCCCTGAACTGCGCCAGAAAATTTATTTCATTTTTGGCTTGTTTACCTACTTGTACCAATGTGTATGTAAATCGAATATATTTTTTTATATGCAATCAAAAAAATATTCGATTATTTTATTATTTTGCAATATCAAAATAGTTAACCTGAAGTTCACTACTCTGTGCCTTCATAACCTGAAAATCTCTACCACAGCTTGGTGCCATCCATCATTTCCACTACAATTAGGTATATGGGCTAAAATAAATGAGAGTTCTCGGTATATATTCTGATTATATTTCTTTTCTTTTTTGTTTATGTTGAATTATCTCTGTTAATTATTTTGCATTCAAAAACATGTAACCACAAGGCAAATTGAAACAGGACTGCCTCAGAACAGACTTGTCTTGTGAGGCAGTAAATTTCGAAATAGGAACAATTGTACATACCTACTATGTTTTTGATAAATATTTTTAAAATACAGTTTTTTTTATGTTGTCAAATATATGTGTAAAAAATGGAAATAAATAATTTCATGAAATATACAATAATTGTTGTAAATATTCGTCGAATAACGAATAGTCAAAAACGGCCGAATAATTCTAATATTTTATTATTTATTAGAAACCGAAAATCGAGAGAAAAACTAAATTACTCTACATCAAATGACATAAGTACAACTATTAACAGATTGTTACAAGGAGCGGTGATCAAGTGATACAGAAACGTAGGAACAGACTCTGAGAATTCACAGAGACCATTAAATTACTCACCGAGGGAAAGGAATTATCGGCAGACAGACTGTAAATTATACTCCCCTCTCGTCCTATGACAGATCAAGTCTTGTTACAACGTTTAAATACGGGTATCATCGTAGTGAGTACATACTTATATATAAGGTACCTACCTGCCTTTTCCAAGGGACAAACAATAATATTGAAAATGACAACTTATGTAGACGATTTATAAAATAAGTGCCCCTGAACGACCATATATATAATAATGTACGTAGGTACATAGAAAATATGTGGCAAGTTGTAAAAAAAATTTCTTATAATAATCGAGTTGAGTACTTCTTATTTTTATTTATTTATTTATTTATAATAAACATGACATTGTACATTAAGAGGTTTGACATCAATATTAAAGGTATATAAAAAAAATATTATGTAAATATTTGAGACAGAGACAATGAAAGGGTACACATACACATCCAGACCATTGACACTCTCTTGCGCTTTGTTGTCAATTAGAGGTTTTGCTCTCCAATATGCTAGGGATAATCCCTGTGTTATATTGGATGCAGTCTTTGGTTTTGTAAGTTAAACAACATTATTTTAAAGTGGATTTAGCACAATTATGGCTCTTGTTAACGTCTATAACCTTGGGCATACGGGAAGTACACAAATATGCACTCTTATTACCTTTTTATGTATGAAACACGAATTAATATTGTATTTCACCAAATCTGTGACACCTTTACAAAATTTTTTCGTGAAGAAAAGATAAAATTTACGGGGTATTTAATATTAATTAAAAAAAAATTAAAAAATCTCAGTCGCTATATTTTCATATTATTTTTCGATTGACGTAAAAATCTACTCCAGAAGCCTTGTAGCTTTCAAGTTATTTCCATAAAAAAGGGTTTTATTAAAACTTATTCTATCAGAAAAGTATTTAACGAATTTAATTTTCGAAAACTTCATGCAATAGAATTAATATGTAAAAATAAAAATTCCTTTATTTCAGAGACGTATCTTTTAAGGATTCTGGGGAAATTATTTTCAAAGTATTTATATATTTAGCATACTATTGACTCTTAAGCTGTGTGTAAACAATAGCTGGTTATAAATAACCAAATTGTTTAGTTCTCACTATAATATTAAAAGAGACACCGGCTAATATTAAGATTTCTTAAACATCAGTCTATAGTAGGCCATATAGTATATTTTGAAAATCCCTCAATCCCAGAACCCTCAAAAGATACATCTTCGAATTAAGAAAATTTTATTTAACATATTTACTATTAGATTAAAACATAGGTGCGTTGATGAAGTAACAATTGATATGTTATTCTTAAATAAATGAAAAAATATATCGAATGATATTTTTGAAATTGTTATATACTTTTCTTGTAAAATTAGTTAAACTTTTACACTAAAACTTTTTTTAAAATAAAACTTTTTTTATTGTAAATAACCAAATAAAACTAACAGGTCTATGCAGTATGAAAATCTATTTACCAAGTTCTTATACTCTTTTTATTTTTTGAATTACTTGTTTTGCTTCTTCTTCTTATTCTTCTTAGCGCTTTTGTCCCGTTTCTATCGGGGTACGATGATCCTGGAATTGGCGAGTCTGGTTATTACATTGAAGCGACTGCCATCTGACCTTCGTAACCCTTAGAAAGGGGAACCAGACAAATTGGATCCTGGCTACACAAAGCTAGTGATATAAATCCGCACATAGATTTTTTGCAAATTCAGCAGGTGCGTGCCCCGCCCAGATTCGAACCGTCGACCTCACGCATGGAAGGCGATGACCTTACCGCTGAGCTATCACCGCTTTACGTAGACAAAAATGTTTAGATCCATCCCCGTCTCTAGATTGATTAAAATCTAGTTAATTAAAATTAAAATAATTGGTTTTCGTTTCTTTATTTATGACATTGAGGCGTTTCGTTAGAATAAAATCAAAATTATTCTAAAAATGTGCCTCTGTACGAAATGCTTCTTCTTCTTCTTCTCGTGTCATGTCAGGTCGCCCGACGTTGACAGCCACCATAGAGAAAGCCTCCCTGTCCTGGGCAGTGCGAAACAGCTCCTCCACAATTATCATATCGGTCCATTCTCGGAAGTTTTTTTCCAACCCCTGTACACCCTACATTTTCCCCTCCATGACAAACTGAAGGATTATATATTTTATACCTCTCGGAATATGACCGAAGTACGATACGGAGCTTACTTAACGCTCTACGTAGTAGGTACCTCAGTGTTACTAACAATGTCAGTCCATGGTATTCAAGGCGGTTTATAATATTAACTTTGAGAGTCCACTCCTCCACTCCATAAAGGAGCACTGACCACACATAAAGGAGCACTGACCACACATAAAGGAGCACTGACCACACATATCACTCGACCATTATTTGTCTCAGCTTTAAGTTTATATTGTCGTTGAGGAGGACATTTTTCATTTTGCAAAATGCTGAAACGCTTACGTTATCAAAATAAACAAATAGAATAAAACCAAGTATTTTTTATTTCAATTAACTCAGTATTTATATGGAGTTCTTTATCCAGAGTTATCGGTTTATAACTTAAAATAAATGTAATGATTTATTCATTAATTAAAACTATTTTAGTAAGTACATGTTAACAAAATATTTATTACATAAATAATAAATGTCAAACATACGAGTATATGATATTTACTATTATATCATTTTTACAATACCTTATCTAATTTATTAATTTTTATTTTTATTTTTTATATTTGTTTTAATTCACAGAACATTCATTCATACGTTGTCGAGGTATGAATGTTGTCGAGGCGATGAATGTATGTCAAGATAGAAGTAAGTGGCGTTCGGTTCTCTCTGCCTACCCCGTAAGGGACATGGCGTGATGGTATGTATGTATGTATGTAAATTCACAGAATATTTTACATAGCATTGTGCACATAATACTTCAAATATTATTCCAATTACGAAATTACACGTTAAATTTAACATATTAAATACGAAAATTATATTTGTACCAAGTGGATACCGGAAATTAGAAGTTATCGAAAAAGATTCAAAAGTTACAATATGTAATGAAAATACCACTGGATGGTTCGCTTAAATTTTGCTTTAAAATTGTTACTTGCACATGATGCAAGAATATATTTATAAATATTTCCCGGTATATCTAAAATTTGGTAATAATTTGTATACCTTCGTTAAATTTAATATATTGGGGGTAGGTAACGAATGGATAAAATATTTGACGTGTCGCAGACAAAGCACTATTTCGAAGAGTAAACTAGTATGTATAATAATTTACCAGGATAGAACATTGCTTCGGAATATATCTTATTCGTACATAATAAATCTTATTCGTACATACTCCTGGTTGATATTTCTGCTACTGTGAATGTGTATTAAATTAAATAAATTCTGTTGGTAGAAACATTTCGACAAGCAAACTATGTTCTCCCCATCGCATCGAAGGAGATAATTTATCTTTTTGAAAAATTTGACTGCTAAAAAACTAACCTTTTAACTTAAAAATTAACACGTGTATGTATATCTATTATATTAATACGTGAAGCAAAATCTTCGTAAACATTTTTTAGTAAACTGCGCTCACGGAGTAGTTAGAAATTTGACATACATATATAAAATTGTATGGAGAAGGAGTGCAGAATGCTAAAATTTATAAATAGATGAAATAGATCTCATTCACCTGATCAAAGTTCTCTTCATGGAATAATATGAAAAATATTTATATGATTTGTAAATTAAAACAAATAAATATATATCATGGATATAATTATCTAATGAAGTTATAATTATCTAATACACGATAGGGATTGTCATGAGGGTTTTGATTTTACTGTTTGACCGGACTTCCCCCCCCCTAGTTATTTAAAATTCAAACACACAACATTTTAAAGAATAAAATATAATTTATTGTGAATCAGTATAAACGGAATTGTAACAATTACACTTTGTATTATGTGTAAAAAATGACTTTGTAGGTACTAATTTTCAGCATTTACATGAAACGAAATGTTAATTAATTACCATATTTGAATTAAAATATAAACTAGCTATACACCACTTATAAAAAGAGAAAAAAAAGTGGTTCATAGCAAGTTTATATTTTAATTCAAATATGGTTATTATTAACTACCACAAAATATCCGCCGAATCATTAAATGATGTTAATTAATTTTTGTTTTTAATATTTTATAATAATTCTTCAATGTCATTTTGTGAAAGTGATGTGCCTTTTTAAGCACTTTGAAGATTACAATATCAAATTTAAATTTCCTGGGGTCACTTTGAAATATTTGACAGTTAAAAAAATTGAGAACTACTTAACAGATATTCTTCAAAATCTAATAGGGTCTAAGCGAGTATTAGATATACAAATATGCAAAATTTGAAAAAAATCTAATGAGTACTTTAGTCATTAATCGATTAAATATTATAAACAAGCCGTACAAGGCACATAGTACACAGCACACACAGATACATTGTGATGACTTTCAGAATACAATCTCAGAATGATACTAGTTGATAGTTGCAATAAAAAAATAACACTTAAAATTGCGAATTCATAAATCCCCACTATATTCCCTTGATTTCCCATTCAGTGAGGAGTAAATTGTATCCACCATTTTGCTTGTGATATCCATTTTAATCTACAAAGGTCTTTTGATTTTATTTAAAATACGAAAAAATTCCATTACATTTCAAATTTTATTCCCAATCATGCCATATTTTTTATCAGAAATCGTTTTAAGTTGGAAAAATCTCATCATCTGACATTTTTAACAAATTTACGGCTTTTACCGTCCTCCGATCGAATATAATTTATTCATCAATACAGGTTTTTTGTATGTTTACGTCAAAAGGAAAGAAAGATGAATTGAATAGGTAACAGCAAATTGAAATAGAATTCGCACGTTTCATTATAAAAGATCAAATCACGTGTAACGATAATATTTGTGAAATTTATAAATTATTGAATAACATGATTTGAAATTACAATAACATGGATCCCTTCCCACAAAGGAATTTCTAATAACGAAACTGTGGATGCTTTGGCTAGAACAGCAACTGTATCTGGTGAACCCCATTCTAATATGATTCTCCCCATGAGTGATCGTAAACGTTTGGCTGGGCAGGTTGCTCGTGATCACTGGAGAACATTCTGGGATCGAGAGAGCACGGTCAAGGGTTCGTTGTATAAAGAAATACAATGTGATATTCCAGGCAAGCCTTGGTATCACATAATGAATTTTAATAGACTCCAAATAACAAGTATATCCCGAATGCGGTTTTGTCATTATAGACTCGATTCTCATCTGTATAAATTAAATCTTGTAAATTCTCCTTATTGCGAGTGTGGCCTAGATCTAGAAGATCTGGACCACGTATTCTTTGGATGCCCTATTAGAGACCGATACAGTTTATACCGATCTTTTTGTGGAAAGATTAACGAAGTGCAGTTTCCACTAAAGATTCTACACCTTCTTGCAATTGCTTCCCCGCTAATCTATAAAGAAATATTAAAATTCATTGAGAAAAACATGGTAGTTTTGTAGGCGTTGTTTATTTTTTTTAAACTGTTTTTTGTTTTTATTTACATGAAATTCTCTCGTCGTCAAATGGCACAAATCGACCATAAATGGTCGTATTGCCTATATAAAAATAATAATAATTTTGGTCAAACAATCGATGAGAGTATATTAGACGATGCATGAACGCAAAGAAATCCATTAACATTTGCTAGATTTGAATTATATGGCGCTCGGTCCTCTTTGAATACCCTGTTAAGGATATGGTATGATTTTATGTTTGTAGGCACATCCTTATAACATCTGATTTCTAAGCATGATTGAATTAAATACAAACTTGTTTGTAAATGTAAATCGATAAAAAAAATACCAACTAAAATAATTTTTGAAAAAAGAAGAAAATTCATTAAAGAGCGTGACCGCCAGACCTATGCCATAGTGTACTTCTTCTTCTTAGATGGCTCTACGGCCCATATCTAGCCTTGACATCCATGAGTTTTCGCCTCCAACCCCTCTTGTCTTCCGCCTCGGCCTCCCAACCTGTTGCCTGGAGCAATTCGACATAGTAAATGCTGTTTTTTTTCTGTGTAAGGATACCACCGCAACATGTAACAACGATTGGATGGTATGAACCCTGATACTATCTGGTGGCTTATTCAAATAACAATCTTCAAAGTGTGGAAAATTGATATTTTAACACATCAGTATAAAAACGTTATAGTATAGAGCGTGTTATTACTTGTCCATCGATATACTATCACATCAAACATAAATGGTCTGTTTTTTGATTATTTCATAGTGAACGTTTTTTTTTTGTATTATTTATAGGACTGTGTTTGTCCCTTAAATAAATAAACATTACATTTTATTATTTTTCAAATGAAAGTACATAATATGTACATATGTGTGAGGCATGTTTCAGGGTAGCAGTCGACTATACCAGGTTAAAAGTATCTATTTAGACGTATAAAGTGCAACCAGATCAATACTTATTTTAAGTCTAAAAAGAAATATGTATTTGATCTTGAACGTTCCGTACATTATCGTTACTTGAATCGTTCTCTCCGTAGCTTCTGGCTGCATTCGACGTTAAATCGTACCCCTGGGAGTTACATAGCTTTGAACACCAGTTCAGAGTTTTTTTTTAGTTCTGGTTATATGAATTTTTTTTTTTGATAGCTGTCTAGTTTAAATAGAAATCGAACTACAAAGATCCATTATGTTTTCAGATAATAAAATATTTACATAAAACTCCATTCTACAAACTCCATTCTATTCAAAAAAATATTCAATTTGTAATTATATAATTTTCTTTCTCAATTATAAATCGCAAAGCGATCATGCGCTGAGATCAAGTACTGTTTTTTTTTTATATTCAAATGGTAAATTTACCTTTTTATCACTTTTTAAGAATTCATTTTTTATGTATTTATTTTACGTCCCAACAAATCGATAAGCGGATTTATTTCCATGGTGAAATCTCTTTGGTCTTTTTTGAAAAAAGAGGGAAAAATGTCGACAAATATATTTTTATTATTACGAATATAATACATTACATAGTTTCAATCCACGTACGAGTTATGTACAATGAGCGCTTTCGACGGTTTGACCATCATCTTCGGAAGCGATAAAACAAAATTTAATACAATGAAATGACCAGAGCCAAGTTTCATAGTTTGAGGAAGGAGTGGGGGGAGGTTCCTAGGGGGTATGCAATTGGTCAGTGAACGGTTAGTAATGGTCTGTGAATAGTCAGCTTATTAGTCCTTTTTCTCATATTTATTTGGGTTCCTGGAAAAATAGCTAATTTTTGCACATAAACACAACAAATCAATTGTAGAGATGAGAAGTTTTAAAACTACAAGCGCAAGACTTATCAATTGAAACAATATTTCACAACTCTCCTATTACTTTGTACAAAATATTCATCACTATTATGACGTACCTAAAACTTGAGTCTTTGTAGAGAATCTATCGTTCGATTATAATTAATATAGAGGAATTCGATGTTTTGATTTACATAGATATCACCTTGAAACCACTGGTGTGGAATTTCAAGCACGCCATCAACATTAGATATTTGCTCTATTAGACCAATTTCAAGATTTTAATCGATGATCCAATGTGAAATTTCAACGGCGATTTGTTATTACAACCGTTAAAATTATTAGAATTGTTGAATTTTGCCAATGCCATTGTTTTCTGAACGGTTTTATTACTTTTGGTAGAAAATACGATTACAATAATTGTGTAATAATCACAAAATTGGAAGTCGCCATCTATTAATGTAAGTATCGATCGTTTTCACTGGTAAATTCTGTTTTTTACGTAAACATAATGGAAAAAAATCACATTTACTAAAGTATATTTAACCCTTGAAACATTCAAGCATTTGAGTTATGAAGTATATGAATAGATTGATGTAAATGTGTTCATTACCGGATTATATCATTTTTCTGAGTGAAAACGGACAATATGGCATTGTATACAAATATAGGATTAATTAATAAACAAATTAATATTTCTATAAATAAATAACGCGTCAGTAGTAAGTAGCATAGTTGAATCATGTTCAAATTAGATGGGTGATGGTAAAGCGGTTATCACGTTGGGTTAGTAATCCAGTGGTCCCAAGTTCGAATCCTGCCACGACCGATTTCGTTCATCTACATAATAACATAATATGCTTGCTTCGGCATACTTGCTTCGGCAGTACATATACTAATTGTATTATAATATATTATATAATACAATTAGTATATGTACTGCCGAAGCAAGTATATTATATAATACAATTAGTATATGTACTGCCGAAGCAAGTACACATATGTAATACAAGAATTTATGCTTAGTTTAGGGAATATATAAGGATGTATGTATATGTACTTGTTTCAAGGACATATAAAAAAAATATACTGCAAAATACATTTTATGAAAAATATTTGTAAAACAAACAATAATTTATGCACTTCAACTACCAAAAATTGTGTAGGTATCTAATGATGCAAACTATAGTAGGTATAATTCTCAAAAATTACATATTTAGTAGGTATGTTTTAAAAAGATGCATATACAACACGTACATACTATCACGCCATGTCCCACACGGGGTAGACAGAGAGAACCGAACGCCACATATTTCTATTTTGGCACACATATATAACCTCGTCGACATCGAGGGGGATCGCGATCCACTTCCACGCCGGCGACGCTATAGAGCTCATTGGCCCTGTTCACCACCGGACGCAGCCGCAACATCGGACAAACACAAAATATCCACCATCCATCGGGTTCAACCACTGCCCCCGAGAATCCAACCACACACGTCAGGGCCTCCGATTGGTCTCGAAATCGGCCGCTAAGTACACTCCGTTTCAAGTCGGAGGGGCTTGTACCCCGACCCCTCGGTCCTCGTGTTGGCGTCCGAAGGTTCCGCGGGCTAACACCGGGGGCATCCGACGCAATCATCACCTGTCAGATTTGACGTCTCGTTGTCAACACAGGATGTCTGACCCGACGTCTGCGCCGGCGGTGTGCCCGAACCACACAACAACATTCGCCACAGTTGACGAGTAACTGCCGAGCGAGACTAGAGGCGTCCGTCCTGCTCTTCTCTAAGTATAGAATGACGAGGGCACAACAGCGTCGGCCGCCCACCCCCGCCTTTACTGCCTGGGCCCTTAGAGCCGCAACCTAGGCTTATATCCCGACGCATCGGTCCTCGTGTTGGCGTCCGAAGGTTCCGCGGGCTAACACCGGGGGCATCCGACGCAATCATCACCTGTCAGATATGACGTCTAGTTGTCAACACAGGATGTCTGACCCGACGTCTGCGCCGGCGGTGTGCCCGAACCACACAACAACATTCGCCACAGTTGACGAGTCACTGCCGAGCGAGACTAAAGGCGTTCGTCCTGCTCTTCTCTAAGTACAGAATTGACGAGGGCGCAACAGCGTCGGCCGCCCACCCCCGCCTTTACTGCCTAGGCCCTTAGAGCCGCAACCTAGGCCCTCGTCGACATTCATACATCGTTGTATACATGTACTTCTGTTGTTCACGCTTCTAATATTTCCGTCTTAAAATAATTCTATGATGGGCCGGGGCAGCCAATCACACAATTTCATTATATTTGTAAATATGATATTATGTTGAACTACTACTATTATTTGTATTCCTTATACTGTAAATTTGTTATTATTTGTTTTTTTTTATATTTACTTTTTTTAATAAAAAAAATTAATATGTCCTTGTTAAACAAGTACATATACATCTTTCTACGTTCCCTCAAATAAGCATAAATGTTTTTGCTATAGGTGAACGAAATCGTTCGAGGCAGGATTCGAACTCGCGACCACTAGACTTCTAGCCCAGCGCGCTAACCGCTCTGTCATCGACCCATCTATTTGACTTATTGAGTTATTTGACCATTTGACAGTAATCGGCCACGGCCCATCACTGTATTTTGTGGTGGTCGATCTCTGTACTTTATGCAGAATAAAAATGAATTTCTTTTAGATATGTATAACAAATTATTAGTGAAATACGTAAAAAAAATATTAAAACTTATATGGACATAATCCACATAAAATATAAATTATAACAATGATCTTGAATTTTATATGCAAAAAGATAATTAAAAAGAAATGCCAAGTAACTCCCAAGTTTTGAATGCAACGAAAAATATTTACACACAAATTGCATTCCGAAAAGTCACAAGAAACGTGTTCCATGTGATGAAGGTGATCTTTTCAAAATATCGTTCACATGGACGTGCCATCCCTTCCTTGGGCGGCTCCGACCTCTCATTCCATTCCTGTCATCAATGTATATTTTCTTCGTCCCAAGATCCCAACATGATTTATGATATGAAACAAACATACATCTAAATAAACAAGGTAAAAAGAGCAAAACAGATATTTTTATGAAGATGTGGTATAATAATTATTATAAAAATGAAATCAAACCGTGGATGATGTAACATGAGCGAAGATATTTAATTTCGTATACATCCTGAAGGAATTTCATGTTATAGTAGATACAATTTCAACGAAGAAAATGCCGGGAGTTATGAGACAGAAAATATCCTGGCTTACCTACTCTAGAAATTATTTGCAACGATTTCACAGTGCTTCTCCAGCTTTTAATAAAAGCAAACATGTATCTGTATTACGGTCGATATTTTTAGTATTATCTCAAGTGATACCTACTTATTATTTAAAAAAAATTAAAATTAAAAAAAAAAAATAAACGTATCTTTTAAGGTGGTGGTTGTTTATGTATTTTAAAGTATGTTTTTTGTTGACACCATTTTTATTATTTCTAAAATGTAGTCAAACTCGAAAAAAGTAGAGTAAAAAAGTGGAAAATATAAAAGTTCGTTTCAAAAAATATAGGCAATTACAGTTTTCAGTAAATGTATATTATGTACTCGTTTTAAGATCAACATTCTATAACTTCAGAAGTGAATAGCTTACTATAATAATGTTATTTTGAATAATAATTTGCATATACTTACCTTGAACTTATGAGCCTCTTTTAATATTAAGAAATTAAAATAATGTTTTTAGATTATTAAGAATATTTTTTTCTTACAATCATTAAAAGTATTATATTATGCCTTTATTTTTTCGATTAATGCATTATTAATATTAATAATCTCTTTCGTAAAAAAATATTTATAAAAAAAATTCACGATTGTTTTATGGCTTTAGTTAGATCAAAGTACTGTGTCTTTTCAGATGAAATAGCGACGCTGGCGACGATAGCAGAAAGCAAACATCCCGACAAAAGAACGGAAGAAGAAAAAGTGGCACTACTAGGAAAACCCAAATCTGGTGATATCATGAGAGCGCAGCTGAGGATTAAAGAAAGCAAAGAATTCAAAGTAAGTTTTTTATTACAATTTATGTACGAACTAAGTTTGTTACTTATCCTCTTAACAACGACAAGGATATAACTAAATTGACTAATTTAATATTATTTATCTCAGTTTCTTAGCTGATTTCTTTTTATTAAAAGCATTTGACAATGCCGAGTAGTCTCAACAAAATCGTTCGGTCGAAAAAAATAAAATCTAATGACAAATACCTACTCTTTTAAAATAAATTGATATTTTTAAGAAGATATATTATAATATTTAAATATAAAAAATAGTGTTTCGTGCAAGGCACATTATTCTGACAATATGCCTTGCACGAAACGTGTCAATAATTAAATAAATTTCCATAAAACAAATACCAAGTATTTTTTTTATATTTGTAATATTAATATACTTAGGTATCTACATACAATGGAGGTCTATCAAGAATTGTCGATCGCCGGATTAAAGTTAGTGATATTTTCAAAATGGATATCCACTCATATCACTCTTTTGTTTTATTGTTTTCAAAGTATTTTTTTTTTCAATAAAGAAATTAGGTTTCAATTAATCAATTATAGTTTTTTTGTAATGAATTTCGACAACGTATTTTAAATATTATATGATGGGAGGCATTTAATACAAAATCCTAACAATTTTGGCTCTGAAGTTATTATAATTTTCAGAACCATGCTATTAACATTTATAGTAACATCTCACAAAAGCTGTGAACTTTGTTCCTTTTACATAGCGCATAAATTGTGTGTTTATTGAAGATATAAAAGATATGTAGGTCTTTCTTGAACCAGTTGTTTCCCTAACCTTTGCCCGAGTGAGATCTTTTCTGATTTGTATAGTCTGTATCTTGCTACGATTTATACAAATAGTTTTTTGTGCTAGTAAACTTTTCGTCCTCCCACTAACAGTGAAAATGTTGAGTTTATATTTTATCGAAGAAATCAATTTGTTTTTCTTTTCCTCACACAGAGTTGTATAATACTAAAATATTATAGGAATCTACAATCTGAATAAATGATACATTTATTTTAGTTGTTTGCTCTCTTTAAGTTTGTGGGATAAAGAGAAAAGGATTCGTGAATAATTACGCCGAGAAAAAATATAATTTAGCAATTTTATTGTTTCCATTCCCGCTAAGAAAAAAGTTATTAATGGGCAGCGATCAAAATATAAGGGATTAAAGCCTTGAAGCTTTCTTTAAATTAAACTAATCTATTTATTATTTTTAAAGTATTTCGCAAATCTTAATTGTGAATTTGAATAAACGAATTTTTACAAATATTTATTTCAACCTTGAGTTTATTCATGATTCAGTTAATTGTTTCTCCCAAATAGGTACAATATATAAATTTTAATATTAGAAACTCCTTGACTATGCCATACATCTAAGGTACCTATGAAGCGCTCATTTAAAATAATCTATTAGGTACGGGCCTTTTATTTGGGGAAAACTATTTCTAATTAGTCTAGAATATAGGCTAGAAATCCTTATTGAAGATTTTAAAACAAGTTTTCAGCTACAACAGGGCTGTATTCAGATACAACGCTCAATGTCGGGCGTCGAATGTACCTGAAGTTGCAGATTATGGCGTTTTTCACACCAATCTCACTGAACGCTTCCGAGCGGCGCGGCGTTTCAATCGGAACGCAGTATTGGGCGTTTTAAATGTCAAATGTCATTAATCATACATGTCTCTTTTAAGGTTATATTTTCATCAAATTGTTATCGGGCAGTGGAATAAATAATGATCTCTGACCTTTTATAGGAAGTTTTTGAATTATATTTGTATAAATTATCCTCATTTTGAAAACATATTGTCATCATAAATTATATCAACTCATGTCAACTGACATAATAGATACCACAGAAACAAATAGAAGTCAACAGATACTATAACACACAGACACACGAAATGTTCTACTCCGAATTCTGAGTAAATCCGTGTATAGAACATAATATATGCTGCGAAGCCTCTAAGTTGGTGTTTTTTTACTTCAAAGCTGGAAAAGCCATGAAAAATGTACCGTGCATACAAATCTCGCGTATCCTTGAAACTTTGTCGATATGTTAAGGAAACAAAGTTCTCTTGAATAAATCGACAGTTGGACTACCAAGACAAATAAATTATTAGGAATCAAAACACGATAAAAACAATACAAAAATTCAAAACAAAATCTATTTACTTCACAACTTGCATAGTAGCGTATGATTTTTATACAACCCGATTGACATAATGTAAAGAATAATAAGAACTTGTGAATTCGAAAAATCATTAAGTTTTGTATGAAAGCAAGCAAGGTCAATATGAAAGATTCAATTTTTTCTAAGTTGTGTAACTTTAATCTATTATGAGGTAATATTTTATTTTATTTTTCACGACTAGCAACAACGACAAGGAATTATATATTTAAGAAACAAATGATTTTCATATTGTAAAATTATTTAAATTGCTCTAAATAACAAGATTGTTTTTGTATAATCATAGCTGTTCAGTTTTATTATTTGATATTAAAAAAATCTGCAATCCACTTTACACGAAATAATTTTAACTTTTATATTTTTTTACTTAAAGGAATAATATCAAACAATAACAAACAATTTTAAAAGTTGTAAATCAATAGAAAATTATTACTTAATAGAAAACGTTAAGAGTTTGAAATTTTTTTACCCAGTACCTACTCTCAAAAGATACGTCTACGTCTACGTCTTCGTCTTTGAAATAAATAGGTAACATTTTATTTTTACATCATTCAATTGCGTGATATTTTGACATTTGTATTTGTAAAATACTTTTCATGTAAAATTAGTTTTAATGAAATCCTTTTTTTTACTTTTTATTGTAAGTAACTTAAAAACTAAAAGGCCTTTGAAGTAGATTTTCACTTCAATCGAAAGATAGTATGTAAATCTACATACTATCTATACGCTGAGTGTTTATTGCTATTTTCATATTTTGATTACTATTCTTGCTATTAAAAAAATACCTCATCTTCACGAAAAAATATTGTATGTCACAGATTTGGTGATACACGATGACATTAGGATAGTTGATAATAGTATTTTTCATACATTAGAAAGTTATTTAGTGTGCATATTTGTGTAGGTACATCCGTATGCCCAAGGTCCGTAATATACAAACTGCGAAGTATTAGTAGAAATTCATTATAATGGATTCTTGCACTGTATTTGTATTTGTTATGAGGAAGCTTTTTGTTTGTCAGGACATTGTTTTTCATACTCATTTAAAAAGTATTCAGAATTGCTAGAACAGATTTAGGCAAAAATGCTAAGTGTGGAATTTTTATATATTGGACATTAAACTGGACAAAGAAAGCAACGATTGCTTTCTTATATTATTAGAATAGTGTATTTTTTTTTATTTTGATAGTCATGCCAGGCATAAAGGCATATATGGCTTGCACGTCACTGCCCTTTTATGCTCTTCGAAACGTGCGTTAAAGGCTCTTCCTGTTTGACCTATGTACTGAGCGGTACATTCTTCGAAGGCAATTTTATAAAGGAATTCCGGATTTTTTGTCTTACAAAAAACAGTGTTTAATTTTTATAATGGAATTCTACACAGTCAACGATGTCAGTGTGAAGAAAAATAAAAAGTGCAGATTGTTATCATGATTGAAGTGAACTTCGCAGGTTTATATTTCGAGAAGTTTTCACATTATGTTTGTAATCTTCAGTAAATGAGAGTATTTACTTTTGTCCAAGATGCGTCCATATTTCCACTCCACTAGCCCAAAGATAAAATAAAAAATTATAATAATGAAAAAAAAAGTCGACGTTTTTTAAAAAAAGTTTTTAATTTTCTTTGTCTTCAAGTACTGTCTCCTTTGCAGAGATTGGCGATTATCGGGGCTATCTACAATGCGGCCATTAACAGAATCTAAATTTTCTATAAATAAATGGTATTTTATTTATATTCATTGTGTAATTAAATTTAAATGTTAAAATGACTCATCCATTTGATAAACGAATGAGAAAATTATTTAATTTGCACCCATCCAAATATTTACTAGCAATCAACATTTAATTCTATTTGGGGATCAACAATTCAATAAATATTTGAATATTCAGTAGGTACCTACTCAATCAGGTCGCTTTAAATTTAATGGAGTTTACATCAAACGGCCTGAATATAAATATTTCATTTAATTATTCTTTGAAGACTCGTGCTCTCTTATTCTTAAACTCAGTTAAACGGACCCTTTAATACGTCAAACAATAAAGATCAAATTTTGTTAATAGGTAGGTACTAAAATAACTAACAATAATTAAAAACTTATTGATAATATTGATCACATTTTAAAAACGAGTGGATCAACGCTATTATACTCATCACTACCAAGTCACTCCAAAACGTATTCAAATTTTGTATGGAAAATTTTCAGCATTTTCATGAAAATAGATTTTTCTACATACTGTGAAATAATATAAATGTTACTTCGAAAAATACACTTTGCAATATTTGAAAAGAAATCTTTGTCCTTTTTAAAACTTATAAAAATATAATTACGATAGAATTTACGCGATCACTAGTTTTGATAATTCCCTCAATAAATGATATTTAATACTTTGACATCATTTCAAATAACACAAGACATAAATGATTAAGTAGGTACACATTATTATGTACATAATATGTGTACCTTCTCTTGTTTGTTTGTATTACGACTATGTATGTATGTATTTTGTTTTTGGAAAATAAATCGTTTATCTATTTCAATAACAAATGAAAAAAGGATATTAAAGGGGGGACTGCTGCCAACGCGCAACGTACCTATTTTTCAATTTGTTATACCATCATTATTTCTGATCAAAACGTTTTGAAAAAAATAATTTAGATAGTTTGGGTATTGAAAAAGAAAAATATATCTTTAATTTTTGATAATGTTTGTATAAATTCTTGTAGAAAAATAATGGCATACCCCGATTTTCAACGTTAATCTTATATTTTTAATAAAATATAAGGCGTAGTTCAACATATTTTTTTTTAATTAAAGAAGACAAAAATATCTAGAAAAATATGATGTGACGTTGCATTAATGCTGCAGGTTTAGTAAATAAACCTAAAAAACATTTATTTTCCATTCAGCGCCATTGCAAAATAAAAGTTAACCTGATGCATTAATGCAACGTTACATCGTATTTTTCCAGATATTTTAATCTTCTTTAATTTATAAAAAAATATAATGCTCTATACCTTATAGTTTTTAAGAAATTTAAGATAAATGTCAAAAATCGGGGTATGCTTATTATTTTCCTACAAGAATATATATAGAACATAATTAAAAAGTTAAGGTATATTTTTTCTTTATTAATATCCAAACTAACTGGGTTACTTTTTTCAAAATGATTCGTTTTGTAGTAATGATGCAAATTCAAATTGAAAAAATAGGTACGTTGGCAGCAGTCACCCTCTTAAAAAACAATACTTCATATGTATATGAAACAATTATAATATGTAGGTATCTAAGATAAAATGACTTACAAAATGAAAAAAACACGAAAATGATGAAATCAGACAATGATGGATTTGATTTAAGCCCATTATATAGATTAAAGTAAAGCGCAATTATCACCTGTCATAAAAATATATAAAAAAAAAATATTTTACCACTTCGTTTTGTCAACTGTATCCAATATATCTACGTATGGTATGCTCATTTAAAAAATAAAAAAAATATTATTTTGATTGTTTCCCTCACACAGGATTCACCTTAGTGGGATCCTTAATTTTTAACATTTTGTCATATTGATAATATTTTTTGTACGGATATAAAAATAAATATCCTTCATTGCCTCACACATTTATGATAATTATTTTTTAAAGCTATATATTCTCGATCATTACCACATGCCTCGGTTTCCTCATAAGCATCGTATAATGATTAAAAAACAATCGTCATCTACAATTTCATAAAAGCTTGATTAGGTATCTCAAGGTCAAAACCATTTCCGAAATTGTTATTAAAACGCTTTCCAATAAATTTGTCCGATAGACGAAATCTTAGTAAATAGGTTATCTAATTCAGATTTGATTTATGATTTTGTTGTCTTGTCAGGCAATTTATCTTCATATTAATATTTCAAAGTAATATTTTTTGTTAATTTTCTTTCGTCTAACAAGAAGATAAAAAAAAAACATTTTTCGTGTGTTTTATGGCGCGAGAATGAGTTGCGACTTTCAAATGTTTTCAAACAAATTTTCATAAATGATATATTAAAAAGTTTTCCTCGGAGTGTTTTGAGATTGATTTTTATATCGAAATCTCAAATTGAATTAAATTCATGTTTATGTTCTTGAAATAAAATCACTGAATCAAAAAATATATATTAATAACCAGAATTCCGTTTACAAAATCAAAAAATAAATCTGAAGGTGTAAAATAGGATAAAGGATACAAAAAATATATATTATTCGAAAGTGTACGTTTCCTTAAGTAAATATTATATATATTTTTTTAAAGAATGAATATGTCATTGTAACATATACATGTACTGGCTACGTGTTCCGGAGCGTATTTTGTTCAAAGACTGTTGGATGGTGCATAAAGCGGTAAATGGAAAGGCACCATCATACATAACGGAGCTATGTATACCACAGCAGATGACAAACCGGAGGACAAGGCTTCGATCTGCAGCAACTGCCGCTGGACGTTTATCTGAGAAAAACCGGTGTCACTTCACTAAATTCGGTGAACGTGCTATTGCTGTAAGGGCACCGACTCAGTGGAACAATCTGCCACCAACCATCAGAGTAATTAATAGTGAATTTAGTTTTAAAAAACATTTAAAAACTCATATTTTTAAAAAAACTTATAGTGTTTAATTCCTAGTTGTAATTGTAATGCGCCCTTGAGGTGGACACACAAAAACGGCGCTATATAAGATGAGGTACTGCAGGGAAAAATATGTAAGAATATTATTACTAGTGAATTTATATATTGATTTGTATTATAAAATATATTAAAAATAAAATAAATAAATAAATAATAAGTAAGCCAGTTTTATTTTATTATTACCTCAACGTTCTTTTTAGACAAAAAAAACACTAATGCCGCTCAAAATTCGCCACTGTACCGATGCCTTACCACGTATAATAATTTGGAAAAGATCAGGTCCGTGGACATATTCTGTATGTCCAGGACTCTTTTAAGGAGCCACGTTAGACAGGAATAATATTTTTTTTTTGTTACCAATAGTGAGTACAGTGCACCATGAAATCAAAGGTGGGCTGATTAAGTTACAATTACTTATGTTGCTATTCTTATCTTTTATATTTGTTTAAAAAAATATTATTGTACGTTGCCCATTTTTTCAAATAAATTAAAAAAATAAATAAATTATGTACATCCTCATACATTCCCTAAAATATGCATAAATATAAACATTGAAAATTTTGACATTACTCAAAGCTTCATAAGCAATAGGGTTATAAATTTAATGTTTGCAAACGATAAACCATACGATATATTTATTTATTCTTCATCACATCATTTAGAGTGTTCATATTATTAATGTAGTCATATTAAGAATACGTTAGTTTAATAATGCCTGTGATATTGCATTCAGGGCATAATATCACATGAGCATTACTGGAATTAATAATACAATATGACATATGCATTGTAAGCCATGTGTAAAGTTCATCAGATTAATACAATTCCTAGTTACAGATGACATAACCCTACATTGTTAACCTAAGCCTGAATGAACCGCCATTGTAATCTAGCTGAATGGTATTCATCTTAATACCAACATACTGAAACAATGTAACCCACAAGACAGGATTAAACATAACGTTATCAACAAAGAAAGACCTTTGTCACGTTACATTGCAGTGATTCTAATCAAAATAACCCTGGTTCAAAAATATCAAAGGAGAATCCTTTTGGCGATAACGAAAAGTCAACTCACAACTACTTGGTTTTTATTTTCCTCCTCCTTTGCTTCGTGGCTGAGGATGACGCTGCACCCAATCACTCAACGAATGGTCTGTCTTCGTGTAGGACGGTCGAGGGAAGATTGTAGGGCTTCGGTAATTAAGTAGACTTGGGCTTAGGTCAGAGATGGCGGAATCCACAAGGTCCCCAACCGCGCGTATTAAAACTAAAGCTTGGAAAACACACTTATCATTTTAGCAATGTCGGATGAACTGTCAAAGTTTACATTAATCGCGATAATTTAAACATAAAAAATAACAGTGTTCAAAATCATAGAAGTAGATAAAAATATGTTGACAAATGGCTTGACAAATACGAATACATAATAAACTTATTCCTAACCTCAAATGGCAAAGGTGTTGATAAATTTTTTCCTGCAATCAATTTCTATTCAATTTATAAAGCAACTCGCTTACGTGAGTCGTTATTATCATTGAAAACTAACTAAACCTAACGGAATATTATACGGGATGTAATTAAATACGACAACGAAATAATAGTATGATGTGTACGTAAATCTCCATTCCCGTTAATTTTTTGGTTAAGTTTAGTTAATCTTTTATGAAAACAGCGACTCGCGTGAGCGAGTTGCTTTATAAATTGAATGGTATATGCTTATAATAAATTGAATGCCGTTTGGGGTTAGGAAAAAGATAATTTTGAATTCGCATTTGATCACAATTTTCAAATAAATTAGTTTTCTCATCATATTATTTAAGTAATTTTTTTTTATATACGCGGCGCTGGCCGATTTACTAATGATATTAATAACAATTAAGCACTACAAATAATAACACTCAATTATTATTATTCCATTATACACTTCCCCAAAAGAATTAGCAGATCAATGCGTAAATTGTAAATTATTTAAAAGAGCAAAATAAAATGCAACAAACGCATCATCAAGCTTTCAATTGGGAATAGTTCACCCATCCAGATACTTAACATATCAAAGCCTTATGATACATACTATTTTTATTACTACTTATTATTATTTGTGTTGAAAATTTTCGCGTTTCATATCAATTTTGACAGCTCTTCCGATATTGGTAAAATGAATAGTGCACTTACTAAGATCTTGTCAAAAGAATGGATAGGCTGCATACACATCATTTCAAAGAACTTTAAGAAGAAATATGTTTCTATTTGATCTCTGAATAATTAAACGTAAAAGAGAGTATAAGGTGCTTCCAATATTTAGTGATCAGCTCTAACATAGGCTATTTGTGACTTTTATCCTATGTTTCAACTAAAAGAGAGTATAAGGTGCTTCCAATATTTAGTGATCAGCTCTAACATAGGCTATTTGTGACTTTTATCCTATGTTTCAACTAAAAGAGAGTATAATGTGCTTCCAATATTTAGTGATCAGCTCTAACATAGGCAATTTGTGACTTTTATCCTATGTTTCAACTAAAAGAGAGTATAAGGTGCTTCCAATATTTAGTGATCAGCTCTAACATAGGCTATTTGTGACTTTTATCCTATGTTTCAACTAAAAGAGAGTATAATGTGCTTCCAATATTTAGTGATCAGCTCTAACATAGGCTATTTGTGACTTTTATCCTATGTTTCAACTAAAAGAGAGTATAAGGTGCTTCCAATATTTAGTGATCAGCTCTAACATAGGCTATTTGTGACTTTTATCCTTTGTTTCAACTAAAAGAGAGTATAATGTGCTTCCAATATTTAGTGATCAGCTCTAACATAGGCAATTTGTGACTTTTATCCTATGTTTCAACTAAAAGAGAGTATAAGGTGCTTCCAATATTTAGTGATCAGCTCTAACATAGGCTATTTGTGACTTTTATCCTATGTTTCAACTAAAAGAGAGTATAATGTGCTTCCAATATTTAGTGATCAGCTCTAACATAGGCTATTTGTGACTTTTATCCTATGTTTCAACTAAAAGAGAGTATAAGGTGCTTCCAATATTTAGTGATCAGCTCTAACATAGGCTATTTGTGACTTTTATCCTATGTTTCAACTAAAAGAGAGTATAATGTGCTTCCAATATTTAGTGATCAGCTCTAACATAGGCAATTTGTGACTTTTATCCTATGTTTCAACTAAAAGAGAGTATAAGGTGCTTCCAATATTTAGTGATCAGCTCTAACATAGGCTATTTGTGACTTTTATCCTATGTTTCAACTAAAAGAGAGTATAATGTGCTTCCAATATTTAGTGATCAGCTCTAACATAGGCAATTTGTGACTTTTATCCTATGTTTCAACTAAAAGAGAGTATAAGGTGCTTCCAATATTTAGTGATCAGCTCTAACATAGGCTATTTGTGACTTTTATCCTATGTTTCAACTAAAAGAGAGTATAATGTGCTTCCAATATTTAGTGATCAGCTCTAACATAGGCAATTTGTGACTTTTATCCTATGTTTCAACTAAAAGAGAGTATAAGGTGCTTCCAATATTTAGTGATCAGCTCTAACATAGGCTATTTGTGACTTTTATCCTATGTTTCAACTAAAAGAGAGTATAATGTGCTTCCAATATTTAGTGATCAGCTCTAACATAGGCTATTTGTGACTTTTATCCTATGTTTCAACTAAAAGAGAGTATAAGGTGCTTCCAATATTTAGTGATCAGCTCTAACATAGGCTATTTGTGACTTTTATCCTATGTTTCAACTAAAAGAGAGTATAATGTGCTTCCAATATTTAGTGATCAGCTCTAACATAGGCAATTTGTGACTTTTATCCTATGTTTCAACTAAAAGAGAGTATAAGGTGCTTCCAATATTTAGTGATCAGCTCTAACATAGGCTATTTGTGACTTTTATCCTATGTTTCAATTAAAAGAGAGTATAATGTGCTTCCAATATTTAGTGATCAGCTCTAACATAGGCTATTTGTGACTTTTATCCTATGTTTCAATTAAAAGAGAGTATAAGGTGCTTCTAATATTTAGTGATCAGCTCTAACATAGGCTATTTGTGACTTTTATCCTATGTTTCAACTAAAAGAGAGTATAATGTGCTTCCAATATTTAGTGATCAGCTCTAACATAGGCAATTTGTGACTTTTATCCTATGTTTCAACTAAAAGAGAGTATAAGGTGCTTCCAATATTTAGTGATCAGCTCTAACATAGGCTATTTGTGACTTTTATCCTATGTTTCAATTAAAAGAGAGTATAATGTGCTTCCAATATTTAGTGATCAGCTCTAACATAGGCTATTTGTGACTTTTATCCTATGTTTCAATTAAAAGAGAGTATAAGGTGCTTCTAATATTTAGTGATCAGCTCTAACATAGGCTATTTGTGACTTTTATCCTATGTTTCAATTAAAAGAGAGTATAAGGTGCTTCTAATATTTAGTGATCAGCTCTAACATAGGCTATTTGTGACTTTTATCCTATGTTTCAACTAAAAGAGAGTATAAGGTGCTTCCAATATTTAGTGATCAGCTCTAACATAGGCTATTTGTGACTTTTATCCTATATTTCAACTAAAAGAGAGTATAATGTGCTATCAATATTTAGTGATCAGCTCTAACATAGGCTATTTGTGACTTTTATCCTATGTTTCAACTAAAATTCTTCAATTATTTAAGAATGTCGATAAAATCATTTGACGAATGACTTACCAAGGAGAAAGTTTCGAAAACTGATACCTTGTGCTATTTTATAAGCATAGTCTGCACACTGAATATCCCATATCGCAGGTCTTTTCTCCACTGCATCATAAATAGTTCAGTATCGAAGCGCTCCATGGTTACCCTATAGACATGTAATCTTGCTTACTCGATCAAGTCTTGGTCTGGGTCTTGCATACCCAGTCTCGGTCTTGGTCTTGCAAGTCTTGCAGGTCTTGCAACATAAAAAACAATATATTCCCGTTAAAATTCACTAATTACGATGAAATATAACATAAATCACCAATTTATAGTATAATGTAGACAGTGAGTAGTTAATTGATTACTTTTTAGTTAAAATAATTCATTTATCAAAAAATTGCATCAAGTATTGCATCAATTCTTACATCAAGTTTTGCAAGACTCTTGGTCTTGCAAAGGCCAGGCTTGGTCTTGCAGCGACACATGCGGTCTTAGTCTTGCGAAACTTGCAAGACCATGACTAACACTTTTATCATCACTACGGTGCCGGATTTCCTAGTTCTCTTGTAATATTTATTCCAAATTGATATTACATTTGACGAAAAATATAATCGGAGATACATTATGTAATATCAAAAATTTCGTATCCTAAGAGTTCACTGCGCCTATTTCCTCTATCTGTTTAGTAACATTATTCCTAGGTAACTAAATGAGATCTTACTTACCTTCCTTAGAGTGACTTTTTTACTATTTTATAGTCAAAAGTAGGTACTAAACAATCTTGAAATGCCTATGTTGAAATTTTTTTGCAGTTGGTAAGCCGTTCGGTTTCTTCGTTCGGTCCTGGGTTCGATTCCCAGCAGAGGAGAAATTAATTTAAATTTATTTCTCATGCAAATATTGCTTCCCTGGGCTGGAAACACTGGTTAGTTGGAAGAAATTGCCATACGGCAATAAACTCGCCACTTGCGCAGGGTGCAAGGAAGTGTTAATTATTATTATTATTAATATTTTCAGTTTAATGTATTAATTTGTCCTTAAGTGTTTAGTTTTTTTTTTCAGCAAAACAGTTTTTGCGAAAAAAATATTTTCTTAACATAGGTACTCAATGTAAAAACATAAAAAAAACAGTAAATTATAAAGATTGGCTGCTGAACTTCCATTACATTAAGTTAAAATTGTGTTATTATTAGAAATGACTCAAGTAATTCAGCTATACCTATCTCTAAACCAATTAATTTTGTAGCGAGCGGTACGCTCGCTACGTATTTAAATAATTATCTTTTCAAATTTAAAATTGGCGGCAGTAGTTACGTATTGAACTAGTTCAAGGTCTCGCTAAAAACGCAGCTGGTGTCATGCGGCCCCCCCCGCTCCCCTCAAAACACCCACCGTCGCCCCCGTCAACTCCCGCCTTCAGTCGGCGTCTTTTTCTAACGGTTACACACCACGCTTTGTTTTGCTCCGCGATCTATCAGCGTATTCATCCAGTTCATTGTGTTTTATGCCTGGAATCGATGTAAGGCATTGTAACTAAACAGAGAGTGTCGTTATAAACTAATTATCTAAAAATCCGAGTCGGATCTCTGAGTATACCGCCTTATGCGTGAAGGAGGCGTATAAAACAACATCGTAATACATACTTCGGTTCGGTTTTTTTTAATTTTTTAAGTTCATCAAATTTCAAAGTGTCTTCGCGTAGTTGAAAGAACACATAACGGAGTGTTAACATCTGAATCTGTTGCGTACGAGCTGTACCTTTTAAATAAATGGTCGCAAGTCATACTTGGAGACAGTTTTTTAATTTCATTAATTTTCAAAGTGACCTCGCGTAGGTGTGTGAATCCATATCGAAGTGTTTAAATCTCTATAGGCTGCGTACGAGCTGTACCTTTTAAATAAATGGTCGCAAGTCATACTTGGAGACAGTTTTATAATTTCATTAATTTTCAAAGTGACCTCGCGTAGGTGTGTGAATCCATATCGAAGTGTTTAAATCTCTATCGGCTGCGTACGAGCTGTACCTTTTAAATAAATGGTCGCAAGTCATACTTGGAGACAGTTTTATAATTTCATTAATTTTCAAAGTGACCTCGCGTAGGTGTGTGAATCCATATCGAAGTGTTTAAATCTCTATCGGCTGCGTACGAGCTGTACCTTTTAAATAAATGGTCGCAAGTCATACTTGGAGACAGTTTTATAATTTCATTAATTTTCAAAGTGACCTCGCGTAGGTGTGTGAATCCATAACGAAGTGTTTAAATCTCTATCGGCTGCGTACGAGCTGTACCTTTTAAATAAATGGTCGCAAGTCATACTTGGAGACAGTTTTATAATTTCATTAATTTTCAAAGTGACCTCGCGTAGGTGTGTGAATCCATAACGAAGTGTTTAAATCTCAATCGGCTGCGTACGAGCTGTACCTTTTAAATAAATGGTCGCAAGTCATACTTGGAGACAGTTTTATAATTTCATTAATTTTCAAAGTGACCTCGCGTAGGTGTGTGAATCCATATCGAAGTGTTTAAATCTCTATCGGCTGCGTACGAGCTGTACCTTTTAAATAAATGGTCGCAAGTCATACTTGGAGACAGTTTTATAATTTCATTAATTTTCAAAGTGACCTCGCGTAGGTGTGTGAATCCATAACGAAGTGTTTAAATCTCTATCGGCTGCGTACGAGCTGTACCTTTTAAATAAATGGTCGCAAGTCATACTTGGAGACAGTTTTATAATTTCATTAATTTTCAAAGTGACCTCGCGTAGGTGTGTGAATCCATAACGAAGTGTTTAAATCTCAATCGGCTGCGTACGAGCTGTACCTTTTAAATAAATGGTCGCTAGTCATACTTGGAGACAGTTTTATAATTTCATTAATTTTCAAAGTGACCTCGCGTAGGTGTGTGAATCCATAACGAAGTGTTTAAATCTCAACCGGCTGCGTACGAGCTGTACCTTTTGATTAAATGGTAGCAAGCCATACTTCGTGACTGTTTTTCAATTTCTTTCATCTTCAAAGTGACTTCGCGTGGTTGTATGAACACATAACGAAGTGTTAACACCTATGTCTGCCACACGGGATGTATACGACTGACAGTGGGCCAACTGCCTTGTTATCACCTCGGATTAGGCTTCTCCCCTTGGTGAGAGAAAGTCTGGGGCGCCTTCAACATTAGATCGCCCCTGCCGCCTTTCTTCTTCACCTCCATCACGGTTGGAAACATCAGGCCTTGTTGAATACGTGATAAGGCAATTTCTCCCCACCGTCGGACTAAAGGTTTGAGATCATTGACTTTCGCACATCCCCTTTTACGTGAATCGTCCCTAGAATTACTGATATCGACATACCCTTAGAACTAAGTTTGGTAAAGAGAAAAAGGAAATTCCTTAATTACTCAGTGTTGGGTCTTCGGCCTGTAAAATTAAATTTAATCTGGAACTGACTTTTGAAATATTCAAATACTTAAGGCTCATGTAAATGTACAATAGTGATCACTGTTTATTTTAATAGTTGGCCACCCTAGAAAGTAAGACTATTCTTAATCATCAAACATCACCATCATTACCTCATATCACACTAACCCATATGTACCATTATATCTCTAATTAAATTTTGTCTCTCTTACACAAAGAATATACAGTTTTGTTCTGGTCACGCTCGCTGTTTCTCAATTATCCACCTGTATTCCCTCTGAGAATCAAAGAAATGCTCTACCGTGTGTCCTAGCCGGACGACAGTGGATCCAGCAGAAGCAAAAGATCTGGTATGGATTTAATTTTATGAACAACAATGATTTGTACCTCATTTCATTACACTGACGTTTACCAACGTGGGGCTATGACTCTCATCAATTGACACGTACACTTGTCCCTTGATGACAGTCTGCTCAATGAGATCTGCGAGCGGACCCTCACTCGAAACTGCTTGTTCTTTTGTGTTTTATTTTTTCCCCTTTATTCTGACAGCCTCCTATATTGTAACCACGTCGTAACGAAAATCCTCGTTTCCTCTGTTGTCTCGCAATAGTCGACGTCATGGATTTAATCGAGAGAATAAATCTTGCAAATGCAAAAACCCTTGCTAAAGCATTGCGCGACAGAAACATCGTTCCTACCGACAATTTGGCCTCCTTGCGTTCCCAGGCCAATGCTTTTAATGCCTCCCGTCCCTTTAATACAGACAACGTAGCCATCCCCAGTAGGTCTGTAGCGTACCACTCACTTGAGAACGCCCCCGAACTGGCGTCGGTTTCCGAGAGCTCCCACACCGCCGAGAATGATCTAATAGCCCGCCCATTCTCATCCAGTTCCGAATCGAGCTCCAGACCCCAGAGCGCCCCTCCCCCAGGAACTGTCGCCTTATTGCCCCCATCCCCAGTCGAGCCGCCCTCCAATTCGTCAAGTTATACCTCACGTGGAGATCGAGACCCTGGAGGAATCATAAACACAAACTTTGCCACGTGGCCTGTCCCAAAGTTTAACGGAACAAATGACGTCCGAGAATTCCTCGTACGCCTAGAGGAGATCGCTACTTCCCGCAGGTTCAATACTAATTTATTGTCCACAATCATTCCTGAATTTCTTGTAGGACGTGCCTTATTATTTTATCGTACAAACCCTAGAAAGAACTGCGACTGGAACACATTGAAGAAGCTCTTTCTCGACCGTTTTGAATCACAAACCTATTCCACCGACATCAAGCTAGAAATTTGGTCCTCTAGGCAGCAAGACTCGGAATCTGCGGCCGATTATATTTGCCGAATCATCAACAAAAATAACTCATTGTCCTCACCCTTGCCAGAGGACGAGCTCCTTCAAGTTTTCAAAAGAGGACTCGACAAGAAGTTCCTCCCTATTATCATCGGCTCACAACCCACGACAGTATTGGATCTGGAGCGACTGTGTCTTACACTCGAACAGATGTCGCTTGGCCACAAGGACGAGACCGCCCCTACCTCCCCCCGCCGGCCCCGGCGCACCAAGGCTGCAGCCTCCTTGTCTAACCCTGAATCGCGTCCGTACAGTCCCAAATGCTACTCCTGCGGAAGAACCGGACATTTTGCAAGACTGTGCCCTAATCGGTCACGAGCGAATCCCCTCGGAAGACGAACCTCTCCCCGCTTTCAAAAGTACCAGAGAACTGACCCACAAGGTCACCCTCCGACAACCCCCAGAAACCTCCCAGACGTTTCTAGACCCCCACCTCTCCTCCAAAAGTTGCCAAAAAACGAATAACCACCCAGCCCTATTATAGACCGTCCCATTCTCAACAAAAGACAGAGTGGGAGGACTGGTTGAGATCGGTCAAACTCTTCTACAATACTAAATACCTACATGTATCAGCCATCACGAATGCGCGAGACGATCGTCCATACCTACACTTCAAAATCAACAACATCGCCTTCCGTTCGCTCTTAGACAGCGGAGCTGCAGTTAATGTTTTGGGTGGCACATTATACAAGAATTTCCTCGAATTGGGTTATGACCTGGTGCCGGGCGACACTTCCATTCACACAGCGGACGGCCATCCCCATGCGATCCTGGGCTCCCTCACGCTGCCCCTCAGATTTTATAAACAAACAACCTTTGTTGAATTTCTTGTAGCTCCGTCTCTTGCAGAAGGGTTTATTTTGGGGGCACCCTTCTTGAAGAAGTCCGGACTAACACCGACCCTATTCCCAGATAAGGTGTCATCATTATATGCTATCAACATGCCTCCCCTGTACATTTCACCGCTGTCGACCCCTTCCTGTCTAAACTCTACAGCCGACCTTTCTCTTGCAGAATTGAAACAACTGGATCTGCTCAAACAAGAGTTCGACCAGATTGCTTATGAAAAGGTGGGACTAGGCCGCACCGACCTAGTTTCCCACATCATAGACACTGGTGATCACGCCCCGGTTAAACAAAAGACTTATCCCCTTTCTCACGTAAGACGCGAACAACTCATCGCAGAACTGGATGAAATGATCAAACTCGACGTAATAGAGCCGGCGCGGAGCCCCTGGTTGAACAATGTTTTCATTGTTCCCAAAAAAGACGGCTCTGGGCGCTTCGTACTTGATCCACGTCGCCTTAACTCGATCACTCGCTCTGACTCTTACCGGTTGCCCAACATTCATCGCATCTTGGACAATCTGCGCGACACTAAGTTCCTCACAGCCCTGGACCTCTCCCACGGGTTCTGGCAGATGAGACTAGACGAGGAATCCAAGCCAAAGACCGCCTTCTTCGTAGAAGGCCGAGGACAGTTCCAGTTCAAGGTTACCCCTTTCGGACTGAAAAATATCCCGGCCGAAATGCAACGTATGATGGATGGACTGTTCACAGACTTGGGAGACCACGTCTTTGTATATCTTGATGACATACTTGTATGCAGCCCGGACTTCCAGTCACACTGCAAGCTACTGAAAACTGTATGTGACAGACTAAAACAGGCCAACCTAACCATTAAGTTAGCAAAATCTGAATTTTGCAAACAAAGCTTAAAGTATCTCGGCCACATAGTCGACCGAGAAGGCATCAGGACCGACCCCGAAAAGATTGACGTGATGGTGAATTACCCTAGGCCCTCAACTGTCAAACAGGTTCGCGGGTTCATTGGATTATGTGCATACTATAGAAGACACATCAAGGACTTTTCTCGTATTGCATCCCCTCTATGCCGCCTCACCAGCAAGAAAATCACAAAGAATAATCTCCCTTGGGACGACGAAGCTGAACAAGCCTTCGTAAGCCTAAAAAGCGCAATGATATCTTCTCCGGTGTTGAAGCCCCCCGACTATTCCCTACCATACGTACTCACCTGTGACGCCAGCGGCGTGAGCATTGGGAGCTTCCTGGCCCAAAGGAGCCCGGACGGCTCAGAGCACGCCATTGCATATTTTTCCAGGAAACTGCTACCTGCCGAAAGGTCTTACAGCACCACCGAGAGGGAACTCTTGAGCATTGTGGACTCGGTACACCACTTTAGGAGTTATTTAGACGGAACGCACTTCAAAGTGATCAGCGACCACGGCTGTCTTAAATACCTGAACAACTTGTCTTCACCATCGGGACGCCTGGCCAGATGGGCCTGCCGCCTCTCACAATACAGCTTCGACTTTGTATACAAAAAGGGATGCGAGAACAACTTGGCCGACGCACTAAGCAGAATTGAAGTATCCAGTTTAACGTTCCCTACACCGTTTCAGAATGTTACTGATCCAGCCTATCTACGTCTGTTCCAGGAATGTTCGACCAATGCTAACTCCACACCCAACTATATGATAAGTAACGGACACCTCTACAAATACTGTAAAACTGTTCCCGAAACTGACCCTCCATTCAGAAATAGCTCCTGGAAGGTCGTGGTGCCCGCCGGAGAACAGGAAAGTATCGTACAGGACTTCCACACTAACTTTTGCCACCCTGGAATCAGAAAAACTTTGGAGGTGGTCTCACGGACCTTCTATTGGAAAAACATTACGAACACGGTTAAACAGGTTGTATCAAAATGTGACACCTGTAAGGCATATAAACATAACAACCAAGCACCTCTGGGTTTGATGAGCGTGCCTAAACGTCTAGATCATCCCATGCAGTCATTGAGCGTAGACCTTGTTGGGCCGCTTCCCTGTTCACATAAACAAAATATTTACATACTGTCGGTGGTCGATAACTTCACGAAATTCTTATGGGCACTGCCGTTGCGACGTGCCACAGCCCCGGCTATCACCAAGCTGATAGAAGAAAAGATCTTTCTGCCTTACGGTGTACCTCGTACTTTAATTATGGACAACGGCAAGCAATTCATATCCAAGGATTTCAAGGAGTTCGCTCATCGCTTCGGTATACGAGACCTATTCTATAACGCGTACTATCACCCCCAGAACAATACTGTGGAAAGATACAACTCTACCATCGTAACCGCCCTGTCAATATTAGTGGGGGAGAACCAGCGAACCTGGTGCACAATGCTGCCTAAGATCTGCTCCTGCCTCAATAATTGCGTGAACATCGCCACCGGTTACACACCGTTCTTCCTGACGCACGGGTTCCACCCCTGTCCGCATGCTTCATTTCACGACAAAATGGAACAGGTCACCAATAGCTCGGAGGAGCCAGCGAGCACGGATAATTCTTATGGAACGAGCCTTTCAACCATGGAGCAACTTTACGAGAAGGTATCTAGCGCACTATTGACTGCGTTCAAAGTAAACGCGAAACGATACAACCTGCGTAGGAAACACTGCTCACTGTCCGAAGGCGCAGTGGTCTGGCGCAGGGCATTCACCCTATCTGACGCTGGAAAGTACTTCTCAAACAAGCTCGCCCCTCGATTCATCAAATGCGTCGTATCGAATAAAATTTCGGACACCATTTACGAGGTTCGCGACTGCGAGGGTAAACATAGTGGCAGGTACCATATCAAGGACCTGATTAAGTTTAATTAAGTATTAATTGTTGTGCTGGGACCCTTACCTAGCAATAAACCTATTGATAGGTTGCAAAGTGTAAACTTGGTTTCTGGTTTGATCCGCAAAAAATCAGTGGCGCCTAACGATACACTTCCCATTCCGGATGAATTATGTAACCCCCTTTTCAATTATGCCCTGCAGTCATGTACTCGTCATAAATTGCGCTGATAAATTAATATTGGGTGAAATTAAAGTAGTGTGAACGATGAATTTTGTAAGGACCATCTGTAAAAGAATGATGTATGCAAGGGTATGTGTATAAATAATTGTGACCAATGCATGATTGCTAGGATCCTGTCTCCATTCCTGAAGGAGCTAGCCGCCTTCTGACAGGCATCCTAAGTGGTAGCCCTAACTGTATATAACCCCTTCCCTCCCCTTGTGTACTACTAGGAGTTCTCGCTAAAGATTTCCTTGTTAGAATACATAAGTTCCCGAATTGTATATTGAATTGACAACTCGTCCTTGTTTTATGTTTAATTGTTTCTGAGTTGAATATTGAATTGTCAACTCACCCTTGTTTTGTGTGTATTATTTCCGAGTTGAATACTGGATTGTCAACTCACCTTGCATTATGTTTAAATGTTTCTGAGTTGAATATTGAATTGTCAACTCACCCTTGTTTTGTGTGTATTATTTCAGAGTTGAATACTGGATTGTCAACTCGCCTTGTATTATATATAAGTGTTTCTGAGTTGAATATTGAATTGTCAACTCTCCCTTGTTTTGTGTGTATTATTCCAGAGTTGAATATTAGATTGTCAACTCACCCTTTTCTTGTGTATTATTAACGAGTTGAATACTGGATTGTCAACTCGCCATTTGGCTTGATTCCCTTCGGTTGGGTACTACTTGACCGGTGTAGAGTTAAGCAAGAGTGGTAGTACCAAGCGGTTGAGTGAAAAACCTCAGTTTGCGTCTATTGTGATTGGTCCCTTGTCCTGATATTCATTGTATTTGTGAACTGTGGTTGAGAAAGGATCCCAGGTAGTAGCCTGATGCTAAGTCTTTGCTTGAGGTGCCGTTTTGAGGCTATGCAAACTTCAGTTCGCGCTTACCGTGATAGGCCCCTTGTCCTGATATTCATTGTATTTGTGAACTGTCGTTGCAAGTGAATAATAACTTCAGTTTGCGTCTGTCGTGATAGGCCCCTTGTCCTTATATTCATTGTATTTGTAAACTGTCGTTAGGAAGGAATCCCAGGTAGTAGCCTGATGCCAAGTCTTCGCTTGAGGAGTCGTGTTGAGAATTGGCAAGCATCGATTCGCGTCCATCGTGATGGATCGCTTGGCCAGCTATCCAGTGTGGTCACAAACTGTAGCTACAAGATTGTTATTTTCCTTTTGTGAATGTAAGTCATTAATTTTGTTGTTTCGCACATAGCAAGCGGACTGTTCAAGCACGCTTGCTCCGCGACACTATACTCATGTTTCCAGTCGGTTGCCCTGAGTGAGATATCTGATTGCTCAACTCACATGCGTGTAGGAAAGCGACTGGCTTCGAGTTCGCCAATTATTGTTAAGTTTGTTTGGGTAAGGCTGAAGAGAGTTCGCCTATTAGATTGGCAACTCTAATTCTTTCGGTGCTCCCCCCCTGTATTGTTCATCAATGGAGTGTTTTCCTAGAATTAATCATGGCTATAGGTAGAAGCTAGTTGCCGAGCATTGGTATCTGTACCACACCGCTGCGCAACCCAACATAACCCCGATCGTGTCGTATCGCGAGTAGGAGTCCTTATTCGAGTCTAACCTAGGTTTCAACGAAGTTTGAACATTAGTATGATTCCGAACTCGCACAATTAGGGCGTATTCCTTCTGAATGCTATAATCAATTATGATTCACGTACGAAACCTTGATCTTGAGTAGGGGGGCACATACCTTAAGTATGTTACCCATTGCCTACACCCTCGACAAACCTACGATGACCAAGAGTCACTAGGTCGGTCTCACTACTGGAGGTGGTTGCGATGTACTGGTGTGACCAGCCGAGAACACGCAACTCACCATACTCCTCATAAACTAAGAATCTGGTCGTGGTTATAAGTTCCTCTCGTTACTTCTCTTCATTACAGTCAGGGTCTTTCATTCTCCCCAATTTGCACAGGCCGGCTTACGGAATTTTTTTTTTCTTTTCTTTTTCTTTTTGTTTGGGTAACTTTGATTGGAGTGTAGCGAGCGGTACGCTCGCTACGTATTTAAATAATTATCTTTTCAAATTTAAAATTGGCGGCAGTAGTTACGTATTGAACTAGTTCAAGGTCTCGCTAAAAACGCAGCTGGTGTCATGCGGCCCCCCCCGCTCCCCTCAAAACACCCACCGTCGCCCCCGTCAACTCCCGCCTTCAGTCGGCGTCTTTTTCTAACGGTTACACACCACGCTTTGTTTTGCTCCGCGATCTATCAGCGTATTCATCCAGTTCATTGTGTTTTATGCCTGGAATCGATGTAAGGCATTGTAACTAAACAGAGAGTGTCGTTATAAACTAATTATCTAAAAATCCGAGTCGGATCTCTGAGTATACCGCCTTATGCGTGAAGGAGGCGTATAAAACAACATCGTAATACATACTTCGGTTCGGTTTTTTTTAATTTTTTAAGTTCATCAAATTTCAAAGTGTCTTCGCGTAGTTGAAAGAACACATAACGGAGTGTTAACATCTGAATCTGTTGCGTACGAGCTGTACCTTTTAAATAAATGGTCGCAAGTCATACTTGGAGACAGTTTTTTAATTTCATTAATTTTCAAAGTGACCTCGCGTAGGTGTGTGAATCCATATCGAAGTGTTTAAATCTCTATAGGCTGCGTACGAGCTGTACCTTTTAAATAAATGGTCGCAAGTCATACTTGGAGACAGTTTTATAATTTCATTAATTTTCAAAGTGACCTCGCGTAGGTGTGTGAATCCATATCGAAGTGTTTAAATCTCTATCGGCTGCGTACGAGCTGTACCTTTTAAATAAATGGTCGCAAGTCATACTTGGAGACAGTTTTATAATTTCATTAATTTTCAAAGTGACCTCGCGTAGGTGTGTGAATCCATATCGAAGTGTTTAAATCTCTATCGGCTGCGTACGAGCTGTACCTTTTAAATAAATGGTCGCAAGTCATACTTGGAGACAGTTTTATAATTTCATTAATTTTCAAAGTGACCTCGCGTAGGTGTGTGAATCCATAACGAAGTGTTTAAATCTCTATCGGCTGCGTACGAGCTGTACCTTTTAAATAAATGGTCGCAAGTCATACTTGGAGACAGTTTTATAATTTCATTAATTTTCAAAGTGACCTCGCGTAGGTGTGTGAATCCATAACGAAGTGTTTAAATCTCAATCGGCTGCGTACGAGCTGTACCTTTTAAATAAATGGTCGCAAGTCATACTTGGAGACAGTTTTATAATTTCATTAATTTTCAAAGTGACCTCGCGTAGGTGTGTGAATCCATATCGAAGTGTTTAAATCTCTATCGGCTGCGTACGAGCTGTACCTTTTAAATAAATGGTCGCAAGTCATACTTGGAGACAGTTTTATAATTTCATTAATTTTCAAAGTGACCTCGCGTAGGTGTGTGAATCCATAACGAAGTGTTTAAATCTCTATCGGCTGCGTACGAGCTGTACCTTTTAAATAAATGGTCGCAAGTCATACTTGGAGACAGTTTTATAATTTCATTAATTTTCAAAGTGACCTCGCGTAGGTGTGTGAATCCATAACGAAGTGTTTAAATCTCAATCGGCTGCGTACGAGCTGTACCTTTTAAATAAATGGTCGCTAGTCATACTTGGAGACAGTTTTATAATTTCATTAATTTTCAAAGTGACCTCGCGTAGGTGTGTGAATCCATAACGAAGTGTTTAAATCTCAACCGGCTGCGTACGAGCTGTACCTTTTGATTAAATGGTAGCAAGCCATACTTCGTGACTGTTTTTCAATTTCTTTCATCTTCAAAGTGACTTCGCGTGGTTGTATGAACACATAACGAAGTGTTAACACCTATGTCTGCCACACGGGATGTATACGACTGACAGTGGGCCAACTGCCTTGTTATCACCTCGGATTAGGCTTCTCCCCTTGGTGAGAGAAAGTCTGGGGCGCCTTCAACATTAGATCGCCCCTGCCGCCTTTCTTCTTCACCTCCATCACGGTTGGAAACATCAGGCCTTGTTGAATACGTGATAAGGCAATTTCTCCCCACCGTCGGACTAAAGGTTTGAGATCATTGACTTTCGCACATCCCCTTTTACGTGAATCGTCCCTAGAATTACTGATATCGACATACCCTTAGAACTAAGTTTGGTAAAGAGAAAAAGGAAATTCCTTAATTACTCAGTGTTGGGTCTTCGGCCTGTAAAATTAAATTTAATCTGGAACTGACTTTTGAAATATTCAAATACTTAAGGCTCATGTAAATGTACAATAGTGATCACTGTTTATTTTAATAGTTGGCCACCCTAGAAAGTAAGACTATTCTTAATCATCAAACATCACCATCATTACCTCATATCACACTAACCCATATGTACCATTATATCTCTAATTAAATTTTGTCTCTCTTACACAAAGAATATACAGTTTTGTTCTGGTCACGCTCGCTGTTTCTCAATTATCCACCTGTATTCCCTCTGAGAATCAAAGAAATGCTCTACCGTGTGTCCTAGCCGGACGACAGTGGATCCAGCAGAAGCAAAAGATCTGGTATGGATTTAATTTTATGAACAACAATGATTTGTACCTCATTTCATTACAATTTATAAAATAAACTTGATAGGTTTATACTACCAACCTTAGTGAACCAAATTGAAACAAAGTAAAGCAACTTATCCACATAATTTTTTATTAACTTTCCTTGTTTTGTATGGTAAGCTGATCCGACCATGAAAAGTTTTTTTATGTCTCTATGTTTGGTTTTGTCCTGAATTTTCACATTTAAACGTACACTCGTAAAATAAAAATGGTTTACGAAATTTTATAACCATTACATACAAAGTTAATTTGCAAAATTTATTTTTGAAATGCTTTGTTATATCCGCGAGGCAACGGCTTAGAATAGTACTTCCATTATTTCCTATTATCATTGTTTTCGTGTGTCCCGTAAGAGCCGGATAATCAAAAATAATGCAGAATAATGATGGCAGAGCAGTTAGCGCATTGGGTTAGTAATCCAGTGGTCGCGAGTTCGAATCCTGCCTCGACCGATTTCGTTCACCTATAGACTGCATAGACTAGGTAACAAGTATGCACATTTAGTAGATATATATGTGGTTTGTCTCAATACAAGAGCGCGTAGCTTAGAGCCCTACACCCCGCTACCACTACCGCCTCAACATGTTTCTTTCTTTATTTATGTACATTGACAGTTTTTCGTCATTTTAATGCATCATTCATTTTGATTATTGAATTGTTTTATTCTTTCTAGTTAACAATTTATGATGTGTTTTTTTCATATTTTTTTATTACTTTCTTAGATATTATCGGTTTTTTGTGTGATATCTAGTGATTTTAAATCATTTTCAGTTATTATACTTTTTGACTTTGTCTTTTGAATCCATCATTATTATAATAGTTATTTTATTTTGTAGCTCTTCGATTTTATAATTTTTTTTTGTTCAATACTTTTGTTGTAACTACTGTATATATTTTTTATTGTAAAAGGCTTCTAGCCGTATATACAAATAAATAAATCAATAAATTTATGCTTATGTAACGTATTTGTAATTGTTTAACAAGGACATATTAATTTTAAAAAATAGAAATAAAAAATATAATAACATCTCAAATTGTTCAGCAATAAGGTTCACCATCCATTCTAAATGTTGTCTTTTTAGGTGAGAGGTGACCGGTGTATGGGTATACTCGCATGTGTCGTGCTTCCATTTTATAATGTAATTCACACCCGCATAGGTAGGAATGGATATTTTATAAATATATTTGTGTTCACTCCTCATTAATTCTGGAATACGTATGGAATCTATTTTAGATGCCAGCCCAACTTATCTCATCCTAATTAGTCCACTTAGTATTGATTGGTCTATTTTGTAATCATATGACCCCAAACTCCGTGCTGTAATAGTCGGTTATAATCCGTCCTGAGGAATTAGTGGTCGCATCGAAACCAGTCATTCTGAGGACAAAAAAAATCGTAGTACGTCATACAGTGGCAGTGGTGAAATATGATGGGTAGTAAGTGGCCTTTGTGTTGTACGAAGAGCAGCCACCTCGGGTGCGAACAGGACAAAATGTACCACATAAAATTTTCCCAATGGGACTAAGTGTGGAGTCTGCGAAAATGCTCTTAGTACGTCATACCTACACACAAAAACATCACGACGAAATTCATAGTATACACTTTCTACGTGATACAAGTAGAAAAAATGATGAAAAAAAGTATACTTTAAAATTGTGAAATCATAACTCTTCGTCTTCCTTCCTTTCTAGATCTTCTTTTCAAGTAAATCAGCTAGACTTTTGAATTAGCTAAGCAATGAATTAACGTCATGTCATGTAGGTACTCTATAAAAATATTTAAAGTAAAACCATAAATAATATATTTTTCAAATAGTTCCTGAATATTTCAAAAGCATCCTTCGGTTAGCTCCCTTCTTTCTTCGTTTCTATGATCAGTATTTTTTTCTAGAACACTAAATAATATTGTGACCAATAAATAAACTTTTGAGTCTTCACGTTGTTCGGGTTTGTTTGAAAGAGATAACCAAATGGTTTATTCCAATATAGTTAATTGATATTTGGTGATGATCCTCTATTTCTGAATGTATATATCACAGATAGACATGTCTGAAGAATTCTCAGCAACGGTTTGACCGATCAACGATTCGAATCTGTTAAACTGTAGTGTGAATAAAATACCAATTCTCACTTTAGCCAAAATTCGATAAAGGGTTTTACCTACATACCTACTCACAATAGGTACTCTAAGAGAAAATTAATTTCACACTCTTAAAATTATCTTCAATGCTCTATTGCCTATTACCATTCATTCTCTTTTCTCGCTAATAAACAATAGAAATAAGATGAAGCCATACATTTAAAAGGCTTTTGGTCTTGGAAAAATCCATATTGGATTCACAATGATTTTCTTCTCGAGCTCCGACTAACTTTAACCTTTTCCGAAGCTGTAAATTACCTGACAATCACATTGAACGTCTTACGAAAAAAAAGTAAATGATACCTTCGTGCTTGTCGGAATTCCTTTTTTACAAAACCATTTAATGGAGATGTAGTAGCAAATAGCACATTCGAACAGTATAAGTAAATACTTGTTTCTTTGAATTACATTATGAAATGCAGATTTACCTATATTTATAAGGAGGTTATTTTTTTAACCAATAACTAAATTACGAAATAATGTTATTTTTGAATACATAATTTACATTTCTTAGACTTAATTTATTAAAAAGGATTAGCTTTGATTTAATGAAAATGTTGTTAGTCTTGTATTATTTTATTACTTATGATCTAAGCTTGTCCTTAAAGATCGATTTCTATATTATGTCTAAGTAATTAATTTTAATATACAATACAATTTTCAACTTAATTAGAAAAACTTAAAGTACCTAGCTGATAAAATAAATTAGGCTCTCGTTAGTGACACAAAATTTTATCCAATATCAAACAATAAAAAAATTATAAATTGTAAAAAACACTTATATTAAATAAACACAGTTAGATTACACAGTGAGTATCTTTATTTGCCTAAGCGCTTTCGCCAGTCACAGCTGGCATCCTCAGAGGCACACTATATACTGATTTAAAAATTACACATGTAATGTGGTCAAATGGGGTATGTACAGGTAAGCAGGGGAGGGGGGAGGGAAAAACCCTTTCAGACATATACAGATATTATTACTTAGATAACAACTAATAGGTAGAAAGTATAGGAAACCCTTATTAACAATGGTTACAATATAAATACAATGAATAGCAATCAACTAACAATACAATAATTATAAGAAAGAAGATACATAATCACATGATTAAAATGGTCCTGTGAATCTATGATATACAAAGTAGAATACAAACAAAACTTGAACAATAAGTAGTTAGGTATTTAGGTACATACAATCAATCAATCAGTGGCGCTACAACCCATCGTGGGTCCTGGCCTCCTCCAGAAGCTCCCTCACCTCTCCCTGACCATCGCTTCCTGCCGCTAATTTACAAAGCCCATCGACCGCAAGTCCATCTCTGCTCCATCTAACCATCTCAGTTTGGGCCTACCGACGCTTCTTCTGCAAATTGGTCTTGTAGCGAATATAAAAAAATTAGGTACATACAACCATAACTAATATGTATCAATACAAGAAGGGAGGAAGATTAATAAATAAAAATTTAAACAAGAATAAGGTAGTATGTATTACTTAGGAATTAAGGTAGTATGTATTACGTAACATTCTATAGGCATAAAAGAAATGTGATAACAAACAATTTATAATTATGAACTTCCACTGTATCAACGAAAAAACCTTCAAGTTATTATATAATAAAAAAAAGAATATGACCAGAAAGTGTTTTACAATATCTTCTTCTGGAATACAATCGTAAGATTAGTTTACTCCAAGCACTCCATCTCCCCACATATCTCTGTTGTCCACCAGCCTCTTATAAAAGAATTACAAGGCAATATAAAATAAATAAATAAATCTATTTTTTGTGAATTTACGATCATTTGATGATTTTAGATTTGTCCATATCTTCACCCACATTAAAAGTTTCTTGACAAATTAAAAAAAAATCGAAAATTGATTTGAAACCCCGCGTTGGACAGCTTTATAATGTTGAAGAATGAATTGTAAGGGTGAATGGGGAGATATGGTGTCATTAATCAGTTGATAAGGATAGGATGACAGACAATTTGATACAGATGAAACACGAATGAATAGGAAAAGGTACGATGAGTGGGACATGCCCATACAATGCTGAATAGAGACCATAGTAAAGAGAAGATATTGAATCAGTCTTGGTCAGGCAGCGATACTCAATATCCAATACAATACCGAAGACCATGAAGTGGTCACGCAGCGATACTCAATATCCAATACAATACTGAAGACCAAAAATTAAATTTCTTTTTATTAAGTACAGTACCTATTCACGGACTATATTTTTTTTAACTTTGCTACTTTTACAACATTAATTTTTTTTTGTGTTGACAAATCATTTAAAATAAAAAAAAATGAATACTCAATCGAATGAGTTTACAGTCTAAGAGATAGCAACGTCAAAAAACAATTAATTTATAATGACTGTTTTTTTTTTATATTTCCTTCCTTATTAAATATAGGTATGAAAATTGATATAATGTAAAAATCTGCATCAACGTTCACCTATACCGAGGATGTGCACTAGGCACTAAAAAATGTAAAAAATGATTAATCGAAAACGTTGCTATCTCTCAGACAATTAGGTTTATATTAAATTCGTAATTCATATTATTTTCAATTGACCTTGGTATCAGAAGTAATAACAAATAACGAATAACCAGCGACGCTATGATGATGAAAACTTTCCAGACTTAAATCACAACGAAAACTGTCCACTGGGTGTTGAACTTGTGCTCAGAAGTTAGACTAAACCTAACTGAGCCACAAAAGACAACAATTTTGAACTAAGAAAAGAAATCTATATATGTCTACATATATTATATTTCACATTGCGTCCAATCCTGGAAACATAAATGGTCAATCATTATATTTTAAAATGATTAGAGAAATATATCAATAATATTCAATAAATTAAGCAATGAAATATTAAATCAATATAGGTTTCTTACAAAATGGTTATAAAGTCTACAAAGACATAAATGAAAAAGGCATCTTTTAATTGGTTTCTGTTTTCGTTGTGAAAAAATATGTGACACACTCACAGTTGAAGAAGAATCATAAATCAATTGTTTAATTACATTTATGTGATTTTCTTCCGAAAACGTTTTTTAAACACATAATTACCAATAAAAGCTAAAGACCAAAGTCCTCATTTTACATCACTAGACACAAAACTAAGAACGATAGGATCGTTTCACAAGACCCTGAAAAAGGTTTCCCCTTCTGTCATCTTTTCCAAAACGTCACAAAGTTTTCACGTGTGTGTATATGTCTGTATGGAACTTGGTATCACACTAGAATTATTCATGAATATAAATGGGAAATTCATTTTTTTTTACTATATACATATACCATTTTGTCAAAGCATTCACCCTGTCATATACCTGGGTACGATGTGAAATATACATCATATCTACATATTTACTTGAAAACTTTCGAAAGTTTTGTATACATTTCTTACAAAGATGTTTGCTATCTGTGCTGTATTATGGACCCCATAATACCCGTACGTGAATATCCAAATATCTCCTTTTTCTTACGTCTTTTGAATAACAAAACATCAATCTTCATAACAAGAACTGAATACAAAATGAAAATTTTCCCTTATGTGTCTTTGCATTAAATTTTATATAAATATTCAAAAACATTTTCTTCAATCAAGACGTCGACAACACTGTTTATCTAGAATATTATTTATTATATGGATAATAAAATAGATGGGTCGGTGGCAGTGGTCGCGAGTTCGAATCCTGCCTCGACCGATTTCGTTCACCTATAGCATAAGCATTTATTTGCTTATTTAAGGGAACGTAGGAAAATGTATATGTAATTGATTAACAAGGACATATTCATTTAAAAAAAATAGCAAATAAAATAATAATTCGTATAAAATACAACGACATACTTCATGAATGATAATTTTATTTTTTATTTTTTTTATTTAACATAACATAATAATTTTATAATACAAATCAATATATAAATTCACTAGTATTAATATTCTTACATATTTTTCCCTGCAGTACCTCATCAAAAAGATTACAATCTTGTGCTTGATGAGGGAAGCACTTATAAAAAAATAAAAAATATCAATACAAAGCAAAGTCAACATAAAAGTAAAAGTAATTAAATCAAATCATACATGAACAAAAAAAATCAAATAAACATCAAAAAAAGGTTGAAAATAAATGAAAAAGAAGAATACTCAAATGAGAAAATATATCAGAATACATATTCAAACCAAAAAAAAAAGAAAAACATGAAAATAATTGAAAAATGAGTAATATAGAATTAAGACGATTCAAATATTTCAAAACACATATTCAAAAATAAAAAAAAATAAAATACTGGAAATTGAAACAAATCAAACAACAAAATCGAAAACTACTATTTTAGAATGTTAAGTGCAATTTTAATTTATGTTTAAATTTTTTAAATTCTTTTATCTGCTTTAATTCATTTGGGAGGCAATTGAAAAATTTTATTTAATTATTTTAATATTTTAATATTCCCATATATTTTGGTTCAATGTAGGCGTAGTTTGATTACTAGTAGAAAAGTAGAATTCGGGTGGTTTAAAAACTTTGTAATGAAATGTAACGACAGGTCTTTTACTACTACAGAGGCGACATAATGATATTAGCCACCAAAGAACAGTAAGTTACACTCATCATCAGCAACAGCGCTACAGCCCGGTGTGGGCCATGGCCTCCTCAAGAAATTGCCTCCATCCCGCCCTGTTGACAGCAAGTCTCCTCCGATTTGTCTGTCCGATCGCTTTAATATCGCCCTCGATGTCGTCCATCCATCTCATCCCAGGTCTCCCTCTGCTTATTCTTCCTTCAAGGCAGGTATTCAAAACTTTCTTTGGAACCCGACTATCCTCCATTCTACAAACATGTCCGAGCCAACGTAGACGTTGTATTTTGATGTATTGTGTAAATTGCACTAGTTTATTGCAAATTATTGAAAATTATTTGATGCATTAACACTATATTCGATTGCATTCAATTAAATGGTATGCTTCAAATACAAATTCCATCTAGAATAACGAGACAGCACCAACTTTTTTTCACAAATACTCCGAGAACTAATGCAGGATTCAGGATACCGCTCTATAGAATATGTAAAAACTTTAATGAACAATTCAATGTCCATATTGACATTTTTATTGCATCTGAATCTATATTCAAAAGGGAAATTAAAAAAAAAATCACTGATACAACCTCTTAGGACTTAGGTGTGGCTGGAATGCACTGTTGAGGAAGTAATGTTATATGAGTGATGTCATTCTTGTGTATTCGAGACTCTACTTCATAATATGTTTTTTCAATGAGTATTGATTTTTTATATTTTATAACTTTTATCTCTATCTTAATCTCTAAGCACGTCTATGTTTACACTGTAACTTCTCTATGGGAAATATTGTGACTTGCACATATTAATCAAATTTACTATTTATCAAACAAAAATATGTATGTATGTATGTGTGATGTGTAATTGTTTTTTCTCTTAATAAATAAAATAAATAAAAATATAAAAGGAACATTATATGTAGTTAGGTATGTATATTTTTGTACTGAATTTCCTTAAACTTCAAATTGCTTGGAATGATTGACTTAACCTAATACAGAATTACCCTGCATTTGTTACATTTGCTTGTATATAGTATAAATTAATCAATAAGTTGAAAATATTTGTATATACGCACTTTACTTTGTGTTCTAGTAATTCTGTAGTAGGTAAAGCATCGGTAAAGCATTGAATTGGAAAACTGATCTTCCCCTATTTGAATATGAATAAAACCGTCAAACTCAGACGATTTCAATACACTTCACAAAAAGCCTTTTATATTCGGATAGATAGAATATAGATCCTTAAAAAGAAAATAGTTCTACAGATAGAATAAACCTACTCATAGCTCTGACTATAAAATAGAGGTAGATTTATGTAGAACGAATAGGTAGGTATAACAAAATTGTGTAGATCACCGATTTGTATGTATTTTAAGAAATCATTGCGAATGATATAAAATATGAAAACAAGTATATTTGTGCCAATTTTTTAACTATTTAGTAGGCAGGTGCATATTTGTATCTTTGATAATAATAATTATTTTGTATTAGTAATACTTTGATAATAGTAATAAAATGATTTCGTGGAAATCGATCTTGTGGCGATCTACTCGCGTATGTGACATCCGTTTGGGGTCGAGTTATGGAACGCTTTGGAGAAGCTCAAACTGTCGCCCTTGACATCTCTAAAGCTTTCGACCGGGTTTGGCACCGAGGTCTCTTAATGAAACTCCCTTCTTATGAACTACCCCAGTCTCTGTGTACTTGGATTGCGAATTTTTTAAAAGATCGCGAAGTCATAACTGTAGTGGACGGTTGCTCTTCTTCTCCCCATTCCATTTATGCGGGAGTCCCTCAAGGGTCCATTCTATCTCCAACCCTATTCCTCCTACATATTAATGACTTGCTCTTACGCGCCCCCATCCACTGTTACACTGATGACAGCACAGTCCATGACAATTTCTCTTTTGACAAACCTCCTAAACAGAGTGAAATATCAGAAGCCCGGAAAGACCTTCATCAAAAAATAAATAGCTACCTCCACTCCATCAATACCTGGGGTGAAAGTAATCTTGTTTCATTTAACGTCTCAAAAACCCAAGCCTGTCTAATTTCTGCGAAGAGAAACCCCAATGAATTGCAAGTGTCTTTCAACGGAAGCACCCTACCTAACAGCAGCTCTATCGACCTGCTTGGAGTATCTATAACGAACCAATTACACTACAAGGGCTCCATCGAAGCTAAGGTGAAACTCGCCACCAAAAAATTGAGCGTACTATAAAGAGCGCGCAGATATTTTACTAAGACCCAGATCTGTATACTCTACAAAGCGCAAATACGTCCAATTATTGAATATGGCAGTCACCTCTGGAGTGGCGCCCCCCAATACCTACTGAATACCCTCGACGCTGTCCAAAGGCGTGCTATACGTCTGATTGATGATCCATCACTGACTGATGGATTGCAATCACTAGAACACAGACGCAGAGTCGGTATTTTAAGTTTATTCTATAGATACTACCACGGGAATTGCTCAGAAGAACTTGCATCTTTGGTCCCTCCTCCACCCACTCGCAACAGAGTCACTCGCTTCACTCAATCGTAGCATCCATTCACAGTGGACCTTCAACATATACGAACAAGTCGCTTCTCGAACTTTTTTATTAATACAGCAGCCCGACTGTGGAACGATCTTCCGAATTCTGTGTTTCCATCTTCGTACAACCCGGGTCTTTTTAAAATCCGAATTAATAAACTCTTTTCTAGATTGCAAACCCCTCCCAACGCTACGTAGTGCGCTTCGGAAGAGTAAAATGGACCCAAATCCTGATAGCTGGCGTCCCCTACGTAGACATGTTAAAAAAAAAAATGTATATAGCGCCCTTTCATGATAGCAAGATCATTCAATAACGCTCTTGTTCTTGGTTCTGCGAAACAAATTTGTAATAAGTGGTCTTAAGTATTTTTTTGGTCCATAGTGAATCCTGGTATCTGACAATATGCCCAGCCCAGGTTCACTTAAGACCAGCGACCCTTTCCGCTACATCGGCTACTTTGGTTCTTTCTCTTATCATGACATTCTGAATTTTGAATGAGATCGTAGAATGGCGACGACCGAAAACAAGCCGAAGATGTGTCGGCAGACCCCAGGCAAGGCCGGAGGGAGATGGATGCAGTGTGCGCAAGACAGGGAGTTGTGGAGGATCAAGGTGGAGGCCTATGTCCAAGAATGGAAAAAAACAGGAAGAAGAAGAAGGTCTCAAGTAATCCACTGAAAGCCTCGAAGCTTTGCGCTCCTCGTATATCAGAGGGTAATTTATTCCCCTTAGTAGATCCATTTAACTACGAACATTGCCGCTTTATATGCTCTAACAAAATCTTTTAAGGGATTGGTGCTCTGTGATTCAATGTTGGACGTGTCTCTGTGATGGAACAGTCTTCTGATACAGTCAGGGAATTCATAAAATGAAATCTCTTCAACTAGGAACCGACATTTGTTTACACATCCGAAGTCGAGCGATTAATGGTGAATGTTTTTCATGATGATGAATTTCACGATTTTTTATAAAAAAATCAATGTTTGCTATTCAAATTTAACCGAAGATAATCTCTAAAGTATATATATATATTTTTTGAGAGAATTTATAGTAAATCAAACATTTAATTGACCACTTACGATTGAGGGTCAGTTAAAAGTCACGCGAGCAATAATCCTTTTGCAATTTGCTATTAAATATTATATATACCTACTTATAATTATACGATACAAATATAATCCAATGAAATATTAACAAAACCTCTCTCCGTGACCGATAATGTTATGCTCGTACAAAACCTACGTGACCAAATGATAATTAATCTATTACTATTCAACACAATTTACGTAATTAGTTACTTAATTGTTATTTAATATAAACGTGCCGTTTTATTCGACGATTTTTTTACATAATGGGCGTGATGACAGTATGAAAAAATCATTGAAATTTTAATTTTATAAAATAAAATAGGTTATAAAGATTTGAAAAAATACATTTCTTTTCATTTTAAAAGAGCGAATAATATTAATATTATTAAAATAAAAATACAAAATATGTAAGTCCGCCATTTTATGAGAAACACCAATCAGAGTGAATCAAAATATTATGACGTCACAGTTTCAATACAATATATATGAAATTACTTTGCATCGAAAAAAAACTTTTGCTCATCAGAATTTAGAAAGGTAAAAACTTACATATAAGCGTATTTTTATTATTCTATGCATATAAGTACTTCATTTATCTACAATTTAAATACAACTTACATCTCGAAAATCGATAAAATATGTTCCTTCTTCTCTCTATATTATGTGTTCATAAACTAAAAGCATACCTACGCGGTACTGCGGTAGACATGACATGTGTAAAGCTGCGTTGCACCGCTCAATTGCGTCGATTCTGTTCACTGCGACGGGTGTGTTAACTCACTCCTTCGAAAAGTATTGTATCACGGCGCAGTGAGTCGTGAGTGCTAGACAGGGAGAATGCGAACCTTGATGCGAACAGTGTTAGGGTATTGAGTTATTGAGTTGCCTGCTTTTTAACCGACATACTATTACTTTCCCGATTCTACTTTTAAAAGTAGAATCGGGAAGGTTGTGATATTTTTAAACATGTAGGTACATGAAATACAAAATATTATAGACCGCCAGCTATTAGGATTCGGGTCCATTTTACTCTTCCGAAGAAGCGCACTACGTAGCGTTGGGAGGGGTTTGCAATCTAGAAAAGAGTTTATTAATTCGGATTTTAAAAAGACTCGGGTTGTACGAAGATATTCTAGGTCCACGTCCAGTGTTACCGATTTCGGGAAATTCAGACTTGCTACGGCACTTACATAATCGGGAAACGCTTTAATTTGGCACTTTTCGGGATTAGAATGTATCAAAAAAATTATATATTTTTGTTTACACTAGATGTATTAATTTTGTATTTTTAACGTCTAAATAAAAGTAACTATTATTATTAGTAGTAAACATACAAAGTAAATATAAGTTATTTCATTTCAATAAATATCATTTTATTATTTCACTGGTGCTTACATAGTTTAAGCAATTTCTTTTTGTTTGTATCTTTGTTACTAGCCCCTTCACTAGGCATGGCCTGTGCTAAGGTAAGCTAGTTTTATGTTATTGTCTATTACGTTGTTTATTTAGTAAGTATGTAGGTATGTCGGTTAAAAAGCAAGCAACTCAATAACTCAATACTCTAACACTGTTCGCATTCTCCCGGTCTAGCACTCACGACTCACTGCGCCGTGAGTCAATACATTTCGAAGGAGTGACTTAACACATCCGGCGCAGTGAACTGGGTCGATGCAATTGAGCGGCGTAACGCAGTGGTGTTACACAGGCCTAATGCCTAATACGCGGGAAACTTAAGATGGCGTATTTTGACGTTTGGACATTCATGAAGTTCTTTTTATGCTTATTGCCTTATTAATGGTAAATATTTTGTAAATGAATTATAGTATTGAGAGCTGAAAGTGGGGGAACAAATACTGTATTTCATTGTAAACGCATACTTAATAAAATACACTTTCTGGGTCTCGCCGTGCCAAATTTAACCACTTATTTCTCGTTTATATTCGCGTGGGACGAAAACAACTACCTCAGTAAGTAATTTTTTCGATGTGTTTGTACATTTTGGGACCGCACAACACTTATGCACTTTTGAATTTATTTTAAATACACAAATCGTCTTAGAATACATATAGTAGTGATATGCGGTTTACGAAACCGTGACGTCACCGTCAGCTCCGACGGACGCCATTACACTGCAAGCGTTTTTTGACGTAAATGTCAAATTGGATTTTGAAATGGCAATTTTTGCTACTAAACCTGTATTTTATGTAGAAATGTATATATATATATTTGAAAACAGTGGATGCGTAAAAACATCGTGAGATAGTTTCTCAAAATTAGTCATCATGCCTATTATAATAATTGAAAGTAAGTACGAAATTTCGGACTTTGATGCAATAGTTATTTTAAAGCTTATTATCACGCTATGCTAGAGTGGAAAGTGATCTAGTGATCGTTATACCATAGTAGACGTAAGATTTAAAGTATCCATTTTGGCCACGTTCCCTCATCGCTCTGAGTGATCTTATGCACGCTTCCCATAACGCTCCATTTCCTTTTCCCAGCAATAAAATATTATGTTACTGTTTCTTTCTCAATTCATGTTTTTTAACCGGTACTATTCATCAAACATTTTTGGCTTATTTGTTGTATTACTGTTTGCTTGCTTGTCCTATGTACTAAATTGGCTGTATGTTTGTTTTCAATAAATAAATAAAATAAAATATTAAAATTTGCGTTAGCAAAAGTAACTGGATATTTTTTGCTAAATAGTTTATATCCAACAAACCATATTGATATAAAATTTATTTATCATAATATGCGGAAAACTTAAAAGATCTATGTAAATATTATGTATCCTACACACATTTAATTACAGATTTATATTAATTAAATTGTAAACTGCAATGCAATCGAGAATCGAAATCAGACCAGTGATTTGAAAAATAAATATCAAACTCACTGTGCCACCAATTTTGTAATATTTTATATAGGTACATAGTTATATCTTCTAAACTTGATTTTATCAAACAACTAGGTAGCTGATCAACGAAAAATTTATTAAATACCTACTTATAATAGTAACAAAGACATCCTTGCATCCTGTGCAAGTGGTAACTTAATACCAATAAACAAACAAACGTGTTTAGCTCATAGCTCATGTTTATATTCAAATATACAATTTGTTATTTTGCATAGATTAAAATTTTAAATAAATTTGAATTTATAAGGAAATTATTTCAATTGATTACAATCAATCTTAAAGATTACATACTACTATTACTAGTTGCATGTAACACATGAGATCCAACTGTCGATAGCGATAGTATGTATAGTTGAAGAATAAGTACCAAACTATAATCCCACCAATACAATTTATTTAATATTTTAAGATATTTGATTTTCTATACAACACATGTACCTATGTATGTATGTCAAGATAGGATAGTATGGAGGTCAGTCCTTTGATCCTACCCAGAATATGAAAACAGCATGATGGTATGTAGGTATGTATGTTTGGAGATTAGTATCAAACAATTAAGTCTTCTTAGATATTGTGTGTAGGCGATTGCCATACAAATTGTATGAAGCAATGCCGTCACTAAATTCAATATTTATAAAAATTATTAAAAAAAAATTGAGATTTGCCAATACAATGTTAATATTTTTTATAAAAAATTAAATTATCTAGTTGGGGTGTTTCGGCTTTTTTGATATTTTTAAAAAAATTGGAAATATAGGCAGTTAAACTCATAAATTTATCATAAAAAAAGTATTTTTCTTAATAAAACATGTTTGAGGTAACCTGGAATTTAAAAAAAAGCTTGTTTGAGATTTTGTATTTGTCTATGTTTATACTAATTTTCAGCGTTCTAGCTTTTATGGTTTCTGAGATATATGGAAAAATAAACCAAAATTTCAAAAGTTGATAACCCCTGACTGAACACACATTCACAATTTATTTATTTATTTCTTCTCGGGCAACTAACAGGTACTATGTCAAATATTTATTTAACATGCACCCAATAACAAGTTGCCACATTTTGGAGACTTACGATATTAATCGTCTCACAGATCCAGACTGAAAACACAATTAAAAACTAAGCCTCCACCAGGAATCGATTTCGGGACCTTTGGATCAGCAGTCAGATACCCAACCAACTGAGCCACGAAGGCCGACAAAAGTTTTGTAACTGTTTATATATTCTGAAAATTTGGGCTTTGTAAATTGAGCGGATCAAAAGTTATAAGGGACACACACACCCACCACCCACCACACACACACACACACACACACACACACACACACACACACACACAAACTCACATGAAATGTTCTACTCCGAATTCTGAGTAAATCCATGTATGGGAACATATATGCTGCGAGGCCTCTAGTTGGTGTTATTAGCATGCAAAAAGTCCACTACGCCATACAAAATTTTCCTTCGTACACGCATCTTGGCTTAATAATGTCGATTCATTAAGAGAATTGAATTCTCATGAACGAATCGACAGTTGGATTATTCTATACATACGTATTAGCTTTATTTATTTCATCCTTTAAATTATATGTCTCAAAATGACCCAAAATAGATTATTAAAATATTTTTTCATCTCACAATATAGGTACCTATTTTGTTTTCTTATAAACACATGTGAACCTAATCCATGTTTTTTCAGTAGTAAGTGATATTTATTTGCTTTTAAAGCCACTCATACAAAACTAATTCCAAACTCGTATTGTATAAGAATGTTTCAGTTAAAAAGTTTTATCGCTAAAAATTTTATATGGCCACTTTGGAAGTTTTATTATCGCATAAGGATACATAATTTGGAAATAAATGAACATGATATTATGGGGTATGGGAGATAATACAACTCTGTAGTGACACCAAATAAAAAATATGCTTTACTCATTTGAATACATTGTAATTCGATAAGTATATAAGTGTCCATTCAAAGAAGTGCATATCAAACTTTTATTGCCCAGATGTTTGTAATTATTGATCTTCAATATGAATTTGCATTGGTGTCAGTATTTTTAAAATAACTATAGGTACCAACAATAATTCGATTGCAGATATGTCTCTGGTTTATCTGTGCTTATTTTATGACTGGCTTATAAAAACAAATGTGATGTCAATCGCCAAATATTGTCATTCGTATGCTAAACAGAAGATAAATAATTGTTTGGAAAAGAGAGTTTATGTGGAAGAGTGACACTACATAGAACTATGTCTATCTTAGTTGAGTAAAAAATATTTTAGAATATTAATTTTTCAAAGATACCTATCCAAATATATTGGTACGAAACAATGTTCATTATATTTCACTTAGTTGTAATAAAAACTATCGAGCATATTACTAGTCGCATGTGACACATGAGATCCAACTGTCAATGACGAAAGGATGACTAATTGAAGAATACGTACCAAACTATAAACACTTAAACACAAATTAATACCTAAATATTATAAGATATTTTGTTTTCTATATATAACATGTAGATATATATATGCCAGGATAGGACAGTTTGGAGGTCAGTCTATTTTCCTACCAACAATATGAAAACAGCTTGATGGTATGTATGTATGTTTAGATATTAAGTATCAAATTATTGAGTCTTCTTAGATATTGTGCATAGGCGACTGCCATACAAATTGCATGAAGCGACGTCGTCACAAAATTCAATTTTTATAAAAATTGTTAAAAAAAATTTAGATGTAGGTACTACTATAAAGATAATAATTTTTATAGAAAATTAAATTATCTAGAAGTGGTGTTTTGAATTTTTGATATTTTTAAAAACTCGGAAATATAGGCAGTTGAACACATAAATTTATCAAAAAAAGATTTTGTATTGGTCTATTTTCATACCAATTTTTAGCATTCTAGCTTTTATGGTTTCTGAGATATATGTAAAAATTAAGTAAAAATTCAAAAGTTGATAACCCCTGACTGAAGCAAAAATTCAAAATTCTGAGCATAAAAGTTTTGTAGGCCTAAAACTATTTATATATTCTGAAATTTCGGGCTCTGTAAATTAAGCGGATCAAAAATTATAAGGGAGGGACGGACATACACACACACAGACACACACGAAATGTTCTACTCCGAATTCTGAGTAAATGCTGCGAAGCCTCTAAGTTGGTGTTTTTTAACTTCAAAGTTGGAAAAGCCGTGAAAAATATAGACCCTACATACAAATCTCGCGTATCCTGGCTTGAAACTTTGTCGATATGTTAAGAGATCAAAGTACTCTTAAATATATCGACATTTGGCTAAAATGTTCGTATATTTTTGCTGCCTACCGAAAATTAATAATTCGGATTTGTAACAATACTGTTATGTTCTCTTTCTTCAGCCATATCTCTTCTGCTAGATGTAGGTCTCTTCACAATTTCCCTAATATCTTTTTTGGGCTTTTCGTACCTTTTCTTTTATTCTTCTTTTCGTATCCCATTGTCTCCAATGCATTGGGTATAGACCCAGAGTTCTGCAGTGGAGACCATAGGACTGTTTGTTTCGTATGTTTCGCAAAACAAATAAAAATTAGTGGTACCCATGTGGTACCTTGATTTTTATTTTTTTCTGAGCGGTGTTTCTCTGTAATGTTTCACGTATTTTGCAGTATTCTCAATTTATTTTTCTGTCCAAACCCAGATGGGGATAATTGCATCTGGAGAACATAGAACATGTATTATGCTTAATATCATATGGAACATGAATTTTAAGAAGTCTTTAGCCGATAATAAAAAGTATTAAATATATTATGGTAAAAATACCACGTAGTAAATTTCAATATTCCACGTGCTTATAGCAAATTTTTACTCACATCGTATTTCTTGTGAATAATGAATACATTATTAAGTTGTATCATATATATCGTATTTAATGATATTTCTTTAGTAGAAATATTTTCTTTATTCTATATTAGATTTCATAAAAAACGATAAGATTTAATTTTTTCGACCCATTGAAAATTCAACTTTTTTTAAGCTATCAAAAAGCATTCTTTTCAATTCAACTAATCAGCTATATATTAAATACACATATTATTTATAGAACTCGTTTATGATTAGTGTATGTTATAATCAATCTCAATTAATAAAATAATTAGCTATATTAAATGCACATTTTGTTTATAGAACTCGTTTATAATAATTGTATGCTATAATGAATCTCAATTAATAAAATAATTAGCTATATTAAATACACATTTTGTTTATAGAACTCGTTTATAATAATTGTATGCTATAATGAATCTCAATTAATAAAATAATTAGTTATGTATATTAAACGTAGGTACCTACATATTGTTTATAGAACTCGTGTTTAATAATTGTATGTTATAATGAATCTTACAAGGTTTAACGAGTCAGTAATAGTTCTTATTGACGACTGAACTAAACTAAAGAAAAAGACATCGAAGAAAAAATCATAAACCTTTGCCTTTCTATAGATTAATTTAATATAATTTATATTGCTTCTCAAGTTCCTAACAGGAACGTTGTCAATAATAAGCTTCCATATTTTTCAATATATTGTGTTTATCGTCCCACTAATTCTGTCTGAAATCTCAATTAAAAACTGTATCACCACGGGAATCAAAGCCGGGACCTTTGGATCAGCATTCCTACTAAATGAACAACAACATATTTTTTTTAATTAGTTCACTCTTTCAATGTGTCCATACCATTCAACTGTGCCGACCGCCATCGCATAGTTGGTAAGCCGTTTGGTTTCTTTGCGGGCGTCCCGGGTTTGATCCCCAGCAGAGGAGAAATTTATTTAAATTGATTTCTCACGCTAATATTGCTTCTCTGGCTCTGGAAACACTGGTCAGTTTGAAAAAATTGCCATATGGCAATAAACTCGCCACTTGCACAGGGTGCAAGTAAGTGTTTTGTTTTTTTAAGTGTTTTTGTTTGTTATACGGCGCTAGCCGATTTACTAATGATATTAATAACAATTAAGCACTACAAATAATAACACTCAACTATTATTATTACCATTATAGGTACACTTCTACAAAAAAAATAGCAGATCAATGCGTAAATTGTAAATTATTTAAAAGAGCAAAATAAAATGCAACGTAAATTCACCCATCCATATACTTAACATATCAAAGGATTAGGCTCTAAGGAGGTCTCTATACTACCTAACAACCTTACTGATTCCCGAATATTTATTATTATTATTATTATCATTCACATTTGACTACAAGATATCCCCTTATGTCATATTTCTATTTCCATCCCTTAGATTTGTAGAATGGCTTCTTGGCATATCTAGTAGTCGCTCTTTATTCTTGGGTGAAAAGTAAAATAAAATTCTTAATTCAAAAGTCGATAATTTAATATTATTTTTTCCACTACTTTTCAGCGGTATTCAAATTGGTTCTCATTCCATTTATTATTCGCCTTTTCAGTACTCCTAAAAATCAATGAACTTCTACAATAAAAAATGTTTGTCAGCATCCATACTGATTCTCGAGGTATCTGACAATTGCGTCTGCTAGGTATTCCCTTTCATTTCAATGGAAAATATTTTTACATTTTTAATTTTGTGTCGAAATTTCACGAAATAAATTGGGAGCGTTCGTCAACTTACCAATTTGAATAATTCAATTATCGGTTTTATGGGTGACAACAGAAAAATTGATTTTACAGTGTCCATTTATTAGTACGGTAGGTACGTGATTTTGGCCTGGCTATTTATTTGAATATCATTCAACGTCAATTTGTTCAAGAGAATTAATTTTTCTTAGCAAATCGACCAAGTTTCAAGCTAAGATCCACGAGATTTTGTATAATTTCAGAAAATATTGAAATTTATGCCTACAAAAGTTTTACGCACGGAATTTCGAATTTTTCTTTCAGTCAGGGCCCGTCAGGGGTTATCGATATTTGAATTTTTCCATATATCTAAGAAACCAAAAAAAAACAATAACACTGAATATTTATATAAATATATAAAAATGCAACATCTCAAAACTTTTTTAAAAAAAAAAAACTTCCATGATTTTACAACCTTTTTTTATAATCAAAATATTTTTGTCATGATAAATTTATGTATTTAAATTTGTAAATTTATGTTTTATTTAAAACATCGATAAACGCCACCCCAACTAGATAATTATATAAATATCATCATCAGCAAATATCATCATCAGCAATATCATCATCAGCAATGGTGCTACAGCCCGGCGCGAGCCTTGGCCTCCTCAAGAAACTGCCTCCATGCTGCCCTGTCGACAGCAAGTCTCCTCTAATTTGTCTGTCCGATCGCTCTTATATCGCCCTCGATGTCTTCCAGCCATCTCATCCTAGGTCTCCCTCTGCTTCTTCTTCCTTCAGGACAGGTGTCCAATACTTTCTTTGGAACCCGACTATCCTCCATTCTACAAACGTGTCCGAGACAACGTAGACGTTGTATTTTGATGTATTGGACAACGTTTGGTTCGCCATACATACATACATACATAACTCACGTTACAGAATACTATTCATCTTCTTTCACTATTCATGCTGCCCGGCTGTGGAACAATTTAGCATTTGATATTTGAACTGCCACGTCACTTCCAATTTTCAAATCTCGTCTTAAATGCTCACTCTTCCTATCAATTCCAGAACGAACGTATATCCCAATTTCACTTTCCATCCCTTTTAATCGCTCCTCATCCTCTCCCATTCCCTTTCTGATTTTCCTCTCCTTTCTGAATTTGTGTAATTTCTCACTTTTTGTTTTGCTGTCTTATACTGGTTGTGTTATTATGTATATGCCAAAACTATGTTATGTACTTTTAATCTCAGATGGTTGACTGAAAGAAATTGCCTCCAGGCAATAAGTCCGCCATTTGTACTATGTAATTTTATGTATGTACAAAGAAATGTTATATAAATAAATAAATAAATACATTATTTCTAGCTCGTGGTTAAACCGGATCCTCCAAGATCCTCCTTCACAGGTTTGACCAAATATTTTGCGAAGTATTTTCCTTTCGAACACCAACAATGCATTTTCGTCCTTCTTGGTCAATGTCCTGCATTCTGATGCATATGTCATGACCGGTCTAAGAAGAGTTTTGTAAATGAGGGTTTTTGTTTTACGAGAGACGAGTCGTGACCTTAAGTGCTTTAGCAGTCCATAATACATATATGTATATAGTCCATATACGTAACTCAAATTATTTTTCTCAAAATTTTCGTCATCTCAGATTATACCAATAATATTACATTACGATATCTTTCACGAATTCATCATTTAGACACTTCGCTGAAAAGTTTTAATTTTTTTTTGCAACACGTTGTGTGAAAAAAATGGTGAAATTTATTTTATCTGAGATAAACAGAAGCGAACTTGAAACTAATTAGTCGTAAAAACATTATTTCAAGAGGAATAAAAATCAAATTAATCTTCGGCTTAAATAATAAAGTCTCTGATCATCCACCTACGTATTAAATCAAAATTAATTAAGGATAATCGATATCGAAATACAAAAAAAAGCAGATCAAGCGTTCAATTTATGTTATTTTAATTTCCATTTCTTAGAATACATAGTGTTACAAAATATTTTTTCGATAATTCTAAGAAATTCTTTCTTGCCGTATTGATAAAGTTTTTTGCATAACATTTTTTTTTTGTTGTAACTTGATTGTTTTTGAATACATATTTTTTTGTGATCGCGCCATTATTCTTGCTCAATTCCATTCCCAATTTCAAAATTAGGTATGTTCATAATAGGAATTAGAATGTACGCTTATCTATGTATATACGTTAAGCAAATACTTCGGACCCATTTTTAAGCAAACTGCGCGCACGGAGGAGTTTGGAATACTTAAAAATTATACAGAAAGCTAAAATTTATACACAATAAAATATTAATTAATTACACCAACATAGTTAACTAGTCTCTTTCTATGGCTCTGAAATAAAAATCGCGTCAGTGATTGAATTTATGACAGGTATTATGGCGGACATTGGGACCAGGTTGATCTGTTTTGTGTGAGCCCAATGTTTGTTGAGGTAATGATTGTGAGAATGTTGAGATTGTGTACATATTTAGTGTGGAACGGGAACAATCACCTGGTTCATAATTGCATATAATTGTCAGTAAAAATTGTAAACTGCTAGCCCTAGAACAGGATTTCCTAGTTGGGCAGCAGTAATCACCTTATTGTTGTCATTATAAATATGGTATGATAAAAGGTAGGTAAATAAATATATGATACAAATACCTACATTACATATATTATAATAATAAAAAATATTTCACGTCAAGCCATAGACTATTTTTCTTTCGTACGGCTAATGTCTAGCTTACGTCAAGCACGTAATGTTAAACGCAATAGTTTTATGTTCAAATTCAAAACATGTTAAAGAAAAATAGATAATTGACTATGACAATATATGTAAATGTTAAAAACAATTACACTTTGCAATATTTTAAAAGATAACTTTTTACCAATTGATGAATAGGTACATGATGTTTTTATCGTAGATCATGGATATAATTATTATATGGATTTCTATAATATATTTAGTTGTCATAGAACTCCATTATGATAATTATATCCATGATACGGGTAATCAAGAGGGTTTTAATTTCGCCGATTGGACCAGACTTGCCCCCCTGGGCTTATGACTTTTAAAGCTTAAAAATGTAATGAATTAAGGATAATGTTTTGCCGCGGAGAACAAAGCGGTAGGTAAGTAGGTTCTAAGCGTAAATTGAATTTGAATTGGGAGACTAGTATCGAGAGAGACGAGTTTTGAATATATTATAAATTAAGTGATTCACATTTATTATTTATATTAAGACACGTTGTATATAAAAAGCTTCTCACTCCAAAAAATAAACAATTACAACCTGCCTTCTGACACATTCTCAATTACCGTCTATAAGATCCGATAACGCATGTAGGTGTATTAAAAATAGCCATAGATAACTTTTTCTCTATGTAGATCGTAGATCGTGGATTTGCTCTTTCTCTGAAGGTAACTAACTGCATGCAGAATGGATAACTGGCTTTACTAATTTCTAGTGTTACTCCTTCTCAAACTTATCCAATTACTCAAATTTATCCTTCTTCTTCTTTTTATATTAGATCGTAGATCTGTTTTTCGAGAAAGCTATTCCTGTGAAGCTGAGGTCCAGCTATCCCTCAACCTCTTCGTTGGTCTTCTGGGGAGACGATACTCTGGTTGGATTTCGTTTGCCGCTATGGATGGAATTCGAGATGCGTCCATCATGTTGACAGATGGTCCCTCCAGAATCTTCTGCTAGCTCTACTCCATCTTATGATGTCCTCGGTCTCACAGGTCCGCCTAATGTCGTCATTGCGAATTCTGTCCCTAAACGTCTTGCCTGTGATAGCCCTTAAAACCTTAATTTCCGATGTTCGTAGGAGGTTTTTGGTTCTGGTCGTGTCGGCTCTTGTCTCCACCGAGTATTTCATGATTGGTCTAACACATGTCTTATAAATTCTGACCTCACTATTTGTTCTTATGTATATGTATGTTATGCCAGTTTAATATTTTTGAGACATCCTGAACTAGCTTGATTGGTCTGTTCTCTAACTTCTGAGTATAGGTCACTATGGCTCGTGATTTCCACACCCAGATATCTGAAAATCATAACTTGCTCCACTGGAATATCATCTATTACCAGCATGCATCTTGGTTGCTTGAATATCGTTAAACTCTTAGTTTTGTTTACATATATATTCTTGTTGAATTTTTGGGATGCAAGGTGGAACTTATATAATATTCTTTGTAGATCATCTTCCGATTCTGCCACCAGAGCCACGTCATCAACGCAACATATTATGTTGATGATTTTACTGCCCATTCTGTAACTTAGTCTCAGAGACGACACATCTTCTATGATTTTATCCATTAATTGAAAATGAAAAGGGCTCAAACTATCTCCCTGTCTTATGCCTCTGACTGCGGGAATTTCCTATGATAGTTAGATACCATCTACTTTCACCTTTTTTTGCATTTTGAGTTGATATCTTGGATCATTTTTATAATGGCTGGTGGAATGTTCTTTTCTCTTAGTACCTATAGTTATGACGTCGTTTAGCAATACCCTGTCGAAAGCCTTTGTTAGGTCAACAAAGCACACGTACGTTATCTGGTTACGCTATCAAACTTATCCAATAATTCATTTTTATCTAAACGAGGGAAGAAAGTACATAGAAATATGGGGCTATATCCTATAGATCATGCAAAAATAGATGTATTGTTGCACGTAATAACGAATTTCCTGACTACTTGTTTGGTGTATTGTTTTTATATATTTTTATGTTACCTTTTAATTCATTTTAATTTTTGTATTGTACCTATAAGGGGAAGACAATAGAAAAAGTTTCTTCTTATACTTACCTTAGACATATACTAAAGCTAGACAGGGAGAATCAGGATGCTGAGATTGAGAGAAGACGAAGTCAAACTTGGTATGCATTTAGAACGTTATGTTTTATCCTAAAATCCCCAAAATTTGAAACAGATTTAACGAAATCCCTATTTGATCCTTCCCGTGCTTACATATGGGCTAGAAACGTCAATATTTGATATAAATACTATGCACAAGCTCGTGGTAACACAGAGGGCTATGGAGGGAAGGATGTTGAACATTTCTTTAAGAGATAGAAAAACTAATCGACAGATAAGACAGTAGACCAAAGTTACCGATGTCGCCGAGAGAGTCGCCACTCTGAAATGGAACTAGGCAGGACACATTCCATAAATATATGGATGTTAGGTGGACCTAGAGAGTCTTGGAGTGGAGTCCGATACAGGGAAAAAGAAGCGTGGGACTCTGACACGGTGGTTGGACTGCATCAAAGCAGTGGCAGGGAGCATTTGGAAGCGATGGGCTCAAGAAAGGGAGGAGTGGAAAAATAGGGGGGAGTCCTATGTTCAACTCTGGATACAAACAGACTGATAAAGATGAAGAAGAAAACAGTACCTATATCTACACGTTTAACTACATTTCTTTAAAGGCCTTAAAGTGGGCGTTAAATAAATGAATACATGAATAAAACATTACATTTTTGATCCTAACATTACGTATAATTTATTACTTTTATATCATTAAAACTACAAAATGTTTATCAGTTGTTCCTCTACATTTAATTGAAAAATAGATTTTAATAAAAATATATCTATAAACTTGCCCTTAAGATATGTTTCTACATTTCTTTGTATTTTTTTGTATAATTAAATGAAATTACGTAAAAAAACAACAATTTGTGATCAATAAGAATAAGACAAGGAATATTCATATAATGATTTTGCCGCCCAATTAATTTTGTATAATTTTCACCATAAAGCGTAAAAGTTACGATGGAAATTGCTGGAACACCCCCTTGACCCAAATAAGATGGTTTAGAGTAGAAGGTAGGCAAGTACCCCCCACATACCACAACTCCCATAAAACACAACTCTTCCATGACTCACACAAAATTCCGTTACGTACTTAAATTCCCAATGAGAGAAGATTATTATATAGACTGCGTTAAAAGGAATTACATCACAAGTGAAAAAAAATAGCTAAAAAATAGCTGTCTGCTTATGGGGACTTTGTAAACTCTGAAATAACATATGAATAACATAAGATGAGTCCGGAGAACTCTAAAATCTTGCAGACTTGCAGGCACTGTGCCAATAAGTTGATTATATGGAAATAATTAGGCTCGCCGTACACTGAAGGTATAAAAAAGAGTTCACCGTATGTTTAATAAAAGGTCTTGAAAAAAACGCCGCAAATAGTATGTAGGTAAGACTGTATATGTATAATTTAACAGCAAAAATGCACTGCACATTTGTTAATTAATTTATTTAGGAAAAATAACAAAAGCAGTTTTAAATTCCACTTTCAATTTAATGACTCAACTAGTATCGTTCATCCAGTGACCATCTTTACCTTAACAAATTTATTACTAATTTGCTATGGAGTTCCGTCAAGATTTTTCCATTGAGAAATTAAATAAAAGTGTAGGTACATTTTATGTACTTATTTACATAAGTTTTAAGACACTCGTTCAAAATTTTTCTCTTTTTTACTGTAAAATGAGGTAATAAATACATACATATATGTTTAGATCCGTAAATCTTTTTTGACGTTTTAAGCGTGTTGACAAGTAATAAATTGATACATTTAATTTGTCGACAGACAATAATGATGGACTAAATATGTCAAAATGTTCATTAACAGTGGAAATAAAACTAGTGTTTCATTCTACATAGATCATAAATTGAATATTACGGTATAAATACAAAATATCAAGACGAAATTCATATACACTTAATACACCCCCTTTAGTAATTTAAAAAAAAAACATTATATAGTTTAATTTTAATTATTTAAGAAGAAAAAAAGTTTAAGAGAGAAAAGAATAATAATAATTGTAGGAGGGTATTAAGTTGTTTTACACAATACAGTTTGTAATTGTTGGTGAGAGTTGTGGAGGAATAAAACACATAATAGGTATTTTAAATATGACCAGTGGTCATGTATATTAAAAAAAATTAACGAAACTTGGTTAGTAAACTTAAAACTAAGTACAAAAAAATGAAAGCAGTAAAAAAAAAAAAAAAGGAAATGTTATTGATACGTCGGGGCTTTGTGTAGTGGATACGTGTTAAGGCGTGTGATTTTGTTTGGTGCTGAGATGAGGCGCTGGTCGAGCGACGTCGGCTTGGCAGATGGTGCAAGCGGCTTTGGCTCGCGTGGCAGGATGTTGAGGCGAGAGACGAGCGGCTTTGGCTCGTGTTGTGGTGAGGCGATGAGATGCGAGCGGCTTTGGCTCGTCGTGGATGCAGCAGACTCGCAGGCAGGGGTTGCTGACATCGTGAAGGACGTCGGATTGGAGCAGGGGCTCCGTGAAGCTGGACTGGCGAGGAGGCAGTCGCTGTAAGCTTCGCCGGGACGTCCAGAGACATTCAGTTGTCTCAGTGGAGCGCTGGACTCTAAGGCAGGAGTCGCTGGGCTCTGGATGAGGAGTCTAGCGGCCGTGAAATATACCTATGCAAGGTAGAGGCGCGCTAGGGATCCGAAAGTAGGTATCGCCGGTTGTGTTGCTCGATTGCTCTGCCCGTGGTGTGAATGTTGACGTCGCGACGCGTCGTAATTATGGTGTCTACTTTTTAAAACAATGTAAGAAAATTAAGACAAAAAAAAATAACACTGATAGTGTGCGCTGTATATTTAAATTGTCTTTAATACTTTTAACTTAGGCAGGTAGGAGACATCTGCCGAGGCACAGATGCCCGTCCGTCACTTGCTACACAAACTGAATTTAATTTTTTTTTGAACAAGGCGATGAGAACTATTCATCTGTCTGTGGACTGACTCCACTGGTTGACTCCAGTTTACCGACTCATGACTGACTCATTACTGACTGACTGTCTTCAACTCTCGAAACGTCTTCCTATCGAATTTTGTAGGAGGTGGTCAGAGCCTCGATCATTGGTCACTACGAGTAGGCTGTCCTAAGGACACCATTGTTTGTCCTTTATTGTCCTCGAGATAACAACCAATTACAATCTTGGTTGGGGCGTGTTAAGTATGAAATACCATGTGTTTAGAAAGTGAGCCTCGGCCGGGCAATATATCTTATTACTAGACGTTTTGGAGACTTGTAAAAAAATGTGAATTGGTTGTCTTCCGTTTCAAATATTAGGTATGTTCTTTTGTTGCATTTTAAGACAAAGAAGGATGCACATGTTGGCTATATCTTTAGAAAGAATGATGCTTAATGGATTTGCAGTTGTTACATGACTATAGAAATGCAATAAATCAGGAGATCTATTCAGTTGGACATTTTAAAATATAAATGAAATGCATTCTATAGTTTTGAAAGAATTATTTCGACACAATGTGAGCAGTAAATTATTATCTTGGCCCTAAGAAAAAAAATAAAAACCCACTGCGAACATTTTATAAGTAGGTATTATTGCGTAAGAATTAATTCAAATTATTCGAACGCAACAAACTCCCCCACTGTGGTTGTCGAAATAATTACTCTTCAAAAAAATGAATATGAACACTATTGTGATACCATGAAAATATGTTTCAAATGAGATGATGTGCATGTAGATGAAATTAAGCATGATTTGATTATATTAAGAATGATTTGATTGTTGATTAAGAATGATTTGATTGCTGGGCGCCAGGCAATCTGTTTAGGATTGCCAATTAAATCTAACTAATAATCTAAAATTAACAAAATAAGAAACACTATACATATCTTGTGAGGTATTCGGTACGATCTTACGAATAGTTAGCTATGTATAATCGTGATGTTATTATAAAGAGAAAAGGGTTGGTAACATTATTTATATAGAATATTACAATATGTTTTGCTTGAACCGCATGATTAAATATATAAGAAAGCTCATTGTATCGACGTGTGGTGATTCGCCTCTAGAGAAAGACCCAAAATGTCATATTTCGGAACGTGCGACATCCATCTACACTATCTTACCCGAGATTTGAACAGGAGACACTAGTCCAAGTGTCCACCAATTTACCGTAACGTACCAGAAAGGCAATATGCGACAGCATATACTCAACAATGAGTTTTATTCCCTCAATATTGCGGAAACAAGTGCCCATTATTCACGACAAGCGATTTTAAAATTAAAATGTACAAATTTCTATATCAAAATTAAAATAATAATCGTAAGTAAAATCCAGGATTAATTTCGCATCTTTCATATGTAGGTATAGTTTACTCTCGCTGTACGTAGGTAATTGCAATTACCTATTGCGATGTCGCGTGCCGTTGGCGGCGTTGGCAAAGATATGCATGAAGTCGTTTGAAGTTTGCGAATACATATTTGGTAGTTTAGAGTTTTACGCGAATATTTGGTTCAGAAATGATGTTAAGATAATTCAATTCGTAATAATATTTTTTTCTAATTTTCCTATATCCTAAAACACTTAAAATTAATTATGATTAAAGCCTAACTTATTATTACACTTAAAACTAATATTTACATGTTTATTTACAGAAAACTATATCGTAAAGATCCCTCGGGACCCTACCACTTGTGTTTGGGAAACACAAGCTTAAAAAAATTTGCGTAAAAATTATCTAATCTCATTTCTACGCTAGGTTTCTCTATTCAATTCGCATCGAGATTTTCAATGCGTCTACATTTGTGAAAAAGGCGAGAGTAAACAAAATCAGTGAAAATATAATTGCGAGTAGTTACATAGAATATCGGCTAATAAAGCAAGTAGGTAATATAACATCACGATAAAATTAATTAAAATTTAGCATCCCGATAAATAAAGCAAGTGAAATACTAGAATAATGATTAATACAATTTTAGGTAGATCACCCCGATAAAGAAAGCACGTTAATTTAAATCCGATTACAATAAAAATGCAACACTATGTAATACCGATAATTACCGCAGGTCAAATAGAATCGTGTTCAAAATAATAAGAATAAGAAAACCGATAAAAAATTAAAGCGAATACCTCAACAATTTACACATTTAAATAGACAATTTTCATTCCTCCACCTCGACCAACAATTAATCTGATATGTGAGTAGGTATTGTGTAAAACAGGATATTGAGTAGGTAATTGACATCTCAGGGCGTGTGTCCGCTGATAAACATATCAGCCAAAGCCCCACGTTGATCGGGGCCATTTAATACACCCCCTTTATTAATTTCCAATAATATTATGTAGTTTGTTTATTTTATTATTTATTTAAGAAAAAAATATTTCATCTATGAGTGAAAAGAAGAATAATAATTGTAGGAGGGTATTAAGTTGTTTTACACAATACAGTTTGTAATTGTTGGTGAGAGTTGTGGAGGAATAAAACACATAATAGGTATTTTAAATATGACCAGTGGTCATGTATATTAAAAAAAATTAACGAAACTTGGTTAGTAAACTTAAAACTAAGTACAAAAAAATGAAAGCAGTAAAAAAAAAAAAAAAGGAAATGTTATTGATACGTCGGGGCTTTGTGTAGTGGATACGTGTTAAGGCGTGTGATTTTGTTTGGTGCTGAGATGAGGCGCTGGTCGAGCGACGTCGGCTTGGCAGATGGTGCAAGCGGCTTTGGCTCGCGTGGCAGGATGTTGAGGCGAGAGACGAGCGGCTTTGGCTCGTGTTGTGGTGAGGCGATGAGATGCGAGCGGCTTTGGCTCGTCGTGGATGCAGCAGACTCGCAGGCAGGGGTTGCTGACATCGTGAAGGACGTCGGATTGGAGCAGGGGCTCCGTGAAGCTGGACTGGCGAGGAGGCAGTCGCTGTAAGCTTCGCCGGGACGTCCAGAGACATTCAGTTGTCTCAGTGGAGCGCTGGACTCTAAGGCAGGAGTCGCTGGGCTCTGGATGAGGAGTCTAGCGGCCGTGAAATATACCTATGCAAGGTAGAGGCGCGCTAGGGATCCGAAAGTAGGTATCGCCGGTTGTGTTGCTCGATTGCTCTGCCCGTGGTGTGAATGTTGACGTCGCGACGCGTCGTAATTATGGTGTCTACTTTTTAAAACAATGTAAGAAAATTAAGACAAAAAAAAATAACACTGATAGTGTGCGCTGTATATTTAAATTGTCTTTAATACTTTTAACTTAGGCAGGTAGGAGACATCTGCCGAGGCACAGATGCCCGTCCGTCACTTGCTACACAAACTGAATTTAATTTTTTTTTGAACAAGGCGATGAGAACTATTCATCTGTCTGTGGACTGACTCCACTGGTTGACTCCAGTTTACCGACTCATGACTGACTCATTACTGACTGACTGTCTTCAACTCTCGAAACGTCTTCCTATCGAATTTTGTAGGAGGTGGTCAGAGCCTCGATCATTGGTCACTACGAGTAGGCTGTCCTAAGGACACCATTGTTTGTCCTTTATTGTCCTCGAGATAACAACCAATTACAATCTTGGTTGGGGCGTGTTAAGTATGAAATACCATGTGTTTAGAAAGTGAGCCTCGGCCGGGCAATATATCTTATTACTAGACGTTTTGGAGACTTGTAAAAAAATGTGAATTGGTTGTCTTCCGTTTCAAATATTAGGTATGTTCTTTTGTTGCATTTTAAGACAAAGAAGGATGCACATGTTGGCTATATCTTTAGAAAGAATGATGCTTAATGGATTTGCAGTTGTTACATGACTATAGAAATGCAATAAATCAGGAGATCTATTCAGTTGGACATTTTAAAATATAAATGAAATGCATTCTATAGTTTTGAAAGAATTATTTCGACACAATGTGAGCAGTAAATTATTATCTTGGCCCTAAGAAAAAAAATAAAAACCCACTGCGAACATTTTATAAGTAGGTATTATTGCGTAAGAATTAATTCAAATTATTCGAACGCAACACACTAAATACGAAAATAATAAAAAAAAAATACGAAAATATACACTATCTTCATAGGTACTGATAAATTAGCGTACCTATTCAATAGACTCTTCATTAGTACATGAAGTTGAGAGAAAGAAATACATAATTTTCTATATTATCAAGAATATTGAGTTTGTATTTCAAGATGTACATTATTTAAATAAAAAAATAATAACCTCCGACTTACATTAACCCTTTTTTCTCCGTACAAAATATCGTTCACTCTAAAGTCAAAGCTATCATCACTTGAATGTTATGTAAAATAACATTTCGTCCTCTACCTTCAAAATAACTGTATTGTTCCATGGAAACTGGGAACATTGATAGGTCCTTACCAAAAGAACATTTAAACAACCGTTTAATAATATGAGGCCTTTATTCAAAGTTAACAACATTTTAAGGCTGGGCCCAGATGAACAAATTTTTATCTGAATTCTGATTACACTCAACGAATACGCATAATATATTTCAGAATTCTTAAAATTTCATTCAACGAATACGCATAATATATTTCAGAATTCTTAAAATTTCATTCAACGAATACGCATAGTATATTTCAGATTCAGATTTATATAATCAGCAAAACTATGTATATTCCTATCAACGGAGACTTCTACTTGGCTATTAAATTATTATATTAATTGTAACACTGATGTATAAAAATGTTAGTCTTCAAAAAAAATAAAAGTAAATAATATAATCTCTTGTAATATAATATGTTTTTTTAGGAATTGCCTTATGAATCATTATCAGTCCAGTCCAGGATGGACCATGGCCTCCTCAAGGAATCGTCTCCATTGCACCCTATCCATGGCCTTTTCTCTCCAATTCCGCGCACCGTCTCTAGATAGGTCCCTCTCGACTTTTCGGTGTCTGGTCATACGATGCACGTGTCCTAACCAGCGGAGCCTCCCTATTCTTATCGTTCGGACGATATTTGGTTCCTTTAATAGGCTCTGTTGTTCGTGGTTGTACCTGATTCTCCACGTACCTTGATCGCAGAGGGGACCTAAAATTTTACTTCAATCATTTTTGGATTTCAACTTGTTTTTTTTGTTAACGGATTTGTTTAAATGCTGTTTTTTTATTTTCTTCGATTGTCTGTCTTTTGTCCTAAAATACTAATTCCGACTATTTTTGTTCCTTAACATTCGGTTAAGAAACAAAAATATATTATACTTACGGACGGATTCAAACAAGTAAATAGTTAAAAATTGAAAAAAAAAAGAAAAAGGTGAGAGTAAAATAAAAACGGTCGTACTTTGAAAGTCTAGGGTTAAAAAATGTCATATTTTCAACCATATCTACATGTGGCTAAATAATTAAATTAAAATTGTGTTATTAATGTATGGATTTCCACTTGTATGTCTACAATAACCAGAGATCTCAATAAGGCAAGACTGCGTTCGAAGGACGCTGAGGACACAAGGACTTGAAGGATGAGGACTAGGAGAGCCGACGCCAAGTAAACGGGAAAAAGGTTAGGGCGAAGAAGAAGAAGAATATGCAACAAAGATAAAATTTATACAAACAGTAAAAATGTCTAAATTCAGATTCGGAATTAACGATGAAAATTCCAGCTGTTATCCCTGCTGTTGAAACCCAGCTTTATCCAACCATACAATTGTACATTTTATTTTTTGTCCGTTTATGACGGTCTAATGTAGCGTTGTTACCGAGTTTATTCGACAAAAAAACTTTAATCCAAGGTTTTTACACGCATTTTTTTAAACGAAATAACACACAAAATGTTTCATTTCTACTTATAATCCATTTTCAACAACGGCGAGTTTAAATATTACAATATATAAAGACATTCTTTTGAAATTGAGATCCTCTTTAGCTCGGAGAACGCATTAATAAAACATGAAAGATTAAAGTCTAGTTGTAAGTTGTAGGTGAATGACAAATAAATATAACAAAATCCTCTAAGAATTATTTTGTTCGTAAAGCAGTAGACGAATGGATCATAGAAGGTATACTTTTAAACTCTTTTTGGAAGAAATAATATATTATGAAAAATTTCCGGAAACTGAAAAACATGAAGAAACGAAATATTCTCGTCAAAGTGGAAAAAACAATTCTAGAAATGAAATTAATTTTTAAAATATACGAGTATCATATTTTATTTGACTTTCTTACAATACATATTCAAACGTAGCTAACCATAGGTTTAAAAAATTATGATTTCTACCCGTTTTTCTACAATTGTATAAGTTACGTTTAACCATACCACCAAACGGACAATGAGTATCGATAAAAAACGTTTTCTTTCATATCCTTTTATGGTGTACAAATAATGTAGACTTGTTGATGGTGAATAATAATAATCTTGTCATACAAAAAGTAGACTATTTGTCCCGAGGCGTGGCTTTTTACGGCATTTATACAAATGCGAACGACAAAAGGGTGAGAATCCACTTTACTACACAGACCCGGCCTTACGTGATGGGAAAATCAAATGGCACATTAAAGTCAGATATACCCCCCCACTAAAAAAAACAAATTCTCTACCAAAAATGTCAACAAGAAATTATGTTATTCACTCTTAGTTCAAGGTTTAGGCATCGTATGATGCATACTTCATATTATTACAATGAACCTACTTTCAAATTTTGAACAGAAACCGTTTTCCCGCCTGTTTGAATCGAAACAAATTCAATTTTATGTTGCACTAGTTTTTTATACCCGGCCCAGCTCAGGAAGGTAAATGTGAAGCAAAAAGACTCGTTAAGAAAAACGTTTTTTTGTAGTTTTTAACTGTATTTAGTTTGATATAAGTTCAGAATGGTCGATATTGCCAAGTATTGGTGGGGAAGAGTTTAATTGTTGCTGACACGAGAGACGAAGAATTCAGAATCGGTAGAAATATTAATAATACCTACACTTCTATACACCCTGCGCAAGTGGAGACTTTATTTTCGTATGGAAATTTCTTCCAACTCACCAGTGTTTCCAGTCCAGTCAATGAATTTAAAAAAAAATTCCTCTGCTGGGGATCGAACTCAGAAAAAAAAATCATTAAATTTTCATAAAATTTTCACAAAATTTATATTTTATGGTTTATGAAAATTTTATAGTAAACGCTTTTGCTAAAAAAAGTCAAGTTGACTCCATATATCCCATGACACACCTTAGCAAAGCATTTGATAAGGTGTGTCATGGGATATTCCTTAACAAATTAAAGAATTTGGGAATAACAGGTTGTTTTCTAGGATGGATTGATAGCTATCTGTCAAATAGAAAATTATACGTAAAGTTAAACGATGTGATCTCTGAGACTTTAACTGCTACACTAGTAGGTGTACATCAGGGATCACACTTGGGACCAATTCTTTTTATTTAGTTTATAAATGATATCGCTGATATATTTGTTGATGTAGAATATCAATTATTTGCAGATGACTTGAAAATATTCAAAATAATTAATAATCATAATGATGGCTTGAAATTGCAGGAAAATTTAAATAACCTTTTTGAATGGAAAAATCGGAATAAACTCTTTATTACGTAATTAGATTTTTTAAAATTAAGAAACCCATTTTTTAATATCAATACTACAAAGTTAAATGTGTAAGAAGAAATTAATGATCTAGGCGTAATTTTTGTTTCCAAACTAACTTTTGTTAGCCACATAACAAATATTGTTAATCGTGCGGAAAGATTTTTAGGATTTATAATGAGAATTACAAAAAAAATTAGAGATATCCATAGTATTCAAATTCTGTTCACATCACTAGTGAGAAGTATTTTAGAGTATAATTCGACAATATGGTCTCCACATTACAACTCTCACATTCAATCGATCGAAAAAGTGCAACGTATGTAGATTTCTTAGATATGTTAATTTCAAGATGTTCATTCCTAGAGACTTAATAGATCACAATGCCCTTCTCTATTTAACAAATTTATTAAAACTATCAGATCGCAGACAAATATCTGACTTAGTTACTTTACACAAAATAGTTCACTCGAGTTTGGACAGCCCTACACTAACAGAACTGATTAATTACAATTACTATCCACAATACACACACACAGACAGAATATCACTCGCTAGTCAGCCGTCTCCATAATATTGGGAATGAATAGGTACTCTCATTAAGGTGACGTTTTTGTGCTATCCAAACATTAATATAAACGGACGATATACACATTTTTTTATGAGAGAAACAATTTTGATATTTTCACTGCGGGTTTGCATATTTTCGATTGTAAAATGTTTATTTTTTTGTATATCTTTTTGTTTATTTATAACGAGGTCTACTTTATTTATATGTAGATTTACATAACACTGCTTCTACGGTTATTTTTTTGTATTAGTAATACTTTTTATTCAATGTTTTGGTTTATTTTTTTTTAGTCCATTTGTATATATTTTTTTATGTTTGCTTATATCTATTTTTTTATTCTTGAATTCATTTTTTAACTGTTTAGGTACATATATATTGTTTGCAAGTATTTTTTTTCTTATTGTTAATCGTGCGGAAAGATTTTTAGGATTTATAATGAGAATTACAATTTTTTTTTATCAATATGTGTTTTTATGTATGTATGTAAAATACAATATATTATGCCGTATATAAATAAATAAATACATATAAAATAAATAAATAAATAAATTATTTAATTAATTAATAAATAAATTAATAAATAAATAAATAAATTAATTAATTAATTACTCAATTAATAAATAAATAAATAAACAAACAAACCAACAAACACACAAACAAATAAATTAATAAATAAATACATACATACATACATACATACATAAGTAAATAAATAAATAAATAAATAAATAAACAAACAAATAAATAAATAAAAAAATAAATAAATAAATAAATAAACAAATAAATAAAAAAAAATAAATAAACAAATAAATAAATAAATAAATAAATAAATGAATAAATAAATAAATAAATAAATATATAAATAAATAAATAAAAAAATAAATAAATAAATAAACAAATAAATAAATAAATAAATAAATGAATAAATAAATAAATAAATAAATAAATATATAAATAAATAAATAAATAAATAAATAAATATATAAATAAATAAATAACTGCAGTCGTTTTATATTACATTTACATTTTTGAAATCAACAATATAATGAATACTATCGAACCAAGAAAGCACCGATTTGTCAGACATCTTGAACTATTTTATCTTAAAAAGCGGGATAATGAGCTACAGTCATTTCATTGCATTATTATCTTTGAAATCGATAATGTATTGAACAACATCGAACCAAGAAATTACTTTTCTGACATCTTGGATCGAAAAATGTTTTTGTGTTTATTTTTCACTGAATACAACATAATATCATTCAGAATTTACTAAGTATGTCTTTTATTTCTTACAGAACACTGTGGATAAGTTGGTGCAGAGAGCTAACGCTTCTATTCTCATAGGAACATCTTCATGGAAAGAGCAGTTCGTGGAAGCTCTTACGGTCAGCGCAGGTAATATATTATATTCAATTTTATTTCATCAGCTAGAATTAAAATTTTTTCAATTGAATACCTTTTGACATTAACTCGCCTTAAAAATGACGCAGAGAACAAAATATGAAATATATACAATATACACGGTGTATCACGAGGATTGGATCATCCGAAGCAAGGCGGTAGGAGATCTCAAAACCTATTGATTTAACCCTGATGTATGTTCAGCGATATTGGGTGGTTCAAAAGTTGTTTAGACTCAAATTTCACAATCAAAAGTTGTTTAGATTGTGAAATTTGAAGAAAAATCGGATTTCAGACTAAACTACATCACTGTAGCTAAACTTTTAGGTCTATGATCGAAATTTTTTTCTAAGAATAGTTCAATAGTGGTCCTTGTGTTAAACAATACCGCTGTAAGTCAGCACCCAATAACATAAAAAAATATATTTCAATATTTTTTGGATATCTCAATTTTTCAGTAACTTTCAAGGGCTCTGAAAATTGTTTTTTTTCAGAAATCTTAAAAAAACTTCTACCATTCATTAACGTGTACCTAATAGTTTAGCTAAAGTGATGTAGTTTATTCTGAAATCCGATTTTTATTAATATTTCACAAAAGTCTAAACAACTTTTGAACCACCCAATATCATTAAACATACATGGGGGTTAAATCGATAGATTTTCAGGTCTCCTACCGCCCTGCTTCGGATGTTCCACCCCTCATAATACACCGTGTATACATAAATACTATACCTAACTGAGTCAGATATCTATAACTAACTAAATTATAGAAAACTGACTCCTGAGGCTCCGGATTCGATTTCCGGTGGATACACTATTTTAACTCTGTTTACAGTATGGATATCGTTTGTCTCCGGAATACTACGCCACAATATTTGTAAAACCTGTTAGTTTCCCGAGAATAAATATAAATAATTTAAAAAAAAAGGTTATTAAATATGCACGTAAAAGTACCTAAATGAATAAAAAAATAAGAAAATACTGATTTAAAAAAAATCTGTTTAAAAAATCGAGAATAAAGTTTTTAATTGAATTCTGAGGCACTTATTTTTATTATTATAAATTAGACAAAATTGTGTCGATCCTCTCTACCGACTCCGAGAGGAATGTGACTTTATGATTCGTATTATTTACTATTGAATTTGTTTTTTTTTCCAATATACCAGGATTTATACCACAATTTGTTGGGAAAACAAAAACAGCCCCTTGTTTATTTATTGTTTCGAAAAAATATCTAAAGGAAAACGAAATATAATTTTCGTTATTTTATATCGGCGAAAAAATATAATTTCCTGGTCGGACTAAATAAAATCAGTAACAAGGACATATTTTACCTATAGCGTATATTGGTAGGTACCTACTGTGTCATAAGTTGACAAAAAATAATACGATATTTATGTTCTGACAACACATGATTTTATTATGGTTTCAAACTTTTGGCGAAAAACATACTCCCTTGTTGCTTGTTGGGAATATATTTTGTCTCTGTGTGGTATATATATATATAATTTTCGTGATTTATAAAGGTGAGTGGGTTTCGCTACTTCCACCACCACCAGCTCTGCATATGTGGACTGTAAACGGCCCCTTCACAGAACGCTAGGTGAGCGACAAGAAAAAAAAAGCATAGCACGAAAAGTAGCTCATGGAACCCTCTAGATTAGCAATCTCGACACCATAGTACCAAAGAACAATCGACAAATGTGAAGGGAAGATTCACAATCGTGGACTGTCATTGACTTCAGATTTTTTTAGATGAGAAACATCAGGGGTATGACCAAGATCTATGTAAAAAATTAACCTACTGGGGATCTAACAATAGTAAGGCACCATATCTATGACAAAATCTCTTAAAAGCTTTAAAATTGTTCTTCGAGATCACAAAATCCGCGTGACCAATATGACCTTGAAGAGGCCCACGGACAGCAACGAGGAGCTCCGATCTATAAAAGGACACCATTGTGTGGCAACAATCCCACAGGATATGTTGCGAAGTTTGGTCTGTGTATTGACAGAAAAGTGAGTGGGTTGTGTCCAACAAAACTTTAAATGACAAAATATATTTTTGATGGCCGATGGTTTTGGTTTAGGACAATCATGTTAAAATCAATTATTGCCTAAATATACTTTTGAAAAACAGATTTTCAATCACGTATTTAATATTTTTCTAAAGATTTGAAATGTAGGTAACTACTATGTTCCTATACTAGCACAGTAGATCAAAGTGGTTGCAATGCAGGGTTAATAAAAGATCTACTGATTCTTATTATAAACAATAATAATCTTGAATCTATTTTTTCACTATTTTAAAAGTAATAATGTCGTAATTCCTCGCACCAGAGTTGTTTTTCCTACAAACTCTACAAGTTTATAAAAATATAACAACATATTTTTTAATATATTTTTTGAAGCACGTAATTCATAAATTTATAGTGTCTACATGCTAAGTTTACCCTCTAATTTATATGATTTATAAGAGAATATCAAGTTAAATTATTTTGAATGTACTGCACTGGTGTCTGGGACACGTCGAGTTTGTAAGAAAAACAGCTCTGTTACGAAAAATTACCACATTGTTACTTTTAAAAAAGTGGAAAAAGAGATTTAAGATTATTATTAATGTTTACTACTGCGATGTATTTTGTACTTATGTTAAAAAAATGAGGTTTTGACGTAATTAATTGTAAAGGATTTTTTATTTCTTGGGGGACAAAATTATTTGCACTAATTTTGAAAACGACACCCTTACCTATACTTGACAGTAAGAAGTAGATTAAATTTATAATTTGAATTGTAAAAAAAATAAAATCAAAATTGCAAAGGCAAGATAGTTTATTGCCACAAGGCAAACGTTTCCAAACAACTCGAGCAACGTGTAACTTCTAGTAATTTCTATGCATAAAATACGACTTTAAGGATTAGAGGATTGTTTATTACTAGGTTTTAAATAATATTTGATTATTAGAAGGTCTTACTAGGCTTTTTTAATAATTGATTTATGAATCTTAACAAACAACTACCTCTAAATATTAATTCATCTCAAATACAAAGAGATCTTTTGGGTCAACTGAATGAAAGAGATTACTTACTGAACTTCACAATTTTATTCACAATACAAACTTTTCTTTAAAACAATATAATATAAATTAAAATACAATGAAATTGAAATAATGGGCTGATTAATATTGACTAACGCGTACGAACTGACAGCTAACGCTACGTCCTACGTAGGCGATTCAAAGCGAACTCGATTGCGAAGCGATGCGATGCGATTACACGCGAATTCAATGCGATGCGGTGCGACGCGGCGGCTCTGTCCTACGTGTGCGCGAATCGTTCCCTCTGCCGCCAGCTACTGTCATGGATGTACGTATATAAAATACTCAAGACGTATGTACGGCAGATAAGTGAAACTAATATTGTGTACTTAGAGAGGCATATTTATGGGGAATATCACAATTTGTATTAAGAATTACGTCGTGATCTCGAATTTATAAATGAGACTGAATTTACATCTTTCCGGAAAACATATCAAAATTTGCCATTTGTGCAAGCGAGAGAAAACTTGTGTGTTTTGAACAACATCCTATTGTATAGCAATAATAAATAAATGTGTTTACTTGTAGTCCCATTTATTTTTACCAAATCCTCCGATTCGCGGTTTGATAATAAACGGTTGTGATAATTTTTATTTCTTTTGTCCCATAATATGACGTTCATGGACAGAAGTAATTCAAATACCTGTTTCCGACATGTCAAAAAAACAATGGCACCGCTTTCAATTCGCTCGAAAATATCAAACCAACTGATCGCGCCGCATCGAAAATTACTCGCGGTCGGTAACGTAGGACACTTCCATAGTTACCGACTGTTTGTTATTTTCGCGCCGCGCCGCAACGCTTCGCATTCGCTTTGATTCGCCTACGTAGAACGTCGCGTAGGGAACAATCGCGGGCGAATGAAAAAACGAGCTTATATAGATAGTTTGATAGTTCTAGAATATTCGAATTCGCGTTTCTTGTAAATTCCATGGAACACTACAACGGTATTAGAATATAGAAGGAATATAATTCAAAAGTTATTGCACGTCACGATAAGCTATACAGATCATAAAAAGCTCTAAGTTTTGCACACTTCATTCGTATGCACGAAGTATAACTTTAATATACATGGGGTTTGAAATAATAAATTTAGTACCTACAAGTTTATAAAGTTAATTAAAATTTTAATATCGCTGCAATTCATTATTAATAGGATCATTGAAAAGTTTTCGACAGTTCAGTGAAATCGTACATATAATTCATTTTTTAAAAACTACATCATTTAATAGACTGCCCAGAACTTCTGGAGTTCGTTGGTTTCAGAACAAGTAAAAACCATTAAAGCTTGCGTATATTAGGTAACATTACATACCTATATCCAAAATACATTCATCCAAAGCGCTTGTAACATTTATAATGTTTCTTTTTAAGAATGTTGATATTTTTAGATACACTTAAATAAAATTTAATGATGGTACGGTACGGTGTATGGTAGCTGATTCCTGCTTTGTTTAGTTTGACTACGAACCACAACCTTCTTTTCCCTCTTTTTGTCCTTTTTCATCTTCTGAATTTTGAGTACCTACCTACTTTCCTAATACTAATTGTTTTATACTGTACATCTTTTAAAAATAATCTATATATTCGCATTCAAAATTGATCTATGATATGTATATTGTTTACCTACATCGAATTTGTTGTAATATTTGTTTGTATGACTGTATGTTTGTTAGGTTAAAAAAAATACAAAATATATCCAAATAGGTTTTGATATTCAGCCGATCATTTTACATTATTATCATGGATTTTTAGTTTTTTTTTAAAGCAAATATTTGTAATAAAATGAGTACATAATGAGCAAGAACTTTGATTTTATAAACTTGTTCAAACTTGTGTTTAACAAAAATACATAAAAATGCAAAAAAAATCAATGCAAAATTCAAATTATGTTAATTCTACCTTTACTGTTTTTTTTTTTTTTTTGAAAAAAAGATTCGAGTATAGATACATATATGATTTCATTAAATGTATATTTTTTGTTTGAATTATGTCATCATTAAATTACGTATATGTATGATATAAATAAAATGTAAGTAAATTAAATTTATTATAAAACTATAAAAAAATGATACAGAATATAAAAAAGTAGATAAGATATCACAAATTCTATTGCATTTTCAACGTGTTTCTTTAATTTATTGTGGTAAATTTTCAAACATATAAAAAGACATCATGTCTATCACACTTTTCACAATCACAGATAAACCAATATGCCTTGAAAATGTACCAAATATTTTATTATTCTATTCGTAAAAAAACACAAAATAAATAAATCGTGAATCAAAATTAAAACGTAGATATCCAATTTTGTTTAGGGAACATAAATATTCGTATTGTTTCTTTTACGGTTTCATGTTAAATGTATCATAGGTACCATTCCAGGGGGAACATCAAATCCATTTGATTAAAATATAAATTGTTTTGGGATACCTGTAAAAGGGAATTCACGCGCCTACAAAAATTTATTTGCCAGAGATAAAAATTTATTTGTCGTACCTAATCAATTGTATTTAATTAAATTATACCGCCATAACTTATACTCAGAATCTTCTTGATTATAATTGATTGGGTGCGTTATAAATTGAATCAGTAAACTGATTCGAATTGAATCGAAAATCATTTCATTCTCACCCAAACAATAAACTCAATTAGTAATTTCAAATCTACCAACTTTAAAACCATCCATTCATTTTATGACAATTATAATTTATTTGTAGTGGCAAAAAATATAAATCGTATTTTTTAGTCTGAAAGATACATGGGTTATTGAGGTAACGATATAAAATATAATATTTTATGTGTGCAATAAAAATACGCTTAAAATTTATGAAACCATAATTTGCACTGTTCAACAGTAGGTAGGTAGTAGAGACGAGATTTCTATAACGATATTCGAGAGAATTCCTTTGGACCCGTTGAACATGCGGACATTGTGGGCACGAAGAGCAGCCACAGAGAGCTTTCAAGATATTTTGTCTTTCAACTGTTTCCTGATAATCAGGGGGGCAATCTGGTCCGACCGGCGAAATCAAAACCTTCACGATTACCCATATCATGGATATATTTATTATATGGAGTTGTATAATATCTTTAGATGTCATAGAACTCCATATGATAATTATATCCATGATATGGGTAATCGCGAGGGTTTTGATTTCGCCGGTTGGGGCAGACTTGCCCCCCAGATCTTTTTGGCACAATGAGTGCATTGTCTGCAAGGTTTCAGAGTTCCCGAGACTCTTATTATGTTCTTCATATTTTATTTCGAAGTTTTGCAAGTTCACATCATTTTGTCTACATACGCAGAACGGGAGGTACTGAAAAATCAAATGAACGCAAAGTACGTTTTTGGCTTTGTTAAAGTCATTTTGCTATGTATCAGACAATGGAAATGCAAATGCTTAGATGGATGTGCGTTGTGAATAGGCTATATAAAATAAGAAACACACATATTCGAGAAAGCCTAAGAGTGCGAGATATACCCGATACGCTCCAAGAAAACAGAATGAGATGGTACGGACATGTTTGAAGAAGACCACTGGAATACATAGGGAACGTAGCCCATACCTTAAATGTGCCGGGTAAAAGATCCAGAGGAAGACCAAAGCGCAGATGGAAAGAAGGGTTGAGGCAGGATATGCTAAGCAACGGAGTCACCCCAGAAGATGCGCAGAACCGAGGACAGTAGAAGCGTAAGACGCAAAAAGCAGACCCCACCATCATGTGGGACAATTGCTGAGGAAATGAAGAAGAAGAAAGTCATATTGGTAGTTATTAACCAATACTTAATAAAAATAGCATAGTTGCACTTGGCTATTGTCTGACAGTAGTCAATTATTGACTAGGTACTATTAAAATATAGTTGGTTACTAACACCAATGAACATGTTTGAATTTTATCACGTAGAAAGATTCTTACTATAGTAACGCGAACCCGAATAATGCAGCGTCATTATAATCAGAATGATCGACAACCCAATAAAGCACCTTACACTCTTCACACCACAAGGATGAAGAAGACCAGCCCCCCCTAGACAACGTGTCATTTAGCTCAAGAATAGAAACAAGAAAAGATAACTAAATATATGGAAGTGACAGTTACCAGTCACATGACAACTGTCACTTTCATACAATGAGTTATCTTTTCTTGTTTCTTTTCTTCAGCTAAATGACACGTTGTCTAGGAGGACAGGATGGATAAACTCCTGTCAGCGCTAATGTATCCATTTTGCTAGTGAGAAATTGGCAAACAAAGACTACAAAAGGGCGGGAATGAAAGAGACTGCTGGATTCAGCCAAGTCCTCAACAGAGCTATGCTTATAACGATGATGACTATTTTATTTATTTATAATATTTATGTACAGCAAGTACCTACACCTCGGCGGGTTTATTGCTATAAAGCTACTTCTTCCAACCAACTCGAGCAACGTGAAGTCTCAAAAGTAAATTTTAAAATGATAGGTATTTAATATCATTCTTTATCTTGCATTCTCTTCCAACGTCCACAATTTTTATTATATCATACATTTCCGATTTCGTTCACCTATAGCACAGGCATTTATGCTTGATTAAGGGAATATACAAGGATACATTCATTCTGTTACAAGGACATATTCATTCTTTATTTTGTAAAATAAAAAAATACATTATTCTGTTACATCCTCTTCTTAATGATTCCCTTTTCTAGGGCATTTATTTTACTTTCATACGTACAAACTGAAATGTTTAAGGTGTGTACCGACTGTATAGTATATAAGGATATACAGTAGTTAGGTACAAGGCGATGGAGTAGGTACATACCTACAACAAAAAATGTGATAGGATAGATTAATTTATATTTCATTTTAACTCTTTATTATGTATTTCCAAAGAAGATTCTTTTCAAATTCATCAAAATAGGTATGTCTTCTTTCACTAGAAAGTCGAGCTGTTTCAATTTCGAAATATCAACTATTGACACATAACTGGATATAGTTTCTCTGTGGATATCATGAAAATGGATATTTGCAAGAATCGAAGCTTTATTTAAAAAATCGCGACATCATTTTCCCCCTCTTCCGTAGTTACAACGAAGGGACACATAGAAGTTTATAGCTAAAATTTCATCCACAATTGAGATAAAAGTTGAATTCCAACCTTTCTTTGTTATCTGGTATAACCTGCGATCCTGGATTAGGTACCTACTTACCTGCGATATCTGGAGCGTTAACATTTTATACTTTCCCTAGGACACGAAACTAGAATTGTCTCACATTAAAGTATATCTGCGGCTGTACAAAGACAGAACAATATGAAACAATAGGGCGGTACCCCTTTTATCGCAAGTTAAAAAATTTCGCAATTTCTTTCCCGGCTAACGACATAAATCCTTGCAAATCCCACAAGGGTGAATTCGTGTTAACAACAAAATCGTATAGAACGGGTATAGTTAAAGCTCAATAACTTATGGAGTACGACCCAAATTTAATTAAAATGTATTAGCAATTAAGTAAATCTGCCTGCTTTAAAAACAATGTTTCAATCAATTTCACACTAGCAAAAACGAGTACCTATCTCGACTCACCTTTGAATATCGCATTGTATTTTGTTGAAACAAAAAAATATAAGTCAAAAAACGGGATAGAATGCAAGAAACCTATAAACTTTTTCAAGCATGGTACCAACTTAAAAATTTAACCCTAATAATAGATAATATAATATGTATTACAATGAGGAAGTATGTAGTTTTGCAAAACAAGATCAGACTAGAACTTAATTGGGTACTAAGTAAACTTGAGTTCATTTTATGTAACGAATCAATTAATATATAGATAGCGTTACATGAAAACAATTTCATGTATCCTACATAGGGATTGCAATTGCTGAGTCCCGCATCCAGCAATCCAGCTGGATCCAGCAAAATGTGCTGGATCCAGCGTTACAAATCCGCAAGTAATTAGTTTTTCTAAATAATGGCGAAAAATTCAACATTTGTTTAGTAAAACATAAAGGCTATTTTTTTTAAACAAAGATTGTAGTGAAAGTGTAGTTTTAATATTTTGATTTCATAAAATTCTGTGAAGGGATATTAAAACTAATAGGTACACATAATAAAATAGAAGGCCCTGAACTGACACTTAAGAAGAGAACACAAAACTACAAATGTGACATCGAGGACTCATTTATAAGGAATGTTGCTTTCGTTGTTTACAAATAAACCAATTTCTCAATAGATGGCGTTACAAAAAGGTTTCTTCATTACTTCAAAGACGGCAATAGTAATAATGTCTTATTTTCAGGTGAATTATTACACATTATTCAAATATATAGAACTTTCAAAAATTACATTGATAAGGGAACTCAATAAGAAGGCATAATTGGTGAACGTTGCGCAAGCGCCTAAAGTGATCACGTAAACCAACCGATGACAGTTCGTAAGCCCTGTAGGTGCCTTGTGTTCCTGGTTCTTCTATAATATTCCAACTTCGTCTCTATTGATGTTAAAAATTATATCAATTAAACTATGAACGAAAAATTATTCCAACGGGAATTGAACAGCAGACTTTATATCAAGAACTGAAGTAAAATGTTGCTGTATATGATAAACTACTTTATTTTACTTACAATGTTAACAATAAATTATTGTCATGAGCCAATCGGCTCTTTTAATAATTATTATAAATAAAAAAATATAACTATACTTTAACTTTAATCTTTGTTGAAACACTCCGGCCTATGGTTCCATGGCATGTAAAATTGAAACAACACTTAAATGCAATCTTCATAATTCATTGACGACCAAACACTTTATTTCTACAATTATTATTTTGCTTCATTTGGAACATTAACAATATCGAAAAAAAAAATCATAACTACTAAAAAATACAAGTAATAATTTTATATTTAATCAATTTAATACACGATAAAATAACGAAAAATGAGTAGAAATACGAATTATTCATAATATTTTCAATGGACTAAAATATACGTTTATATAATATGACTAAGTTGTTTTATATTTAGGGAATATTTTGGATTTCTAGCTGCTGGATCCAGCAATTTTTCCCGAAAACCCGCAAAAATCTCGCTGGATCGAAAACGCTGCTGGATTGCAAACCCTTATCCTACACTCTCGCCTTTTGTTTTGACAAGTAGGAGTATAAAAAAAATACCTAAGCGGGCTTTTGAGCGACGTTTGAGGCGTCGCGTCGTCTCATCGCATCGCGAGGGAATTTTTATAAGTTGTTTTTGATTTGTTTATAAAAGGCGCCTGCTTCCTTGCATGTAAGTTCGTTAACTCTGCGGAAGCCATGGAAATTTATGGAAATTAACGGGCCTAAATCAATTCACGGTTGGAGAGATTGGATGAGATGCTAATAATTTAAAAACATCCTTTATCGAAAACATGATTATATTTAATGGTACATCCTTTTAAAATGGCGCCCAAATTGAAACGTCTTATCCAACTGTCGATTCGATCAAGAGAATGAAATTCTATTGAAGGAAGAGGCTGTTTTAATCCAAGATGCGTGTATGAAGGAACATTTTGCATGGCGTAGTGGAATTTTTTCACGGCTATTCCAACTTTCAAAAAACACCAATTTAGAGGCTTCGCAGCATATGTGTGTGTGTGTGTGTCTTTGTGTATGTCCGTCCGTCCCTTGTAACTTTTGATCCGCTCAATTTACAGAGCCCAAAATTTCAAAATGTATAAACAGTAGTAGGCCTACAAAACTTTCATACTCAGAATTATGAATTTTTGTTTCAGTCAGGGGTTCAACTTTTCAACTTTTGAATTTTTACTTTAATTTTCCATATATCTCAGAAACCATAAAAGCTAAAACGCTGAAAATTGGTATGAATATAGACAAATACAAAATCTCAAATCAAATATTTCAAAAAAATTCCAGAGTTTCTCAAACATTTAAATATTTTTTTATGACAAAATTATGTGTTTAACTGCCTATATTTCCAAAGTTTTTAAAAATATCGAAAAAAGCCGAAACACCCCAACTAGATAATTTAATTTTCTATAAAAAATATTAACATTGTAGTAGTATATCTCAATTTTTTTTAACAATTTTTATAAAAATTGAATTTGGTGACGACATCGCTTCATACAATTTGTATGGCAGTCGCCTATACACAATATCTAAGAAGACTTAATAGTTTGATACTTAATCTCTAAACATACATACAAACCATCATGCTGTTTTCATATTCCGGGTAGGAAAAAAGGAATGACCTCGATATTATCCTATCTTGACATACATACCTACATGTGTTGAATAGAAAACAAAATATCTTAAAATATTCAATAATTTGGCTTTATGGGTTTATAGTTTGGTACTTATTCTTCAACTATACCTACATACTATCGCTATCGACAGTTGGATCTCATGTGTTACATGCAACTAGTTTTATATCATTTTGTGTAAGTAGGAAGTTGCCTACGTCTAATTTTGAAACCAATTACGTAGATATTCATAATATACTTCAATAAAGTATAGGTAAATTGAAAAGGATTATAATGACCTGATAATTGTTTTAACATTACTCTCAAAACCCTGATAAATTTAAAAATTGAAGCTAATTGGAGTAAAAATAATGCTACAAATGAAAATATCTATATCGTATTATTCAGATAGGAAGTTGGAATAGTATAGAAAAGTTCCTGGTTTTCCTATAATATTCCAACTTCGTCTCTATTGAGATGTTAATTTTTTTTCATAAAACAGATAGGTTTTATTTACAGTCTTTGTATTATCTATCAAACTTTCTGATTCCAGAATTGCTATTTGGAAAAACGTTTATGTATTTTGAATGACATTTTTTACTGGCAACGATTACAGTATGGAGAGACAAAATTTGGATTTTTCGTTGATAATTAATTATATACTTACTAAAATTTATTATTTATTCGATTGTTATTTTATTTATTTTAGGAGAAGAGGACGAGGATGGTGAAGCAAAGAAACCGTCGTGTGGTGACTACTTTATGCACATTCTGACAGTATTCTGGAAAGTCATCTTTGCCTTTGTACCTCCCACAGGTAAATCTTCTATTTTTTTTCTTTCAACCACTAACTAATCAGTAGAAAATATTTCTTTTTTCGATCAATAATACTAGTTTATACCTTTCGTTTTAAAATTTGAATTGTTTTTTATGTATGGCTTTATTTTGTGTTTAACAAAGCATAATCACAAAAAAATGGACAGTACAACAATTTTCTATTTATAATATGGATTGAATTTTGGATGTCCATACATCTATTTTGCATTTAAAAAAAACATGAAAAGTACGATACCTATCTGTTTATAATTTGAATTGTTTTTTGGATGTATGAAATATTATGCATTTAACAAAACATGGCCACTAAAATTTATAAGTACGACATCGCAAATTGTATACACAATCCTTATAGATTCATTTGAAATCTTCCAATTTAACAGACCGCACAATTTCTCACAGCTCAACTCTCATAACTAATAATTATTCTGTTTTAACCTATCCAATTCGAACTCTTGTTAGTTTGTTTCTACCCGGATACATTTTTTTAGAATATTCTTTGCAAATACAAAAAAATAATAATAGACAATCTATCTCTAGCTCAAAAATTGTCGAGTGTTATTTGAATTTATTTTTGTAAAAGGTTTTTCTGTAAAATGCCTTAACTTTTGTTGTTCCCAACAGCTCCAATGTTACTTTATTATATCATAGATATTAAAAAATATGTATCAACATTAATCGCTGTGGGTTTCCTTTAATTTTATCTACGAGGGTTAGGTTAGGTCTGATTAATTTCTATCAAATTTATCGTCCAATCGTTCAATGTCTAATTTTCCTTCGTAAAATAATATAAAATTAGAGGCATTTTGAAGATGTATTACTATTTCATTGGACGTTGTAGAATAATCTAACATGATTTTGACTAAATGATAAAAAGAAAATTTCAAGTTTTTTTTTATTGAAATATCTTTTTTAATGTATTTATTTATTTATTAATTTACAACATCAACTGCCTTTTATATACATATATAATATATACATAGGTACACACATTGAAATACAAAATCATAGAAAAATAAAAACAATCATACCAATACTAAGAAAAAAAACACGATAAAAAAACAAAAAAGAGTTAGAACTAAATAATTCAAAGATTTCCATATAATATACTAGATGGAATACTCCGTGCAATGAGTGAGTCATGGTATATCGCGCGTTTGACGTCTTGGTTGGCAACATATTGCAGTTTTCCATTCATTTCAACACTTCCTAGATAACTGTTCTCTATATTTTGATGAACAAAGTTTTTTTTTTTGACAAATAAATCCAAAAACAATTCACATTAGTCGTTATTCTCTATAGAAAAACGATGTGGTCTGCCCACCTTGTTGTCAAAAGTCCCGCGGAAATAATCCTCACTTCGATTCATACAAAATCTGCTAACTGCGAAATCTAGTATATTATATGATATTATATGAAAATCTATGAAATAATTATATGAAATACGATAAACTGTGCTAGGTAGGTACTTTCTGTCTTTAGTCAGTGGAGTCTCGGAATAGGTACTTACCTAATAATTTTGTAATATCTATCGGTGATAAAGAAATAGGCTTTAGGGTTGCTATTGGTTAACATCTTAAAAAATTACGTGGCTTACGCAGAACGCAAATTTTGTTTATTTTTTTGTTGTTCGGTTGATGAATGTGTAAATCGTCTTCAACTCTCAAAATTTGTAGCGACACCTATAGCAGAGCGGTTAGCGGTCTAAATTGAATGTCTATCTTAAAACAAGAATTGTTCCTAATTAGATATATACATATTCGTCCTTTTCCTCATGACTGGGGATAGCGGCTGTAATCCGTCGCCATATGTATGGCCCGCCTCCATGCAGAGCACCAGTCACCAGTCGGTGAGCGACCACGAGATCTCCGTCCTTCCACGCTACCCATCGCAACAAGCTTCTCGAGGCAGTCTGGGCCTAGGTTGCGGCTCTAAAGGCCTAAGCAGTAAAGGCGGGGGTGGGCGGCCGACGCTGTTGTGCCCTCGTCAATTCTCACTTAGAGAAGAGCAGGACGAACGCCTTTGTCTCGCTCGGCAGTGACTCGTCAACTGTGGCGAATGTTGTTTGGTTCGGGCACACCGCCGGCGCAGACGTCGGGTCAGACATGCTGTGTTGACAATTGTGACGTCAAATCTGACAGGTGATGATTGCGTCGGATGCCCCCGGTGTTAGCCCGCCAAGCTTTCGGACGCCAACACGAGGACCGAGGGGTGCGAGGACAAGCCCTTCCGTTCGATCGGTTGTGCTAGGGGCTTGCCCCTGCTGCCGATCTTGAGCGGTTGCCCCGCCGTTTGAGGTTGGATTCTCTGGGGCGGTGGTTGAACCCGATGGATAGTGGATACTTTGTGTTGTCCGACGTTGCGGCCGCGTCCGGGGGTGAACAGGACCAATGGGTTCTATAACGTCACTGGCGTGGAAGTGGTATCGCGATCTCCATAGAGGCAGTCTGGTTCCCTTCTGGCAATGTATCCAAAGAATTGAAGGATACGTCTGTAACATATGGTCGATAGACGATCCTCGATTTTCAGCTCGTCTAGAATTGACACATTCGTTCTTCTAGCTGTCCATAGGATACGCAACACATGCCTCCAGCACCACATTTCGAAAGCATCGATCCTCTTTCGCTCTGACTCCCTAAGTGTCCATGTTTCCACACCATACAGGAACATCGAGAATATCAGAGCCCTGATAAGTCTAGCCTTCGTGTTTTTCATGATGGTCCTGTCCTTCCACAATCTTGTGAGCTTTCCCAGTGCTCCCTTTGCCATGGCGATGCGTCTTTTCACTTCCGCTTCACAACCACCGGTGTCACATATTGGAACCCAGATATGTGAAGTCATGTACTATCTCAATTATATATAAAAAGGTCAATTAGTGAAACACGAGAAAAGGGAGGTATAGTCAAGTATTTTTCGCTTAGTTTAGGGAATATTTAAGACTGTATCTATATAATAGTTATATATTATATGGAAATATTCATAAAAGACATGTTCGATACTTGTTAGATATACATAGCTATAGGTACTCTACGTGATGACTTTATATTGATAAACGCGTTTCTCAAACGGTAAAACGTGAATTTTATAACGGGTCGACAAGTTTTGTGATAATTTTATTAATACCGAGGGTAGGTACCGTCTTTATCTCTCTCGTTCACGGTTCAAATAACAAGCTTCGCTTTTTGTAAGTAGTTGGTGGTTCCTATCTACAAATTATTAATATAATTATATACCTACCTACCTACATATAACAGAAGATACAACCACATTGAAATACAGGACAGGTAGGTGTAGACTGAAATATTTGTATTATAATATAATTATATACCTACCTACCTACATATAACAGAAGATACAACCACATTGAAATACAGGACAGGTAGGTGTAGACTGAAATATTTGTATTATAATATAATTATATACCTACCTACCTATAACAGAAGATACAACCACATTGAAATACAGGACAGGTAGGTGTAGACTGAAATATTTGTATTATAATATAATTATATACCTACCTACCTACATATAACAGAAGATACAACCACATTGAAATACAGGACAGGTAGGTGTAGACTGAAATATTTGTATTATAATATAATTATATACCTACCTACCTACATATAACAGAAGATACAACCACATTGAAATACAGGACAGGTAGGTGTAGACTGAAATATTTGTATTATAATATAATTATATACCTACCTACCTACATATAACAGAAGATACAACCACATTGAAATACAGGACAGGTAGGTGTAGACTGAAATATTTGTATTATAATATAATTATATACCTACCTACCTACATATAACAGAAGATACAACCACATTGAAATACAGGACAGGTAGGTGTAGACTGAAATATTTGTATTATAATATAAGTCATACTGATTAAAAGATATTAAAGACGAAGAAGAATAAAATATATTATGAGCTACGTTTTAACACGGATGTGTATTTCCATTATAAAAACAAGTTAATAATATCATGGGGAGGAGCTTATGTGACCACCTTATGTCCTTTATATATAGCCCAGAGAAGTGTCTTAAAAATAATCCTCAGAAAACCACGTGAGTACAGTACTAGCCAATTGTACAGTGAACTGCCTGTCCCTTCGGTACAGAATATATACAAGAAAGTGGCTATCTGTCAGGTGGTCAAAGAGTTGATTGTTAATGGGGCAAATAATGACATATTGTATGTAACTCCTAGACTACAACTTGAGGGCTATATAAGACTCTCCATGAGGTTAACGAAGTTGGGGCAGAGCCATTATTCATTCATGTGTGTAAAATGGTACAATGCACTGGATAGAAATATAAAGTAATAAATAATACTGACAACTTGTCAACTTTTAAATAATGACATATTGTATGTAACTCCTAGACTACAACTTGAGGGCTATATAAGACTCCCCATGAGGTTAACGAAGTTGGGACAGAGCCATTATTCATTCATGTGTGTAAAATGGTACAATGCACTGGATAGAAATATAAAGTAATAAATAATACTGACAACTTGTCAACTTTTAAATAATGACATATTGTATGTAACTCCTAGACTACAACTTGAGGGCTATATAAGACTCCCCATGAGGTTAACGAAGTTGGGACAGAGCCATTATTCATTCATGTGTGTAAAATGGTACAATGCACTGGATAGAAATATAAAGTAATAAATAATACTGACAACTTGAGGGCTATATAAGACTCCCCATTAGGTTAACGAAGTTGGGGCAGAGCCATTATTCATTCATGTGTGTAAAATGGTACAATGCACTGGATAGAAATATAAAGTAATAAATAATACTGACAACTTGTCAACTTTTAAATAATGACATATTGTATGTAACTCCTAGACTACAACTTGAGGGCTATATAAGACTCCCCATGAGGTTAACGAAGTTGGGACAGAGCCATTATTCATTCATGGGTGTAAAATGGTACAATGCACTGGATAGAAATATAAAGTAATAAATAATACTGACAACTTGAGGGCTATATAAGACTCCCCATTAGGTTAACGAAGTTGGGGCAGAGCCATTATTCATTCATGTGTGTAAAATGGTACAATGCACTGGATAGAAATATAAAGTAATAAATAATACTGACAACTTGTCAACTTTTAAATAATGACATATTGTATGTAACTCCTAGACTACAACTTGAGGGCTATATAAGACTCCCCATGAGGTTAACGAAGTTGGGACAGAGCCATTATTCATTCATGGGTGTAAAATGGTACAATGCACTGGATAGAAATATAAAGTAATAAATAATACTGACAACTTGTCAACTTTTAAAAAAAAGTTAAAATAATTTTCCTCCTCATTGTACCATTTGAATGTATTAACTTTGGTGTATTGTATTGTGTGTGTGTGAGTATATCTTTATTGATTGTTAGCTTTTTTTTTATTTTTCCACGTTTGTAAATTAAAATATATTTTTTTTATGAACTCTTTCTATGTATTTTATGTATCTTGTTAAATTTAAGTTTTGTGAACTCCTCCCCGAAGCACAAGATTTCCTTCTTTTCGGGGAGAATTTCAAATTTATTTGTGATGTATATATATTTTTTTTTATAATATGTCAAAATGTATCCTTTTTATACTTTCTTATTAATAAAATTTACTTACTTACTTATTCATAATACGACTAATTCAGTAACTTTTTAAGAACATTCCGGCCAATATACCGTTTATAATGTGCACTCATTGAGGGTCGAAAGGGTTCAACATAAATTTTTAAGATTTGTAAATTATAAATTATTCATTCCTTTAGAAAAATTAAATTATGATTTTCTAATGAGTATTTTAAATTTATCGAAATTATCAAACAGAAGAACGATTTGTGATTTAATTTGTTTATTTAAAATAATCAACGGTATATTGGACACCCCTGACCTAGTTGAAATGATAAAATTCAGAGTACCTACAAGGTTTGCTTCACGTCAAAATGCACCTTTTCATATAGAGAATCTTCGAAATAACTTTATTATTAACTCACCAATACATAGATTGCACCGCCTTGGAAACCAATATAGTGCTGTTGATATATTTAATGTACACACTATAGATGGTTTCAAAAGGATGCTTAACGCATATTATAATTTTTGATTTTTACTTTGCTTTGTTTATTTTTGTTGTTTAAATTGAATATGTAATACTGTTTATTTTTTTCTTCTTTTATGTCTAGTTTTTTTATCATTACCTCTATTTTCTTTTATTATGTTGTATTATGTTGTTTTATATTGTTCTTCCTTTAACTACTTACGTTTTTTTACTATGTACCTACCTATATAGTCGACGTATTTACACGTATTGTTGTTTTGTTGTGCCTACATTGTTCTATTTATCCTGTATTTTTTTGTAAATGCCCTATTAAGGGCGTATATATATAATAAATAAATAAAATAAATAAATAAATATAGGTACGTTCCTATTCCATTTAGTGCAAGTTTAAATTTTAAAACGCTGAAATAAGACCGTAAATCTAAAATATACAATTTTAGAACGTTCCTATTTTAGTTATAATAGTTACTGAATGGTAATGTTTACATTAAAAATTTACAGTAGATATTTTATATGTATCAAGTTATAAACCTTAAAAAGGTTCTATTAAATAGTATATTCTAATAAATTAAGTACGTAATATATTTAACAATTGCAAGATTTTTTTAAACATACAAAAGAAAAAGTTAAGAAGAGTAGGTACCTATATTATCTATTTAGCCATCCGTATCCGCACCCACAACGAGCAGGTAACTTCAATACTGACCGACCAGTCAAGATTAGACGCAAATATTATATGTATTTTCATATTGTATGATAAAATTTTTGATGGAAAAATATTCTAAAAAAACTCTACCATTCTATATACCAACATTAATATGATAATATATTTATGTGACATTAAAATGTCTTCTCCGAATTCTTACGATTTATGAGATTATAATTTTGAACACTACATACAGCGCGTTTGCAACATTGGCGAGTAAATTATAAAAACGACGTTTATTGGTATGCGACTATGACAAAGAATTAATTTTGATTATATAGGTACCTATTACTCTAAATATCCAATCTTCTATGAAAATACAAAATCTACTCAAATGGCTCTTTATTCGTTTTGAGACTTTCTTTTTGGGCAAAAACATATTTGCGTAGTTATATTATGTGTAACTACTGTATTGGCGGTGTCTGATGTGTTGTCAGTACTTGACCCTACCAAGTACACTACAAAACTATGAAACCCTCGAACATTACAACTTGATGCTGTACATTTTGCCACAATCTTGAAGGATAAAAAAGGCATCTACATTCTTCACACCCAACTCGAACGAGTGGTCAAGGGTCCGTGATATTATGATAAGAAAAAATGATAATATAGAATAATTCTTTAAGTTGACTCCATAAGCCAAAATTGTGGAATGATATCGATATGTAACTAAACATTACTACATTATCTAAAATTTGTTTATTCAATTGTTAATAGGCATGATACATTCTGATCCAACACTTTTCAAAATGAATCAATTACAAATTATCCAATTCAAATATAAAATATAATTTAATAAGGTTTACGTAGCAATAATGGTGGTACTTAAACATGTAGCCGTAGGACTCCTACCATTATACTAGGTATTTTTAAATAAAACACATTTGATTACTTTTCTACATAATGTATATTTATCCTTGTACCAGGCTTGGTCAGCCGAAAATATAATATAATATGTAGAAACATAATGAAATTTGTTTGATTTAAAAATACTTAGTATACTAGTTAAGTAGCTAATTTTATATTTAATCAGTAAATAATTAAGAAATTTAACATAATTTTTAGTATATTATATCAAAAGGGAAAACAAATTGACAAAATTAAAAAACAGAACAGAAACAAGTGAAAAAAAAAAATTTTGAAGACACACTTTTCAAAATTTTCTTCACGCTAAAATGATGAATAAAAAATATTTTACTTCAGTCCGTAGATTGTATACATTCATACTGCAAATGTCAAACACATATTGTCGGCCTATGTGGGCTCAGTTGGTAAGGAATCTGACTTTTGATCCAAATGTCCCAGGTTCGATTCCCGGTGGAGACACAGTTTTTAATTGTGTTTTCAGTCTGGATCTGTGAGACGATTGATATCGTAAGTTTCCAGAATGTGGCAACTTGTTGTTGGGTGCGTGTTAAATTAATATTTGACATAGTAATAAATAAAAATTTATATTTGACATAGTAATAAATAAAATAAAATAAAAATAAATAAAATAGTACCTTTGCTTAAGAAGGAATAAATAAATTAATTAAATAATATCAAACGCAGTCGTTTTATAGAGCAAACAAATTCAAATACAGAACATACATAATCTATTGTGAAACGATACTTAAACAATTCACTAGGTTTGTATGAAATATAAAATTGTTCAATTTTATCAAAATAACAATTTTATATTTGACCATTTGACAAGTCCCTTGGACGCAATATCAAGACAACCTCGATAAATATTGAGGGCCTCAGCGTAGATAAGATTGGAATGGAAAGGCCTAATGTTTACCCGGACACGTTAAGTAAGTATCAAAATATCAAATTAATCAAGCTCAAAACAGTTTTGACCGGCATTCTAATTGGGAATACACAAATTCTGGTCGGGTAGCAAGTTTAAAATCTATTGCAAAATTCCAGTATGAAGTTAAATAGGATGTAAAAATGAGTCCCACACATATGACACACCATTTACGACGAGTTGGTTGTGGCCAACGCTAAACTCCTACCTAACAAGTCATTCTATAAAGTATTCAATTTTTATATGGAAAATATTCAGCATTTTCATGAAATGAGTTTGTTACATTATTTTTTATTTAAATATTTTATTATGAAAACTTAATAACTTTTCAATGCCATTTTATGAAAGTGATGCGCCTTTTTACCAATTTGAAAATAAAAATTTCAAATTATAAGTTTCCTGAGCTTGGGGTCACTTTGAAATATTTGACAGTTAAAAAAAATAAGAAGCACTATTCAGATATCCTTCAAAATCTAATGGGGTCTAAGGGAGTATTAGATATACAAACTTGCAAAATTTGGAAAGAATCGGATGAGAATACTTTAGTCTATAATCGATAAAGTAAAATGAACACGCCGTAAATAGCACACAGCACATAGCACACACATACAGATACATTGTGATGAAACTTTCAGAATTCAATCTCAGCATGATACTAGTTGATAATCTGCAATAAAAAAATACCCTTAAAAAATGCAAAATCATAGCTCCCCACTATATCCCCTTGGGTTAGTGAGGAGTAAAAATTCGATGATACTTTTTTTATATTTTTCGAGACTTATTTTGAAGAAATCGCTTATTAACTTCTTTTGTTTATAAATTGAGTTATCAGTCAATCAATCATATTGACAAATAATATGTGGATATATGGAAATCAATCAATAAAAAAGCTAAAAGTAATTGACTGGTAGAAATTGCCTACAGGCAATAAGTCCTCCACATTATGTAAAAAATATTTTTTGTATAATAATAAACGAATATAATTATATACTATTCAAAGATGGACAGTCAAATATTGAATGAATACATAATTTAAATTTAAAATACAACCAAATCAGGCATAATTATTATATAAAACAATTGAAACAGACTACTTGGTTTCTCAAAAACTCGTAGTCAGTTATATAAATTTATAAATAAGTATTTTTAAGTTCCTTTCATTTTCAGATGTCTTGAAGGTATATGTATTATGACTGTGTATAATATCAGGTGTAGATCTTTCCAAGCGAAAGAATTCGAATGACGTTACCGGTGCTGTGCACAAACCAATTTTATTACAGGATTTCCTACTCTAATTTGAATCAACCGATAGAATCAACGATCGACGTTGACGTTCGACGTTGTGTAGCGTATTGCGTGTTACTTTTGCCCTAAGAACACGACCGAGACTAGAAGACAAATACACGACCTTACTGTTCTTCACAAAATTGTTAATGGTACCTACCATGGACTCAAGACTTTTACAAGGCATACAACTGAATATTCCTAGAAGATCGCTGAGATTCGCCAATACCTTTCACATTAATATACTTCGGACCAGCTTTATGTATTACAGACCCATACCAAGAATGTGTAGACAGTATAACGATATGACAAGGGAGTGTCCTGATCTTGACGTGTGACGCGGATTCGCTCTCTGTTTTTAAGAAAAAAGTTAACTCGCGCGTGTTGTTTTAGGAAGGTCTTAGTGCTGTTTATGTACGCTATTTTGTCTTTTCTCTAATTTTTATGACTTTTTTTGCTTCTACTTATGTAACTTCTATAACTTTTTTTTTTTTGAATTATGTACCTAACTACTTTTTTCCTCTTCTTTTTTATTTAACTTTTGTAGCCGAATTATGTCTAATTTATGTAACTCATACTTTTGTAACTTGCGTGTGTGATTGAGTGAGAGCTCATGTAATTTTGTGTGCATCCATAATTGGACGTCCACCACTCATAGTAGGTAATAACCAATGTTGTTTTCTTTTAGTGAGAATTGTGAGCTGGATGTCTGTCGATGTACCCTTTTAATAAAATAAATAAAATAAACCCTTGCAGCCATACATTTGCAAAACCTGCATTCTCTTACTTGTTGAGCTCTACACCTTTTGTGTGTATTCTTTGTCAACGTAAAACAAAATATTTAAACGTGCATTCCCCAGACGATATTGTTATTTCTCTTGATATTCGCCAAGTAAATTGAATAATATATTTATCAAGTTAGATACAATACGAGACTATAAGTAAAGTAGCTAGGACAGGTACCAACAGTACAAGTCCCTCAAAGATAATATTATTTACAAAAGAATAATTTATCTCCTCGTATTCAATGATCTCACCTAATATTTTTGTGTTCTTTTATTTCGCTTTATTCTATTTTTTTTCAAATTAAATCATTTTGAATCAAATATTGAATCATTCATTATATTTAAGGTAGTATATATTATTATTGTGTATGGAAGACTGGAAAAAGAAAATTGAAAGGAGAGTAGACGCAGGTAATAGAGTGAATGGTGTATTAAGATCTGTAATGGCTGTCTCAATTATTTCGAAGCAAGCAAAGCTCACGGTACACAATGGTATCGTCGTACCGACTTTAATGTATGCTAGTGAGACATGGACATGGCAGAAGACGCGTGAAAGTAGAATTAACGCTGTTGAAATGAGGTCACAAGACGAACGTGTGGTAAAACGATGTATGATAGAATAATAATAAATAATAATAATAAGTTATTTGTATAGCGCCGTTTAATGATTCGAGATCATACCAAGGGCGCTGATAGTTTAATGTTGTGTTGCTCTCTGAAACAAAGCTGTTTTTAATCCTTTAGTGAAAGTGCTCTTGCTTTGAGCACTGCGGACATCTAGAGGCAGTGAATTCCACTTAATAGGACCACTCACACTAAAGCATCGGTCATAGTAAGCCGCTTTGTTGACCCTGTCCAACTCCTTTAAGGAATCGTTGCTCTGTGATCCAGACGACCTGAGTGTGAGATGCCTCCCAGAGAGATCTCTTCTCGACCTGAGTGTGAGATGCCTCCCAGAGAGATCTCTTCTCGACCTGAGTGTGAGATGCCTCCCAGAGAGAATAAGAAATGAGGTTATTAGAGAAACATTAAATAGGTATAATTATCGGCAAAAAACTTGAGAAATCACTAGGGATGCACAGGGCGCATATTCGACATAATATATGTATACATGTCCGATTATTGCCGGAAATTATCTAATAGATAGTTTTGGTACAATCTATATAACGCCTGATTTTTTGATATCTGTATAGCATGAAAAATTAGGTAATTTTTCAACCAGTGTTGTGTTTACAAATTTTTCAACCAATATGATGAGTTATTATTTATTGACAAGAATGTATTATTTCTTATTTCAGATATTGCTGGTGGTTACCTATGCTTCGTAGTTTCAATTTTATGTATCGGTGTGGTGACAGCCATTATTGGAGATATTGCATCGCACTTTGGCTGCACATTAGGAATCAAGGATTCCGTTACTGCTATTGTATTTGTTGCTCTCGGAACCAGTATTCCAGGTAAATAGATTTATCCACCAACAAATAAGACATAGAAGGAGATTTGGTCCATACATATATACTTTTTCTTGTCCTCTCAACCTAATTCTCCATCGTTTAACCTATTTATTGCTTAACTTCAGATATTCTGACACTGCTGTATGATGATAAAACATCAATATCTTTAAAGGAATTACATCAAGCTTAGATTTATTGTGTTTGTCAACCAGTGAAGAAATAAATGTGATAGCTAATTTTCAAGAAATTAATTCAACAACACTGGAAGTTGGCTGAAAGCTCTCTGTTTTTGAAGTCACCTCGCCCAAAAAAATTAATATTTTTAACAATCCAATAATTTGCCAACAAAACAGAAGTCCAAAATCAGACCAACCCTCACGGCTTTAACAATTATCAGAGAAAAAAATTAAGGTATTTCAAAAAGATGTGACAAAGTTAAACAATAGCTATTGGGAGAACCTGAATATGACATAATTTATATCCTTTCAGTGGCAAAAACAAATTTTCTTCTGGTCAAGATAAAAAGTTAACATGTAATCAATTTTGGGATAGCCAATTTAATTTAATAACATTACATTTCTTAAAGTTGTAGTGATGTAAATTTTTTGTAAGGCAATTCACCCTGCAAAGAGTGCTTTGTGTAAATAACTTCCTAAAAACTAGGTAACTCTATAAAAAGTTGTATTGATTCATTGAATTTAAGTAACATTTTATGCTGATATTTTGAATTACACAGGCTGTGTTTCTCGAACAAAGATTAAAGTAAAAGTATAGTTAAAATACTTTGATTTCATAAAATTGTGCAATACTTTTGGTTGTTTCATTGAAATCTAATGCCGTTGAACGACTCAATTTTGAACATTTTATGAAATCAAAGTGTTTTAACTATACTATTACTGACACTTTTACTGAAACAACCCAGCCTAAGGCTGTGTTTCTCGAACAAACGTATCAGTAATAGTATAGTTAAAATACTTTGATTTCATAAAATTGTGCAATACCTTTGGTTGTTTCGTTAAAATCTAATGCCGTCAAACTACACAATTTTGAACAATTGAAACATTTTGTTGAAAGAATCCAGCCTAAGGCTGGATTCTTTTAACAAAAGTATCAGTAATAGTATAGTTTAAATACTTTGATTTCATAAAATTATTCAAAATTGCGTCATTTGATGGCATTAGATTTCAATAAAACAACCAAAATTATTGAACAATTTTATGAAATTAAAGTATTTTAACTAATCTTTGTTCGAGAAACACAGCCTAAATAATAAAATAACTAAGTTAGTTTAATTTAAATTATACCAAATAAGTTATATATTTTTCGAGCATGCGCTCATCATCAGTATCTACTTATAACTTAAAAACTAAGGACATACTACTTAACTACTCTAGAATGAGTGGAGGTAGTGGAGGGGGGGATGTTGGTTTTAGTGGATGGGGCAAATAATTTTAAAAGGGGAGAATTCCCTGCAGGGTATTTGTATGTTCAGGATTTAATTTTTTTGTACTCAATAATTCCCTTACAACTCATTTTATAATTTTCAGATACATTTGCCAGTAAAGTTGCAGCTATCCAAGACAAATATGCAGATGCTTCCATAGGAAATGTGACAGGAAGTAACGCTGTCAATGTGTTCCTTGGAATAGGAATTGCGTGGTCTATTGCCGCCATATATCATAAATATCACGGAAACAAATTCATAATAGATCCTGGAAAGTAAGTATCATATCCTTTAACATGTTATTCATGGCTTAATGGATATTAAAACGTAAAAGGATATTAAAAATCATTTTCATTATAGAAGTATATAAAATACAATTTTTTTTGACCCATTAAGACAAATCAACTGTCAAAATCATGAAGGAATTAATATGAAAATACTATTTGACTTTGAAACAACAAACTGGCAATAAGGAATGGGCTGGCCAACTTTGAATTATTTACAACGCTTAATATCAATCAAATAATATATTACTTCCCATCTTACTGAAATTTTGTGTGACGATATTATAAAAACCATTGTTTATATTATACCTTCACAAATTTACATTCTTGGTCAACGGTGGTTCATTAAAGCTAGTATAGAATGTAATATGTGTAGTAAATTTTATAATATGTCTAGCAAATTATCTGTGATCGAACAATTTCATAATTTTCTATGCTGATTTCCTCTGAGCGCTCGTATACCTCGATGTCATACACTCCAGTTATTTTTATGTGTGTTGATATGCATACGTCAGGTTTAATTTAAAGCTATTTAAATTAAAATAGCAATTAGAAATATTTTAAGTAGGTACATATTCATAATATATTTTAGTTCATAAGTGAGCTTTCAAAGGAACGCTTATGAAACTTCTCTAGCCAGTAAAATATGTTATAATAGCCACTGATTTAGACAATGGAAACAGTTTAGAGAATTATTAAATTTTTTAACTCTACAGTCTAAGATAGAAAAATTATGCACCGGACTTGGTGCAAAAGTTTTGGGCCACCTCCTTTAATAAAAACTTGTTCTTCTGTGAAATTCTGCTTATGACGCTTAAGTCAAATAATATTTTAATCTTTGTCCAACAATATCATGAATATGTATTTTAAATTTGAGGAAAATTTGTTAGGTCAGCAAATAATAGTATAATTCATTTATTTTCCAGTCTGGCATTCTCTGTGACAATATTCTGCACAGAGGCGATGGTCACCATCGTTATTCTGATGTTACGAAGACATAAATCTGTCGGTGGTGAGTTAGGAGGAGAGACTAGACTGAAGTACATCACTGCATCTTTCATGTTCTCCCTGTGGCTCATCTACCTCATTCTGTCAACGCTAGAAGCATACAATTATATAGAAGGCTTTTAATTTAGCAAAACACCAAAAGACGTCAGAAAACTGACCAGCGCCGAATTTAAGGAGACATATTATGAAAAGATTTCTGGGACCAAGAATTTGAGACCCAAGCAAGGAGTAAAAAAAGTACGACATGTATTTTTTTCATTTTTGAAACCGACAACTGTCATTTCGAGATGTGATGAGACAAAATTACTTCTAATGATAATCAGCTGAGTCTAATGTACAATATACAGGGTGAGCATTAACAACCACATAAGTTTCCTTTTTTCGGTGCCGTTTTCATATTTCATTTAATATCATAAAACAAATATCTCACGTCTGTGATTTGGTTGAATGTCTGACATGACAGAAAATGTTTCTGAAAATTGTAGAACATATATTATATAATTACAAAAAAGATTAGAGAGCAGTTATATACATATATGTCAATTAGCAAGTCAAAAACTTGTACAGTCTAATGAGATAACTTAAATAATTACTTATCAACAACTACATCACAATCAACAAAGCAGACGATACACCCTTTTGTAAGGAAAATAATAAAGTTATAACTACAATTGAGAGATGAACCCTCAGTGATATTCTTAGGACTTTTTATAATAAATGATACAAGTATTTGGAAGTTTAATATTCCATGCGCTGTATTTATAATAGATAGGTGAAGTTTTGAATTGTAATCCAGATTGTGAAGAGTTTTGGTGCGGTCTGGAGAGATGGTTGAAACGAGAGCATAACTTTGTAAAAACAAATTAGATTTTCAATTGATGCTGTTAACGTAAGAAAAAATTAATAATCTTGATTTCACGAGACGACGATAGCATTATTGAATTATTTTCACATTTTTATAAGAATGTTTCTTTGTATTGGACTCAAATTTAGTTATCTTATAATTGTTAATACTAAGCAACTTCGGTTCGGTCGTTATTCAGACACTAAGTGTTAATATTATTATTTTTGTCTGAAATGTATAGAATCTGATGTGAATTATTTGACTATTGAAATTTATATTATGCAAATAATTTACTACAAACTCACATCCACTCAAATTTTCAATAAAGCGATAATTACATGCAAGTTATGAAATATATTTTGAAATGTTCAAGCTAAAAATATTAAATTGTAGATATAAAATGATATATAACATAATAGATGAGTCACTTATGATTCTCAATTAAATTGTCTACATTTGAAATTATTCAGATACATCCATTTAAAATATATTTATTACAGAGCCTTTATTAGGAACTTTTTTACGTAAGATAAAGTTAAATTAATTTTTAAAAATACACGAAGATTAATTATTTATTGACGTATATAAAACTAGTCTCCCTATTTATTAAAATTATGTTATATCATCAATTTACATTCTCTTATTTATTTTGTAAATAATATAATTAAATTACGATCAAATCTATTTATAGTTTAATCCACGCTAATATTTTACGCAATATGTATATTATTTATTTTAAAATTATATTATTTTAACAAATTTGTCTTAAATGTAAATCAACATACAGTATATTTCAAGTTATCCTAAGTATTATGTAAAAGACGCACAAATACCATTTTGTTTTTTATTTATTTAACTTGAATTAAGTAAGTACCTATATAAAAATATAATTATGACAAAATTTAAAGTCGGTTATAAAATACTGCATTGATTTGATTATATTGACTAAAAAGTCAATTCATATTAAACACATTTAAATTCAATCATAATAAAAGGTTTCAAACATAACTTTTCAATTTATGGTATAGATTATAAAAAAAAATATAGCATGCTACATGCAAAAATAATATCTATACAAAATTTATATACCTACCAAAAGAAAACATCAACCAAACCTTTAAATTGTAAATATGTAAGTACATTATGTACATTATAATTTTTATGATAAATATATACATAAATTATGTACATAATTAATCATAGTCGGCCTTTGTGGCTCAATTGGTTAGATATCTGACTGCTAAGCAAATGGTTCTGGGTTCGTTTCCCGTTGGAGATACAGTTTTTAATTATTTTCAATCTGGATTTGTGAGACAATAAACATCTAAGACGATCGAATGAAGAAATTGAACTGATAGCTGCAGATTTCAATTAATTTCAAAAAATACCAATGCTGTATTGGTTTGTATATTTTAATATTCAAACTGATAATAATACAGTGGATAATTTAGTATATACTGTATATTTATAATCCATTACTGTATTTTGTTACATTATATTCTTATTAAAAAATACTTTCTAGTATGTGTAACATATAAAACTATTTGGATACATATTTTTGTATGATCCTATTTGACATAATATATATATGTTTTGAGTGTACATCAAATTGATACATTGTTCACTATATCATCAAATATGACGGATGTGAATTAAAATGTGTATAGCTTTCAACAAGCATTACATATCATCAAACCAGAGTCACGTATGAAATATAAATACCACTTTTTTATCTGCAATGAAAAATAAATGGATTAATAATTGAGATGTATACACACATCGGTAAATCGATATTTTTGATTGTTTTAAATTAATAGTTTTTACTGACAATTTATCTTTAAAGACAAAGGTACTCATTTATTAATTTTTAAATTTTAAAAGAGAAATGATTATATGGAGAAGATTAGATACTTAATAAGAAAAAAATAAATGTTCAATTATTCCTCAATTTTATTTGAATTTGTTATATAATTTTCAAAAGTATTACCATGAACACATTATTCTACACTATGCGATTGTTATGTTATGTTATTATATTATTGAACAAATATTTTATATAAATACTAAAAAAACTAAATCAAGTCATATTTTTTCCTATTTTGGCAATACTGTTTAGACACTTCACTTCTGTGCCATTGTCCTATGTATTTATAGCTGAACTAAAATTAATAAAAACATCAATAAGCAAAATGAAGACATCTTTTAAATGCAATAATGGCAATAATATTGTTGGCTTTTTGGTAATTGTTTACAAGTACTGTCCCTGACCGATCGCAATATTTTTTTTATCAATAGATAGATAAACGCGTATATACTACGAGAAAATAAAAACTTTGGGCAGTAAGGCTATAAAAAAATAAATAAACTTTCTAAAAATGTATGGAGGAATTTGAATTTTCTGATACAATTTGAATTTTCAAAACTCACCACTAGGTGGCAATTCTGTCCCAAAACTACTAGCGTTTTGAATGCAAATTGCCACATTCACACCTGTGGTATAAATATTACAATACAGTATATGATGCAACTCTCTCACGCGAGTCACAATAATAACTAAATAATAACCTAACCAACTTATTCAAACCAAACTTTTGGTAGGAATAGGTTGATTAGGTTTGTATGTAGTTATCATTGCGACTCGCGTGAGCAAGTTGCGTTAACTATCAAAATGAGTCACAAATTTTTCAAGAAATATAAATGTGAGTATAATTTAAATATAATGTTGTAGTATAATTGTATTGCGCTAGTGTTCAAGTCTGGTGGTGAATTTCGGAAACTTGAGTAGAGTCAGGAAACCAACCATTTTTATTATGGATTCCTGCATACATTTCTCGCAATTTTTATTTGTTTTTTAAAAATTTTTAAAGCTTGACGGCCAAATAAAATTTATTTTCCCGTAATATATACGCATTTATGTATCTATTGATATTAAAATTATTTCGATCGGCGAGGGACAGTACCTACTTGTAAACAATTACCCTTTTTTTAAGTATCCATGTATTTTTTTAAATACAAAATGAGTATAATGAAACATAGTTTTATTCCCTTTTTCATACCAACTTCAAATATCTTGGACTCATTAAAATGGCCATATTTAAATAAATAAGATAATGACTAAGCACATTGTAGTTTTGATTATTAAATGGTGATAAAATTCAATAAAACTCCTAAACATAAGGTAGAATTACTAATGTTTATGTTAGACTTATTATTCAGATGTAAAATATCTATGTCTATCTCGATCCTCTTTTATAATAAAATTATTATTAATCTTCTATACCAGTGTCTGTGAACTGTATTTTTACTTCTAAAATTAAAATTAAAAAAATCTATGTGTAAAAACGAGAATTCTTGATGTCATGTTTTAAAAAAGCTTACATAATATAAATTATTATATTATATTTCTATAAAAAATCCCTTCTTTCCTTAACGAAAACCCTTTTACAAAAGTAAAAAATAAAATCATTTGAATAATTACGAAACTCTAATAATAAAAAAATATACTTGACCATTTTATCTGTCTCTATATTTCTTTTTAAATGTTTTTCTACTAGATGTATTAAAAGAAATAGCTGTTTCAAACTTAATTCTTCGTAAAGTACCAATTTTCTACGTAGATACTTAGATAACAGCCTAAACTAATTCTTCTTGACAACGTATGCTTGAAACAAAAAAAAATATATAATTTATAAGAACTTTTTTTACATGAATTATTTTACAAAATTCATGAATCTTTAAATATACAATACTCTTATAATTAGTAATAATTTTATAATTTGGCAACATGGTGATTAATATGCCAAGGTAATATTGATATTTAGCTTTTACATTTTTCAGTGATAAGTGGCAATTATTAATCAACAAGGTCTTTATCACAAATTATAAGTTTGAAATTATTTGATTCCAGGGAATTCATTAAAAAAAAGTATGCAACAAAATAAATCACTTTTTTTGCTTACTCAAATTTATTCATTTTAAAATCAACAGAAACATACATACCTTGCATTTTAAATTGTAAAATCGTCTAGTCATGGTGATTTATATATATTTTTTAAAATTGTATTATGATAATTACATTTATTTTGCTACTTATAAAAAATCACATTGTGCAAAATAAGAATTCATATAAATAAATCAAATACATACTCTATACATTTGAACTACTTAATGTTTCAATTTAGGAATTGATAAAAAAATATTTTGAATGCTATATTATATTAGATCAAACCATGTGGATCAAACACAGTAAAAATATAATAATTTTGATTAGTTGAATACAAGCACATAACAACATTATAATAAAAAAACTTCACAAATGCAATTTGCTTTTGCATTATTCAAAGACTATAATATTTATTCTATCATAGGTAAACCTAATAATTTTTATTATCGAACAAACATTTCAGTACATTATTACAATACAAACCTAAGTTAATTAAGATTAATTTCTTTAGTTTTACAACCGTGAAATTGTAACCAAATTATATTGAGTGATTGTGGTCTACATCAGATACTGCTATATTGTGAAGTGATCTTTTATGATAAAGATGAAGTTCACATATCTGGAAATGGAAAAATTACATAGGCAATACAAAGCACTCACAAATATAAATACATATAAAACAAAAGACATCAGCGATATTAGAAATCAATGAAGATATTATAATTATTTTTAAAATGGCATAAATATAGAGATCATTTAACCATTTTCAATATTGACATTTCAAAACTCAATAAATTTTCAATCGATGAGTTGCATAAAATGATTGAAATATTTATCAATGAAAATTTTCATGGAAATATTTTCATAACATGGTCAATAAATAAAGAGAGATAAATACCTTTGAAGCTTTTTCCATTCTTTAATAATATCGTAAAAACCCATTTGCATTTGATATAATTTTAAAATAATAGTCCATTTTTGTACTTGAGTTGATAATTTGTAATAATCCATAATATTTAATTTGTCACATTAATATTTCTGTGTTTATATTTTTTGGTCCTTTTTGTTTTTAAATTAAGGTCGAATATAATATGAACACCATACAAATATATGCTGTAGTTAGGATAGATGAAATTGTTATATAATTGCTTAGAATAAGTATATTTACATTAAGGAAACTATTTATTTATTTATTCATTTGCCAAGTAGGAAACACGAATAAATTATTATTCTTATTGTTATAAATGTAGGACACACACTGGACAATATTATATATTAAATTTAAATGCATTTATCACAATGGCTATTATATATGTGTGGATATTTATGAACAATATTACATATTAATACATGCAATAAATTAATAGTTAAATAGTTGCACATAAAATTATTATAAACTTATTTAATTCATTTTAATAACTGGGAGTTACATATTAAAAATATTTATTTTAACCATTTAAAATGGTAGTTTATTGGGTTCATTTATATTTTCAGCAACTCTTTGAATGATTTGAATTATTTCATATACTTCAGTATACATTATCTTAATGAATATCTAAGATATCGCAATCTAAGTAAGTAATTAACATGCCTTAGATTCTCCCAGTTACTTACACGCCTAATAATGTATATTCGCAAGCACAAGGTACAACTCTCTATAGGAGATACAAAATATTCAACTCAGAACAAAAAGCTACTATATTTTACAGGATTTGGAATTTAAAATTAAATCATTGTATATCGCTAAATCACATGTATTTTATCAAAATACCTTTTATACAATGTATATTATTATAAAACATTTAAATACTAAAAATTGAATTTATTTATTTCGTTCATAATAAATAAATAATGCAAAAAAAATTGTCATGACATATTCTCCAGTGTGTGATTAATCTACAAACGTTCGATAAAATCGAAAATCTTAAATCTTCCATTCGCGTAGCGATGGCGCTAGCTAGTCAAGTGACATTAATTAATGTGTTCAATGTTTTATTTTATTTTACTGTAGGTGTCTTAATAAAAAAATAATATGTATTTATTTAATTTTTTTTTCAAAGTAACTAATTTTTTTATTTTGTTATAATGATATTTTTTTTATGTTACATGCCGTTAATTATATACATATGAATATATATTTCTTTTGTTTAAGTGCTTTTTTTTTATTCATGTGTCTTTATTTAAAAACAATACAATGAAGAGATTCTTTACAAAATATGTATATATATATATATATATATATATATATATATATATATATATATATATATATATATATATATATATATATATATATATATATATATATATATATATATATATATATATATATATATATATATATATATATATATATATATATATATATATATATATATATATATATATATATATATATATATATATATATATATATATATATATATATATATATATATATATATATATATATATATAGAAAAATTGTTTTAAAATTTGTAATATTTTTTTATAAAATATTCATTCAATTAAAATATGTATATATCTTGCTATCCAAATGATCTGCAAGTGAAAATAATCAAAGTTATTATTTTGTAATGGAAGATACTAGCAGTGCCCATAATGTAATATTATTTTAATATTAACCAAAATGTTCTACATTAAAAATGATTAAATTTTGATTGAAATTTTCATTCTACACATATCTACCTGCTTCAAAAGTATTAAAATATAATTGATGGTTGGTATAACCACCACGGTCCACTGTCCAAAAAACATAGTTATAATATGTATGTGCAACGAAAAATTTTATTGAAAAAGTATTTTTCTTATCAGTTCTTTACCAATACTTACTCTTTTAAATATTTATTTATTTAATATTTCGCTCATATTTATTTTAAGTAAAAAATTTGTTATGCTATAGATATTTGCGTTCAAAAATTAATCGCAGATAAATAATTCAGTACACTCATTCTTTCAGTTCTACTGTTTCCTGTTCCTTGCAATTCCAGTGAAGAACTTGAAAGGTTTAACAGTTTTGTAGACGTTTGTTACTTTCTTTTAGCTTTCTGCAAGAGACAACAGTAATTAAAATATAAAATCAATGCATTGTTTGAAATGTTTTTGTATGAATAAAATATCAATTTGATAATTTATTCAATTTAAAATCAGTTTTATCCCACAAGTAAGTATTTCATTAAACCTAGACACATCAGCATCCTTTATATCCATATTTTTATTTATAAATAAATTTTAAAATTAAATTGCAGTTACAAAATATTTCAAAGTTATATTTTTTTATTTCGTAATTATTATAGTTTGTAAAATTTATGTAATTATACGGTGGGGTCAAGGTGGAAATTAAAAAAAATTATATGTATAAAAAACTAATTGGAAAATGAAATAATTTATTTTTTGTTAGATTGAAATTTTTGAATTTAATTTCTTGTCGACCATGAATATAGTAAGAAATCTTGTAAGCCAAACATGTCTTACAAGACCAAAATTGTGAAATAAAATACTGTGTTCTTTTTGTGTCATAAATTTAAAAAGGATTTCCAATGAACATTAACACAACAACATAAGAATTATATAATAAACAGAAAAAAGAGTAAGTATTGATAAAATTTTAAATATAACGATGGATGATAATTTTTATATATTATATGTACTAAAAATGATATACTATGATTAGTTATGTTTACTTTTTGCTATAAACATTTTTATTTCTGTTGAATGTATAGATATTTAAATAGATATACCTACGAAACAATGTTATTGTATGTATGTATATCTATGTTTTAATTATGGATGACATTATTATATTGATGTTGATCATATGTTATTTTGTTATTTATTATAAGTAAATAAAATAATTTATAAATGTATTCATTTGTATCATTAAATAATACATACTAGTGAAGCATGGATATGGTAAAATATATGTGGTGGAAAATAATGTCTCTTACGTGAATGTGTAGTAAAACGATTTATTATAGAATGAGAAATGAGAATATCGGAAAGAAATGTAAGATTTACAGAAAGTTAGATTATGATTGATGAATGCCTGACGGTGAAAAAATAGAATATTGATAAGAGACAAATGACATTCATTGTCATCATCTTCAGTGTTAGTGAAACTTTGCCATCCTGCCCCCCTATACACCGTGTTATTTAGCTCAAGAAAAGAAACAAGAAAAGATAGTTGCCGATCACGTGACAACTGTCACTTCCATACATTGAGTTATAGCTAAATGACACGTTGTCTAGGGGGCTGCTGCTCTGTCACTGGCTACCACTTTCCAGTTTCTCTGGCCCAGCAAACACAATGATATTAAGAGATAAATAAAAGACATATGTGATAATGCATGGATATGAATGAAATGAGAAATGTATGTCAAAAGAGAAGTCTAGAGTTTGGTTCTCTCTGCCTACCCCAAATAAGTAAATAACTTAATGGAATTTTTGTTTGCATACAAAAAACAAAATAATGGAATTCATGGAGATACTTCCACGCAACAATAATTTGATAAATAAATATACACTCATGTATGAACTAATAACATATTTTTGGTAGGTAAATAAAATTTCATAAAGATTACATTATAAATAATTATAGTAATGATATTTGAAATATATTTCACACATCAATCATAAGTGTAAATCAAAACAAATATGATTTATAATATAAACATGTGAAAAAGTTATAATACACACAGTATGTACACACAGGATGAATCAAAATAAAATGGATCATTAAAATTTTGCACTAATTATTTTGGTATATAAACAAAACGTTATGTACTGAAATGATCTGGAAGGTCAAATAGCATGATGAAATATATAAAGGATATTGCATGTGACATTGATTAATTACATTCCATCATTTGATTTAAAAATAAAACATATAATTTATTATAAAATGAGACCTTTAATATTATAAAGAATAGGCAACAGATTGACAGGTTTACATCTAGTAAAAATACATGCAACGGATAGTATTTTTAAATAATATAAAGACTGAAATATATTTTCAAAATAATGAATAAAGGACTGACATTGTTTTGTAACTGAGCTGAGAGACGACCGAGAAATGATAAGCACTAGACACGAGCGCCTATGACCAAATTCAAGGAGGTGGTGTAGTCTCAAAATTTCCACAACGACGGTTCGCCCGCAATCTTTATGTTAGAATCGACTTCGTAAAAAAATCACATAAATAAAACAACATTATTGGTATCAAACAAAGCTTTACTAAAGGAATGGAGGACATAAACAATTGTAATTGTTAATTCTAAAATTTCGCACTCTTTTGAACAGTAAAAAATCGCACTTGTGATGAAAAACTATCATAAAGAAACAATTAAGAGATTGCACACATTCATTGGGTGAATTACTCGACTAGGCTGAGTGAACGAACGGGGCTGCGAGTGAAATAGCAAGCACAAACTCATAGCAATGATGGTATATTGGCACAGCGCTTATATCTAATTAACACCGTCATATGCATGATATTCTGAACGAAGGAAATCTATGAAGCTTGATCAACAAACGAGCATGTAAAAATGTGTCAGGATAGTCTAGTATGGAGACTAGACTTTGACATATTATAATGTTGCTAGTACTGTCGTCAACCCTTTAAGAAGCTTCTGAAATGAAAAACCTGTCATTATGGAAACACAAACATAACAATGTTAATGAGAAACTATTTTAATTAAAAATATTGCAAACATAATTTATTTTAAGAAGAGAGGGTACATTATATATTTAATAAAGTAAAAAATATTTAAACAGGACTCTCCCGCAGACCACCTCCGAGGTTCTCACAGACCACCGATTGGGAAACACTACTCTAATTAAACCCATAAAGCATCAAACCCTGTCTAGGTAGAAGAAATGAATCGGTACATTACTCATCAAAACAATCAAACCAATGATACATAAATACTCTTAAATAGGTACAATTAATACATTTTAATATAATATTTCTACGCATAATTGAAGATACAATATTAAATTTATCATATAGAGTAGGTATATTACATAATTCAAAACAAACAGATCTAAAAAATATGACACAATTCTAGGAATATCTGGAAAAACATTACATTTCTTGATTATTGTCATTACAACATTGATTTTAAGATGATAAAAAATACCCAAAAACATTATGAATCATTCACGAAAACCAACAGGAAAAAAGTTCAAAATAATGGAACCATTTGATGGTTGTTGTGTAAACAAAATTAAAATCAATAATTATTTACGTAGTACTATTGCATTTTTTTAGCTACAGTATACCTACTAATACCAATGTGAATAAGCTCGCAACTTATACAGAATGCAAGAAAGTGTTAAAATCATATTCCTCTTCTTCTTCTTCCCCTCCTAACAGAGGTTGGCGACCATCACACCAAACTCATCCCAATCTTGTGCCAACCTAATTAGAGACGCCGCATCCGAAATCCAGAACCACTGCCTGCCACAATATTCTTCTATGCCGTATACTCTGTCTTCCCTCCACTATAAACTGTAGAAGGGCATATCTATCACCACAGAATATGTGGCCACAATGTGCAACTTTGTGTCTCTTAACAGTGATCAGCAGTGAAAAAAATATTTAATTAACATAAAAAAATACCAATCACCAATCAATCTTTTGGATATGTTCAAATCATATTTTGAATTCAACATACGCTAATGTCTTCACAAGATGAATACCAATTTTCTTTAAACATTATTTCACAAACGTGGAGATGAGATCCCTGATTTATGAGTTATAAAACAATAATTGAAGGGTTTAATAAAATAAGGTTTGGTCGAATTAAAATAATGAATGACAAGGTTATCCATAAATTAACTGGTAATATCTTGAAAGAATAAAACATCATAAGTCTAAATAATAGGAGAGGATATTATATGAACAATAAGTGATTTTAAACAAACAGGGTTTGGTTCTCTCTGCCTACCCTAATAGGGGCATGATGTGATAGAAAAAAATCCATATAATTCACAATCAATTTGTCAAGGCGAGAAAAATAATGATTTCTTTGCAGGGGATCTACATATTATCATTCAAAATTAATATGAATTATAAACTGATATGGAGTCAGAGTTGAAACATGATTATTAATTAATACATAAATTATGAAATCAATTATGTATATAGATAACAATACAAAAAAAACTATGTCATTAAATCACAAAAAATAATAACTTTCTGGTACTTCCCAATAATCTGAAGTCTGTCACATTTTTAATTATTTATTATTTTATGAATATTTTAACCACTTCATGCTTTTGAACGAGGAGTTCCCAAACGGCATGTGTCCTATCATCCCAAGCCTAGCACAGCTCGGGTGTTTGGACTTGTTTGCGATATACAACATAAACAAACAATCTGTGCTCGCCAGTTGCCACTTGACGCTCGTAAAAATTTACGAAATTCGATTATCGATTCTTCTTTTTTAACTTATTAAAAAATATACATGACAAAAATATTTTGTAAATATTATATTTCATAAATTTATCATAAATTGCATATTTCACAACTTAGTTTATTTTTTTTTACATTTTTAGTTCTATTTTTATAACTAAATGGAAAAAAAATTTGGTTCCATTTTTAGAAATGGATCAGAAAAATTGGAGAAGACTGGCGATCAATAGGGAGGGACGGAGACTATTTCTGGAGTAGGGCAAGGTTCGTTGCAGACTGTAGCACAAATGATAAGTTATATTTTTGTGAAAAAAAAAAATAACACGCATGAAGTGGTTAAGGAAACTCATACAATTCATAGAATATGTACTGTTTGAAATACATACAATATTATTAATGAAATCTGACGCATTTGCATATTCAAAAACAAACATAATTTACACAATATATAAAAAGGTAATAAAATGAATAACAATTTACTTATGCAGCTCATGTATTTTAAATCAAATGGTTTTTATTCACCAAATGGCTGCAATTAAACATGTTGGAAATTATTGTAATTTTATAATAATAATGATAAGAAAAAGATTTATTATATCTTGATGAGGGAATTGAGAGTTTATTCAAGTTTTATTATGAACTTTTTACAGCTGTACATTTTTATGATTTAGAAAAAAATATCCGTTGAAAAAAACATTTCTTTAAATTTTTATATCTTATAAAAATTAAATTACCTAAATACATCACTGGAATCTATATTTTGTGACACTGAATTAAATAATGTGTTCTTGAAAATCAGTTCATTAGAACCGTTGGAATACACTAGATCATTTCTGTAGATCGCATGGATTAAGTGTTGATCACATAAATTCAAAATATTATTAAAATGGATATAAATGAAAAAACTCCACTTTTGAGTGCTCAGAATATTCTACATAGTCATTTGGGATATACACTTTATGAAATATTTACAAGGTAAGATAATACCATAAAAAATATGTATTTATGTAATTTACTTTATAATTTTAAGCTGCCTCATATTTTGTGATTTGTGAATAAGAATAATAGATTATAATGCTGTTGTGTTTACTAAATTTATAAAATAAAAATATTAAAAATCACTAATATGTACTTATTATAAAATACAAAACAAAATTAAACAATTTTTTTAAAAAATTAGTAAAAGAGATAAAAGTGACAATAATTGAAAAATAAATACAATATTTGTGTTGAAAAATAAACGCAAACAAAATAATTTTAAAAATCATTTAAAATTAGACAAGTTTCCAGGAACACCAATCCAATGGATTCAAAATTAAGTCCACTTGATATGTTTCTATTACAGTTGAACTAATTTCAGATTGGGAATGTGAGAATTTATTTGATCCAACGATAGATTCAAAAAAAAATCTTAAAACCTGCACATGTAATATTAGATCATGATCGAGGATGCGTATTTCTGTGTTCAATAGGAAGCAGTACTGCTTCGAATCACGCACAGGATTTTTGAGTTAATTCCCTTAACAACATCATCATCATCATCATTGGCACTACAGTCCGCTATGGACCCTGGCCTCCTCCAAAAATTGTCTCCATCCCTCCCTGTCGACCGCCAGTCTTCTCCAATTTATCAGGTCCATTTCTCTTATGTCACACAGAACGTCGTCCAGCCATCTCAACCTAGGTCTGCCTCTACTTCTTCTCCCTTCGGGACAGGTGTCTAATACCTTTTTAGGAATACGGTCATCATCCATCCGGCAAACATGTCCAAGCCAACGTAGGCGCTGAATTTTAATAAATTGGACTACATTCGTTTCTTTGTACATTGCCTCTAGCTCATGATTATACCGTATTCTCCAGGCCACTCCATCGTTAGTTGGGCCAAAGATTTTCCTTAATATTTTTCTTTCGAACACCAATAACATTTTTTCGTCCTTTTTAGTCAGTCCCCAACATTCTGCTCCGTATGTCAGGACTGGTCGGAGAAGAGTTTTGTATATAAGGACTTTAGTGTTTCGCGAGATTAATCTTGACTTGAAATGTTTGAGTAGCCCGTAATAACTTCTATTAGCCACTGCAAGCCTCGCTTTGATTTCCATGCTAATGTTATTGTCCAAGGTGACCAATGATCCCAGGTAGGTGAAGAATACAACCGATTCTACCCAAAGTTCACCCACCAATATCTTTCCTTAACAAAATCATGCTCAATACAAGGAATGCATCCTCCAATAGTGCACGGGTTCGCAGCGTTGCCCTTCGAAACATGTTTTTAAGGCTATGTATATATCTAATTGAAGCAGTCGCACTGAGAAGAGAGTTTCAAAGCTATTAATAATTTAATAAAGTGCATAAATATATTTTTAATAGAAATTATGATCTATGTTCATGATTACAAAAAATTTGTACGTAGTCATTGCATTGTATTTTAAAAAAATAACTACATTCTATCCTAACCAATCTACTCTAGTTAGGTCTGAAATCTAAATAATTCTGCAGCTCCCTTCTCAATTAATTTGAAGTTTAAATAATGTGTCTAGTCTTCATCTAGTACAATAGATTCAGTTTGGCTGCATTCATTACATATTTAGATCACCTTAAACACATGTTTGGAGGGACAATTTACGCTGTAAACCTACGCACAAATCGAGGACGTGTTCCTTAGTTAATGTAGTGAATTAGCGCAAAAAACCCATGCGTAATTTTGCAATTTATAAGAAGCATAGAAACATACGCTCATAAAAAAATTAATGAGTCAAGCCCAACTTGGATTTTATATCAAATCTAAATATTATGATATATACACCTAAATAAATTTTCTAAACTCAGTTTTTAATTCAATGTCACAAGTTCAAAATATACGTCACTCAATGTTTTCATTCTAATTTCCTTATTGAAACAAAAAATAATCAACATTGCTTCATTAGGTCAAGTTTAAAAAAACACACTTAATAACATTGGAAGTTATCATTATAATGTAAATAAAGTTGTATATAAATATTGAAAAAAACTATCATTTAATTATTATATCTCAGTAGAGACAGTGAATTGAAAAAGAGAATAGGAGAAATGGGGATATAAATTTATTTCTAACAAATATCTAAAAATAGTGAATTTGTGAAAGGTATTGTTTTGAGTTGGTAACAGAAACAAGTAGAAAAGCAATTTGATAGAGATGTTAACTTTCTTTGACAAATGAATATTCATTTTGAGGTAATAAGTTTAAGAGAAAAAGTTAAAAATAAACTCATCTTTGATCAAATAAATGAAAAAAGACATATCAAAAACCTAGAAAATTGTATAGCTTATTTTTTTATATGAATTAATCTCAAATTAATTATAACGTAGTGTATTTATATGTTTAATTTCAAATATTGTATAACTACTGTGCATAAAATCTAAAAATATGACCAAAAATGTATTTTTTCAAACAATTCATATTTTTTTATAAAATTCGTACTTGAAAAAAATAATCCTTTTGTTTACTTTTTTTCAGTAACAACAATGAAGAATGGCGTAGTTTGACCAAAGAGGAATTAATAAATATATCTCAAGATCCATTTTGGAAATGCACACGTTTAATTCTAATGGTTGGTTTCTGGGTTTTGATCGCTGCCATGTTAATGGGAGCTACTATATCCTTGGTAACTGCTCCACTTTGTACACCATCTAATACCACTGATACTACCAACACAACCATATTTCAACAAGAAGATTTCTATGCTAATTTGCACAGGTGAATTAATCTACAAAAATCTATGGATTACGTTTATATTACACGGTGAAGTAAACATTATAAACTTCGTAACCAGGAAAACAATTAAGGCAAGGGTTGGAGATTGATGTAAATCAATTGAATGAAGAGTTATGTTTCTATTTGATCTGGATAGATTTAAATAAAACAATCCTAATACAGAACATAATGTGCATAAGAAAATAAATAATTTCAATGACACAATAGAAGAACAGATATGATAAAGAAGACACAGTAGAAGAATTCAATACAAAAATACTACTACAATATAAGGGATCCTTTTTAAAAACAAAAGAATATTAACAAATTATATTGGAAGAACAAATCAACCTTTCAATTTTGATAAAAATATTGAAAATTTAAATAGTACATATTAAATAATTAAAAATGAACATAGTTAAGTTGATTAAAAATAATTTATTGAGTAACTGTATACACATTATATGTTGAGTACTATAGATGATTAAGGGGTACTTAACCACCTATCAAATGGTCTACACAGACTAATAAAACATTGAAAAATGTTGATCGAATCCAAGGAAGATAAATAAAAAATAAAAACAAATTGGAGGTATAAATTATACAGGGAGCGGCAGAAATAAATCCCGAATTTGCCACTGTCGTAGCTCAGCGCTAGTGGTAGTAGGCGAGTCCGGACTGGTTCCATAGTGCAGTTCTGGTGTTGCAATTGTCAGTCGCTAACATAACGTGGAGCGGTGAACATCGTGCGTTCGTCATCGAAACTTATTTTAAAAATGGTGATTCTGTAATTTGTATGCAGCGATTATTTCGTACACACTTCGGGATAAGTAGACACAGTGCAATCCCTAACAGGAAAACCATTCTAACATGGGTTAGATATTTTTAAGTAACTATAACTTTAATTATTTAGATATTTTATTTACAATAAATGGCAATGATAATTCTTATTATGGTATAATAAAAGTTTGACTAAAACCTATTACGTAATTTTTTTAATAGCCCTTCAAATTGGGGAGTTATTTCTGCCACTCCCTGTATAAATATCTACCAAGAGCATTAATAAAAAGAAATAAAATTCAGTTTATAGTAAAAATGTAATATTTATTAAATTAATATTTATATAAAAATATGTAAATACTTTCGATAAATGCACTGAATGTTTATAACAAAATGTACAGTTTATATGTAACAAACTATTAACAAAGACTGATAGAACATATTACTGCATAAAATTAGGTTAAGAGAGGTCATGATTTAATTTAACAGAATTAATACACTTAATACACAAATTAAATAAACTTAAAATATTTATTTTTATTAAATACTTGTACTGTGTAACTATGGATTAATGGAAAGCTATTTTAAACTTTTGTATAATGGTGAAAATAATGTAGGACTATATAAAAACATTAAATAAAAGATTTAGTCTTACTAATAAACCGTTTAACACCCGTGTAGGCAAAAACGTTACCAATAAACGCTGTGTAGTAGATCAGTTGGTTAACGACTGCATCTCTCATACAAATTTCACACAATGCTTGCATGCCTGTTCAAGGTAGTTTAGTGGTGTTTTAAACAAATTTCATCTATCACGAATCAAATTTGATTTTGATATGCATGTTTGTATTGTTATATCTTGGAATAATATGACGAAATCTCTTTATAAATTATTATATTCTCGATAGTTGTGTATTTAGGAGCGAAAAGTTGTCAAAAAATTAGCTCCTTAATTACATCTACAATGGTGTACGCTAGGGTATTCGTATGATTAAATTATTCATTATATTTTCCATATTCCTATTTTAAAATTTGAAAAACATATGAAAATATAAACCATGACAAACGTCAAAATTAAAATGGCGGATGGTGGCTGGAAGCTCTGCACATTCGCAAGTGCGAAATCACAACTTTGTTGAATTAATTTTTTTTGTATGCCTGTTGCAACTACCCAGTCGTTATACAGCGTTTATTAGTAAGATTTTCAAATAATCGCCGCTGGACTTTACACGGTGTGTAACTAAAACACTGGTCAATGGGTATGCAGCAAATTTTTATTAATAAGACTGTGTGTAGCTAAAATATCAAATATCTGAAAAATAAAATGAATGACTGAATACATTTAAAAAAAGGCTACGACTATTTACACGACTCAACCATAGACGAAAACCAAAAATAACCACAGAAAACGCAGAAAAATCAAGTTATAAAAATATTTACCTTTGTTTATACTTTGCTATAATTGTAGAACTCGATGAAAAAATGATTTATAAAATTAAATAAATGTAATAAGATGCCAATATTATTTATTTTTTCTTCAAGTTGTTTTCCATGATGCATTTTTATGACCATTGAAAAAATGACAAAGGTAAATATTTTTGTATTTTGATTTATCTGCGCATTCTATGGTTATAAATTACCTAAAAACAGACGACGTCAGAAAATTTGTCGTGTAAATAGACACTTTTTGGCGGGAAAACGCTTTTCCCGCCAATTCCGGTCGTAAAAATAGTGGCACCGTTAAAAAATTAAATCTTTGAATATCATGCAATACATATCAAATCTGAATATATTGAACTTATATAAGAATATAAATTTATCAACATGTACATACCATTTCTCATAGTACAGGAATATGATATAACTAATAGTACAATTTAGTATTTTCGTAAAATAAAATTTAGAAATTATTATATTATGAAGGTTCTTTGTAATAAAAAATTATGCCACAAATGGTACAAAATATCACAATCTTTGACAATAAACATTTGAGAAAAAAAAAACAATTCAAACACTTATTATTTTAATGTTAACCTTTTCATGTAGCGAGCTGCTAAAATCTCAAAAGGGCAAAGTATATTAAAAAAATATTTATAAAAGACTTTTAACTACTTACTTATTAATAAATAATATGGATAATATCATTTAAAAATTGATACAATACCAAGTTATTCATATTATTATCTTAATATACAGGAAATGCATAGAAAAAATTGTGTTGGTTTCTGTGTAATTAAGTTACATCAATAGAAAGATTATATATTAGCATAGGTTATGTATTTGTAATTCATTATTTTTTTTATGAAATAAAAACTTTGATGATTCATTAAAAATAGTAATTATAAAAACATATGCAAAGTTGCCAAGAAATAAGTAATTTAATATTTATTTTCGTAATTTAATCAATGTTGAATACTGAAACAGCGAGAAAGTCTAACAAAAATTTAGTTTATTGGAAAAAATTTTACTATGCAACATCGTTTTTCAACTAAAAATATACAAATGAAAATTAATTAGAATAATTAAAACGAAGAGCAACAAAAATCTATTTACATCCATACTGATGGAAAGAACAATGTTATAAGTATCATACTTTCATGGTTTAAATAATACAAAAATAAATAAACTCTCTAGCACATTAAAATATGAGATCCGAATTTTCATATTTATGAAATACATTACTGCCTTAATAATTAAAAACATAGAAATTACCAAAACACAAATGTGTCAGAATCGCAGTACAAGTTTGCAAGTACCTTTTTGTATGTATTTTTCAAATTCACTCCAATTTATCCAATCATGGACTTCCACTACTATCTGTTGAACGTACATCACTATCCATTAAATATCCAGGGGGGCAAGTCCCGTCAAACAGTGGAATCAAAACCCTCATGGATTACCCATATCACGGATATAATTATCATATGGAGTTCTATTATATGTTAGGATATTATACCCATATGATAATTATATCCATGATATGGGTAATCATGAGGGTAATCAGGAGGGTTTTGATTCCACTGTTTGACCGGACTTGTCCATCAGTTTGGATATTGGCATTGTCTCTGACTCATTTTGTATTTTCAATAAAAAACTCAACAAGGAATATTTATCCCTAAACACCTGATCTCGATTTCTTCTCCTTGTCTTTTACCAACCCTCATTTTTTTACTATGAGGCGTTTCTTTTTTTTTTTATATTTATATTAGTGTAATCTTAGATTATATATGATACAGATACCTAGTCAGCGCAATGAAAGTATGACAACAAAAACTAAGAACAATGTTCTGAGTTTCACTTGCCCGGCCGTATACGTACACCTACCGATATGCACACCTACATAATAAGTCCACCTACCGATCTACCGCCTCACACACATGTAAAAAAACTTGCCTCACATTTGAATTCGAAATTTGTACTACAAGCGGCTTCTGTACCTTATAATTCTATTAGTGTAATGTATTTTTTTTTTGTTTTTTTACACTTTCATTCTTTTGTTGATGTGTACATACAATTTTGTCATACTTTGCAATCTGATTGGTTAGAAGAAATTGCCTACTGGCAATAAGCTCGCCAGTGTGCATTATATTTGTTTATACTATGTACAAAAAGATAAATAAATAAAAATTCGAAAAAGAAACGTCACAGCTATCACAAATATCTAAATTAGTTTCTTTAGAGAAAGAATATTTCCAAAATAATTGAATATTAAGATATTTGTGATAGCTCTAACACATTTCTTTTTCCAATATTTGAAAAAATACATAGAGATACTTGTAAACTTGGACTGCGATTCTGCCCCCCTAGACAATGAGTCATTTAACTCAAGAAAAGAAACAAGAAAAGATAACTCAATGTATGGAAGTGACAGTTGTCACGTGACTGGCAACTGTCACTTCCATACATTGAGTTATCTTTTTTTGTTTCTTTTCTTGAGCAAAATGACTCATTGTCTAGAGGGGCTGACACACTTGTTTTTTGATAATTACTGTTTTTACTTAGCAGAGCTGAAAAGTAGTGTATGCAGGATAAAAATATTACATAATGATTTCCCACATATTTTCAAGTTAATTTAAATCAAATTCAAGTTTATTTACAAAACAATGTAATTGATGTAATCTGTGAAAAGAGCAGTCAATATTATGATTATTCTGCATGATTATGCAAAATTACTAGTAAATGAGCCATGAAAAACTGAAATAAAATTTATTAATGGCCGACTATCTTGTGACGTGAAAAATGAAATGATGCCGACAATTTAATTTGTTTTGTTGCAGAAAAGTTTTTGAATTTAAAAAAATATTTTTCTGTTTAAAATAAATTCCTTTTTATTTTATTCATTGTTGAAGCTTTGTAAAATGACACAAAATATATGTTTGTGATTGTGGGGGTATACGAGGTGGTCTATATATATATACCTCCACCAATCAAAACCTGATTCAGTTCTCATTTAGCTCTCTGGGGCCAGTCGCATCAATAAACATCATGTAACCGAACACCAGCAGTTTTCATAACATCCCACTATAGGTCATATCCACATGATTATTTCAAAACAGTTATGTACTTTAAATAATATTGAGCAAATAATAGGTAAATAAGTTAGGTAAATATTATCACCTAATGAAGTACACTAGTTTACAGAGGATATGAATATTTATTATGGCTTAAATATGGCATTTCTACGCAGATATTAAGTATCTATTTTATACATAGCACTTATATAACAGGCACACTTAGATTTATTTATGGTAAAATATAGAAAACAAATGGCTCTTTACAAAAATAAAAAAATAGTTAATAGTTTTTAAATATATTTTTGAAAAATCATAAGTTTGATTGATTGTAGTGTAGTAATAGAAGAAAACATTGAATCAAGTATTTTAAAACATCAAAAAATTTGTTTGAATTAATCTTTTTAAATTTAATTTGATTATTTATTTGAATTTAATATGATTTTTACATAAAGTACAGAACAACATACAATTGATAATGGCATTTAGATTACATACCTGCATTTCATAACAACAGTCTCGATTAAAGCTTACTTTATGCTAATAAAAAAAGTAATTCAAATTAAAAAGCAAATTTCTATCTACCATTCATATTATTATAATAAAAACCAGCAGATAAAGACCAATATGAAAAGCAAAAATCCATTTATGGTTCAAAATTAAATTTCATTTGCCTCAATTGTTGAAAAAGACACACAGTGTAAAAGAGATTTATTGAAACAAGATAAAAAGTTTAATTATAAATATATAGTTTTTTAAAGAATGAATATGTCCTTGTAACAAATATATAAACATCCTCATATTAGTGCTATGGGTGAATGAAATCATAGCAGGATTTGAACTCGCGACCACTGGATTACTAACCCAGTGCGATAACCGCTTGCCACCATCCATCTGATAATACAAACTAATATTGGTTGATAAAGTATAAGCATGTAAAATTTGACACATTGCAAGAATGAAAAACAATAGATGGATGAAAAGACTGAAGCCATAAGATACCACAGGGAAGGCCACCTAACAGATGGATAAGAATTGCACAGAACATGAGGAGTGGAGTCCATGTCCTGTAGTGAGCAAATCATTCCTCCAAGGAGCAAATACAGGCTGTTGATGATGATGTTTGTAACATTTAGTTTAAAATTTATAAAAACAAAGACAAATAAAGATTTTCTTTAAAACTTTTTACCTTGTTTCAATTGTATACAAAGACTGACTATACAGATTGTGAAGTAAAAATATATTAATACATCAATGGATCTTACGTGCATGATTTTCACTAGTTATGTACACAATACATGACATTCAATACTATTACAAAAAAATAATCATTTCAAAAGCAAATTTTTCACTATTCATTTCATCATTAACATATTAGTTACAGTATTCAAATTCATTATTATATCAGTCTCGTGATTGTATTTTAAAGATCTAATATTTACTATGAAAACTGAGAAATTTATATTATTACTGTTTATATAAGTAATTTAAAAATAGAATCATGAAGGCTGTAAAGAGCTATAACAGGTTTAGTTTTCTCTATTGCCATGTCTCGAAACTCATCGCATACTTGAATCAGATATTTTTTATGCCTGGGATGCCTGCAAAAATACAAGTCAATGTAAAAATAACCATTGTAACTAAAAATAACAAATTATTTACTAGATAATAATCTTGGGTACGAAATATAGTAAAACACTAATTTTAGTTTCACTGATATCTTATAACAGGCATTGGCCGGAATCAGTCGATCAAAGACAAACATGTCTTGAAACAAGCAATGAAGCAATGGCTACACGAAACCAATATGTTTGCATTTCCAAAATACAAACGTCAAAAACCAAGAAAATTATGGTTTACTGAAATGATTATAAGTTTTATAGTTCTGACAAATTTAGTAGGAAATATTACCAATAATACTTACAATTGATTTTGTGAAAAACAAATCTTAATTACATTTTAGCTCTAATGTTTTTGTTAAACAAAAATACCTTTCAATGATATTCCTTACGATCTTGTCATGATCGTCTTGTGTGACATCCATCTCCAGATAAGTGGCGAGACTTCGAAGCACAGAATTATCAAGAGACAGAGCTAATACTTCAACTCTATTTTTTGGTGACAACTTTTGTAAAGTAGTGGACATTTGAGATAAAATCTAGATAAAAAAAAGTGTGAAATATAAATTTATATTAATATAAATCTACAAACATCTTAATTTATAAAATCATTTTTGTCAATATTTCAAACATCAATAATTTTAGAATTACTTAGATTCAAGATTGTTAAATATTTAATCAAATAGTTTGTAATAAGACATGGTTTAGTAATAATGAAATAAGCAAAGTACAGATACTTAGAGGACATTGTAAATAAATTAAAATTGCTGTAATTATCAGTTTTTTTAAGACATTTTTTTTTTATTTTTGATATAAAATATAGTCAACCCATCGAAACCCTCAGGGTTTATCTGAGGTTGACAAGTTCAGTATAACGAGTTATTTCGGTAAGTTATAATATTATAGTTCTTTTATAGTTTAAAAAATAATGGGAAATAAAATATACAAACCTGAGTTTCATATCTTCTTCTTGTGTTCGCAGCCAGTTTTTCTGGAGTCACGAAATTAACAGAAACTATCGGCACATTGGAAGATGTTTGACGATCAAAGTCATTGAAATTTCCTCTACCTGTAATTTAATAACAATTTTACGAAACTAAAAAAAACAGCATGTTTGCAAACAAAGTGACCAACATACTGAATTAATTTCAAGTGCAAAAAATATAATAGATTTGCAAATATCAACTTACTATCAGTCTTGGCGATTGCCTGAGAATTATTACTAACTCCTCCCCCCCAAGTGTTATCAGAATCATCATTCCAAGTTTTAACTAATCTTTGGATGAATTCGACTATTTCCACAACATTCACCTTACGTTCCTGAAATCTACAACACTAATAATGTTAGGTGAAGTAAACAAAAAAAAATATAATGTCACCACTAAATATTTAACCTATAAGCATGAACAAAAAGACAAAATACAACTTTCATTTTAAAGGACTAATAGAGAATCCAATGAAAGTAACAATGCATAGGCCAACGAAAGTAAAAATGCAATATATAGGCGGATAATAAACTATGTAAGAAGCTGACATTGTTTTTAATATAAAAATTTGTATCCAGTGTTTTCATCCAAGGTTTTCAGCCTAGAATTGCAAATTATACATGAGAAATAATTTGTATAAACTTCTAAAAAAAAATCAATATTCAGTAGTACGCAATAAAATAATAAAAATTGTAGAAATATATGGAAAAAAACTGTCAGTTTTATGACAACAATATCAATAAAAAAAGGAATATCTTAATTGTGTACATATTAAATTAACAATATATACCATTTCACAAATAAATACTGATTGAAAATAAATCAAAATATGAATGAAAATGTATGGTACCTGTCTCTATCCCAGCTTCTAACCCTGACAGTCCCTTGTTCAGAATCCTTCACAATAACAATGTGGGTAGCGGACATCTCTCTGCAAATATCTTGTATTTCATCTAAATTTGTTGCCTCCACTAAACTTGTTTTTATTCCAGCACTCCAGAGCATGCTTACAATCTAAAATAAACAAATTGATATATTGATAAATGAAATATATCATATCAACATTATTATTAGGCCCTTATAAAGTAGGCTAGAGCTATTTACACGACCTAACCATAGAAAATGTCTTTTCTTTTTTTATCCCGAATAAAAAATAACCATAGAAGCACAGAAAAAAAGTTAGAAAAATATTTACCCTTGTCATTTCTTTCAATAGGTAGCTATAAAAATGTATTTGTCGTTTTAGTGACGTATTTGAGGGAAGATTAGGCCTAAACGGACACTGTAATACGCTATATTTTTGTAAAACTTGAGTTTAGCTCTTAAACTGAGACTGTAATACCGGGCCTATGAAAGTAAATTAATCTTTGTGGAACCTAAATCAGTGTTTTGATTTTATGACATCCTAAGATGGAGTATTTCAAAATTAACAAATTAAAAACACAACATACATTGTTTACACAATACAATTATCAAACATCACTTATACCAAATACTCTAGATATAATACGCGCAACTTCACAAAAAAAACTGGCAGTATGCTACACTAGCGCCTCTATTGGCCTGAGGTGTCAGAATTATGTTAGTATGTAATGTTTGTATGGGAAGTTGAGAAGCACTATTAGTAAAATAGCTAAAATTTATTATATAACTATAAAATGTCGAATCAAAGAAGTTATACTGGTGGAGGAGTATGTGCAGTATATGGGTGTAATAATTATAAGTTACAAAAAGACACTAAGTCCTTTTATAGGATGCCGAAAAACATGGAATGGTATGTTTACAACTAACATTATTCTATTTTTATCATGAACTTTTAACCATTAATATACAGGGTGTTCGGCAGAACGTTAGGCAAATTGATATGGTATATAGAGGAAACCATTTGGAACTACTTATGAGTACTCAGAATGTATATAGGATGCTCCCTTTTTTTTAAGGATGTTTTGCAAAATTTTTTTGGAAAAATCCCAATATTTTTCCTGTTAGCCTCTATAACTTTTTAATTTACCAACCAATCAGATTCATTTAAATTTTATTTTTATCTCAAATGTATACCTATTCTGAAAAAAATTATATTTGTTCCAGAAAGTGGCCATCAAAAAAAAATATAGCCCAACAAAGTCCAAAGAATGGACAGAGAAAAAAATTAAGATCATTTCCAAATCACTTTTAAAAATATTCAGAAAAAAGACCGAGTTCTACAAATCTCGTAAAAACTTCTCTAAAATATTCTCTTTCTATCGGTATACAACGTGTGTGTATATTGTGTATAACATACACAAAAAAAAAATAATAAAAACCCAACGATAGTCGCTTTTTCAAGTAAACATTTTCAATAATATCAATGATTGTGAATTATAAATTTATACTTGAATACTATAATTTATACATTATATTATACTATACCATACTATGTTAAATAAATGAGAATAAACAATATCTTGATAAGGATCTAATAAAAACTTGCTAATAATTCATATCAATAATCCTAAGTAAATTAACCAAAATATAAATAATTATACACCATTGATGTGTTTTATTATTATCTGGTAATCCTTAATATTCAAAATAATTAAATAAATGTATTAAATAATTAAATCATGTCATTATCCCATATTTTATCGCAAAAATATAGTGATAATCTTATATGAATAATACGTATAAAACTGAACTTATCACCTCAAGCCGACAGATGGCTCTGTAAAAAATATTGCCGTCTTCTTGTATGGGGAATGTCAAGAGTTGTGCGTATTATATCTAGAGTATTTGCTTATACCCTCCAAGAATGCTTGGAACTTATAAAGTGTAGACTGGAGTAGACCTTCAAAAAATATTATCATTGGCCTGAATATCAAATCAATAACTAACCTGAGCTTTCTCCTTAGAAGCTTGTTTAGTCAAAGACGTGGCACATACAACCACTTCGCTGTCTGGAACCTGAAGACCACACTCATCAGCGCTGCCCACAGCTCCTTGTACCAAACGCTCCAGAGAAAGTGATATTCCAGCAGCTGATTGAAAGGATACTTCGTTTCTTCCACCCAAACCAGCATGTTGAACAGTTTTCCTAAAGAAAAATATATAATAATATAAAATCAAAACATAAAGGTAAAAAAATAATTAACCAGAAGAGCGATATAAACATCCAATAGGATTATTTAACAATCATAGTATTTTATTTAAAAACCAATAACTATGACATAATTCAGTGAATGCATTCATTATCGTTTGATTTTATTTATATTTTAATATCTTGTTTTAACACCAAGAATCCTCTCTTGAACCTTGAATTCTTTTTCAATGGCGCTACAGCCTTGGCCTCCGTCAGTCTTCTCTTCCAAATGTTGCAATTGTCAATTCAAATTATATTTTCTTTAATGCCATATTAATTATTGAATGTTGAATATCATACTTCATTAAATAAATATTAAAATAGCCAAATTAATAACTAATATTAATTTTTTTATAGAAAATGACGGCATATTTTACCGGCTGAAATTGTTGCCATATTCTATTAAAAAATACAGCACCAATGATACAGATTAAGATTGAGTTCAAGAAACAATACAACTTTGACAAACCGTAAATCAGAGAGCATTCCATCGTATCGACCTCCCGCAGCTATAACGTCAAGAGCACCTTTCCTTCTCTTCTTCTTTAATTCACATACAAATTGACACATCATGCCAGAATACTGATGAATGTTGTAAACCATGCATGGAGATATCACTATAGGGCACTGGGAAATATAAAACACAAATGGTAAAAAATGAAGAAGAAATTATAGTATTTCATTTTCTACACACAGGAAGACTTTTCCTCATTTAAGTTTCATTTTCATTTCACAGAAATGATTCGCTAAAGAATAATGTTAGTAAAATATTCAGATTTGCTACTTTCTAATATGATGCAACAATAAGAAAGCATTTAAAGATATTTTTTGGTATGGAATCAACGAGTGAGTTATTTGATATGTGCTAGGGGGAGGAAAGTGTGGGGTTGCTACAAGGGTAGATATACTGCTTATGTAAATTAGTGATGAGTGAAAGTTTTGAAATTCTTTCAAAAGTTCAAGTCCGAATGAGCCCGCATGTGTCGATGCAAGACCAAGATCAGGCTTTGCAAGAGTCTTAAACTTTTTTTTTTATTTTTTTAATTAAAAAGTAAAGAATTAACTACGTACTATCGGCATAATAGGTAGGTACTATAATAATAATGATAATGAACACTTCCTTGCACCCTGCGCAAGTGGCATATTTAATGCCGTATGGCAATTTCTTCCAACTACCAAGTCTTTCCAGTCCAGTGAAGCAAGATTTGCGTGATAAATAAATTTAAATATATCTCTCCTCTGCTGGGGATCGAACACAGGACACTGCACAGAAGCCAAACGGCTTACCAACTGTGCCCCATGGCGGTCGGCTAATAACTAGTAGAATGAAAGATACTACAATCCAAAAAAAATGTACCACGTAGCATTAAGCTTTCATATTGTTGCATTTTGACTTGAGGACAAAATAAAAATGTACCACGTAGCATTAAGCTTTCATATTGTTGCATTTTGACTTGAGGACAAAATAAAAAAAATAAATTTGCAATGAAAAAATACTACACACCATTTTTTTATACATAGGTAAAGTACTAACTAAATATATGTAAAAATAAATAATCTTACTTTGACTCCTAAAACCTCAGCATTAAAGACAATAGTTTCTAGATCTTTGATTCCCTCTCTGGCCAAAATGTTGGCCTCTCCTTTCTTCTTGATGAACGGTTTGAGGACATGTCCCAACTTATCCACTGGGCACTCGGTCTCCATCAGACTGAAGAGTGCTACCATAGCGTGATCGGACAAACACAAGGATATCAAATGAGTTTGAACTTGGAATTTTGAAAGCTTTCCATCCTAAAAACAGATAGGTATATAATTAATTAAAAATATAATAAATAAAAATTAAATTATGTTTGTTGACGCGGATATGAAATTATAAACTAAAAAGTAAGAAATAAAAGTGGACTGTATTTTTTTGGTGCGGGTGATTAGTTGCAACCACTGCAAGGCAAAGGAAGGATATATATGGAACACTCACTTGATCCTTGGTCTTCTCCCTTGGTAGGATGATCACACTTTATTCACACGCGCGCGGTGGGAACAATTTTATCGGTGAGTTTTAGAGGAACGGTAAAAAAAATAGTGGAAGAGATGCGGGATAGTCTTAATATGATGGGGTATGAAAGGATACTGGTTTTTGGATGTAGGGTGGGCAATGATTGTAACAATTTTATATGTCACTTCATATAAATAAAAATATAACAACTATCCCAATGACATATTGGCGACAACAATGTTATTGAAATGACGAAACATTTGGCTTGGAGAGTTAATAAATTTAAAAAACATTATCAATTTTGTCAACTGTAACTAAATGCATTGGTATCAACAAGTACAGATAATGAATCCATCAAGGATTCCATACATGTCTACCAAATACTGCATGGGATACCAAATGAACTTCCAAAATAATGGCAAGAAAACTGAAGTTCAGCCTCACAACAGACTCCCCCTCCTGAAACAACAGACTTTAGAGTCTAGTAAAAGAAGAACGTTATCCTGCGTTGACTAACAAGTATTCTTTAATACATAATATATAATGTCTTAGTGGCTCAATGGCTCAGTTGGTTGGGTATCTGACTGCTGATCCAAAGGTCCTGGGTTCGATTCCCGGTGAAGACACAGATTTTAATTGTTTTCAGTCTGGATCAGTGAGACGATTAATATCGTAAGTCTCCAGAATGTGGCAACTTGCATTGTGGCAAGTTATTGGGTGCATCTTAAATTAATTTTTGACATAGTACCTGTTAGTTGCCCGAGAAGTAATATAAATTAAAATAATATTTTTTACTCACCCTGGCATCAGAAAATATTGTATAAATATCATTGTATTTCTCTGGTTCAATTCCACAATTCAAGAGGACAGCTTTTAATAGACTAGTGTGGTTGAGTCTGATGGTTAAATTCCTCGACTTCATCACTGGAAACTCTTGAGTTATCTCATAAACTATCAACAGCAATTCTGCTTCGGAGAATAAATTACCTTAAAAAATATCTTAAGCATTAACTTAATGTGAGACCTATGTATATTTATTGGATTATTTTAATTCAAATTTGTGGCTTTCTTTAAATTCATACATCGTCTTATACGCGCTTATCTATTATTAAAGCTTTTTATGTTTCCTTCTTTCAAAATATCAGTTATGAATGACATATTATAAATTACCTGGTGTTGGAGTGACAATGTCAAAAGAGCACTCATACAGTTCCCTCGGATGAAAACCAAAAATTTTCTTTTCCCTATAAACTTTTTCTATGGAATATCGTTTCAACGTTGTGATACCATTCCACACGACATAACGAGCGAAAGACACTCTGAAAAATAATTCTTTGTGTTAAATTGTAATCTCACATTATATAGGCATGTATATTATTTATTTGTATGAAGTGTTGCAAGTTAAAAAAATACCTTAAATCGTGGGGAATATGAACAACACCACCACTGTGAGTCATGAGCCTAACGCTAGACTCCACAGGATCATACAGGCGACACCGAGGCAACAGTAATGGAGGAGACAATTCTACACCACCGTGAAGTTTGAATATATTTATAACCTGAATATTAAAAACAACATGTATCATACACACATATGACAAAATATAAATAATGATATTAGTTATTACAGTGAAAAAATTTCTTCACCAAATTAAATAAATGCCTTACAATCTGGTGAATTATATTTTAAATATGTTAAAATCGGGGTCAAAAACAACAAAAAAACATCCAGCCGTGTCACCCATGGTCTCTGTCTTTTGTTGATTATTTTTTTATTTGTTCATTTCGACATCCTTATTTAACAATGCAAAATATTATTTTGATATCATTGAGATATAATTGTTTGAAAAATGACCCGAGGCCTTACATTTTTGTGACACTGGCCCTGAGTCAAATTGAAAACGCTGTTCGTTATCGCCAAGCGCTATTTTTTTTTGTATGTGATTTGACGTTTGTTGTAGAAATTTTTTCTACAATAACAAACTACAAACGTCAAATCCCATACAAAAAAAATTAGCGCTTGGCGATAACGAACAGCGTTTTCAATTTGACTTGGGGGCATAGTAGTATAAAAAACATAACTTTTTTAATTTTTAATGTACTATATAAACGAATTTTTCTTTAAAATTCTTATAAATAAATGCAGATTTAGATAAAAATACAATTATTCATTCAATCTTAAACAGTTTACATAAAAAATGTTAAACTTGTGTTATCCGATTATTTTTTTTACAAAAAACGTTACTTTCAAGAATTCAATGAGACAATTTTATTCAAAATACTATAAACAGATAAAAAAATAATAGGTCTTTGAGTAACAATGTTAAAATTGTGACTTTGAATGTGAAAAAGGTACAAATTGATAGGCGACAAGCGTCAATATTTTACTACTCTACATATATGTTATAAAAATGTTTTATTAATTAACATTATTTATCACACTAGTATTATAAAAATACTGTGCATCAAAGAACCGTTTTTATAACTCCTCCAAGGTTTTTATATACAAAACTGTATGAAGCAGTTGAGAGAAGATTACCGCTTGCAAACTGCTAACTATATATCATATTTACTGCGATCAATCATGGGAGTGTTTAAAATTTAATGTCCCAAAGGTATATAAAACTAAAATCATTAATGAAAATATTTATTTTGAGGATTGTCGATAGTACCATTGTATTCAGATTATTTTTCTTTGTAAACTAGGTATATTTGAATTCAATTTCCCACACATGAAAAGAGTCCATTGTCATAAAACATTTATAAGACTTACGGTTTCTTTAACAGAAGTAGCCAAGAGGAACGGTTGTCTGTTGTGTGATACGGATGTCTTGAGTAAGTTCATATCATAGGTGATGTTCTCAGCCGGAGTTAATTCCTGTAAGTTTTAAGTTTAATAAATGAAACAGAATCTGTATTGCATTGAATGATAAATTATTTGCAACGGATACCAAGTTATAAATTTATAAAAGCTAAAATGTTGAATGCTTTGCTATGTTATATAACTTTATACTATTTAATTGAAAACAGAAAATCCATTTGATGCTAATAGAATTTCTTATTTCTTATTTTTCTTAATAAAAAATGAATATGTCCTTGTTAAACAAGTACATATACATCTTCCTACGTTCCCTAAAATAAGCATAAATGCTTGTGCTATAGGTGAACGAAATCGGTCGAGGCAGGATTCGAACTCGCGACCACTGGATTGCTAGCCCAGCGCGCTACCCGCTCTGCCATCGATCCATCTATGACCCATCTAGAAATGCATATTAAACTTTATGAATGCACAAACCTGCAGAATGATTTTTTTAAATATATTTATTATACAATAATTTACATATTCAACATAATATACGATCAAAAAACTTACAATTGTATACTCATTTAGAGTTGAAATTTTAAAAAACACTTCTGATTTAAAAATGTTTTTAAAAACAGTATAGCAGTTAGTTATAAGATACCTGTTGAAAGCATTCATTGATAAGATGACGATAGGCTTTTGAATGTGTATCCATGAGTGCATGACGCAAAACTTCCCTCAATTCATATTCCTCTAATACCCCTGGCAGCTGATCCCACTGCAGTAATTCAGCACATGTTGGTCTACCACTCACATCATGATTCAATAACCATCTGTAAAACAATAAAACAGATAGTAACATTGATAATGTATGATCTTCTCAGTAACTGTAGGTACAGTTGAAAAAGATCCACAGAATGTGTGAGTCTCGGGAAGAAAATCCCTAAAAACCCTAACAGGGTTCCTCAAAGGATATTGTAAAAATGGGGAATGTTGACAGAAAATGGCCCGTGCAAATTCTGTAGAGGGAGTAAAAACACCACACCACCTCCCAGTGAAATACAATGGTGTAACACGAGTAAGAATGAAACCTTTGGGTAAGTACCAAATAAATATTAATTCTATACTCTCATTAAGTCCCCTAGGAGTTCAGAGCTTCCTAAGAGACTAGGAACTTGAGGGCATACTGTAATTAGAAACCCAGATAGTAGGGGGAGCACAATAAGCCTTAAAGGTCGTAGCGTAGTACACAGTATCACCCCAACCCCCAAAGTAATAATAATATATGCATAATGCGCACTTAAAGGTCGTAGCATAGTACACAGTATCACCCCAACCCCCAAAGTAATAATAATATATGCATAATGCACACTTAAAGGTCGTACGGCCGCTTTCTCCAAGGTCCCTCAAAATCGAACATCAGCTAAGTACCCATTCGAAATTTAAATCCTTAAGTGGCTTACTTAATAAATTTGCATTTAACCAACAAATAACAGCCACACCAAGCTAAGGTCAGGATTAGTTTTTGTTATGTTTCCGGTGAACATGAATATGGACTCAAGATAACGTTACTTTAAAAAATATGCAAATAAGAAATACATAATAAACTATAAAAATATCATTAAAATATTCTAACGTGTGAATTTCACGATTTTTACTCTATATATAAATTAATTATAAAAAAGTACTATTTTGATCTCATGAGTACAGGTATTTGCCGCTGGCGCCAACAGATGGCGCTAGCGGCGCTCGCTGTCAGGGTAGCCTTGTTTGTACACCAGTTTTTGTTTTTGACACATCATGTAACAGTTTATTTAGTATTCACACCAATTTAGTTATTTTATTTTAATATTTGTTACTTTTTTTAATATACAATGCAACTGGCTCATGCCAGTCGCAATTATAACTACAGACAAACCTAACCAATCTATTTTTACCAAACTTTTGTAGGTTTGGTTTAAAAAATCGGTGTACATCCTAGGATATACTCGCTGTCATGGCTGTTTATTCGCTTCGTACTTGTTGATTGTTGAGATTGTTCGACACGGGACGCGCATATTTATCAGAGTATAATATTTAGCAGAGTATAATTATGGATAAACCAAGGAAACGTTCTACAAATTTTACCCCCAGTGAAAAAACTAAATTAATTAAATTAGTTTCAAAAAACACGGCAATTACTTCAAAACAAACGGATGGAGCATGTCTATTCAACGATTTCACAAATCCAGCCATCTTCCAAGATGATAATAAACAAAATATAACTTAAATTTTACAAAATAAAAGATAAATTCAATAATAAAACAACTCTGCGACGAAATCGTAACCCAAATATCTATCTGTCAAACGCGTTAAGTGACACTTAATCCACTAGAGACCGCCACTTAAAATTTTATGCGCCGACGTCGCTAAGCGAGGCTAAGATTGTTTGGTGAAATGCAATTTTGCGCTAAGTGGTTCATAAATGTGATTTTTTAAGTTAAGGAGCCTTGGGGAAATCGGGCAGTAGCGTAGTACACAGTATCACCCCAACCCCCAAAGTAATAATAATATATGCATAATGCACACTTAAAGGTCGTAGCGTAGTACACAGTATCACCCCAACCCCCAAAGTAATAATAATATATGCATAATGCGCACTTTTGTTTTGAGAAAGCAATTAAACCCCACGTTAGTACAACAGTAAATAACAACAGTACATACCGTATCAGATAAACTTGTTTGGAATTCTCGGGAATATCAAACACTTCCGGTACGATGATTTCTTTTAATCTAAGATTTCCCAGAGTCTTAACTCTCTCCATTCCAGTTTTGAGAGGAACATAAGACATTTCAAACAATATTATGCCCAAGGAGTAAATATCCACTTTCTGGTTGTATATAGCTTTATTTCCCGTTGTGGTCAACTCCGGTGCAACATATAAAGCTGTTCCAACCTACAACATAAAAATTTATTCTACTCCAATTTGACACATAAATAAATAAATATTGGTTGAAAATATTCTTTTCTTACCATCACGGCATATCCCACAATGTGGGGTAACCAGCGAAAGGTGTGGGGGTGTGCATTGCCTTATAAAAGGGAGCACAACACATCTGTGTATGCCCACACACCAGTCTGGTCTCACCTAAAAAGGCACTACATTCAGAAAGGGTGGTGAACCTCATTGCTGAACTATGTCAGATGTTATTGTTGCCTTATGTATTTTCGATTACCCGGCTCTTACGGGACACTCGAAAACAATAATAGAAAAGAGTGGAAGCACTATTCTAAGCCGGTGCCTCAATATAATTGGTTGAAAATATAATTGAAAATATAATAGCATATTATGTGTTTGTATTACCCAAAAAAATTAAGTCTATATTTGAATTGGTAAAAAATGTAATATTTTTTACGGTTTATAAAGACTTTTTAAAAATTTGATCCATTAGGTATACGATACCATTATTTTTAGTAAAGATTAATTAATAGAACGTGTATCCACTTACATGTCCAGTCATGGATCCATCGCCTACATCTTGAGAATATGAATCCATTTCTAGAAAAGTTCAAAGATAATATTTTAGAATCATGTTCAAATAATCGAGAAACGAATCATTCTCCAGCAATTTATGGCTGAAATGTAAATCACGTCATAGATTGGATTTATGACAGGTATTATGGCGGACATTGGGACCTGGTTGATCTGTTTTGTGTGAGCCCATATGTTCGTTGAGGTAATGATTATGAGTGCAGAAAGTTGAGATTGTGTACGTATTTAGTGTGGAACGGGAACAATCACCAGGTTCATAATTGCATATAATAGTCAGTAAAAAATTGTAAACTGCTAGCCCTAGAACAGAATTTCCTAGTTGGGTAGCTGTAATCTACTTATTGTTGTTATTATAAATATATGGTGTGATAAAAAAAAACATGAATGGCAAATTGATATGGTAAGAGGAATGAATGAGACAGATATAGGTAGGTATGTACATTAAAAGAGGACGTGGTTCGTTTATGCGACGTACACATCAGTTTAATCGAAACACCACTTGGATTTAAAAGCAAAAAGATAAAAGGCAAATAAAAAAAAATAAGTAAGTGATATTCACCATGTTGACTTTTGAGTTCTAAAACTGACTGTGTCGCTCTTGGTAAAATGTTGGTGGCCAGACCGAAATCTCCAATCTTCACATGGTCGTTGGAGTCTAAGAATATGTTGACAGGTTTGAGGTCTCTGTGGATCATACCTTGCTGGTGAATGTGCGAGAGACCCTCAACAATTTCACGAAACAACCTCCACATTCTGTCTGAATCCATATGTAGACCATTGTCTATAGCATTCCTGAAATATTTCAACTTTGTATAAATTACATAAGAGTTAATGAGGATTGAGAGATTATGAAAATATATAAGATATTGTAAGCAAAAGTCTATCAAAAACATAAAATTTTAAATTAATACAATTGAAACAAAAGCAATTCTTTAATACTATGGCCCAATATTTGAGTTGGCCCGTGGAGTTTAACTCAACTTTAACAAAAATATGGCGTATTTTAGTACCTAATCTTCCCTTATAAGTCACTAAAAGACAAATATTTAACTCAATGTTTCTGGTGGATCGCGTATCTTAATCTTGAGTTAAGTATTGCTTATTCTCTTTTATCGTCAGGCGGCGCATTTATTTCATTTTACTACAAATAACTATGCATAGTAATTATAATCATAATTTATTTTTGTTGGTAGTAAAAGACTTAATATAGAAGTGGTTCATGCATATTCATTTTCTTTTTTCTTACATAAAAGACAATGTATTGCCTAACAACAAAAGAAACAGACTGTCAGCCATACTGAAATGTCAGGCACCCATTTTAAACATTTATTTTATGTTTTTTCATCCCACTTTCTAAAATAATCCATCCTGTTTCTATATAGTCCGTGTATTCCTAGATGTTCTACACATAAGATATTATTTTACCATCATCACTTAGTTCCAGATCCATCAATGATTGATTTTAATTAAAAAAAACATTGTTAGGTATAAAAAATTGAAAACGTACCATGTTGTGTAATAAAACAAATAAAATAATAAAGTTTTATAGTAATTAAATAATTTTTAATTATCTCAATAGAGACGAAGTTGGAATATTTATTGTAGGAGAACCGGGAAATCAAGGCACCTACAGGGCTTACGACCTGTCATCGGCTGGTTTACGTGATCACTTTATGCGCTTGCGCAACGTTCACCAATTATGCCTTTTAATGAGATCCCTATCAATTCAATTTTGAAAGTTCTATATATTGTAATACTGAAATTCTTTTCGCTTGAAAATAAGGAATTTTTACTACAGCCATCTATGGGTGAAATTATGAACAACAATCTTATTATTTTTATTTATTTTGTTGGAACGCCATCTATTGAGAGAATTGGTTTTTTGTAAATAATATAATAGATAAAATGAAATATCTTTGTATCAAGAACAAATACATCCTCATACATTTCCTAAAATAAATTATGAGGTATATTTCAATAAATTTCTATCTGCCAGGAATTATACGTAGGGCATTAGTAGAAAAGCCAAAAAGCCACAGCAATTGGCATTGATTTGTAATTACTAAAATCAACATAATGTATAATGAAAAAATCAACATAAAAATAGATATATAGGTACCTCAATGTACTCTTTTCGCAAAACTCCATCTGAATATAGAGATACTGAAATTGCGCCAAATCATGGCCGTTTGACACGTTGTTATCCTGGGAATTCTTTCTTGGGTCCTTCTTTTCCTGTGACGAAGATGTGACGCTACTGCTACCATCACACTTGCTCTCCGACAAGTCATCACACTTGAATTCGATGGAATCACTGCTTGATGAATTCTTTATTTCACGGCTAAATAGCAAACAACATAAATGTAATGTTAATCTAAAGTTCTGGTGGCTAAGTATAGATTTTTATTATAATGTACTAGATGTAGTACTCATGCGTTTGATGTTTTGGTTGGCAACATATTTCAGTTTTCCTTACACTTCAACACATCAACTGTTCTCTAAACCTTAATAATTAAAATGTTTTTTAGACAAATAAATCCGAAAACAATTCACATTAGTCATTATTCTCTATAGAAAAACAATGTGGTCTGGAACCAAAACGTCAAAAATCCCCCAGAAAAATGCCTCACTTCGATTCATACAAAATTTGCTAACTACGACATCTAGTATCTGCATATAAATAAAGTATATTGTAATAAAAATCTATAATGTATATTATATGTAATTGATTATCAAAAATAAAAGGGGCAAAATAACATCTCACATAGTTCAACAATGAGGTTCACCACCCACTCTGAATGTAGTACCTTTATAGGTGAGACGGGACTTGTGTGTGGAGATTAGTGTCTGACCGAAGCTTCGGCTTCGGCCACCTTCGGCCAAAAAAAAACACCTTCAGCTTCGGCCAAAAATAACCCGAATTTTCGTCCGAAGCCGAAGCTTTTTGTCAGCCGCTGATAACAATTAAAACATGCACGAACATGACATGTGTAGCGGGTGTATAGATTCGGCCGGCCCAGTGTCGCGTGCCGACTGTTATTATTTATTATTTTAATTGAAGCAGATTATTTATTATTTTAATCGATTTTTTTAGTAAAATCAAACTTTCGGCTTCAGCCGAAGGTTACGGCTAAGGCCGAACAATCGGCTTCGGCTTCGGCCAAAATCTGACCTTCGGTTGGACATTAGTGGAGATACACATAATTGTCATACTTTCTTAAGGTAATTCACACCCGCACACCTGTCCTTATATTGGGGTATGTCACGATGGCATGAATTATCAAAAGGAATATGAAATAAACATACAGATATGTGATGAGATCTTCGTCATCGTCCTCACTTTCAGAAGTATCAACTCCAGATGAGGACTCTTCCTCCAGAGTTTGTGTTGGCTGTTTGGAGCGAGACGAATATGACACCGACCATTCCATGGATTGAGCTGGTGGAGCCAACTTCTCCACATCCTGTGGAATGATCATTTTCATTTCAATTATATATTATGATGCAACATAAACTAAATTTAAATACTTCCAAGTCAGATAATATAATTATACAAATTTTTCTCAACAGTATTTATAATTTCAAAAATAATAAATATGTCTTTGCAATAAGAACATATTCATTCTTATTGAGTCCCTTAACTAAGCATAAATCTCATATTTACTCCTCCAAGCATAAATGCTTGTACAAGCATAGATGATGGGAATTAGTTGAGGCAGGGTGGGATTCAAAGTCGTGTCTCTGAATTACTAGTGTTGACTGGCAAACATTGCCAACGGGCAATAAGTCTGCCACATTTATGTAAAAATAATTTTTGCTTATATTATTATTACTATTACTAATCTATCAGGATCCCTTCTGCCTCTGACTCATCCAAATCAAATTCCAGAAATTTTTGTCAAAAAGTTTAAATTTCACAGAACTGCGTGGGGATGAAAAATACAATATATTTATAAAAAATAATCTAAAGTTATATGAATTATGTTCATCATATTGACATACCAAAGTACTACATCCTGTTGTATGCTACAAATAAAAACATAGATGTATATTAAAATTCCTTATCTTAATATTATTATTATTATTAGTCGACGTTGCAATATTTTGCACGTTCCATATAATGTAATGAAATTACAAATAATTTTCACATTAAAACTACAAATTATATACAATGTGTAAAACATACACATTAAAAACTGCTTACATCAATTGATGTACCGAAATATATGTGAAAATTTACAAAATATATTTATATAATTACTTGAGATAATTTAAATATCTAGTAGCATTTATAACATTTTTAACAAAATCTGTATAATGAAGGTATGATTAAAAATTCTCCAAAATTGAGTCAGGACTAAAAATTATTCCAGTTACTTCTACACTGAGAAACAACAAAAAAATATTTTTTTACAAAATTTTGAAAAATCATATATCAAAAAGTATTTGAGATATCAACATAAAATTTCAGATTGTTCAGTTCAGGGGGGCAAGTCTGGTCCAACCGGTTAAATCAAAACCCTCACGATTACCCATATCATAGATATAATTATTATATGGAGTTTTATAATATCTTTAGATGTCATAGAACTCCATATGATTATTATATCCATGATATGGGTATTCACAAGGGTTTTGATTTCGCCGGTTGGACCAGACTTGCCCCCCAGAATGGTTTATGAATATAATAATAAATGGATAATTTATATAACGCCATTTTTGTGCTTTCACCTCAAGGGCGAATACGGTATGAATAAAAAAATCATGACTTTCTGAGACTATGGGTCTCATGACCTGGGGGGCAAGTCTGGTCAACTGGCGGAATCAAAACCATCAATGTTTACCAATATCATGTTTTGGAGTTCTATAATATCTTGAGATGTTATAGAACTCCATAAGATAATTAATAATTATATCCATGATATGGGTAAACATGGATGGTTTTGAATCCGCCTGTTGACCAGACTTGCCCCCCTGGATGAATTGAGATGTATTGATCCTTACTTAGTACATAATAAAGCATCCATATTTGTTCAACTATAATGTTAACATATATTATTCTCACCTGATTTTTATCAATAGATTCTATGGGTCTCTGAACATGGCTGTGTTGCTGTTTTTCATCCTTTTGTGTGAACGTTGCCGACGATGGACTGGAACTGCTGTGGTCTCTCTTCTGCTCCAGGGTGGCACTCTCTATCCAGCTATTGTAATACCTAACCACATTTTCATGGTTCAGCCGAGACAAAAGTTTCACTTCCCGAGTTATCTTTCTGTTCAACTGTTTGTTCTTTGGATTCAACTCGATACGTTTGATGGCGTAACATCCACCGTCTAGTTTATTCTTCACCTGAAGTTTAATTTGTTGTTTATTTTACTGAGGAATCCAATAATGGCACAAAAAATTCATAAAGGATCGATAAGAAAAAAAACATATTACTTTTAGACATAAATATTATCTTATTCTGAATAATATCATCATCATCATCATCATTGGCCCTACAGCCCTTTGTGGGCCTTGGTCTCCTTCAGAATCCATCGCCATTCCTCCCTGCACTCTGCAGTTCTCTTCCAGAATAATTTACTTTGTAGAATTCCATTTTAATTTAAAATAAAAAACAGTATGTTTTAGATTCTACGTATTTTGTTTATTGGTCATTAACTATTTCGCCTTATTAGGGCATCGACCAATAAACAATATACGTAGAATCGAAAACGTAAGTACTGTATTGTTTACTTATTTAAATTAAGATATAAATGTTGTTCATTCATTGTATATTCATCAGATAAAATTCAACAAAAAAGAAAAAATGTCTTATTAACATATGATTCATTTACATTCCTCTAAATATACTAAGATAATCGTCTGAACCGAACATCTTTAAAGGGTGCATTCTATTTAAAAAAATATATTTTCAAATTATGTACAAAATATCTAACCTTTAAGACATCACCAAATGCCCCTTTACCCAACCACTTCATAATTTCAAACTCATTTTTTATCCGAGATTGTCCATTAGCACCGGTTGGTATGAATAGTTGGATGTCCATCGCTTCGGGTGAATCTCCGTGAGCATCCTATAAAAATAATATAGATACAATGTTTGCCGAAACAGTGAGCAAAGTGACTAATAATTTACCAAAGAAGGTAAAGAAAAAAACATATATTGAGTGCGTTTCAATGTAATATTTAACAAAGTAGTTATTATTTAACCAAAAAACAATCCCAAACAAATATTCCTTACATCAGATCCAGATCTTCCGTTGAAGTTGACACTTCTTTGCGGAGAAGGGCGTTCAATTGGAGTTTTAATAAACTGATGATTAAGTAATTGTTCTGCTGACCACCTGGTTCTTTCATTATCATCCAAGCACCTAAACAAATACAGAAAATGAGATTAAAATAATTTTTGAATGTTCTATTTATTTTTCATTGTTATAAAAAAATATTATGAACATGTTAAAAACATCATTGGATGAATTCATAACATCAATTTCATTCAAAATTTGACAATTCCGAAATGCCATTTCAAGAAATTGATTCCATGAAACATATTGTTGAAAGAGATATTTTGATTTCATAACTTTCCAGAACTTAATAGATTTTTGATGCATTAGACAGAAGAAATTATAGGACATAATATACATTACATATTCTAATTAAAATGTAGATTTATACTCTCTCAAATATTATTGATAATAATAAAATTTTAACAAAACAACAGCAAAAATTATCCAGATTTTAAGTACATATATTACCGATTCAAAAAGTCTTTCAGATCTTGAGATAATCCTGGAGGTAGTTGAGGATCATTTTCATTGGCGAGATTTCCCTTCAATAAAGACAAAAACAAAATTCCAACTTTGAATATATCTTGTTTTTTGGAATACCTGGAACAATTAATAATTTATATATCTTTCCAGCCCCCCTAGACAACGTGTCATTTAGCTCAAGAAAAGAAAGAAGAAAGATAGCTCAATGTATGGAAGTGACAGTTGCCAGTCACGTGACAACTGTCACTTCTATACATTGAGTTATCTTTTCTTGAGCTAAATGACACGTTGTCTAGGGGGGCTGTTCATGTAAAAATGATAATTTTTGATCAAAATGAATTGGAATTGGAGAAAAACTCAAAAATTATAATAGATTTGGATTTATGTGAAAAAGTGACAAGAGGATGGGCTAGTTTGGATAGATAAATAAAATAATACTTATCCAAAAGTTGTGTTTTAACTATGATTCAATTTATTTTCATACAATGTCATGGAATCCATTGAATAAACAGTGCCTTCATAGTAAATGTCATGCTTATCCTATTATATTATACTAATCTTGTTGTTTATGGGCCACACAAAGAGTGATTGATTAAACCATGAGAAAAAACTTTTTATAATACAAATCATATTCACCTTCCACCTTGATTTCCACCCTGACATATTTCCATTAATCTTCTGTCTAAGCTATAGTCGGCCAACCGCACAACGCCATTTCTATCAACGAAGACACTGGTCTCCCTGAGATCTTTATGGACCACATTATTCCTGTGAAGAAAGTCAACAGCTTCCAACAGGCCAGACGCAAAGTGACGCAACATGTCAACTTCCATATTGATGTGGTCATTTAAATATAAACAGGAAATGTTACCACCTGAAATGTCAAAATAAAACATAGGTATATTTTTCTATAACTAAATATGTCATTTATTCAAAAAAATTTAAACCGTCTAAACACAAAATTTTTACTGTGATAATATGAAATAGTCAAAATAAGATATGTCAGTGGTAGCGGCTAGTATGTTGGACTATTTGTCCAGGCGACACAGGAGCGAATATTATTTAGTTTATGAAATAATATTCTTGTTACAAGGACATATTATTAAATATTTTAATATATAAATAGAAAATACAGCTTCATAATTACATAAAAATAAATTAAACAACATACCAAGTACAAACTCTTGCAGCAAATAAACCAAAAGTGTATCGTCCTCGTGAAGATATTTCATATTGACATAATGAACCAAATTAGTGTGATGGAGTTTCATCAAAAAGCTGAACTCTTGCTCGATGCTAGCAATTTGTTTCATGCATAATGTTATGTCGTAGTGCAAAACATTTGTATGCACAGGCGAGTCTTCTTTCTTTTTAGCCGTATTTTGGATTCTCGGCGAGAGCGGTTGATTGGGACCCGGTTGAAGTTTGATGGTCCATTCGCTAATAGCCAATAGTTCCCCTGTAGTAATATCAAGACCAGCGTACACGGTGCAACCCCTTTCAGAATGCCCTGTCAAAATAATGTAATGCCTTAAGTAAACAAACGCTACTATACAAATTATTTTATTCAATCATTTCCAAAACTTGTATAAGCTGAGCATACATACAAATGACTGAAAATAAAGTCCACATAATTTTTTTTATTCAAAAAATCTTGACAAATAATAAATATTTGGTCGTAGATGAAAAAAAATCTTTCTCTACATTGTGACAACTGACAGGGTTAATGTTTTAAAACAGAAAACAAATTATTATATTATGATAATATTGATCTTGAAAACTTACAGTTTTTATTATAGAAAGACCAAAAAGATAAGTAAAAAGTAAAATTTAGTTTAAGATGTTGTAACTAAAAAAATTAAATGCACGAAGGATTCAAAACAAAACACCAACAAATGTATATTCAATATAGTTATTATTTTTAAAAAAGTAGTATGCAAAATTATTTATATGCATATTAATCTATTTTGTATGAGCCCATATGTTTGTTGAGGTAATGATTGTGAGTGAGGAAATGTTGAGATTGTGTGTCTATTTAATGTGGAACTGATATATGTGGGGTATAAAAGCAAAACCGCCACTCTGCAAGTAGATACTTTTGACAGAAAACAAAAAAAAATGATAACATATTTATTGCGCCTCAAATATAAATTATATTTTATCTCTGTGTTTCGTCTAGGTTATTACCTCTAGATACACAAAATAAATATTTCAAAAGTATAATAATCAATATTATATGAAATAAATAAAATACTATAGTGTCGATTTTGAAATTAACTATAATGAAAGTGGCGGTAATGCATCTCAACAATCATCACAGTGTAGGGTTTGCATATCACCAGTCGAGTCCGCGCTGCTTTTGACCGCCATTTTTTAGATCGCCTAACAAGGTCGCAAATTTAAACCTTTAATTTTACCCTAAAAATACACATTTTTTTTTTCAAAAATATTTTATTGATAAAAAAATAATTATTTTAAATGCAATAATGGATAAAAACATAAAAAAAATAATTATATCGAAATACCACTTTCTTCTGGGTAGTAATTACACATATCATTATTGTTAGTATTGCATGGCTCACTTTCACTGACATTGTTTTTATCAATAATTTCTTTGTAAAATCTGAGCTGTTCTCCCATTTCTTCTTTCCAAGTTGCGCCAAAGTGTTTTTTCAGTAATTTATCTACATCATTTAATTTCATTGAACTTAATTGTACTTCACAAGGATTAATAATTTCAAGGTCCATTTCCGACACTTTTTTCCCTGCTTTGTAATAGACCTGTATGTTCCTTGGTCCACTTTATAATTTATTTCACCTTTTAACAAAACCTTCATAGGGTTATGTTTTCCTCTTTTTATCGTGTATCTTTTGCAAGGTGCAAATTTGAAGTGGTACTGATTAGGTGGTAAAAATATCATTGACGCGGCTTTTTTCCATGCCATTACGGGGCAATCTATTCCCAAATTTATCACATTCCCATAACGTTCGTAGATAGCGTGATATTCAGAAGGAAGAATTATCTCTTGTTTATTTTTTATTTCTTTTTCGATCAAACCAAATACTCTGTCAGCTGGCAAAAATGAATGCCCCGGAACTGGAAATATTAATTCAATAGATGTTAGTGATCTAGGAGCATGTTTTGTCAGCCAGTAGGCACACATTGAGATCATTATTGAGTTTTTGTTTTGAGCTCCACATCCATCGCCCATTAATCTTAAAGTTTTAATATTAGTCAAATCTGTGTGATTTAATCGTTCATAAACGGCTGATGCAATTTCATTAGCCCCTTTGGCATGCCTGTCTTCGGTCCACGTATAGATAAACGTATTATCTTTGGATATATTATTGGTCGGAGTGCCTTGAACAATGGTAAAATTGTAATTATAAAGTTGTCTACTGTAGTAGGCAGACTGGTCTGCAACTTTTGGTAATACTTGGTTCTTTTGACAATCGTATGAAAGTGTCAATAAATCATCTCTTCTCTCTTTTAAAAATTGATAAAAGCATTTGGCTTTTATTTTATGTAATCTTTTCTCAGCCATTAACGCTGTTTTCTCAATTGTATTTGACCGTTTTATCTTTTCATAGAATTCTAGGCATTTTGAGCATAAATCGAGGCTTGGCATTTTGAATCCGATATTATAATATTTATTAAAAATATTTCTAAAGAAACATTCCTTGACTTTTAATGTATGGTTGTTCCCTATAGAACATATAAACATCTTCCACATTTTTTTGATATTTAATTCGGATACCAAATATTTCCGAGTTGATGTCGCGCTCCTACAATAATGTGTTTCGATGCACTGAAATGACTCTATGAATTTCATCACAGCATTTTTTTTTTCCATATTTTTTAATGAAACTCTGTCTCCTCCACGTTTGTCGGTAAAAAGTGACCCTGATTCGAGATAAGTTTTCGCAATGTTCCGCAATCTATGAACTCCAATATCCAACACATTCAAAAACACTTTCTGGCAAACTCTCAGCATACGGTGAGGTTGTCCAGCAGTTTTAATAAATAATTTCGTATGGGTCTTAATTGCTGAGCGTTTTCTAGGTGCAGAAAGAACACGCTTTTTTGGAGTCTTTACTTTGAGGTGTTTAAGAATAAATCCATCTTGGTATAACTTGCTGGGCTGTTTATAAAATGCCTCGTGGAATTTTCTTATATCTTGGGGTCGCAATTCCTTGCATTGCAATATTTTATCTTTGTGCTTGCAATTCGATGCAACATTTAAATCTGGTAATTTTTTTGAAAGATACCTAAAAAAAGTAAAAATTTATGCATTCAAATGTTTCAATTAGTGTGATAAGGAAAAAATATCGATTAATTTTTGGTAACTGGTGAAAAATAAATCAATATTAACAGTTACTAATAAAAATCTACCGCACACCCGTTGACCGGTGTTTTAGTTGCATACCGTGTGAAGCCCGTGCAGCGATTATTTGAAAATCTTACTAATAAACGCTGTATAACGACTATGTAACTACAAGAGTACAACAAAAAATAATCCGACAATGTTGTAATTTAGCACTTGCGCATGCGCAGAGCCGCCGGCCGCCATCCGCCATTATAATTTTGACGTTTGTCGTAGTAAATATATTCATATGTTTTTCACATTTCAAAACAGAAATATGGAAAATAATTTCATCATACGAATACCCAAGTGAACACTATTGTAGATATTATAAAAGAGCAAATTTTTTGACAGATTTTCGCTCCTAAAATGCCCAACTATGTAGAATATAATAATTTGTAGAGGTTTCGTCATATTATACCAAGATATTATAACAATATAAACACGCATATCAAAATAAAATTTGATTTGTTATAGATGAAATTTGTCTTAAAACACCGCAAAAATACTTAGAACAGGCGTGCAATCGATGTGTAAAATTTGTATGAGAGATTTATTAGTAAGACTGTTAAAATATAAATAATGTGATGACTACATTGCAAAAAAATATTATTAATCAATAAAAATTAATATTCAATGAATCTCGCAATTTAAGGGTTAAAATGAATAACAATTTATGCACGTGAAAGTCACATGTGAAGGAATAATTATTTTACCTCTGTATCTTTTTCTGTGAACGTTTCCATGACGTAGGATTTCTTGCACGTTTTCTGGATTTATTTAAAGGCACTGGAGTAATATTCACATCCATAATAAAAGCACTTTTATATTTTTAAAACACCGAAATGACTTGACACAACAACACAGTTTTGTAGGCAGCGGCCATATTAGTTTTGAGACAATTCTCGTGTGTGATTGGCTGATTTCAAAACAGTGTAGGTTTTGCTTTTGAAATAAACTATAGAGGCGGTTTTGCATTTGACAGCAATTTTTAATCATGTTTTTCGTATGTTTAGAGGCGGTTTTGTAAATGTTCACTTATTTGCATCTGTGGAGATTTTCAAGTGAAACCAGAAGCAATATTTACCTTAAAAACGAAAAAATATGAAGAGTGGCGATTTTGCATTTATACCCCACATATATTTGAAGTATAAATATATATTTGAAGTATAAAAAAATAAGTTTAAAACTTTTAATAACTTACCTAGACATCTGCCCCGATTAATTTGCCTGTCTCCTTTAAAAGAAAATTTGAGAATTTTAGTTCCACGATGTTCACAAAAACTGCCATCAGAACTTTCCGAAGTCGACTGACATCTTCTTCTACAAATTAAACCAAAATATATATATGATACATTATAATATTTAGTAATTTATCATAAATGAAATGCTAAAAAATAATAAACAAACAAACCTTGCAGAGTATGTCCTAGTCCTTTCAATAGCAGGATTTATTATAGACATGGGTACATTAGATTCAACAGCAAGATCTTGACACACACTTAAACGAGGTTCTTTGCGGAGTTTCATTTCAGATCTTAATATTTCTTGTCTCCTTAAAATCTCATCTTTTATTTCCTGTCTCTAAAAAATACATTAAAAAAAACATGCTTAAATAAGTATTCTAATGCCAAAAAAGTATTATTTAGGAGTTTTATAAAATCAAACCACTGATTTATATATATACACGCATTTTATTTTTGTCAATTTTGATGGTGTGCTGATACTGAAAAACTTCCATCTTAGGGTTTCATTAAATCGAATCATTGATTTGGCTGATATAGCCCTTATAAACTGATCTGCCGAACGGGTCAGAATTTGGCCTTATCAGCCGAAACGATAGTCCTGTAAAAGGAAATAAATATTTGTGGCGCCTAAATCAGTGAAATGAATTAAAAAATTCTAAAATGAAGTTCTAGGTATAAAATCGAACTATAATATCTTAAGATGTTATACTCCATATGATGATGGTAAACATGGATGGTTTTGATTCCGCCTATTGACCAGACTTGCCCCCTCAGAACTATTAAAACGAAAAAATAAAAACCTGTGTATATTTATCTTTGAGATCTTCAAAAAATATTATTACAACAAAACATAGTATAAACCTCTAACATAAAAAAGTATTTCTACATTTGGAAATCAATATATAAAATTTTTATTTATTAAAACAATATTAGAAAATGGATATATTTGAAATTCATAAAAATCAATTCACTGATGCACAATTAATATGGATAAAGGAACTCAATGATCAAATCACTGATGCACAATTAATATGGATAAAGGAACTCAATGATCAAATCACTGATGCACAATTAATATGGATAAAGGAACTCAATGATCAAATCACTGATGCACAATTAATATGGATAAAGGAACTCAATGATCAAATCACTGATGCACAATTAATATGGATAAAGGAACTCAATGATCAAATACCTCTTTATCCTCCTTCACTTGCTTATCTCTTAGTTTAATTTGTTCATTTTGTTTTTGCCTGCTTAGCATTTCCTCATAAAACGACTTGAAACCTGGTTTGTTATACCTGTGAAGAAATGTCTGAAATTCGAAACAGACTGAATAATTATACAAATAAAATTGTGTAGAATAAACAAATGGTAATATTTTGAGACATACAATCTTTTATTGTCATTTGATTTTTTTAAATTTTTTAAAGTTAAAATTTGTCCTTTGGGGAATATTGTATTACACTAGAGCCTCGATAATCTGAATTAGCAAAAAACTACCCTTGTTCGGATCATAGTGTGTAAGGTTGAGCTAGGTAAAAAAAAATATTAAAATTGGAATAAAATGAAAAACTTAATTTTTAATATTATGAAGGGGAAATCATTTAGCAGTTGAGGTGTTTAAATTATTGGTGTATGTATTATCGAAGCTCAACTGTTTTTATTTTATCAAAAAAAGTAGTAACATTTTACAATGCTAACGACTGTTATCTCCAAAACATTGTTAGAATGTTGGGCATTGGGTAATTCATTAAGAATAATGTAGAATGGTGGAATTTAAACAGTTATAGCAATGGCAATATTTGCCTAAACAAGGGTATGAACCAAGGATTCTGTTGAGTTTTGTAAAATATGTTTTGAATAGTGTGTATTTGATATTTTTTTGTACGTGAAATGTTATTCTCTTCCGGTAATAGACAATATGATGCATTCCCACCATGCACTTAGAGTTTCCCACAACAATAAAGTTACTATATTTTTGATATACCGCTGATTTATTCCAAAACCTCTGCCCTAACAGATTGTGATTACGATTATTCTGTAATATGGTATTTTCAAAATGAAATTTAATTAAAATGTTTTCATTCCACCGTTTCTGTAATATGAAATCAGAGAAATTGCACAGAAATGTTTCTTATCTTTACCTGAACATGTTGAGCTAATTCAAAAATCATGACTTCTCCTTTCAACGATTTTGCTAATACCTTCAATTCATCTAGTAAAGTTTTTAACTGTGAATCTGATAAACCCTTTGAATGTTTCACTTCCAGTGCAGGCTCTCTAGAAAAACATTAAATATAAAATTAGGAACGTAGTCTACAAATACCTTCTTTTTAAATTCAAATTACCTATATTTTAATAATCCTCCTTCCATGTAGCCACATAATATAATTTTTTTTTTTTTTTTTTAAAAAAAAATGAATATGTCCTTCTTAAACAAGTACATATACATCTTCCTACGTTCCCTAAAATAAGCAAGTAAATGCTTGTGCTTAGGTGAACGAAATCGGTCGAGGCAGGATTCGAACTCGCGACCACTGGATTACTAGCCCAGCGCGCTAACCGCTCTGCCACCGACCCATCTGTCACATAACAGACGAATATATTACAATAATAACAAAAAAAAACAAAATCTAAACTCACATCTTCAATAATCATACAATTTAAATGAAAATATTGTTTAGATCCCTTAGATTATATATGATACAGATACCTAGTCAGCGCAATGAATATATGCCAACTAAAACTACGAGGAAACAGAAGAATTTCTAGTATACGTACACCTACCGACACGCACACCTACATAAAACGTAGACCAACCGATCTACCACCTCACACACACATGTAAAAAAAACTTGGCATACATTTGAATTCGAAATTTGTGCTAGACGCGGCTTCTGTACATTATAATTCTATGTTAGATCCTAATTCAAACATTTGTTGATCATAATATTATATAGGTACATTTTTCATATTTTTGTACAACCCACTATAAAAATAAACTATGATTTAAAATTGTCAATTGTATGTGAAAAATAACGAAAACTTTCATGGGAATATTGAGCATACAAACAGAAATAAATCAATATATAAAGAAAATAAAAAAAAAGTTGATGCAATAATAATAATGTGTAGAATCATACATATCTGGATATTTTGGAGAACATTTGATGTGCAGATCAATCGTGCAATGTATTTCTTGGTTGCCTGAAGATCCCTGCTGGGGGAATAATGTAAGAAGTATGTCTAGTGGATGCCAAACATTCCATGGTTGAGCACTTCGTAAATCCTTTAAATCGTTTCCAAAAATTGCCTACAAATATAAATCAAGTAAACATAGGTATTGGGTACTAGTTAAAAATATCACAAAAAATGTGCAAAATATAATTATGGACTAACCTGCAAAGCCTCGATTTCATTGTCTTGTCTTTCTTGTGGCGAATCATCCGACATTTCAAAGTTTTCACACAAAAAATTATTAACTCAACTATCTATAAACGATGCCTTAAAATCCTACATGTTTTGAAGATATTTTTTGACAATTCACAACAAATTACAAATCTAAACGTGTAAGTATTATTATGGCGATCAATTGATTCCATATAAGGCCGGATATAATAATATTATTGTGTTTGAAGTATTGCCATACAAAAGCGTACCTACCGGGGACTTCTCTAAGAAAATAAATCAAACGAAACAACAATCAAAGGTAGTGTCAAAATCATAAAACTGCACCAAACCAGCGCCACTTTGAAAAACTAGTATGTTTGACGTGGTTTTGTGATAAATCGTTAAAGTCTAATCAGAACAAAACAATTCGTAACACGGCAAAACAGAACAGTGACAAATCAACACAATAACACATATTCAAAACAGAACATTTATTTCAGGCGATTTGCTCACGCAAATCGCAATAATAACTACACATAACAAACCTTTTTTTTTAAGTATTAGAAATATTCAGTTTCATAAAAAAGAATTTTTTTTCTGTTTTGACGTGTTATAAATTGTCGTGTTCTAATTAGAGTTTAACGATTATCCGGCGCTGACCAAATTCAAAAATAAACATCAAAATAACATTCCCATAAGTCCCCCATTAGCTCTAGTTATGGAATACTAATAATGAATAATAATAAAACAATTCATGTTTTTTTTTTCAGGAATGATCACTCACGGAAAATTATTAATATTTTAAATAAAGTTTTAGCAAATGTTTTTTAGTAAGTGAACAGTGGTTCACAACATTATAAAAACAAATAATTAATTATTCTGGACTAGTAATCCAAGATCGGGACGTCAAATCTCGTCTCAAGTGATTTCGTTCGACCTAGCACAAGCATCAATGTTTAATTTAGCGAATGTATGTATATATGTATACGATAACAAGCATATTATATTTATGTTTTAAAAAAATGTATGTATACTTTTTACAAGGATATAATATTTAATGTTTTAAAAAACTTGTTATATCATAAAATATCAATGAGAGGTGAAAATAAATAAAAATCAAAATAAATAATCATTTTAATTTTAATCATTATATTAATTTAAATTAATAATTAAACTGGAATAATATATAATTATGTAATGTAAAATTTAAAATTTTACTACTGATATTATTTCAATTGTATACATAGAACACATCAATTCGTTTTATTGTGTGGGATAAATTTAGTTAGAGGTATATGAATTATCATTTCCACTTGCTTCTCTTTTTTCTCTTGCACGTCTGTTTTGAAACCATATTTTTATCTGAAATGAAAATCATAATTTTAAATCATGTACTGAAGAAAAATTAAATAGTATAATATGGTCTATGTTTTATTTGATTTCTGAGTCAATTATTGTTTGTCTGTATGTAACTTGGTAATGATATTATATTTTATTTCAAATTACAAGTACCCTGCTATCCGGTAAATTTAATATTCTTGACAATCTAATTATTTCTTCATTATTCAAATAAGGACATATTTTATAACTGTTCTCCAATGTATCTATTTGTAAAGGAGTAAAAGGAATTCTCGGATGTCTTCCAGGTTGACGTTTGATTATATCTTTTCTTTGATTTCCTGTAATACAAAAATAATAATTTAAAAAATGTGTGATTTGATGTGAGCATACAACAAGTGCCTATACGTTATGTCCTAATCCTAGTTATTCTTTTAAGGGATTTAATAAAACGTCCATATTTGTGAGAAAAAAAAACACTCATATTTGCAGAAATAAATATATTTTTCATGGTCATGCTCGCACCAAAATCAATTCTGAGATTACTCGTTAAAAAAAGTTTGTACCGCGTTGTGTAATAATATCTCACTTTATTTTAAAAATTGATTGTTTTATCCGCCAAAGGCTTGTTTTGGAAAAGAACAATCCTTACCAGTTTTTAAAGAACGAATATAAAGACAGACCGTGACACACGTATTGCACTAGAATTAAATTTAACGACGTATATGTAGTTCCAAAATATAATAATAAATACGGAAAGAGAACGTTAGAGTATAATGTACCTAAATCGCTTAATATGATGCCGGCATCTTATAAGAAATGCAAAAGCAAAAACAATGTTAAAAGACTTGTCGAGGAATGGCTTTTGAGGTGTGGCTTTATATATAATTAACAGATCTCACACGATTTTTTTTTATTTCATTTATAGAATAATAAATAGATAAGTTTTGTAACATAGGAAGGAGTATATGTTTGAGGGATCAAATTTGTGTGTGTGTGTGTGTGTGTGTGTGTGTGTGTGTGTGTGTGTGTGTGTGTGTGTGTGTGTGTGTGTGTGTGTGTGTGTGTGTGTATGTGTGTGTGTGTGTGTTTGTGTATGTGTTTTACTGTAATTTTGTTTGATATTATTAGAGTATACATAGATATTTATTTATTTTATTAACGGCGTTTACCATTTACATGAAGTATTCACAAAATATACAAAATAAAGTAGGTACATAAGTAACATAATGTGTGAAAATACATAATAAAATAAACATATCCAATTTATAAACAATGAAAATAAAGCAAAAAGAAATATAAAGAAAAACTTATACAAAATAAAAAAAAAAATATAAAAATACATTCAAAGAAAATTTAACCAAAATAATAATCAGAATAACAAATGAAAGTATAAAAGTACAAATAAACATAATAGGTAAGTATTAAATATTAATATAACGAAAAATAAAACGAAACACGATCAGTGAAATCTAACACGTACCTACTACACGTAGGGTATTCCTGCGGTTATTTTTATATTGCCCATAAACAGATCCATATCGTTAGCATATTCATTACTTAACCTCTGAATTCTGTTTAATGCAGAATCGTGATGCGCTAGAGTGCTATATTGTCTTGAACACGCCGACGAGTCTAGAAATTAGACTTGGTGCGACTCATTATTTATTTGTACTTAATATTTTATGTTTTATTATTTTTCAATTTAAAAAAAGGTTTTACAATTACATAATATAGTATGAGTTGTCTAGTGTCAAAAACGAACAACATCTTCATTGAAATTTAGATAAGCAGTGATTTTTAAAGATTTTTGATAAGATTTTTCAATAGTACTACGGCCCTCTGGATTCGTTCATTTTCCTCTAGTCAGGCCAAAAGGTAGGAAAAAATAAATGGCCTATATATCAGTCGTATAGAGTTTGACAGCTGTCATTATTGGTGATTAATTGTTTTTTAAGCATTTAAATACACTATGGATACAATTAAGACATAAAACCACTAAATCAAATCAATAAATGATGAAAATATAAACACAATTTTTTCCGTATGGTGATAGTATTAAGGGGCCATATAAACCTAAACACCTCAATTTCAAATCAAATCACTCAAATATGTTAAACAGTGTGTTTCTAGAAAAGATAATATTAGTCTTTTCAACATTTCTCTGGTGAATGTTCGTCACACAATTTAAAAATTCAGCCTAAATTCCCGTAAAATAATTATTAAATATATCCTAATTTACAGCATTTTTTAAAATTACTCCATAACTGTGTGTCGTAGAGAAATAAATCTTTTATATGCTTAAAGAGTGCATAAAATCAAAGTGAATGACCGATAAAGTTTTTTCATTTCAACTAAGGTTTGTTCTTAAAATGCAAAAAAATCAACAAATTTGCGATTTCCGATAATTTAAATCACGTATAAACCTTTTTTAACGCACGTCATAGTAACCCTTACTAACGCGTAACTTCATAGTGTTTTGGGCGGTTTTAATATATCAAGTTTTCAGTCACTAAGTTTAGCGTTATACGTCCTCTTAAATAAAATAAAAGAATCATTAGGATATCAACATAAATTTATATAATGTGCACAATGGCACTATTTATTTTTAATCAGTTTACTAAATAAAATCTCTCAATGCAAATATTTTTCAGCAGTTTTGAAGAGAACAGTAAGTTACTCTCTTAAATACCATGTTTTGTTGTGTTTTAATTTTGTTTTTCTAGATATGTACTTATCTTAAGACTTTTCTCGATATTCGGCGCAGTTCCTGTTCTAATCAAATCAAAATTTCAGAATAACCACTTTGCCAATATTATTTTAAATTATTATTGATATATTTTCTTATTCAAATAGTAAAAAATATAGTCATTTTTATATTACGTTTATATCACAATGTGGGGTAAACAGCGATAGGTGTGTGGGTGTGCATTACCTTATAAAAAGAATGCATCCCCAAACACTATAATCTCGTCTCACATTAAAGTCAATATTCAGAATGGAATGTAAACCTCATTGCTGAACTATAATTATGTCATTTTGCCTGTTGTATTTTCGATTACCCGGTTTTTACGGGACACCCGAGAAAGATGACAAAAAAGAGTGGAAGAACTATTTTAAGCCGGTGCCCCACAGCTAATCATAATAAAACTATTATCAATACCAGTCAGTCCTGTTACTGCAATGGCGGTATTGCGTCAAAACCACAGACTTCTATAAACATAGACTCAGCATAAATTAACAAACCTGAGACACTCTGCATTCATTCCTTTTTACGTAGTATGGAAAAGAAAGAGATAGATATAGCTTTCACGTTACAGCTATCGAAGAAACAACCAAGGGTATGTGGTCCCACTAGTGGGCATGGCTACATGTATGAAGCTAGCTACGATTCGTGCATATGCCACCGTGAGTGCCTACATTCATCGTTGTGACTGTGTGGAATGACATTTCAGTGTTATTTTTGTCTCTTTCTCACTCATGGAAAATCCATTTGTTCTTTTATGAAGGTGACGCAATCCGCGGCTATATTCATATCAATCACCGGGTCCGCTTATCGGAACATATATTTTCCTACGTGATGAGTCTATGTTTATAGAAGTCTATGGTCAAAACGAACAACTGCAGATAAGTTCACAAACACGGGTTTTTTCGTAGTTTTATTTACAAAATGGATAATCGATTTTTTTAACACATTAAATTTATATTTATTTGCTAATTTTCATATTTACATAAAAAAATAATGTTTCTAGAAAAATTACCTTCTTGTTCAAAATGATGTAAATTGCTTAATAATATATTCGTCTTCGATAGTAGACAACTTATAATATTATGTATGTATTATATTTAAACAGATACAATTTGCAACTCTTTATATTTTTCGTTAACAAATAAATCAATTTGAATGCAAGAGAGTGCTAATGATGTCGATAATTTTTATGTTGGTACTGTTTATAAATTAAATACATACATTTAAAAATAAACACAAAGAAAGTTAAATTGGCAACAATACATTTAAAAATAAACACAAAGAAAGTTAAATTGGCAACAATAAATTCGTATTTTCAAATGAAATGAAATGGAAATTATATACCTAGGTATTAACGTCATAAGCACACAGTAAGATAATATATTATGTACTTACTTGGTAATTTTGGAGGATGATATCTAGTACAATTTAGCCATTGAAATGTGTACTGTTGGAAACATTCCCTTTGGGTTGCCATAGTATTTTGTGAGCGCGGGAAATCAAAATTGCCGCCGCTATCGCCGCCAGTTTGCAATTCAAAATTAGGAGTGAAGTATTCATCGCTGTAAATAGTTTTACAAGTTTTTTGTCCCGCTCGATTGAGAATGTGGTCAATGGAAAAGTTTGATGCGACATTATTGGCTGTCTCCTAGAAAAAAACAATTGAATTAATTATATCTTATTTATAATCTACCCACCTAGGTATATAGCTGAAATCAATAAAACCTTTGGAGGAACCTATATGTATATAATTGAAACGCCAAAGATTGTCATTTTTTATAATAAGATTCAGTGCAACAAGTGACATACGTTCAACAAAACATTGATTAATTGGTCCATTATAAACTAAATTATTTTAATTGCATTGTGGAGGTTGATTAATCTAACAAAGAGATGGGTAGGTGGGTCGGTAGTATAGTGGGTATAGTTAACGGCAAACTCCTTGAGTACGTCACGTGGGGTGCGCAAATTTGTGTTTTTTGTTTGGTTGGTATTTGCGCAAACCGCTCCATTCTACAACGAAAATAATATACCTACCGAATGGGCTGAATTAGTGGTCGCAAGTTAAAATCCTGCCACGACCGATTTCATTTAGCAAGCAGCATTAAAACAAGCATTTATGATTTTAACTAATTATTATTTATCGTATGGTACTAGTGAATTAAATGTTTAAAATCAAAATGAACTAATGAATGAAGAAGATGAATAATATATTATGTACCCTACCTACTTGTTTCAAGGACATATTATTAATTTTCATCTTTTCAAAATAGACAAAATATAAATTAGTAGGTACCTACCTATTTTTTAGAAAAAAATATAATAACGTGTTTAATTTTCATGTCCTTTACAATTTTTGATTTGATAAATTTAACTATAAAAGATTCATGGATATCATTCATCGTCATCATTGGCGCTATAGCTTCCTCCAGTTTGTTATTCCGATCGCGCTTAGATACCTATGTCGTCTTCTGTGTTATCCTGACAGGGCCGGATAAACGCGTTTTTGCGCCCGTAGCAATACATTTGAATCCGCCCCCCCTCCCTCATTTTTTTGGAATTTTAAATGTAGAAGAATTTAAAATTATGTAAAATTACATCGGATCTATAATGACATACCTTTAGTTGTTTACAAAAAAATAGCCAAAACAATTGGAGATTCATAATAATATTACATATTTACACCATCCATAGACATAAAATATATATACCTAGACGGCGTACCTGATAATCAAAGTGAGTTTAAAATTTTCGCGCGCTTAATTTCTTGGTTGGCAATAAATTGTAGTTTTTCATACATTTTTCCATAACTTTTCCGTTTTTTTCGATAATATTTCGAATTGGTAATTTTTATTTAGTAAAAGTGGATATATTTATCAAATAAAGAATATTATTTATTGTTTTCATTAATTTGTTTGTTTTTTTGTGTTAATTTATAAATTATATCACTTTTTGTAAAATGTGTGAAGTTTCTTTTTTGTGTGAAAGCAAACTTTGAAACTTTTAAAGTTTAATAAATAAAGTTATAGGTATACGATATTTTTTTACTAGCGATATTTTAGATTATTTACGTTCGATATTCATAGGTATTCATAGGTAGTTTATTTTAGTGCGTGATATTGGTTAAGTTAGGATGAAATAATTTTAATATTAATTCATAATTAAACTGATTAACTAAGATTTAATTGTTGTTTCTTGGGATGTCAAGAAACAACAGTTGTTGTTTCGTTTCGGAGCTCAATATTTAAATAAGTACATACATACCATCACAAATGGTAACCGGCGACGGGTGTTCAATACCTTATAAAAGGAAGCACCACATATAATGGCAGATTTTATAATGACTACAAAGCATATACCTATTCAGTCACTGTTAAAAATTCAATCTAAATAAATTAAATCACTTAAAATGTTTCTATTAACAAATGATATATGTAAAACGGTTAAAAACTAAAAAATATTTAGAAAGGAATGCAGGAAGGGGCTGCCAAAGGAAAAATCTGTGACATACAAATCGCTTAATCCTTTATCTGATTTTTGCGTAGGTAGCTACTCGATGTATTTTCGTAATATTACGCTACTTATACTATTATAAAGTTAATAAAGAAAATATTGGTAAGGCTAAATTAAAATATTACAAACCGTAATTGACATTATTGAATACAAAATCACTGAAATTCTTAATGATCCTAGGCATTACTAAAATGTTAATATATCAATAATTACACTGTAAACCGCCCATTATTTTAGACTAATATTTTTGAAAACTTCCCAGATAACTGTTTTTTATAACTTTGATGTACAAACTAGTTTTTTTCGACAAATAAATCTGAAAACTATTCATATAAGTCGTTATTCTCTATACAAAAACAATGCTTTCTGCCAACCAAACGTCAAAAATCACCCGGAAAACGACTCACTTCAATTCATACAAAATTTGCTAACTACGACATCTAGTATATTATATGAAAACCTATGACACCATCATGCCGAGCCAAAACATAAATAAATAAATGAATTTATAACTATATTTATTTTTCATATAACACCCTTTTCCTTAAATTTACATATCTGTATGTACTAGAATTTTCCAATCGATTTTTAATTGACTTCCCAACCAGTAAGACCAATGAAAATTTCAGAAGTTGTGTATTTCCGATGACATTGTACGCTTAAACTGCTTTATTCGTTTGATATTTTGATAAAATTGAACAATTTTGTATTTCATACAAAGTGAATAAAGCTTTGCGTTTCCAGCTGAGCGTTAATAATATTTGAATTTTTTTCGGATAGATACAAAAATAATATTTTGCTTTTCAATGTAAAAACAATAAATATCATAATAATATTCTTTTCTAAACATTTTAACTGCGAACTTTATATCGATTACCTACATTTAATTACGATTTCAGTTAAAATTTAAAGTCATTATAATTTATAATATACATTTCTAAACATGATTTATCTGTGAACTAAATTAAAATTAAGGCAAATAAATAAAATAAAATTACCATTTTATTGAAATATCAATTGCCTACAAATTTAGTATGCGAATAAAACTTTGAAAAGGGTGTCAGCAATTTTCGTTATGAGTTGGAGTGAATATTTATCAGTGAGACGTGAACTTGTCATAAGACGGTGGAAACAAATTAATGTACCTATACGAAAATAATGTAAGATTGAAATTTATTTTGTCAATAAGGCGGATAATATGTACATATATTATTGCAAATGGAAATCCTGATATTCTTATAGTCTTACGTATTAAATATATTAAAAAATCACGCTTTATACTATAACTGACGTGTTGAAATATCGTTAAAATATATTTTAACGCTACACTTTGAAGGCTTTTCTCTCCGAAAGCCACAACTGCTCAGGGTTTATTCAATCGTTGTTACCCGGTGTGTTATCCTTTTACAGAAAAAATCAGCCTTTATACTTTGACGTTAATTTGGCAGTCGCTGGTTCTAGGTCTACATTTTATTACAAAAGGTTGTGCTCATACTGTAATTATTCCAATTCGTAATTCGAACTTTTTTTTAAGAAAAAAATAATGAATAATCCTTGAGACAAGTGCATGTACATCCTCATACATTCCCTAAATTAAGCATAAATGCTTGTGCTATAGGCGAACGAAAGCGGTCGTGGCAGAATTCGAACTCGCGACCACTGTATTACTAACCCAGTGCGCTAACCGCTCTGCCACCACCCAATGAAAACACTGCACATGCGCAGGGTGCGTAAAGAAGTGTTTTTACACAAATAAATAGATAATTAAATCTTAAACCTAATTTGAAGTTTTGGACCGAATCATTTTAATTAATTTAAAAACAAAATAAAAATTTTGTATCTCGTAAATATGAACTTCTACAAATTTATTTAAAAATAACAGTAATAATTTGAAGTTTTGTACCGAATCATTGTTGCCGACATTGCCGACCGCCGTAGCACAGTTGGTAGGTCGTTTGGTTTCTGTGCGGGGGCGACCTGGGTTCGATTCCCAGCAGAGGAGAAATTTATTTAAATTCATTTCTCACGCAAATATTGCTTCTCTGGGCTGGAAACACTGGTTGGTTGGAAGAAATTGTCATACGGCAATAAACTCGCCACTTGCGCATGGTGCAAGTAAGTGTTTATTATTATTATTGTTATTAATTTAAAAACAAAATAAAAATTTGTATCTCGTAACTTCTACAAATTTATTAACGTTTAAGAATTTTCCGAATATTAAATAATTATAATTCTAACCTGTTTTGTCATGATCCGGTAAAATTCTATAATTGATTCAATCACTTTCACATTAATTTTTATAATAATTCACGAGTAAATAGATAAATTAAAAATTACGTTTTCACTAAACGGGGGTTGGCTTTGTAATGATAGTGAGGGTTGGTAGGATGGGTTTTTATTGGTTCAAAATTGTGTAACATGATCCAATAGTCTCCCTATAGCAGTTGAACCAGCCAATTATATTGTAGATTTTATCAAAGGGACCCTACAGTTTATATATTTATTTACCACAACCACCATTTCAGAAACATACCCAGGAAACTTGTTGTTTATTTATGAGTTAGTAATTGAACATCATAAAATATACTTTTTAAACGTTAATAATCAGGAATCAGTAGGGTTGATAGGCAGTATAAGGACCTGCTCAAAGCCTAATCTTTTGATAAGTATCTGGTTGGGTGAATTATTCCCAATTGAAAACTTGTTTGCAGCATTCTATTTTGATCTTATAAATAATTTGTAATTTTCAGAAATAATTCCAAGGATTTTTTTTCAGCAATAATATATTTTATATACCTATGCGGGTACCTACTTACATTATGTTGCTTCTCTAGTAACTAATAGGTACCTACTCTGTATGTCAAAAATTAATCGAGATTAATCACATTCATTCCTAATAAACCGTTGAGAATTTATTTAATCGAGAGCTTAAAATTTTAGAAAAACACCAACTTAGAGACTTCTCAGTATATATGTTCCATATATAGATTAACTCGGAATTCGGAATAGAACATTTAGTGTATGTGTGTGTGTTTTTTTATAAACACACACGTTTTTTTATAAACACAACAATTTTTATAAAAAATGAATTTAGTGACGACATTGTTTTACTATTTGTATGGCAGTAAACACTACAAAATATCTACGGGGACTCTCAATAGATTGATACTTAATCTCCAAACATACATACATACATACATACCATTACGCTATTTTCATTTTTGGATAGGAAAATAGGACTGACCTCTCCATACTATTCTATGTATATTCACATACTTTGTATATTAAAACAAAATATCTTAAAAAATTCAATAATTTTGATTTAACGGTTTAGAGTGTGGTATGTTTTTTTTAAACTATACATAGGTACTATCGCCATCGACAGTTGGATCTCATGTGCTACATGCAACTAGTATTATTTAACTGTACTATAAAAGTACATATCAGCTCTTTTAGGTACATATATCGCTCAATTTTGTACAATTTGGAACGTATTAGTGCAAATTTCACTATTTTAATTTATTTATTTATTTGACTCAATTTCTTCCAGCCAACCAAAGCAACGTGAGGCTATACATAATGAAGTGGTAGGTATATTAAATTTATATAAATAAAACAAATAGAAAGACAAATACGCAACATTATTTACTTATTTATATATTTTAGTTTATTGGCATAAGGCAATTTATTCTAACCATCCCGAGCGTGAAATCTCCAAATATATATTAAAAATTATTAAATATAGGAAGGGGATATAGAGGATGGAGAAGTAGTGTCAGTTAAGGGTTATTTGAGAGATATAACAAGTCTTTTTTTAAGTACCTAGTTGAATCTATTGAGACGTCGTAATTTCATCACTTTAGGTGTTCCATAGTATTGGTGATTGTTCTTGAAAAGAGGAACTGAGGTATTCTATAGAATTAGTGGGAATAGCTAGTGTGGTACGATCAGCAGATCGAAGAGGCTGACCGTGATTTGACAAGAAAATAACCTCTTTCTTAGGGTATTGTAGTGAATTACTGTTATTAATTATATTACTTTCTGCCGTTACACCTTTCAATATTCTTTTCCAAACTTCCATTACCCCGAAACATATTTCTTTAGTATACATACATAGGTACAGATATATGTTTTTATATATGTAGTTCATAGTCCAATGGTATTTCGTATCTTGTTCTTCCTTCGCTTTTTTCATAAGAATTTATCACTAGCAAGATACCTAGGTACTTTATATATTATTTATCTAGGTTGGCAATATTTATTTCTTTATTTTTCACTTCCTTATACACCAAGTACAATACAGATGGCAAGATTATTGCAAATTAGCAATTTCTTCCAAATAACCCAAATTTTCCAGTCCGGATAAGCAAAATTTGCGTGAGGAATTAATTAAAGTAAATTTCTCTTCGCCTGGGAATCGAACTTACGACACCAGCACCGAAGTCAAACGGCTCGCCACTAAGCTAAGAAATACAGGTAAAATTAAAGAAATTGCTATTCGAAATATGCTTGCTATCTATACCTACAATGTACATTACTACAAAAATAAAAAAGATTTCTTCATTTTTTGTTATCCACATTATCAAGTAGAATAACAATCAGTGATTTGATGATTTTATATAAGATTTTAAATGGTTGGTCCATGATTTAATGATTCTCATTTCATTTAACGTTCCTATAACTCGTACGCGACAAACGCAGGCATCACTATTTTATATTATAAAATCTATTAATTATTATTATTATACTCACTCACCTATTCTGAAATAATATAGGACTTGGTAATGAGTGGCTATCAGGCACTATTAATATCTTTTGCTTTTCAATATACGAATAAAGAGAGACTACTAAAGTTCGAACAACTTCTGGGTTCTTCATTTTTATTTTATAATTTTTATTTATAATTGTTTGCTTAATTTTGTTACAATTTTTATTTTATGTAGGTATGTATGTATTTTACTTTCATAAATCTAACTTTGATTAATTTTATAATTAAGTCCATGTAGGGCATTGAAAATAAAATATAAAAAAAATAAAAACGTGTATAAAATCATAATAATACATTTAAGTATTATTAAATTAAATTATAGGTATTATTAAATAATTATTAATTAATTTTTACCTAAGGTCATTAAATTATTTTTTATAATTAAATAATAATTAAGTGCCTACGGGTTATTACCAAAAACAATTACTACCTATATAGGTACAAAGTAGGATGGAAATGTTTTAAAAATTAAATTATAAAATTCAATTTGGGCCTTTGGAGTAGGTCGGTAGGTACTTATAATTAATAGGTATCTATAATATGGTAATCAATCGTTTGGTTGATGAATTCGCGAAACCGAAATTGTATTTAGAATGTTAGAAGTATGATTAGTTTCTAGAATGATCTATAATCTAGAGTTGCCACGAATAATGATTTGGCCGAATAACCGAATAACGAATATTCGGCTTCCCCCTCGGCCGAATGACCGAATATTCGGCCGCAGACGTGTGCATAAAATTACGTCCCGACCCACGTTTTTAAACTAGTTTCTTGGGATTAGTTCAAACGGAAAGAGCAAGACAGAAAATTCTTATATAAGTTCTGAAAATGAGTTGTGATGAAGCAAACAGTATTGATGATGATGATGATTCTTCACCACTTCGTAAGGAAAGAAACACCAATGAAACTGAAAAAAAATAATAAAAAAGAACTACACAACAGCTTTTGGGACTGTTCTGAAGAAGTCGCTACAGATAAGCAAAACGATGAAGATACAGAAAAAAGTTCTGTGGCAAATGAAATTGATTTTTATTTGAAAACTGCTCGCCTAAATCGGACGGCAGACCCATACGAATGGTGGTCAGCAAACGCAAAATCATACCCAGTCCTGACGAAATTCCCTAATATTTATCTATCGTCTCCTGGCAGTAGTATCTATGGTGAGAGACTTTTTTCATAAGCGGGTATTATTTATGAAGAAAAGCGCAACCGTTTACTGTCAACAAATGCTGAAAAAATTGTTTTTATTCATCACAACTTACCATTGATAGATTTTAAGTATTAATAGAGTCATTTGTGATTAAAATATCGCATTTTTGAATAATATTGGTTTTTATTTTCCATGATTTATTATTCGGTATTCGGCCTAATACCGAATATTAAAAAAAGTGGCCGAATACCGAATAATGGCCGAATATTCGTGGCATCTCTACTATAATCTATTTACATATAGTGATAATGATCTACTACATACCAATTCATAATATTTCTAAAATATTAATTGATTTAGTAATTTGATATTGTTCGGCATTATCAATAAGCTACTGGGAACATCACAGTCAGGGCCGGATAAACGTGTTTTTGCGGCCGTAGCAATATATTTTTGAATTCGCCCCCCCCCCCCAATTTTTTGGAATTTTAAATGTAGAACAATTTAAAATTATGTGAAATTACAACAGGTCTAAAATGACGAATCATAATAAGCGGGATTTTTTTTACATACAATCATCATGCCGAGCCTCTATCCGGGTATGCAAAGAGAACCGAGCGCCATACCTGCGGATTTTTTATTTATATGCTTAACATTTTAGAATTTTAAGCGCCCTTTTTAACCCTTTATAGGGCAGAATGCATGGTCTGGCCTTTTTGGTGTTTTTTCTCCAGTTTGCTCTAAAGGAGTATCGTATAAAAAAAACAACATTCTTCGTTTTTGGGGTGGGAGGTGGGGGGGAGGGTAAAACAGGGTGGTAAGTGACAACCGCCCTGACTTCTTGTTCCTAATTGTTCTATGATTTATCCGGCCCTGATTCACGTAGTAGGTAAGCAGGGGTATATATGCATGTTTGAAGGTATTCAAATGTGAAAATCATATTATCATGTATTTTTCATGAATTATTTTTTTATAATAAATCAATTATACTAGTGGGTTGCCTAATTTTATATGAAAAACGAATAGGTTGTGGATAAAACTAAACACATTAAATAAAAGTACTTGGGTAAATAAAAATTATAGATGTACATACATACCATTACGCCATGTTCCTCCCGGGTAGGCAGAGAACAGAACGCCAAATTTTCTTTCTTGACACACATTCATCGTCTCATACATGTTCGACGGTTGTAGTCTTTCAGAATATCGTTCACATGGTCGTGCCACACCTTTCTTGGGACCTCTCATTCTCATGCGTTCCTCATTCATTCTCCCCGTGTCGCCAAACCATCTCAATGTGTTTAATTTCATTCTTTCTCCATCTTACATTATTTCCTTATGTCCTAATTTCTTACCGTGTCATGCATATATGTATAATCATAATATTTATAATTGATCATAATTTGGCGTTCATATAACAATTAATTCCATTTATATTTTATCGTTCCCACTTTATCTTCTACCGCAAATGGCTATACAAAATAAAATCATCATTCATCCGTTTATCTTATAGAAGTCTATATTATTTCATTCATACATTCACATTATGTGTAGGTAATGATACCTGTAATTTCGGACGAAAAACATTATTTATGTAAGGATGATAAAGTACAATGTTTTGAATCCATGTACCCACCTAAATGTGTTTTGACCAGCGCTCATTCAACTGCTTTTGAGATTTTTTCGAATGAAAGGACTTTAAAAATGAAATCGCATCAGGTATGGATAATAGAATAATAAATAAGTATATTAGACCCACACAATACACCAATACCTGCCTAATAATCTTATTGTACATAGGTATCTACATTTTTTTGTGTCATTTGTGTTTAATAGTCTACTTACCTACTTATCTCTACCATTGCTTGGTGCTATTCATCATTTCCATATTCCATTACAATTTTATGGGTTTATGAGAGATCACTTTACATTTTACTTTTTTGTTTATGTTGATTATTTTGCATTCACACCTTACATAGTTTGATTTACAAACTAAAAAAAATATGCTTCCAAAATATATGGAGAAAAATATAAGCAGGTATTATTAAATGTCAATGTTCATACTTACCCTACGAGAGGATGTCAGGATTTTAGACTTCCAAAAACGAGATTAACAAGTAGGTACACAAAATAGTTTATACCATAAAGGTCTCAAAATATAATATATAATAGTTTGCCACTAAACATAAAAGAATCCACTAGTCTTGTCACCTTTCGTAGGCTACGTGCTGAATACATAGTTAAAAACTATTAATGTTCCATAGTTTTACATGTTTTTTTATATAGGTACCTACCTATTTTTGTTTATACTATATGTATTAATTTTTATATAGATACTTATGTTTTTACATCTAAATAAAATTTACTATTATTATTATAGACCAAATTGAAAAAGTACTGCCTCAGAACAGACACGTCTAGTGAGAAAGTTAATATCCAAATAGAATTAGATTTAACTTTTTGATCGTCAGTTCTTGATGGAATTCCATTTAAATTAATTTATATTTTTAATAAATAAAAATAAAAACAATAGAGAAAACAAAAAGCATGGTAACCTCAAGATATCCAGTACGTTGCAAACTTACTATAGAACAAGTGATGAGATTTAAGTACTTGGGCATAGAAATATCCAGCAGCAATGATCTCTATAACGAAGTACATGAACAAGCAACCAAGGCTGCTGTAGTGGCTGGATGCCTGAGAAGTGCTGTGTGGAGAAATAGGGATATGCTGAGGGAGAGTAAAGTCAGGATCTACAAGACTTGCATAAGACCAATCATGACATACGCCATAGAGACAAGAGCTGACACCACCCGTACAAAAAGTCTCCTTAGAACCACGGAGATGAAGACTCTACGGCCCATCGCAGGAGTAACCCTCCGTGATCAAATGAGGAGCTCCGAAATAAGGAAAATTTGTGATGTTGAGGACGTGGTACGATGGGGTAGAACAAGAAGACGTTTCTGGAGAGACCACGTGGGGAGAGCAAGCTCAGACCGAGTAGTGAGGATATCAGCTGATGAACATCCTACAGGTAGCAGACCTCCAGGAAGACCACCCAAACGATGGAGGGACAGCTGGACGTCCTCCTCCCAGGAGCAGGTGCCGAGAACTACAGGACATAGTCCTAGCTGACGAAGAAGAAGAAGAAGAAGAAGAAAAATAAAAACACTTGTTTAGAATTAATTCCACTATTTATTTAAGGACTACAACCTACGACCGGTTTCGTGCTAAGGACATTTTTAAGTAGACTACTTGAAAATGTGCTTAGCACGAAACCGGTCGTAGGTTGTAGTCCTTAAATAAATAGTGGAATTAATTCTAAACAAGTGTTTTTATTTTTATTTATTAAAAATATAAATTAATCCAAATAGAAAAAAATGTGCATGTTTATAATAAGTCTTTTTTTAATATACCTACTTACTTTTTTGTTATTTTTATATATACCTCTATGTAAAATTTCATTTCATGTCTTTATTTATAGGTGTATACCTAATATACGTATTTATATAAACGTTTTTTTTACACAATTCTCGAGTGCCAATTTTATTGCCAAAAAGCAATATCTTTAACCGACCAGTGTTTATAGCACAGAAATGCCTGATTTGCGCAAGAAATAATCCTCTGCTAGGAATCGAACCCAGGAATGCCTCTATATATTTTTAATGTAGGTACGTAAATTTTAAAGCCGACCGCCGTGGAACTGTTAGTAAGCCGTTTTGATTCTGAGCAAGTATCCTGGGTTCGATCCCCAGCAGAGGAGAAATTTATTCAAATTCATTTATTACGCAAATCTTCCTTCTTTGGACTGGAAACACCGTTTAGTTGAAAGAAATTGTCACATGGCAATAAACTCGTCACCTGCGCAGGGTGCAAGGAAGGTATTAAGTATTATTATTATATAAAACTTCTGAAATTGTCTCAGAAATTGTTCCCCATTATGGTGTGGAGTCTGCTTTCTGTGTCTTATACCTCCACTGTCCTAGGTTGTGCGCATCCTCTGGGGTAACCCCGTTACTTAGCATATCCTGCGGGTCCTGGCTAAAATACTCATTCAATTGTTTTCAAATTTTAAAAATAAATTATGCACAGAATGCTAATAATAATAAAATATTTCTGGTTTAACAATGCCCCATGCGGATTCGACACATAACGCTGATGGAATGTTTGACTAAAGCTCTATCTTGGAACTATGGCATATATTGACAATTGTTTGTTGAGTTATCTTGTAAAATTTACTCCCAATATATTATTTGCAATTGGCAGGAGGTCGTTTTGAGTAATGTTGGGATGTGTCCGTGTGGTACCATATTATGTATGTTGCACTCTTAGCCAATTCATTCGCTTTCTCATTGCCTGGTTATACCACAATGATTTGGTACTCATACCAGACTAAGTTTTCTGTTTTGGTTGTATATTTCTTTGATTGAAGTCGTCATTATTTATTTCAAATATTATCTCTTTGTTATTTCTTAATATTTATTATTCAACCTAGTTTTTGTTTTACATTTGCATGCATTGTGTTAATGTCATATGAAACAACATTACTATCGTACTGAATAATTGTATAATTTTCTAGCAAATAACATGATTGTTATCGATATGAAGTTTGATTTGGTATATCAGTGATCACAAACCGCTCATTTTATCCAAAAATATATCATAATTAGGTACCTATATAGGTAGTTATTTATTTATATCAATATTTAATTCGATTATTAAAGCCCCTCCCTTAAGTCGATGCTCTCCTCCGATTGGCTGAAATGTAATTGATTATAATCCGATATTGTTGCATGTTTAAATTGAATAGGGCGAGTGGGTACTTGACAAAACAGATGCGGTTATAATAATGGCTATTCAAAATCCCTTACTTTGGTAGATTATGATCTGGATGCAGTCAAACGGAAAATGGCGTTGTACGTAACAATTTGATAACAATGGGCATATAATGTTTACACTGAAACATGATATGCTTATAAATAAAGGCAGCGGCTCTCATTTTCTATTACTGACATTTATTTGTGTGTGAGAATAAGTAACATTGATAAATAATTCATTCATAATATAGCAGGGCCGAATTTCGACATAATATTTTTTTGATATTTTGGATAAGAATAAACTAATACAGAGACGCAATCGTGATTCGTGTTGCGCCACGGTTGTAAAATAACGTACGGTTGTGATTTACTTTGGTATATTAGTTGTAAAATATTTGTGATTCACCGCCGTTGTAAAAAAAACATACATACATACATACCATCACGCCATGTCCCTTACGGGGTAGGCAGAGAGAACCGAACGCCATATCTTTCTATCCTGGCACACATTCATCGCCTCGTCAACATTCATGCATCGTCTCATACATGTTCGTCTATTGTACATGCTTCTAACATTTCCGTCTTTCAGAATATCGTTCACATGGTCGTGCCATCCCTTTCTTGGGCGGCCCCGGCCTCTCAATCCATTCCTATCCGCATTGTATATTTTCTTCGTCAGGCGTTCCTCATTCATTCTACCCATGAGGCCAAACCATCTCAGTGTGTTCACTTTCATTCTATTAATGATATCTTTCTTCATCTTACATTCTTTCCTTATGTTCTCATTTCTTACCCTGTCATACATCGTTCTATTGCAGATTCTTCTTAGCGATCTCATTTCAACAGCATTTATTCTGCTTTCGTGCGACTTCTGCCATGTCCAGGTTTCACTTGCATACGTCAATGTTGGCACTAAGATAGCGTTATGAATGGCAACTTTGGCAGCCTTTGATATGCTGCGATCATTCATAACTGGTCTCAGTGCTCCATTCACTCTGTTTCCTGCCATAACTCTTCTTTCGATATCCTTATCAGGTCGTCCATTCCGTTGAAACATGCTTCCCAGATATACATACTCGTCGACTTGCTCGAGCCATTCATTCTCTACTCTTATTTTACACGCTGTTCTGCTTTCACTCTTTTCAAAGACCATTACCTTTGATTTGCTGGCATTCATTCTCAGACCGTTCTCTATGCATCCTTCATATACCATGCTTACAAGATATTGTAACTCTTCCATACTTTCAGCTAACAGTACTTTGCCATCTGCATACATCAAATCACGCACTATTACATTACTCAGTTTCAGACCCTTGCTTTGATCCTTAAGGGCTCTTATACAGAAGTCAATGTACAGGTTGAAGAGCCATGGAGACAGCACGCATCCCTGTCTAACGCCATTATTTATCGAGAACCACGATGTTACTGTGTCGTTGACACGAACACATGCTTCGCTGTTCTCATATAATGACGCGATTGCGCGTATCAGCTTACTCTTCACTCCATACGCTGATAGTATATCCCATAGTTTCTCTCTAACAACTTTATCATAGGCCTTTTCTAGGTCTATAAAGGCACAGAACAGTTTCTGGTTTTTATCCAGAACCTTCTCTAAACATACAATTTGTAATAACTTGCGGTTGAAATGCAGCGTGCAGTTCGTGGTTGACCGCGGGTGTAAAAATGTACCTACGATTCGTGGTTCACCGCGGGTGTAAAAAAATACGATTTATAATTTATCGCGGCTGAAAATTGTACGATTTGTGGACATTCGTGGTTCACCGCGGGTGTAAAAAAACACGATTTGTAATTTATCGCGGCTGAAAACAGCGGGTTTGCGGTTCACCGCGGGTGTAAAAAAACATTATTTGTAATTTATCGCGGCTGAAAACAGCGGGTTTGCGGTTCACCGCGGGTGTAAAAAAACATGATTTGTAATTTATCGCGGCTGAAAACAGCGGGTTTGCGGTTCACCGCGGGTGTAAAAAACATTACTTGTAATTTATCGCGGCTGAAAATAGCGGGTTTGCGGTTCACCGCGGGTGTAAAAAAACATGATTTGTAATTTATCGCGGCTGAAAACAGCGGGTTTGCGGTTCACCGCGGGTGTAAAAAGACATTATTTGTAATTTATCGCGGCTGAAAATAGCGGGTTTGCGGTTCACCGCGGGTGTAAAAAAAACACGATTTGTAATTTATCGCGACTGAAAACAGCGGGTTTGCGGTTCACCGTGGGTGTATAAAAAACATGATTTGTAATTTATCGCGGCTGAAAACAGCGGGTTTGCGGTTCACCGCGGGTGTAAAAAGACATTATTTGTAATTTATCGCGGCTGAAAATAGCGGGTTTGCGGTTCACCGCGGGTGTAAAAAAAACACGATTTGTAATTTATCGCGACTGAAAACAGCGGGTTTGCGGTTCACCGTGGGTGTATAAAAAACATGATTTGTAATTTATCGAGACTTAAAATAACTTTTCGTGGTTACAAAATTATAAAAATTAAATTTAAAAAAAAAATAAACATCTCATATTCTACCTTAAAATATTCGCTATGTTGAATAAAAAATTATCATAGCCCATTTATTTAGTTTTTCTAAATATTTACGTTTAAAATTAGAAATCATCATATAGAAATAATTTCTAAGGTCATACTAAAAAAAATAAAACTCATTATGCAATGTATAGATCTGCATTTATATTTATAGATCGGAGTAAATATAAAAATCACTAATAAAATTTGTACATTCTCAAGGTAAATAACAGTTAAAATTGGAGTAAGAAATATTTATCGATTTTGAATATAAAATGGTACAAAAAATATGATGATTTTTTTTACTTACAACAAAAAAATAGAAAATTACATAAATCACAAGGCAATAATAGGTATTAAGCCATATCTAATTACATATGTAGGTATATGTACTGGATAAAACCAAAATAAAGTGTATTTTTTAATTAAGTTATAATTAACATTGTGGTGAATAAAAAATATTCAAAATACCCTCACTATTTTTCTACAACCTCTACGATAGTAAAAAATAATAGATATATAAATTTATGTATAATTTTTAAATGCAATTATATTTGTAGGTACTAGCATTCGAAAAAAGTTACAGAGGATTTTTTTCGCATCTTTTTCGTAAATTTTTACCAGAGACAATGACACAAACTAATCAATTTCCATTTCCACGTGAGATATTCTCGAATGTGGCGCTAGATAAATAATCTTTTTTATTATTAAATATTTTGAAAAACATCATATGGGATTTAAAAATATAGAGATAAATAATAGATTTTAACTGATAAGCACAGTCTCTGATTTCATTTACATTAGTTTGAGCTGAAAAATATATGTGAAATATGATAATGCCTTTTATTTTGACATAGATATTTAATATGTTAAGACATTCCACCTCAGTACATAGAAATGATGTATAATATGTAGATAAATATGAACTTATTATCCTTTCAAACAATGCTTTGTTACATATGCATTCAGTGCTCTTATTTCTACAGCATTAATGTAAGAAAAACAGATGTTTCACTTTGCATTATATTTGATATCCTATTTTACATAAAATGCAAGAAAGAAAAGACTATCAAGTTTTTTTAATGCTTCTTAGGTAGATTTAAATGAAGAATGTAATCAAATGATAGCAATAGTAAAAAGATGACATATTTGAAACTGATGTTTTTTTATGTATTTTACAAGGTTATTGATAAAACAACTAAAATCCCAAAACAGTTCTGTAGAAACTTATTTCCAAAAGCAAGAAAAATAATATTATTTGCGACTAGACAATTACATAATCACAGCAATACATTTTTCCAAGGTTTGTACATAGTTTGGTTATAACTAATCATACACACAGATTAAATAATACATAAATTAATATAATAAAAGGCACATGAAATATATAAAAAATATGAACGGATTCTAATAATTGAATCCTGTGTATTTATACGTGTTTCACACATAAGTTGTAAATGTTTTACAAAAATGTAAGAGTAAAATAATAAAATATAAATGCATGGTATAAACATCACAATAAGTTCATTGGTAAAATTTGGATCTTCATTAATATTATATATAAAATTGGAGTCCTTATCTAATGTGAATGTAGAATGCATAATATACAAATAATTATTCCAAATTTATGAACTTCTTAATGTTAATGAGGTAAAAAATCAATGTAGGTACATATTATAAATAACTAAATTGAATCAAAAGGTATTCAACAAATTAGCTGGTTATTTTCCAAAATAAAATAAATTTAACAATTAACCTTCACAATTTAGATTTAGGAATTTTAGCGAGGAGATCTCTCAATTCTCTTCGTAAAATTTTACCACTTGGATTTTTGGGTATTTCGTCCACAAACACAACTCCTCCATGTAAACGCTTGTGAACGGAAACTTTGGATGCTACAAAGTCTTTTATGTCTTTTTCGGTTACGTTGGATCCTGGCTGTTTGACAACAAAGGCAAGAGGCAGTTCACCGGCGACTTCATCTGGTAATCCGACCACACCTGTGTCTTTTACTCCAGGGTGTTCAAGTAACAAGGCTTCGAGTTCCGCTGGAGGTACCTGAAAATAAAATACATCCTTATTATCTACACAAATGTAGATTCATATATATGTACATACCATCATTCTATGTCCCTAACAGTAAATGCAGAGAGTAACAGGCGCCACCATACTTTTATCCTTCCTATTCAAGGCTTCCTTTATACATCGTCTCATACATGCTCGTCAATCATTCAAATTTTTCATGTTTCCTTTTTTCAAAATATCATTCACATGGTCACACCATCCCTTTCTAGGGTGACCCTTGCTATCTACATCTTTTATATTTTTTGTGAACTCATTCATTGCTCATTATTTCAATAAGCCCAAACTAACTCAGACCATTCACATTCATTCTGTTTCTTTATCTTGCATTCTCTGAATTTGTCCACATTTTAAAAATTATTTGATATATTTAGTAAACACAACATTTCATAAACACAAATTACAAAGCATGAGCCGATAAAGTTCACGAATTATTACAATGTTCATGTACACAGTAAAAATAAGAATAAAATAAATAGAAAAAATTTTTTTTGCTTGCCTGGTGAGAAAAAAGAAAATGGGTACAGTACAGATATTTTAAATAATAATGATAAAAGGAGCAAGTAATCTAATTTGTATAATAGAATAAAATTCTACAGTCTTACTTATTAGATTTCGTTAAAAGATTACTAAACGTGCAACTAAATAATCACGACTAAAATAGTTAAGATCTGTATTAAAAAATCTTACTTATAAACATATACCAAGATGTGACTAACTAGTTCACCGAATTGTTTACGAACACCGAATTGTTTGTTGTTGTCAGGGAGGCTGCTTACGCTGAAATCCTCTGAATCACGGAGTACCAACTCTTTAAAAGAATTGAACAGAGTCAATAAGGCAGTTTACTATGATCGCGGTTTTAGTGTGAACGGGCCTTTAAAATGGAATAAATTGCCTCTAGACATACGTGGAGCTCAGAGCATTGTCACCTTCGGTAGACTTCTTAAGGCTGCCTTTTTTCGTAGAGCTAACAAATAAGCTACAGCGCCCTTGGAGTGATATTGTATCATTAAACGGCGCTTTATAAATTTTAATTGTTATTATTATTATTATTATTAACACCCACATTTATTTTTTTCATCTGGCCACATTGGCTTCACAGATGTCAAAAAATAGATAAATGCATGTAATTTTTGGATAAATGACATTGAAAAATAAAAACAAACACCACATTGTGCCGTGTTGAGTCAATTTAAATAAGATTGCGATGAAGAATAACAAGGAAAAACGTTTTCTGTCAATCTCAAATATGCGTCGAATCATATGTGAAAGATCCACCATTTTGAAATATTTAGTGTGACGCGTTAGCCAAGCGTTAAACAACCTCTCGACCTGTCCTAACTTGACGTCTACTAAATAAAGGTGTAATAAAGATAGTCACAGTTTATAACTAAACATTTTCGTTAATCACTTTCTATTACCAGGTACTATAGATTGTTTACATTTATAAGTAAGACGGCTAGATTCTATATTCTTATTTTTTCTGCATATCGTTCTCAATAAATATAAAAATACTAACCTGGAATGCTTTATACTTGATGAGTTCCTTAAGTCTATCGACTATGAAAAAGAATTGTTCATTGTCGTAATATCCTATGTCACCAGAATGAAGCCAACCTTCTGAATCAAATATTTGATTTGTGGAAGCCGCATCTCCGATATAACCAGACATCATCAGGGGTCCTTTGAAGCACAATTCTCCTTCTTTGTAGGGGCCCAAAATCTCTCCAGTGTGTATATCAATCACCTGATAGCAAAAAGGATTTTAGCATTAGCAAAAAATATCAATTGAAAAATGTGTCATAAAAATAATTTTGTATGCATCTTCATTTTGAATATTTAAATACTAAAAACAAAAATATAAATGGCTGATCTGGCGCTACTATGAGTTGCAGCGGCAGATGAAGTCTCGTCACCTCACCAGAAAAACTAAAGTCCTCATCTAAAAATCTTCTATTCGGCCAGTACAGTACTCTCATATGGATGGAAATGCTGGGCAATCACTAAAACTGATTTAAGAGCTCTGTAAATTTTTGAGAAGAAGATACTGATAAGGATGTAGCAGCGTCTTGTCGGCTGTAACATGTACAGCCTGATATCATGATTCTCGAATACTTCCGAAGATTAACGAAGATCAATTACGCAAATTCTTTCTTGGGCAGTCTACTGTTTATTATCTTTTTAGCCATCCTATTGCTAGTATACACTCATAAATTTCAGCAATGAGGTTCACCACCCATTCTGAATGTAGTGCCTTTTTGGGAGAGACGAGACTAGTGTGTGGGTATAAATGCATACATCTTTTTATGAGGCTATGCACACCCGCATGCTTGTCACTGGTTACTTCACATTGTTGGATAATATGCCGTGGTGGTATGAATGAATGAATGAGGATAAGATAAATCAATGTATGGAAGTGACAATTGTCAGTGACTGAGTAATCTTGAGTGACTAACACCTCCATATATTGAATTATCTTTTCTTTTCGATCGCTAAATGACATGTTGAGGGCAGAACAATAAAAAAAAATTAATTCTAATGGTATTCAATACACCTTCATTATAAACTATAATATGGCCTAAAAAGTTACCCAAAGCTAGATTATGCAAGAAATGATCATTAATAGAATACAAAAAAAGATTGATAAAAAAAATATATACACACTTTAATCATTGTTCCAGGTACAACTTTTCCACAAGATCCGTATTTGTTGGCAATTTCACAATGAGTGACAGCTAAGGTTGTTTCAGTGAGGCCATATCCCTGCCTGATATTTTCCACACCGATTCTTTTTGTGACAGCCAACTGAAGTTCTTTGGAAAGTGGCGCAGCTCCACACCATATCTCCTTTAGGGACGAGAGGTTGTACTTGTCAACCAGGGGGTGCTTTGCCAAGAACACCATTAGAGGTGGAACTAACATTGTTATAGTAACCTGTTAAATAATTCTATGATTAGATTATTAATTTATTTCTACATTTCTTTAATTAATTTTATCATATTGAGTGGACAGCTATTAGTGGACAGAATTTTATAAATAAAATACTTATTAGTAATTAAATTTATTATTAAATACTTATTAGTAATTAAATTTATTATTAAATACTTATTAGTAATTAAATTTATTATTAAATACTTATTAGTAATTTGAGTACTGACGCATTTCACGTCATATATTTATAAATTTATGCAAAAAATGGAGTTCTATCAAGAATTGTCAATTGACAAACTTTTGTACTATTTATAAATTATAGGAATAAAATCATAATTTATATCTATTTTGAGGAAGGTAATGAATAAGAGAGATTTATTTCTTATTGATTCAAATAACAATTATATTTCCCTTAGAAAAAGAATACAAATTCATTATCCTTTATATGAAAAATACAACTTATAGCCAGCGGCGCAATATACACATTTTGTCACTATTGTACAATATTCTCTCAAATCCAAACCTGCCACAGTACCTCAAAAGCAAATTCACTTATTTATCCAATCATGGACTTCCACTCCGATCTGCTGAACATACAACACCATTCATCCCTATCCATAATACAGAATTTCTCAGCTCATAGTTCGAAGTACAATCAGCAAGATTATGTAATAGCCTTAGACCAGATATTGCATCGTATAACTCACTTTGTATTTTCAAGAAAAAACTAAAGAAGGAATATTTATCCCTGAACACCTGATCCTGATTTCCTCTCCTTGTCCTTATCCTATCCTTTTTTTGCTCTGATTTTTTTTTGTTTAAATAGTATCATATATACATATATATTTTCTTTGTTTTCTTTTACTCTTATTCTTTTGTTGTTGTACATACACAATTTTGTCATACTTAGAAATCTGGTTGGTTGGAAGAAATTGCCTAATAGCAATAAGCCTGCCAGTGTACAATATAATTGTTTATATTATGTACAGAAAGATAAATAAATAAATAATAAAATGAAAATAATGCAAACCTTGTACTCTTGTATAGCTCGTAAGAATGGTTCCTCTTCGAAACGCACAAGGAAAACATACTTTAAATGTAAGTTTAAAGAAACCATATGTGTTATGAAACCATACGCATGGAACCAGGGCATAATCATCAAGGAACAATGAACTTCATCATTTACATTTCTCATTATCAGATTCCTATAAAAAAAAAAACAGAATAATAATATATAAAAATAAAAAAAAATGTTTTTAATGTTTGTTAATCATCGAAGACCTGAAAGTTGATGTATACAACAAAATTAATGTATAAATTTTATATTTTCAGATCACATTACATTTTTTACTCCCATCTACATTTTTCTAAAGGTCCATATTTTTTCTCGAGTTTGTGAAATAAATTGATGTCTTTAAAAATAATGAATTGTTTTATTTTTATAATTAGATACAATATCAATATGAAGTTGATTTAATTTATAGTTTGAGCATATGCATAGGATACAATGTTTTATAGTGTGCCATACATAGGAAAACATGGCTATCTACCTACTCTTTAAGAATTTGGTACAAAAAAGTACAATCTAAAATTGCAAAATCATTACAGGTTGACACTGGGTTTGAGCTTGGTTTGATGCAACCGACCACTCAACAATATATTCAAAAGATGGTTGATAATGAATAATTTATTTGACATTATATACGTGTGTGTATATTAATCCAAAGTTCAAGGATTTTAATTTATGATTCATATGTAAATTAGAGTTTGTATCAAAGATCTTGGAAATGACTCATAATTTCAATGTGTTAGATGAATAAGCGTATTGAAAAAGAAAATTAGTGAGTAATTAAACGTTTTTTAATAGTTTATGAAAAACAAAACACAGGAAATACATAAATCATAGATTTTTATTATAATATACAAGATGTAGTACTCCGTGCAAAAAATGAGTAATGGAATGTCGCGCATTTGACGTTTTGGTTTGGCAACATATTTCAGTTTTCCTTACATTTCAACACATCCTAGAAAACTGTTCTCTAAACTTTAATAAACAATGTGTTTTTTTCGACAAATAAATCCGAAAACCATTCACATTAATCGTTATTCTCTATGAAAAAACGATGTGGTCTGCCCACCAAAACGTCAAAAATCCCCCGGAAAAAATGCCTCACTTGATTCATACAGATTTTTTTAACTACGACATCTAGTATATTATAATAAAAATCTATGAGATAAATAAAATATGTTTAGAATTAGAATAATATATGTATATTGTTAATTTTATTTTTATACTGTCTGTAAGGTGTCTAATTCTAATTCTCTGTTTCTTTTTTGTGTATTTTTATCTGAATCTATATTTTTATTTGTTTCTATATTTATATCTGTTTCTGTATTTTTATCTGTTTCTATAATTTTATCTTTGTAATTAATTATTTTTTGTATTGTAAGAAGTAAATGGCTTATGCCGTAAATTGTGTAAATAAATAAATAAAGAATAGGAACAGCAATAATGAAAAAAAAACCTTTAAACTGCTATATTTAAGTCATATTTTCACACCTAAGAGCATTTATATTGAAACCCAAGGATTTTGGGGGGCATCTCAATTATCAGAATTTTGAGCTTCATTCAGGAGACTTCACTGATGTTGAGATGACAGTCTTATGGGAGAGCACAATAGACCATGAATGGGATATAGTAATAAAATACAAGTGATCTACTTTTATGCGATGCTGAATACTGAGTAGTCAAATCAATACATGGCTCAGTATTCAAAGTAACTCTTCAATCAAACTGACTAATTTTATCTGACAAAACTATAGTACAAGGATTTTATTAAATGATACAGTTTGATGATTATCTGATGAGTTTGTCTACAACATATAATTCACATGTAATCATATTTAATCAGTTATGAAAGAAAACAATGATCAGTCACGTCATATTTATGTAAAACGTGATGTTATGTAAGTGATAAGAAAAAAACATTAGTATTAAAAATAAACAATTTTCCAGTATCTATCATATTAAATATATTATTTTTCATTAGTTTAAGATAATCTTTAATCACATAGGTACAACTGAACAGTTAAAAAGCAAAAATATTATCACCTTATAATCTACTGAACACCTACCTTTATAATCTACTTATAATCTACTGAACTTATATACTTATTAAATGAGCGTAGTTTATCAAGAAAGAAAAAAAATAATAAACTATTTTTACTTAATTACACAACTTCATATGACATTACATTATTATTTTATATTTTTTTATTGAATATCGCTTTAAGTAGTTTAAAGTTTAATTTTGGGCCCTTTTTCAGCTTCATGTGAAGAGTGCAGAGTGCATTTGTATAAAAAAGTAGAGAATATGTTTTGTCCAGCCATCCGATGGATGTTCCGTTGGGCAATTTGTCGGACGAGGTTGATCGAACAATGTACACTCGCGTCGGGCTGGATCCCCACACAGTCAACCGACATGCCGCTGTTATGTGCATTGGGCCTGGGGAATCTACAGATTCATCGCCTCCCGAAATCGTGCCAGATGTGTCCCAGGAATCATCCTTTATGCTTGCCGTCAAAGAGGCGCAGTAAGCGGACGAGGCTGTACAAGTACTTATACAATGCTGGAAGCATTTACGTAGTACACAAGAGTCGGCGAGGCCGAGTGACAGGCGGATTGTGAGGGACTACGAGGTAAGAGATGACCTCTTTTAGAGGGTATGAGTTACCGGCCACCCCGTTTGGTAGTACCAACATTTTTCATCCCGCGTGTGCTAACAGAGTATCACAATTCTGACTTCGTGGGACATCCGGGAGCTGAAGAGACGGGAAGGGCGATAAGAGAATCGTTCTTTTGGGCGCGCCTACAAAGGGACGTGCCCGATTATGTTAAAACATGCATGGTATGCGCAACAACAAAGGCAGGACCCAACCGACAGCGAGCTCTACAAGGGGGCATCAGACCAACCGAGCTGTTTAGCCTGATAGCTGCTTACCTAATGGGCCCCTATCTCTATTTAAAATTTGTAATATCATGACTCCACTATTCCAGTATGTAGTAAAGAGTAAAAGCAAAATTTTTTTAAGTATGAAGTGTGCAAATATATTATTATTATTTCGGGCTCTTCAATACCTTCTCAGGTTTATCACCTGGTGGGATTTTGGGGTAGCATGAGCAATGCTGTCAAGTGCTATCCTTACTGAGTGTATAGAATGTTATGTTTTGTGTGTTGGTGCCATGTGTAGTATTTATGTGTTAGTAAGGTCTATAGTGTCGTCGATTTGGAGGAATTTCCTCACCAGTCTGCATGTGTTTAATATGGCTGCTTTTTGCATGGTGACGTATGTGTATTTAGGTAATTGTATGGTTTCTAAACTGCTGAATGAGTTTAATGGAATAATTCCTGTGGCAGAAATTACAATTGGTACTATTATCACAGATTGCATGTCCCAGATTCGCTTGATTTCGTCTTGAAAGTCAGTGTATTTTCTTATTATTATTATTAAATGTTATCAGACATATCAGCAGACATGCAGCTATGCTAACATGTCTGATCTCACAACATTATTTACTTGTTGTTTTGTTATGTAAAGTAAAAAAAAAAGTTGATTACCTCAAATGCCCTGTGCATATTGTAAAGTTGTGATGAGTTAAGACCACACCCTTGGGAAGTCCAGTTGTTCCAGATGAACATAGTATTACTAATGGGTCATGTATGCCAACATCTTCCACTTTATAGTTTGAAACATCAACAGTTTCCTTGATCAAATCAGGATAAAGCAAAATATTTGGTTCAGGAGCTTCATCCGCCAACAGAATCACTTGTTTTACAAACTTTACTTCTTCAGTTGCGTCAATTATGTTGTATAACGTGAACGGTGAACAAATTATCATTTTTGGTTTAGAAATATTCAAAGCATGTATGAGTTCGACTAAAATAAAAATAAAATTTTTTATACTATATACTATCTGTTTTAAAAATTTAAACTTTACAATGTCAGGGAGTAATATAATTCAATTTAAAACTTATATCACAGCAGAGTTTGTGAAGTCTCGAGTACTGAGACGTCTCAAGCTTGATATCCCGGGACTTGCGAAACATTCAAATCAAGGAAATTATATAATTTACATTTAGGGAATTTGGAACATACATTTTGTCGGTTTAAAGTTTTTCTATACTTTCATATTCCATACGTCTACAGTAGTAAAAAATAATAAAAAACAATTAAATCATAAACGATTTGTTCTTATTCATAGATAACGAAAATATTTTTTTAGATCAATACAAAACCTACAAAAAACTATTAAACAATCATGTAACAATGTCTTCATACGAGTTTTTATTTATTTTTTTATCACACCATATTTTATAATGATATATGATAAGACGGACGGTGGCATAACAGTTAGAGCGCTGGATTAGTAATCCAATGGTTGCGAGTTCGAATCTTGCCACGTCCGATTTCTTTCACCTATAGCACAAGCATTTATGCTTATTTTAGGAAGTGAGGATATTTATGTACTTCCTTCAAGAACATATTCATTCATTTTAAAAAAATAACTAACAACAACTAGATTACTGCTGCCCAACTAAGAAACTTAATTGTCATGTGGAGCTAAGTCATACAGAACCTTGCAGATCATCAAGCATACATACAATTCAATATATACACTTCAATCAGAGTAATTAATCAAAGAGAGATTTATTGATGGGACATTATTTATCTCAGCTGTGGGCAAACTGTGGCCCGCCGAGTGTTTCAGTGCGACCTGCGAGCAATATGTGTCTAAAATCAAAATTCTCATTTTTTTCAAAAAAAAAATATAAAATTGGCCATTTCTTACACACGCATTGCAAATGAAAAGAATACAGATTGCGCAGACTCTCTTTGATTTAGTTTATCGAAATAAATAAAAGAAAACTGAAATTTTCTCACTGTGCAGATTTTTTTTTTACTGTGAATAACCGATGAAAAATTGTTTTTTTTTTGCTACGGGATAATCTTTTTCTTTTTATGAATTCTTTGAAAACAAATTGTAGGTACATAAAATAATAAAAATATATTCATTTCTCTGAATCTGGTCCGTTGTCCCAAAATTTTGCCATCCCTGATTTTATGTTCCATAGATCAGCACTGCAGCAGTGTCAAACAATATATCAAACTTGAGAATAATAAAAAACACTTCCTTGAGTAACTGGCGAGTTTATTGCCATATGGCAATTTCTTCCAATTAACCAGTAACTAATTACTTTACTAAAAGTAATTATATTTTTATGTCTAACTTATTCTTTTATAAAACTATTAAGAAAATATTCACAAATAAATTGAGAAAGAGCAGAAGGTAAATTATAAGATTAATTGAAAAAAGTGTTTACCTCTACTATAAAGAACATTTAATGTAGCATTGATAGCACCAATAAACAAAATGGCGATGGCACATACTGAAAATTCGAATCTGTTTTCACTGGAGATGCAGACCACATCACCTTTCTTTATACCAAGTTTTTTTAACGATATTGCTAAATTTACACTTTTTTGTAAAATATCTGCATAGGTTACGGAATTACCAGTAGCATTGCATATCTGAAAGTAGAATTATTGATCAAAATTCAAATTATTCTCTTTTTAAATAATCTGGTTATTCTATTGCAAATGAAACATACATTGCTAGTTAGCAGCAGTGTGCTACCAAAGGTCAGATTTTGGCTGAAGTCGAATGTTCGGCCCAAGCCGAAATTTTGACTTTTCTAATGGTTTTATAGTTATACCTGTTGAATACTTACCTACTGTATAAAAACTATAAAAAAATATTGATGCAAGGTGTGGAGGAACAATTTATTATTTATGAAGTAGTAGTAATAAAATATTTATTTATTTTTTTGTACATAATATAAAATAAGAAGGTACATTGAAAGAGTTTCAACTTCTTTTTTTATTGAAATAAAATAATAACTATATGTAACAAAATTACCAGGTTATTAAACTGTTTGAACAATAAAATTTAGCCAGTTTTAACAATTTTTAGTGGCTGATGAAAAATTTCACTTTGGCCAAAGTTTTGGCATATTTTTAGTGATTTTTTGCCCGAAGGTGGCCGAATGTTCGGTTGGACACTAGTTAGCAGTTGAGTTTGTCAATTTATTATATTAAATTGACATGATTTTTGGTATTTCGAATACTGAAACATCTTCTGTATGCAAAAATTATTGATCAGAGAATATGCAAGGTTACGGAATACAAGATATGGGATGTTCAAAGTGCGTTTGTATGGAGCAGAGAATGTACCAATCAAATTTTCTCTTTACACATGGCTACAGAAAAGTTACTGCATAAAAACAAGAAACTTTTCTATGCATCGACCTAGAAAAGACAAATGATAAAGTGGATAGAGAAGAATAAAAAGAGAGATATCCTATCAATGTACGGAGTGAAGACAAAACTAATCCAGGCCGTGACATCTCTGTATGAAAATAGTGAAGCCTGTGTCTATGTCAATGATGCGTTGACAACATGGTTCTCTATCAATAAGGGGATGAAGCAAGGCTGCGTATTAACATACGTGATTTGATGTACGCATAATGATAAAGTTGTGATTACTAAATTTGTGGATGAATTGAGTATTTGGTGAAAAAAGTGTATGAAGGATGTTTGCAGATATTGGTATTCAAAAACACTGAAAGTTTACCTGCATGTCAGATAAAAAAGGAGAACGAATGGCTAGAACAAGTAGAGAGATATTTATACTTAGGGAGTAGGTATGTTTCAATGGAATGGAAAACCTTATTAGCTCCTACTCTGACGTTTGGCAGTAGCAAAATTGTGTTGTATTTGGACGTGGCAAAAGACGCACGAAAGCAGAATAAATGCTGTGAAAATGAGATCACGGCTGGGTTGTTTCAACAAAAGTATTGGTAATAGTATAGTTATATACTTTGATTTCATAAAATTGTTCAAAATTGAGTCCTTTGACGGCATTACATTTCTATGAAACAATCAAAAGAATTGAATGATTTTATGAAATCAAAGTATTTTAATTATACTTTTACTTTAATCTTTGTTTGAGAAACACAGCCTAAAAATGAGGACATAAGGAGAGAATGCAAAATAAAGAAGGATATTATAAGTAAAATGAAAGTGAATGCCTTGATGTGGTTTGGGCATATTGAAAGAATGAATGATGAACGACTGACCACAAATATATATGTCGGCCTTCGTGGCTCAGTTGGTTGGGTACCTATCTGAATGCTGATCCAAGGGCCCCGGGCTCGATTCCCGGTGGAGAGACAGTTTTTAATTGTGTTTTCAGTCTGGATCTGTGAGATGATTAATTACGTAAGTCTCCAGAATGTGGCAACTTGTTATTGGGTGCATGTTAAGTAATTATTTTACATAGTACCTGTTAGTTGCCCGAGAAGCTACATAAAATAAATAAATAAATATATATGGGTGTAAGAGATTGAGTGAATAGCAGGCCTCCCCAGAGAGGGATGGCATGACCATGTGAATGATATTTTGAAAGAAGGAAACCTAAGAAGCATGTATGAGATGATGTATGGATGTAAAGGAAGCCAGGAATGTGTGCAAAAAAAGAGGAGTATGGCGCTCAGTTCTCTCTGCTTACTCCGTAAGGGACATGGCGTGATGGTATGTAGGTATGTATGAATTATCTTTTTATAATACAAGTCTTGAGCAGTGGTTAGGTATTCTGAAAATGTATTTATATTATTATTGTTTCAGAATTATACAAAGGTTAATAGGGAATATAATAACACTAACACATTATAAATACAACAAGTGCAAAGGTGCTTTAATTATTGTCTCCGTTCTTGGCAATGGATATCAATGTCAACAAGGACAAATCTGCATAATGACTGAAATATAAAATATTCAAACAAGGTAATCACTTAGCCAATGTAAGTTGACGGCAGTGTTCTAATTTATTAACTGTATTAATTCATGATTAAATTCAAACAGATTAGATTAATATCATCCCTAATTAAGTAAGTACCTACATTGAATTCAACATAGTTTCTGACAAATAACTTCGTCATGGAGGGGGGCAGTTTGCACATATAATATAATTTAAAAAAAACCATTTTGGGTTATTTGACGATAACTACACTATCTTTCAATGCAGATTTAGTTTTGAAATTTTGTTATTTCTGACTTTCATAGGAAGTGAATTTATATACTCTATCATGGGTTCAATTCTCATAAGAGATGTAACTACGCATGTAATTTTTGCTTCTCTTAGCTGGTAACAGTGGTCAGATAGAAGAAATAAATAAGGCACAAAGAAGTGTTTACAAAATAATATTTTCAATATAGGAAAGTATAGTTTTCGCCAAATATCTTGAGCCATTTCGCCAAGAAGGGGGGCGATTTGAACGTATACCAACGAAACAAAATGGTGGCCAGGTTCAAGGTATTTGGCAAAAACTTTACTTACCTATAAAATAAAGAGAAAAAACAAGTGTCTTTGGCAACAAGTGTATATCTAATACGAAATAAGTGGTGAAATACTTATATTTTTTGTGAGATTACACACATTATATGAGTAAATTTACATATTTATTATACAAAGTAAAAAGTGAATTGCCTAATTCTATCACATTGATAAACTGCAATCAAAATAAAAGGGATTGTAAACATATACAAATACAGCTATAAAAAAATAACAGCACAAAAACAAGCTGAACATAATATAAGTTTCATTGGGTTATTGAAAGGAGGTAAATAAATCAATTATATATTTTGATTTCCTAGAAATTTAGATATAATGAATTATAAAAAACGTTCTAGTACAAAAAACGTTTATAAAATAGTTTCATATTGAAACTTTTTTGTGCCATTATAGCCATTTTTATGTTATTATTTTTTTAGCAAAGGTTAAAATACACATGTTTAGGTATTAAGTATATCAAAATACACAACTGTCATTAAAGTGAAAATACACAACTGTCATTAAAGTGAAAAAAAGTCCATGAAGGTATTAAAATGAAATAAGTTAAAATATATAATGGAACTACTTACTGATAAAATTACACATAATAGGATAATATATTACAATTACAAAATATTGTGAATTTAAAGAGTTTTTTTTTCAATTCAAAATATCAGAAAAAATGCACCAGTATATAAAATTAATTTGTGAAAAGAATTCCTTGATCAACTCTCATTTGTATGCCATGTACTTATCATATTTCAATGAAAATTTCAATTTCAGAAGAAAAGCAAAAACAAGAAACAATAAAATTGCAAAAATAAAATAAAAAGAATAAAACATGTTTAGGTATATTATTAGGTCCATTCAATGTTTGTAAAGATAATAATATTTGGTTTTTCAGAATGAAACACATGCTATAATAGGCTTATTTTAATGAAATTGAAAGTAACCTGGGCTGTTTTGTTCCCACCATCTTTTAATCCTCGAAATAAATATTCACTATACGACAAATGTAAAGGTCCTTCTATTTCGGGGGGTCCACAAACGATATATTTTGAATTAGCCATGTCAAAATATCACCGATAATTTCCGCAGAATCACTAGTTATATATTCAAATATATTTTGCTCAAATCCTAAGCATTACGCAAGAATCAAGTTATTATCTAAATAAATCAGATAAGGCAGCGTCCAATAGTCAGTGATTTGCGTAAAAAAGACGTGCTGATACCGGTCTACTTTGTAACGAATGTGATATAATACTGTTTTAATTTGATGTTGAACTTGGAAGAATATAATATACATAAATTAAAGGCGCGACCATATTGTCCTCGACATAATATTCGTAAAGAGACAACAAAGTTACTAAAACCAAGTAAAACAGCAGAGCACGCATAACCAGATATAACCTATAAATAATATTTGAATAAATTTGACATTTGTGATATTGACAACACTTTGACACTTTCCTTTTATGTAGCCATTTTATAGCATAATTTTCCTCAATTTCAACAATATTTTAAAGTAGGATTTTTGGTATAAAAATATAAAAAAGGTCGTATTACGAGAGTTATTTAAGAAAAATTTAAGAAAATGGTAAGGTATACTGCGAGAATACAGCTTACAAAACCTCAACTTTTCTTATATTTTTCTCAAACAACTCCCGTAATACGACCAGATTGATAATCTAGGAACAAATTTATTGATACCAAAAACAAATAGGAAATCAAAATGGAATTTAAAGACATCCTTTTCAGTTTTCTTCGTATAAAAAAGTACAGATTAGATTTAAGTAGAACGTAAAATTAAATATAAAAAAAAATTTCATAGTTTTAATTAGATAGAAGTACCTTACAGTTAGCTAATTTCAATAAAATATTCCTTGATTAATGCAATATGTATCATTATTGTTTAATTTATATTATGAAATACAAAATTATTTAATTAAAAAAAAAACAAAACAAGAAACTGGTCAGGAATTTAATTAAAAATTTATTACGAAATTCCGGTACAGATGTGTGAAGTTAATTAAAAGGATGTAAAAATATTGTTCTACATAGCCTAATTGCATGTTTCACACAAAATCCAAATGTCGATGGCGATAGTATGTATAGTTGAAGATTACATACGAAACTATATCCATATTATTGAATATTTTTAAAGTAGCAAACTATGAGAGTCCCCGTAGATGTGATATATTTTGTCATACAAATAATTGTATGAAACGATGTTGTCACATTTTTGAGACGTACTTACATACATGTTTTTTATTAAAAATTAAATTCAGTATCTAGTTGAGTTGAAAAAAAATATAAAATTATCAAAAAAGAATATTTTTTCCAGTAAAAAAAGTTTAGGAAACCCTAAAGCTTTTTCCTTGAAATAGTTTGAGATATTATTGTATTTGTCTATTTTTATAACTTTCCAGCGTTCCAGCTTTTATGGTTTTTGAGTGTCTTAATATTAAATATAAAATGAAACCCTGACTGGAAGAAAAATTGACGAGACTGAACGAGAGTTTCAAAGTTTGTAGGCCTAAATTTTTCTATACTTTCTGAAATTCTGAATAACATTATATGCAACATGCCTCTAAGTTGGTGTTTTTTTTACTTTAAGTTGGAAAAAAACATGCGAAAAGTTTATTACTTCATACAATTTTTACGTTTTGAACAAATCGACCGTTGGATAGTATTCATAATTACGACAAAAAACAAGAATATTCACCGAACGAAAAAAAAGATAAAAATATATGAAGATAGTATTATTATTAACAACATAATAAATTGAATATTTTTGTTTTTTTGAGTCTGTTTACTTCGACTTTCCTATTTTTCGCAATTTGAATAACACATATGCATAAAGTGTTGAACTATTCAGGAGTAATTTTAAAAATCTATATGACGAAGTACAAAATTATGAAAATAATAGAAAATTGAAAATGTTGCACATATGTATTTGAAAATGAGTATCGTGAAATTGTAAAGGAATTATCCAAGTGTCGATTTTTTCAAGAGAATTTTATTCTCTTAACATATCGACAAAGTATCAAGTCAAGATACGCGAGATTTGTATGCAGGGTCTATATTTTTCACGGTTTTTCCAAGTTTAATGTCAAAAAACACCAACTTAGAGACTTCGCAGCATATATGTTCTATATACGGATTTACTCAGAAGTAGTACAACATTTAGTGTGTCTGTGTGTCCGTCTGTCCTTATAACTTTTGATCCGCTCAATTTACAGAGCCCAAAATTTCAGAATGTATAGATAGTTATAGGCTTCCAAATATTTCATACTCAGAGTTTTTATTATTTGTTTTAGTCAGGGGTTATCAACTTTTGAATTTTTACTTTATTATTCCATATATCTCGAAATCCACGCTGAAAATTATTTAAAACTAGCTTTTATGTCCCGCCGTTGGCCAAGAATGTAAAATTGTGAAGGAAAAAGCAATCGTTTTTATAATATTGTCTCCCAATTATTTTGCAAAATCGGACTATGAAAAGTGGTTTGAAATATGATTGAATTTGATTGTAAAATGTTCAAGTGATGGCTACAACTCATTATTTTTTATATATTGCTATAAAGTGTGAATGAAGTATAATATACAATTTCTGCACGCATGGACTATGCGAAATGGTTTTAAATATGACTGTTTATCAACGTTGTAAAGAGATTGGTTTGGCCACAACCCCTATTTTTAAATATTATCATCGAAAACAAATTGTAATATGTACCTATTGAAAATTTAGTAATTTTGGATGTTGGGATGTGGTTAAAATTTGATTAAACAAATGTACTGAAAAGATCTAGTGTTGGTCACATCCCATTCGTTTTTATATTTTTTCATCAAGTGTGCATTATATTTTTGCACAATTAGACTTATAGACTTAAAATTGACACAAAAGCCTACATTAACGAAGAAGAAGAAGACTGAAACTATAGTAAATAGTTTTTTATTTGAATATAAACGTTGTAAAGAGTTCAGTTATGGCCACAACCCCCATTATTTAAATATCGTCAACGAAATCAAATATGAAGGTGTTGAAAATTATTCAAAATAGGATGATATAAATGGTTTAAATTTGATTAAACAAAAGTATTGAAAAGATTCTAGTGCAGATTACATCGTCACATCCCACATCCCATTCGTTTTTACATATGTATTTTCATCAAGTGTGCATATCGTTAATAATATTTCTGCACAATAGACTATTAGACTTAAAACTAACCCAAAAATCTAAAAAAAAGAGAAGAATAAGTATAAGACTATAAGAAATAGTTTGCATAAAAAACTATTCCAATGGTCTACATAAAATAAGAAAAAATACATAAAATAGAAGAATTAGACTATTGGAAATAGATTGTATAAAAACTGACTAAAAGGTCTTCATAAAAGAAGAAGAAGATTAATCTATAGGAAAGATTTTGTATAAAATTCACCCAAGTTCTACATAAAATAAGAAAACGAAGAAAAAGTCTAAAGGAAATAGTTTGTGTAAAAACTGTAAGGTCTACATAAAATTAAGAAGAAAATGAATTAGACTCCATGAACCGTCGCTTCAGACCCTTCAGAACCTCCCGTCCCTTCAGTACATCCCGTCCCTTCAATCCATCATTACGTCCCTTCCAATCAGGCCCTTCAGTACCTCCCGTCCCTTCAGGCCCTTTAGTGCATCCCTTCCCTTCATTACGTCCCGTCCCTTCAGTCGGTTTAGAAAAGTTTAAATCCAGAAACCATCCTGGAAGAACCGTGAAGAGATGAAAGGACCTTCTTTTCTCAAGATACTCCACCTTTAAAGGTAAAATGACTAAATACACGAAGAAGAAGAAGAAAAAAGTTTAAATCCAGATACCTGTGAAGATATGGAAGGAAAATTGGACCTTCTTCTCCCAGGATAGTCTTCCTTCATAGGTAAAATGACCAAATGCACGATGAAGAAGAAGAAGAAAAAAGTTTATATCCAAAAACCGTCTTGGAAGACTTGCGAAGAGTTGGAAGAACAGTTGGACCTTCTTCTCCCAGGATTCTCCAACTTCATAGGTAAAATGACCAAAAATACACGAAGAAGAAGAAGAAGAAAAAAGTTTAAATACAGAAACCTGCGAAGAGATGGAAGGAAAATTGGACCTTCTTCTCCCAGGATACTCCAACTTCATAGGTAAAATGACCAAATACACGACAAAGAAGAAGAAGAAAGTTTAAATCCAGTAACCTGCGAAGAGATGGAAGGAAAATTGGACCTTCTTCTCCCAGGATAGTTCATCTTCATAGGTAAGATGACCAAATACACGGCGAAGAAAAAGAAGAAGAAAGTTTATATGCAGAACCCGTCCTGGAATACCTGTGAAGAGATGGAAGGACAGTTGGACCTTCTTCTCCCAGAATACTCCAACTTCATATGTAAAATGACCAAATACACGATGAAGAAGAAGAAGAAAAAAGTTTAAATCCAGAAACCGTCCTGGATGACCTGCGAAGAGATGGAGGGACAGTCGGACCTTCGTTTCCCAGGATATTCCGCTTTCATTGGTAAAATGACCAAATACACGAAGAAGAAGAAGAATAAGAAAAAAATTTAAATCCAGAAACCATCCCGGGCACACGCTCGACAATTCACCAAAGTTTCATTGTAATCGGACAAACGGTTTAGGAGCACATAGCATACATGCATCCATTCATACATACATAAATAAATAAATAAAATAATTTTCCTATAGGAAATCAGTATATTGTTGATTTGTAAGTAAATAGTATTAGGTAGGTACCTACCTACAACAATGTTCTAAATAAATTCGATTCATAACAAATTTTATTTGAATATCAGAATCTTTCCGTAACCATAGTAACCATTCCAATATTAATATCAAATGGGCTCGATACATTTTTTGGATATGTAGGTAGGTATCTACATTGGTTTGTTCCAAGCCACAAAAACGAAAATTGTCCGAAATATCAAAGATTATATACAAATTATGCAATTTTATTATGCCTATATCTTTACTAATAATTAACAGACTTTTACAATATATGTCTTAAAACTTGCTATAAAGTCTTGTGTTTCATTTTATTATTTCATAATCACATTTATTTCAAAGGTATATTATTTTAAAGAACATTCGGTAGGAAAATTAAATATCGTATGAAAAGATATTAAAATGGCGGGGTTATATGTACATTTGTACAAAACGCTTACTTTAAAAATAAGTTAAACATTATAATTAGAGAAAATATTCACCATGTTTTTCACTTAAAAGCTAAGTTTACTTGAACATATATTTTTTTCGTGTAAATACGTACTTCTAACTTTTAAACTAACAGATATTTGCGTGCAAAATGTACACTTTTTTGACAGATATGACTTGGTAAATTTTGTATGAAAAAAATAATTATTGAAATATCTTTAAAATTCAGCATTTTAATCGCATTATTTTTAGCGTGACACTGCATCAGGTATACTGGTACATGTTCGCACATAAATTAGATTTTTAGATGCTCTTGGTTTTTCAAAAGGAAACACACACACACAGACACACACTAACATATTGATTGCTTTATTACTTTAGATTATTTCATGGAGAAATTTATTTAAATTCATTTCTCAGCAAATATTGCTTCTCTGGGCTGGAAATACTGGTTAGTTGGATGAAATTGTCATATGGCAATAAACTCGCGACTTGCGCAGGGTGCAAGGAAGTGCTCATTATTATTATTATTATTGAAATTGGTATAAATATAGACAAATAAAAAATATCAAATTTATTATTTTCAAAAAAATTTCAGAGTTTCTAAAACATTTTTTATGTTAAATTTATGTGTTAAACTGCCTATATTTCCAAAGTTTGAAACAAATCGATAAAAATAGAAAAACCGCAACTAGATAATTAAATTTTCTATAAAAATATGAACATTGCAGTATTTATTACATCTCAGAATTTTTTTAACTAATTTTTGTAAAAAATTAATTTAGTGATGACATCGTTTCATACAAATTGTAAGGCAGTAAATACTAGGTACACAATATCTCAATCAATAGTTCGATACCTACTTTATCTCCAAACATACATACATATCATTTTTGCCAAACATCTTGAACGAATTTCTGGTTGCGCAGAGCGCAAATTTGTGTCTTTTTGCTTCGTTGGTTCACATGCAAATCGCCCTCCTTCTCGGCTAAAAGTGCAAGATATTTGGCTACAACTCTACCATAATGTTGTTTTCATACTCTGGGTAGGAAAAACAGACTGACCTCCATACTATCCTATCCTGACATATATATGTACCTACATGTTATATATAGAAAACAAAACATCTTAAAATATTTATTAATTTGTGTTTAAGTGTTTATAGTTTGGTACATATTCCTCAATTATGCATACTATCGCCATCGACAGTTTTTCATCGACGGATTTCATGTGTTACATGCAATTAGTGTTAGGTATAACCCATTTGTCGAATCGTTCAAGAGATTTTTTTTTGATAAATATAAATAGTTTCAAGCCAAGATACGCGAGATGGTAAGATAGAGATTATATGGCCAGTCTACATTCAATTTTTTTTCAACTTTGAAGTCAAAAAACTCCAGCTTAAGGGTTTCACAACATATAATATGTTATGTATATGGATGAACTTATTTTTTTTTGTCATAGTAATACAAATTATTAGTGTCATACATAAAATTTATTCATGTAAATTAATGTTATATGCTGTGACATTATGTAAGTCACACTCTCGTAAATTGTTGTGATCACGGTATAATATAATATGGGGTAATCAGCTATAGGTGTGCGGTGTGCATTCCCTTATAAAAAGAAGCATGACATATGCATGTATCCCAACACCAGCATTTCACTTAAATTTAAATTCATTATTTTTATATAAAAACGAGTGGGTTGTGGCCAACACTAAACTCTCCACACCATAGTAAGCGTTTATTTTTTCTTGAAATATTGACAATCTCAATATGGTAAAATATGCTTACGTTATATGAAATATTTTATTAATTCTAAATTTTACTACCAGGAATATAAATTTTCTAACGATAGTATATATTTATATTAAGATAGACAAAATATTAATGCATTATGGTGAATAATGCTTATGTTGTATGAAATATTTTAATAAAAGCAGATAAATTTTATTTTAAAGAACGTTAGAGCATTTTGAAAATTTTGACACGTGATATCATATGAAGTTATTTTATGTTATTCATGGAAAGCTAATCAGTTTTATGTTCAAGCTCTTTGCATTATAACATGAAATCAAATCACTGAACTTTTCCATACATAAGAAATTTATCTTATTATATACATTTTTATTCATTCTAAATTTTACTACCAGGAATATAAATTTTCTAACGATAGTATATTTTTATGTTAAGATAGACAAACTATTAATGCAGTATAGTGAAGAATGCTTATGTTGTATGAAATATTTTAATAAAAGCAGATAAATTTTGTTTTAAAGAACGTTAGAGCATTTTGACAATTTTGACACGTGATAGCATATGAAGAATTTTTTTGTTATTTATGGAAAGCTAATCAGTTCTAAGTTCAAGCTATTAATATTCTTATATCAATATGAAATCAAAGAACTGAACATTGCCAAAAATAAATAAAATCTCTTGTAACATATAAGTTTCATACAAAAATCCATTAAATAAAATATAATTTTTGAAACCGTTGAATATTTTTCTTTTAACATTGACCAACTTTGAATATAATTTTATGAAGATTATTACTTAAATTTTGCGAAATCATGACTCTCCCCTATTCCATAGTGTGGAGAGTAAAAACATGAGATTGATATTAATTAATTTATTTTAAATAAGTACGTTGAAATATTACAATACTGAATCAAGATAAACATTTATATACATAGGTAATATCCATATCATACCATCACCGTATAATATCCCACCAATGTGGGGTCAACAGCGACAGGTGATTGATGAAATGCTACTTTTATAAATCTACCTAAATGTTTTTCAATAAATAAATATAAAAATTAAAACAGTACATATGAAAAATAAATATAAAAACAAAATTTAACGAGTGGGTTGAAGCCAACACTAAACTCTCCACACCATAGTAAGTGTTCATTTTTCTTCTTGAAAAGTTGACATTTTTATAAAGTTGACTTCTATTAGATTCTTAATCAAATATAAGATTCCCAGAGGACAAAAGTTTTCACAATACACCATGCACACTAAAAAAAATTGTCACGAAACTCATAGTATGCACTTTCTACATGATAACTGCTGAGAAATTTTAAGTAAAATTGCATTACTAGCAAGATGAGCATGTATGAGATAGTGTGTCAATGTTGATGAGGCGATGTATGTGTCAAAATAGAAGAATGGGGTGTTAGGTTCTCACTGCCTACCCCTTGAGGAAGATCGAAGTGGTGAGTAAAAAATACACTTGGAGATTAAAAAGAGGTAATATACAATATCAATATGAAGTGTGTCAAAATTTTAAAAAGTATAAAATATCTCGATTTTCCAGACCGTGAGAGCCTTTTGAAAATTTGGACAGATGAAATCATACAGAAGAAATTAATGGCTAACTATGCCATGGAAAACTAATCACCTCTAAGTTTATGGACTTAACATATATGATATCAATATGAAGTCAATCGGACTTTTAGTTTGGGCTGCAGAGAGGGCACAAAACAAAACAACGTAAATGATGAATTCATAGAGAATAAATTAAAAGTTATCTATGGAAAACTAATCAGCTCTAGGTCTATGCACTTTACACATATAATGTTAATATGAAGTCGATCGGACTGTAGAGAGGACACAAAAAGGATACTCCGTACGCCATACATACACACACATCACGACGAAACTCACAGTGTGCACTCTCTACATGATATCCGTTGAGAAATTGACGTAAAAAATACGCTTAAAAATTGTGAAATCATGACATTCCACTATTCCATAGTGTGGAGAGTAAAAGTGTATAACCCCATTATACTAGATATATTAAAATCAAACGTTTGGTTCTACATAATATGAAGTCGACACACTGAAAAGCGAGTTTATATTAGGTACTAAATATAGGTATGTGCTTATTCTTCTCATTTTTTTCTATGAAAAATACTTTGTTTTTTCGTGTTTATGGAGGTAATATTTTTTTCAAGCATTTAATATTGTTTTATTTTATTACGAATAGGTATTTAATTTACAATTTAAATTTGGGCATTTCTTTTAGAATAGCTCTCAGTTGTTTTCTCAGTATTTTCCCACTTGGGTTCTTCGGAATTTCGTCTACGAAAATAACTCCTCCGTGAAGTCGTTTATGAATCGAAACTTTGTCCGCTACAAAATTAATAATGTCTTCATTTGAAACGTCAACTCCTGGCCGGCGCACTATAAAGGCGACTGGTAGCTCTCCCGCTTCTTCGTCAGGTTTTCCTATTACCCCGCAGTCCACTATTCCGGGATGTTGAAGAAGAATTGCCTCCAACTCTGCAGGAGCCACCTGTGTACATAATTTTCAAAACAATCGAGTGAAAACGATATAAATAAATTGGAACGATACAATGGTAACCAGACACAGAGAATTTTCACTTGTGATCATCTGTCCTGATGAAAGCTTATTTTCATAATACACAATCTTTGAACTAAATTTTAAGAATGTGAAAGCATTTTGAAGGTAAGAGAAATACAAATATCTAAGGTGGGTAGGTACTTCAAATACATAATACCTTTTTTTGCGGGTGACAGTTCTTAAAGCGAACACACTTAAGCCGATTGGCTTTTTGTGATACCACAATGGGGCTGTTCTCCCCCTTACTTATCCACCCTGAACCAGCCTGAGTGGCAAATTAATGTCATAATCGTCTCCGATATCGGCTCGGCTGACGCTGTGTTAATTAGATCATCATAGAAGAAACTTTTCAAGGAGCTTCTCCTAATTCTAGAGAGAACAGGAAAGTGACAGAGGAAATGGATCACAGTCTCTTCTTCTTCTTCGTCTTGGCATGGTCTGCATTAATCGTATGCCTCCAGCCCTAGCCTTCTGGCATGCTTTCAATACCGACATGTGAGTCTCTTCTGAACAAGAGTATACTCTATCTCTCTGGTTCTTTTGAGATCATATTTTGGCCATGTTTGTTTGGCAATGTAGCATGTGTGCTTTCCTCATACCACCTACATAATACCTTACATTAATATGAATTTATAGTTGAGAAAAAATATATATCTATCCGTGTTTATATACCTGGAAGCATTTGTACTTGATGAGTTCTTTCAGTCGGTCAACAATGTAGAAATGTCCTTGTGCGTCATAATAGGCAATATCTCCTGTGTGTAACCAATCGTCAGAGTCTATTATATCATTGGTTGAAGCCGAATCACCAATGTAACCAACCATCCTAGTTGGACCTTTCACACATAACTCTCCCTCTTTATATGCTCCTAATACTTCACCATTCTCAGGATTTACAATCTGAAAATCGATATTAACAATATCAACAATCAATACAATTACATATTTAAAAATATTTGTACAAACTGACGGGTAATGAAAAGGTATGTAGGTATTAAAAATCCAGGGTATTATCTCATTCTATTCTTTTTTAAAAATAATGAATATGTCCTTGTGAAAAACATATATGTATTAAACATCATCATACATTCCCTAAATTTAATATAAATGTTGTGATAAGGAAATCGGTCGAGGCAGTAAGGCTGGTGTTTGAATTCGCCTTCACTGGATTAATAAGCCAGTTAGCCAGTCCGCTCTGCCTCAGGACCCATCTAAAAAAATTGGTAAAACATTATTTTCCGATGCAACTATGGGTTATAAAAAATGATGAGCATATGTATAACTATGGTCAAGACCAGGATAGATTTGATTTTGGTCTTCTATTTAGAAAATTTGTATTTGTGTTTGTATCTTGGTTTTGCATACTCAGTTATGTCTTGATCTTGTAGACCAAGTGTCTCACTATTTTTTACCATTTCAAACCTAAACTATTTTTCTGTAATAGATCAGAAGTTACAATGAAACTGCATATCTAGGTCAATAATTCGATGAGCTATTGTAAATACAATAACACCATGGTTTTACATTTTATTGTAAACTAAATCGCGAGACCAAGGTTGACTTTATTTTTTGTTTGTTGAATGTTTAGGCCTTAACTAATTCAAAGTAATATGACTAAAATATTTTTTTTCTTCTTGTGCCGTGTGAGGTCCTCCCGTTAGCTATCTCACTGTGGCGAAGACCTCCCTGTCCTATCCTGCCCAGAAGAGATCATCCATTCGATTTATTCCGGTATTATTATACATATATTTAATAATTATTCAAACTACGGTTTTATTTGAAACCTGCTTTTAAATCTTAAAATATGAACAAAATATAAATTTTGCATACCTTGATCATCAATCCTGGAAGGCACTTTCCGCATGATCCATACTTCATATTGGAGTCTACACCGGAATGTGTTACTGCAAGAGTCGCTTCTGTCAAACCATATCCTTGAAAGATCCTTTTAACGCCAATTCTTTTCCTGACTTCAATTGCCAACTTATCTGAGAGCGGAGCTGCTCCACACCATATCTCTCGCAACGAGGACAGGTCGTACTTGTTTACGAGTGGACTCTTGGCCAAAAATAATACTAGCGGTGGAACTAGGAACATCAGAGTTACCTAAAATAATACTAACGGTGGAATTAGCAGCATCAGAGTTATCTAAAATAACACTAACAGTGGTTCTGGAGTGATGAAGAATGGCAAAGTGCATGCTTTAGACCCGAATGATTACTGATGCATTGTGTCCATGAAGTTTCTATCAAAAAGCTTAAAATGAGTAGTTGACCTCTTCTCTCCTAAAAAAATGTAGGTATGCAATAATATGTATATTATGCTAGACGATTTAAACATCTCGTGAACAGATTAAATTAGAAGTGCTAGAATTAGATTTTCTAGCCAAATTCTACCAAGGGTTGTAAAGGTGCTGACCATAATGTCACCACTTTACTATCTCTTACCTTATAATTCTGTATTGCTGATAGAAATGGAACATCCTCAAATTTTAACATGAAAACGCATTTCAAATGAATGTTTAAAGCTATCAAATGTGTAATGAATCCGTATGCATGGAACCAAGGAATGAGAGATAAAAGACACTGAGTTCGTATGGGCTCATTTTGGTAAATCAATTTCCTGAAAGAAAGAAATATATTTTTAATTTAGTGGATACGATATATTTATAATAGCTGGTACTCGTATTTATGTCCTGCGGATCAAAACCGCAAAATCAATTTGTGCTAATCCTCTCATTCAAAATCAATTCATCACCCGAAAAAAACCCCTACATGAAGAGATATACCTCACAAAATATGCATGATTGATAATACATTGTTGAGGCACACAGACAGCCTCATTGACATTATCATATCAGCCCTCTTCGTCCAGTAATGGACATCAGCCTCCCCCTGAAGCCTCCATAGCTCTTTTTCCTGGGCAGACCGCCTTCAGCCACACTTCATACATCGTCGGAGCATTAACTGCCCGGTCGTTATTCCAGCACTTATAATAGCCTCATACTAAATAGAAAACATAAAATGACTCACTTGATATGATTCGTGCTCACAGTGAAGTTGTGATGTGTAAGAAGTACTCCTTTTGGTAGGCCTGTAGTACCAGAGGAGCAAAGTATTGCGATCGGGTCTTTTACTTTAACTTCTGTTATTTCAAACTTGGCCAGATTTGCTTTCTTCTTCATGAGGTTGCTGTACAATATTATGACATCATCATTCGTAGATTCTGGTTCATCGATTGCAATAACTTTTTGAACTGATGGTATATTTTTGACTGTCTCAATTATTCTATTTAAAGAAGATTTTGACGCAAACACAAATTTAGGTTTTGATATGTTAAGCGTATGATTGAGTTCATCTATAAAAATAAACATAAATTAAGAATAAACTGTATCAAACAACTTTTGTTGGATACAAAATGATATTGGCATGTTTCACATAAAATTCAAATCATATGGGGGCAAGTCTGGTCAAACGGTGAAATCAAAACCCTCATGACTATCCATATCATGGATATAATTATCTTATGGAGTTCTATAATATCCTAACATATTATATAACTCGTTTTAAGATTAAGGCAAGATAAGAACATATTACAACCGTGTCATGAGCATCCCTTCTGGTTAAGTCTAACACGACTCTTATAATATGAAGGCATGTAAGGGGATGTGTTATGAATGTATGATTCGATATCATACATCGTTCGGATTTCCTTTCCTATCCTAATTGAGACCTGATACATATTATTGTTTACTTATATGTATCTACATTGTAATACTAACTACTTAGGTAACTACTTCATTTATTGAAGAATGAATATTTCGTAGAAGCAGGTATGTAGGTCTACACCTATACATCCACATAAAAACACTTCCTTAAATAAACAAATGCTTTTGCTGAAGATGAAAGAATATATTTGTTTATTTAAAAAATAAAAACAATTTTTATAATTGCTGACGAGGAAAATCAGACATGATAAACAAAAACAAGAACTGAGGTAGATACTAGGCCAAATATTTATTCAATACGCATCCAATAACAAGCTGCCACATTCTGAAAGTTTATGATGTTTATCGTATCATAGATCCAGACTGAAAACACATTTAAAAACTGTGTGTACACCGGGAATCGAACCCAAAATCTTTAGCTCAGATATCTAATCAACTGAACCATGAAAGCCCACCTTTGCCTATGTATAGTTTCCGGCAAATTTCTTGATAATTTCCGTCGTGGAGGAAGGGGGGGTTTGCACATAATATACCAAACAATAAAAAAAAACAATTTTGTGCTCTGCACTGAATTTTTTTTGTTATTAGTAACAAAATTTCACGTTAAAATTAACCGAACTATAGTGACTACAAAACATTTAGTTTTGTGCACACAGCCAAACAGTACAATCATAAATTGATAAACCTTTATTACTGATAACAAAGGTTTGATTAAAACGCAGGTAGCCAGTTGGGTTGTCATATTTTTTCTGTGAGTCCTTTGATATTTGCCGATAAACGTATTGCGTTTAATACACCTATGTACTGGAATTATTATAATAACAGTCATAACATTTTATTATTAGTCAACCGGTAAATGCAATATATTTTTATTCAAATCATTTCTTTCGTCATTGTTTTCATACTGAGCATGTTATTATTATTGTTATACAGACGTGAAGTCTGAGTAGATATTAGTAGCAAGCAAGTTAGATTTATTTTTATTATAGTTAGGGATCATAGTGTCAAACATTGACCTCTGATACAATAATTGTGAAAACGAGTCAATCAAACTAAAATAGTATGTTTCCGGTAAATAACTTGAAAAATATAAATTTTCGCTCCGTGCATCCACGTGATATTCTCAAATGATTTGTCGCTATTTGACTAGCGTCTACAATCCGCATTCATCTGTTTCCGGTTTAGTAAGTCAAAGTTTCCGGTTGGCTCTCTGATTGGTTGAGATCTCGTAGTATTAAGTCAAATGAGCTGTGAAATTTTATATGAAATACGAAAATTAAATTTAAAATTCAATTAATTATGAACAAACTTAAACCTAACCTAAGAATGCAGAAAGGAAAAGTTGAGACTAGACGCTACTACTATTTGTAACATAAGTAATATGAAACGAGGTGGTTGTGGCCGACACTTGATTCTAGATTCTACACTACGTAAACCATTATACACTTTATAAATAATGTCAACATGAAGTAGTTTTAATTTATGGTTAGGGCTGAACAGAGAACAATTGATTCTACAATCATAAAAAAAATCAATTTAGAAAAGTTCAACTTATATCTTCATATTTAGTTTTACATAACATTTCGATTGACACAAATAAGTCTTAATAGGGCCTTACCAGTGTCCTCTGGATTTGATGTGTTCCTGTTAGATCAACGAAAAGCAAACTACATATTATTTGTGATTCGAGTTTGATCCGACGTTTACCCAGTTTTTGTAAATAGTAAGTAAGGTCGAAGTCTATTATCTATAGCCCGAAAATATCCGTACAACAATGACTCACTTTCTTACGTCAAAACTGAGAAAGAAGAGTTATCTGATATCTTCTTATATTCTTCACGCTTTCAGCTAGGAACAGTCACTAGTCACTATTCCCATAAGCAGAATAGAGGGGCGATTTTGTATAACATAAAACACCATAAAGAAGAAATGAATTTTCAAAATTTCTGTATTATCGAAAACAATTCACCATAAAACTGTTTCCAGTTTGATTTATTTGATATTTTGATGAAATCGAATGATTTTGTATTTTTGAAATTGAATTGCGACTGCTAAACATGTTGCATAATATTCAGGCGTTATTTATATCGTTATTAGATCGATTTTAGTTTTCTTTAGCACTTCACTTGTTCTTCATTTCAAAGTGAAGAAGACTTTTAAGAAGGTGTCACTATTTGTTAATAATAACGCCATATGCTGAACCCAGTAGAAATACTGTTTTCCATACCTACTGTGTATAAAGTATTAAAAGTTGCATTGATGGCACCGACAAACATAACGGCGATGGCACATTCCGTAAACTCGAATCTGTTCTCGCACGATATACCAACAACATCTCCTTTTTGTACACCCAGTTCCTTCAAAGAATCGGCCAAGGTCGCTGAATTTTGTAAAATCTCCATATACGTGCGGCTATTTCCCGATACATTGTGGATCTGCAAGAAAAAAATATGTAACCGGGGATGATTTAATGTTAAATAAGAGCAGATTCATCAGTTGCAATTGACTAACACCAAAGTATACAGAATAAAAAATAAAACAAAACGATTAGTTCAACCTTAAATATAAATATTAGTATAGGTACTTCATTGAATACACTAACTATAGTATACTTGTATTGCTAGTTATCCAACAGTCGATTTTTCAAGAAAAAATATTTCTCTTAACATAGTCTGGTGTATAAGGGAATTTTGTATGGATAAGTGGACTTATTGCTTGGTTTTTCAAATTTTGATGTCGAAAGACATAAACTTCGCAGTGTATTCGTATGTAATGTAACTATTAACTTAGAATTCGGAGTATAACTTTTTATCCTCTTAATACAACTCCCGAAAATGCAGAAATTATAGAATATTTTAGGCCTACAATACTTTTGAACTCATTTTTTGTGCAAATCCTGGGCTATCAACATTTAAATTAAGAACCACAAACGCTGAAAGTCATAAACTGTATAAAATTACAATATCACAAAAAATATGATAAATTTCTTCAATTATTATCGAAGCCCATCGACGTACCCAAGATCGACACGGAGGCGGAATGTTTTATATAGTTGTAGCCAAACATCTTGAACTTTTAGCCGAGAAGGGGGGCGATTTGCACATAAACCAACGAAGCAAAAATACACAAAGCTCGTTCAAGATGTTTGGCGAAAATTATGCTTATATAATTTTTCCTTATTACTAAACTAGATGTTAAATATATTAGGAATATTAATTGGATATATGTGTTAGCAAAACTTACTTGAGCGATTTGATCTCCACCACTTTTTAGCTCTATGTACAATTGTTTACTATATGATATGTTAAATTGACCTTCCAACTTGCCGACTCCACGTACAATATTCTTATCAGTTGTCTCCATTGTGTCGATTGTTTATAGATAGGTTTCTGGAAAGGCGAAATACGAATTGACTGTTAAATGATTTATCGTCTATTATACCCCCATGGATTTATCCTTGTTTTAACGAACATTCGTGTATTCATCACCAAGTATTGAAAATGTTCTAAACAGGTTTCAAGTTGTATCTTGTATATAAACGAAATCTGTTTTGAATGTATTTAGATATAAAAACGAGTGGGTTATGGCCAACGCAATACTCCTCATTACCAATTAATCAAATTTTGGATGGAAAATTTACAACATTTTTATGAAATGAGTTTGCTCAATATATTTTTTTAAATATTTTATTATAAAAACTTGATATTTATTCAATGCCATTTTATCAAAGTGATGTGCCTTTTTACCAATTTGAAAATAAAAATTTCCTGAGCTTGGGGACAATGGGGACACTTTAAAATATTTGATGTCTAAAAAAATTGAGAAGCACTATTCAGATAACCTTCAAAATCTAATAAGGTCTAAGCGAGTACTACATATACATATTTGCAAAATTTGAAAATAATCGAATGAGTACTTTAGTCTATAATAGATAAAGTAAAATAAACACGCCGTACATAGCACACAGTACACAACACACAGCACGCAGCACACAGCTTATAGCACACACACAGGTACATTGTGATGAAACTTTCAGAATACATTCTCAGCATGATACTAGTTGATAATCTGCAATAAAATATAGCCTAAAAAATGCGTAAACTTAACTCCTCACTATATCCCTCCTCACTATGTAAGGAGTAAAAACACGTTGATTTACATACAAGATCTAATAAATCAAGAGCTAGCGAAGGCCAGGCTTACGCCTTTTTTTCTGAAAAATGACACCACAGCAGGTAACAGCGATTGGATAATATATATGAATCCTGAGTTCTAGTGGCTTACGGAGATAACAATGTTCAAAGTGTTTAGGATGATCTGGCTATCCCAAATAACGCAAAACTAAAAATTCAAATGAAAAAATAAAATATTTACCAACAAAAGTATTTGAATGTTTCCTATTTATACTACATAATATTTATTACCTAGAAAGTATCACTTTTGAGCTTTTTCCAACCGCCGAATATATGGAGATATTATATTATACTATTTAGTGACATTCCACGTCTGGTGGACCTGACAATATATAGGAAGAAGCAGAAAGATAGGAAATTATAAATGTCATCAAAACAGCCGAAAAGATTGGATAGAATATTGATATTCTTATTTATTTATAAAACCCTTTTTCAAAAAACAATATCAATAAATGAAAAGGTATACATTGAATGCATTATATATTATTATAAGTAATAGTTTGCGATAATTTATATTCAACAACAGCATCCGTGTTCATATTCTTAATTATTTGAATTGCATGCGATTATTACTTTTTTTTCACTTTAAATATGTACTTATTGAATTGTGTGTCTTAAAAAAGTTATAGATATATATTCAACATATATATTCTTGTACTTTCTACCACCATAATTTTTCTTTTGGTTATTCTGACTCTTAATACCTTATTTTTAACATTCTCCGGTAAACTATTATTTTTATTAATCTGTTCTGATGGCAAAGATAATTCAAATCTATTTCTAATTTTTCTACCAAACATTAAAACCGATTTTCCACATCCAGTTGTAGCATGAGGAGTATTACGATAATCCTTGATTTTATTGTCAACAAAGTCTGAAAAATATATGCCTGAAAAACGAACATTAAATTCTTTGAAAAAGGTTGCGTCCTAACAAAATTTCATTTAATATGGTTTTGGAAATTAAGACGTTTTGAATAAATATTAAACTGAAAGATTTGTCTTTGAAAAATAATGCATCGTTCGTTTGATACTTTCATTAAAAAAAACATATGTTCAGTGTTCACGAAACACAAGTAGGTAGTAAAGTCCTACATTTTTTTCATCCTTAAAAATGTATTAAATCAACAATACTTATGAGAATATGTAATTAAAATGAATTAAGTTATTTTATGACGAACTTTTTATTTTTATTGTACATTTGAAATATCTAGAATGAAATAAAATTAACACAAACCAAGTTAAAACATTTCTCATTATATAATTAGTTTCTTTGAAATACACAACACCCATTTTTAGCAAAAAAAAATTGACATAATAACTAGGTATGATTTGATCTAAAGAATTTTATAAACATCAACACTAAGTTTTCACATTTTTTACACTTAAATAGTAAAAAGAATATTGTAAAATTATGTACCTAAATAAGTACTTACCTATGAATTATTTTGAAGAGGTGATTTAAGATAATATATTTTTATATTTCACTTATTATTATCACTCAACCGAATTTTATATAACATGTATTTGATTTATTTATATAGCGAATATTTATGTAATATTTACGTAGATAACAATTATAATGTTATTTAGATTTTTCGAATGTAAACACCGTACTCGTAAATGATAAAACCGGCTGCAATGTGTAGATCTTCTACAGTAATGAATTAATTCAACATCTGTAATAGTTAATATGAAATAATCTCATTCATCAGGGATGTGTATTTTTATCAAACAAGTTTTATTTTTTCATATTCTAGTTACCTGCAACTTCTTTCGGAAACACACGACTTCCTTATTTTCTGGGAGTATTTCATAGTTTCTTAAATTTTACTATCCATAATCTTTGTGTACGTAAAAAATGTTTGTTTTATTTTTCTTTGATAACGATTATTATTATTGTGATCGATGATACTAAAAATAAATGTAACCTTACGAGAAAACAAAAAGTGTAGAAAACAGAATAAGGTATCAAATAAGCAATATGATTTTTGCAAAATTGACTTAAAGAACTTAAACACGCAGAGTCTTAAACGAACTTCTCGTGGTCCCGGGCAGACGTTGTTCTGCCACTCATCGCATTTTATATAGACCTCATTTTATCTATTGTTCTGCCATAGACTGCCTTCTATGAAGATCGCATATACCTCATTTTATCTATTGTTCTGCCTTAGACCGCCTTTAATTTAGATCACATTATATATATACCTCATTTTATCTATTGTTCTGCCTTAGACCGCCTTTACTTTAGATCACATTATATAAATACCTCATTTTATCTATTGTTCTGCCATAGACCGCCTTCTATGTAGATCGCATTTTATATAGACCTCTTTTTATCTATTCTTCTGCCTTAGACCGCCTTTAATTTAGATCACATTATATTTAGACCTCATTTTATCTTTTGTTCAGCCATAGACCACCTCCTATGTAGATCGCATTTAATTTAGACCTCTTTTGATGTATTGTTCTGCCATAGACCGCCTTCTATGTAGATCGCATTATTCTATGTGTTCATTCCTAGTTCGTCTTCTCTTCCTATCCCATCTTTTGATATCACTTGTGTTGCCGAATATAATTCATAGCGAATTCACACAAATATTCATGCATATTTATTTCAATGTTTTTATGTAGGTATATACATACAATCTCAGCTTTTGTAACATATTTATATGCCTAGTATACTCATATAGAGAATCTTATTTAAATTGTTTCTGTATCATAATTAATCTAAATAAATAAATACACAAACTACAGTGTATAAACACAAATATGCTTATGTACAAATGAAATATTTTTCACGGTATGTAGCTGTAAGATTAGTACTAACAACAAAAACACGCAAATATTAATTAACAAAATAAAATAAATAACACTTATCTTAATTTATATTGTGTCTGTATAAATATTTATTCGGTACAATAATCAATCTTATGATTCAAGAAGCCAAAAATATTGAAATGAATAAAGTTTGAGATACGCATTATAGCAAGACTGACCAAAATAAAGAACAGACCATGATTTTACAAGACTCTGATTTAAGACTTGAATACTAGAGTCTTGTGGTTTTACGAAATAATAAATTGTCACCAATCTATTGTTTGTCAAATAAATAATCTAGTGTCAATTTTTTTTTGATAAATTCATGATTATTTTTGTAAAAAGTATAGTAATACTACATATATACCAAGGTAGATGGATGTTGTTTATTTTGAATGTATTTTAGTTTAATTTAGGGACTGATATGGATATATCAAACTTCTAACCTTCTACAGAAAAATAAATGTTTTTTTCATGTTATCTGTAAAAAAGGTCATATTATCAAAGACTGGTATGTAATAACAAGAATAAGCTCGATATATATTATGGAAAGACAATTTTTTTGTAGAATCGTACAAAATAATATTTTTAAATATTTTTCAATTAAGGTAAATATTATATAAAATAATGGAAATAATATTTAATGATGATGGCAAAACATTTTTTAATTAATTAACCTATTGATACTAGGGCCCTTGAATGCCGATGACTACATTTTTTATTATATTAACCTATTGGTACCTACCCACTAGGGCCTACCTACTAATGAAGAAATTAATTATTTATAATCAAAATTCATGTTTTATAGAAAGCCAATAAAATTATGCTATATATTAGTAGGAAGCTATCTTCAATGACCGATCTGTAGTTTTTTAATTACAATTTTTTATTGGCTTGGTTGGTAATAGAACAGCAAAATGTGTTGATTACTCGTAATCAACAATATAGTAAACAGTTAAATCATATTTTGTGTATTCATGGTTGGTTTTTGAGTTACAGATCCCAGGATATTTTTTTGCATTTAATAGTGCGTTTTTTGTATTATGTAATTTTTTATTCGGTAGGTATATTATCTTTCAAATTTTACAAACCATGAATACCATGTCAAAAATATTATACAAATAATAAATACTTTTCTTTTAACAAATCGTCAAAAAGATTATTCAAATAAATAACACTCGTTTAAGACATTTTAAAGATAATTTTAAAGCCATGAAAAATATATCCATAAAAACAAAAAGTTTTCACAGTAGTTACACCATACACAGAATAATTCTGTCACAAATTCGTAGTATAGTTTTTCTACATGATGCCTTCATGTATGAGACAGTGTATCAATGTTGATGAGGCGATGTATGTGTCAAGATAGAAGAATACAGTGTTCGGTTCTCACTACTTACCCCTTGAGGAAGATAGAAGTGGAGAGTAAAAAAATACACTTGTCTATAGAGACACACAATATCAATATGAAGTTGATCACTCAATTTTCCCATACAGAAGCTATTTTACTTCTGTTATATACCATAGATTTTTTTATTTAAATTTTGACAAACCATGAATGCATTTTTGAAGAGTGCATATTTGTTCTATCAAAAGTTTAAACAATATAAAAATACTTCGATTGTCCAGACTGTGAGAACATTTCCGAAATTTGGAGAGGTGAAATCATAGAGAAGAAATTAACGGATATCTATGGAAAACTAATCAGCTCTAAGTTTATGGATTTTACATATATGATATCAATATGAAGTCAATTGAACTTATAGTTAGCTGCAGAGAGGATACAAAAAACAACGTAAATGATGAAATCATAGAGAAGAAATTAATGGATATCTATGGAAAACTAATCAGTTTATGGACTTTACATATATGATATCAATATGAAGTCAATCGAACTTATAGTTTAGACTATAGAGAGGACACAAAAAAAAACGTAAATGATTAATTCATAGAGAAGAAATAAAAAGTTGTTTATGGAAAACTAATCAGCTCTAGGTCTATGCACTTTACACTGATCGAAATATGAAGTCGATCGGTCTTATAGTTTGAGAGGACACAAAAAGGATACGGCGTACGCCATACATACAAACACATCACGACGAAAATCATAGTGAGAAATTGATGTAAAAAAATATGTTTAAAAATTGTGAATTGCATTTTGGTCAAAATGACAATTGAATACAATATTAAATTGATATTAAATATGTTTATGCATTATGCATGTTCAACGATGCTTTATAATATGAAATATGATATTGCATGTTCCATGATGTACACGAATGATAACAGATTGTTATAAGTTTTGATTATTCCTAAAACAATGTGACATTTAAGTAGACAAAGGAAAATTACACCGTAGTCACATAAATTCTGAATGGATTTACGATTTCTGTTTTGCAAAGAAGGTTTCTGACCCAAATGTGACACAGATAGGTTTAACTGGGGCAAGAACAAATTATTGCTGAAACCCAGGACCGGATCTATCATAGCTTCAAATGGTGCAATTATGCTAATAAATCTGGGGCATCAAATACCTATAAAAATGATTACAAAAAAGGACATTATTAAAGAACATTATTATTTGTTTTGAGAGGCCTGTGTCCATTATTGGACGAAAGGGGGCTGTTATGATGTGATTATTAAAATAATAACTTAAATCCAATTGTTTTATATATTTATTCAAAACAATATTTCATCATATTTTTACAAATTAATTATACACATTGTTTTAGTTCTGAAATATCTAATCCTAGTCGTAGTTTCAACTCATAGACCAGTTGAAAATGTCTTCACAAGGAAAAACGGACAACGGGACGTTCAAGAGCGCCGGGTATAATTCCCGGTGAAGACACAATTTTTCATTTTGTTTTCAGTCTGGATATGTCTCCAGAATGTGACAACTTGTTATTTTATTGGGGGCGAGTTGTCCCAGAAGCAATGCATAGTAAAAATAAAATAAAACATTTGTATATGTATTTATTTGAAAAGAAAAATCGAATGGATTTTTAAGAAAAACTATGGGTTGTAATCAACACTAAACTCTCCACACCATAGTAAGTGTTAATTTTTTTTCTTGAAAGGTTGACATTCTCTAAATGCATAATTATGAAGAACATTTATATAAGATTCTTAAACAAATATAAGATTCCCAGAGGACAAAAGTTTTCACAATACACCATACACACAAAAACATTGTCACGAAACTCATAGTATGCACTTTCTACATGACACCTGTTGAGAAATTTTAAGTAAAATTGCATTACTAGCAAGATGAGCATGTATGAGCCAGTGTATCAATGTTGATGAGGCGATGTATATGTGTCAAGATAGAAGAATGCGGTGTTCGGTTCTCACTGCCTACCCCTTGCGGAAGATAGAAGTGGAGAGTAAAAAATACACTTGTCTATAGAGACACATTTTCCCACACAGAAGCTATTTTACTTCTTTTATATACAATTTCATACAAATATGAAATTTTTCTCACATTGATATAGCAGACCATAATTTTTTTTCTTGCATTTTTGATGAGTGTATTTTTCTTGTATCAAAATTTCAATCAGTATAAAAATATCTCGATTTTTCAGACCGTGAGAGCATTTTCACAATTTGGACAGATGAAATCATAGAGAAGAAATTAATAGATATCTTTACATATATGACAAGAGAAGAGAACACAACTATCCCCCACGAACCTCAAGATGATAACTTGCCATCAACTCATCCACCAATAATTGTCGAAATTACAGCAGCCCTGAAAAAGCTGAAGAACAACAAGGCACCAGGAATAGATGGCCGAGCTCTTTAAACAGGGGAATGCATACCTAAAAACCCTAATACGAAGCCTAAAGCCTGATATCAAAAATATGGATCCTAGAAATGATTCCAGACGAAATATTAAATATTGATGACCAATTGTCAAGGGGATGGAGGCACCTTTAAATTTTAAACTATAAAAATAAATTAATCTTTAAAGGGAAACTATGAAAGTACGGCCCTGGTTGAACCACACTTTGACCGCAACCACTGATGTTTTTTTCATGCGATTGTTATTGGGATCAATCGAAAATTAGACTTAACGCTTAAATAGGGCGTGAAGTTCGCGAATATTCTACTTTTGCGTGTCTATGCTCCCATTTCTTAATCTCCCTCCGGTCTTTGCGGCCTAATAACTACGCGAAAGGTCGTGTAAAATTATTGTCGACGACATTCTTTTCGTACATTTAACAAAAAAGATTAATTTTTTTTAACGATTAAGTAATAATGGGGTGTGTCTTTTTACAAGTAGGTACATTAGAACCAAGACAGTATTGCATTTATATATTGGTCTTGGTCTTGTATACTCAATCGAGCCTTCACTGAGAAAACTGATAAACTGATACTTATGGTGAATTCACCATAAGTACGGAGCATAGTGATATCATCAAAATTAGGATGATAATACAATTTATGATGATAACGGCATATAAGATGACGTGTCACTGACTTTAGTAGGACGAGAATACATTATATGATTATGTTTCCTACTATTTATGTTTGCTTTCATCATATCTCCTATGACGTCTTATTATATTTCCTATTATTTTTCGGTGACGTTCTCTTATCTGCAGTGACGTCCTATTATTATAGATGACTTCTTCATATCTTTTGTGATGTCCTTTTATTGTTACTACCATTTTTCGAGGACTTCCTCATATATCCAGTGACGTCCTATCATAAAAAAATATTAAAATAACAACATAACTTTGTTTATTTCCACTTATTAATTTTTATTCCACAACTAGTAGAACTACCGTTCTCTTCTTCAGGTGGGTTTAAACTGTTTAATTATTATAGGAGACCGCACCTATTTTATACTTACGTCATGATATTTTATAATTAGGTACGCCAAATTGACATTTTTTTCTGTGTTAGCATACCCAGCATAGTCTTGTAACTTTTCCAAAAAACTACTTTTTTGTTAAAATTCAGTAATTGCATTTAAATATGATAAAAAAAGATTATAGTACCTACCTATTATGCCGATAATACGTAGTTAATTCCTAACTTATTTATTATACATTAAAAAAATGTTTGACTCTTCTAAAGCCGTCTTGGTCTTGTATCTACACATGCGGACTCGTCGAAAAGACTTCGCGTATCACTAATTTACACAAGCAGCGTCTTAAATAAGATCACATAGAAGCATTAAAAAAAATAGGAATATTTGGGATGTATTATAAAAAAAAACAAATTTCAATTCATCATCATCAGTGCCGTCTTCCGCATTGCTAAGGGTCGTTAATATGTTCCGTTGACAAAATTATATCTGCCCTTGTAACAACCCCACACTCAACATCCCCCCAATATATATGTGACAACTGTATTGGCACAATTATTACAATTTATAAGTATATTGAATATCTAACTACAAAATTTACTTTTTCAGCATTATTTTTTAAATAATTTAAGACATCTCTGTAATTGGCATTGATATGTGCAATGTTTTTTAAGCAATTTATGAAGAAGCTGTTGAGTTGAAGTTAAATAAAATAAAACATATTAAATAACACACTCGTGGTTGAAATAAGTTGATTAAAAAAATATAAAAATGTGCTACAAAATACAGTCCGAAAATATAAATAATAAACACTACAGGGGCTCCATTGAAGCTGAAGTTAAACTCGCCTCTAAAAAAATGAGCGTATTATTAGATCAAGTAGGTATTTTTTAAAAACTCGAATATTTATTCTCTACAATGCGCTAATAATATGCACAATTATTGAATATGGTAGTCACCTCTGGAGATGCGCCCCCTAATGCCTACTGAATACCCTCGATGCTGTACGTCTGATTGACGACCCATCTATGACTGATGGATTGCAATCACTAGACCACAGATGAAAGGTCGGTATTCTAAGTTTATTCTATAGATACTACCACGGGAGATGCTCAGAAGAACTTGCATCACTGGTCCCTCTTCCATCCATTCAAAATAGAGTCACTCGTTTTGTTGAATCTCAACATTGATTCACAGTAAACCTTCAACGTAAAAGAACCAATCGCTTATCAAACTCTTTTATTAACACAGCAGCCCGGCTGTGGTACAATCTTTTGAATTGTGTGATTCCACCTTCTTTCTTCTTGAGCAGTTTGCAAACCCTTCCCAACGCTTCTTCGGAATAATATAATTCTACTAGCGGACCCGACAGACGTTGTCCTCTCTCTCTCTCTCTCTCTCTAAATCAAATGCATTAGAATTATTATATTGACGAATAAATTCACTAAAAAGATACAGAATCCCCTATTGATTCTATTATTTGAGTTGGATATTTAGAAGTTTGGAGAAAGACTGATCATTAATAATCTTGGTACATTTTGAATTTTGTCCAGTTATCATTTAAAAAAATTAAAAATGCCATAACAGTAATAAATAATAAATAATAATAAAACAGGTTAAAATAAAAGGTTATAAATATATATTTTGTCTTTCAAACAAAATATATATTTATAACCTTATTTTATAGTAAAATATATATTTATAACCTCATTTTATAGTACGAAGGTGTACATTTTTTCATTATAGAAAAGTCTCTCTAATATACGTTTGTTGTTTGATCTTGACGTTTCGATCACAAAATATATATTTATAACCTCACTTTACATTACGGATGTTTTTAAAATTTGGCTATCAAAAACATAATATTATATCACAATATAATAATATCACACGATAACATAATGATTATAATACCTATACATAAAACTAAATAATCTAATATAATATTCATAAATTAATTTAAATACTTAAACGGAAATATTACGCAACATTAAATTGAGATAACTTTGATATCCTTATCGTCATAATACCACTTAATAAAACAGAATATACTTGTAAAAAAACTAAATAGCTTTATACAAAAATAATAAGAAAATAATATATACAAACAACTTAATAATTTCATAAAATATTAAAAATATGAAAACAAATACATCAAGTGAGAAAACCATCAAATTTAAATGTCATAACCAACATTGCATAATATTATGACATATTGGAAGCCAATGTTCCCACTATTCAAAATGCGTATTCCGAAAATATTTATAACGATTCCCATTTTTATTATTCTTTTATTAAATTCCTTTTTGTGAATCTAATCCATTCAGGGACTCACATAAACACACACAAAAAGTTTCATCAAAATCGGTTCAGCCGTTTAGGAGGAGTTTAGTGACATACACACGTACGTAAGAATTATATATATAAAGATTAGCTTGTGTCTCCGTAAGTAACCATGTTACGAGTGGGTTGCGGCCAACGCTAAACTCCTCACTAACAAGTCATTCTATAAAGTTTTAAAATTTTATATGGAGAATATTCAGCATTTTCATGAAATGAGTTTATTATTTTTGATATTTAAGAAAGAGAGCAAATTTCCATAAAAATGGAAAGGTTGATGGTATATATCTTGGCTGATAATATATGACAACTGATCCGTTATATAAATTTTAGAAGTCTATGGCCACAGTTCACAGTTATAGATTTTATCTCTACGAGTATATTTACAAAGAGTTGATTTCTTTAATGCCATAAAGCACAATGTGGATTGAGGTTATATTTATAGGTAGATAATTAATGTTTCATATTCCTACGGTAATTTCCAGTGTTAAAAAGTATTTTAAAATATTTAAACATTTTTAAAATTGGTCTTTTAAAAAAAATGTGTTAACTATATTATGAAAAATTGAAATGATTGGTAACAATAAATACTATAGATTTAATAAATAAATTTACGGCATCAATTGTATTTTGATATTATGTGATATTTTGAATATTACATGTGATATTTTTATTTTCTTTTAACCAAATTATATGTGCGAGCAAACTTTTATCAAATAAATCATTTTTTGTAAAAAAAAAAACTTGAGAGAAATGTAGAGATGTAATTTTTTTTAATTGGTAACATGAACTTTCTATGTTGCCAACTGAACGCTGTGCTATGGTCGATGAACGAGCGGGAAATTTTCCGGAAACACAATTGAAAAGCCACGCGACGAGCGAACGTTTCTTCTCGATTCAAACGAGCTTTTTCTATCATTTCCCGCGCATTTTGCCATGACACGTATTCGTTTACAGTTTTGCGAATAACATTGTTATTATATGTGAAAGTTAATTGTGGGACCAATTATAATTTTATCATTGGCTTATTTGGAAACATCAGTTTGTGAATAAGAAGTATCAATTTGTGATTGATCGATATATTAATAAATACTTCGTGAACATTTAATAGTAAAAGTGTATCTTTTGAAACTATGAAAAGACAAGACTAATACTATGTAAAAAGGTGTTGTTTTAACTTAAAAACAATCTTCAATAGCTTGATGATTATAATTAGTACTAATCAAGTATTTTCAATCAATAGGATAATTTTATACACTGAATATAAGATTACATAAATCAAAAATACGATTACCTTTGGTGAAATTTTTTAAAAATTATTTGGTAAAATTATTTACGTTTAAATTGTAAGTGTTTATAAGTAGGCCGTGAGTTGAAAACAATATTATTAACTAAGAATACCTATCAAAAACACGGATTTTTAAAAGAAAAATAAAGTGTAATATAAATTTGTTTGGCTATCAAAATGAATCGAAGTTCGGGCATTCTTTCTCCTTCCAAATCTCCTGATTGCCGCCAGGAAAGTCCCGAGGAGGAGCCCGAAGAGACTTTTGCTACGAGAGCGAAGGAGATGGGAGAAGCCAAGACTGCCGGCAAGTGCGTCAGGGTTTTGACTGTCCTGGCTTACGTCCTCTGCGTCTCCATGGCCGCTATTCTCTTGTCCTTGTACTACGTCCTTGTTTGGGATCCTCCGAAGCCCTCGCTGGAACCTGACAGTCCGATGGCACTGAGAGACGATAGAGATCAGTCCCCGATGATTGAGAATTTTCACGGAGCACCTGTACATTATACCAACCGTAAGAACTTGATTTTTTTATTGATATTTTGATGGCTCTTCAGCATAAAATAGTGTACTCAGCAATAAGATAAGTCTTCTACTTTAATTGCCCAAATAAAATAAATAAGTTGTTATTATTTATTTATTTTAATTCAGTTTTTTGTTAAAGACTAGATTTTTATGTCATTTAGTTCTTAGTCAATATATTCACACTCGATTTGTAAATATAGATATGTAGGAAATGATTTTAATATAGATGAATTATTTATTAAAATCTGTTAAAATATCTTACACTGACGGGCATGCTTTTTGGCAATTTATTCCAACCAATCCGATGACAAAGGAAAACAACACAGTACGCATGTACAATAGCAAAACAAAAATGACAACGTAAAAAGAAATAAAAGAACGTAAAAAAAACAATACCTACTTAGAATAAAACTTAAAATTCATAAGTAAAAAGAAAGAAAAGAAAATTTGAATTAGTGTTAACGTATAAATACTTTTTCTTTCGGTTTTTTTTAATATAGAAAGTAATTTTGATGCCGCAGTTATACTATTCCATAGTCTTGTTAATGTACTTGGAACAGAGTATATTATAATATTATTTAATTCGTGCTTTTGCTGTGGCTGGACCAGCCTCGTGGAATAAACTACCATCTGAACTAAGGAGAATCGACAACTTAGCCCTATTCAGCAAACACCTAAAAACTCACTTCTTCCGCGAATTTTAACAAAACCTGCTATCTATTTAAAACGTCCTTGAGGTGAGGTTATCATAAAAACTGCGCTATAAAGTTGTCCCACCTCATTATTATTTAAAATTCATGTATGAATATCATGTAAATATAATTTTGTTATAAAGTAGGAGTGAGACCTTCATGTCCCCTGCTTGATTGATCGTATATGATCTATTATGCCAAAGAATATTTATTTAATTTAAAATTAAATTATTAATTAATTTAATTTAAAATACATATTATAAAAAAACATATTAAAAAATAAATAGAAAATAATAAATTTTATTTGAGTTCTATTTATTATAAAAATAAATAGAACTCAAATAAAATTTACAAATACATACATAAGAATCATAAAATTACAAAGTTGGTCTTAAAAACTAAAGTACTTATTCGATTTTTTTCAAATTTTGCTAATATGTATATCTAATACTCGCTTAGACCTAATTTGATTTTGAAGAATATCTGAATAGTGCTTCTCAATTTTTTTAAACGTCAAACATTTTAAAGTGACCCTAAGGACAGGAAACTTAAACTTTGAAATTTTTATTTTCAAATTGGTATAAAGGCACACCAGTTTCATCAAATGGCATTGAAGAATTATCAAGTTTTCATAACAAAATATTTAAATAAAAAAATTATTGAACAAACTCATATCATGAAAATGCAGAATGTTTTCCATACAAAATTTGAATACTTTATTGAGTGACCCCAGTGAGGAGTTTAGCGTTGGCCACAACCCACTCGTTTTCTATATCGATGAATGTAGTAAAAAATATTAACAAGTAGTATTAAATCTAGGTTTACACAATATTAATTTTGTATTACACTACACGAGGCAATACATGTTCTAAAGTAGTTCATATATGTATTCAGTTTTTAATCATTTATTATTTTAATTGTAGTTTGTTTACAAATAATTATTTTAAATAAGGTCAGGTGAGCGATATACGATAGTATGTTGTTAAGTTATAATTTTTGTGCAGTGTAAAAAAAATCTTGGTCTAGATTATGTAATTCATATTGTATATTTTGATGAACATGTTGATATATGGCTGTATGAAACAAAATATATATTAAAAATGCAACAGTTGTTGTTATCCAACTGATTGGATATTATTTAATACATATTAAAATGACTAAAATTAAATTATTCGTCAACACAACCAAACAGTTGATTTTCAATTAAGTCAACTGAATAAAATACAAGTATGTAAATATACATCTAAAGCTATATAAAAACGAGTGAATCGTAGCCAACGCTACATTCCTCACTATCAAGTCACTCCATAAAGTATTCAAATTTTGTATGGAAAATTTTCAGCATTTTCACGAATTGAGTGTGTTAATTTATTTTTCAAATAAATATTTTATTATGAAAACTTGATAATTCCTCAAAGTGATGAGTCTTTTTAGCAATTTGATTATAAAAATATCAAATTTTAAGTTTCCCGAGTTTGGGGTCACATTGAAATATTTGACAGCACGTACCTAAAATAATTGAGAAGCACTGATCAGATATCCTTCAAAATCTAATAGGGTGTAAGCGAGTATTAGATATTACAAATTTGCAAAATTTGAAAATTATCAAATGAGTATTTTAGTCTATAATCGATAAAGTAAAACAAACACGCCATATATAGTACATAGCACATAGTACACAGCACACACACCGATACATTGTGATCAAACTTTCAGAATTCTATTTCAGCATGGTTCTAATTAATGATCTGGGGTAGTGAGTAGTAAAAACGCAAAAAATAAGATTAAGATATCTCAAAACGATAAATATATCTGTTATATAGTCAAAGCGTACCCCGATAGAAACGGGACAAAAGCGCTAAGGGGAAAGAAGAAGATAAATATCTGTAATATGTTGTCAAACAAAATACTCGTTATGAATTCACATATTCTTAAACCGATATTTTTCTATTTTGGGAAATTCATTTATTTGTTTATCGGAACCTTGTTGTCATAGCATCATTATAACGAGGAAAAACTAAAATGACAGGATAAAAGATAATTCTGGACGAAAATATTGTATTTCCAATTTTTACACCTATACAATAACTGGATATGATTTAAAGACGATTGAAGATATAATGTATTTCTATTTAAGAATTCTTCTTCTTCTTCGTTAAGTAGACCAAGTTGGTATGTTCTTCAGAAACTATGCCTCCTGGGATGACGAAGTTCATCTATCCTTCCATCTCTTGGGTTGTCTTCCGGGTAGGCGGCGGCCAGAAGGAATTTCATTCGCCGTTATATATGCAAGTCTATCACTGTCCATCCTGGCAACGTGGTCCCTCCAATGTCTTCTTCTGGATCAACTCCATCGAACGATGTCCTCTATTCCACATGTTTTCCTTATTTGAACATTTCGAACACGATCTCAGAGAGTTTTACCAGTGATTGACCTTAGGACCTTCATCTCCGTTGTCCTCAAGAGCCCCTTGGTTCGTACGTACATTTAAGAATTAGTTTAAATATTTTTTTTATCAAATAGTACTTTGATAGGAGTGTACACATGAATCATGTTTTTGTAAAGTGAATCTATATCCCCTTGGGTTAATGAGGAGTAAAAAATGCCCATTGCAATAATATGTGAAAATAATAAGTATATTGTACTTTTCAAAATTAAAAAAAAAATGATTTATGGTTGAATTTTGACCTCTGTGCGACCACTAGTATAAAACTAATTTATTGCAAGTGATATTAAAACTAAATCAAGTAGGATCTACTCGATAAAGTTTAAATTAAACGTTTGCTTTTTGAAAAGTTATTATTTAATTTTACGATCTTTTTATATCTTTGTAGTTTAATAGATCTTCAAAGAATCAAATAGTAGATGTCTATAAGGTTAATAACAACTATTCACTCACTCGAACATTTAAAGTTACAAAACATAAATTATGACATAAACAAATTTCTTGAACAAATAATCCATTGAAACAAAGTAGGTACCTACAGGATTTATTAACAACGTACATTTTTATTGCGATCTTGAAAAAATGCAGAACATGAGGCTATTTTTGATCTTTAAAAACGCAGCTCTTGATTTAGATAGATATATTGTATAATATTGATATTAGTTCTTAAGTCCCCTTAAGTATGCATATCTTACAGTTAAATTTTAGAAATCTATAATAATCTACTAAGATTCTTGTCAAGAAATTGTTTTTCGAATGTTAATATTGTCTAGATTTTTTCGTTGGATTTAATATTTTAATATATTTTTTTTTAAAATAATTAATATGGTCTTGTGTTTTTTACTATTTTATATATGTAATTATGCATTATGAGGTTTATTTCACTGAAAAAATCTAAAGTTAGCAAAGTACCTTTTTGGCTCGGTTAAAGTCATATTGGTAGTTATTAACCAATATATGATTAAAAATAACAAAGTTGCACTTGGTTATTATCTAACAATTGAATACTGTTAAAATGTAGTTGGTTACCAATAGCAATGTAAAAAGTCATATTGGTAGTTATTAACCTATACATGATTAAAAATAGCAAAGTTGCACTTGGCTATTATCTGACAATTTCAATACTGTTAAAATGAAGTTGGTTGCCAATAGCAATGTACTTGTTTAAATTTAACCGAGTAACAGGTACCTATACGGACATTTTGTATTCGACATCTGTCAAATTTGACATTTCATACATAAAAATATTAATATTTCTCAAATTTGACACGATATATTAATATTCGGGAATCAGTAGGGTTGTTAGGTAGTATAGAGATCTCCTCAGAGCCTAATCCTTTGATATGTTAAGTATCTGGATGGGTGAACTATTCCCAATTGAAAGCTTGATGATGCGTTTGTTGCATTTTATTTTGCTCTTTTAAATAATTTACAATTTACGCATTGATCTGCTAATTCTTTTGAGGAAGTGTATAATGGTAATAATAATAATTGAGTGTTATTATTTGTAGTGCTTAATTGTTATTAATATCATTAGTAAATCGGCCAGCGCCGTAAAAAAAAAAAAAAATATTAAAAAAAGTATAATTCTCGCCAAATATTATATGTCACATTAAAAAATGATTAAATAAAGTATAATACTCGTCAAATTAGACATTTTTCACTGAAAAATGATTGAATGAAGTTGAATTAAGATGAGATATTCGTCAAAGATTACCATTATTATTCACAAATATCGTGTGTTGGTTTGCTAATATTTACATTTGAGGTGTAATGTAAAGATGTTTATACTATTTTGATGTTTAAAGTTTGATTACCAATTAGTATTTTCCGTTTTTCAAAAGAAAGAATGAATAATAAGCATCTAACAATATGAGTTATACATTTTACATATACATTAATGGTATTATTATGATGTTGAAAGAGAGGCAGTGGTAAACCATGAAAAACTAACATGACCACATTAATTAATAATATCCTGAAAAAAATGAACCTAACATACAAATCTGAATAATAAGTTAGACAGCGAAATTTCTTGTAGATGTTTATTATTATTTAGATATGCTTGAACTTATTATTATTTACCCATATTTACCATACATGATAAATAATAATAAGTTCATGGTTTTTTTCTTTCATATTACCTACTCATTTTAATTTTTAAAAAATATCACAAATATCATTAATTTTAAAACATATTAATTTCGTTGTATTTGGAGCCTGCAGTCACGGGAATGACATGTATTGACAATGAAAAAACGATCCTAGAAGAACTTTACACTTTCATATTACAAAATTATTTTTAAGAAAAAAACCTCGGGAACGTAAATCTGTAATACAAAAATAGGATCTATATCTAAACATCATATCTTGAATTAACACACTGAAAAATAAACAAATAATATGTTCATTCAATAATAATTATGACGAATATTGTATTTAGTAAATTTTAAGGTTAGGTAGGTTCTATTTGTATAAAGTGACATGTCAAATATTTACGTTTCGGTGGTTGATATTGGTGGAATGACCATATATAAAAATGATATTTCGTTTTAATATTTATTTATTTTCAAACTAGTACAAAAAATAATTTATCAATAGAAATAACTGTAATAATTTAAATATTACTTAATATTATTTTTTTTGATATAAATAACTCAGAAATGTTTTTTTTATAAAAAATAATATCAACGTGATTGTCTACATTTAATTATGGCAACATTTTTTTTCGTCCGCTGTCTTGTTCATCCGTTACTTCTATTTTATCTGTGGTTCATTCAAACGGGAACAGACGCTGACGCTATCTTTCATTTAAAAACAATTGTTGGAAGTGGTATGAATCCGATTTCTTTTCTTTATAAACAGACGCTGTCTTTAATTGTTAAATTCAAAATACTTCTATATAATCTGTGATTTAAAAATAAACGTTGGAAGTGGTCGGAATCCGTTTTCTTATCCGTCAGTAAAATTTGAAGAGTTGTGTCGTCAATTTCAGCAATTTTTAGTAAAGGTAACTATCACATGTACATGAAAAGAGTTCATACCTGATTTAAATGATCCGAAACCCAAAAGTTTGTTGTTTTTTTTTACATTTTCAGAACAAACCTAACCTGCATAAAATAAAAATTATGTACTCTTTGAGAATAAAAAGATGTTTTTTTTATACATTATGTTTAATATGTCTTTCATAATACTTTTTGAATACAATAAATCATATTTCCTGTGCAATAAATAAAATTTTGAATGAAACCTGTATTTTATTTCACTCCAAATATCCTAACTGTGTAAATTAGCAGAATACCGAGTAAGTAGATAAAAATTAGCCAAGTAGCTTTGCTGTGGCTACAGAATAAATATGTTCAGATTACTGAGTAAGTAGATTAAATTTAACCGAGTTGTTTGCTGTAGATACGAAATGAATTGGTTCAAATTACCGAGTAAGTAGATTAAATTTAACCGAGTTGTTTGCTGTAGATACGAAATGAATTGGTTCAAATTACCGAGTAAGTAGATAAATTTAACCGAGTTGTTTGCTGTAGATACGAAATGAATCGGTTCAAATTACCGAGTAAGTAGATTAAATTTAACCGAGTTGTTTGCTGTAGATACGAAATGAATCGGTTCAAATTACCGAGTAAGTAGATTAAATTTAACCGAGTTGTTTGCTGTAGATACGAAATGAATTGGTTCAGATTACCGAGTAAGTAGATTAAATTTAACAGAGTTGTTTGCTGTAGATATGAAATGAATTGGTTCAAATTACCGAGTAAGTAGATTAAAAATAACCAACTAAGTTGATTGAATTTGACAGTTACTTGGCTAATATTACAAAGCTAGTAAGTTGATTTTTGACAGGTTACTTGGCTAATTATACAAAGTTGTCCGTTGTTAACCAAGTAACTAGATTAATTTTTTTACAGATTGTTAACAAAGCTACTCGGTTAAAATTAGCAGATTATTTACTTGGCAATTTTTAGCAACGAACTTTGCAGGTACTATAATAACAAAGTTGCTTGGTTATTATTAGCAGTAAATCATTTATTTTTAACAACTACATTTTTTGAGTGTTTATTTTGTACAAAACCTATTTATTTAACCATTTGTACATAATATGCCCACCATATATATTTATATGTATGTATAATATCAATATATATTTTATTAAATATGAATATGTTGTCCTTGTTAAACAAGTACATATACATCTTCCTACATTCCCTAAATTAAGCATAAATGCTTGTGCAATAGGTGAACGAAATCGGCAGGATTCGAACTCGCGACCACTCGATTACTAGCCCAGCGCGCTAACCGCACTGCCATCGACCCATCTAAATCTTTATGTGGGTATTTTTTGTGTCATCATCAATCATAAACTAGAAAACTTTAACGGTTGCATGCCATTTCCTTTGCGAACATTGAGTTGAGTTTTTTTTTTCGACAATTTTCATTTAAATTGTTTCGACAAACGAAATATCAATAATTGTACTTTTTGGTGAACAAATAATACCTATTTGTTAACTCAAAAGCCAAGAGTACGTATTTACACGAATAAAATATATTTTCAAGTATGACTTTGAGCTTGAGTGAAAAGCATGGTGACTATTTCGTTTAATTATAATGTTTTTCTTATTTGAAATTAAGTATTTTATTTGTGAATGTCGCTGTTTTTTCATACAAAAATGTTCCATACAACTGAAATTTTGTTGATTTTCTGTGCCATGGTTACGATCTAATCTTCATACCGATGTGTATGTAGTGTAATGTATATCTTCATACCGATGTGTAGTGTAATGTATATGTAGCGACATTATGTAAAATGGATAATATGTATTTTTTTTTGTTCGTATTCGTGTAGCAAGGGATAACCAAGGCTGTTTCTTGTTTTTAGTAAATTTATTTTTATATTTATAGTTCTAAAGTTACTGTTACAATTATTATAGTTTTGGACGTTTTGGTTAAAGTTACAGTTATATATGATTACATGCATTATTATCAGTTTTTGAATCACCTAACATTTCCATCAAAATTAGGAAAAATTTGATCAAGACTCTTGTCTGGAGTGTACTGTGAAACATGGACCATCAGCTAACGCGAAACGGGACGTATATCTGCGTTTGAGATGTGGTGCTACAGACGCATGGCTAAAGTTCACTGGTCAGAACACATCAGCAACGACGAGGTACTAAGTAAGGTTGAAGAGACAAGGCAAATTATGAAAAAAATTGACCAACAGAGAACAACTTGGATAGGCCACAACATCCGGCACCCAGGCCTGATTTTTAGCATCGTCGAAGGAATGATTGATGGGGGTAACTGTAGAGGTCGCCCCAGAAACAACTATATAGACCAGATAATCGGTGACGTGCGCTGTAGCAGTTAAAAAGAGATGAAGAGACTGGCGGACGATTGAGATAAGTGGAAAGATCGAGTGTTTGGTGCAGACCAATCCTAGGATTGTGACTCAGAAAAAGAATAAGAATCAATATTATTATTGTTATTCTAAGAATCTTGTTGTAGATATGTGGGTACTTTCTGTTATGATATCACGATCCATGTTGGTTCAATGTTTTTGTATCTCTCATATTTATAATAATGTCGATTTTGTAATGCACGACGATGAAATGAGTTGGTAAAATGATACATCTTTTGTATTTGACTTTGGCTCATTGCCCGTTCATACAAACAGGATGTTGTTGTACCTACCTACTGGTAAATCTCCGTTTTCTGATCAATTTCTAAATTAATTGATTTTGAAATTAAAAAAAGATAGCAATAAAATCCCGTGAGCAAACATTTATCTATATGGCATAATATGGCATATATTAAATCAAATTTCTCAAAATTGTTAAGCAGTATGTTTCAAAAAAATACCATTAGTATTTTCAACATTTTTCTAGTGAATGACGTGTGTTACAAAATTTAAAATTTATGCATAAATTTCCCTTAAAGAATTTTTTTTCAATAGCATATTTTTAGATGAAATGTTGAAGAGATCTAAATCTTTTATGTACTTAAAGAGATGAAAGAAAAAATATATGCAGTACGATAATAAATTTTGATTGATTTTATTGTAATTATTATTGCTGTTTCTTTGAAAAAAAATAAAACTATTATTGCATTAAATTACAAGGATTTACTTTGCTTTGATTGGTTGGTTGAAGGGTATAACAATAATTACGTTTTCGTAGATATATTTTCCACATAAATTAAATGAATAAAAATAAATGCTTAGTACTTATTACAAAAGATTAGTACTTATAAAAAAGTATTAGAATGTATCTACCTATAAAAAATATTAGTACTTGTAAAAAAACATTAATGTCTGAAGGTTTTGTATAGTAACGGCATAATTTTGTCTAGTCCCATTTACGTTTGTTACAATTAGTTAAGTGCAATAAAAAAAAATAAAATAAGAAAAAGAAAATAATTGGGTGTTGAGTGTGGCCGCAATTTAAACAGCGTTGAAGAATTTCAGACGTATTCAATGTATTGTATATTTTCTAAGATATTTATGAGAAGTTGAGACATTGTTTCTTTGATGATTCCCCAGAAACAATACCAACTCAATGTATCATTCTTAAACAGTTTATTGCTTCTGGAACTTACATATATAAACACAAAAAAGGAACACGTGTCAAAAATTGATAAGTACTTATTTACAGTTTGAAAACATATAGTATAATACTATGTTGCTGAAAAAAAAATCTTCAAAAAATGCACAAAAATGTTTTCATTTACATAATAATGCATTAATCATATGGGTTCGAAACCAAAAGAAAAACAAGTGTGTTGTGGCCAACGCTTTACTATCACTACCAAGTCACTCCAAAAAGTATTCAAATTTTGTATTGAAAATTTTCAGCTTTTTCATGAAATGAGTTTGTTAAATTATTTTTGATTAAAATATTTTATTATGAAATTTTGATCATTTTCAATGCCATTTTATGAAAGTGATGTGCCTTTTTAGCAATTTGAAAAAAAAATCAAATTTTAAGCTTCCTGAGCTTGGGGTCACATTGAAATATTTGTCAGTAAAAACATGATTGATATCCTTCAAAATCTAATGGGATCTAAGCGAGTATTAGATAATATACAAATTAACAAAATTTGAAAAAAATTGAATGAGTTGTTTAGTCTATAATCGATAAAGTAGAATGAACACGCCGTACACAGAGCATAGCACACAGCACATAGCAAAATTGCGAATTCATAACTACTCACTATATTTCTTTGGGTTAGTGAGGAGTGAAAATCCAATCATTTAGTTATGGTTCATACATTTTCAGATGTACACGGTGTGGTGACTTCGTGGTCCTCGCCCCTATTTGTACCTAGCGGCCGTCGGGGCAGCCGGCGGAGGACGAGCGCCCGCGCCCCACGGGCTTCGCTCCTACCCATAAATAGGGGAGAGATGCGCAGCTCGGACTCCACGGGTACATATATATAAAGAATACATATAAATATGCACTATCAAGGCAGGCAAAATTCACCTCCCTTATTTTCTCTTCTCCCTGCTGTGTTGGCCAATGATCCTAGTGGTGTCCCGCGTTGTGTCGTCGTCCCGGCAGCAACCCGGATGGTCCCCGCCACTCTGCGGCTGGAAGAGTCCCTCGATGGGCTACCTGAAACCAGTCCCGGAGGACATACAAAATATATATATAATTATTGCTGTTGAAACGATTATCCTACGGCGATGAAATAAAGATAATTGTTGATTTGTGTTAGTACGATTGTCAACCAATTTGGGATTCCTTATGACAGGCTCTATAATCTCCCCAGCCGACTAAGATTGTACGTGGATACAAGCTGAGCCGGCCCTGTCCCAAACCATAAGAAAATCGCGAAGTGAACTTCTCCAAGAGGAGTGAAAGCTCCTACGAGGATACTGACTGCGGCCTAATTAGCTGACATTCGGTATAAGTAGGTATATAATATTTATAAAATATACCTTGGTGCACCTGGTCAGTCGTGGACTACAGCGCCACTTATGGCGATGGCTATTTTCTTTCTGCATGTGGGTTCAGCGGCCAGATATACAGGGTATATCTACGGTCTTGACCGCACTCGGTCCATGTCTGAGAGAGCGTGTCATTTTCAGAGTTCGAGCGGGACAAGCCGTAATGGGAGGGGCATATAGTCGCTCAGGACTGATATGCGATGTTACTTATTCTCTGGCGTAAAGACGATTCCAGAATCCCCAAGTGTCACATCTCATGACTCATAACCACGAACCACTAGTCTCCCCCCCCCCCCGCCATCAACCCCCGCCAAAATATTTTACCACCACTTCAAGATAATGGAGATACTTTAATATTGAAAACTTTCTGTCCGATTTACAGCTATCCCCTCTCTGTAACACCCAAGATAATTTATCTCTTACTGAATTAGTCGACACCTACAACACAACGCTACAAAATCTTCTTGAAAAACACGCACCGGAAAAAAAACAAACGACGTCAAAACCGAATATCCGATATCTGGTTCGACGAAGAATGCAGGGAGAAGAAGAAAAAAATGCGCAAAATAGTGAGAGCGTATAAACACCAGGTCTCAACTCTACAACGATCAGATTGGATTGCAGCGCAAACCGACTATAAGAACACACTTGCAGCCAAGAAGAACTTTTACTGGACAGATAAAATCCAACAAGAACGAGATAACCCTCCCTAGACAAATGTGGAAATCCATAAACACAGTTTTAGGAAATAAAAAATAATGGAGTTTCAACTACTACGGATATCTCTCCAGACGCCATCTCTGACTTTTTGCAAAACAAAATTTAGAAAATTCACTCTACAACAATTTCGCCATCTCCTACCTCTTATTCAACCAACATAAGCAATAGTTTTCTAAATTATTTCATTGAAACAAGTGAACAAGAAATTATCAAATTCATCAATTACTCACCCAACAAACATTGTTCCTTAGATCCGATACCAACATGGCTCTTGAAAAAATGCTCTGTTATAATAGCACCCTATCTCTGCAAACTGTTCAATTTATCATTGAGCTCTAGTGTAGTACCAACATGTCTTAAAGAAGCAATAGTAACTCCGCTTCTAAAGAAGCCAAACCTCGACCCTGATGACATTAATAACTACAGACCCATATCCAACTTACCTTTTATCGCTAAATTATTCATTGAGATAAACGGAATGTTTACCAAACATCAATCTGCGTATATAAAGTATCATTCAACTGAGACTGGACTTCTTCGAATTTTATCTGATACGATTCTAGCTTCTGAAACCGGAAATCATGTTCTATTAGCATTTCTATTCTCACTGAAAGACTCAAAACAACTTACGGTATTCGAGAAAACACATATAAGTGGTTTCAATCTTATCTCACAGGGCGGCACCAAACTATCAAATTCAATAACCTAAAATCATCTCCCGCTTTTGTAAAATTCGGAGCTCCCCAGGGTTCTGTGCTAGGTCCGTTACTATTTATCTTATACACAAAAGACCTTTTTCAATCATTGACTCCCACGGAATACTCGCACACTGTTATGCGGACGATTGGCAGCTTTACTTTTATTGCACACCAGAAAATGCTCACCATCTAAAAACCACAATTTGTAAATGTATCGAAGATATCGGTGTTTGGATGTCAGCAAACAAACTTAAGCTGAACCCAACAAAGACAGAACTACTCTGGACAGCAACACGCAAACGAAGCCATTTAATAGACACTTCCCCACTAACTTTCGAAAATTCAGATATTCTTCCCAAATCCTATGTTAAACTTCTTGGAGTCAAAATTGATTCAAATCTAAGCTTTTCAAACCAAATTAACACAGTTACTTCTTCTGCTTTCTTTCAACTAAGACGTTTAAAGTCAATCCGAAGGAGTATCCCAATTGAAGCCATGAAATCTTTGGTAAGCGCCTTTGTTGTCTCCCGTTTGGATTATTGTAACTGTATATATGCGAATTTACCAAAGAAAGAAATTAATAAAATTCAGTCAGTTTTCAATGCTGCAGCCAGACTCATCACTGGAGCATCCAAATTTTCTCACATCTCTCACCATCTTCGCAATCTACATTGGCTTAAAGTCCCCGAAAGAATTGAATATAAGCTTTGTCTCATAATCTTTAAAGCACTTCGTGGTATGGCTCCCACTTACCTCTCCGAACTGTGCATTCCGCTTTCAATAAATGACAGACAATCATCATGCTTCGTTCAGCTTCTTCATCCATGGTTGGTAAATTAGTTGAAATAAACAGGGTGCACACAACTAATTTCGGTGATCGTGCATTTGCTGTGGCAGGACCAAATGCATGGAATAAGCTCCTACATACCTTCAAACAAACCGAAAATATATCTTCTTTCAGAAAAAAAACTCAAAACGCACCTTTTTCGCAAATCTTACCATAGCCAAAATGATACAACGTAATCAATTTTTCAGCGCCCTTGAGGTGAGATATTCACAAAAACGGCGCTATATAAATTATCCAAATTTATTATTATTATTAGCGAACTAGCCCGGAGGCGTAGCCCAGTCCGCAAGCGAGCGGCCCACAGCATCTACGAGACACAAGGACTCGCTTCCTCAGTGACATGCACTCTGTGTATGTTGTATGGTGTTGTCTCTGCTCGTAGTCTCTGTTTGTAGTCTCTGTTTGTAGTCTCTGCTTGTAGTCTCTGCTTGTAGTCTCTGCTTGTAGTCCCTGCTTGTAGTCTCTGCTTGTAGTCTCTGCTCGTGGTCTCTGCTCATGGTCTCTGCAATTACTACCGTTGTTCCCGAGTTAGTTATGACTGTACTTTGAACGCGGTGGCCCCACCCGGTGTGTCCCCATTCACCTCTTCAGACCCAGTTACCCCACGTCTGACATGGAGCAACAAGACCCGACCTTTCGTTTCCCCAAACGCTTCATCGAACTAAAGTGTTGATAGTCGCGACTCCCCTATCGGCAGCTAATATTCTTCATTACGTCGGGGTAATATCGATCCGCCCAGCGTTTTCACTCTCAACAGCTGAACCCGGCCCGCGTAGCAAAAAAAAAAGATAAGAAAAGAAAATTATTAAAGATTTTATATTTAATTTATTAAAGATTTTATATTTAAAATTGATTAAAGATTTTATATTTAACGCGAATTATGATTACTGACTTTGGAGCTGCTAACTGCTTTAAGATCTAGAACGAACTGTCTTGAGAAACCTTTGCGCGTGAACCTCCCCGTCTTAGATCCCCCACCCTTGGTCCAAGGCCTCGATCATACCTCCACTCCCTACTCGAAACACGATTAGCACCTCTCTCCGGGAAAGCGATCCCCTTCTAAATCAACTACCCCTCGTCCTTAGCCGCGAGCATCAATTAAATATTTCGAATAAATTATATTAATATTTTTAAATACCTAATAATAAAATATGATTTAATAGGCAGGATCATTACAACGGACAATCTGTATTGAAAATTTTAAGCGTTTCAATTATCTAGTCGACTAAATAATCCGTGCAATATAAAATATCTTCGTACAATTATATGTTTCACAAGTGCATTAAAATGTATTTGTACCATAACATCACGCCATTTCTCTATTTGGGATAGACAGTGAGAAACGAAGCCAGAATCCTGTATCTTAGCATACATTTCTCGCTTCGTTCACGTACATGCATCGTCTCATACACACTCTTTATTATTCTTACTTATATAACGTCTCCATCCATCAAAATTACATTTATGTATGTGATCGTGCCAGCTTTCCCTTTGACCAACTCCTACTTTTCGTTCCTCTTTTATCAGTCTTATATACTATTTTGTCAGACGATCATCACTTATTTTATTTATTTATTTTAACTTAATATATAACATAATATACGGCTTCACGCCATTAATACAAATACACATATTATAAAAACACTTTTAGGGGGCGATATAAACCTAAACACCTCAGTTTCAAATCAAATCCCTCAAATATGTTTATAGAAAAAAAAGTACCTACATATAAGTCTTTTCAACATTTCTCCAGTGAATGTTCGTCACACAATTTTAAAATCCAGCCCAAATTTTCATAAAAAATATACTTTTTTTCAGCATTCTTTTTAAATTACTCCATAACTATGTGTCGTAAAGAAATAAATATTTTATATGCTTAAAGAGTGCATAAAATCTAAGTGAAAAACCTATAAAGTTTTTTCGTTTCAACTAAGGTTTGTTCTTAAAATGCAAAAAATCAACAATTTTGGGGTTTCCGACAGTTTAAATCACGTATAAAGCTTTTTTAACGCACGCCATTGTTACCCTTACTAACGCCTAACTTCATAGTGCATTGGGCGGTTTTAAATATATCATGTTTTCAGTCACTAAGTTTAGCGTTATATGTCCTCTTAAAATTACAACAAAAAGTCATAAACTCCTAAATATTTATTTCTATTAGTAATTATATAGATACAAAATTCCATTCTAATACTGATTGCAATTAGGACACAAGTTAATTAATAAAGATAATAAAAATAAAAATAAATACATTTCGAGTATAAAATTCTTAAGTAACAATACAATTAGAGTTAGATAATACTCGCCTGTACATAGCTAGGGAATCTGAAAAAAATGTCAGCTATATTATGAGCTGTCAGCTATATTCCCAATCTATAGAATCTTCATATTGGAGAATTGAATATTATCACAGTGGAAAGCCACGTTGTACCTTTCATTGGAATGTGGTACAATATCGATTATGTTAAATCTGGCGAGTCATAAACTCCCCTAACTATCTTATATAGCGTTATTATATTATATCTGCGATTATCCTTTTGTCGGACAACCTCTGTAACCCAAGCAGTGACAGAAGATAATCTTCTAATGATATTTTTGTGAATAAGAACTTATGTTGTACTTTTTCAACAGTGCTTGAGTGCATTCTTTCGATGTGACCAAACCACGATTTATTTTCATATACCTTCCTCATTCAATCATACATTCTTGTCTGATATCCTCATTTATTATTTAATCACACATCGTTTTACCACACATTCTTCTTAGTGACCTCATTTCAACAGCATTAACTCTACTTTCATGCGTTTTCTGCTACGTCCATGTCTCAATAGCATATATATCTACATTAGAGTCGAAACGATGATGCCATTGTGTACCGCGAACTTTGCTTGCCTCGAAACAATTGGCTTAGCCAATTATTTATATGTATTTATGTTTGTGTGTGATAAATTTTCAATTAGATTTATCAGTGTTATTTATAAAAATAAATTTGGTTCAATTGAACCCGGTTCAAAGTCTTATTCTGAAATTCAAATATTCTCATACAAGAATAATTATTTATTAGAATATTTGAATTTCAGAATAAAACTTTGAACCGGGTTCAATTGAACCAAATTTATTTTTAAAAATAACACTGAATTCACAAATATTACCAAACAATATAGGAATTGACAAAAGAGGGTATGTTAAGTTTTTTGAGTAGGTAGCAACGAAATAAATTACATGTATTTTTTTCAATGTACTTGCCTAAAAGATTATGTTAAGTAACATCGTTACAGCATAGAGACATATTGATCAGTATAAATTACAAGTGAAGCAATTCCCAAAGTGAATTTGGGCGAAATGGTGAACACGACACAAAATTACTGGTGACACTCAGATCAATCCAAGATGTTTGTTTTCAATACAAAATTACTAACGGTAAGATCGACAGTATACTTATTCTAAGCTCACTCAGTTTTCACTGTCTACCCAGAAAAACTATAAACCAGTCTCTCTTTTACATTTAAACTCCTAGAACAAATTACATGCTAAATTCATATGTCAATAGAGCTTGTACTGGGAACATAAGACATTGTCGGAGTCATGAATGTAACTTATACATCCATGGTCTGAGTGATGCGAGTTGGAAATGTTTGCTTCGAGTTTTTATGCTTAAAAAAATGTGAATTTGTCGGATGTTTGATATGTGCTCTGTTTTGTTGTGCGCATCTTTGCCTCTTTAATTCAATTCATTACATATTAATCGAATATTTTTATTATTGCATGTGCGCAAACATTGTTTTTTTTTTCCCTGTCGGGAGTCAAAGATATTTTTTAACAGTTTTTTAACCATCTCAATAGAGACGAAGTTGGAATATTTAATGTAGGGGAACCGGGAAATCAAGGCACCTACAGGGCTTACGACCTGTATATATTGCAATACTGAAATTCTTTTCGCTTGAGGAATAAGGATTTTTACTACAGCCATCTATGTGTGAAATTATGAACAACATTCTTATTATTTTTATTTATTTTTGTTGTAACGCCATCTATTGGGAGAATTGGTTTTTTGTAAATAATGAAGCAACAATTCTTATACCTGAGGTGACAATGCATTTTTCGCATAGAAGTCACTCCTGAATTGCGCCAGGCTTATAAAGTCATTTTTGTCTTATTTACCTACTTGTACTAATGTGTAGTAATTAAGTTACTTACACATTGGTACAAGTAGGTAAATATGACAAAAATAACCTTAAAAGTTTGGCGCAAATCAGGGGTGACTTCTATGCGAAAAATGCATTGTCACCTCAGGTATAAGAATTGTTGCTTTAATTATTTACAAAAAACCAATTCTCTCAATAGATGGCGTTACAACAAAAATAAATAAAAATAATAAGAATGTTGTTTATAATTTCACACATAGATGGCTGTAGTAAAAATCCTTATTTCCTCAAGCGAAAAGAATTTCAGTATTGCAATATATAGAACTTTCAAAAATTGAATTGATAGAGATCTCATTAAAAGAGGCATAATTGGTGAAAGTTGCGCAAGCGCATAAAGTGATCACGTAAACCAGCCGATGACAGGTCGTAAGCCCTGTAGGTGCCTTGATTTCCCGGTTCTCCTACAGTAAATATTCCAAATTCGTCTCTATTGAGATAATTAAAAATCATTACATATTATTTGAGACACGCGGGCTATATAATTGAAATATGAGTTTCCAGTCAGTGGTCGATACTTCCCCTCCAATCATCCACCCAACTTTCTGTTTTCCCATCCTGTTTTATGATTTATTATAATGTGATTAAATCAAATATCTTCTAATACATGATAAAACACTATAATTGACACTATAAAAACTATGTTTTGTTGCTGTTTTATCGAATAAATAAATAATAAAAAATAATTAAAATCATTTTGAGAATTTTTTAACATCTCAATAGAGATGAAGTTGAAATCTTATAGAAGAACTAGGAACTCAGGGCACCTACAGGGATGGCGCACGCACTACGATGCGATTAATAAGATATAGGTATGCCATATTCAATTTATTTCAGTTATTTTTTTTATTATGTAAGGGGGCTTCTAACTGATAAAGGTTGAAAACTAATGGTTCTTGTATTGAATATGCCTTTTGAAAATTGTTAATCCAATAAAAGCTAATTCCCTGTCCATTTCCGTGCAACCAAAGGGCTTCTACCAAAAATATAATTTGTCTACTAACCAACCTTCGTGAAATCTCTTTTATATAATAGGTCGATGTTGTAGGTAGATACTTACACAAACAAATATATAAAACACTACACTGTTATTAAAATATTTGTAGGAATTTATCGAAGTGTTTAAATTTTTGCAACTTAAGTTACAAATATTCTTTGAAGTTGATTGAAGATATTTGAATATATTTTATAGAGAAAACGCTAAAGCGAAATTGAATGGAAAACTGTGTTTACGCCGTCGTGAAGCAAAGATTTGGAGAGTTGATTATTAGTAGGAAAATCGCCCGTTAAAACAACGATTAAGTATCTTTTGCGCCTGATTAAATTACGTTTATGCAATGTGCATAGCCGAAAGATATTTTCATTCGTGAGAATTCTTATTTACATTACAAATTATCCGCACAGGAAAATTATAAAATAATTGTGAAATAATTACTCTTCACTACAATGTTGAATATTCAAAACCATAAAGGGAAATTGACATAATTGGATCGGAAAATACTTGTATAAGATAAACCGTTTCTCTTACTAACATGCTTAATTTAAATTGGTTTTATTAAAAACCACCATTAACGGAATATTTACGTGTATTTGTCTCAAATTGGAGACTCTTTTTTAATTTAGTTTGCCGTAGCTTTGTGGCACATTTGACCCAAATCTGAAGACAGGTAAGTACCTAATTCATGGTTAAAAATACAACTAGCATCTATTTATATCTCTTTCAAGAGATTATAATATTTTTTTTAACAGATTTTTAATTATCTCAATAGAGACGAAGTTGGAATATTTAATGTAGGAGAACCGGGAAATCAAGGCACCTACAGGGCTTACGACCTGTCATCGGCTGGTTTACGTGATCACTTTATGCGCTTGCGCAACGTTCACCAATTATGCCTTTTTAATGAGATCCCTATCAATTCAATTTTGAAACTTCTATATATTGTAATACTGAAATTCTTTTCGCTTGAAAATAAGGAATTTTTACTACAGCCATCTATGGGTGAAATTATCAACAACAATATTATTATTTTTTATTTATTTTGTTGTAACGCCATCTATTGAGAGAATTGTTTTTTTTTTGTAAATAATGAAAGCTACAATTCTTATATGTGAGGTGACAATGCATTTTTCGCATAGAAGTCACCCCTGAATTGCGCCAGACTTATAAGGTCATTTTTGTCTTATTTACCTACTTGTACCAATGTGTAAGTAATCGAATATATTTTTATTATTGCATATGCACAAACATTGGATTTTTTTTTCCTGTCGGGAGTCAAAAGATATATTCGATTACTTACACATTGGTACAAGTAGGTAAATAAGACAAAAATGACCTTATAAGTCTGGCGCAATTCAGGGGTGACTTCTATGCGAAAAATGCATTGTCACCTCACATATAAGAATTGTAGCTTTCATTATTTACAAAAAAAACCAATTCTCTCAATAGATGGCGTTACAACAAAATAAATAAAAAATAATAATATTGTTGTTGATAATTTCACCCATAGATGGCTGTAGTAAAAATTCCTTATTTTCAAGCGAAAAGAATTTCAGTATTACAATATATAGAAGTTTCAAAATTGAATTGATAGGGATCTCATTAAAAAGGCATAATTGGTGAACGTTGCGCAAGCGCATAAAGTGATCACGTAAACCAGCCGATGACAGGTCGTAAGCCCTGTAGGTGCCTTGATTTCCCGGTTCTCCTACATTAAATATTCCAACTTCGTCTCTATTGAGATAATTAAAAATCTGTTAAAAAAAATATCTTTGACTCCCGACAGGAAAAAAAATCCAATGTTTGCGCATATGCAATAATAAAAATATATTCGATTTTAATATTTGTTTGAAACATACATAGTCCATTTAATAATACGAACTATTATAAGGTTCGGTTCAAAATACATCGGTGTGTAAAATTGTTGCAATATACACTGAGTACACATCTTCGATCTAACCAGATTCAATACATTAAAATGTTCAAAATAGAACGTATATTTTTACTATTATCGATTTAGCATTCCATAGGTATCCGTATTCTCAGCAACGATAGAAAACATGGCTATTATATTATATACCTCTAAATTGTACTCATGTGTTTTGATTAGTATCAATATAATATATATAATATACCTACCTAATATACAGCATGAACACAATTAGTGATGAGCAAATGCAAGACCAAGACCTGGGCGGTCTTGGTCATGGTCATGGCACTCTCGGTCTTGGTCATGATCTTGCATAAGGTCTCGCAATTTTTCCAAAAAAATATTATTTATTTTTCTGTTAAAAATTTGTAATTACAATTAAATAGGACAAAAAACACAAGTTTATAGTGTTATGGCGATAGTATCTAGTTAATTAACTTGCATTTTAATAAAAAATAAATGAGTTTATAAAATTTTTCGATTCCGCAAGACTCTTGCATTAAGTTTTACAAGACTATTGGTGTTGCAAAGCTTGATCTTGGTCTCTCATCTCTCTGGTCATGACCATCCATGGTCTCGCAGGACCAAGAATACTGCAATAATTGCAAGATTAAATGCTCATCTCTAGACACAATGAAGAGTCAAATTAAAATCTTGTTCGAATTTTGTTTATGGATGTATAAGAATAATGTAATGGGTTGATATTTGTTCGGAGATATTTTGTATGTTCTTCCATGTATTTGTTTTAGGTGATATACTTCTATGGATAATCATGTTATTAGTATAGGTGATACATTAGTATTATTTCTAGTAATTATATTAGGTGACATATTTGGAAATGAATTTATTTTCATGTACTTGGTTTAAAATCGGTGTCTCTATTAAAATGAGTTTTTTGACGATCAGTGCCAAAATGAATGTTCTCACTAGTTCAATTTTTGTTGACCGAATAACAATGGTAACAACTGTGATACCTTTTTTAATGTTTTGAAAACCAAGATATTATAGCGAATTAATGTAAAAAAAGTACATATTGATTACGTCCAGTGCTTACTTTGTGATAAAACTGCTGCGTTGATAGGCAAAAGGTAAATTATTATGCAATATATTTTATCATTTTTCGGTCAAATACTTCCTTTATAGCTCTCAACCGAACTCTCTAAGACTGTCTTAAACAAACTCCCCCTCCCCTACCCAAGTCTGATGTACCTACCTACCTTAAATTCTTTGTTTGACTTCTTTGGAAACATGGTCTTGACAAAAATGAACTGAAATAAGACTGTCTGACTTTTTATGAAGACGAAATGGAAATATGATATTGATAAACACATTAACTGTACAAACAAATTAGTGAAACTCGATATTTTAGCTAAGGGTCTTGTAATCATTTAAGATTAGTTAAGAATATTTTTTTATTGTGTTTATATGAGAAACTCCTTGTCTTCTGTTGGATTGTGTGGTCAATTTGCAATTTGCATTAGCAAGTTATACAAGAAAAACCCCTATCATGTCTTAAAAATATAAACTAATGACAGAGATTTGAGAGTTGAACAATCTTTATCTAATAATAATAAATTTGTTATTAAGGCGGTAATTTGTTTAAAAAAAATATTCAAAAAAATAACAAATAAACACATATTTTTTGTAGTAACGCTTTAGGTTTACGCATTAGGAAATAAAACGAGCAGGTTGTACCCAACGCTATATTCCTCACTACCCCACAAAGTACCTATTCAAATTTTGTATGGATCTTTTTCAGCATTTTCATGAAATGAGTTTGTCAAATGTTTTTGCATTTAAATATTTTATTATAAAAACTTGACAATTCTTCAATGCCATTTTATGAAAGTAATGTGCTTATTTAGCAATTTGAAAATAAAAATATCAAATTTTAAGGTAGCCGAGCTTGGGGTCACTTTGAAATGTTTGATAGTTGAAAAATTTGAGAAGCACTGCTCAGGTATCCTTCAAGATCTAGGGTCTAAGCGAGTATTAGATATATAAATTTGCAAATTTGAAAATAATCGGAGCATTTTAGTCTATAATCGATAAAGTAAAATAAACACGCCGTACATAGCACACAGCACACGCACAAATACACTGTGATGAAACTTTCAGAATACAATCTCAGCATGATATAATTTTCGCCAAACATCTTAAACGAGCTTCCAGTTGCGCAGAGCGCAAACTTGTGTATTTTTTGGTTTACGTGCAAATCGCCCCCCTTCTCGGCTAAAAGTCAAAGTTATTTGGCGACAACTATACTAGTTGATAATCTGCAATAAAAAATAATCTTTAAATTGCGAATTCATAAATACGTCTGTTTCCCCTTGGGGTAGTGAGGAGTCAAAATATAAAAAAATGGTTGTATAACTGTCAAATGTTAATGAATTTTCAAGATACAATGAATATACATAATATACATTAGGTTAATTGTGTATTAAGTAAATAAATAACAAACACTTCCTTCCATTGACAATCGGCAACAATGAATTTTCAGAATATTATACTTAAATTAAATATTATTGCAGTGTATTAAAGTTTTTCTTTGTTCAATTAGGAAAACGAAAAAAAACGTTATAAATAGGTAAGTTTGAATAGAATCAATATTAAATCTAGAATCGTAATCTGGTAAAACTTTAAGCATTAAAATTATAATTAAACAATTAACATTTGTGTTTAATTATTTTTTGCAAAATCAAAGTCTATAATCCATTATTAATGTTGTTAAAGTATGTTCGGACAAGTTCATACTTTAATGGATAAAATGGTACATTTTTCTTTATTGGCAATGTTCCACGCGCAACCTGTTTTCTCCCGCTACCATCCCGATATTGATTTTTCCAAAATGTGCGTCCGACTTATCCCGTAAAACTACATACAATTCCCGTCACAGACGACCTTTTCACGTTGACAACACAACCTCCAAATAAGCCAATAATTTTGCTTCAATTTACCCCTTTGTAAATACAATATACTCTGTGAATTGAACATATAAATTCTCGCTATATTAAAAGAGATGAACCCACTAATGTCTAAGTCACTTGTGTTGTTTACCCTGTACCTACTCTGTGAAGTGCTCAAGTAAATAATTAGAGTTTATTTTCCACGGGAACGGTCAAGATCGAATAAAATAATAAATTTCGGTTCGCGGCCGAACAGATTGTTATTGGCGATATTCATAAGTTATTGGGGGAATATTATTTGTATGTCGGTTAACGCGCTGTTGCGGTGAGAACATGATCATTAAAACCGACTAAAATAGACTGTGTCGGTGGGTTTTTGATAAACATCTGACAGTGTATGGTGTGTTGTTAACATTAAATTAATGTACTGCAGTATCTGCGTGGTTGCCTTTTAAACTGTTTCTATTTTATTGCAATCATAATAATATCTGAGATAATATTCGGTCGAAAGGACGAACTCAATTAAAGTGCCGATTTAGCGGTGTGTTTTGTGCTTGGAAGTGAATTTGGACGAATCGATCAGATAATGGGGAGCAATGGAAAACTAGGCCATTACTGCGCTTACGTTTACAGTCAAAGTTGATAAGTCAATGTTCAAACCACTTTCGTGCTTCGTTTCATAGACACCACTTGGGAAAGTTTCAAGATGAGTAGCAAATCCGTGATTAGTAACAGCGTGAGATCTGGCTCTTATCGCCAGAACAGCATCCACGAGAAGCTTCACTCGACTTCGTCGACCGAGGAGAAGATAAAGTTTGCCGGAGATGAGTCCAAAGACAGGTTGTACGAACCGAAACAGAACAAGAAGATGGTTCGAGTGTTGACTGTGATTATATACGTGTTCTCTGTTTCGCTGGCGGCTATAATGTTGTCTCTGTACTATGGGTTCTTTTGGAAAGCCTCCCCTTACACCTCGATCAACATGCCGACCAAGAAACCTCTGCAAGGAGACAATGTAACTAATAACAAATCAACGTGTAGTTGCTTAGAGAATCACGGTAGGTTCCCCTTCACTCCACCTCACCTCATATCACTTCCAAACACCTCATAGTATGTACATACCATTATTATTGTCTACCTTTATATACATACCTACACACCAACACAACACGTTTATGTTAAAGCGATTGTTCCAATTCATATTGAGCATTGATTTCTACGCACGAAGTTGAAGCCTACACATATTTTGTTGAATATGTCACGTATTTTACATTTTTAAATAAATAAAAACGCAGTAATCAAGTATAGCACGACAAATTGATTATTGTTATAAAGCACTTACTTATCAATCCTACACATAAATTATATAATAGCACTTCCCAACTTGATAGGTATATTATTTGTTTCATTCTGTATAATACAAATTCACAAAATTATTTATTGAACGCACAACAATCACTGTTAGCACGATCAAAGTATTTTTTTTAATTAAAAATACAAATATTTATATCTTACACTTACAAAGCTACATTATGTATCGTTGTTTCCGAAGATGGATTAGTCAAATCCAAAAACGTTTAAATATATATTTAAGGCTGTGTTTCTCGAACAAAGATAAAAGTAAAAGTATAGTTAAAATACTTTGATTTCATAAAATTGTTCAATACTTTTGGTTGTTTCGTTGAAAGCTGTTAAATGACGAAATTTCGAACAATTTTATGAAATCAAAGTATTTTAACTATGTAATACCTACTAGTACTATTACTGATACTTTTGTTAAAACAATCCAGCCTAAATAAATTTGAAGTGGTAAATGATATGTTTTATATTCTTAATTTTGCGTAAATATCTTATCGACTCCAAAAAGTTTGTAAACATTGAAATAAATAAATAAATTTTTGATACATCTATCTTTTTCAACAAAGATCGAATTTTTATAAAAGTTTTGTAAATAATTTGAGAAAAAAACAACTGTTAATAGGTAAACAACTTTTATATAAATCAAATATTTTAAGTGGAAAATGATCAAGGATTCGTTGTTTATGTTTTTGATATGGAAATATGTACAATTGGAAAATAATGAATAAAAATAGTAGGTATGTGCCAATTCTGGCAAAGTCTAATTCACAAGTATAGGTAGATAGAAGATTCTTTAGGATATTCTTAGCAATACTGTTTATGTACAATAACAATTGATTATTGATATATAACATACAATTGATATATACCATACCTAATATGAAACATTTCGAAGTTTGTACTATAGGTACTTTTTTGTAACATCTCAATAGAGATGGAGGAAGAGATTGTGAATGAAAGCTAGGAAAATCAAAAAGATATTCTTACAGGGCTTATAAACTGCCGTCGGCTGTCTTTATTGATCACTTTACGCAATTGCAATATTCACCAATTTTTGAATGCCTTTATAGCAGCGATCGGGGAACCGGGATAAATTACCCCATTTGGGGAATGAATTTTTGTTTGATCCAATTTGAGAATTTCATTTTGTTTGTCTATTGCATACTTACTATTTTCATGTAACTTTTTTTTATTTTCCGTGTAAATTAATTCAATAATTAATGTTTATTTAAATATACATTGATTGTCTTCTTTTCGAAATGGGGGGAATGGGTAATATCGACTTACGCAAAAATATTTTAGGGTTAATGGTTAAAAAAGTTCCCCGACCGCTGCTTTAGAGTGAGTTTTTTCCTTGTGAAAGCTGTTTAATCAATGTAAAATTATTCATATAGGTATTCTAAGTTGGCCATCTATCGAACGGAGCACAAACTAATATCGGTTATATTTTTTGGATAGCCTAGTCTTCACACCATTTTTTTTAAACATAACCTACAAAAGTTTGGTAAAAATACCAATTTATTAATTTATTTTAATATTTTCGTTACTTTTTTTTAATATATAATGCAACTGGCTCACGCCAGTCGCAATTATAACTACAAACAAACCTTACCAACCTATTTTTACCAAACTTTTGTAGGTTAGGTTTACAAAAATGGTGTGAAGACTAGGTTATCCATCATTTTTATTGAATCATAGAGAACTGTCTCCGGCTTCGGGTATTTGTAACACAGATGACACTGCGAATCTGACAAATTATGACGATCTTTGTCTATTGAAAAATCGCCAAGAATATTGCACTACAAATCTATACATATTGTAGAATCCAGGCGTTTCTTATTTTTTTCTGTTTAGCAATGTTTCATTTACGACATTACCTATACGCTGTCAAACGCTTATAATATGGAGAAAAACCTATAGTACATACTTACTTCTATATGTTTCATTGCTCCCATATCTACCTAGTTAAGGGATTGTAAAGGGATTTTTTTTATTATTTCTCACACAATACTTGCTTTTCTAGACTGGAAGCATTGGTAAATTGACAATATAAAACTTGGCAGTTTCCCAGAGTGCTATGAGATGAGAATGATAATTCTCGTTACATTTTCTCACCATATATATTATTATTTTGAATAATTTCGTATTTCACGATGGTTATGGTTCATTTTTGTGTTTCCAAATGCAGTCTGTCAGTTTCTAAATATTCATTTCTCCCTGACTCTTTCTTAGTGCCAATGCACCAGGTGGCACCATGGAGGTGGAGTGACCTGCACCTCATGGCTTGCTGTTGACCCCGCATCACTCAGTACATATAGTACAGTACCCAGTGACCCACTGGCAGAAGTGCAAGTGGTGTGGGGCAAATTGAACACATAGGCCAATCAAGCATAGGTTAGGTACTTCACTGGTGTCGTTATGTGGGACAATGTACTCAATTTACCTACGATGGCAGATAACTTTAATGTCATTGAGCCATGTATCTATTAGTTGTTGGGGACAATAATAAAATAACCTAATACCTAGTATATTAATAATTATATTTGTCGACTTTCGTGGCTCAGTTGGTTGGATATTATGAGTCATAGGTCCCGGTATTACGAATTTCTATATTATGTCCTATTCTGATTCGTTTCTGAGTACGAAAACGTCTATAACCAACGGGCGACCATGGATAAAAGGATTTTGTTCGCACGGTGTGACGTAATGAGTCCCGTATAAATGCAAGCACCTTTTTTACATTTCTCATGTACTAAAAAACGGACAGATAAATTTAGACGAATCAGAATTGGACATACTATGATGCATGACATAACATCACGTGGCATAATAATGGCAGAGATAAATAATTACCTATTAGCGTCACTTTTCAATTCCTGCAAATAATTATAGCTTCTTTTACATTAAGGCTGGGTTGTTTCAACAAAAGTATCAGTAATAGTAGGTATAGTTAAAATACTTTGATTTTATAAAAGTATTCAAAATGCGTTGTTTGACGGCATTAGATTTCAATGAAACAACCAAAAGCTTTGAACAATTTTATGAAATCAAAGTATTTTAACTATAATATTACTTTAATCTTTGTTCGAGAAACACAGCCTATGTTTATTTCATTTGTCAGTTATTAAGAGTCTATTGTAGGCCAAATAGTAAATTTTGAACATCTTTTCTCCATAACCTCAAAAATACGTCTTTTAAACAAAGAACTTTTTTTACATGTTTATTCTATTGAGTGAGTTTTTTTGAAATATGAGTTTAAGAGGGTGACTGCTGCCAACGTACCTATTTTTTCAATTTGATATAATACCATCATTATTACTAAACGAATCATTTTGAAAAAAATAACCTAGTTAGTTTGGATATTAATAAAGAGAAATATACCTTAACTTTTTGATTATGTTCTGTATATATTCTTGTAGGAAAATAATAAGCATACCCCGATTTTAGACATTTATCTTAAATTTCTAAAAAAATATAAGGTATAGAGCAATATTTTTTTTTTATAAATTAAAGAAGAATAAAATACCTGGAAAAATATGATATGACGTTGCATTAACGCATCAGGTTAAGTAAATAAACCAAAAAAACTTTTATTACGCAATGGCGCTGAATGGAAAATAAATGTTTTTAGGTTTATTTATTAAACCTGAAGCATTAATGCAACGTCACATCATATTTTTCAAGTTATTTTTGTCTTCTTTAATTTAAAAAAATATATTACTCTACGCCTTATAGTTTATTAAAAATATATGATAAACGTTGAAAATCGGGGTATGCCATTATTTTTCTACAAGAATTTATACAGAACATTATCAAAAAGTTAAGGTATATTTTTGTTTATTAATATCCAAACTATCTAAATTATTTTTTTCAAAACGATTTGATGAGAAATAATGATGGTATTTCAAATTGAAAAATAGGTACGTTGGCAGCAGTCCCCCCTTAATTAAACATTTTTCTTGTAAATTAGTTTAAATACAACTCTTATTTGAATTGTTGTTAATAACTAAAAAACTATAAGGCCTACAAAATATATTTTTAATTTAAACGAAAGAGAATATGAAAACCTCGAGTTTTTTTATTATTTTCGAATATCTTTTCTTGCTATTTAAAACATTCCATGGATTTAATTTTTTTTTCACGAAAAAGTATTGCACATCACAGATTTGGTGATATACATTTTTTTTGTTGGTGTTTCACACATAAAAAGGTGCATATTGTGTAAATCCCGTATGCCCAAGGTCATAGACGTTAACAAGGGCCTTAAGACCATTAGTTACCTTCTTATTTTATAATATTAATGTTTTGTTTTGATCTTTAGTTATTTCAATATGTGAGAACTACATATATTAAGAAATTTTATTTCATTCATGAAAATTTTCTTTGTCTTTTTACCTCGCGATTCTCTAAGTATTTTTTTTTTATTTCAATTTACGGTTTGATAACCTTTTACACATACAAGTATACATAATATATTAAAAACAACAGAATTAAAAAAAAAACAAATAACAACAAATAAATATATAAAATGAAAAAAAAAATGAATAACAATATAAAAAAGGTAAAAACATGTAAAAATGTGTAAAAAATAATGAAAAACATTTAAAAAAATATGTAAAAAAAACATGCGAAAAACATTCAAAAATATGTAAAAAAAATAAACAACAAAACATGTAAAAATATGTAAAAAATAAACAAAAAACATGTAAAAAATAATGAAAATCATGTAACAAATATGTAAAAAATAAACAAAAAACGCAAACAAAAAAAATATACATATATGTAAAAAATATGTAAAAAACATGTAAAAAATAATGCAAAAACATGTAAAAAAAAACATGTAAAATTTTTTACTGGATTTCAAATAAGACGGTATGTATATAATATCCTCTTCTTCTAGTGTCTCGCTAGAGGTCCACTCCAACTTTGAATATCACTTGAAAGTACATCTTTCTATCTCCAGCGGTTCGAAATAGCACCTCCACGGTCATTATCCCGCCGGATTAGGGATTAAGTGTAAATAAGAAATATATATTTATTTTCTTGTTTCTTTTTTTCTGTCGAGGGTAAAAGTCGGTCAAGTAGGTAGGTACCTACCCATATAAGTGCAAAAGGTATTTTTACTTGAGCTTTCGGTGAAAAGTCTAAAGCTTCACTCAACAATGATATTATATAAAAACAAAGAACCACTATTTCTTTCTTTTAATGAACTTGGGAATAACAAGAATACTTATCTATACTTACCTAGATACAAGTACCTACCTAGTACCTACCTTTCTTCTTTGCTGGCCGTCGTAACATTCATTTACCTACTATCACAACTAGTACAATATAATTTATTAATAACACTAATTCACCACAAAATCTTAAGAAAAGTGTTATTTTCACATTCATTGTACTGAATTTCTCAGTTTTTTTTTAAATCAGTAGGTAAGACTATGGAACACCCGAGTAATGATATTACGACGCCTCAATCTTTTTTAGGAGACAAAGCTGTTATAGGTACCTGCCTGTCTAATTTGTTTTCTTTTCTATAAATTGAATATAGCTACTACTATACACAATTTGTGGCCTCACGTTGATTTAGTTGGTTGGAAAAAATTGCCTTGTGGCAATAAACCCGTCATTTTACACATAATAATGTACATGAAGTAAAAAATAAATGAGTGTTGTAACCTTGTAATTTTAATTTATTAGTTAAAATATTTATTTATTTTATTTATTTATTTATTTAACATAATAATTTTACAATAACAAATCAAGATATAATTCACAGGTAATAATTACATTTTTTTCTTTGCAGTGCCTCATCAAAAAGATTACAATCTTGTGCTTGATGAGGGAAATCACTTATAAAAAAAATAAAAAATATCAAAACAAAGCAATTAAACAAAGTCAACAATAGAGTAATTAAATCAAATCAACATGAATAAAAAATCAAATAAACATTAAAAAAGTTTGAAAATAAATGAAAATGAGAAATATACAAATGAGTAAACATATCTATGTAAATACATATTCAAATAAAACAAAAGGAAATACATGAAAATAAATTGAAAAATGAGCAATATAGACTATTCAAACATACCAAAACACATATTTAGAAATAAAAAAAGAAAATACTGGCAATTGAAACAAATCAAACAAACAAAATCGAAAACTAATATTTTAGAAGTTAGAAGTTAATATAAAACGAATATTTTTTTAATTGCATATACGTAAACATTGGATTTTGTTCCCTATCGGGAGTCAAATGACATTTTTATTGACAAGCTTAATATCTCAATAGAGACGAAGGTGGGATATTAAATCCAATGTTTGCGTATAAGCAATCAAAAAATATTCGATTTACATATACATTGGTACAAGTAGGTAAACAAGCCAAAAATGAAATAATATTTCTGGCGCAGTTCAGGGGTTACATCTGTGCGTAACCTCATTAATAAGAACTGTTGCTTTCATTGTTTACAATTAAACCAATTTCTCAATAGAGGGCGTTACAAAAAAGTTTCTGCGTTACTTCATAGATGACAATAGTAATAATGCATTATTTTCAAATGAATTGTTACACATTATTCAAATATATAGAACTTTCAAAAATTACATTGATTAGGGAACTCAATAAGAAGGCATAATTGGTGAACGTTGCGCAAGCGCATAAAGTGATCACGTAAACCAGCCGATGACAGGTCGTAAGCCCTGTAGGTGCCTTGAGTTCCTGGTTCTTCTATAATATCCCAACTTCGTATAAGTTTGTCAATAAAAATATCTTAAAATTTAAGTTTTGCGGGAGGTCCAGATATTTGTGCGGGAGGTCCAGATATTTGTGCGGGTGGTTCAGATCTTTTATAATAATTTACGGATTTTCTGTATTTCGATTATAGCAATATAAATACGGAAAATATCCAGCAAATAATACCAGAATTTACGTCATGATGAGGGGCGGTTTGCCTTTATAGGTACCTACCTATAACCAATGAAGCAAAAAACTAAATTTTCGCTCTGCGCAGCCCTCGTGATTTCTCGAGTTATTTGCCGAAAACTAATACTTATAACTGTTTATAATTAGCGCTTGAAGAAAACTGATTGTTTTTCATAAATTAATTCGTATTCATGGTCAAACGAAAATTTTGAATAAATTAATAAACATGAATTAAGTACATAAAAATAAACATGATTATGCTGAGAACCTCATCATTTGTAACATGGTCACTCCAAGATATGTCGAGATTCGTCGGTAGATCCAAATCTCTAAAGCCTCTATTTTTTTACGGTCTCTTTCACCAATGCATCATGTCTCACAACTATTTAGCAGATGTGAGCTATAGGTGAACGAAATCGGTGGTGGCAGCTAGGCTAGGGTTCGAACTAGCCATCACTGGATTACAATGCCAGTTAATTCACTCTAGGCAAATTTCCAGCCTTTCCATTAGAAGATTAGGGCCTGCAGAAACTTTAATTATAGGTAGTATGAACGTGGTGAAAAACACAAAATCTGGAAGGGGATTGTATAATCAATTCGAATTTTTATTTTTCTTACATTTAGTGAAAACGCTTAGGTCTGCATCCATTTTAATTATTTTGCCGACAGTAATTTTCATCCTGAATAAAAAGATACCTACATGTTGTGGACCGCATGACATTTTTGTGGGGGAGGACGGGGTTCAAAGATCCGGGGGTATGATGTTCCGATACGATTAACTTCGCGAAGAAAAGAGATAGCAATAACTATTGACAGGTACATCGCTTTTTTGACAATGGATCCGCTTTAGACCAACGAGGATCCGATTTTTTCGAATCTGCTCGAAATTCTATTTCAAAAAGTTGGAACTATAAGAATTTGAAATGATCTTGATAATGAAATTTGGGGCTCTTAATTTCCGCTAGTTGGGGGCTGCTTGTATCGCGGAATTAACGTACCCAATACGAGAAACTACAAAAGGAAAATGGAACGGGAAAAGATGGTCAGGTCTCGGGAACTAGAGATATGTCATATGACGGTATTTCGTTCCGTCAAAAATTCAAATGCTGGTTTAACACCGACTGCGGGCTACTATTTAAGACAGGTGTTCCGCCACGACCGTGAAAAGGCAACGGCTGAAAATTTGCAAAAATGTGCGTCAACTTGTCTTCTGTCAGAAGAAGTTTGATATGACTAACACTCTAGCCTCGTAGAATAAAGATCAAGAAGCTGGTGCTGATTTACTCACGGGTTGAAAAGAAACTCGTCTTTGTTCATAAGAACGCCTGAAGCGACAAGTGCAGGCCGCACATCTTCTTTTAACCGGCATATGATCGTGAATTCTTTGCGAAGCTCGATGTCGTACTGAAACATAATCTGCTACCATCAAGAATACGAAACTTGGGCGAAACTGAAGTGACCACTGTACTAAAACAAAAATGTGGCTTCAAAGGGCGTGAAACAGGTGGATGCTACGCTGTAGTTTTTGCGGGGCGAGGAATCTTAGTTACCGTTGAATTAGCAGTAGGTGCAGCTGGGAACACCATACCACTCATGTTTTTTTCCCATGCCTTTAATACAAATACCTTTTCGTGATGGACACCCAAAGAATATTTGAGCTAGAAATAGTTCTGGATAGACGATTGCAACAGAGTTCCCCATCTTTATGAGTCACTTTATTAAGCACACAAAGCCTTCTCTTAGTGATCTAGTACTGTTAGTGCTTGATAACCATTCATCACTCGTCTACAGTGATGTGGTTGAAAAGGCAAATAGACCAATTCGGTAATTATGCTATATATTCCGCCGCATTGTACACATAATTTGCAACTACTTGATGTTGGCGCGAATGGACCGTTTTAAACCTACAGTGCGAAAACAGAATCAAACTGGCTATATAACAATCCAGGCAAGACAATGTCCATTTATGAGTTATCCGGAATTGTAAAGAGTGCTTGGCCCCTAGCAGCAACTCCTACTAACATCATGAACAAGTTTAAGAAGGTAGATTAAAAAAAGGCCCATACAACCCCGACATATTCACGGATGAGGATTTCACTTCATATTTCGTAACTGATAGTTCAATGTCTGTCAATGTCCATCGTCCAATGACGAAAAAAATCAGCAATATCAACAGACACACCTGAAAATAATGCTTTAGCTGAACAAAAGGCAAGAAAACAGAAGGGCAAAAGTGAAAATAAAAAAAAAGCCGCAAAGGAAGGAATAAAATCAATCATAAATCAACGAATTAATGCTAAATAAGTTGTTTTTTTTTATTGAGTATACATAATATGAACAGACACATAGTACAAAAATTTAAATTACTTAATACAGTTATTTTTTTCAATAGGCACTGTCCCAATAAAGTTAAAAACTTGTGCTTGGGACAGGAGAAACAGAAAGTAAAACAGAAAGTTCTCGAAGATGATGATCCTGAAAGTATTGATGTAAATGATAGCTTTTTTTTTTTTTTTTAAACCCATCTAGAGACCTTCTCACGTCGACTCAATAGTAGTCCATTGTGATAATTTGCCTCCTAGATGTCATTCCATAGTCCTATCTCCTGGAAGAACTGTAAAATCCTTTGTGGATCGGTGTCTCTGATTTGCTTTTGATCAGCAATATGCAAACCTATTTTCTTTACTCTTGTTTGCATTAGTGGGCCACATTCTGTAAGTAGATGGATCGGTGTTTCATGTTCATCCATGCAGAACCTGCATAGGTACATTTCCGATAAATTCATCGTGCATAGATGTTTATTGAGTCTACAGTGACCAGTTAAGATCCTAGTAAGAATCCTAAGGTTGTTCCTGCTCATTGTTAGGATCCGCTTAGAGTGTGTTGAAGAGAATCCTGAAATGAGTGCTTTTGAATGTCTTTGTCCTGGGGTAGATAACCAGAGTTCAGTGGCATTGTTAAGCATTCTTTGGTAAAGTGTTGATTTAACAACACTATTAGCTAGGAGACAGTGAGGCTCCGGGCCATAGGTAGCTGTGTCCGCTCCCCTATTTGCCAGAGCATCAGCTTCCTCATTACCTTTATAATTGGAATGTCCAGGTACCCATCTTAATATGATTTTGTTACCATAGTTTATTGATAAAGTCTTCAGCGCTAAATGATAGCTTGGAATGATATTGTATTACTATTCCAATTCATAACCAAGAGAACAATGGATTGAGTACATCTTGTTTAAGAATTTAGCACATTTAAAATGTTTGGATTTGGGCGATGTTCATTCTTACGTTTCTCTGAATTGTAATTCTGACCACAAAGCTTTTGAATATTGTAGGTAGGATGTAATATTATTATATGTTGATTCCATGAGACTGATATTATTATGTAGGTATCACTAATGTTAACTAGTTTATGGTTAGGTATTTGATTTATCTCAATTTTATGATTAGTAAAAAATGTTGGGAGTCTATGAAAGTTGAATATGTTTAAAGATATTTAATAAGTGTTTTTTTATACTCATTATGTCAAAGACAGATTATTATTTTTTAACAAATGATACATGTGTATTTGATTCTAGTAATTTTGTGTTTTATTTAAACATATCCATACACTACTACTGCATCAGTAATGATTGCAATTGCTAGATGAACAAATTACCTTAATGATGGAACAACTAGCCCCATAACGGGTGGGTTGTTACTTGTCAAATTTCCACAAAAAATATAAATAATTTAATTAATACGACTATATTTTTTGAAACTAGAATAAATTTTGCATTTATTTACCTGAAAGTTTTAGATTCCAGACCTTTTTTGACGTTCTTTCTACGTGTTAATTGAAATCAGCATCAAATCAAATCAGCACTTAGTACCCCGTCCTCCCCTACTTCTGAAAATTGTCATATGCACATTTTTTGCACCAATATGGAATTATGGATTTCATAAGATCAATTTTTTTCACCAATATTGAATTATGGATTTCATAAGATCAATTTTTTTCACCAATATGGAATTATGGATTTCATAAGATCAATTTTTTTCACTAATTTGCTGGTCATAACAGGCCAAACTCAAAAAAATACACTTATAAAGCAAAAAGTATAAAATGAAATGCTTCCTATTTTCATTTGGATTGATGTAAGATTTTTATTTTCAGATGGACGAAGCCATAATTCTGTAGAGCCAGCAAATTTTCCATTTCAACTAGACAACAGATTCAGTGAATTGACGAGTACGGAGGAGAATTATCAAGATATAAGCTCCACTGATGGTGTAGCACTGGCTTCCAACGATATAGAGACTTCTTCCACATCACCAGATAATTCTACTGATGGTTATTATTATTTAAGATTAGAAAAGAATTCACAAAATAGTCTCTTTATTAGTAAACTTATCGCTAATCTGCAAAGATCAAATGATACTTAAAAGTTGAGAACATATTCATAAAAAAATACTCATTCAATAATACAGTGGAACCATAAAATTAAAAAAAAAGCTTATCTGGTTTGAACGTTGACACAAAATTTAACTCAAACATGGTTCAAAGCATGGGTTCAAAGTCTGCAATAGATGGTTGAATAATTTGAGTTTACCATAAATTTTTAGTTAGTGAAGTGCGTCATATATAGTTCAAAACATTTAACAGTTTGAATGTCTGATCATTTCATATTTGAATTGTAATTTTAAATCAAAACCTATTTATATTTAATTATTTTTGAAGAAAATTTTATAGACACTTGACCATTAAAATATTGATAAAAAATTATATGGATGGCACGAATGAAAAGATCTGTAGTATGCATAGAAAAATGAAGTGTTATAGAGGTACTCGTAAAATGAATTTTTGAAACTCATCGGTGAATTTTTTTTAAGTTAACAGATTTAATAAATTTTAACTATTATATTATGATTCTAATGTAAAATTTGTAAACTGAATAGAAACAAACTCAATGCGAGAAAAAAATCTAAAAACTCATCTAAATTTCCTGAGATATTTTAATATAGAAATTAAATAAAAGTATAATTTTCACCAAACATCTTGAACGAGCTTCCGGTTGCGCAGAGCGCAAATTTGTGTCTTTTTGCTTCGTTGGTTTACGTGCAAATCGCCCCCCTTCTCGGCTAAAACTTCAATTTATTTGGCGACAACTATACATACATATTCTTCAAATTTGTGTACCAATGATAATGCATACTATGCCAATCTGTAGAAAAAGCCTTGAAGTTTCATGTATTATCTAGTGACTAAATTAAAAAATGACCAATTTATGAAATGCTATAAGATAAGATATTTTTCTGTATGAAAAAATTTACTAGTTTCCATGGGGTGCTAGTTTCTCTGTAATTATTTTCAGACAATTTAAGCTGCAATGTCAATTTAAAAAAACCTATTGTTATAATTTGTTGTTATATTGAGAATACTAATTCAAAGCCAAAAAACAAATGCATTTATTTTAAGTTAAATCATAATAGTTATTTTAGAAGAAATATGTTATCATAATATTAAAACGTCCAAGGTTAGCCTGTATTTTACGGATAACCTAGTCTTCACACCATTTTTGTAAACCTAACCTACAAAAGTTTGGTAAAAATAGGTTGGTTAGGTTTGTTTGTAGTTATAATTGCGACTGGCATGAGCCAGTTGCATTATATATTAAAAAAAAGTAACTAAAATATTAAAATAAATGACTAAATTGGTATTTTCACCAAACTTTTGTAGGTTATGTTTAAAAAAAATGGTGTGAAGACTAGGCTATCCGTATTTTACACATTAAGTACCTACGTAATATGTGCATGCTATGTAATATATAAATAAGGTTATAAAATTATTTTAGAAGTGTGGAAAAAAAGGAAAATAAAAAAGTACTATACACATTTGAGTTATACAAATTTTATTCTCCCGTCGTAAACATATGGACATTTCTTTCAGATTGACACATTTTGGTGGTTCTTTCTGTACCGACGATTGCTGACAACTGTTGAAGATCATATTTTGTATATAATAATGTAACTGTCATATTGCTTTCACTACCTCCAAACTTGTTTTGATTTCCTTCCTAAAATAAAAGGAATTATCAATCTTCTGGAAGTTTAAAAGATAATATAAATATAAAAAAAAAAGATGGCAGAGCGGTTAGCGCGCTGGGCTAGTAATCCAGTGGTCGCGAGTTCGAACCCTGCCTCGACCAATTTCATTCACCTATAGCACAAGCATTTATGCATATTTTAGGGAATGTAGGAAGATGTATATGTACTTGTTTAATAAGGACATAATCATTTAAAAAAAAATTTGAATAACAGCTACAATTGGATGCAACTTTCTAATTTTGACATAGCATAAGTCGATCAAGCGAGAGGTATCAAATTAAAATCAAAATATACAAAAAGCTTTAACATAAAAATGTCTAACTTTATAAGATTGCTATCTGTTATAAACCAGTTAATAAGAATAAAGAAAATAAAATTAAACACTGCACTAAATAACAATTTTATTCTAGGAAAGCCAAAGTGACGCAAAAAATAGGTACAAATTATTCATCACAATGCATTATGGAGGATTAATAACATGAAGGTATGATATTAATTCATAATATATTATGTAATAGGTACAAGTATATGAATTAAATAAACATCTCACATAAAAAAAAATTAATGATCAGTTTAATTTACTATTTTCAAACAAAAAATTGTGAAAAAGGATTTATTGACATTATTTGGTTGAAATCTTGTCAAAAAAATATCTCGATTAAATATGTAAATATATAGTTACCTGCATAAGATTACAGAGCTCTGAATAAAAATTAGGGAAAACTGGTGGTTGATAGAATATAATATGCCTAATTCCTTTGATACGCATTCTCCGGAAGAAATGAAATCTTTCAGAATATAATAGAAAGTGAGCTTCTGTATGGAAGAACATATCTCTTGCTCTGGCTATTTTGGCATCCTAAAATACATAAAGTTCTTAAAAATTGGAAAAGTAAAATGTTTGAAAATCATGAACTAATGAATTACATTCATATACAGTGGTACCTCGACATACGAGTGCCCCAACATACGAGTTTTTCGAGATATGTGCCGGCGAGCAAGTGATTTTTTGCTTTGAGTTACGAGCGAAATTCGAAATACGAGTTCGGTTTAGCAGGTCAGCCGGTAGATACAAGAGTTACAGTCACAGCAGCATACGGAGGTTATCCAAGAAATTGGTTTCGAGGAGTCAGAGGAGGAGGAGGTTATTTCTACAAGTGAGATAAAGGAGATCTTAGGAATGTGGGAGAGAGTTTCACAGATCGTGGAAAAGAAACATCCAGAAAAAGTTGCAACAGGTTGTGCATCTGATCTTTTTAATGACACTTGCCTAACTCATTTCCGGAACATTCTGAGAGGGAGGAAGAAACAAACCTCCTTGGACATGTTTTTTTCTAAACGGCCTACAGGTGAAAGTGAAAAAAATGTAGCGAAAAAGGCAAAGACCAGTGAGGATATATATCTTCTTTACATTCTCTTTTTTGTTTTTGTACAATAAATATTTGTCATTTATAAATACGTTTTTACTATTAAAAACCACGTAACAAAAAACTGGGTTGACATTGTGGGGGTTGGAACGGATTAATGGTAGTTCAATTGTTTTGTATGGGGAAATTTGCTTTGAGATACGAGTAATTCAAGATACGAGCAAGGTTGCGGAACGAATTAAACTCGTATGTCGAGGTACCACTGTATATATAATAAAAACATAATAAAATTTACCTTGGAGTATTCACATATTTGTACGAAACTAGTGTCTTCCTTTTTAAAGTGATTTCGTATCCTAACGTAATCAAAATAACTAGGAACAAATATCATTGTATGCGCCATAATATTGTCTTTGTACTGAGGAATAATTTCTTTTATAAAATAATCAAATCTTGCATCGATTGCGGATACTGGATCCTTTGCTTCAATTCTAAAATAAATATCACAAACATGAATGCAAGGATTAAATTGAGTAGAGGATATGATTATGGAAAATCTGTTTTTGCTTCTAAAATTTGCCTCGTTGAACAAGCAACTTTACGCAGACACAAATTTAGGTAAAATAATTTTAGTAGTATTATCATGTAAAATGAAAAAAAAATAGCAACGTAAAATAGACATTAGTAACATAAAAAAAAAACAATTCATATTTCAATGGCTGGTATTTTGATAGTTCCTTCTTCATCGAATATATGTATTAAAAGAATGATAAACTTATTCTCTTATGAAAAAAATGCTGACTACGACATATTTTTTGTTTCACATATGACATTCAAAAACAAACTTATTTCTAAAATTGTGACATTATAAAAATAAACAATTAGGTACTGATTAATTTTATTTTTCCCAACCACCCTTAGCAATATATTTTTTTTTTTTTCTCAACTTATGAGTCCTTCAATATATGTTCGTCTATCATGTATACACAAACATGCATGCCCACTCTTACACACACTCATACTCTTTCTAGTTATCTCTTTCACACACACATACTTATTGTTATTGAATATTTTTATTATTGCATATGCGCAAACATTGGATTTTTTTCCCTGTCGGTAGTCAAAGATATTTTTTTAACAGATTTTTAATTATCTCAATAGAGACGAAGTTGGAATATTTATTGTAGGAGAACCGGGAAATCAAGGCACCTACAGGGCTTACGACCTGTCATCGGCTGGTTTACGTGATCACTTTATGCGCTTGCGCAATGTTCACCAATTATGCCTTTTAATGAGATGTTTACCTGATCACTTTATGCGCTTGCGCAACGTTCACCAATTATGCCTTTTAATGAGATCCCTATCAATTCAATTTTGAAAGTTCTATATATTGTAATACTGAAATTCTTTTGGCTTGAAAATAAGGAATTTTTACTACAGCCATCTATGGGTGAAATTATGAACAACAATCTTATTATTTTTATTTATTTTGTTGGAACGCCATCTATTGAGAGAACTTATTAAATATATATTAACCAGCCGATGACAGGTCGTAAGCCCTGTAGGTGCCATGATTTCCCGGTTCTCCTACAATAAATATTCCAACTTCGTCTCTATTGAGATAATTAAAAATCTGTTAAAAAATATCTTTGACTCCCGACAGGGAAAAAAATCCAATGTTTGCGCATATGCAATAATAAAAATATTCGATTACTTACACATTGGTACAAGAAGGTAAATAAGACAAAAATGACCTTATAAGTCTGGCGCAATTCAGGGGTGACTTCTATGCGAAAAATGCATTGTCACCTCAGATATAAGAATTGTAGCTTTCATTATTTACAAAAAAACCAATTCTCTCAATAGATGGCGTTCCAACAAAATAAATAAAAATAATAAGATTGTTGTTCATAATTTCACCCATAGATGGCTGTAGTAAAAATTCCTTTTTTTCAAGCGAAAAGAATTTCAGTATTACAATATATAGAACTTTCAAAATTGAATTGATAGGGAACTTATTGTTACTCTTCTCTCATGCAATTGTATGCATGTACTGTGTGCTGACCTTTGTAAAATAAAATAAAAAGGAAACTCTGGCATCTGGGAGTCGTTGTTTACCAATGCGCATCCCCTTTCTATAGGTGAAAATTGCAGATTTTAGTATTATTTGTATCTTTGTAAGTCCTTTTTGTGTTCTTATACCATCCATCTGATTACAATGAATCTTAGTGATTTGTTCAGCACACACCCGGGAAGATTTCTAAACTTTTTTTTTTTTACATATTTCAGTAACATTAAGCAACTGCTCCAGGTGCCAGACATACCTTTTTCATACCTATATTCAATAAGAATGGAAATATCAAAAAACAAGCAATTAAAAAATGAATCATCGTAAATGTTGCTATCTCTCGGACTAAAATGAAAATATTTTACAAGAGATATTGATAAGAATTTAAAACAGACTTACTTTCTAAACACTTGGGGTATTTGAACAGCTACTTGTCGAATAGTTCCAGAGTCGATTGGATTGTGTATCCGAACTTTCCCAGCGTAATTAAAACATTTCTTATTGAATACTGAATTTATTTCTGGTAATGAAATAGATGAAAATATCAATGTTTGTCTGTGGATAAAAAAATAAGATCATTATTACATTTTTATAAAATAACAGCATGAAGAACTCCTGTGACAGATAATAAAGTATGAATTAAAATAACTAATCTTAAACAAATTTATTTTCAACAGAGAAATCAAGGTTACTTATAAAGAAACCTACTAATAATTCAAAACATAATTATTTATGGTATTTTCAGTCTAACAGTCTTCTAGGCGCATAAACCAAAAATCCCTTTTGGGATAAAACATATTTTATTATTTTTATTAAAAAAAATGAGAAAAAAAAGTAAACACAATGATAGTTATTCAATCGACATAGTATGTAATTAAATGAATTCAAAATAGGTAATTGGCAAAGCCTAAGTGACAACTTATTGCTTATTTACAAAGTTTTATGTTAAAACGTCAATCAAAGATAGATTAATTGTAATAAAGTATTTTGTAAGTTTAGAATATTGTGTACCTGTAATATTTAGTCCAACCGTTTACTGCCCAAGATCTCAACCTTGAGAAATCAGTACCATGTGTTTTTTTAGGTTGCAAATGAAAGTGGTCCAAGATATGTAGCAGGTGGTCCCAGTTTTGCATTAAGAAGATTTCAGTTTGGTCCATAATAAGGAGCTCTACGGATGCGAGAAAGTCAAAGTCTCTTTCTTCCTCACCGTCAGCACCCACAATCACTCTAAGGCCAAGCGGTGATGCTATGATGAGGTCCGATGAATAGAAATCTGAATAAAGCTAAAAAATGAACATAGATTGGTGGAATATTTGTTTATAGCAAATAAAAAGAAGGTTGGTAGGAAAAAGTATGTATGATCACTGATCACAGCAATTTGGAAAAAATAGTTGTTATTTCGCAATGAAAAAGTTCGTAGATCTGTAATAAATTTAAGACCTGGTTCGGACAGGCGGAATCCGTGCTGATGCAAACTGCTTGGATCAACCGCACAGAAATTGTTTGCACAAGTATCTTTATATTCATTCAACCTGTCTGCGCAGAATATGTGGTTCACAGATGTTTGTACAAGGCCTAAATGGATAAAAAAAGAACACATTATGTTTATAAAATGATTGAGATGGGAATTAGATTTTCTTTTCATTAACTACTCCCCTTTACTTTTACTAAAAAGAATCAGTTTGGTAGAGTTACGAGGAAAGTTCAAAGTATTATCAATATATAAAGGGTAGTTTTTGTCTATGGTTCTTTTATGATATTACCCAAGGTGAAAATTAGAAAATTTCATCAGTTACGGTCATTAGTTTTTTCACAATTGTGCATTGAACCGATCGTGATTGAACATTCAAAATCGAGTACCGAGCTGTTATTAGACTCCTGAAGAAACAAGGAAAAACTCAAAAAAACATATACGAAGAGATGGTGGCCATTTACAAAGATTCCGCTCCTTTGTTCTTTACTATTCAAAAGAGGTCGAATGAATTTTAAAGGGGCAGAGAAAAAATTGACAATGACCCTCGATCAGTTGGTTCTCACCATGGATGAAAATGTGAAAAAGGTTGAGAAATTCGTACTCGAAGATGCACAAATAAAAATCGATTTGTTAGCAGAGATAAACAAGCTATCCGTGGGTACCATACATTCTATATTTCTTGAACTTCTCAAAAGTATAACCGCAGCAGCTTAGGCAACCACTATGCGTAATTTGAAGGAAGCAATTAAAGAAAAAAGGCAAGGAAATCTGACCGCGGGTGTCTTGCTCCTCCACGACAACGCACTGGTTTACTCGGCACACATTACCAAGGCTGCTATTCAGGAGTGTGGTTTCCAAGAGATCAATCATCTACCTTACAGGCCATACCTGGCACCTAGTGGCTATTTTTTGTTCCCAATGCTGAAAAAAGAGATTCGTACAAAGCGATTTTTTGACAATGAAGAGCTCAAGGTGGCCATAAACAATCATTTTTCAGAGAAGGATAAAAATTATTTTTTGGAGGGTATTGAAAAGATGATTTTGCATAGCAAGAAGTATTTATAATAATAATTAGAATTTATAAAGCACCGTTTAGTGATACAAGATCATTCCAAAGGCGCTTGAGATTTTTCTACCTTTTCTTTCATATCCATAACGAGAATAATTTGAGCTCTCCTCATAAATCCATGAATGGTGCTAAGTCAATATATAGAATAAAAAAATACCTTTAATGTTTTCTTCGTAATAGAAAGTCCCATTCTGAATTTGTCGTCACTGTTGCCAGCAAATGTGAGTTCGTAATCCTCTGGTTTTGGATTTTTCTTTGGCATATTTATTTCATTGCCTGTAAAGTCATCTTCGAATCTATTTTTATTAACAACTTGGCTACCTTCTTCTGCTCCCAATATTGCAATGAACATTTTGACTATCCTGTATGCACAATCTTTAAATGGTACCAAAATAATAACCTAAAAGAAGGAACAAATCATGAAAATTGCCACAAACACCTCTCTTTAAATAATAAAACAATGAGCTTCAAGATAAGTGATGAAAGGCAAAAAAATAAAAAAGGCAATTATACAACATACAAATATTTTTTCACAAATTTTATTTATTTAACACTTCATTGTACATAAATTATTTGCCAGTACAAATGGCGGACATATTGCCTAGTGGCAATTTCTTCCAGACAACCATCTATTACAGTTATGGGTGAAAGTGGTACATGTACAAAAAAGAAAACCTACATAAAACTATAAACATATAACATTTATATACAAAAAAGAATAAAAATATGTACACCAATGACAATTAATTAAAAAGGAGAGGAGATTTGTCTAACTACAGGAATAGGGAAATTAATGACAAGTATGTTGGTTAAGAAATAGAAAGTAGGAGCGCATGCTTTAATCTAATTTTGAAGGTTGCTAATGTTGGTGAAGTTCTAATGTAATATAAACACATATATTACCTCAAGGTGCACTTAATTTCCTAACACATTATTGCCTAAGAAATAAACTAAAGCTAAGTAATATTTATTCTAGCATAAGTATTATTTCTTAAGAGACAAAATAGCGAAAATTTTAAGTTCACTTGTACAGTAACAAATGTAAACAATAAAAAAAAATATCGAATTACTTGCCCCCCTGGTTTGTAATTGAAATAAACGAAAATAGTTTACCTTGGGTCTAACTAATCCTTGATCTCTAAATTCATCCGAAGCATCTGACTTTTTGTTGAGTTTTGCATTGTGGTGAAGAATTTTCGTTCTAGTTTTGATCAAATGATTTAAAGCATGCAGACAATATGCAAATCGTATCTCATCGCCATTAACAAAAGTTCTTTCAGAGTAAAGTAAATCTTGATAATTGTTCATAATTGAAAACAGTTCTTTTTGAAGTGGCGTCAGTTTGTCTGTCAATTCGCATTCTTTCTTGAAGAGATTCATTTTATTAGCGGATGCCAAATTGGGTTGAATTTGTGTTTTAACATACAAACTGTTCCAATCGACTTGAATAATTTTTGTTGGTGGTGCACCTGGTTTGGTATAGGACTTGTCTTCTAGTATGGTGAAACTCTTTTTCAAATCTTTGATATCTTCAGATTGCTTTGATTTTGGAATTTGAAATATAAGTTTTCCCAAACAGGGCCATGTTGTTGATGCTGTTTCTACAATAGGTGGTTTTTTGGAAATGGATAACAGTAACGAATCATGAAGATCGTCTTGCAAGTGTTGAGTAAACGGATCATCTGTTAATGACAGATCTTCAGTATCAAAATTGGTAAAATCTGTTTGTTTATTATCATTAACAACTTTTTGTCCGGCAGGTATCTTAAAATGAATTTAAACAACACATTATATTAAAATGCACAATTGCTTCATATTATAGTACCTATAGGAAGACACAAAATGATGTCTTAAAATACGAACAATCAGATTAATAGAATACTGTAGAATGTAATTTCCTTAATTTTTTTTTCAACAACACTTCCTTGCACACTGTGCAAATGGCGAGTTTATTGACGTATGACAATTTCTTCCAACTAACCAATGTTTTCAGGCCAGAGAAGCAGTATTTTCGTGAGAAATGAATTTAAATAAATTTCTTCTTTGTTGGGAATCGAACCCAGGAAACCGAAAGGCTTACCAACTGTGCCACGGCGGTCGGCATTTATGGTAAAAGATTTAATTTTTTATCACGTAGATATGCTATAAACAAATCATTCTACTAAAATAAATACATTATATACATATAAGGAAGCAATACAAGAGAACTATACTAACCAATTCTTCGTCATTGTCCATTTGATCATGTTGATTTTCATTTTCTAAGAATAATTTCAAATTGGAACCATTTAATGTTTTTGAGTCATTTAAACCATTGGCATGACCATCACTTTCCATTTCGTTGTCCTCATCAATAATCAATGAACTATGATCTGAATCTGCACTTTCCTCTTCATTATTTTCTATTTCTTCTTCATCTAATTCACTCAAATCCTTATCTTCTTCCAAAACCATGTCATCTTCGGATTCTTCGCTGCTGTCAATGGCCTTGGGCTTTTTCGAATACTTTTCATTTAACTGAAATGTTGATAACAATTGCTGTATAGGATCTTGAACATCTTCTTCAGACTCTGAAGATTGATATTGTTGTTCGATCTTTTCTTCTAGCATTTGCTTTTTCTTTAACTCTTCCTTCATTCTTTCTTTATCTCTGTATCTATTAAAACAAAACGTATTCTTTGCGCTTGTTTTGTCGGTCTTCTTTTTAAAAGAAGATTTTTTATCCTTCTTAGAACCACGATAAACTCCTTTTTTTCCACTTTTCTCCGAACCCTTCTTACCACGTCCTTTGAATTTTTTGTTACCTTTTCCCATTTTTGATTGATATAAAACAATTAACTAGGTGTAATTGATGCTGGGGGGAAAAAGAAATATGTCTAGTGGATGCAAAAATAACATAACCTCAAGCAAAACACATTTCTGTCAACTGTCAAGTTGTCAAGACAAACTTGTCATATGTTTGTTTGTTGTCATATGAAAAAGTTACTAGTTCAAAAAAATACCATTTGATTTAAAATGTTGCATGATCTAAATAATGTCTATATTTGACGAGTTTTGTATTTTTTTGTAACTTTCAAATAATATAATATGAAATAATATATATGAATGACATTTCATTGAATTTTTTTGAATATTTAGTCTGTTGTCTGTCGAGCATTATGAATTTAGTTTTGTGTTTATGCAAATACAATGGTCGTCAAACCGTGGCTCGCGAGCTATTTCAGGCTTTTCTGTCCCTTTTGTGTGGTTCTTCCACAAAATACGATTGTGTGTGGGAGAGTTGGTAGCGGTCCAATCGAATAACATAGTTCAATCATATTGAGGACATTTTCAAGAAAGGTCAGTGTAGTATAGTAAGCGGCAAGTTTCTTGAGCCAGTCACGTGGGCGAGCAGAGTGCAATTTTTTGTTTTTTGCTAGGTTTAAAATAAAATAAAAACTTAAACCACTCCACTACACGATAAAAAGGCCCAAGAAGCTTGCCGGAATCTGTACTTATGTACCTACTTCAATTTAGTTTGTAATGTACTTATCTTTAATTTCCAACAAATAACTTTCGTCGTGGAGGGGCGGTTTGCACATGCAAAATACCCAAATTAGCATTCTGCGCAGCCCACGTAATAACTCGGGCTATTTAACGAAAACTGTAGCTATTTATGTAGAACTTTAAAATATTTTATTTGCTTGTTGTTACTTTTGCAACTAAAATTAGTACCTACTTTAATATTATATTTTTTCTAATAATGAATATATTTTAAACAATTTCCTACCTTATTTATTTATTTTATTTTGCTTCTCAAGGAGCTAACAGGTATTGTTTATTTAATACTTATTCATTTTATACCTTACCTTCCCTATTATGTGTTGTTGGAGGTTTCTAATGTTTGTCATTATTTTTAAATATGTACAGTTTGAAATAGAGTAAATGTTTTATTTTGTTTTGTCTTACTTGGATAAGTAAGATAATATAAAGTAAGTAAATAAGTACTCGTATTATATTTTTTTACAAAAATGTTATAAGTTGGATTCCATTTTGGGTTGTTACAATTGTATATGGAATCATAATGTTTTTTTAAACTAGTTGCATGTAACACATGAGATCCAACTGTCGATAGCGATAGTATGTATAGTAGAAGAATAAGAATCAAACAATAAACCCATAAATCCAAATTATTGAAAATTTTAACAATGTTGGTATGTATATCAAGATAGGACAGTATGGAGGTCAGTCTTCTTTTCCTACCCGGAATATGAAAACAGCATGATGGTATGTATGTATGTTTGGATATTAAGTACCTATCAAACTATTAAGTCTTCTTACATATTGTGTATAGGCAACTGCCATACGAATTGTATGAAGCAATGTCATCACTAAAATTCAATTTTTATTAAAATTGTTAAAAAAAAAATTGGGATGTGCTAATACAATGCTGATATTTTTTATAGAAAATTAAATTATTTAGTTGGGGTGTTTCGGATTTTTTCGATATTTAAAAAAAAATGGATATATAGGCAGTTAAACTCATAAATTTATCATATACAAAATATTTTTCTTAATAAAAATGTATGAGAAACCCTGGAATTTTTAAAAAAAAACTAATTTGAGATTTTGTATTTGTCTATCTTTATACCAATTTTCAGCGTTCTATCTTTTATGGTTTCTGAGATATATGGAAAAATAAAGTAAAAATTCAAAAGTTGATAACCCCTGACTGAAACAAAAATTCACTTTTCTGAGTATAAAAGTTTTGTAGGCCTATAACTGTTTATAAATAATTAAAATTTGGGCTCTGTAAATTGAGCGGATCACACACACACACACACAAAACTCACATTAAATGTTCTACTCCGAATTCTGAGTCAATCCATGCATGGGAACATATATGCTGCGAGGCCTCTAGTTGGTGTTATTAGCATGCAAAAAGTCCACTACGCCATACAAAATTTTCCTTCGTACACGCATCTTGGCTGAGTAATGTCGATTCATTCAGAGAATTGAATTCTCATAAACGAATCGACAGTTGTTGGACAACAGACTTTTGCATCATTATTTGGAAAACTAATTACTTCGCGATCTGTAGTGCTGGATCCCGCAAGCCAAAAAATACACTGAATCCATCTGGATTACTGGATGAGGGATCCAGCATATCCATCATCAATAAAAATCAAAATTTAGTTCCCAATTTTTTCCAATTCTCTTCCATTTGAATGTTTTGAATTATCATTTTTTTTGTGACATACATACCATCACTCCGTGTCTATACCTATATGCCTCTGCTCTAGTACACATTTATGGGTTCCATACATTGTTTCATACATGATCGTCAATTTTATATAATAAATTTTATACAATACCCCCTATTCAGTAACTATTGTAACTAAAATAGTAACGTTCTAAAATTGTAGATTTTAGATTTACGGTCTTATTTTAGCGTTATAAAATATCAACTTGGACTAAATGGAATAGGAACGTACATATTTTGGCCGGAACGTTCTTAAAAAGTTCCTGAATTAGACGTATTTTGAATAATTACGAAAATGATGAAAATTTCATAATTATTCATAATAAGTTGATTCAGTATTTTTTTAGAACGTTCCGGCCAAAATAGGTACGTTCCTATTCTATTTAGTCCAAGTTGATATTTTATAACACTAAAATAGGACCGTAAATCTAAAATCTACAATTTTAGAACGTTCCTATTTTAGTTACAATAGTTACTGAATAGGGGGTAATGATTATTGATAAAATTATTTTGTTTGGTTCATTTTCTATTGAATAAACCTTGGAGGAATAAAGAATAAACCTAACCAGGATAGGTTAGGTTTATTCTTTATAATAAACCTGGAATAAACCTAGAATGAGTTTCACTTAAAAGTGCACTTTGTGGTTAATTTGGTATGATTGCATATGGTGTTTTTACATATTAAACAGGATATTCCCTACAATTAGGGATTTTTTCTTCTTTATTGCCGATAAATCTTTAAAAAATAAGTTTGTTTTGTTTTAAATAATTATAGAAGACATGAATTGTAAGTATCGTTCTTTCATATTAATTTCAGATTGTTTCATATTAAATTCAGAAGTTTATACATTACTGGAACTTAATTTTGAGATATGGCAGCATAATTAAGTTTATTTGACTGATTGACAATCATATCACATGGATGTATATAAGGTAATGGATGGAAGCATAGATAAAATTGTTGTAACCACGGGGGGGGGGGGGGGGGGGGGGGTCGCCGCCATCTTGCTCGAACCAAGTTTCGTAGTGACCACGGATGTAACTAAAGTAATGGATGGATGCATTGATCAAATTTTTGAAGCTGCAGGGCGATTTCAAGGAAGTGCTGATTATCTTCATATATATAATTTATTTTAGTAAATGAAGCACAAGATTGGTGTAAACTGGAGTAAATAAAACCATTATTTCACTATAGAAAACAAATATATTATATGTTTATAGAAAACTGCATATTTTCAAGACTTTACTGTACCTACATACTCAAAGGAAAGGAATATAAAAAAATAAATAAAATGTATACAATGTATAACAACAATAAAATGTATAATTTATAAAATGAAAATAAAGCAAAGCAATAAAAATTATTATGTACTTTTAGAAATTATCCGAATAAGTACAATATATTTACAATATTATATAATGGCCAAATTGTATTAAAAATAAAAACTGGTGAAAATAGATTATTTTCTTGATTTTTTAATGGAGTTCTACATGTTAACGCCGTCTGCGATAAAAATGCGGTACCTACAATTTATATTTTCAAATGAGATTAGATTAAAAAATGCGTTTTATCTCTAAAAAAACACGTGTGCTCCCAGAAAATACACGTGTTATTTTAATTTTGTATTGCTTCTCGGGCAACTAACATGTAGGTGCTATGTCAAATATTAATTCAACACGCACCCAATGACAAGTTGCCACATTCTGGAGATTTGTGATATTTATGTGTCCCCACCGGGAATAGAACCCGGGACCTTTAGCTCAGATACCGAACCAACTGGGCCATGAAAGCCGACAAATGTTAAAAAAACACAAGTTACTTTAGGGACATTATTTTTGTCTGTAGAATACCTACAGCCCAATTTCTAATGTATATACATACATATAACAACAACTTCAAAGAACATGTTAACGGTGAAAATAATGTTAAAAAATCTAAAAGATCATTAATATTAAATGCAACACAAATCCACTTACCTAAAATGTGACAATCCTCTTTCTTGGGATGATTTAAATCTACTCGATCTACTTTTGCAACCAAAAGCAGCACACATCACCATATTTCTTTTAATATAATATTTCAAAGAACAAATAATACACTGTTTCAACACAAAAATGATTTTAAAAATAATAAATTAGGTATGCAAAGAACACCCTGACAGCTAGACACCAAACGACAGACTGGTTGGAATAACGCGCGGCTTCAAAAATATTACGAATGCCTCTATCTATCCAGTTAGTGTACATCCTTGTGCTACCAGTGCTACATTTGGGTCGAGCAAGATGGCCGCCAGGGGGATTCTCCACACCCCCTATTGGACTCAAATGTCTTAATACATATTGGTTCGAAAGTTCCATCCATTACATCCATGTCATATCAACATAACGATGAAGTGCACTTTTAAGTGAATCATAGGAAACTTAATATTTTTATGATTTCAAATGTTTAGATACAGATCACATACAGATACAGAACCCCATTTTATTATCATTAGAATGGGGTGATACCGTGCACTGTAACCTTCATATTTTAAGGTTTACTGTGCTATCAGCAACTCTATAACATTATTTCTTTCCTTGTTAATATTTAGGAGTGTACAAAGAAATAATCAAGAAAAGGCAAAGGTGAAAAAAATACCAAAAATGTTTTTTTAATTTCCTTTATATAAATAATTAACATATATCATTTTTGTTAATGTGTAAAACAGCTTGGAATCCTTCTCCCTGTGATGGCATCGGTACACAGTACGATGGTCCGGACCCCTGGCGACCTCTCCCTCTCATCCGCAGTGGCTGCAGTAGTTCACAACCACTGTCCAGACCATCGTCACCTGAAAATATTTTTTAAAATTATTTTTTCATTCCTATTGTAAAAATGGTACTTATTTTAGCTAGGCTGGGATGTTTTAACAAAAGTATCAGTAACAGTATAGTTAAAATGAGTCATTTGACGGCATTAGATTTCAATGAATCACTGTAAAGAATTGAAAAATTTTATGAAATCAAAGTATTTTAACTATACTTTTACTTTAATCCATTAATCTTTGTTTGAGAAACACAGCCTTAGGTATACTAAAAAATATATAAACTCAAATAGTATCAGAATGAAATTTTAAATAGAACATTTGATGTTGATATGTTAGGAAATTTTATTTATTGAAAGACATATTGGAATTGTTTTTTTTTATAATGCTGGTTACACACGCAACAGTATACCTGTACAGGTAAACCGCAGTCTGTATACTTACATTATAATGTATAATCTACTAGTTAACCTGCCCAGGTAAAATTGGCAGGTATATTATTGCATGTATGACTAGCATTTGACAATAGTATGGTAAAAATTGATTTACAATTACACATTCATAGGTATTACTAAGCTCAATTAAATGTGGTAATTAAATTTTCGTTTTATAAAAAAAGTGAAACTAAAATTTTTTTAACCATGTAAAATAATACCCAAAAATACCTGGCATTAGTAGTTCAATTAACAATTCATAGGTTGAAAATAGATCACCATAAAAAAAATAGAGCTTGTTTTGACAACTGGCTATATTACCTTTTGAATCGTGTCGATGTGACTTTTGTGGATAATGTCTTCTACACGGAACTTGCAAAGGTGGAGAATCATTCTCCATATGTCCAAATGTTCTAAACTGCAGTGTGTGGTCCAACGTGGATGTTGTTACGGGTCTGTGAGGACCGCCCACTTGAAACGTAGCATATGGACTTATCTCGTACATATCTGAAAAATATTTTTTCATGAAATCGTTTCATCAAAATTTGGTTCATTTGAAATTTGAACATTCGGTATTTCTAAGGTATAGTTGCCTATTTCATAAATTGCAAATTTATATCTTTTCTGTCTTTTGATAAAGAGAAAATTTTTAATCCCATCATTTATCCTTTTAATTTGAGATTATTATACTATTTATGTTTAGGAATTTATTATCTTATTTTTGATTAATGTGAATCAATCATAATGTTTCACTGTTAATATTATTTAATGATTCGTTGAAATAATCAAACACTATTTAGGGTCTGGATATTTTATGATATTTTTTCATAATATTGAAGACTCTTAAAGGATTACTGTTGCAAACATTTTGAAAATACATAGTAGGGGAAGGTTTGCACATCAATTAATCAAACAAAAACCTCAAAATTAACGCAAATAGCAAGTAAAGTTTTGGATTTCTTAGATGTCAACTCTAATTATAAGATTTTACTGTAAATAAACAATACCTTCATCCCTTCTTTGTTTTTCTGGATGCTCTTTGGGTGATAAAGAATAGTCGTGTTGAGAATTTCTCAAATTCTGTTGTTCTGCGCATATTGTTTTTTCATCACTTGCTTGTGATTGGCTACGTTGTCTTTCTACTCCGTACTCTGCCTCATTAGTGCAGTTGCAAACAACACTGTAAATAATTATTATTCATATAATATTGGCTGTGTAGGTAATGAAATATGCATGGTGGTAGTTCTTGTTTCGTCCGACGAGCAGCCGCTCCGGGGATGAACAGAACACTTTAGTTCTATAACGTTCCCTATGGAGTGGGGTAGGTGACTGCGACTTTTCCATAAATGTGTAGGTAATGATTTATTTAAAAAATAATCAAACAATTCAATAGGACCATTGTTGAATGTGCTACATTATTGATTCACAACAGAATTCAGAACATTATATTAATTAATTAGAGAATTCTTCAGCAGAAATAACTTATTTTCTGGTCGGATTAAGATATTGATGTAATTTTATACACCATCAAATAATATACATTTTTCTACTTTGGCAAATATTCATCATATGTGTCATTCACACATTTAATGATGCAAGCTATTTAATGTTATTTTGCTTTCTGATATTTCCATCCTTAAATATTTTATTCGCATGTTTGTGTCATATATTTATTTGTCAATTTTAACAAAATATTTTTGCTCTTTGCTTAGTATATATTTGTTTTGCAATAGTTTGATGTGCAATAATTATATCATTTCATTATGTAAAAAAATAATGTAATGTAGCTGACTTATTGCATGTTGGAAGTTTCTACCAGTAAACTGCTAGTACATGTCATATACTAAGGCTGGGTTGTTTCAACAAAAGTATCGGTAATCATAAGTATTTTAATCTTTGCTCGAGAAACACAACCTAAGTTAATGCCGCTTATACAATAATAACTTTAAATTAACTAAGTTAACAAAGAACCACAATTTCTTTGATTTAAATAGTTATATTTTGTAAAATACGAAAATAAGTTTCAAAGAATTGGAATCCATTGGTTCATGAAACTACACATATTACAAAAGAATATTTTTTTCAGTTTTGTGAATATTGTTGTACCTACTATAGTATATTATCTCCTAAGAACAATTTTTTTGAAAATAATGAATATGTCCTTGAAACAATTACATATACATCCTCATACATTCTCCAAATCAAGCATAAATTATTGTGCTATAGGTGAACGAAATCAGTCATGGCAGAATTCGAACTTGTGACCACTGGATTATTAATCCAGTGCGCTAACAGCTAAACCACCCATCTAAATATGCTACAATAGCTACATAATAAAACTATTGCCAACATTTGTTTCATTTTCATTTATGTGAATGCCATTAATTTGGCCTCTTTACCTTCTTTTTCTGATCAATAGATAAATAACAGATAGTGTAGAAAATGCGGCAACCGTTGCCAATATGATGGAGATAAGATTGAAAATATTTTCTTGACCTCCTTCTGTTTCATGTGGATGTGCTGGTTCAATAGGGAAGTATGCAGGTGGAGATAATGTTGCTGAAATGATATAAAACAATTAGCTTATTTAAATATCAGAATCAGTTTTGAACTAGTTTTGAATCAGTTTTGTATTCAATTAAAAAAATATTTTGTTGATATCTTTTTCTTTTTCATTCAATAATAAAGCATATAAATATTCCTATCTGTATGCCATTATTTTCAATAATTGTAATAAAATGTTGTCTTTGTTCATTTAGAATAGTGCTTCCATTCTTTTTTATTATAATCGTTTTCGAGTGTACCATTAGAGCCGGGTAATCGAAAATACAATAGGCTAAATAACACCTCACATACATAGTTCAGCAATGACGTCCACCAACCATGACGTATGACGAGACTGGTGTGTGGGTATTCACACATGTGTCATGCTTCCTTTAATAATGTAATGCACACCCGTTGTTGGTTACCCCACATTGTGTTACATCACAGAGTACCAACTCTTTAAAAGAATTGGATAGAGTCAATAAATCAGTTTCAGTGTGAACGGACCTTTAAAGTGGAATAAATTGCCCTCTGACATATATGTTGAGATAAGAGCATTGACATTTGGTAGATTACTTAAGACTGCATTGTTTAGCTAACAAATAATAATAAGCTATATGAGTGATCATGTATCACTAAACGGCGCTTTATAAATTATTATTACTGGGTTATGCCATGATCATATGAATGAATGAATTTTACCTCCAGAGACAGTTGTAGTAGCAGCCTTGAACACAGTTTCACTTCTTCCAGCGTGATTTTCTGCAGATAGTCTTAGCTCATACCACTGTGCTGGACTGAGGGGGGACAGAACCAACGGTCCAGTTAGAGGGAGACTGGTTGCTCTCCAGTTACCAGTTTCTCCTCTACGCCACTCTGCCGCCACAGAGAGCAAAGGACATATTGTTCCATCTGTACCACCAAGTGCTCGGCGTACTTCTATCACAATACATGTGGAATTGCTCCATAGATATGGTATCCAGTCATCAGGAAATTTAGGAGCTAAAATTAAAAAGTGAAAAGGTATATTATCACCAGACCGTTTTCTTGGTACACCATTAAATAATATTTTTTTAAAAGAATGCAACACATTCCCTAAAAAAGTAGATGTTGAGGCAGGATTGAAACCCATATTTAAAGGATTTCTATGTCCAGTGCATTAAGAACTCTACAATAATTAATCGGGTCTTCTCGGGCAACAGGAGTATGTCAAATATTATTTAACACACACACAATAACAAGTTACCAAAATCTGGAAACTTATGATTATGTATTGTCTCATAGGTCTAGACGGAAAATACAATTGAAACTGTCTCCACCTGGAATCGAACTTGGGAAATTTTACTCCGGAGTCACCCGAGCCACAAAGATGATAAGTGCTTTTTGAGGGCATTTACAAAATATAACATAGTCATATGTATTTTTTGTGATAAAATTGTGAATAATGTCACTTTGAAATACAAAATCTGTTTTCACTTATTTGATAATAAACAAGTGAATAATATAAATACCTTCTCCCTTAGTGTTGACAGTAACAAGGGAGCTTGTGTCACCTTTACCCACTTTATTATGGGACAAAATCTGGAAATAATACTTGGACCCACATTTCAGACCGTCAATTTTATATGACAATATTTCTGAAGACAAATCAATGTTTTGGAAATTCTCTTCGTTTCTTCTGTAGCTGATTGTGTATCCTAAAAATAAATTTCAATTGGTTTGTCAAAATAAATTACTTATATTTATATTTGAGGGTTTTCAAGTTTTTTGAAATTCATTTATATTTTACTGATGGGTCTAATTTAACTAATCGATTTACAATTTTGATGACATTATTTTTCATGCTTAAAAAAATATATACACCAAAAATATTCATATCATATAACTGAATGTTTTTTTAGATCTCCCTTGATTTTAATTACAATTTCAAATCGTTATTTGAAAAAATTTATACATTTCATTCCTATGATTCCTTAAACTGGTCAGTTATTCAAGATTTATCTAGCATAAAGTAAAACATTATCTATACACAATGCTACTAATATTTGTTTAAACTGCCTCAAGTTGAATTCAATTCCAGTGTTCTTACAAAGTTTCGTTGAAATTATATTGATATTTCTTTTTTATTTTTATTTTTTTTTATAAACTGTGTAGGTACCTGAAGCAAAATTAGTTTTTATACCATAAACAATTAAATGCAATTTTACCAAGAATAGGAGAACCTCCGTCGGATGGAGGTCCCCATTGTAGTTGTGCACTGGATGTAGTGGTATATAACAACTGCAATGTTGGTGGACTTGGAGGAAGTAGACAGACAACTTTATATGTTATCTCATCTGAGCCAAACAAATTCTTTGCAGAACATGTGTAGTTTCCACTAACTGCTTGATCCACACCTAGACAAAATCATTTGCAAATCAATTGTCATTAACAAAGATTTAATTTCTAAAGATTAATCAGATCTCCTAAACGGTTAAGGATATGTCAGATCAGTAATAATAATGTTATCGATAAAAATCTGGAAAGATCACATGGGCTATGTAGAGTGCAAATTTGTTTTTTTTTCTTAGTTGTAGTAGCTTAGTTGGAGTCCCCCTCTCCTCTGAAACTGTCCCACTTCCCTCTGGAAATTACAAGGCTTTAAATTACTTTTAAGTTTAGTCATTTGAAGAAAATAATACTAATAGAATCTTATAGTTATTAAAACATTTATTCCACTCCAAAATAGGGGTGTTCAATATGGCTGTCTTGAAAGCGTCAACTGCTTTTCACTGGACTGGAACCTTTGACCACGAAGATTTTAATTTTTAGCTTAGATCAGGACTGTATGGAGGATGGTCAAGAGTTTCTATGTTATCCTGCTTCAAATACTGAAAAGTATGACGAGCGCTGTGTGTTATCATGGTGTAGAATGATGCGTCGCTTTGGGTTAGATTTCCGAAGTTCAACGATGACTTATGGTAAACAAACTGTCATATACCGCTCTGCATTAACCATTCTATGATCGTGTTAGGCCTCTTTTAAAGTTGTAGAAAATTATTGCCTGGACATTTTCCTTAGTAAGTATCATTATCGTACGTGACCTGACAGATTCAAAACGACGCAATGACTAAACAATAGCATTAATTCTAATACTTTCAATTGTTTTGAGATTCTAGATTCAAACAAATAAGAATATCAAACAGTTCCAAATTCAGAGCTGCCAGTAAATAAGTAAACGACATCTTAAAAGGCATACCTAGTATCAACATATTTGCGTATACCTAGAACTACTTTTAAATGTTAATTATTAAGTTGATCAGAAAATTTATTAACACAACTGATTTGAAGGCAAGAAATATAATAATTATTAGTGATAAGAGACAAATTTCTATACACACTGTGAATAAGTAAGTTTCCTTCAGATGTAACTTGATAGAGGTGACTGTGTGTTATGGTTTTTTGTGAATGCATCCACCGAGCTCGAGGTTGTGGGCTTCCTACAGCCAAACATCCAAGTAATAATGGTCTTCCTACTCCACTTGGTATAACACCGCCAAACGAAGCAATTCGAGCTCCAGCTGTAAAAACAAATTATAAAGATTAAACCATATTTTACAGATTAAACGTTCAATTGAAATAAATACTTTAATTTTGTCATCAAATGACCACTCAAATTTAGTTGTTAAAATTACTTATATTATTTTTTGAAAATTGATTTAAATTAAATAATGTGCGTATATTACAATCGAACATACCCCTTGCAGAAGTGACTTGAGTAACGGGAGAAATAGCAGCTCCTTCTCCCGCTCCAGTATTTGCAGAGAGCCAGAATTCATACCGACTTTTGTCCATCAAACCTCTCACTTCTACTGCACCTCCGAGACCCACTCCACCCATGCTATTGGCCTCAGAAGCACTTATTTGACGACTTGTTGGAGAACCACTAAAAATATGTGTAGTTAACAAATAAATAAATAGTATACTATAGTTTTTAAAATCATTTATTAATAATGAAGCTGTATATTTTATGTAAAGAATAGAATGTCATTGAATTCATTTTAGTAGTGAAACATGGATGGCTGCAGTAACATGCTCTTTTTATTACCTGCAAACCAGGAGCACTAAATCTGAAGGTTTAAGGATCGATAGTCTCAAGTTTAAATATGACAATAATATCTTTGCAGATTTGTCCGTGTTGTAGATTTAAGAAACACAGTAGTGTTTTGAGGGCGTCAAGATATACAATTGATTACCTATAGTGCCAAAATAGAAATATTCTTTTTAATAAATACCTGCCAACTTCTCTGTAATAAAGTGTATAGTACACGATTCTTCCATTTGGTTTTTTTGGAGGAAGCCAACTGACCAGAATCGAATCAGCAGTTAAGGCAATAGCTTTTATATCGGCTGGTTGTCCAGGGACTGAAAACAAAATTTTAATGCTCATAATTACTACCTATACTTTTTTACTAAAATATTAAATACCTATTTCAAAATTATTGTTTTTAACGGCAGTCATTTTTGAAGACTCATTTGTAGAAAGTAAAATTAGGATGTAACTTCAAAACAAAGCAGCGTTATTTTCCAAAAAATATATCACATTTCAGATTATGTTATTCAATTCAAATGCAAATTAAACAAATTGTATTGCAATTTTCGTCTAAGTAACATTTATAGTAAATATAAATAGTTTTCCTACTGTCTTCTTCAGTGGTGCAGAACACGGCAGGACTAAGGATTCCATCCCCTGCTCCTGTATAAGCAAGTACTTGAATTGAGTAGTTGGTGTATTTAAGAAGTGCATGAAGGTATGTTTCACTGCTACTTGTTCTCTTTACTTCGGCTGCAGTTGCACTTTCTTCCACTAGAATCAAATATATTTTGTTTGTACAACATTGCCATAAATATACTCCTTATCATCTTGGAAAGACACCTATTGAATTCATAAAGCTGATGTCAGTTCATCGAATATAAATTGTTTATTAAATTGTTTTTAAATGGTGTCCACCATGAATTAAGTTTCCTAGTGCAAAGTCAATTTATTTTTCAGTTTCATTATTTTTATATAAATATGATTAAACAAATTAAATCTACTTTGAGCATGTCATTATGATAACAATTTTTTTTAGCTCAATCGAAATTGATGCTTATTTTAAAGATGACTAATTAATGTTTTAAATTAACCTATAACTATTTATTATTCAAAAATGTCACATAGTTTATCAGTTTTGGAGACTGTGATGTTGATAATCTCAGATACAGATTGAGAATAAAGAGAAAACTGTGCTCACACTGGATATCAAATGGTATGTATTATTATAACCTTGGTAGGTTATAACTCACATTCAATTATTTATTTGTTCATATAATGTACATTTTATCTTGAGCCTCAATTACCCAACTAGAACTTTGATAGTATAAGATATCAGTTATAAATCTGTCAATCTGTGTATGATTTAATATTTTTTGTTTGATACTTACAATATACATCTGTGAGAGGTTTGTAAAGGATCTTGTATCCTAACAAATTCCCGCCGAGTCGTGAACGTGGAGGTGCAGTCCATTCAATCTTGAGACTTTGTGAAGAGAGTGGAGAACATCGCACAGATTGTGGTGGTGCTGTTGGAACTGAAATGATTTAGACAATATTACACAAATGACTATATAAACAGTAAGTATAATAAGAATGTGAGTAAGCTATTGCTGATACAAGTCAATATTGTTCAACTTTGATAATTTTTGATCCTATTATGCATTGTTTGTTGCATGAGTAAGTTCTTGTACCATTTTCTGATTCAATTTAATGTATGCTGTCTGAATGATTATGGTGTGTTATTATGACATCCTGGACTATTATTTATTCATACAAAATTGTCTTGAAAACACTATTTCTCTGATTTATTTTAGTTAAATCGTCATACATTATATTTATAGTTATTATTATCTCAGAAAATACATGTTTTTTAGCATGGATCAGCTACCTAACATGTACAGTTATCAGCAAACAACATGAGAAATCACTTGGGCTGCGCATAGTGCATATTTGGGTCTTTTTACTTTGTTGGAATATGTGAAAACTCTCAAGAAATTTGTAATTAAAGTAACCAAATTATAGTGACTACTAAACATTTTTGGTTATACTTTAGACACTGATAACAAAAGTTTGGATAAAATATTGGTAGCCAAACAGTTTAGTTATCTTAGTTTTTTTCAGTGTAGTGATCAGTAATTCTTCATTTAATTTTATGTTATTATATTGAAAAATATTTACCTCCCTCTTTAGTGGTTCCAAGTATAGGGATACTAGTTGGACCACTTCCCGCTCGATTGGCTGCTGCTACTGTTATTCTGTACTTGGTAAATTGTCCCAAGCCACTGATGGCAAATCTTGACGTTGAAGGTCCTTTGACTGTAGCTGAACTAGTTATGGGTGTCTGCTGTGGTGCGCTGTCGGCTTCAGTCACTTCTGCCCAGTGGACTGTGTAGCCTAAAAGTGGTCCGTGCCACGATGACATTGGAGGCGACTGAAAAAGACAACTGTTTCAATATATGATTTGTCTTTTGGTTTTTTTCTGAAATATCTATTTCTATCTACGTCTATTTTGATATTGAAATGTTTGTTTGCTTCAAATGCTTCAGAAATGATTAAGCGTATTTTATTTTTAACATTGAGAATTAAAATGCCATAGTCTTTTATGTGTGTCACCATCACATTTCAAAATGAACTTTAAAATAAGATTCTTTTCTTCTCTCTTAAAGAGCGAAAACCAAAGTTACCAATACTGTCCAAAACGTTGCCAACCAGGAGAGGAGCTAGGCAGGCCATATCGACCGAACCAGAGACTCCAGATGGACTAACAAAATGCTGAAATGGCGACCTAGAACGGGCAAAAGAAGTGTTGGAAGGCCTCAAACAAGGTGGTCTGATGATATTTGATGAGTGGCTGGAGGAGAATGTATGTGGTCTGCCCGAGATAGGGAGCTTTGAAGGTCACAGGGGGAGGCCTATGACCATTACCAGACCATGGAAGGCTGACGAAGAACGAAGAATTTTTTTTTAAAATCTTCCGTAATAGGTCATGTGAATGACTAAATTTGTTGCCTAAAATTCAATGTTTTTATTTCTTTATGAAATAACGAGTAAAAGCTTTAGGTGATATGTTATTGTTGTGATTGCAACAATAACAATTGGAATGACCACATTCATCATATCTTGAACGATGGAAACATAAGAAGTTTGAATGATAGGAGAGAACTTTTGTTATTAGATTTTGAGATGGTTTTTAGATTGATTATATGCATGAATAGTATTTATTCTGGTAATAAGTTGTAATACCTTATAACAAATATATTTAAAATAATGATTATGATACACAATTTATTTTAAAGTTTAAAAATATTTTACTGCGCAATATATTACCTGCCATGTAACAATTAGTTCACCGATATCACCTGCCTGTACTTGTACATTTTGTGGAGCTTCAGTGGGAGCTTGCATGGAAAATAATACGATTAACTTTTCATATTTTTGAACAATATTAATAAACATGTATTTTTTGTACAAACCAGTACAAACATTATTTTCTACTTTATAAAATTTTTTGTTATTAAATATACTTACAGCTTTTTGTTCATTTATATTTTAATTGAAATAAGTACCTACTAGATTCAATAAAATTATTTTATTTTACCTTCTTCTTGTGTTTTAGCCATGATGGTTTCACTGTATACGCTACTTTCAATTTGATTGACAGCTAACATTCTCATGGAGTATGTTGTATCGGGTTGTAGGCCATTCACTACTCCTTGGTCAATAGATTCCTTTATTTCACTGAAAAAATCATTCCAAAATATAGTATTTTGTCATGGATATTCAAATATGCATCCAAATATGTATTTTAATCTGTCATAGGATAAATAAATAGATTTCATAGTATTTTGTTATAAATATTATAGATACATGATACATGCTTAAAACACAAGCATTTATCGTCTAGTTTAGAGAATGTATGAAAAAGTGTAGGTATATTATTATATTTGGTTCATCAAGATTCATTCTTGAAAGATAAAAAAATAGTAATTTACCTTTTTTTAGGTTGTAGTGTTCTTATTAGCTTATTAAATCTTTAAATAAGAAACTAAAAATAATATGGATATAAATTGTATATTATGAAAGTGAACACATTGAAATGGTTTGGACACATGGGGAGAATGAATGAGGAACGCCTGACGAAGAAAATGTACATTGCGGACAGGAATGGAATGAGAGGTCAGGGCCGCCCAAGGAAGGTATGGCACGTCCATGTGAATGGTATTTTGAAAGACGGAAATGTTAGAAGCGTGAACAACAGACGAACATGTATAAGACGATGTATGAATGTTGTCGAGGCGATGAATGTATGTCAAGATAGAAGTAAGTGGCGTTCGGTTCTCTCTGCCTACCCCGACATGGCGTGATGGTATGTATGTATGTATAATTGTATAGTAAATAAAAATCAAACATACCTTGTTTTAGAAGTGGCAATGGTAACATTTACTGTATTTGCAGCATCCCAAGAGTTACTGGCTCCGGATTTTAAGGGCTGATATTGCAGGAGATATCCAAGGACTGGACTGTTTCCATCGAAAGGTCTCTGCCAAGAAAGACGAAGGGAACGGCTACCAACTTGAATCACTTCTAACTGTCGTGGAGGATCAGGGCGCTCTGGAATAAAAAAAATATTGTATAAAAGGAATAGCAAAAAAGTACATGATGTTAAGTTCCTACATGGGTAGTTCAAATATATTCACAAAATAAAATGATTATTGCTTTTTGAGTTTTGACAACTGTACTTTTCATTTATTTTAAATCCTCTATCAATCAATACACAATCAATGTATGATTTGGAACAGGCTTAGCCTAGTACAGGCTATACACCACATAAAAAAATAATATATTTATAATATTTTATATTGTATTTTTTTTCTTATCTATTTATTTGTGTTGTAAAAATGTATTTTGATTATATTTATAAAACATTACTCTTTTTATTTGATTTACTGAGATTTTTTATTACCAAACATTATATTATTTGTCAAACATTATATTAACTATTGTTTGTTTTAACTAACCTTGAACTGCAAGATGAATAAAATGTTCACTTCTGCCAAAAGCATTACTGGATTGACACCTGTACAATCCTGAGTCATGTCGATCTGCCCTTTCTATTGTCAGCTGAGATCTGAGGCCTTTTTCTTTCTTTAACTCTGAAATACTTAATCTGAAAAAATAGTCCGAGTAGATTGTAGGTTATTATTTTTAACAAGAATTATGAATATTTCAATGTCATATAAAGTTTACTGATGTTCTGATAGAGATATTTTGAAATATCTACATGAATTAGCTTGTTTTAAAAATTTTGGTAACATGTATGAGTTACAAACAACTCAGACATTAACTTTTTATGAAGTTAAGCTTAAAGAATTTAAATAATTTCATATAATACATTTTTGTATGATTCTTCACAATATAAACAAAATTTGTGTTATAAAAGTAAAAGCCTAAGGGAAGGTTAATAAAGGGTACTTATTTCTTTCTTACCTGTAACTAGCCTTGTCAATAGGATTAGTATTATGGGTCCAAGTATTTTTTATCGGATTGTCACCTTGAATGTCACAAACTAGAGTAATAGCATCGTTTCTTCGCACAGATATATTTTGTGAAGCCATCTCAAATCTAGCTGGTTCTGTAAAGTTTTAAAATCAGAATATTGTTTCAGGTATGCCATTTTGTAATTTTACAATGTATAATCACTGAAAAATTTATTTAAAGACAATATTTACCATTAACATCTAAGAAGATATTCTTTTCTAAGTTTGGTCCTACACCATTTTCGGCTGTGCATTTATATTTTCCTTTATCTTGTGTCATCACAGAGTTGATCAATATGGAACCATTGTTGAATACCAACAAATGTCCACTTATAGGGGATATCAGGTCAAATCCATCCCTTGATTTGTCTGCAAAAATAATACCTACTGATTAATCAATTAGCACATCTTTATTTGTTTTACTTTGAGTTATTTTAAAATGAACAAACCATATTGCTTGGACCAATAGGTTCTTGGTTCTGGGAATCCTTTGGCATCACAGTTTATCATCATTGAACTTCCAAGAAGTGTGGAAATGTCTTGGGGTTCGGTATTCCAATATGGAGGAACTAAAATAAAAAAATAATTGTCACGACTCATTCATTTCATGAATCATTTATATAAGTACAAAAAATTATTACACATAGGTATGTATGAAAACTAAAGATTTTGTTAGATTAATGATATTGTTTTAAAATATGGTTTACCTTTGATCACAAATTCGGTAGACTCGTTAACTTTTCCTGCAGAATTAGACGAGACACAAGTATATATTCCACTATGAGTTTCAGATAAACTTTTGAACAGTAAATAGCTAAAAAACTCTGTGCTTCTTTCTTCAATCTAAAAAAATTCAATTTTTAAAATATAAATTTATAGATACTTACACTACTTGTGAGTAAATTTAAGTAGGTCAACAATTTACCAAATAAATATTTATAATGTAAATTAATTAATATTATATATCATAATATTATTTATTTTGCTTATAAAAAATGCTGGGAATTTTTGCAATTTGTCAATAATTTAGAATATGAATATGTACTTATATGATGGTATATAAATATTTGATTATTTCTTATGAAACCCATTCCAATGTTTTTTATAAAAAAAGGTCATGTTTTTTGTACCTGTAGTGCTGCAGATATTGGCTGTCCATCTTTCAACCATGAGAAGTATACCGGCATATCACCGGATATAACAGTGCAAGAGAGCTGTGCTCTCTCTCCAGATTTGAGATTTGGAGGATAGGAAAGGGGCGATAAAACGGGTGGACTGGCAATAATGAGTTGAAGTTCCCTTTTGGCTAATTCACCTCCAGGACTACCAACCGAGCATGTGATACTTCCAGAATCCTTAGCTGGGTTCAGTGCTGATACCTTCAATACACCACCGATGGGTTGGTACCTTGATTCTGAACTTATGTCGAATTTGCTCGATTCCCATTTTACATAACTGGAAGAGTAATAATTATATAGCACATTAATTTCAACGAAAAATATTGATTTTTCTATTTTACTTATTATTACCACAAATGATGTATTTTATGCAATCAGTTTCAATGTGGCCCCTACTTCCTAAGAAGGGATTACAATTTATTTATATTTCAACTTGTTTATATTCAAAAAAATTCAATTCTTAAGAAACAAAGAGAAAACTTTTTACAATCAATACATTATTGAATTGAATTATTTATAACAGCTGGTAGTTATATTTGAAAATATGATATCTTTTAAATATAGGGGCTGTGGGTGCATAAAATTATAATTCAATTCTCCATATGAGTCATGATAATTATATATAGCCGGCCTTCGTGGCTCATTTGATCTAACTGTCCCGGGTTCGATCCCCTGTGGAGACACAGTTTTTGATTGTGTTTTCAGTTCGGATCTGCGAGACGATTAATATTGTAAATCTCCAGAAAATGGCAACTTGTTTTTGGGTGCTTGTTAAATTGATATTTGATAAAGTACCTGATATTTTTAATAACCCAGATTACACAGAAAATAATGGGGGAAAATCTCACAGCCCCTGTATTTAATGTACAAAAATAATTATTATTGATGATTGAAACAAAGCTAACTTTCAACTTCAAATTATTACCTAATAGGATATCCATAGTAAGGACAGATGATTGAAAGATCGCTTCCGGTAACTCCACGTATAGTACTAATTGATCTGATGTACGGAGGACCTGAAAAAAAAACACAGAAAATCTTACTAAACATTTCATCCAAAGATTCAAACTTCCACAAACATAATAATGTTGTATTTTGGTAACATACCATAAACATTGAGTCTAGCAACATGAGATGTAGTTCCTCTCGCATTAATTGCTTTACATTCATATTGTCCTCCATCTTCAACTCTAACACTAGTTATATTTAGATGTGATATCACAACTCCTGTATGTTCCACATATTGTCCTATCATATATCTGAAAAGAATAAAACTTTTTAAAATGATCATATTAATTTGATTGACACTGTGCAGGTTGTATTTATTTGTTGTATTATTTATTTAAGAAAGAAGAAAAATGGGGTGTTAACAGTAAATCGACCATTTGAGAGAGCATATAACGTGGAATAGGTTTTTTATTGACAAACAGAATTCTGACGATTTTTTCCCAAATTACTTTCAAGTTCTGGGGAGCAATTCCAGTCAAACGGTGGAATCAAAACCCTCATGATATAGGTAATCACCTAAAAATACTAATAAATGTGGAAAATACTAATTTATTTATTTTAAAATAAAGATTTGCTGAGATCTTTCTAGTTTGGCTATCAATGAGTATGTCATCATTTTTTTTTTTTAATAAAAAAATGAATATGTCCTTGTTAAACAGGTACATATACATCTTCCTACGTTCCCTAAAATAAGCAAATAAATGCTTGTGCTATAGGTGAACGAAATCGGTCGAGGCAGGATTCGAACTCGCGACCACTGGATTACTGCCCAGCGCGCTAACCGCTCTGCCAAGACATTATCTAAAGATATAATTAAAAATAAATGAATATGTCCATGTTAAACAAGTAGGTACATATACCTACATCTTCCTACGTTCCCTAAAATAAGCAAATAAATGCTTGTGCTATAGGTGAACGAGATCGGTCGAGGCAGGATTCGAACTCGCGACCACTGGATTACTAGCCCAGCGCGCTAACCGCTCTGCCATCGATCCATGTAAATTATATCCATGATATGGGTTATCATGAGGGTTTTGATCCAACTGTTTGATGGGACTTGCCCCCTTGATCGAATACCTAATCACGTAAGTCTGGTTAAACAGTGAAATCAAAAGTCTTTTGAGTAACGAGAGGAGATGTATAATATCTTCAGATATTAAAGAAATCCATACGATAATTATATCCATTATTATTATTATTTATTTATTATTTATTACTTCTCGGGCAACTAACAGGTACTATGTCAAATATTAAATTTAACACGCACCCAATAACAAGTTGCCACATTCTGGAGACTTACGATATTAATCGTCTCACATATCCAGACTGAAAACACAATTAAAAACTGTGTCTCCACCGGGAATCGAACCCGGGACCTTTGGATCAGTAGTCAGATACCCAACCCACTGAGCCAAGAAGGTCCACAAATTATATGGGTAATCATGAATGTTTTGATTTCACTGTTTGACGGGACTTGCCCCACAGATACAGTGAAATGTATAATCACAGTGTTCCATTTTAAAAAAAAAGCGTTATAGAACCAGGCGAGGTTGTTCATATTAAGTTTAACCTGTTCACAGTCGAAAAATGTATATTTTGGCTGTTTCATAAAAAAAATCAAGAAATTATAATTTATATCCTGTGCGATGTTGACATTCTACTTCTAGTAGGTACATCTACAAACCTAATAATGCAATGAATCCAATTGAAATAGGTATTTTTTGGATATAATGAATAAGGTTGCCATCTCAGAAGTAATTATGTATAGGTAGGTAGGTACTACATTAATCAATATGAAAAATAATGTTGAAAAAAACCCACTTACTGATTGATCTGTGAAGATATTGACTACCACAAAGTTTATTTTAGTTATTTATTATAAATGACCACTTACAGCTAATAAGTTATTATACATCATATGTAGTTCCATCAAATAAGGGTAAGCTATTACAAAACTGGCCAGTCAATTACAAATAGCCACATCCTGCATTAAAAGTTGGCGTACAAAGTTAGTTATAAGAGAATGAAAATATGTAAAAAAGAATCTATATAAAAATGAAAAGATACAATAGAAACTAAGATGACAACAAAGAAAAATAATGAAAGATATTAACAAAAGAAAACAAAAAGGAAAGCATTACTATAAGATATAAATATACATATTTGATATAGACCATACATATATTTGTAAAGTTACCAATCGTTACAAATATATTTTGTATTCATGATGTAAAATGTATTCATATTATAATATTATACCTGTGAGAAGAAGGTGAGAGAACTTGGTTATCCAGAATCCACTCAAATCTTGGAGGTGGATCTCCAGCAGCAGAACATTTGAGGGAAATCTGTCCACCAGGCTGTACAGCCTGTTCTAGAAACGAATAAATCATTTGCGGAATCGATCCTAAAATATGCCAATAGTTTTTTTACAAAACAACGGGTTTCTGAGAGTTGGAGTTAAATGATATCTAAATATTTTTTTTTTTTGATCAGAAAATATTATAATTTCTCGATACATACCTTTGAGACTTCGTCTTCTTCGTCCTTTTGGGAATAAAAATTGATTTTTTGTCATGTGACAAATGAATTCTACTTTATTAACAAAATTAAATGTCTTAAAATACTTAAAGCTATTTTTTGACTTGTTTTCCAAAATATTATCACTCAATGAGTTATTGAAGACTAAGGACGAATGCCATCTGCAATGAAAATAAATATATATGTTAATCCAATATATTTTTAATTACATATTGGATTTTTTTCCCTATCGGGAGTCAAATGATATTTTTCTTCACAAACTTATCAACATCTTAATAGAGACGAAGTTGGAATACTATAGAATAACCGGGAACTTAAGGCGACCAATCGATGACAGGTCGTAAGCCCTGTAGGTGCCTTGAGTTCCTGGTTATTCTATAATATTCCAACTTCGTCTCTATGAGATGTTGAATATGTCAATAAAATATGTTTTAAATTTTTATCTCATATTATTCTAATTTGAGAGAGAAGTAGAGGAAGACCACCTATAGGCGATGGTCCGATGATATAAAGAGGTTTGTTGGTGACTGGATGCAGAAGGCCCAGCACAGAGAAACCTGAGGATATATGAGGGAGGCATATGTCTATAGCTGTGGTCAGACAGCTGCAAAAGTAAATATTCTAATTTTGTGTTTACTGAGATCTTATTTCCAAACCAAGTTTTATTTCCTAAAGGGACTTGGTTTTATTCTCCACTATAATGATAGTCAGGACAGTCGGATCCACAAAAGGTTCAAATGGTGCAGTTGAGTTAGGTGTAATGAGATCGGGGGCGAGAGAATCCGAAATAATATAAATAAAGAAGAAAAATTATATCAATTGAACCTGATATTCAAAAAATTATCTACATACATAGTTGAATTATAACGAAGATCAGCAATTAATGAAATATTATTAATATATAGTGCGCCGCGCCCCTCACAGGAGTATAATGTGAGAATCGTGTACCAATAAAAACAAAAGGAAAAGTCTACAAAACATCAGTAAGACCGGCAATGATTTTTTTTTTATTTTTTTTATTTTTATAAAAAATGAATATGTCCTTGTTAAACAAGTACATATACATCTTCCTACGTTCCCTAAAATAAGCAAATAAATGCTTGTGATATAGGCGAACGAAATCGGTCAAGGCAGGATTCGACCACTGGATTACTAGCCCAGCGCGCTAACCGTTCTGCCATCGACAAATCTTTATATTTATAGCGCCGAATGCTGGACCGTAAAGAAGGTACAAGAGCAAAAACTCCACACTAACGAAATGAAAATGCTTAGGTCTTCCGGAGGTGTGACTAGGTTGGACAAAGTGAGAAATAAACATATCAGAGGCAGCTTCTGGGTGACCCCAGTAACTGAAAAAGTAACGGAATCAAGACTGAGATGGTATGGCCATGTGATGAGGCATGAGGCCGACCCAAACTTACATGGTGGAGCGGTATGGAGAGGGAGTTGAAAAATGCACTATTATATGAAACAATGGCACAAGATAGAGAGGCATGGAGGATGAAAATAAGAAGAGCCGACCCCAAAACAAATATGGGAGAAGGATGAGGAAAAGAAGAAGATAGTGCGCCGCGCCGACGGGCGCCGAAAACCGTAGATACGGCCCAATTCGGCCCTAATAATAACCGGCCTTGCTTCATGTTACATCAAAATTCCGAGTTACCTAAAGATTAAGGTTTAGTGCCATTTTTTTCAGTCTTTGAAACATGAGGGCAACGAAATGAATTTGACTCTTAAGTGTAGGTATTTATTAAGCTTCCATAATTATAGGGAAATAAACAACAAACAAATTTAATTAAATAACTCAAATTAAAAAAAAATGTGGCCTTCTTAGATTATATATGATACAGATACCTAGTCAGCGCAATGAATGTATGCCAACTAAAACTACGAGGAAACAGACGAATTTCCAGTATACGTACACCTACCGATACGCACACCTACATAAAACGTAGACCAACCGATCTACCGCCTCACACACACATGTAAAAAAAACTTGGCATACATTTGAATTCGAAATTTGTACTAAACGCGGCTTCTGTACATTATAATTCTATGGTGGCCTTATTTCCGACAGTGTATGTAAATATGACCATGAACGTGGCCATATTTACTTTATAAAAATGATGGAAATAAAAATATAAAATATTATAAATGAACAAAAATACGCAAATGACTCACTTTTCAGCATAAATATTTTGCTTCGAAGGACATACGATTACAATACGTTTTGATCTCTCACCCGTCTTATTTAGATTTGTGGTATTTTGATGAAAATAGATTGGACCTGAAACAAATCAAAAATAAAATTATCAAAACAGAAGTTTAAAAATTCATCAGACATTAATTTATCAACAAACGATCAAATTCTTTTAATTCGCGTAAATAACTTAGGTTCGTATTACAGGAGTTATTTAAGAATAATGTAAGAAATAGTTGAGGTCCGGTAAGAAGTATTTTCGCAGTACGGGATCTTACCTTTTTCTTACATTTTTCTCAAATAACTCTTGTAATACGACTCTTATTATATATTTTTTTATATTGTTTAAGGCAATTCATCCCACAAAAAGTGCTTTGTGCCAATTATTTAATGGAGCGTAGGTATAAACCAAAACATCGCATTCTGACTTAAAATTTCTCAAATATGTTAAACAGTGTGTTTCTATAAAAAAATCTCAAATATGTTAAACAGTGTGTTTCTACAAAAAATTCTCAAATATGTTAAACAGTGTGTTTCTATAAAAATTTCTCAAATATGTTAAACAGCGTGTTTCTATAAAAAAAATCTCAAATATGTTAAACAGTGTATTTCTATAAAAAATTCTCAAATATGTTAAACAGTGTGTTTCTATAAAAAATTCTCAAATATGTTAAACAGTGTGTTTCTACAAAAAATTCTCAAATATGTTAAACAGTGTGTTTCTATAAAAATTTCTCAAATATGTTAAACAGCGTGTTTCTATAAAAAAATCTCAAATATGTTAAACAGTGTGTTTCTATAAAAAAAATCTCAAATATGTTAAACAGTGTGTTTCTATAAATATACCATACGGTACTATTTTCAATATTTCTCTAGCGAATGTTCGTCACAATTATACATTTTAGTTTATATTGCCCCAAATGGGTGGTTAAAAATATCCCTTTTACATATTTTTTTGTAAAATTACTCCATAACTATGTATATGTCGAAGAGAAATAAATCTTTTGTGTGCCTTAAGAGCGCATACAATTAAAGTGAATGGCCGATAAGGATTTTTCGTTTCAAGTCAGGGGGGGCAAGTCTGGTTCAATCGGCGAAATCAAAACCCTGATGATTACCCATATCATGGATATAATTATAATATGGAGTTCTATAATATCTTTAGATGTCATAGAACTCCATACGATAATTATATCCATGATATGGGTAATCACTAGGGTTTTGATTTCGCCGGCCAAACCAGACTTGGCCCCCTGGTTTGTTTTTAAAATGCAAAAAATCATCAAATTTTAGGTTTCTGATAAATCACGTATTAACCCACACACGCGATAGTTACCCTTACTAAAGTAAATTCATAGTGCATTAGGCGGTTTTAATATAATATGTAGGTTTCTTGTTTTCAGTCACTATAGATTTAGCGTTACATTCCTTCAATACAAAATCCATTGATTTATATGTACTACGTAAAAATCGAAGATATTATTTAGGATGGTGCATTACATTTTAAATCTTTCTAAATAACTAGTTTTATTATTTTATTAAAAAAAACAGTACATATTAAAAAAATATTTGTTAACATACATAATTTCTAAGATAGTAAAAAACATAGTGTATTAGGTGGTTTCAAAAGGATATCATATTTTCAGAAACTAGTTTATATGGCCTCTTAAAGTTCGAAAGGAGAAAAGTTATTTTTGTTATAAAGTAGGTACCTACACTATGTTAAGATTATTGCATGCAAAGAATTTTGAGATAATATATAGTATAAAGGACACGAGAATATTATGAAGAGAGAATTAGTTGGTTAAGGTAGAATTTGAGTAAATAGCAAAATCAAATACCTACATCTGCAAATATATTCTTTAAATATTATTATTTAATATTTTTACCTTAAAGCGTCATGCTCTATTTATGGTAGCATAATATGAGATCGAGAGTCACATTTATTTTTTGGTCTACAAAGAGACCATAAAACTAAATATACTACAAACCAAAAGATGCCAAAGGTGCCACTCATAACGCAATCGTAGTAGGTACCAATCTTGACGTATGCAAGTGAAACCTGGACATGGCTGAAGTTGCACGAAAGCATAATAAATGGATTTCTTGTTAAGAAGAATCTGAGACTGAACGATGTATGACAGGATAAGAAATGAGGACATAAAGAAAGTAAGATGAAGAAAAATGTCATCAATAGAATGAAAGTGAACACATTGAGATGGTTTGGTCACACGGGGAGAATGAATGAGGATCGTCTGACGAAGAAAATATTAACAACGCGGACACGAATGGAATGAGAGGTCGGGGCCACCCAAGGGATGGCACGACTATATTCAGAAGCGTGAACAACAGACGAACATGCATGAGACGATGAGTGAATGTTGACGAGGCGATGGATGCGTGTCAGGATAGAAAAATGTGGCGTTCAGTTCTCTGTGCCTACCCCGCGAGGGACATGGCGTGATGGTATGTATGTATATATCAGGGGCGAGTCTAGAACCTTCGGACTAGGCAAACCCTGAGAGAAAATTGGGAAATGTCGAAAATTTTACGTTTTTAAGAAACTTTGTTCATTCAAAAATATTTTTAATATCCCGTACAAAATAATATTTAAATTTGTGGCCATGTAAAGCATAGTATCTACGTTCGATTAAATTTTCAATCTTGTTGTAGGTATAGTTGCAATAGAACAAAATATTTGTTCTTGTATTTCTTAATATTCATAGGCAAGCAAAGATTTTCGGCTTCTATAAGTAATTCCGCTACTGGTATATATATTGATAAATAGTGTATGAATGTAAACAAAACCAAAATACATAATATATATCTTTTAATAGTTGAACGGCTTTCGGTTCAATCTGGATAATGACATGCCACAATGGTACATTACCTAATGTAGATAGTATTATGTAGGTATACAAAAATAACCTCCAACTAAGTAATTATTTATCTGAAAAAGGCCGTAGTCTCATTCTGAAAGTATAAAAAACAAGCGACAATCCGATGATTGATTTACCGCCAGTGGACCCTCTTTGTGGTTGAGGGTTTCTTTTAAATCGTTTGAAATTAATTCCACACTCTTTTTGTATTTAGCGATCCATGAAAATAAAAACCTTTGTGTTTTTTTAATTCGAGGGTCAATGAAATCGAGGATTGACATGACAAAGACAAAGAAACTTCTGCTTCAGGCAGACGGATCCTTTTGCTTCTTCTTCCATTACCTTGGCAAACTTCATGGTCAGGTCTATATAATACTCCATTATTGTTGTTGTACATATATAAGTATCCCTCATAGTTTGGGCAGAAACTTCAAGTCTAATTTGTTTTTTTTTTACAAAAAAGTTTTATTGACTTCCTTGATTTAAAAAATTACCTATTGCAAATACCTACCTATATTTTCTGATATAGGTAATCTTCTTTTTTGTGATCTAAAAGAGACAAAAGTTTTCAAAATACACCATACACACAAAAACATTGTCATTAAATTCATAGTACCTAAGTATTTTCTACATGATACAAATTTTAAGTAAATTTGCATTACTAGCAAGATGATCATGTATGAGATAGTGTATCAATGTTGATGAGGCGATGTATGTGTCAAGATAGAAGAATGCGGTGTTCGGTTCTCACTGCCTACACCTTGAGGAAGATAGAAGTGGAGAGTATAAAATACACTTGTCTATAGACACATACAATATCAATATGAAGTTGATCACTCAATTTTCCCATACAGAAGCTATTTTACTTCTGTTACATAGGTACATTTTTCATACAAATATGAAATTTATTTCACATTGATATGGCAAACCATAGAATTTTTTCTTTAAATTTTGACAATTCTTGAATTCATTATTGATGAGTGTATTTTTGTTGTATCGAAATTTCAAACAGTATACAAAAAACTCGATTTTCCAGATCGTGAGAGCATTTTGAAAATTTGGACAGATGAAATCATAGAGAAAAAATTAACGGATATCTATGGAAAACTAATCAGCTCTAGGTCTATGCACATTACACTATGATGTTAATATGAAGTCGATTGGACTTATAGTTTGGGCTGTAGAGAGGACACAAAAAGGATAATTCCGTACGCCGGAAGCCATACGCCGTACGCCATACATACAAACACATCACGACGAAACTCAAAGTGTGTACTCTCTACATGATACCCGTTGAGAAATAGATGTAAAAAAAATACGCTTAAAAATTGCGAAATCATGACTCTCCACTATTCCATAGTGTGGAGAGTAAAAAAATACAATATTACTTCTTAGATGGAAGTATGAGAAAACACGTATTTGTAAATGTCCTACATAATTTTCATGAAAACAACTTTTGCAAGTACTTACTGCCATATTGACAATTATAAAATAGTTATTTTGCTATGAATGAAAAAAAACAACAAATTTCGTTTTAACCACCTTGTTGAAACGATCGCGTGACTGCGAGAAACTAAATTTGTACAAGGAGCGGTTTCAGGGAACGATGTTGCCCTTATCGAATATAATTTGTGTCATTTTTAACACTATTATTTGTTAGCGCGATCAACCAGCAGCGTCCCGTGTTTATTCGTGAAACATAAAATATCAAGAAATATTATAATGATCTTTACCACGAAATTTTGTCTTATCTCGTGCGTGTTCGTTGTTTGAATTTGGTTATAATACGCAGAGAATATGGTTGCTGAATATGAAAATCTAATTTTACTGTATTTTAAAATGGAATTCGCAAAAAGAGATCAAATCATAGATTAAAGAATATATACATATCTGACATCAAGTACAACTTTATGCCAGGGGATTGATATATACAGCGAAGTGGAAAGGGTGTATCCAAAACACATTCATTTTTTATAATATAAATCGGATATTAAAATTATATATTTATATAGCAGTAACAGTATATTGCTTTTCGTAGTTTAAATCCCTTTGCTAACAATATATACTTTTTGAAAATATGTGTTGGGTATTGTTTTAATTTTTATTCCGAACCATTAGTAAAATATTAAGATACGGTATATTGATTGCCATAAATTTTTGGTGGCGATGTGTACCAGGAAATTTTGCTTTTGTCATATCTATAGATTATTGGTCTGTGAATAAAATATAAAATTTATGGTTTATTGTTGCAGGCTGAAACATTAATTTTTGACGACAGTCGCGCGCCGTGGCATGTTGGTTACTTGGTTTTAAAACTATGCCAGGGAACAGAACTCTATATGATAATTATATCCATGATATGAGGGTGTTGATTTCATCGTTTGATCAGACTTGCTCCCCTGGCATGCATTTATAAAATAAATGTGACCCAGGTATAAAATTTATTTGATCTGTTTAAGCATCCTGGGCTCAAATCCCAGCAGAAAAGAGATTAAAAAGCGCATTATTCCCGCTACAATTACTTATTTAAGTTGAAACAATGGTTAATCAGTTAATGGTTAATGGTTTTAGTATGGATGGTAAATGACCATTTGGCAGCAAAATCCTCACTAGCACACTGGTTACAAGTACACACTATCATACCCTAATCTAATTTTAAGAAATCGAATTAATAATATTTTCAGATGAACTTTATGGTCCAATTACATGACTTACTTTAATCAACTATACCTAAGGATATTAGATATATAATAGAATATATTATGTATGTTATGATTGATTTTTGTATGTGTTGTATTATTTAAATAAAATATATAAAAAAACCATTATTATTATTATTAAATTTCGATTTATTTAAACCACGTGGTTTCAATGCGACCGTTTCTTCACCAGAACGCACGACGACAATTTCAGAATAAATTTTGTTTATTTTGATGTAAAAAAATTCAGACGGCCCTGGAAGTAATTTGAATCAAATTTTATTATTATTTTTTGTTGTTGTTTTTATCAGATGTATGTATTCCTGAATGGGTAATTATTATTATAATAATATTATGAAATTTAATTAAGTATGTCGGTTGACAAAATAGCCACAATTTACCAAAATTATAAAATTACTAAAAAAAAAAACGGGAGTATAAAAAAGGATTGACCAATAAATAACGTCGATAATTGTGAATTTTATTTATAAGTAAAATATGAATAAAGAAACATTTTTGTAATTTTTTTTTCAGAAACCAAATTCAGATTATTTATGTAAGATCAGACTCGTGGCTTAGGAGGTGAGAAATTAATATTTGAGTTACTAGCTACGTGTTAGTTGCCCGAAAAGTAATACAATACAAGATACCTATAAAATTATAATGCAACTCACTCATGCGAGTCGCGATAATATATAGCCGGACTTCGTAGCTCAGTCGTTTGATCCGAATGTCCCGGTGGAGACACAGTTTTTAATTGTGTTTTCAGCCTGGATCTGTAAGACTTGTTATTGGATGCATGTTAAATTAATATATATTTGACAGAGTATAAACTACCGTCCCTGTTAGTCGCCCAAGAGGTTGTACCTACAATACAATACAATACAAGATACCTACCTGTATATCAAGCATGCGATATTGTCTGTCTTTGGGCCGGTCATTACAAGATGATCAGAAATAGTTAAATTGATTATTGTTGCTGGCAAGTCGTTGGTTTTCTCAGCGGGCCTCCTGGGTTCGATCTCCAGCGGAGTATAAATTCATATTAATTTCTCGAGCAAATATTGCTTCTCCGCCATATGGCAATAAAATCGTTACTTGCGCAGGGTGCTAGGTAGTCTGTATTTGAGGTAAATAGTTATATTTTGGGTAAGTAGTCAATATTTTAGGTAAATAGTCAATATTTCAGGAAAGTACTTAGTTAATATGTAAGTTGTTAATATTTTGGGTAAGTACTTAGTTAATATGTAAGTTGTCAATATTTTGGGTAGCTACTTAGTTAGTATGAAAGTACTCCGTATTTTGGGTAATTACTTAGTTAATATATAAGTAGTCCTTATTTTGGATAAGTAGGTACTTAGTAAATATTATGTAAGTAGACAATATTTTGGGTAACTATACTTAGTATGAAAGTAGTCCGTATTTTGGGTAAGTACCTACTAAGTAGTCAATATTTTGGGTAGGCACTTAGTAAATTAATATGTAAGTAGTCAATATTTTGGGTAACTACTTAGTTAGTATGAAAGTAGGTACATAGTCCGTATTTTGGGTAAGTACTTAGTTAATATATAAGTAGTCAATAATTTGGGTAATTACAGACAATACTTATTTCATAAAACTTCTAAGAGACGAAATGAAAATTGATACGCCATTTTTTCATAATTATGAAAATAATGTGCCATTTATTTTCATATTAATTAATCAAATTACTCAATTGCATAGCTTATCCGCACTCTTCCAATTCACTATGAGGTGAATGGGTGATACTAGAGGAAAAGAGGACAGCATTTAGTTATAAAGGAAAGTATCATATGTGTACAAATTTGCTGGTACTTTAGGGTGGTATATAAGAGTTTGTGTATGTTTAGCATTAAAAGGCGATAACAATACTAACATTTTCTATAAGAGTTGTCGTAAGGGGATTCGGGGGCCGGGTAATATTATTGTATAGGTAATGCTTGGAACATTCATTCGTATAAGAACTTCAGTATAAATGCATAATATGGAAATGCTATGGAAACACATCCACCGAATTCGCCCGTAGTTTTATTTCAAATGAAAATGTTTCAACTGTGCGCTTACATATGTGTAAAATGTTTTAAAACAACATAGGTAAGCTGTTCTAGCTTATTTGCTTTTGATCTCGCAGGGGATTTTTTTTCGAAGGAAAATATTTTTATTCCAGCAAAATGCTACGAGGGTAAATAGAGAAATTCAGCAAACAAATACATTTTAAAAGAGCTTTTGAAAAGACTGTAGATTGTCATGATAGCGGTTCGCAATCATTGGATCTCAAAAATATTATTATTATTAAATCAGGATAAGTTTTTGAAAGTCGTTTTTCTCAGAAAGTAAGATTACATAGAACGATATATGACCGGGTAAGAAATGAGGACATAAGGAAAGAATGTTAGATGAAGAAAGATGTCATTACAAGAATGAAAGTGAACACATTGAGATGGTTTGGTCACATGGGGAGAATGAATGAGGAGCGCCTGACGAAGAAAATATACAGAACGGAAAGGAATGGAATGAGAGGTCAGGGACGCCCAAGAAAGGGATGGCACGACCATGTGAACGAAATTTTGAAAGACGGAAATGTTAGAAGTGTGAGCAATAGACGAATATGTATGAGACAATGCATGAATGTGGACGAGGCGAGGGATGCGTGCCAGGATAGAAAAATGTGGCGTTCGGTTCTCTCTGCCTACCCCGCAAGGGACATGGCGTGATGGTATGTATGTATGTATGTATCACTAGAAGATGGAATATGCACACTCAATTAATAAAATGTAAAATTAATAGGTTAAACTAAAAAAGAAAATGTAAAATTAATAAGTTTTTTTTCAATAGCAAGAATAGTAATTAAAATACCTATTATAAAACTCAGTTGGTAGATTTTCAAATTCTTTTTCGATTTAAGTAAAAATCTATATCACAGAACTTATATTTTTTAGTTACTTAAAATATAATAATAAAAATGTTTCTTTTAAAAGTAATTTTACAAGAAAAGTACGCAATAGAAAACGATGTAAAAATAAACGCGTTGGGCTAGTAATCCAGTGGTCCCGAGTTCGAATCCTGCCTCGACCGATTTCGTTTACCTATAGCAAAAGCATTTATGCTTATTTTAGGGAACGTAGGAATATGTATAATATGTACTTGTTTAACAAGGACATATTCATTTTTTATTAAAAAAAAAATGCACTACATCGCAAACTAGGTAGAAATAGCTCTGATGATCACTAATCTCAATCGCAGATGAGACGGCACCCAAAGAAGACGAAGAAATTAGCAGTTTTCTAAATAGCGAGATCTTTCTTAGATCTTCTATTTCCACTCGCTCCTCATATAAAGAATATAATACACATATTCTAATATGGACAACAGAAAAAAAATACATAGCACCAAGTTCATGGAGTCATTGAGATTGTCAATTATATTACCGTAATGCAAAAAGAACAGTCAATGAGTATGAATATTGTAAGAGTCACGCTCATTGACTTCATGACCAAGACATCTGAAGATAATATAAAGGTTTGTAATCATTATTCGAGATCACCAAGTCTCCAAGATCAACGACCAATGGTACCTTAAAGGGGCCCATAGAGATCAACGAGGAGCTTCGATCTATAAGAGGATGTGCACTCCCTCTGGATGTCTGGTCCGGAAATCGATAAAACTGGCAAGCTGGTGCAGAGAATATAAATGTATAAAAATATATAATTATTATAAATCTAAAAATTATTATAAAAATACAAATTATTCAGGACCTCTGGGAGTAAACAATGTTTTATATTTTATGTATATATCTATATTTTGAAATAAAAACTTACGATTATAGATTGCTACATATAAGTGCTTTGGAGTAAAGCATCCGGGTATGTTTTATTTAATACATTATATAAAGAATAGTAGACATACAACATATAAAACCTATATAGACACTCGTATTAGTGGCGAACATAGCAGAGAAATACATAGGTTACTCACACGTTATATTTGAATGAAAAACAACTCTACCAAAAAATTTTTTTTTTTAGAAAAATCTATACGTCAGAGTCGTATATTGTTGTATTAAAGTCTTTTAAATTACCTACTGTGTAATTTATTAATTTCTTGGTGATATTTTCGATTTTATTTTGGCAAACATGCATTTGATTTTTCATTGTAAAACTTGTAGACTTTTAAATTGCCATGGTTTCTATATCAGCAACAATATTTGAAAATTACAAAGACCTTATACTTTAGTATATACATACATAAGGTCTTTGGAAAATTCAATATACCTATTATATTTTATGAAGTAAAATTAGATAGTTATGAAATAATTAATTTTGATTAAACTACAATATTGTAAAGGACCAACACACCTAGTCCTTGTATGGAGCTGTGAACCATTCACACAGTTTTATATAATTTATAGCTTACACTAGGGGAAACAGGGTAAAACGTACATACATATAACATGCAGTTTTATATAGGTACAATTTGATATTAGGTAATATGAAAATACAAAAATATTTATTTTTAAAACCATACTGAGACGATGATGGATTCATTTGAATACAAACACAATATACCAATTTGTATACAAACACAATATACCAATTTGTATACAAACACAATATACCAATTTCAATGAATAATTTACACAATTCCGATCAAATTTTTTTGGGAAATTTGTACCATAAAAAAACATAGATAAAATATACTAACCATAACAAAAAACAAAACACGGAAAAATTAAAATTTGATTTAAGTTTGTTTTCCAACTCTATAAATTATTTTTATTAATATTGTGTAAGAGCACGCGTTTGTAGACTATTGTTATTTTGTATTCTAGCCTTACTTAAATCATAATATAAAGCATGATTTTTTTTATACCTACTCTGAAATAAGAAATCACGCCTTCCATCGACAGACACATTGGTTTGTGCGAACCCCCCCCCCGACAGACACCTTTAAGGAGACAAAAATTTACTAAACTTTAAAGGTGCTTGCCGGGGGGTTTCCAACAAACAACGTGTCAGTCAATGGATGACGTGATTTGTAATAGTCCTCCGTAAGAAATATAAAAAAAATCACGCTTTATACTATAACGTTTCATACTATAACTGACTCGTTAAAATAGCAATTTTCAACACTTTGAAGGGTGTTATCTCTAGAAGGCTCCACCACTCAGGGCTCATACTATCCATTCGTCAATAACTGATGTGGTATCCTTTTACAGAAAAAAGCCTGAATATGATGTCGTAAATTTGGTTGTTGATGGCTCTTGGTCTAATATCTCCAATCTGTTTATTGGCTGTTTTCAATAATTGTACTTACCATTTGTTTATTGCCTATTTTCATTTATTTTATTTACCATTTATTTATTGCCAATTTTCATTTATTTTATTTACTATTTGTTTATTGCATATTTTCATTTATTTATAGGTTATTTTCATTTAACATTTGTTTATCGACATATTTCATTTATGCACTGTTCATTCGATTAATTAATTTCGGATTTAATTAATACCTATTGGAGGGTGCGTGACTCTGGTCAAATTTCCTCTTCGCATAATTTACATCTTTTGGTAATGTCGTATGACAATGGCACAGCAGTGAACTGCACACATGGAGTTAGTGCTGACCTCAGTCTGGTCATAGACAGAGTCAGAACATTCCCACCACCAATCATAATAATATAATGGGTGGGGTGATATTATGAACATTATTAAATTTAAACTTCCATGTATTATTTGAAAATTTTATCTTATAAATTTAAAACTTAAAACGTATAAATGCGCTTCCAGAAAATGCTAATCATTAAATTGCTGGCTCAATGCGATTTTTATTGATATTATAACGATGTCATATAATAATTATTTAATAAAATTTCAAAAGCATAATTGCGATTCGTTATAAAAATTGCCATATGGCAATTACTTGCCATATGCGAATTGTGAATTGTGCTACCAGCATGATAAGCAAGAGTTTATAAGTGAACCTACGATTACCTATAGTGATTTATTAAACAAACGAGTAGGTTGTGGCCAACGCTAAACTCGTCACTAACAAGTCATTCTATGAAGTATTCAAATTTTGCATGGAAAATATTCAGCATATTCATGGAATGAGTTTGTTAAATTATTTTTTATTTCAATATTTTAACATGAAAACTTGATAACTCTTCGATGCCATTTTATGATCGTTTTTAAGTTTTTAAGTGCATTAGCGCAACAAACTAGTGCCTAATTCGAGGCAGTACTTGAGTCCTAATCAACACGGAAAGGTAAATACGCCTACCGAACCAAGGTTTCCGGAGTGCGATTCTATATAGTTTTAAGCTGTGTTTTCATTCTGGGTATGTGGAACGATTAAAATCACAAGTCTGGAAATTTGGCAACATGTTATTGGGTGCTTATTATACAGAAGGTAACTATGTACTTGTACCTTTGAGTAAATTATAGGAAAGAACTATAACGTGATATACCTTTAACATAATAGGTAAATTTACTATAGGAACTGGAATGTTGTATAATTGTTGAAAAACCCACTAGTTTTATCCAACCTCATTATTCGAATTAACTTGGCACGCTAGCTGAAATTTCACGCTCAAAACGTGAACTGCCAGGTTATTTTAAAACATATTTTCCAAAATTAGCGATGATTTTGAGGTTGTACCTATTCCTATTCAAAACGATAGGCAGTGAAATAGTAAAGTTTCTTAAGATATGCGATAAAATTTTTGCACGCAAAATAATTCGAAGGTTTCGCAGGAAACGGAACTTGATTCACGTCTTCCTATATCCTGCTTTGATAACCTTTAACATACTACGGTCGATAAAACAGCCTGCTTCATCGCAATGGCCCATTGTATTTCATTGTTTACAGTGGTGGGTTGAGTTATTTCTCTAACAGTAACGGCCCGGAGCTTCTGATAATCGAAGCGTTAAATATTGTTTTCAAAATTCTATCGAGAAAATAATCTTATTTTTTTTCTTATAATCTGAAAGCATGTGTCTGTGTTTATTCGTCATTATTATATCTACAGACAATGAAGTTTTGATATTAATTTCCACAGTTACAATATTTTATGGCAACCGTAAATGAATTAATTCATATACTTATTTTGTAAAACTTTTGTTGTATTTTCTAAAAAAAAATCGTTCTCTATATGAATATGTTAATTTACCTGAACATTCATGGGTAGACCGTACACAGTAAATCTTGATCGCGATCGATGACCAAAATCAATGATCACGATCCAGATTAATAAGGATCGGCAGCACTTCAATCAATACTACAGTTAATCTGGAATGCGATCCGTGTCCAAAATCAATGATCACGATCCAGATTAATAAGGAACGGCAGCACAACAATCAATCGATCAATTAATTATAGTCAATTCGGATCGCCATCATTGATTTTTGATCACAATCTAGATTGACTGTATACACCTAGGAACGAAATATATTTTTAATTTTATTCACCTTTATAGTGTATAAATTATCTTTTTATTAAATAGAAATGGGTCATAGTCAAAATGCACATAGAAAATATCAAATCTGGAATCTTCGGAAAAAAGTGGAATTCTTATTTTTTTGAGTGTGCTAGATTTTGGGACGAACGTATATTTTAAGAATTTTCAACACAAAAATAAAAAAAAAAACAATTAATTAATAAATAATAATTGCAATTATAGGTTTGAATTTACTCTATGTTTGTTTGTCGACGAGGAATTTTAAATAGGTATATTGTAAAAAAAATTCTTTCACCTTGAACAAGTAGCAAGATTAGTACTGAATGTTATTTTTTCCTTTATATTATCATTCAAAAAAAGCAAGATTTGCTTGAGTTTATGAAAATTTTATATCCTTTGATTGGAATTGAACACAGGACGTCGGGTTAAAAATCAATCGTTACAATAAACAATAGAAGTATACCGCAATAGACACAAAGAAAAATGTTTATTACATCATTCTAGGTAGTATGACAAAGACTCTCACAAAAAAGTAGCGCTGAAAGATTGAAATGCACGCAGCGATCCAAGGAAAGATCCATGCTCGGAGAAAGTCTAGGAGACAGAATCCGAAATGAAGAAATAAGGCATGGGACCCGAGTAGTAGACGTCGTGGATCGCATAGCGAAGCTCAAATGGCAGTGGTTTGGGCATGTCGCAAGTTAAATTGGTGAGCGCTGGGCCTCAAAAATCCAAAAATCTTAAATGGAGACCTTGGGGAAAATATAAGAGGCATCGGCAGGGCCCATAAAAGATGGACCGATTATATTATCAGGACGGTGTGGAGAAATTGGATACATACAGATGGAAGAGGCCTATCTCCAGCAGTGGAGGGAAGAAGGCTGATAAAGAAGAAGAACATATTATGTTAACTAATATTATTACAGGGAAATACCTTCTCTGATTTGAATCAATCAATAATATAGTTGACGTTCAACGTTGTGTACCTAACGTAAAGCGTGTCACTTTTGCTCTGATCTTTGTAACCATACATTTGCAACCATGTTGTATACAACTGTCACTCGCATTATTTTATTTGTTGAGCTCTACGATTCCGTTAAAGTAATCAACTGATGTATTTTTGTGTCTTTTCTTACTGAATGCGCTTTGTTTGTTTTTTCAAAGCGTGTGATACTCTACATCAAGGATATTCGGAAAAGACCATTGTGATTGGATTGTGAAATGGATTGACAAAAAGAGATTTATCACATACGTTACAGTTCACCGATCTTTAATCAATCTTCTTTATTATGTCATGTGGTATCATATGTAGGTATGTTTTATTTGAAAAAGAGTAATTTTTTCAACAAATTATGAGAAAATTGATTCGATTTGTGAATTATCTTCCAATCCTTTTATTGATAATCAATCTGAAAACAGTCATCTTTACTATAAAAATGTTATTTGTGAATGCATGTAAATCTAAAACGAGTTACATTTTTAAGTAGGTAAAGATAACATTTTTTATGATAAATTTGTGTGTTAAACTGCCTATATTTCCATTTTTTTTTAAATATCGAAAAAAGCCGAAACACCTAGAAAATTTAATTTTCGATATGAACATTGTAGTAGTAAATCTCAAACTTTTTTTATCAATTTTTATAAAAAAATGAATAAAGTGACGATATCGTTTCATACAATTTGTAAGGCAGTATACACTACACAATATCTCACTCAATAGTTTGATACCTACGTAAGAGGCTATAGTAGGCTGAATAGTATATTTTTAAAATAATTTCCCTCAAAATATATGTCTTTGAAATAAGGAACATTTTGTATGTAAATCTTTATTCTATTGCATGAGTTTTTTGAATTTTGAATTTATTTAATACTTTTCTTGTAAAATTAGTTTTAGTAAAACCCTTTTTATTTTTTTTATTTTAAGTAACTAAAAAATTATAAAGCCTATGAAGTAGATTTTTACTTCAACCGAAAGAGAATATGAAAATCTACCGGCCGAGTTTTTTATTATTATAATATTTTAATAACTATATTTGCTATTTAAAAAAAATATCTAAATTTTACTTTTTTTGCACGATAAAATGTTGTAATCACATATCAGGTGATATATAATATTTTTTCGTGTCTCATACATAAGAAGGTAATTTAGTGTGCATTTTTGCGTACATCCGTATACCCATGGTATGCAAGGGCCTTAATCATGCTGTTTTCATATTCTGAGTAGGAAAAACAGAATGACCTCCATACTATCCTATCTTGACATACATACCTACATGTTTTATGTTGAAACAAAATGTCTTAAAACATTTATTAATATGTGTAAATATCTTAAAACATTTATTCATAAGTTTTATACGTATTCTCCAACTATGCATACTATTGCTTTCAAATAAACAGGGTGTTTATTTGAAATAAACAGGGTGCATACCACTTATTTCGGCGATCGTGCGTTTGCTGTGGCAGGACCAAATGCATGGAATAAGCTCCCACATACCCTCAGACAGACTGAAAATATATCTAACTTCAGAAAAAATCTCAATACACACCTTTTTCGCAAATCTTACCAAAGCCATAATGATACATCATCAATTTTCGTGAGATATTCACGAAAACGGCGCTATATAAATCATCCAAATTACCTATATATTTTATATATTGCCATCGACAATTTGATCTCATGTGTTACATGCAAGATGCAACTATTACAAAAAAAACATGAAACAAATAATTGGGAAAACCTAGTGTGAAATTCTTGCCAACGAAACACAGTTTCAAACAATACGGATACTTCATTTAAAAGTGATCGTTGAACAATGGTACGTGTATAAAGGTTGAGGGTTTCACAGCGCACCTTTTTCATAGTTTCAAATTGTATAGAGCATAGTGTATGTATGTATGTAGGTTCTGTGATATGTGTTAGTTATATAGTAAATTGATAGAGTGCATAGGATCCTGTACGCTGTACTAGTTCCTGGTTTCTGGCCGCTGACATAAATAACAAACGTAGCGTACTTCCAACGAGCAACAAAGCTTTATTGTTCATCGGCAATATTGAAAATATACGATAAATACTAGGATTTCCTGTTAGTCAGCAATTTTGTACAATGTGGGTGTAGCTACTCGAACCATCCTATTTCACTTTGTATGCATGCATTTTCATGAAAAAAATTCCGTTTCAAACATACATATATGCATAACATAACGTTAACAATGTAGGCAGAGGGAACATAATGCCACATAATAATAATTATTATTTATTTATTTAATTAAGGGACAAATACAGTCTTATAAATATAAATACAAAAGAAATAAAATATAAAATAAATAACAAACAGACCAACTACATTTGTCTACAGACTAGTTGCATGTAACACATGAGATCCAACTGTCGATAGCGATAGTATGTATAGTTGAAGAATAAGAATCAAACTATAAACCCATAAATACAAATTATTTTATATTTTAAGATATTTGATTTTCTATACAACACATGTACCAAGGTATGTATGTCAAGATAGGATAGTATGGAGGTCAGTCCTTTTTTCTACCCAGAATATGAAAACAGCATGACGGTATTTTATTTTTTTATTTATTTTTCATTTGTTTGGAAACTTAACAGCTATACATTTATAGTACTTAATTTCAAATGAGAATACAAAATAAATAGCCAATTATAAAGTTTCACATATTTAAATTATTATACATTATTAATGTTGGGTAGTCATTGTAAGATGGTGAGTGTATGTGGGGGAAAGGGAAGGATAATGGATATAGGAAAGCGTTGATAAGGAAGGGATGAATGTTTAAGGAAAGTAGGTTTGATTTTTAACCAGTAATATTACCAATAACTGCGCGTAATTGGCGTTTCATCGATGTCTGTGTGGAGTTAAATATATCAGGTTGGGGGTCAAGACTATTGTAATAATTTAAGCATCTGTTGACATAATTATTCTGTGCGTAATTTGTTCTGCAGTATGGTGTATAGAAAAGGTGATTTTGGCGTGTTGTTTTCATGGGGCAGTTGAAAGAAATTTTATGGAGTAGGTAAGAGCTGTCTACAAGGTTATTAAGTATTTTATAAAGCAGATAGACATCGGATATCTTTCTTCTTTTTTCAAGTGATATAAACCCATGTAATTTTAAAGATTGGTCATAATCATGGCGGTAAATTTTTTTTCTAAAATTAAGCGTTTTAACAAACCTTCTCTGAATCCTCTCAATTCTATCGATGTGAATATTGTAACTAGGGCTCCATACGGTTGATGCAAACTCCAAATGACTTCTAACGAAGGCATTAAATAGGAGAACTAGCGAGGTTGTTTCTTTGAAGGATTTGGTTATTCTTTGTATGAAACCCAAGTTTCTGTAGCTTTTATTTACGACAGAATCAATATGAGGAATAAATGATAGTTTGTTATCAAGGATAACGCCTAGGTCTCTCGCTTCGAGTTTTTGCGACAATATATTATTATTAATAGTGTAGTGAAATTTAATTACATTTCTGCTTCTACTGAAACTCATTGAGAAACATTTATTTATATTTATATATAATTGATTTTTTTCACAGTAGCGAAAAAGGTTATTTAAATCCTGTTGTAGCAGTGAGCAGTCATGTGTAGATGAGATTTGTTTATATAATTTACTGTCGTCGGCAAAAAGAATTATTTCAGAGGTAGCTATGCATTGTGTTATGTCGTTAATGTAGATCAGGAAAAGCAAGGGACCCAGGTGAGAACCCTGCGGTACTCCGGAGGGAATTGGAACAAAACACGATTGGAAACCTTTGGCGGCTACTGCTTGTGATCTATTTGTTATATAGGACTTTATCCATCTGTACAGATCGCCACGTATGCCAAAGTTCCATAATTTAAAACACAGAATATTGTGGTTAATTTTGTCGAACGCTTTGGCAAAATCTAGGTATATTGTATCTAACTGGTTATTTTCGAGTAAGGCAGAAAATGAATGGTCGGTAAATTCTAATAAATTGGTTTCCACTGATCTTTTACTAAGGAATCCATGTTGTTTAATAGTTAAAGATGTTCTTATTTCAGGATTAATTTGATCTATAATGATTTTTTCAAATAATTTACTGAAAATACACAATTTCGAGATTGGTCTATAATTTTCGATGTTTGAATTGTCTCCAGTTTTGTGTATTGGTGTTATAAGGGCTTTTTTCCACATACTTGGGAAATGACCCTCATTAAGGGATCTTTGGAAAATTAAGTATAATGGATGACATAATTCATTGGCACATTGTTTTATTAAATGGGCTGGAATGTTATCGTAACCAGCTCCTTTGCTAGTATCAATTTTTGTGAGATAGTTATATACCAGAATAGGATTGATAGTGACTTTGTGTAAGAATACTTGTGAGTTAGAATCTGGGATATCCATTGCAGGTGGTTGTTCAGAACTGTCAACAAATACAGAAGCAAAATATTCATTGAATTTACTACAAATAGTTGGACCATCATTTGCAGTAGATTGATTATAATGCATGGTGAGAGGTAAGTTATTTAATGGACGTTTTGATTTAACATATGACCAAATATTCTTTGGATTGGATTTGAGTGAGTTTTCTATTTTAGCGACGTACAAATTGAAACAGGATCTTGTGAGGTTTTTTTGACGTGATCGCAATAGGGCAAAACTATCGTAATCTCTGGGGTTAGAAAATTTTTTCCATTTCGTATGATATTTGGTTTTCTCTTTTATTATTTTGATTAAGGGTCTGCTATACCAAGCAGGATAATTTTTGCTGGCTGAAGCATATTTTTTAGGAACAAATTCTACGATTAATGCATTGAGCTTATCATATAAGAGAGATAATGAATCTTCTAAATTTAGGTTATTGAAGTGAGTAGTCCAATCTATATCAGAAAGTCTATGCTTGATGTTTATATAGTCAGCTTTGTGGAATAAAAATATTTCACGTGAATTTGGGTTCATGTACTTGATAGTTGCCATATTAATATTTATAATTAGGGATTTGTGATGCGAATCTTCTGGTACAAGAGGAGAGTCACATTCAATGACGGAAACATTCTGTGAGTTAGATATTACCAAATCCAAAATTCTACCCATTGAATTATGGTGCGTGTTAATTTGATAAGTTTCAGTGAGTGAAAGGAAATCAAGAAGTAGCGTGCTAGCTGGTGTAGTAGAATTTATTTGTAGGATGGGGACAGAATTGATATCAAGAGACCAATTTAACTGAGGTAAGTTGTAATCTCCAGTTAGTATGAAAATGTCATCAGGGAAGTTATTTATTAGGTTACTAGCATTGTCTAAGTGATATTGCATATTGTCAAAGTAATTTACACCCTGTGGGTGATAACTGCAACAAATGTTGACCTTAAGAGATGGATTTACATTTAATGATACCCATATGTCTTCAGCGTTTAGGTATGTATGTATGTTTGGAGATTTAAGTATCAAACTATTAAGTCTTCTTACATATTGTGTATAGGCGACTACCATATAGACATCCATCCGACCAACTGTTTCGCGAATTTGGTGTACTTGACGTTAGACAAATATACACAAAAACAATTGTACTACATTACAACAAGCATCAACATCTGCTGATACCATTGTCTCATCAACTTTCAACGAGATGTCGCAACGAAAAGCATTATAAGGTGCCCAGGACCAGAACAGAGTTTGCACATAGGCACTTCTCGTTTTTGGCACCCAGGCTGTTTAACTCGGTTCATGATAAAAACTTTAACCTGAAGAAGTTTATTGGTAATCCTGCACTTAAAGGATTGTTGACGGATTGGCTATTAAAAATGGGAAGAAAAGATACTGAAAAGGTACTTACCTATGTCCCTGCCTAGTGCACAGATGAACAGGGTTTGTACGTATGTGGGTGAGCGCGTGTGTATATGTGTGTGTGTGGTGTGTGTGTGTGTGCGTGCGTGTGTGAGTGTGTGTGTGTGTGTGTGTGTGTGTGTGTGTGTGTGTGTGTGTGTGTGTGTGTGTGTGTGTGTGTGTGTGTGTGTGTGTGTGTGTGTGAGGGTGTGTGCGTGTGTGTGTGAGGGTGTGTGCGTGTGGGTGTTTGGGTGTTGGTGTGTGGGTGCAAAACAGACCACACTATATCTGATATTTTTGTTTTGTTTTGTTTTGTTTATATATATATTATTTTTTTTATTTTTTTTTTCTCTCGCCTTATTGATTGATATATTTTTGTTTACTAATATATAAACCATTGTTTTGTTTTATTTTCTGCTTTATTGCTTGATGTACTATTCTTGATTACCTATAGTTATATAAATCATGTTATATAGAATGCATACTGTCACAAAACTGAATGAAATACGAAAATATTGTATAAATATGTATATTAATGTGATTGTGAAATATTCCACCTCGGTACAGGCTAAGCCTAGTGAGGTGGATATATATATATATATATATATATATATATATATATATATATATATATATATATATATATATATATATATATATATATATATATATATATATATATATATATATATATATATATATATATATATATATATATAATATGTAAAAAATATTTTGTAAATTATAATAAATAAATAAATAAAATAAAAAATAAATAAAAATGTATGAAGCGATGTCGTCACTAAATTCAATTTTTATAAAAATTGTTAAAAAAAATTTAGATTAACTTGTTCAATATTAATATTTTTTATAGAAAATTAAATTATCTAGTTGGGGTGTTTCGGCTTTTTTCGATATTTTTAAAAAATTTGGAAATATAGGCAGTTAAACATAAATTTATCATAAAAAAAAAAATTTTCTTAATAAAAAATGTTTGAGAAACCCTGGATATTTTTTGAAAAAAATAATTTGAGATTTTGTATTTGTCTACATTTGTACCAATTTTCAGCGTTCTAGCTTTTATGGTTTCTGAGATATATGGAAAAATAAAGTAAAAATTCAAAAGTTGATAACCCCTGACTGAAACAAAAATTCAAAATTCTGAGTATAAAAGTTTTGTAGGCCTATAACTGTTTATATATTCTAAAATTTTGGGATCTGTAAATTGACCGGATCAAAAGTGATAAGGGACACACACACACACACACACACACACACACACCCTCACACACACACACACACACACACACACACACACACACACACACACAGACACACGAAATGTTCTACTCCGGATTCTGAGTAAATCCGTGTGTGGAACATATATGCTGCGAAGCCTCTAAGTTGGTGTTTTTTGACTTCAAAGTTGGAAAAGCCGTGAAAAAAGTAGACCTCTGCATACAATTCTCGCGTATCCTGGCTTGAAACATTTTCGATATGTTAAGAGAACAAAGTTCTCCTGAACAAATCGACAGTTGGATTAAAATGTTAACAAAAAGTTATTGCATGTTTGCCGCTAACGGGAAATAAAGGGAAGAGGAAAATAAAAAGGAAAAAGGACGGGAGAAGGATTAAATGTGCTACTAGGATATAAGAATAAAAACAAATAAAAACAATAGGTACCTACAAACAAAGTGATATGTATATCACTGTACAAACATTAAAAAGTTCACGCCGCTATGTATCTACATATATAAAGAGTTTTTGTAGCAGTTATTGCTAGCAGTGAATATATCAGAATGGTATATTGCCCAATAAGTTGACATTATAGAAATGACATGCTCTTTTGATAAATTCGTTTTGACTTAAATTGGTGTTGCTTCGATAATTTGAAAATTCTCTATATTAATAATAGGGGATGTAATATAGCGCCGTTTAATGATTCAAGATAATTCCAAGAGTGCTGATAGTTTAGTTTTGTGCCGCTCTACGAAACAAAGTTATTATCAGTCCTTTAGTGGAAGTGCTCTTACTTTGATCACTGCGGATATTTAAAGGCAGTGTATTCCATTCCACTTAATTCGATCGCTCACATCAACGCAACGGTCAAAGTAAGCCGTTGATCCAAAAAAACCTGAGTTACATACCTATCAGTGATTATTCAGGATTTCCAAAGTATTGGCTTCTTGCTTATAAGACTCAGATGGTATATTTCTATTGTAAACGAGCCAAAAATTATTGTTTTGAACTGTTAACAATTTTTTACAACCTTTGTAAATGGTGAGTAATAACCGGATGAAAATTTCTTCCAAATAACCAGATGAATTTTTTTATATAAATTCCTCCTCTTTTCGGAATCGAACCCAGGACACCGGCACCAGATCCAAATACGTCTTTGCTACCACGGTCAGCAAAATTAACTTTCTTTACAAAAAAAAAACATGTACAGAAGCTCATTTTGGATTATAATATGAAGGACACTGACTATAATGACTTCGAGTTATGGCAACAAAAATGAAAATGCGAAAATAAAACTATTGATTTTTGAGAGAGCATTTTTGTACTAATGAACTTTACATTCTGCAAAGTATACAAATAAAACTAACCCATAAAGATTCAATATATAAAAACTATAAAAGTTTTCGTTGGTTAACTCAGTGATGGGTTCAGATGGAATAGGGTAAAAGTTTATATTATGTGAAATATCTTCCCAACGCGGAAATGTGAAACCGTTTTCATTTCCTATGAAAGTAATTGAAATTGTTGGAGACAGAGTTCTTGCAAATAATATTATAATATTCTACTTTATAGGCGTTCATTTCTGCTAACAAACTCTACTTGCATTATTTAAATATAAAAAGAAAATAACTTACCTACATTAAAGATAATGAAATACCTAGTGGAATTGGTACTTATACTGCTGGTTAATTAAGGACCGGAAATAATTATGAATTACTTTTATTACAATATTATTTTTCTTCCAATGGTGCTACAGCCTCCACCGCTCTCTTTCCTATCCGTCGCATCGTCTTCCAATCGGACATCTGTAGCAGCTATCTTGGGTCCTTCCTGACTCCCACCTCAACCTGGGTTTGCCAACTTTCCATTTACAGATGTCGTGCTACAACTTTCTTTGGTACTCGTGTGCTAATTATTCTGTGGCCATCTCAATCGTTGGAGCCTTAGGTGGATAGAGATTTTGAGAGCTTCGTAAATATCATAAAGTTCATTATGATGCCAGATTCTCAATACTTTTCTTGAAGAACTCTCGCGGCAATCCATGTCTGTGAATATTATTTTCACCGACGTTGATTGTCATTTTTTGCAATATTGTGCCTAGACCACGGGTCTATCTAGAGGAGCTTCTAGAGCTACTCTTCGTGCCATGCATTCTTTGTCATTCTTACTAGCGTTCTGTGAAGGGGCCGTTTTCAGTCCCCATATGCGGAGTGGGTGGAGGTGGACGTAGCTAGCATACCTTTCCATCTCGTACCGCTCCAAGTGCCCAACATATCCACATACTTTGCTGTCAGTGTGCACTCTTCATATACACAGGCCAAGACCGTTCTTATTATTGTTATGTTTAAGGTTTATTGTGGTTTTCCTATGAATGTTTCTTTATTATTTCGTTTGCTGCTGTCATAAGTTGTTTTTTAAATTTGTACAGAGTCTTCATTGTCTTGCGCTATAATTGAGGCCAGGTAGGTAATGTTTCGACCACTTCGAAATTATATGTATCCTTAAATTGCACCGTTTCTCTATATCTACGATATGGAGTTCTGGTTTGCATTATAAGTTTAGTAAATTTAGTTGAAAATAATTCAAGCACAATCACTCTACTGAAGTTTCAAGCTCTTAACTTGGTTATGCAAGTGATGATATTACGTCAAATACAAATATTTAATTAAAAAAAAATATCAAATGATTATTGAATGGTAGGTATTCAGTTGCTTCCTAAAATTCCTCCATTTATTTCCTCATTTGTAGACAACGCTCATTTTGTAGATTTTAATAATGGATGAGTAGGAATTTGAATAGGTGTTAGTAGAAAGGCAGTTAGTTATATGAGGTGTATATTTTTCTTCGATATTCGGAAGGACGTAAAAGAAGACACGTTATAGGTACCTACTCGAGAATAATAACTCCTTATAATATTCATCCAGACATATATACGTGGTTTCTTTTTACTCCTATCACGAACCATTTTGCAATTTGAATTTCAAGTAGGGCAGTTCTGTTTTGATTAGAAAATATATGTCTGTATACGACCCCGCAGCATCAATACATGGTACAAATAAACAAAATTATTCTATTCAAAGTTTTCGTATTTATAAATACGAAATAACATAAATACAATACAAAGTATTGTAATAAATATTTATACGAATTGTGATGGAATGAAAATATAAAAAAAACACACGAGAACAAAATATTATTTCTTGTGAACAACAACACAAAAATATGTTTTAAAATTATGATACTTAATAAAAACAGCTTCTTGTCTAATTTATTTGTTAGTGTTTTCTTCATTCATTCTTTTCATGTGGTCAAACAATCTAAATGTGTTCACTTTCATTCTAAATGACATATTCTCTTCAGTTAGCTAGATATCTGATACCCGAGTCCCGAGTTCGATTCCAGGTGGTTTCCAGAACGTGGCAGCTTATTATTCGGTGTATGTTAAATAAATATATCACGTAGTCTATCTTTTAGTTGGCCGAGTAGCAATATAAAATAGAATACTAACAAAATCAATCATTCTTTCCCAGTGTTTTCAAGAAATTTAATATCACAAGAAAACTACCATAAGTATGATTTTACCTTACACTTTAAATTGGTACCTTGTAATAATTTGCATAAAGCAGTAGCGTACGGGAAACTTTATATTATGCACCGCGATACTGAAATGAAACTTTCATAATATTAATATTGTATAATAGTGGTTTGCGACTAAAACTGACTTTTTTAATATTGTAATGGGTAATATAGAACGCGAAATTATTCCGGAGTGTTATTTTACAAAATATTTTAAGTAGGAATATTAATTTGATGCATTTAGTGCTCAGGACTGGCCCACGAAAGAAAATTCTGATAAAAAATCAGTTGAAAATTCTATACGTATTTCGTGTCTTTGAAAGAATGCCATCATCGTGGGTGCCAAAAAGAGTCTTAGACCAGAGATACACTGACTGCTTGTAGCGCGGTTTGTATTTCCAATACAAAATTCTCGTTTACAATACACGGACCGCTTGAAGCAGTCGAGTTGTAGTTGAATCGACTGCTCCAAGCAGTTGTACCGACTGCAAAATGCAATCGGTTCAACTGTAACATGACAGCTTCAAGATGCCGTTACAATTCCAAACAGTTCGTGTATCTCGGGTCAGGAGACCGAGGCTGCGATGGGAGGATGATATTGTCAGGGAAGAGTCCCAGCTTCTGATCGTGCCAAAGTCGATGGTCGTAGCGACCGACAGGAGAGGTTGGAAGAGGAATTTGCTGGTTGCCAAGGCTCGATATGAGCAATTTAATCATTGAATAAGAAGAGAAAATAAAATGCAACAAATCCAACGACCTAGCTTCAACTGGGAGTAATTTACCAAATAGGTACAAACAATATTACATATCGAAGGATAAGGATCTGGGGCTTCTTTACTACTTATCAATCCTTACACGGTTTTGGAAGGATTTTTAGTTGAAAAAGCCGAGTTCGTTTTTTAAAGCGGTATATTTTCTATATACCTACCACTTCAGGATATTACACTGATTTATAAATCATTTCTACTACAACCCCAAGAAGGATATTATACTATAAATATGCGTTTTTATGGTAGAATAGAGTTAACTGTACTGTTGTTATATAAGTCATGTTTTGAATACGCTCAGATCATATTGATGATAATAATTCACAGATGGAATATAATCTATGTACCTGTCTGTATTCGCTTGGTAGGATTTCATTTTTATCGTTGAAACGTTCGCGGCAATATAGTGCATCACATCAGTCCTGGTAGAAAGAAGAAGCGATAGAGTTGTTTCCAAGACAATGAGCTTCAAGTCGCTCGAGTCTCCAAGAATACAACAAGACATTTGTTGGGGATCTTTTGTAAGCCTGCCATTTGTTTGTTTTCAATGCTATATATATGAAAGCCGAAGGAAAACGGTTTTCACTTCTGCACTTTCTTTCCATTCCTCCCTATGCACCGACAGTCTCGCTTTGTTCAATATTATAAAAAGGAATATAGTATTTGTTGCGAACGACAAACGTGCACCTGGAAATGAACGTTCGTCTTTGATGAACTGTTTTCAAGTTGTATGCACGCTGGGTGCATACAGATGCGATCGGTATAAACCCGGCAGCCACAAATAACCGCATTTCGAAGTAAATTGAATCTGAGAAACGATGTTGGAAAGAGTTGGGAAGGAAGTCGTGTTTTTATTGAAGTTTTCTACAGAAGACAAACTGATTATTTACTATTGTAATTGAGTTTGGTCTAGAAAGGTATTTAGAGAGAAGTATTCCATTGTTAAATAAAATATTCAATTTGAAAAAAAAAACAAGTAGGTACATAGAAAAACTACATACACACATAGTAGTCAATACACATCTTACTCAATATAGGTTGGTTTACGATTAATTAACAAAAGTTAAAAACAATAATTATCTTCTCCATTTAAAATATTTTCAGCAATTCCAATGATGAGGTTGATGGATTTGACGGTAAATTTATGGTTAATTATACGGTGCGAATAATTACTATGCCATGATTTATATTCAAAAGCACTCCTAATTTGATTGTATTTGAGCTGAATTGAAATTCTTTTTATCATAAATACAAGGCTCTCAAGTAAAAGTAAAACTTTCCTAAAATTGGTATCATATTTACATATCGGTACCTATGTGTAGTACCTACTTATTTATTTTATTTTATTTATTTATTTATTGCAAATAATATGTTGGTACAAAGGTATATAATATTTCTTATAATTAATACATTTTTATTATAGGTACGTATTACTCCACTGAAAGAGTAAATCTCGTGTTCAGCGGAGAAAGAGCGTTGCAATTATTTCAAGTCCATAATAGGTACACAAAATATATCATATTAGATACATAATTGTTTAACATTGATTTGAGAATATAAAATTATTTTATACTTTTTTCAATTTTACATAAGGTTTAATTTTTCTTATATCAAAAGAAAGTTTATAATAACAGCTTATTCCTAGGTAAGAATAGTGTTGGGTAGTCTCTTGTTTTTTTTAATAACTTTTATGATTAAATTTTGTGCATTTTTAACTGATTTAATGTTGGTTTTAAATGCTTCACCCCATGCTAAAATTCCATATTCTATTATTGACTGGGTAAATGCATAATACAAAGTTTTTAGAAAATTCAATGACAGTATATTCCTTAATTTTAGAAAAATGTAAATTAGTTTGCGAATTCTTTTAGTCGTAATATTTATATGTTGCTTCCATTTAATATATAGATAACTAATCTTATAACTACGAAGATTAAAATTTAAGAACGGAAGATAAATTATCACTACAATACCTACCTCTTATTTTTATTTCTGACGAAAGATTGGATAAAATAATATTAAGTTTGTATTTTATGTTCCTGTACATGTATGGTAAAATAGCGTTTATTAAAATAGTAGTGTTTGAAGGGGCCGAAGGATCTCCATTAATATTTGCGATATCCAAGCAGGATAGGTAACGAAACGACATTATGTACATATGTATGTATTATATGATATTTTGTCCGGAATATTCCGAGGCAAACCCTTGAATAACCCTAAACTAATGATACGTCATTGACGAGTAACACGATCTGGGTTTATGTCTCGGGTCGGGTTAAACTATTAAAGTGGAACATTCTGCCACAAAACTATTACCAAAATGGATGAAATAATTGGTGAATGTTCACTAAAGAATCTCAAATTTCATCAGGGAGGCGGTAAACGTCTCTATTCGGGCCTAGACTTCAGATTGATGGGGATATAGACGCGTCTTTCAACTATCTGCGGTTATTAAGAGCAGACCACGATCAACATTGTCGTTTATCAGAGACGATTACAGCTTAAAATAAAATAAAAACAAGACAAAGTAATTTAAGTGTAAAAGTATGAAAGTGCACTCAAATCAGATAGAAACTTCAACCGTTTTCAAAAATGCTTGTTTGAACCAAGTTAAGCAATGTAAAAGAAAATTTACTTTGAATAATTTTAACGATTGTTAGTCATTTTTTGGAGTTTATTTTAACATTATAACATCACACCTGTATCTTTATCTTTAAGCATAGACAGAGAGAATCTTCTTCTTAATCTTTTATGCATCTTTCTCATTAGACGTTTTTGACATTTTATTAAAAACTAGAAAATATTAGGTACTATAGATAATTTTATATGTTTTCGTCTGTACGGTAGAATCCAATTCTTCAATTATATACAAATACATTTGTAGCAAAGTTTCAATCCACAAGAGTAAGAAAACATTAAATGTATGTAGATGGAGGTATACACTGAATAGATTTTTTGTTAATAGAAACAAAACCAATGTTTAAAATGGAAACCCCATATCTCAATTTTAAGCATGAAATTAAAAAAAATTAATTTCATTTTTCGCTCCATCAGAAATGTTTTACCGAAATCTGTCATTAAATTAATGTACTATTCACTTTACCAATCAATAGTAGAATATGGTATTATAGGGTGGGGTGGCACTTACAGAACAAATATAGATTCAATAGTTAAAGCCCAAAAATCCGTTTTGAAAATAATATTTAATGTACCTATTCGCACACCCTCAGCCGAACTATTCAAAAAACTTGACATCCTAGACATACCACAGTTATATGCTAAAAACATTTGCACTTATATCTATTCACACCTTAACGACTTCCAATCGACCCAAACTACACGTCAGACTAGACAGACTAGACAAGCAAATATACAGATACCGAGAACCAAATCGACTTATGGACAAATAATTAAAACAAACTATAAAAAAACCAAGAGGGACTCTAAGGACCTCAATAATAGCACTGGAGCGGGGCCGTCTGCTTCCGGGTCGAATGGATCTTCCAGCTTGACCCGGGAACAGGCGGGACCATCCACCAGTGTCCCAGCACAAGGCCTTATTAAGAAAAGGCTGAGTGGATGCGCCAAGCGAAAGCGTAGGCTGCAAAACAAATCTGTTAGTGCACCAATGTCTGGGAAGACCGGACCACGGGGACTACCAGAAAATAAGGTAGAAGAGGGTAAAGGGGAAGGACCAAAAGCCTCTAAGAGGTCAAGGGCCGAAACCGAAAACCCCTCTCCAAACCAGAAAAAGAAGAGGATAAACATGGGCCCAGGTACGTCCTACGCCCAATCAGTATCCTCCATTAGATGCGCTGTCATTAGGGAGTCATACCCCGACGACCTAATGACGGAAGAAGATTATGCCACAATACGGGATCGTGTCGTGGACGCGGTGGATGCGATGCCTGATGGCGGATTCTTCCCCACGTTCCAGTGTACGAACCATGTGGGGGGCGTAATAATTTTTAATTGCCTGGACAATGCCTCCAAGGATTGGCTTGAACAGCTATTAAATAACAAAGAGCTGAGCCAAGGGGTTGGTATGAGAGTGATCGAAGCCAAGAACCTGCCCAAGCCAGTTAAAATGGCTCTAAGAACAGAAGACCGCTGCGATGATATCAGGACCTTCCTCCTCAGAATTGGTCGCCTGAATGGCTTAAACACCAACCTGTGGAAGGTGGTTGATATCATAAAAGAGTCTGGAAGCAAACCTACTTCCAGGCTCATAATCTATGTTGACCGGGCCTCTGCGGAGTCTCTGAAGAAGAAGGACTACATAGTTAGGACTGCTCTTGAAAGAGCGACCTTTAAGGTCCTATCAGGAGCGGATTCACCTTCGGAGATTACGGAGAGGGCAGTCTCAATAGAGAATGCTGGGGAGGCGGGAACTGAGTCAACCGGTACACCGGCCGCAGCCGTGAGACCAACTGTGACTGCGGACACGGAAGCAGCTTTGACCACACCTGTGGGCTCAGCTGTAGAAGTGACTGCGGGCGCGGGTGTGACTGCGGCAGCGACCACTCCGTCGGAACTGTCCGAGTCCATGACGCCTGCGTCAGGAGATCCGGCGGTCGAGACGGAGGTTGATGCAGTGACTGCCGCTCTGGCAGTACAAAAAATAGGGGTCGATAGCAAAAGCGTCGGCAAATAAAGGTGGAAGTGGGGTACCAAAACCAAGAACAGATAATGGAACCCAATAACCACAACAAAACACAGTTTGCATAATGGATGTAACTGAAGGTAGGTCTGGGATGAATGATGACTCTGCGGAGAAAGCGACGCAGAGCCATGACCATGAACAGATAAAATTTGTGCAAATAAACCTGCACCACAGCAAGGCGGCGACTGCATCCTTATGCCAGAAGCTCGCGAAAGGCATATTTGACATTGCACTTATACAGGAACCTTGGTTACACAAGGGCAAGGTAAGTGGACTAGGGGGAGCAGGAGGTTCTATATATTACCTAAATAATTCTAGCAAACCCAGAACCTGCGTTTACACCAGGAACATTGGGAGTACAATATTATTAACACACCTATGTTCTAGTGACCAAACAGCCATCAAGATTAAATGTCGAAAAGGACAGACAGCTGAGGACCTCATAATTGCCTCAACATATCTGCCCTATGACTCTGATGAACCACCACCAACAAAGGAGTTGAGGGACATCATCACCTACGCCTCTTCGGAGCACATCCAACTGTTAGTCGGATGTGACGCTAATGCACACCACACCATATGGGGGAGCAGTAACAGCAAGTCAAGAGGAGATAGCTTAATGGAATTCCTGTTTTCCACAAACATTGGTATTCTAAACACAGGTAATAAACCCACTTTTATTATATCTAATAGAGAGGAGGTTATTGACTTAACGTTAGGGTCCGATAATATATGGGACCTAATTAATAACTGGCATGTATCTAGTGAGATATCTTTTTCAGATCACAGATACATATGCTTTAATCTTAAATCAAAAATTGAACCACTGAATACCTATAGATCTCCAAAGAGGACGAATTGGGAGGGATACAATAGGGACCTAAGGGAACAATTAGAGGGTATGGAAATAAAAATCCATACAACATTAGATATAGAGAACACTGTTGACAAGGTTCAACAGGCAATACTAGTCTCTTATCATAACAACTGTCCTGTCAAGCCCATACATTCAACAAAGTTTGTGCCTTGGTGGACGAAAGAACTCTCAAAACTAAGAACAAATGCTAGGAAAGAGTTCAACGCAGCTCGGAAAACGGGTAATTGGGACTCATACAGGGAAGCCCTAACCAGTTACAACAAAGAGCTGAGAAAAGCCAAAAGAGCAACGTGGAGGGATTACTGCCAAAGTATTGAAAGTACTCCAGATAAGAAAAAACTGGGTGTCATAATGGCAAAAGACAAAGCCAATGCACTCAATACAATAAGGCTGGCCAATGGCCAGTTCACAAAGACCGGGGAAGAAACGTTGAAACAAATGTTTAATATTCACTTTCCTGGATCGTACATAGCAAACCTCAATGAGGAAGACCAGTCGCAAAACACCATAGGGCCTAAATTTAGAACCAATAGGGACGACTGGAAGCTGGCTAAAACTGTGTTTAACCAAGCAAAGATTAGATGGGCAATTAGCACTTTTAAACCGTTTAAATCACCAGGCAGTGATGGAATAGTGCCAGTATTTCTTCAGAAGGGAATCAGTGTACTTGCAGCACCACTATGCCATATTATGAGGGCTTGTCTTGCATTTGGGTACATACCGAAAAATTGGAGACAAGTTAAAGTAGTCTTCATCCCAAAACCAGGACGAGAAAACTACACAGAGGAAAAAGCTTTTCGACCGATCAGCTTAACCTCCTTTATGATCAAAACAATGGAAAAACTGGTTGACAGGCACGTAAAGGAGGGAGCACTGAAAAAAATACCATTGCACCGACATCAATTTGCGTACCAAACGGGAAGATCCACAGAAGCAGCACTACATGAAATAGTACTGAGCATAGAAAAATCCTTATATTACAAGGAACTAGCACTTGGGACATTCATTGATATAGAGGGAGCATTTGACCAAACCTCACATGAAGTGATCACCAAGGCTGCCAATAGGCATTGTATTGACAACACTATAATTAGATGGATCAAAAAAATGCTTGAAGATAGAATAGTATCAGCAACCCTCTTCGGTGAGACGATTAGGGCATCCACTAACAGGGGTTGTCCTCAGGGGGGGGGTTTTATCACCCCTACTTTGGACCCTGGTGGTGGATGAACTTCTTGTTAAGCTCGAAGAAAAAGGGATTAAAGCCATAGGCTACGCAGATGATATTGCTATCATTGTAGGTGGAAAATTTCCAAGAACAGTCTAGAAGGTAACTCAGTCAGCCATCCAGACAGTTGAAGAATGGTGCAAAGAGGTAGGACTGAATATTAATCCTAATAAAGCAGTCCTAGTACCATTCACCAAAAAGAGGAAACTAGAAGGGTTTATTACACCAACTCTTTTTGGAAAACAGATCACACCTAGCGACCAGGTTAAATACCTTGGAGTTATAATAGACAAGGGACTAAACTGGAAACAACACGTGAATCACATAACAAATAAAGCTAGCAGAGTTTTCTGGGCATGCAGAAGAACCTTTGGTAAATCATGGGGGCTTAAACCCAAAACCCTGCACTGGATCTACACCACCATAATCAGACCAACCATCACATATGCTGCTCTGGTATGGTGGCCAAGAACCGAACTTGTGTCCTGTAGGAACCAACTAAGTAGGTTACAGAGACTTGCATGTATGGGAATTACAGGTGCAATAAGAACAGCACCAACAGCTGCTTTAGAGGTCCTTCTTGGCCTCCCACCCCTTCAAATAATGATCGAGGCAGAGGCGAGGCTCGGACTATACAGACTAGTTTGTAATGACCAATGGAGCCTTAAATATTTAGGCTATGGCCACACAAATTTCAGTGGGAACAAAGAACTGGATTCATTAATGCATATGAATTCAGACAAAATGTTACCAAGATATCACTACCAAAAACCATTCACAGTCAGTTACCCCACGTACGAAGAATGGGATGGGAAAAAAGAATACAAACCAAATAAGCAGGGATTGATCTGGTACACTGATGGATCAAAGACCAGCGAGGGCACTGGAGCAGGGGGGCTTTGTTGGGGAACCAAGATTAATTTCTCATGTAGTCTTGGACAATGCCCAACTGTATTTCAGGCAGAAGTATTTGCAATCACAGAATGTGCATATGAGAATATAAATAGGAACTACAAAAATGGGAACATTTATATTTTATCAGACAGCCAGGCAGCTCTTAAGGCCTTAGAATCATACCAAGTTACATCAAAACTGGTATGGGACTGTCTAATGTACCTTGAAAGGCTAGGGAAACACAATAGAATACATCTAGTATGGGTACCTGGTCATAAAGGTATAGAAGGAAACGAGAGAGCAGATAGGCTAGCCAAAAAGGGATCAGGGCAACCTTTCATAGGACCTGAACCTGCAGTTGGCCTATCTGCAAATACGATTAAAAGATCAATTAAAGACTGGATAACAATCCAGCACAGAGAATTCTGGAAGACCAGTTGTGGACAGCGACAGGCAAAGGAATTCATCGAAGGGCCCTCTAAGAAAAGGACAAAGAAGCTGCTAAATCTTGGCAGAGAACAACTAAAGGCAATGACTGGTTTATTCACTGGTCACTGCCATCTGAAAAGACATCATTACATAATGGGGATCGCTGATGAACCAAACTGTAGAAGGTGCCAACAAGAGGAAGAAACAGCCTCACATGTAATCTGCGAGTGTCCAGCACTGATGGAATCCAGGCACAGACATCTGGGAGCCTTTATACTAAGACCCAGGGACATGGGAGGCATCTCAATCTGCAAAATATGGGACTTTATCCAAGAAACCGGAATGCTATTGAAATGACATCCCTAAAGGGAGGTGCACAATAGATCAACATGGTCGCAGTGCGGGGGCGTAGGGTCCCACTCCAAACTAATAATAATATGGACAAAGAAATTTTCATTTCCTTGGAGTAAAAATTTTCAATTTGCTTCCAATTGAATTGAAGAAAAATACAAATATAAACAGCTTTAAATGTGGATTAAAGAAGTGGATAAAAAAAACAGACAAGACAGTGATAAATAAACAACTCTACGTTAACATACAATGACACACACGCACAACTTAACAATATACCTATATAATTATAAGCTGCTTCAGAACAGGTTTTTAACCTAGTGAAGCAGTTTACATTCCGCATCTAGTTCTTAAGGATCTTTTTTTGTAAAAATATTGTATTGTTAAACTTTGATGTGTACCTGTATATTATTTCTTATGTTACAAAAAAAAAAAAAAACTTCATGTTAAAATTGACCGAACTATAGTGACTACAAAATATTTGGTATTGAGCAACTAAATGTTTTGTACACACAGCCAAACATTACATTTATAAATAGATAAATATTTATTACTGATATCAAAGGTTCGGCTAAAACGCAGGTAGCCAGTTCGGTTGTCATACTATTTTTTTCAGTGTAACATCTCCAGGGAAAATAAATATTATGTCTGAGAATGCTAGCTGTGTCTAGTAAAAAGAACAAATGATGAGCAAATGCAAGATCAAGACTTGCAAGACTCGCAAGACCAAAACCAAGACAGCAAGTTATTTGCTCATCACTAAAAAGCTCTTATTGGGTACTTTGACATACATTTTTTACTCTTCACTAACCCAAGGAGATATAGTGGGGAGTTATGTTTTCGCTATTTTTAAGGCTATTATTTTTTTTATATAAAAAATGTCCTTGTTAAACAAGTACATATACGTTCCTACGTTCCCTAAAATAGGCGTAAATGCTTGTGCTATAGGTGAACGAAATTGGTCGAGGCAGGATTCGAACTCGCGACTACTGGATTTCTATCCCAGCGCGCTAATCGTTCTGCCATTGACCCATCTTTTTCATTTGTAATTTAATTACCTACCTCTATTTTTGTAATCAAGATGAATTGTGAAAATTACCAATAATTACATTGCCTATAGAACGGTTACATTACCCGTCATTGGTTTTCGAGCATACATATTTCAATCCAAATATTTGTTTGATAGTTTGAATCTATTTTTTGTAGATAAATATGAAATTGTCAAGCGTATAACATAATAATATCAAAGACATACCATTTATTTCCATTATAATTGGTGTAGATTTTGATTCACATGAGATTTCACTTTCGTTCCATTTTAGCTTTTTTGAAGCTTTAGACGTTGTTTGTTTCTCCTTCAAATTTTCTCTGAAACAAAAAGAAACAATAAAATGAAATAAAAGTCCTTTTGTACAAAAAAACGATAAAAAATACTTACTTCCACGTGTAACATTGGATTTCTTTCCACAATTTAAAAATATCTAGTACCTAATGAGTATATTTTGTTGATATAAAAATGGAAGATTGATATAAAAGTGACGAGGTTTTTCTGAAGGATCCGTAGAGCCCTTTAGAAATCATATTTAACGTTCATTTTATTACCTATACTCGCATTATTACAAAAAATATCATATTTATGTTCAATTTTCAAACTGCAGCACCATGAAAATAGTACTGTAACACCATGAAATTAGTAACGAAAGGGTCTGTATTAAAAAGTATACCTTTTAAAAAAATTGATCATTCTATCATTTCGGTAATATAAAAATATATGTTAAGGGTGTAGGTATTTATTTTATTTTATTTTTATTGGTCGATAGAGAGTTATACAGACTACACAATTTATAAAATAGACAATGTACATAGCTTTATTAGTGGATCAGTGAAAACTCCATGCATTATTCAATAGAATAATTAATATTCATAATTGATTTACTACTACATATAAAAAAAAAACTAAAATAAGACAGCTGATTAAATCTAAGTACTAGGAAAGATAGGAGGAGACAGCTGTCCTTAACACATTGAGAGAGCTCGCAGATATGTCGAGTGTATTAAAGAAAGCGTTGTACACCGTGCAAGCACGGTACACAAAAGCATTCTGATTTGTAGTTATTACTGCAATTAGGAATATAAAAAGTGCTAGGATATCTGGTTGTTCTGCTCGGACAGTGAAAGCAAAATTTTTTCAACAAGTCTGGGGAATCCACATAATTGTTGATCAACTTAAACAAATATATACCTAATATCTATTAGGGTTCAGCGGTTTGCCAGAGTTACCAAATTATGGTAATCGATTAATTTAGCATAATTACTAAAGTTAAGACCAAGGAGAAAATTAATATGAGAAGCAAACTTTCGCTGGATTCTTTCGATTCTGTCGATATTCGTTGTATAGTGAGGATTCCAAACCACAGATCCAAACTGCAAATGACTCCTAACAAGAGATTTGTAAAGGACCTTCAGGGTAAAAACTGATCTTAATGGCTTAGAAACTCTTAACAACCCCAAGCATTTTATATGCTTTATCAACAATTGAATTTACATGAGATTTGAACAAGAGCTTTTTATGAGGTAATAAACATCCACACACCTGTCGCTGGTTTTCCCATATTGTATGATATTTGATAATACTAACAATTTATAAAGCGCCATTTTGTGATTAAAGATCACTCCAAGGGCGCTTGATACTTATGTATAAGTATGGTTGAATAACGATAGAGTACCTAGTAGGTATCCAATATTATGTTTTTCACAAAAATGTCAAAGGTCTTGTCAACAATTGTCAACTTTTTTTGCAAGAAAAACTAGTGTGATCCTCGATTTCACCCGTTTTACTACAGAAATAATGCGATTCGCGTAGTTTTATTCACTCTAAGACACGTCCTGCTTCCGAATTATTCAATAAATTGGAGTATGATTCTGGGAAGGATCGTTCGACAGTGTGATAAAACTGATTAGTTACCTATCTCAGTATAGATATTTCAGGTATGACATTTCATCCTTCCATTATAAATAGGGTTACTTACATAGGAGCTTTCATTCCACCAATAAGTGTTTCATGTGTCACACGCAGAGATATTATTATTTTCTAAGAGATAGATAATGGGGTAAAATCTATTGTAGACACCATTAACTCAACAGGTAGACAAGAATACCTTTTATTGAATATATGAGAACAAAGATTGACGTTTTACAAAGCAATAACAGTCGACCCACGGTTAACCAACAAACGTTTTACAAGGCGGTGTCAGATGATCGAATTTGTTGGGTTATATGTAGAGTACCTACTGCAAAGGAATCTCTGTAGTCTGGAACTTTTTGAAAAAAAAGTATCTAGCAATCAGAAAAATTAAAAATAAAGATGGTAGCTATTTTTGTATACCCTGCAAAATTGAACCTGGTATCTTTGTTTAAAAACATCTTAAATATTACTTGATCAATTTATTATTTAAACACTTATATAAAATAAATTTCTTAAATATTAAGTTAACATAGGTGTATCGATATATTATGTAGTTACGATCTAGCTGGACTAGTTCGAAAGTGCATACCAGGAGATCCAACCCGAGTATCACACAATCACAAACACACCGTATACACATACATAATATGTTGCAACAGCTGACCGCAAATAACATAGCACTTAGGTATTTGATTCTTACTACAGCTACATACAGAAACGATTTGAAAATATTTAAGGATTCGTTCGTTTTTCAATAGTAACACTATTGATTTATACGTAGGTACTATGAAGTACATATTATATTATGGTTCAATGAGTAATACAAGTGTATTTTTTGTGTTTTTAGAAAAACGTAGACTTTTATTCAAATAATTATAGTTATATTATATTAAATATGTAATTTAACAGGAACTCAGTCGTCAATCGAACTAATACATTGTCTAATATAAAAATAAATTAAATGATGGAGTAAAAATGAATTGAATTTAAGAACATTTGCCTCTAGAACATAGCAAGTAGGTATGCAGAAGATGATAGTTTCAAATGATATGTCGGTATTTGAAAAATCATTCTGACTATGGTATGAATACCTAAGTATTTGAAAGGATATAATGAAGGAAGGATTTTATAAAATAATTCAACGACGGATTATCTGGTAGTATTGGAAAATGTAAAATGTGACATCGAGAGATAATACATATATGACACCAGAGTATTTTTTAAGAACAAATGAAGACTAACAGAAGCACGTTGTACTCCATATCCTACTCTCGATTGCCTTCTTTAAAATTCTACATCACGTCGAGAGAAAACAAGCCTTCATCAGTAACAATAAAAAATACATTATACGGACCACAATTTGGTTGTAAAATCAGCAGAAGGTGACCGAGAATAATATGGTAGGTACCAACTACCTACCAAAGGAATATTTTGAAAGATGCATGGTTTTCAATTTGCTCTTGAGAAATGTATTGATTGTCTACGGATATGGGGGGGACTGCTGCCAACGTACCTATTTTTTCAATTTGAATTTGCGTCATTACTACAAAACGAATCATTTTGAAAAAAGTAACCTAGTTAGTTTGGATATTAATAAATAAAAATATACCTTAATTTTTTAATTATGTTCTGTATATATTCTTGTAGGAAAATAATAAGCATACCACAATTTTTGACATTTATCTTAAATTTCTAAAAAACTATAAGATATAGAGCATTATATTTTTTTATAAATTAAAGAAGATCAAAATATCTGGAAAAATACGATGTAACGTTGCATTAATGCATCAGGTTATGTTAATAAACCAAAAAAAACTTATATTTCGCAATGGCGCTGAATGGAAAATAAATGTTTTTTAGGTTTATTTTCTAAACCTGAAGCATTAATACAACGTCACATTATATTTTTCTAGATATTTTTGTCTTTTTTAATTAAAAAACAAATATGTTGAACTACGCCTTATATTTTATTAAAAATATAAGATAAACGTTGAAAATCGGGGTATGCCATTATTTTTCTACAAGAATTTATACAGAACATTATCAAAAAGTAAAGATATTTTTCTTCATGATTACCCAAACTATCTAAATTATTTTTTTCAAACCGATTTGATAAGAAATAATGATGGTATATCGAATTGAAAAATAGGTACGTTGGCAGCAGTCCCCCCCTTAATTTTCGAAACTTTTCGTAATCGCTTTTTCAACTCTATTTTTCTGACAAATGTTTAACATATTAATAGACGAAGTAGGAATACTATAAATTAATAATGAACCAGGAACTCAAGGAACCTATAGGGTTTATGACCTGTCATCGGCTGGTTTACATGATCACTTTATGCGCTTGCGCATCGTTCTCCAATTGAGCCTTCTTATCAATACAATTTTTGAAAGTTCTATATATTTTAATGATTATGAAAAAACTGATTGTTTTAGAAAATAAGTTGAATAAACCATCGCCATCTATGAAGTAACGAAGAAACCTTTTTGTGACGCCATCTATTGAGAAATAGTTTTATTTGTGAACAATGAACAATGATGTCCATTTTTCTTTTGATCTCTCATACATATATTTTAACTTGAAAGTGTATAACATCTTTGTTAATTTTAAACATTAAAAATGTAAGCATAACTACCTATAATTTTGACATCTTTGTATCTTAAATAAACAAATTATTTTTATATTATAGAAGTTAGTACCTATACTTTCAGATATGTATACACAAATAAAATTATCGATTTTGGTGCAAAAATAATGTAGATATTTGATTTTCAAGGCAACTGTCAGTTCATCAAGGGCCCTTATCAACTGATTATTGAATCTCACTTGTAAATATGGGCCAACAACATAAGTCTTATAACTAGGAAATAAAATTACTAGTTCGATCTTAACTTTGATTTTATTACTTTCATAGAAGTTAAGTTCACAACAATGCTATTTCAATAATTTAGAGCTATATAGAAAATTGGTTGAAATAGATAGCCGAAAGGTAACTACAAACTTATTAAGTAATGTTATTACTCATTAATATATAAGTTTATAGTATATTCTTGTTGTTAGTTTCTTCAACGAAGCAATAATGATAGCAAAATATAATCGAATTTGGTTGAAATAAGACTAGATATTTCTGCTTCTATACATTTTAATGAGTGTTATATAAATATCCTCTAATAGCATTCAATGATTATATATGTCACTAAAGTTTCGAACGTTCTAACGGAATAAACTAACGGATCAATGGTCAGGATACAATAAAGATAACCCAAAAAAAATTATTATTGAATATATTTTATTTGTAGATTTAATTGCTTGTTTATTTATTTATTTACTAGTTTATTTAATTATTTACTTATTCATACATCAATGAACGGTAAAATTAACGAAAAAAAATAAAATCAAGTAGGGTAACCAGTGACAGGTTTGCGGATGCGCATCATCTAATAGAATAAAGCATGACACATTTTTTTTTTTTTTTTTTTTTAACATGTCTACGTAGGGGACGCCAGCTATTAGGATTTGGGTTCATTTTACTCTTCCGGAGAAGCGCACTACGTAGCGTTGGGAGGGGTTTGCAATCTAGAAAAGAGTTTATTAATTCGGATTTTAAAAAGATCCGGGTTGTACGAAGATGGAAATACAGAATTCGGAAGATCGTTCCACAGTCGGGCTGCTGTGTTAATAAAGGAGTTCGAGAAGCGACTTGTTCGTATATGTTGAAGGTCCACTGTGAATGGATGCTGTGATTGAGTGAAGCGAGTGACTCTGTTGCGAGTGGGTGGAGGAGGGACCAAAGATGTAAGTTCTTCTGAGCAAATGTGTGTGGGGATACACATGCGTGTATCCCCACACACATTTTTTTATTTACGTCCTACTTACGTACTTTTGTCCTTCCTTCCTTACTTGCGACCTACCTTCCTTCGTACCGTCATTACTTCCATCTTTGCTTCCATCCTTCCTTCCTAGCATTCTTCCGCCCTTACTTCTTTCCTTCTCTCCTTACATTCTTTATTATAATCTTGTATACCTTCTACATAATTTGGTTAGATGTAAGAAATTGTATATGGGTGTTTTTTGCATCATAATATGCAAAAAGTTCAATAAACAACTGATACTTTGTTTTTTAATTATGCTCAAAAGGTTCAAGGAATATAGAAAAAAAATTACTTTACGGAGATAAGTGAATTGACAAATTCTTACTAAATTTTTTACCTAAACACTTCCAGTCGAAGCTGGTTTAATTGTTTTGTTTGATAAAATGCTCAATATTACAAAAATGGAGTATTTTTACAAAACTCAACCGGACAATTGTATCGCAGTACATGCTTGATACGTATAACTTTCAGAAAAAAACGTCAGTTTGTTCAAAAAACGAGTTTATTACCAAACTGCAAAACTATGTTTAGTTCTGGCCGAGAGCTTTGAGCAAAATACGGGATAAATCAGGAATTACAAAAATGTACAACGAAGGAAATTCGCCAGAGCAAAGGATGTGTCTATATCTGAGCTGAATCTTTTGCTTATAAAATACTTCCTGAAACAATATACTATGTTTAATTATGTAATTAAGTATAAAAAATGTTTTATTTTTAACAGCTTAAAATAAACCAAAGTAGGAAACAAAAAATGAAAATATTTACAAACAGGGTATCAAAAAGATTATTCAAACAGATATTAAACTTCTGCAAATGTGTAAGTATAGATAATAATAAAAAAGTTTTTTAGTTAACATAGTGGAGATTCATAACTATAAATATACATTTTTATCTTCATAACTATAAATATACATTTTTACCTTCGACCTGGGGTCAGTATACTATACTGGTTTACCAAGCCACTGCATTTATGGTCCCCTAAAGTGGCTCGCCATATTCGGGGTCCTTTGCTTTGGTGCCCAGGTGGGCACTTGTGTTGGAGTTGATCAGCGGCCTATCTTGATGATGTCATCCCGGCCGCTGCGCGGCGGGTCTGGTTGGAGGTGTGAGCCGAGGGAGATCTGTGTGAAACGGTTCGTCGCTGGCCGGCCGCCGAATAGTACAGGGGCCCGACCTAAGCTAACGACTACGGGTTGGCTGCCCTATCAGTCGGCGCATAATCTCGCTGCAATTGTTGTGCCGGATCGTGACCGGACGAGGTCCCAGCAGTTGTATGCGGGGGGCACCAGGCGTCCTCCACGGCCATATCCTCCCTCCTTCAACCTAGCAGCGCAGCTGCCGGAACAAATGTCCTTGAAAAGGGCTTCTGATCTCCTCGTTTCACAATGCCACCCCCCCCCCCCACAAAACCTTCATCATGACAGATAAACCCAATAATAATGGTTTATACAGCGACAACTAAGACTGCATACCCTCGCACCATTTGTGAACTGTTGGTAGACTTCGCTAACATCAGAGGTATCCACAGTAATTTAAATTCTTTTCACCATTACTTGCAATCTCAAAAACCACACCTGCTCTTTCTCACGGAAACACAAATTCAAGATCCACCCGACACAAGTTACCTCAACTGCCCAGGATACATACTCGAAAGCATGTTTGTGCCCAAAGGAGGCTTGTGCCTCTACAGCCGCGAAGACATCAACTGTGTCAGATTGAAGGAGTTCGAGAACCCCGCCTTCAATGTTATGTGGGTCCGTTTAAAATCTAACAAATTCATAAAAATTTATGCTTGTATCTACCGATCTCCAAATATGAGTGATTATGATTCTTCCGAGTTTTTCAAATACTTAGGAGAAACCATTGACAGTCTTCTGTCTCGCTACCCGTCGGCAGAATTTGCGGTTCTCGGCGATTTCAATGTCCATCACTCCGATTGGCTGAAATCGGGAACTACCGATTCGGCTGGCCGCATGACGGAATCCTTTGCTTTGTGTCATAACCTGGAGCAACTTGTTCAAGAGCCAACTCGCATCCCTGATGTCTCTGGGCATCGTTCCAATCTGCTTGATCTTTTTATGACTACCTCGCCAACGGGATACACACTGAAAGTCACAGCCCCACTGGGCTCTTCAGACCATTGCCTTGTGCAAACGGCCATCCATTTCATCCCGGACCTTCCACCCGAAAAACCTAAAAGGAAAATTTGGCAATACAAGTCAGCAGATTGGAATGCACTGCGAATACACTTTCGCGACTTTCCTTGGAATGAAGTCTGTTTTAGAACCAAAGACCCTTCAATCTGTGCGCGTGAGGTAGGGGATGTCATCACTTCTGCTATGGATGGCTATATTCCCTCCTCCCTCAAAACCTGCGGACCAGGCACAAAACCTTGGTTTGATTCCAAATGCCGAGAAGCAGTCACGCGTAAAAACCTGGCTTTCAAAACATTTCAAAAACTTCAATCCCCGTCAAACAAGAAAGCATACAACAAGATGACAAAGGATTGTAAAAAAACCATTAATCAGGCTAAAAAACTCCATGACCAACATATAAGTCAAAAACTCTCCTCATGCCCTAACGGTAGCCGAAGATTCTGGTCATTGTCAACCTCCATAGGTCAGAACTTTTGCACATCTTCATTTCCACCTTTAACGAACCATGACGGATCCATTGCTAACTCTGCCACCGACAAAGCTAATCTTCTCGGTAAATTATTTGCAGATAACTCAACCCTTGACGACGGAGGAAAAACTCCTCAACCAGTTCCACATTGTGGTTTTAAAATGAAAGAAGTAAGGATTAACTTCTCTGAGGTTTTACTCGCCATCCGAGGGTTGGATGTTAAAAAAGCTAATGGACCAGATGGAATTCCCGTTCTTGTGTTAAAAAAATGCTCCGCCGAACTAGCCCCAGTTCTCACTAAACTCTTCAAACTCTCGTTTAAAACTGGTATTGTCCCATGTGACTGGAAAAAAGCGGTCATCCACCCAATTCCCAAAAAAGGTGATCGCTCCAACCCATCTAACTACCGACCCATCGCTATTACTTCTGTACTCTCCAAAATAATGGAAAGGGTACTAAACACCAAGTTGATTACATACCTCGAAGCAAACAAAATTTTAAGCGACCGCCAATATGGATTTCGTGGAAATCGATCTTGTGGCGATCTACTCGCGTATGTGACATCCGTTTGGGGTCAAGTTATGGAACGCTTTGGAGAAGCTCAAACTGTCGCCCTTGACATCTCTAAAGCTTTCGACCGGGTTTGGCACCGAGGTCTCTTAATGAAACTCCCTTCTTATGGAATACCCCAGTCTCTGTGTACTTGGATTGCGAATTTTTTAAAAGATCGCGAAGTCATAACTGTAGTGGACGGTTGCTCTTCTTCTCCCCATTCCATTAATGCGGGAGTTCCTCAAGGGTCCATTCTATCTCCAACCCTATTCCTCCTACATATTAATGACTTGCTCTTACGCGCCCCCATCCACTGTTACGCTGATGACAGCACAGTCCATGACAATTTCTCTTTTGACAAACCTCCTAAACAGAGTGAAATATCAGAAGCCCGGAAAGACCTTCATCAAAAAATAAATAGCTACCTCCACTCAATCAATACCTGGGGTGAAAGTAATCTTGTTTCATTTAACGTCTCAAAAACCCAAGCCTGTCTAATTTCTGCGAAGAGAAACCCCAATGAATTGCAAGTTTCTTTCAACGGAAGCACCCTACCTAACAGCAGCTCTAGCGACCAGCTTGGAGTATCTATAACGAACCAATTACACTACAAGGGCTCCATCGAAGCTAAGGTGAAACTCGCCTCCAAAAAATTGAGCGTACTATATAGAGCGCGCAGATATTTTACTAAGACCCAGATCTGTATACTCTACAAAGCGCAAATACGTCCAATTATTGAATATGGCAGTCACCTCTGGAGTGGCGCCCCCCAATACCTACTGAATACCCTCGACGCTGTCCAAAGGCGTGCTATACGTCTGATTGATGATCCATCACTGACTGATGGATTGCAATCACTAGAACACAGACGCAGAGTCGGTATTTTAAGTTTATTCTATAGATACTACCACGGGAATTGCTCAGAAGAACTTGCATCTTTGGTCCCTCCTCCACCCACTCGCAACAGAGTCACTCGCTTCACTCAATCGCAGCATCCATTCACAGTGGAACTTCAACATATACGAACAAGTCGCTTCTCGAACTCCTTTATTAATACAGCAGCCCGACTGTGGAACGATCTTCCGAATTCTGTGTTTCCATCTTCGTACAACCCGGGTCTTTTTAAAATCCGAATTAATAAACTCATTTCTAGATTGCAAACCCCTCCCAACGCTACGTAGTGCGCTTCTTCGGAAGAGTAAAATGGACCCAAATCCTAATAGCTGGCGTCCCCTACGTAGACATGTTAAAAAAAAAAAAATAATATTTATATGAATAAAATGAAACACAGTTTTAATCCGTAAATGAGCAAACTGTGTTTTTTTGGAACGATTGAAACTGTGTTTCATTTTATTTCTTTAAATAATCTGGTTCAGAAATACAAAATTGTTCAATTTTATTCAAATATCAAATGAACAGTTTTAAGATGCATTGTTATACACCAATTCTGAAAAAATCTAATTAAAAATCTATATCGAAATTTCATCGATTCAAAAATATTAAAAATATATACTTTGGACAATTTCGTGATATCTTGATAACGATTTAATAAATATTACTCAGCGGGGCAAGTCTGGTCTAACCGACGAAATCAAAATACTCGTGATTACCCATATCATGGATATAACTATCAAATGGAGTTCTATAACATCTAAAGATATTATAGAACTCCATATAATAATTATATTCATGATATGGGAAATCGTGAGGGTATTGATTTCGCCGGTTGGACCAGACTTGCCCCCCTGATTGTATAGTCACTATAGGTGTTTCTCAACAGCAAAAAAAATGCGTGGAAACCGATGATTTCTCTGTGTTCAAAAATTGTTTTTTCAGGAGATAGTCTCGAGTCTAATCAGAAAAATTGGCGATGTGCTAGAAATGTAGGTAGAAACCTATTGTTTAATAATATACACGGGAGACATGTCTATTTGGCACGTATGTTGATATATGTGGGATTAATCATTTCGTTTCATTTTCTTCTATCGGAGTAGGATCGTGTAAATAGAAACAATAAAAAATGGACGTGCTTCGGTATTTTCTGTTTGGCTGGAGAAGGGTGGAGTATATGAGAGAATAAGCAGAGTGAAACCTTTCGTACTGGAATGAATTATTATTGGCCGGCCGGATCAGATTGCCTGTATTGTGTTGGACGTCTTTGCTTTAAAAGCATTTTCTTGTATGTATTTTTTGTCAATACTCTATTGTACCTATGCACTGCGGCAAATGTAAATACAAGACAAATATTTCACGAAAAATTGCCTGCAGAAAAGTAATGAATAAGTTTACATTCATGAAAATGATTATCAAATAATTTATTGATTATACTTGATTCAAGCAAAGGTGTAGTTACCTAACAGCAGGGTCGTACAGATCGTGAGGGCCTAGCTTGAAAAGCGACCCGAATTTCCAAATTCATTATGAAAAAATATTAATCAGAGATATCTGAAAATTCAAACTCAAAAAGAGCGTATTAGGATAATATTTAGAAATAAATCTTAAACGAGTGGGTTGTGGCCAACGCTACTATACTCCTCACTACTAAGTCACTCCTCAAAGTATTCAAATTGTGTATGGAAAAATTTTAGCATTTTCACGAAATGAGTTTATTAAATTATTTTTAATTTAAATGATTTTATTAAAACATGATAATTCTTCAATTCCATTTTATGAGAGTGATGTGCCTTTTCAGCGATTTGAAAATAAAAATATCAAATTTTAAGTTTCCTAGGCTTGGGGTCACTTTGAAATATTTAACATTTGAAAAATATTTGAAAATGAGATGCACTATTCAGATATCTCTCGAAATCTAATGGGGTAGCGAGTAGTAGATATACAAATTTGCAAAATTTGAAAAGAATTGAATGAGTACTTTAGTCTTTAATCGATAAAGAAGAATAAACACGCCATACATATCACACAGCACATAGTACACAGCACACACATAGATACATTGTGATGAAACATTCAGAATAAAATCTCATCATGATACTAGTTGAAAATCTGCAATAAAAATAAAAACCTTAAAAAATGCGAAATCATAACTCCCCACTATATCCGCTTGGGTATACTTGGTCCCATTAATAATTATTAACACTATCATAAATATGCATTATGGGGAAATATGTTCATATATTTGGTATAGTGGCCCTTGCTTACATAGTTTATCATGCATGAGGGCTCAATATGTGAAAACGAAGCCGATCGAAGAGGCATAGATGAAGATTAATTGGTATTATCTTTAAAAAAATAAAAATTATTATATCAATTAATCAATTAAAAGAAAACTCACGTAGCAAATACCTTAGAGAATACCTTACTGCTAGCCCATGAACAGGATTTCCTAGTTGGGCTGCAGTAATCTACTTATTGTTGTCATTATAAATATGGTGTGATAAAAGGTAAATAAATAAATAATTAAACTATTTAAAGAAATATATTTTACCTGTGTGTTATAATACATATGTGGCATGAGAAAATGGGAATATCTCCTACCAAAAATACTAAATGATAAGAATGGCGAGCTCTTGCATATATACACTACATGCCCAAAATATTTTACCCACTTTAAAAGGTACATGATGAGGTCCGATGATGACACCTATGTGCTCTAGGAGCATGCTCTTTGGGTTGCTCGGCTGCCGTAGGTCGGAACCTGCATCTTAATATTCATTGTAATATTACAAACTACCGAACTCTTCAACCTCAGATAAACCCTGAAGATTTCGATGGTTGACTATATTATGTTGTTTTTAAAATGTCATTTTACCCAAAAAAGTAATATAGTTTAAACCACGAATGAGCTTGTTTTGTTTTTGTTCAACAGGTTTAAAGGCGACCTGCAAAAAAGCACTCATGAAAACTGATTCTCTATAACTGCGCAATGGGAAAGTGTTTGAAAGGAAGGGATTATGAGCCATAAATAAGGTCACATGTGAGTCGCGTCACAACACTGACAGACACCAATAGTCAATTATTGTAATCAATTCCCCTTGAAAGTTAAGTCTGAAATTACTAACCAGATCATCGTGTAAATTTTTCACTCAGGTGACCTCATTAGTGAAAAAAAAATATGTGTGTAATTGTCGGTAACATTTATATAATGATAAAGGAATTTACCTTCGAATAAATTAGTTTAAGCCCAAATGATACAAGGGCTTGTGTTTGTATCATTAAGGTAAAATTAACATGATGTTGTGTTTAGTATGTACATCTCTTCCGATTTATCAGGCGTTACCGGAGTGTAAATCACAGATTAGTATAAAAAATATCTTTTTATAATGCTTTGTAATCAGCTTAATGACTTTAAAATGATTTGCCTTATTTTTTACACTCAATATAACTATGGTTTCAGAGTTCAGTGCACAGCGCTCATTCATAGCATCACGGCATATCTCACAAATATGAACACCAGCGACAGGTGTTCCGGTGTGCATAACTTTATAAAAGGAAGTACGTCACATGTATCCCCATAAACCAGTCATGTCTGGACTATGTGAGATGTTATTTTGTCTCTTCTATTTTCGATTATCCGACTTGATTATTTAGATTCCTACCATACAAACTGTTTCCTTTTTTTATTCGTTGACTTAAATAACTTCAATTATATTTAATTACTTTAAATAAGTAGAAAAAAACTCAGTTTTTAATTATTTTCCACTTATAAAATATACTTGACAACTTGTAAAAAAAATAATCTCTTGTACACAAGATTCTCCATTTAGATGTGCTACTTTTTTTGGGAATTATTCACCCATCCAGATACTTAACATATCAAAGGATTAGGCTCTGAGGGGGTCGCTATACTATCTATCAACCCTCATGATTCATAATATTAACGTTTAAAAAGTGTTTAACGATTCTACTTGTATTAATTATTACCGATTCTCGCATTTTTATTGTTATTTTTTTCGATTAATCCAAACTTTCTAAATAGGCGTGATGACAGTATGAAAAAATCATTGAAATTATAATTTTATAAAATAAAATAGGTTATAAAGATTTGAAAAAATACATTTCTTTTCATTTTAAAAGAGCGAATAATATTAATATTATTAAAATAAAAATACAAAATATGTAAGTCCGCCATTTTATGAGAAACACCAATCAGAGTGAATCAAATATTATGACGTCACAGTTTCAATACAATATATATGAAATTACTTTGCATCGAAAAAAGACTTTTGCTCATCAGAATTTAGAAAGGTTAAAAACTTACATATAAGCGTATTTTTATTATTCTATGCTATAAGTACTTCATTTATCTATAATTTAAATACAACTTACATCTCGAAAATCGATAAAATATGTTCCTTCTTCTCTCTACATTATGTGTTCATAAACTAAAAGCATACCTACGCGGTACGGCTTTACTGTGGTAGACATGACATGTGTAAAGCTGCGTTGCACCGCTCAATTGCGCCGATTCTGTTCACTGCGACGGGTGTGTTAACTCACTCCTTCGAAAAGTATTGGCTCACGGCGCAGTGAGTCGTGAGTGCTAGACAGGGAGAATGCGAACCTTGATGCGAACAGTGTTAGGGTATTGAGTTATTGAGTTGCCTGCTTTTTAACCGACATACTATTACTTTCCCGATTCTACTTTTAAAAGTAGAATCGGGAAAGTTGTGATATTTTTAAACATGTTGGTACATGAAATATAATGAATACAATAATAATCTTTGCTTATATAAAATACAATACCTGCATACTTTTATTGTTATTTTTTAACTAGGTTAATGACCCGGCGCAGTGAATAGGCGTGATGAGAGTAAGAAAAAATCATTGACATTGTGATTTTAAAAAATAAAATAGGTTATAAAGATTTAAAAAAATGTATTTATTTTCATTTTAAAAGAGTGAATAATATTAATATTATTAAAATAAAAATACAAAATATTATAGACCGCCATTTTATGAGAAACGCCAATCAGAACGAATCAGAGCGCATGACGTCACGATATTCTATGTCCACGTCCAGTGTTGCCGATTTCGGGAAATTCAGACTTGCGTCGGCACTTAATCGGGAAACGCTTTAATTCGGCACTTTTCGGGATTAGAATGTATCAAAAAAAATTATATATTTTTGTTTATACTAGATGTATTCATTTTGTATTTTTTACGTCTAAATAAAAGTAACTATTATTATTATTAGTAGTAAACATACAAAGTAAATATAAGTTATTTCATTTCAATAAATATCATTTTATTATTTCACTGGTGCTTACATAGTTTAAGCAATTTCTTTTTGTTTGTATCTTTGTTACTAGCCCCTTCTAAACTAAGCTAGTTTTATGTTATTGTCTATTACGTTGTTTATTTAGTAAGTATGTAGGTATGTCGGTTAAAAAGCAAGCAACTTAATAACTCAATACTCTAACACTGTTCGCATTCTCCCGGTCTAGCACTCACGACTCACTGCGCCGTGAGCCAATACATTTCGAAGGAGTGACTGAACACACCCGGCGCAGTGAACTGGGTCGATGCAATTGAGCGGCGTAACGCAGTGGTGTTACACAGGCCTAATGCCTAATACGCGGGAAACTTAAGATGGCGTATTTTGACGTTTGGACATTCATGAAGTTCTTTTTATGCTTATTGCCTTATTAATGGTAAATATTTTGTAAATGAATTATATGTAGTATTGAGAGCTAAACGTGGGGAACAAATACTGTATTTCATTGTAAACGCATACTTAATAAAATACACTTTCTGGGTCTCACCGTGCCAAATTTAACCACTTATTTCTCGTTTATATTCGCGTGGGACGAAAACAAATACCTCAGTAAGTGTTTTTTTAGACGTGTTTGTACATTTTGGGACCGCACAACACTTATGCACTTTTGAATTTATTTTAAATACACAAATCGTCTTAGAATACATATAGTACATATAGTAGTGATATGCGGTTTACGAAACCGTGACGTCACCGTCAGCTCCGACGGACGTCATTACACTGCAAGCATTTTTTGACGTAAATGTCAAATTGGATTTTGAAATGGCAATTTTTGCTACTAAACCTTTATTTTATGTAGAAATGTATATATATTTGAAAACAGTGGATGCGTAAAAACATCGTGAGATAGTTTCTCAAAATTAGTCATCATGCCTATTACGGTTGAATGATTGGAATAATGCCATTATTATTTCTTAGTATTATTGTAATATTTTAAAATACTATTTCCAATATTTCATGTATGAAGCTTAAAGTAGTCGTGTACCTGATTTGAAAGAAAATTATGTGTCTTAAAACAGGAACTATTCCTAGTTAGAAAGATAATAATTAATTGGAGGAACTCAAAACATAGTACCTACCTGTATACATTTTATAATTGAGAAATAAAGTAATAAATTAATATTATTATTATCACCATGAATGAAGATAACAAAATAAGAAATGATTGTTAAAAAAACATGTTTATGATTCAGAAAAATATTATGTTACCATGAAAGTATATTATAAAAATAGCAGTAGGTACTTATGTATGATTGTGCTTAAACAAAAGTGTAACTACACTTCTCCATGATTTCAATAAAATATTATGATAATAAAACCAAACAGCGGAACTACCAAGAAGAATAGGAATGAGTTGGGCAGCTTTTAACAAACTTAGACACATTCTAGAAGATAAAGAGATTCCGATCTGTCTGAAAAGAAAAACATATGAATCATGTATACTGCCAGTGACTACATATGCATTGGAGACCATGGCCTTTACAAAAAGAAATGTAGAAAAACTCAAATGCACACAGCGATCCATTGAAAGATCCATGCTTGGTAAAAGCCTAAGAGACAGAATAAGAAATGAGGAAATTAGGAAAAGGACCAGAGTAGCGGACGTCATGGATCGCGTAGCTACATTGAAATGGCAATGGGCGGGACATATTGCTAGACAGGAACCCGCAAGATGGACCCCTAAAATATTGAGATGGAGACCTTGGGAAAGTAAGAGAGGCGTCGGAAGACCTCAAAAAAGAAGGTCTGACGACATAGCCGCTGTGGGGGGTAGAAATTGGCTGCAAGCAGCAACCGATAGAAGGAAGTGGAAGAATATGGAAGAGGCCTATATCCAGCAGTGGAGGACAGAGGGCTGAAGAAGAAGAAGAAGAAGATTATGATAATATTCACACCCCACAAAAATAGAAACTAAATAAACTTTCCCATGGTTTGATAAATTATTAGATAAATACATAAAAGAGAAAAAAAAGATTACATTTTCAAATTTGTAAGTATGGCATATGTTTGTTATGTGAATGCGATGGGATGAGTGTCTATCTCTGTCTACCAACCAACACATTGTGTTGACCTCAAGAAATTATTTCGCATCGTCGAGCTTGACTGATGGGGAACAAATTGGAAGATTATGAGAGAATTCCAGAAAATACAGCAGAAAGGAAGGGAAGAGATAACACGAAATCGCCAGGAAAAGAAAGGAAAAAATTATTTTTAAAGGTTACCTACATTGTACGCAATATTCGATAAGCGGAAAAATGAGATGAATTTTATTGTTTACGCTGTTTATTGATCGTTAATTAACAACATAACAACAAAATGTGTTATGTGACGTCTTGTATATAGTTTAGCAAAATATATCTAATTTTCAACCATCAAGCAGATACTTAAGCGAACTGTGGTCACCACAAAAGACAAATAAATGATAGGTTTATTCGCGTTTATATATTATTAACTTATATGCTTCCTCAAATAAAATCAGGAGCATACACACTATAATATTTGTGTCGATAATGTGAGAAAAGTAAAATTAAAATATTCAATAGCCCAGGTTTTAAACTATTAGGTTTATTTCAAAATGTTCAATGACCCAGGTTTAAACGTGTAGGTTTATTTCAAAATATTCAATGGTCCAAATTTAAACGAGTAGGTTTATTTCAAAATGTTCAATGACCTAGGTTTAAACGAGTAGGTTTAATTCATCCATCTATATTATTACATGAATAAAAAAAAAGCTTTCCAATATAATAAATCAGCATTTTTCAAACATTGTTTTCGTGCCCCGGTAATTTAAAAAATAATCTTTGTTACCCACTAATTTTTTTTCACCCATTTGCACATATGGAAGCTAAAACAAATGGATGTCTTTAAATTATTCATTTATTCACATAATAATTATAATACAAAATAATTGTTACTATATTTTTATAGAAATTGTTACAATTATTGTAATTTATCAGATGTATGGTGCCGCTTATTTTTTACTAATAATTTCAGACTAGGAGAAAACGATGATAGCTTTATCTTTAGATCCGGTTCTACTTCCAATCGGTTTCGAAACTTACTTATTTTTAAGGAAAACTAATGTTGAGAAACTTGCTTCGCACCTAGGTTCCTAGGTTTTATGCGACCTGGTATTTCTTTTACCGCACTTACTTTACTCACTTTTCGTGTGGTGTATCAGATTATAGTCTTGGTTCCAGCGCTGAGAGCCAGTCCACCGCCTCTGTTTTCGCCTCATGTATATCTTGAAGGCTTCCGTTAAATTTCTTTAGCTGGCACTCTTGGACCACGTGTTTCACAGACTGCTCAGCTCCACACTCACAGTCAGGATTATCTCTTTTTCCCCACCTCCAGAGTAAGTAATTACAGCAGCCCTGTTCTGTCCTCACTCTGTTTTGCTGTACCCAAACCCTCCGTGGCAGGTCGAAACCAGGTACTCGAGTTGCAGGGTCTACTATTAAATGTTTATTTTGAGTATTTTCTGTAGCCCATCTTTCTCTCCAGATACCTTCTAAATTAAAACCATCTTCCTCCACTGTTCATATTGGTTTTCGGGATTTTAATCTTTTCTCGGGTGGGTGAAAAATATCCTTAAATACTGGCAGTTGGGATTTTTTCCTGATGTTTTTTATTTCTCTGACTGTGGAATGGGCTCTACGGAGATCTGGTGGAGCAATATTAGACAGTACCGGCAACCATTGAGTTGGCATTGAGACCGCGACACACCATTTGATAAACCTTGTTATACATAATATATCCCACTTCTTACTGTTTATACACGGTTATTGATAAAAAAAATAATTGTGAATCGAAAGAATCGAAAAAATAAAACATTTTTTTTTGTAAACTTCATTGTAATGCTATTGTTCACCACATTGTATAACATATATTAATCTAAAAAAATGTCAATATAAACCAAAATGTATGTCAACACTCATACCGGCAAACGCTGTCTGTGTTGAATTTTTAAATAAATAAATAAATTATTATTAAGAAAAAAACGAATGATTTTATTGCCATCTTTTTAAATAGATAATTTTATTTATTTACGTTTAATCTTACCATATTTACAATGACAACAATAAGTAGATTACTGCTGCCCAACTAAGAAATCCTGTTCTAGGGCTAGCAGTAATTAAAATATTATAAAAAAGACAGTGGTAAGTTTTGTATTTTATTTATTTTTGTTAATAAATAAAACAAATATGGCTGTCTTTCTAATAACCTCAGTGTACAGACTTTATCACTTGCCTTCGAATCTCGTAGTTTTTTTCGTGTGTTGAGTAGTAAAAAACGTATTAATTTTGAATTATCGTAAAATATTTACATTGAATAATACACGAATGTCGTGTTTTATGAAGTAGACTTGGTATTTTGGGTACAAGTAAAGGTTTTAATAACCAATTTTCACTGTAGGTTATTCCTCGGAAGGTACACAAATTAAATTACCTGGCGATGAGGCCTGAATTTGAAATGAGGCAAGAAAATGTTCCAAGTAACAGTAGCACACACATACATATTCCATACCTACATATAGCAAAACACAATATATTATAAATATACCATATAGAATCAAACCCTGCCTTTGGGTAGTTCTATTTTCCTGTGATTTTATGTCCACTTAAATTCTTATATATAAATTCGAGAAGCAGTATTTAGTTAGCGTAGGTACTGTATTTATTTAGTAACTCAAACTTTGTGGTATAAGTCGTGAGAAAGAGTGAAATACACAGTATTGCAGTCCAGTATTTGATATATACTAGTCGATGTCGATGGCGATAGTATGCATAATTGAAGAATACGTACCAAATTATAAACACTTAAACACAAATTATGTAATAAATATTTTAAGGTATCTATATAAAACACGTAAGTGTGTATGTCAGGATAGGAAAGTATGGAGGTGAGTCTGTTTTTCCTACCCAGAATATGTAAACAGCATGATGTATGTTGTGTAGATTAAATAGGTATCAAACTATAGAGTGAGATATTGTGTAGTGTATACTGCCTTACAAATTGTATGAAACGATGTCGTCACTATGAAGTGGGGGTAGGGGACTGCGAAATTTACTGGAGAGTAAAAATGTGTAACTATAATAGAATCATATCGTAAAATTTGTGTCGCAATTTCCAGAATATTTCGATACATATTTAATATAATGTACATTCGTGGTTAAATCCATTCCTGAATCAATTCGGTGTATCTTAATATTAAATGAGTTATTTGTTTCATTTAACTCATGTTTTCCTAGGGTGTAGCAAGTACACAAAAATATATATATTGAAGTGTTTATGGTATCTTGTATTGAATAGGTATGAATGTATTTGATCTCAAGTAATATATTGCAACACAGCCCCATAAAATAAATGTATCTCACTTGAAAACGTGTTAGTGGTGATGATATCTTATGGATATTTTCTGTTGTCACATTTGAAATAATATTATGTTGATATTTAACACGCTCCTTGCCAATGGATATTTAACTTCTTCGCGCCTTTGTTGTTATCATATCGTTATTCTGTGGGTATTACATAATAATATATTTGAGAAGAAAGCAATGACGGAAAATTAATAAACAAAGTAGTTGTTAAATTTTGTATGCATATTTTATTTTATTTTCACGTCGATGTTTGTCATTACTCTCTTTAAAATGAAACGTTATTTTAAAAAAATCATGGCACAGGTTAATTACCTAGTGGCACACTACAGCTAGAGAATATAGTATTGTAACTTCAGTATTAAGCTATATCAATAAAAAATTAAAACACTACACTCTCGCTACATACTTTATTGAAAACAATCAGTCAACGAGGGTCAATTTCATTTGGTGATGAATTTAAATTCCTAGAACAAGTTATGATGTACGAGAGATACGATCTTTGATTGTTGAAAATATGATTGTTGTGTAGATTTTGAGTACAACTTAACATTCAATTAATATTTTTCGACAGACTAAATGATAACTTTTTACTCATACAATGTTGGTATCCGATCGTTCATTTTAAAAATACTATCTTTTACTTATTTATAAACATAGTTTGATAGTAAATTTTGAACCGATGACTGTTTAAAGGACATTTATTTTTAACTGATTTCCAAAGCGGAGGAGGTTATCAATTCGATGTGATATTTTATATGTATATTCGGCGATTTCTTTTAACCACGATGACCGATTTTGATGTTTATTTTTAAGGGGGTATTCAATTTGGTCAAGATCTTGTGATCATGGGTTATTTGAGAAATTCATCATACTCTTCAATTTGCACTTCAGCGATAACAACTCGTTACAAGATTGTCCGATTTTAATAATTTCTTTTTTAATTGGAAGGGAGTGATTCATAGATGATAACGCATATGAATTTCATCGAGTTTTGATGATGGAACTTACGGAACTCTTCAATTTGCATCTGTAATTAATAATAATTCTTTACCTCCTCGTCCGAATTTGTTTATTTCTTTTTCATTAGAAAGGGAATTACTTCTGGAGTGGTTCCATTTAAACTAAGGCCAGAGATTGGATGATGGAAATCATAAAACTCATCAATCTGCGAAGGATTTTCGTATTTTTGTATAGATGAATAGTATGAAATATAAAATTACTACATATATAGGACTCCACAAACAAGAGATTGCGGGTGACAGTTTTATAAAGCGTTGTTAAAAATCTATGGATGCAAAGGTCAGGGAAAAAGTGACACGTAATTCGCTGCACAACGCCGAAAGCCAACTAGTTTCATTTAGAGTATTTTTCTGCACTAAAATTGGTTTATGCACAGGTTATGTCTGCCGCAATCTTTCGCTGGGCGAGGTATACATACCATCACGGCATGTCCCTCATGGAGTAAGCAGAGATAATCGAATACCACATCTTGTCATACGTTCATTTTGAATTCCTGCCGATTTTGATCATCCTGCCGCCGAAAGATTAGAAAAGCCGACCTTATCTAAAGGTTAGGAAAAGGGTGAGAAAAATAAGAAGTTTTCTTACATGTGGAGACTAACGTGTTAAATGTGAGTTTTATGAAGGATATACTCAATACCAGATTCAGGTTGTTGTTACGAGTGGTGTTTTGAGCAGATATTTATATCCTGTTAGCCTTATACCTCAAGTTTGGTGGAGTATACCTCAACACTCGTCTTGTTTTACTCCGTCTATTGTTGAGACATTTCACTTCGAAATACTGTGATGTCTGATTTTATGTTTCACTTCTTTCTGTGAATAGTTAGCTTGTCATTTACATGAACACCGTAAACTTTTGTCATATTAAAGTACCTATTATTGTTTCCTTGGATTTCATACTTTATGTCAAGATTTAATATATTTTGACTTTGATTTGGGATCAGTGGCGTAGGTACTCTTAATTTGGACCCTCATGCTTTGCATGATCTTGCTGATAGGTAGGCTCAATAGTAAAACAAATAAAAATAAAATACCGATTTCTAGTCAAAAATAAAAACGATAATATGCTAGTTGAGTGGTGGATAAGAAGAAAATGATGTATGGATATTATATTAACAAAAAGCACTTGACAGTATGTCTGAGCGTTTTGGTAAAATTTATGACACAATTATTATTATGAGTTAATAAGTATTTTAATTAAAAAGCTCGATCAAATGAAAACAGTAGCAGGTAGCTACTTTATTTTAATTTATAAATTTCCAAGTACCTTGCCGGTTAATTATATTAATTTAAGTATTGTGAGTCCTGAACGTCATAATATACATTCTTTCATTAAAACATTTCCTTTAGAGGTTTTTTTTATTGACTTTAGAGAAACTCATTAAGATGAGGTTCCCGGCATACTGTGTAATTAATTACCCTCCGACATTCTAAGAAACTAACTTTAAATAAAGATTTTGTAAAACTAAACCAGCTTTATTAAAGCGAAGACCATTTTTTTTCCTTCAAGATTTTAGTATGTTTTTAAAGACACATGTTCAAGCGTGGTTGTCAAACGTTTTGGAATTTAAATGCACGAAAGCTTTGTAAAACAGTAAACCTACTCCCATTTATGTTGTATCGTGTTAATAAATAAGCTTCAAAAGATAATTAAATGTTCCATTTTATCCTGGAGTAAAAGTTCTTTATATTTTTCTCTTTAAATGTTTGTATTTTATATATTTAAACGGATATATGGGAGATCAAATGGAAAGGAAAGACTTGAAATTATTCTTAGAACTTCTTTGGGTTAATCTGATCAAATAATTGTAACGATAAACAAAGAAAAATAATTAATTGTTTTGATTTTAAATAAGGTATTAATAAGACATCATTGATTAAGATAATATTTATAATGTCACTTGCGTCGTAGTTTGTCTTTTTTAACATTTAAAGTTATTTTCGCTCTGTTTCCGTATTTTTCATATATCAATTATGTATATGTGCATGGAATTTTATTTTCTGTTCACTGTTTCATTGATATTCATATTTCAATTCGTTCGTTTTCCGTGTCAAGACCATATTGTGCTGTATTGCTATTATATACGAAATGACAATCAATCTAACCTCAAAGAGCGGCTCATCGAATAAGAAAATGTAAGTTTACTCAGCGAATAATAATCCATATGATTCAAATAAATATTCCGCATATTTTATTGTTTCACAAATAGTTCGAGCAGGACAACGTGTGTCGGGTTCGCTAGTTACATATATTATACAAACGAAGCCACCTGGGACAGCATACGATATATTACAATATATCAAAATATGTGAATTTACAAAATATCAAGAGAACAGGTAACAAAAAACCATTTTCGAATATCAATAAGGCTACTGAGCTTGAGAAATATTTTAAAAATTTGCCCAAGGGATGATAGATTTATTAGGAGTGGGGGTGTATAATGAAATATGTTTTTTTCTTCGAAAGGGCGAGTTGTAAAGACAGATAAATCATGTATTTCTGACTCGGAATTGTCATTTTCATTCCAAGATGGGTTATTGCTTTTTGAAGTTCATTATTCATTTATGGAAAAAAATCGTTTTTCATGAATCACGAACGAAATGAATCAAAAACATAATCGACATTCCGACTTTTTATCATCGTTTAATCTATATTTCATATTCTGCAAATCGTATATCTTGACATATTTTATGAAGAGGTAAGCAGGGTTGAATAATGTTCAGTATTCATCATACGGCCAATACTTGCTGTTCCAGAATACTGTTAACCATCAAAGTATAATTCATTTTTAAAGATATTGACTATCAAATGAAAATAAAGTGAAAACTTTATGACATATAAATATTATTTTTTTATAATTAATATAGATTTTTTTACTAAAAGAGGTTTGACAACAGTAATAAAGTTACAAAATAAAACAGAGATAACAAAAGACAACGGAAGGTACAGGTACCTACACATCGATAGTACATAGTTTTGCTGTCATAATATAATGTTTTTGGTCTACAATATGCTAGGGATTCATTCTTCTTTCCCCATAGCGCTTTTGTCCCGTTTCTATCGGGGTACGCTTTGATCATGATCCTGGAATTGGCGAGAGCAGGCCAAGTCAGTAAAAAAGTCGTAAACGTATCGTCGCTCTTCTCGCCATGTTTACGCCCGTGACGACAATTCGTAGTCACTAAGCGCTGTCGAGTTCGTAAATGCACTTATCAGTATTTGTCGGCGTTAGGCTGGCTTGCGGTACATTTTTGAATTATCATTTATGGCAATACACAATATTTTCCCCATGATTTGAATAAATGTCAAATTTGTTTACATAAATTTGTTAAAAAAATATAATATGGTCATATTTAAAGCACGAAAGCAAGTTATAATACGATTAAATTAACTTCTTTTGTGTTTATTGAATGTTTTGAAGTAATTTTAAAAATTATTTTTAATTATATTTCGATCAATTTATCAAGTGTGATGACAGCAGCGTGTTATTTTTTTACTAAAAACTACGCCGAATTTTCTTTTGTTAAGTGTTAAAATACATTTGTGATAATATAGCTTACTTCTCAAAATGTAATATATAGTAAGAATACTTTCTCAAAAGAATACCTTCTCAAAACTTTCAGATATCTACAAGGATTTTCATAAATGCTGTCAAAGCGTTAACGTGGTGTAAGAAAATTGTCATATTTATGGTATCATTGTTTAGAATGGAGCGATTGCCTGGAAAAGTCATCATTGAGACAGAACTATATTTATTTATTTTTACTCTCCACACTATGGAATAGGGGAGAGTCATGATTTCGCAAAATTTAAGCGTATTTTTTTTACATCAATTTCTCAATGGGTATCATGTAGAGAATGCACACTATGAGTTTCGTCGTGATGTGTTTGTGTGTATGGCGTATACGCCGTACGCCGTACGCCGTAGCATTTATCTTTTTTGTGTCCTCTCTACAGCCCAAACTATAAGTCCGATCGACTTCATATTAACATCATATGTGTAAAGTGCAAAGACCTAGAGCTGATTAGTTTTCCATAGACAACTTTTGATTTCTTCTCTATGAATTCATCATTTACGTTGTTTTTTTTTGTGTCCTTTCTGCAGCCCAAACTATAAGTCCGATTGACTTCATATTGATATCACATGTGTTGAGTCCATAAACTTAGAGCTGATTAGTTTTTCATAGACAACAGTTCATTTTTTCCCAATGTTTCTTTATGATTTCATCTATTAAAACTGAAAAAATGCTCTCACGACCTGGAAATTAGAGATATTTTAATTTGGTTTCAACTATTTATACAACACCAAGAATCTTCATAAAATTGTATTCAAAGTTGGTCAATGTTAAAAGAAAAATATTCAACGGTTTCAAAAATTATATTTTATTTAATGGATATTTGTATGAAACTTATATGTAACAAGAGAATTTTTTTATATTTGGCAATGTTCAGTTCATTGATTTCATATTGATATAAGAATATTAATAGCTTGAACTTAGAACTGATTAGCTTTTCATAGATATCATAAAATTTCTTCATATGATATCACGTGTCAACATTGTCAAAATGCTCTAACGCTCTTTGAAACAAAATTTATCTGCTTTTTTTAAAATATTTCATACAACATAAGCATTCTTCACTATACTGCATTAAAAGTTTGTCTATCTTAACATAAAAATATACTATCGGAAGAAAATTTATATTCCTGATAGTAACATTTAGTATGAATATAAATGTAATTAGATAAATTTCTATGTATGGAAACGTTCAGTAATTTGATTTCATGTTATAATGTAAAGAGCTTGAACATAGAACTGATTAGCTTTCCATAAATAACAAAAATAATCTTCATATGATATCACGTGTCAAAATTTTGAAAATGCTCTCGCGTTCTTTAAAACAAAATTTATCTGCTTTTTTAAAAATATTTCATACAACATAAGCATTCTTCACTATACTGCATTAATAGTTTGTTTATCTTAACATAAAAATATACTATCGGAAGAAAATTTATATTCCTGGTAGTAACATTTAGTATGAATAAAAATGTAATTAGATAAATTTCTATGTATGGAAAAGTTCAGTAATTTGATTTCATGTTATAATGTAAAGAGCTTGAACATAGAACTGATTAGCTTTCCATAAATAACAAAAATAATCTTCATATGATATCACGTGTCAAAATTTTGAAAATGCTCTCGCGTTCTTTAAAACAAAATTTATCTGCTTTTTTTAAAATATTTCATACAACATAAGCATTCTTCACTATACTGCATTAATAGTTTGTCTATCTTAACATAAAAATATACTATCGGAAGAAAATTTATATTCCTGGTAGTAACATTTAGTATGAATAAAAATGTAATAAGATAAATTTCTTATGTATGGAAAAGTTCAGTAATTTGATTTCATGTTATAATGTAAAGAGCTTGAACTTAGAACTGATTAGCTTTCCATAAATAACAAAAAATTTCTTCATTTGATATCACGTGTCAAAATGGTTAAAATGCCCTAACGCTCTTTGAAACAAAATTTATCTGCTTTTATTAAAATATTTCATACAACATAAGCATTCTTCGCCATACTGCATTAATAGTTTGTCTATCTTAACATAAAAATAAACTATCGGAAGAAAATTTATATTCCTGGTAGTAACATTTAGTATGAATAAAAATGTAATAAGATAAATTTCTTATGTATGGAAAAGTTCAGTAATTTGATTTCATGTTATAATGTAAAGAGCTTGAACATAGAACTGATTAGCTTTCCATAAATAACAAAAAATTTCTTCATATGATATCACGTGTCAAAATGGTTAAAATGCTCTAACGCTCTTTGAAACAAAATTTATCTGCTTTTATTAAAATATTTCATACAACATAAGCATTCTTCACCATACTGCATTAATAGTTTGTCTATCTTAACATAAAAATATACTATCGGAAGAAAATTTATATTCCTGGTAGTAACATTTAGTATGAATAAAAATGTAATTAGATAAATTTCTATGTATGGAAACGTTCAGTAATTTGATTTCATGTTATAATGTAAAGAGCTTGAACATAGAACTGATTAGCTTTCCATAAATAACAAAAAATTTCTTCATATGATATCACGTGTCAAAATTTTGAAAATGCTCTCGCGTTCTTTAAAACAAAATTTAACTGCTTTTTTAAAAATATTTCATACAACATAAGCATTCTTCACTATACTGCATTAATAGTTTGTCTATCTTAACATAAAAATATACTATCGGAAGAAAATTTATATTCCTGATAGTAACATTTAGTATGAATAAAAATGTAATTAGATAAATTTCTATGTATGGAAACGTTCAGTAATTTGATTTCATGTTATAATGTAAAGAGCTTGAACATAGAACTGATTAGCTTTCCATAAATAACAAAAATAATCTTCATATGATATCACGTGTCAAAATTTTGAAAATGCTCTCGCGTTCTTTAAAACAAAATTTATCTGCTTTTTTTAAAATATTTCATACAACATTAGAATTCTACACCATACTGCATTAATAGTTTGTCTATCTTAACATGAAAATATACTATCGTTAGAAAATTTATATTCCTGGTAGTAAAATTTAGAATGAATAAAATATTTCATTGTCAATATTTGTGATGTGGAGAGTTTAGTGTTGGCCACAACCCACTCGTTTTTATTTATTTTTAACTTTTTGGGCACATGTGCACAACGACGGGCTTATTGCCAAATGGCAATATCTTCCAACCAACTATAGAGAAGAATGGAAACGAAAAACATACAATTAAACATAAATTTATTATTTGTTCCATAAATAAACAGACAATGCATCAGGTAACTTGTTTAGGTATGTGACACGCACTCACAGGTTAAAAGTTGTATAAATGATCTAAACACTGAAATGTATCGAAGTTTAACAGGTTATATAAATATGCTTCCACGTCTATTTGTTTGCTTATTATGACTAAATGTGACGTTTGAAAACCAAGTAGGGGCACCAGCTATTGGGATTTGGGTCCATTAGATGGGTCGATGCCAGAGCGGTTAGCGCGCTGGGCTAGTAATCCAGTGATCGCGAGTTAGAATCCTGCCTCGACCGATTTCGTTCACCTATAGCACAAGCATTTATTTGCTTATTTTAGGGAACGCATGAAGATGTATGTATATGTACCTACTTGTTTAATAACAAGGACATATTCATTTAAAAAAAAATGTATTGTTCCAAAGAAGCGCGTACTAAGTAACGATGGGGAAGGTTTGCAATATGCTCAGGAAAATATTAATTCGGACATTAAAAACATGAGAAGGTGGAAACACAGAATTCGGAATATCGTTCCACAGCCGGGCTGCTGTGTTAATAATAGAGTTGGAGAAGCGACTGGTTCGTGTATAAGGTTTACTCTGATCTGATGTTGAGATTGAGTAAAACGAGTGACTCTATTGTGAATGGGTGGAAGAGGAAGTTTTTCTGAACATCTACCGTGATGACCGACCAATGCAATCCATCAGTCAATGATGGGTCGTCAATCAGACGTACAGCACGCTTTTGTACATCATCGAGGGTATTCAGTGGGTATTGGAGGGCGCCACTCCAGAGGTGACTAGGTACCATATTCAATAATATGAGTTTTTTTAAAAATATGCGCTCTTAACAATTATTGTTGGAGCAAATGGACTGTTTGAAGAGGTTAAAATCGGGAATGGAAGATAAACAATATTTCGAAAGGAGCATAGATCAATGATGGTAAATTTGCATTTACCGCCAGCCGCTACTAACCAATATGAAGATGAACTTGAATGTTATTTGCAGCACAGGAAACACCACACGCAGCACTATGAACTATGACGAAGAAGACTATGTAGAACATACTAAAAAACGCAGGTAAACTTATAACTGTAGGTGAAGTGTACTGTGTCGTCTCTCGAAGTTAACTCGCTATACCTACTGTAGATGTAGGTATACTGTTTGTAGGTAGTCTGTAACATTTCTTCTCGGCTAGGCGGGTTGGCATACCTACATTGTCTATGATAGGGATACGGATAAGGAGAGGATATCCCTTACAACAACAATACGCTCAATTTTCTTTTAACTGTAACAGTAACAAACATTCACGACCCTGTATATAATACATATATATTAAGAGGGATACAATTTTCTTTGTATCAGATAGATGGATATGTGATCCCGTGTTATGTTCGGGTATTTAGCTAATTTATTATAAATAGATGTGGAGTGGAGGGGCGACATCCCAGTCAGCACAAAGTTCTCCCCTGACATGGGTACACTACCTACAAATAGGAACTTACATGGCGGGATTCCAATGGACCCCGAGGACTTTGACAGAACCAGGGTTTCTACTTTCTGTAATGGACAGCCATTGATGAAAAGGATCAAGGAATGGGAATGGATTTTACGCTATTGACGGGAATTTTATTCCAAGTGGAATACTTTTATGTTCATCTCCGCTATTGATATTACACTGTATATAGTAATTGTATATATTTTATTTATTTCATTTGTGTCCATTTAATTGATATCGTTTGAAAAGAAATACAGTTTACTGAGAAAAATAGACTGAGGTGGAGGATTTTCCTAGGTTTTTAAAATAGATTTATTATTTACTAGCTTTTATGTCCCGCCGTTGGCCAAGAATGTAAAATTGTGAAGGAATAAGCAATCGTTTTTATAATATTGTCACCCAATTATTTTGCTATATCGGACTATGAAAAGTGGTTTGAAATTTGATTGAGTTTAAGCATTGTAAAATGTTCAAGTGATGGCCACAACCCATTCTTTTTTATATATTGCTATAAAGTGCTATATACAATTTCTGCACGCATGGACTATGCGAAATGGTTTTAAATATGACTGTTTATCAACTTTGTAAAGAGATTGGTTTGGCCACAACCCCCATTTTTAAATATTATCATCGAAAACAAATTGTAATATGTACCTATAAAAAAAAAATTAGTAATTTTGGATGTTGGAATGTGATTAAAATTTAATTAAATAATACGTACTGAAAAGATCTAGTGTTGGTCACATCCCATTCGTTTTTATATTTTTTCATCAAGTGTGCATTATATTTTTGCACAATTAGACTGATAGACTTAAAATTGACACAAAAGTCTACATTAACGAAGAAGAAGAAGACTTAAACTATAGTAAATAGTTTATAATTTAAATATAAACGTTGTGAAGAGTTCAGTAATGGCCAAAACCCTCATTCTTTAAATATCGTCAACGAAATCAAATATGAAAGTGTTGAAAATTATTCAAAATAGGATGATATAAATGGTTAAAATTTGATTAAACAAAAGTATTGAAAAGATTCTAGTGCAGATTACACCGTCACATCCCACATCCCATTCGTTTTTACATATGTATTTTCATCAAGTGTGCATATTGTTAATAATATTTCTGCACAAAAGACCAGTAGACTTAAAACTAACCCAAAAGTCTAAATAAAAAAGAGAAGAATAAGTATAATATTATAAGAAATAGTTTGTATAAAAAACTATCCCAATGGTCTACATAAAATAAGAAAAAATACATAAAATAGAAGAATTAGACTATTTGAAATAGATTGTATAAAAACTGACTAAAAGGTCTTCACAAAAGAAGAAGAAGATTAATCTATAGGAAATAGTTTGTATAAAATTCACCAAAGTTCTACAAAAAATAAGAAAACGAAGAAAAAGACTAAAGGAAATAGTTTGTGTAAAAACTGTAAGAATTAGAAAAAGAATTAGACTCCATGAACCGTCGCTTCAGACCCTTCAGAACCTCCCGGCCCTTCAGTAGCTCCCGTCCCTTCAATCCATCATTACGTCCCTACCAATCAGGCCCTTCAGTACCTCCCGTCCCTTCAGGACCTTTTATACCTCCCGTCCCTTCAGGCCCTTTTATACCTCCCGTCCCTTCAGGCCCTTTAGTGCATCCCTTCCCTTCATTACATCCCGTCCCTTCAGTCGGTTAAGAAAAGTTTAAATCCAGAAACCATCCTGGAAGAAAAGCGAAGAGATGAAAGGACCTTCTTTTCCCAGGATACTCCACCTTCAAAGGTAAAATGACTAAATACACGAAGAAGAAGAAGAAAAAAGTTTAAATCCAGATACCTGCGAAGATATGGAAGGAAAATTGGACGAAGAAGAAAAAGAAGAAGAAGAAAAAAGTCTATATCCAAAAACCGTCTTGGAAGACTTGTGAAGAGTTGGAAGGACAGTTGGACCTTCTTCTCCCAGGATTCTCCAACTTCATAGGTAAAATGACCAAAAATACACGAAGAAGAAGAAGAAGAAGAAAAAAGTTCAAATCCAGAAACCTGCGAAGATATAGAAGGACAATTGGACCTTCTTCTCTCAGGTTAGTCCACCTTCTTAGGTAAAATGACCAAATACACGATGAAGAAGAAGAAGAAAAAAGTTTAAATCTAGAAACCTGCGAAGAGATGGAAGGACAGTTGGACCTTCTTCTCCCAGGATACTCCAACTTCATAGGTAAAATGACCAAATACACGACGAAGAAGAAGAAGAAGAAGAAGAAGAAAGTTTTAATCCAGAAACCTGCGAAGAGATGGAAGGAAAATTGGACCTTCATCTCCCAAGATAGTCCACCTTCATAGGTAAAATGACCAAATAGACGATGAAGAAGAAGAAGAAAAAAGTTTATATCCAAAAACCGTCTTTGGATATAAACTTCTTCAATGAGTTCTTAACTGTTTTGATTAGATTGCTCTCAAATTAAATGTGTATTTACATAATTAGTATGTGATGTAAAATTATCATACAAATAGGAATACCTATTGTACAGATAAATATATAGTTATTTGTGGCTAAAATAATATACTTTTCGAATTCTTATATTTTTTTCTTATTCAATACTCTTAAAACATTATTTTTCTAGCGATTGTTGAACTTTAACTTGTTTCAAAGAATCTTTAAAATTTTTATAAATTATTACATATAGTGTTTTAAACAGGACATTAAGCCCTATTCAGATTCGACTAAAAAGTTTATACGGAATTTTAGTATATGAGAAATGTCAAAAAGTTGACTGCATTTATACGGGACTCATTACATCACACCGCGCGGATAAAATCCTTTTATCCACGGTTGCCCGATATTTTAGACGTATTCGTACTATGAAACGAATCAGAATTGGACATACTATCTACATATAATAAAACATTTAATAATATTGACGTGTTCCACATTAAATACGAACCATATCTAAGTAAAATCAAACAGATCCTCAGTTCAGGCAATGATATTTCCTGAAATGAATTTTAACTTCACCTTAACATAGATATTTTTTTTCTCTTTCGTTTATATTTGATAAAATTCATGACGTAAGTCTTGGGAGATTGTGCATCTCAATTTTTCTATTGATTTTATTACCAATTTTTTTACACAATGTGTTAAGATTTGTTCTCTATATTATTAATGTATTTATTTCTTCTCGTTCAAATTATTGTAAACTAGCTTTTATGTCCCGCCGTTGGCCAAGAATGTAAATTAGTGAAGGAATAAGCAATCGTTTATATAATATTGTCACAAAAAATATTTGCTAATTCGTAGTATGAAAAGTAGTTTGAAATTTAATTGAGTTTAAGCGGTGTAAAATGTTCAAGTGATGGCCACAACCCATTTGTTTTTATATATAAGTACATAGGTACATACAATTTCTGCACGCATAGACTATGGTAAATGGTTTTAAATATGACTGATTATAAAGAGACAACGCTGTAAAGAGTTTGGATTTGGCCACAACCCCTATTTTTATATATTGTCATCGAACGCAAATGTGTTTTAAATATTTAGTAATTTTGGATGATGCGAAATGGCTTAAAAATTAAATAAACAAAAGTACTGAAAAGATTCTAGTGTTGGACACATCCCATTCGTTTTTATATTTTTCGTCAAGTGTGCATACCTATAGATTATTATATTTTTGTACAATAAAACTGATCTACATTACAGAAGAAGACTTAAATAGTTTTTAATTTGAATATAAACGTTGTGAAGAGTCCAGTAATGGCCACAACCCCGATTTTTTATTATATTGTCATCAAAATCAAATGTGAAGTTGTTGAAAATTAAGCAATATATGATGATATAATAAATGGTGTAAATTTCGATTGAAAAAAGTATTGAGAAGATTCTAGTGATGGTCACATCCCATTCGTTTTATGTATTTTCGTCAAGTGTGCATGTTGTTTATAATATTTCTATACAATAGACTTTAAGACTTAAAACTAACCCAAAAGACTAAATGAAAAAAAAGAATAAGTATAAGACTATAACAAATAGTTTGTAATAAAAACTGACCCAATGGTCTACATAAAAGATACAATAGAAGAATTACACAATAGTAAATGTATTAAATAAAAAACTGACCAAATGGTCTTCATAAAAGAAGAAGAAGATGAATTGAACTATAGGAAATATTTTATATAAAATTCACCCAACGTCTACATTAAATAAGAAAACGAAGAATTAGACTAAAGGAAATAGTTTGCATAAAAACTAACCAAAAGATCTACAAAAAATAAGAAAAAGAAGAATTAGACTATAGAAAGTAGTTACTATAAAAAATTGACCCAAAGGTCTACATATTAGAAGAATAATTATACGTCAGGAAATAGATTGTATAAAACTAACGCAAAGGTCAACATAAAAGAAGACGAAGAAGAATTAGACTAAAGGAAAAGTTCGTATGAAAACTCTCCCTTGGTCTACATAAAAGAGGAAAAATTAGACTATAGGAAGTTAGTTTATACAAAATTCAACAAAGGTCTACATAAAATTAGAAAAAGAAGAATTACGTTAAAAGAAATAGTTGGTATCAAAACTGGCCCAGAGGTCTACATACATAAAATAAGAAGAAAAAGAATTAGATAATAGGAATAAGTTTGTATAAAAACTCACCCAAAGGGCTACATAAAAGAAGATGAATTAGACTATAGGAAATAGTTTGTATAAAAACTCACCCAAGGTCTACATAAATTAAGAAAAAGAAAAATTAGACTATAGGAAATAGTTTATTTATGAACTGTCCCAAATGACTTCACAAAAGAAGAGGAAGAAGAATTAAACTCCAAGAAATAGCTTGTATAAAAAATCACCCAAAGGTCTACTTGAATAAAAGAAGAATTTCACTATAGGAAATAGTTTGTAGATTGAATGACATGTGTATTGTAGTTAACCTTAGATAGTTTAATAATTTTCCTATACGAAATTAGTATATTGTTGGTTTTTAAGTAGTATTAGGTATGTAGGTACCTACCTACAATGATGTTCTAAATTAATTCGAATTCGATTTATAACAAATTTTATTTGAATATCAGAATGTGTCCGTAACCATAGTAACCATAGAACATGTAAAAAATATCAAATGGTTTGTAGACATTTTTTGAATAATATGTAGGTACCTACATTGGTTTGTTCGATGCCATAAAAATGAAAATTGTCCGAAATATCAAATATTATATACAAATTATGCAATTTTATTACGCCTATATCTTTACTAATAATTAACAGACTTTTACAATATATGTCTTAAAACTTGCTGTAATGTCTTGTGTTTCATTTTATGATTTCATAATTTCATTTATTTCAAAGGTTTATTATTTTCAAGAACATATTCATTCGGTAGGAAAATTAAATATCGTATGAAAAGATATTAAAATGGCGGGGTTATATGTACATTTGTACAAAACGCTTACTTTAAAAATAAGTTAAACATTATAATAAGACAAATTATTCACCATGTTTTTCACTTAAAAGCTAAGTTATACTTGAAAATATATTTTTTCGTGTAAATACGTACTTCTAACTTTTAAACGAACAGATATTTGCGTGCAAAATGTACACTTTTTTGACAGATATGACTTGGAAAATTTTGTATGAAAAAAATAATTATTGAAATATCTTTAAAATTCAGCATTTTAATCGCATTATTTTTAGCGTGACACTGCATCAGGTATACTGGTACATGTTCGCACAAAAATTAGATTTTTTGATGCTCTTGGTTTATCAAAAGGCGTGAGACAAACACACACACACACACACACACTAACATATTGATTGCTTTATTACTTTAGATATTATTGCATTGGATGGAACATAAAATGCCCGGGCTCAGAGGTCATTTATAATAATCAGTTCTTCAATGAGTTCTTAACTGTTTTGATTAGATTGCTCTCAAATTAAATGTGTATTTACATAATTAGTATGTGATGTAAAATTATCATACAAATAGGAATACCTATTGTACAGATAAATATATAGTTATTTGTGGCTAAAATAATATACTTTTCGAATTCTTATATTTTTTTCTTATTCAATACTCTTAAAACATTATTTTTCTAGCGATTGTTGAACTTTAACTTGTTTCAAAGAATCTTTAAAATTTTTATAAATTATTACATATAGTGTTTTAAACAGGACATTAAGCCCTATTCAGATTCGACTAAAAAGTTTATACGGAATTTTAGTATATGAGAAATGTCAAAAAGTTGACTGCATTTATACGGGACTCATTACATCACACCGCGCGGATAAAATCCTTTTATCCACGGTTGCCCGATATTTTAGACGTATTCGTACTATGAAACGAATCAGAATTGGACATACTATCTACATATAATAAAACATTTAATAATATTGACGTGTTCCACATTAAATACGAACCATATCTAAGTAAAATCAAACAGATCCTCAGTTCAGGCAATGATATTTCCTGTAATGAATTTTAACTTCACCTTAACATAGATATTTTTTTTCTCTTTCGTTTATATTTGATAAAATTCATGACGTAAGTCTTGGGAGATTGTGCATCTCAATTTTTCTATTGATTTTATTACCAATTTTTTTACACAATGTGTTAAGATTTGTTCTCTATATTATTAATGTATTTATTTCTTCTCGTTCAAATTATTGTAAACTAGCTTTTATGTCCCGCCGTTGGCCAAGAATGTAAATTAGTGAAGGAATAAGCAATCGTTTATATAATATTGTCACAAAAAATATTTGCTAATTCGTAGTATGAAAAGTAGTTTGAAATTTAATTGAGTTTAAGCGGTGTAAAATGTTCAAGTGATGGCCACAACCCATTTGTTTTTATATATAAGTACATAGGTACATACAATTTCTGCACGCATAGACTATGGTAAATGGTTTTAAATATGACTGATTATAAAGAGACAACGCTGTAAAGAGTTTGGATTTGGCCACAACCCCTATTTTTATATATTGTCATCGAACGCAAATGTGTTTTAAATATTTAGTAATTTTGGATGATGCGAAATGGCTTAAAAATTAAATAAACAAAAGCACTGAAAAGATTCTAGTGTTGGACACATCCCATTCGTTTTTATATTTTTCGTCAAGTGTGCATACCTATAGATTATTATATTTTTGTACAATAAAACTGATCTACATTACAGAAGAAGACTTAAATAGTTTTTAATTTGAATATAAACGTTGTGAAGAGTCCAGTAATGGCCACAACCCCGATTTTTTATTATATTGTCATCAAAATCAAATGTGAAGTTGTTGAAAATTAAGCAATATATGATGATATAATAAATGGTGTAAATTTCGATTGAAAAAAGTATTGAGAAGATTCTAGTGATGGTCACATCCCATTCGTTTTATGTATTTTCGTCAAGTGTGCATGTTGTTTATAATATTTCTATACAATAGACTTTAAGACTTAAAACTAACCCAAAAGACTAAATGAAAAAAAAGAATAAGTATAAGACTATAACAAATAGTTTGTAATAAAAACTGACCCAATGGTCTACATAAAAGATACAATAGAAGAATTACACAATAGTAAATGTATTAAATAAAAAACTGACCAAATGGTCTTCATAAAAGAAGAAGAAGATGAATTGAACTATAGGAAATATTTTATATAAAATTCACCCAACGTCTACATTAAATAAGAAAACGAAGAATTAGACTAAAGGAAATAGTTTGCATAAAAACTAACCAAAAGATCTACAAAAAATAAGAAAAAGAAGAATTAGACTATAGAAAGTAGTTACTATAAAAAATTGACCCAAAGGTCTACATATTAGAAGAATAATTATACGTCAGGAAATAGATTGTATAAAACTAACGCAAAGGTCAACATAAAAGAAGACGAAGAAGAATTAGACTAAAGGAAAAGTTCGTATGAAAACTCTCCCTTGGTCTACATAAAAGAGGAAAAATTAGACTATAGGAAGTTAGTTTATACAAAATTCAACAAAGGTCTACATAAAATTAGAAAAAGAAGAATTACGTTAAAAGAAATAGTTGGTATCAAAACTGGCCCAGAGGTCTACATACATAAAATAAGAAGAAAAAGAATTAGATAATAGGAATAAGTTTGTATAAAAACTCACCCAAAGGGCTACATAAAAGAAGATGAATTAGACTATAGGAAATAGTTTGTATAAAAACTCACCCAAGGTCTACATAAATTAAGAAAAAGAAAAATTAGACTATAGGAAATAGTTTATTTATGAACTGTCCCAAATGACTTCACAAAAGAAGAGGAAGAAGAATTAAACTCCAAGAAATAGCTTGTATAAAAAATCACCCAAAGGTCTACTTGAATAAAAGAAGAATTTCACTATAGGAAATAGTTTGTAGATTGAATGACATGTGTATTGTAGTTAACCTTAGATAGTTTAATAATTTTCCTATACGAAATTAGTATATTGTTGGTTTTTAAGTAGTATTAGGTATGTAGGTACCTACCTACAATGATGTTCTAAATTAATTCGAATTCGATTTATAACAAATTTTATTTGAATATCAGAATGTGTCCGTAACCATAGTAACCATAGAACATGTAAAAAATATCAAATGGTTTGTAGACATTTTTTGAATAATATGTAGGTACCTACATTGGTTTGTTCGATGCCATAAAAATGAAAATTGTCCGAAATATCAAATATTATATACAAATTATGCAATTTTATTACGCCTATATCTTTACTAATAATTAACAGACTTTTACAATATATGTCTTAAAACTTGCTGTAATGTCTTGTGTTTCATTTTATGATTTCATAATTTCATTTATTTCAAAGGTTTATTATTTTCAAGAACATATTCATTCGGTAGGAAAATTAAATATCGTATGAAAAGATATTAAAATGGCGGGGTTATATGTACATTTGTACAAAACGCTTACTTTAAAAATAAGTTAAACATTATAATAAGACAAATTATTCACCATGTTTTTCACTTAAAAGCTAAGTTATACTTGAAAATATATTTTTTCGTGTAAATACGTACTTCTAACTTTTAAACGAACAGATATTTGCGTGCAAAATGTACACTTTTTTGACAGATATGACTTGGAAAATTTTGTATGAAAAAAATAATTATTGAAATATCTTTAAAATTCAGCATTTTAATCGCATTATTTTTAGCGTGACACTGCATCAGGTATACTGGTACATGTTCGCACATAAATTAGATTTTTAGATGCTCTTGGTTTTTCAAAAGGCGTGAGACAAACACACACACACACACACACACTAACATATTGATTGCTTTATTACTTTAGATTATTTTTTTGTTATTGATACTTCCTCTGTCATCATAGTTCAATTTGTTTTATTTGTTAATACTTTTTTCTACCAAGCTTTTAAAATTGTAATATTTCGCGAGTTAATTCATAATTGGATTGTATTTATATTTTAAAGATTATGTAGATAATGTTACGTAATACATTCTGTGAATTTGCAAACAAATAAAAAATAAATAAAATATCCATTGTAAATATTGTATGAAATGTTGGTAAATCTATAAAAACACTCTTATTTGTTGCAGTCAAGAGTTTTTTTTTTACTTAGTTCAAAGATCTGGTACCTACCTACTTTTTTTACTGAGTCTGTATATTATTATGTGATTTTTACCAACATGCGAATACATATGATAATTAGGTAATCACTAGTCGTATGTAACACATGAGCCTCAACTGTCGAGTGCGATGGTATGTACATATGTATATTATGTACCTATAGTTGAAGTATACGTACGAAACTAAATCCAAATTATTAAATATTTTAAGATAATTCGATTTTTGTTCGATAGTGTGGAGGTCAGTAATTTTTTATAACCCGGAATATGTAAACAGCTTAATGGTATGTATGGAGATTTTAGTATCAAATTATTGAGAGTCCCCGTACATATTGTGTATTCTGCCATAAAAATTGTATGAAACGATGTCATCACCTAAATTCAATTTTTGCAATAATTCTTAAAAAAAATATATTTATTTATGTATTTATTTGGATCAGTATACAGTCAAATTAAAGCATGAAAAATGTACAAAAATAATACCAATTACATACTTATAACAAGAGTAGTAAACGCATTTGTTATTTCCCGCCTGGACTACTGCAATGGTATCTACGCAAACCTTCCAAAGCTGGAGCTAAACAAACTTCAATCCGTCTTCAACGCTGCTGCTAGGCTAATCACCGGAGCCGCGAAATTCTCACACATATCCCACCATCTACGAAATCTTCACTGGCTAAAAGTGCCAGAGAGAATCAAGTAAAAAATATGTTTGTTGACTTTCAAAGCGATCCATGGCATGGCTCCCACGTATCTTTCAGACTTCTGCATCCCTCTCACCGTAAACGAGCGACAACAAACACTTCGGTCAGCCACCACATCCGTGATTGGCAAGTTGACTGAAATAAATAGAGTCAACACTTCATCCTTCGGTGATCGTGCTTTTGCTGTGGCTGGACCAGCCTCGTGGAATAAACTACCACCTGAACTGAGGCAAATCGACAACTTAGCACTATTCAGGAAACACCTAAAAACTCACTTCTTCCGCGAGTCTTACAAAAACCCCTAATATTTTCAAAGCGCCCTTGAGGTGAGGTTATCACAAAAACGGCGCTATAAAAATAATCCAAATTTATTATTATTATTTAAGAGTATAAGTGTTTAGATTAAAATTTTGAGTTATTCAATATAGGTACCTACATAGAATATATCCTGCGAAGCCCCTCAGTTGGTGTTTTTTGACTACAGAGCTGAAAATTATATACATGACCATACAAAATCCTGCGGAACTTGGCTTGATATTATGTCGATATATTAACAATAATAAATTCTCTGGGACAAATCGACCATTAAAAAAGGTGAACAGATAATATTTTATATTAAGGCCCTTGTATACCCTGGGTATACGGATGTACACAAAAATGCACACTAAATTACCTTCTAATGTATGAAACACGAAAAAATATTGTGTACCATCTGATATGGGATATACCTTAAATATTTTTTCGTGAAGAAAAGGTAAAATTCAGATTTTTTTTTAAATAGCGAGAAAAGTAATAAAGTTTTAAATATGGTAAAAAACTCAACCGGTAGATTTACATATTCTCTTTCGATTGAAATAAAAATCAAATTCATAGGCCTTGTAGTTTTTTAGTTACTTACAATAAAAAAATAAAAATGGATTTTAATAAACTAATTTTACAAGGAAAAAAAATAAAACAAATTCAAATAAAAAAAAAAACTCATGCAATAGAATAAAGATGTACATAAATACAAACTGTTCTTTATTTCAAATACGTATCTTTTGAGGGTACTGGGGAAAAGATTTTCAAAATATCTATACTATATAGCCTATTATAGCATATTAATATTGTGCGGGTACATTTTTCCTACCTTCACTACACTATTACTATGCCATGTGCGGTAAGTGCAGTGTTAGTGTATTTTATATTATATTGCGGGTGCAGGTGTATTTTACATTATGCTGCCGGTGCAGGTGTATTTTACATTATGCTGCCGGTGCAGGTGTATTTTACATTATGCTGCCGGTGCAGGTGTATTTTACATTATGCTGCCGGTGCAGGTGTATTTTACATTATGCTGCCGGTGCAGGTGTATTTTACATTATGCTGCCGGTGCAGGTGTATTTTACATTATGCTGCCGGTGCAGGTGTATTTTACATTATGCTGCCGGTGCAGGTGTATTTTACATTATGCTGCCGGTGCAGGTGTATTTTACATTATGCTGCCGGTGCAGGTGTATTTATATATTATGCAGCAAACAGCCCAAGATATAATAAAAAATGGCAAAGTAAAGACGAGGCCAATGTGCAGCAGTGGATCGAACATAACTTGAAGCAAGTAAGTACACAATATTCAATTCTTATTTATTGGATTAAGGCGTGTGTTCGCCCCATTATGACATATGGGGTTGAAATAAGAGCCGACTCAAACAGAACAAAAAGTCGACTTAGAGTGGCTGAAATTCCCACGCTCCATTGTAGGAAAAACCCTCAAGGACGGCATCAAAAATTAAACGACCAGGTCTATATGTGGTATCAATGCACTAAATAACAAGTTGCCACATTCTGGAGACTTATGATATTTATCGTCTCACAGATCCAGACTGAAAACACAATCAAAAACTGTGTCTCCACCGGGAATCGAACCCGGGACCTTTAAATCAGATACCCAACCAACTAAGCCACGAAGGCCGACATAACAAGATGTGAGGGAGATCGCGGTACCATTTCTACACCGGAGGACGCTATAGAGCCCATTGGCCCTGTTCATCCCCGGCGCGGCCGCAACGTCGGACAACACAAATATCCACTATCCATCGGGTTCAATCACTGCCCCCGAGAATCCAACCTTAAATGGCGGGGCAACCGCTCAAGATCGGCAGCAGGGGCAAGCCCCTAATAGGCACACCGGAAGGGCTTGTCCCCGCACCCCTCGGCCCGTAAAGCCGCAACCTAGGCCCAAAATGTGGACGTAGCAGAATGCGCTTCTGGAGAGACTCCTCCCAGGAGTGCGTTCACAATGAACGCCGAGTGCACTCAGTGATACTCTAAGATGCTCTAAAGACACTGTCGCGTTCAGATTGAACGTCGAATATACGCTCACACAATGAGGTTAATCTTAGAAAAATATCATTCGAAAGTTTCCAATAAAAGTTCAGAGAGTATTATTTACTCCCCTGCCCAATTGTTGTCTTTCGATGAAAATATAACCTAAAATGACATATGTATGATAGATGACATTTGACATTGAAAACGCCCGATGCTGCGTTCAGAATGAAAACGCTGCTCGAAAGCGTTCAGTGAAATTGGTGTGAAAAATGCCATAATCTGCAACTTCGGGTACATCCGACACTTGACGTCGAGTGTTCTAAGAACCTAAGTGTTCAAAGAACCTAATACACGACGAAGAAGAAAATGATTAAGGTGAATAAATGTGAAATTTTTCTAAATTTACGTTAGAGCGTTTTTCAATAACCTCACGGGACACCATAGCGGGGTTTAACGTCACAACACAACATAACCGCGAGTAAGGTATGTGGGTAGGCAGACATAAATAACCGTAACAAGAAGAAAACGGTAAAATCTCACCTTGTGTCATTATTTCCATCCGATCCGTTATATCCGGTGACAGGTGCCATATTGGCCGAGAAGACCGGAAGCCGGAGAGGAGCGCAGGTGACATTGTGATAAACGGACTTCCGTTCGGGGCGGGAGGAAGTAGCGATGGTGCGCCCCTGGCGGCCGTTACCCAACTGTGACACGTATGTGGAGACGATCACTGAAAATAATAAAATGGAAATTTGTTTATTTGTGCAGCGAATGAATCCACCTGAATATCACATACATATTATAAAAATATATATTAATATGACTTTACCTCCAAAATATGAATATTCATACATTAATAATATATATACTTTGATTAGATTATTTTAGCGGTGCGCACATTCTATAACAATAAAATATTTTATAATAGGTATGTTATAAATGAGTGGCTGAGTGGTAGTACTTTGTACTAGCAATCCAGTAGATTTGGGATCCTTTCTCAACCGATTTAGTTCATATATCGTTCAAGTATTTATTTACTTGGAAAGCAAACAGGATACAATATTATAAGTAAAGAATATAATATGATAAATTGTAAAAAAAACACTTATAAATAGAAACACAGTTATATTCCACAATGAGTATTTTTATTTGCCTAAGCGTTTTCGCCAGTCACAGCTGGAATCCTCAGAGGCACACTAAATACTGACTTAAAAATTATACATGTAATGGTCAAATGGGGTATGTACAAGTAAGTTGACACATTTTTGCTTTAATTTTATAGTGTGCCTCTGAGGATGCCAGCTGCGACTGGCGAAAGCGCTTAGGCATATAAAAAAACTCATTGTGAAATCTAACTGTGTTTCTATTTATAAGTGTTTTTTTTACAATTTATAATTATGAACTTCCACTGTGTCAACGAAAAAACCTTCAAGTTATTGAATATTATATTATTAGGTATGTAAAAAGTAGAAATTGTTAATTGCATCCCAATAATATGTTTTCACATGAGAGAATCATTTATATTATGTTAGTGTATATGTGTTTTAAGGAATTATGTAGATATGTGTTGTATTGCATGTATGTATGCGAGATAGATTATGGATGTATGTTATTGTGGTATGTACTATTTATCGAATTTTAATTGTGGTATGTATTTATCGAATTTGTTGTTTGTTTTTAATTGTTGTAAGTTTTGAAATTTGCGTATGATTTACGGTATTATATCGAAATGTTTAAAGTATGTATTGTAGTTGGAGTAACTCTGTCTAATGTAATTCTTTTGTGAGTAGTTTGTGTAAGATCGGTCGACATAGAACAAAAACTGAGATCTGAATCTGAGGGCAGTAAAAGTTAAATTTAGAAAGTAAGTAAGGTGAGTCTAGACGACTGAGAATAATTTTGTGAAGGTATAATTGTTCGTCTGTGAGAGTACAAATATTATGATGTTTAGCAGGTTGCCGATAATTAAAGAATTTTAATTTGCCACGAAAATCCAAATGTTTCAGGAATTTATTCTGTACTCCTTCTTGTCTATTAATGCATGTTATCAGAAAAGGTTTCCACACGACTGATGAAAATTCTAGTACACTCCTGACATTTTGAAGTATTTGGACATTTTTGGGGATGTATGAAAATTTAGTTAGTTTTTAAAATTATTTAAGAATATAATATATGTCTACGAACGTACTCAGAAGAAAAACGTTACGAATAAAAAAAAATCCAAATTATGTTAGGTGAAATGAATGAATTCTTGAAACTGATCATAAGAGTCAAAAATAAGATTAAGAGGTTGAAAACACCATTGTGGATTTATCTTTATTTTCACCTCTACACGTTCCGTGTATGGGAGATTATTATCGTTGCCAACATCACAAAAATGCATGATATCAAAAGTAATCTCATGGCTCTCTAGAATTTTCAGGCGAATTCTAACAAAAAGATAACTGTACAATTGTGCCTACATATTGGAAAATCGACTGGTTACAACTCGTATCACAGAGCGTAACGTTGTGTGCTTAGGCAAGCAAATACACAAGGTACAATATATAAGCATTTTATTTGGGTTGGTTACCAACTAATCTTTCCCTAAATGTCTGTTCCGTATACGTAGATATAACGTTGATATATTATGACGTGTTTGTTTCTATGAGATATATACTTACAAAAGAAATTAACGTCATATTTTTGACGGAATTCGTTAACTTCTATTAGCGAAGTAAATATAATATATATTTGTACATATCTCAAGGTAAATAATAATTACGCTTACTTTGGGCTGGTTACACACGTGAGACATTTTAGTCACGTAACTATTTTGCCTTCTTCACGCAACATTTTTACACTACGAGTTTTTCTGAATTAATTTAGATGGGTCAAACGCATCGTAACTACGGTGAGGTTTGGTGTAAATTGAATAAACTGTTAATGTGAATTTTTTTTTGTAATATGTTTTGAAATATTTTGTATAATACATGCAGTGCACATAATTGGCAATGTGAATAAATAAAGGATAAACGTAAGTCTGATATCAGAAGGCAGTGCAAAAAAAACGATGTATGACAAAATAAGTCACAATCCACCAGTTTTTGATAATGTATCCAGTATCCACTCATAAACACAAGTCGATAACAATGATACAACAGATAACACGAGTTTAAATTCGAAAACCATTTGAGTTTTAATTAAAAGCCTAAAAATGTTTGAATATATTCGTAAAAAAAGTGTTTTTTGAGTATTTGTACAACACTGAGGATCAAAGGCAATGTCGTTGAACCATTCAATGTAATTTTGAATAAAAATTCAAATGAAATTCCTTTTTAATAAAAATAAAATCGATATCGGCATTCAATTACTTTTTCATTGTCTTTGATAAAGGGACATCGATATAATTTTATGGTAATCTTTTGTTTTTTTTAAATAGTTACCTATAGGAAAATACCTCGACGTTTTTAATTAACTTCTTAAATAACTTGGAATTTTTAAGAAAATTACATTTCGTTAAGTAAATTTGACAGAAAATCTACACGCAATTTTCTTCATTATGATGTACCTACAAACATTAATATTTTATTACGTATACCTAATTTTACTTTAGATAGATCGAAAAATGTATTCATGATATAGAAAACCCCAAGTTAGGATTGACCAAATCTCATGGAGAAGTGAAAAATTATAATTTGTATTTTTTGTGAAATACTACTTACTATTATTTTGTTATAAATAGGCATAACAAACTGATGATTAAAATCAGCCGATTTTACAAAAATGTTATTTAGATATCTTGATTAATGTTAACCGGTTTCAGAGCTGAGTATGAGTTTGTTCCGATGAGGGAGAGGGTCAGCTCTGAAAAAGGTTAATATTAAATACTAAAAAGTGGTGTAAACAAAAAAAAATAATGTACTTTAAAGTTTCAGGTTTTTACATTGAAAAAAATCTGATTGAAATATTTACTGAATGAATATTCTAGACAAAAATATTTTTTGTTCTATAGGTGAATGAAATGGGTGGAAACAGAATTTAAAACCGTATTATTTTTCTTTTTATTTTTTATTATTTCATTAAAGGAAACTGAACCCTACGCAAAATTAACTCACCTTAAGAATAGCAAATTTTATATTTTTACTCTATTTGTGATATATGCGGCCAAACGCTATATAAATAAATTATTTCATTTCTATAAAGGCGTATTTAAATCCAGTAAACTTGATACATATAAAAAAACGTTCCTCGAGGCAAGTAATATGAATCAAAAACAAACAAAAATTATCCAACTGTCGATTCGTTCATGAGAATTCAATTCTCTTAATGAATCGACATTATCCAACTGTCGATTCGTTCATGAGAATTCAATTCTCTTAATGAATCGACATTATCCAACTGTCGATTTGTTCAGGAGAACTATGTTCTCTTAACATATCGACAATGTTTCAAGCCAGGATACGCGAGAATTGTATGCAGAGGTCTACTTTTTTCACGGCTTTTCCAACTTTGAAGTAAAAAAACACCAACTTAGAGGCGTCGCAGCATATATGTTCCATACACGGATTTACTCAGAATTCGGAGTAGAACATTTCGTGTGTCTGTGTGTGTGTCTGTGTCTGTGTGTGTGTGTGTCCGTCTCCCCTTATAACTTTTGATCCGCTCAATTTACAGAGCCCAAAATTTTAGAATACATAAACAGTTATAGGCCTACAAAACTTTTATACTCAGAATTTTGAATTTTCGTTTCAGTCAGGGGTTATCAATTTTGAATTTCTTTATTTTTCCATATATCTCAGAAACCATAAAAGCTAGAACGCTGAAAATTGGTATAAACATAGAAAAATACAAAATCTAAAATTAATTTTTTTTCAAAAAAATTCCAGGGTTTCTCAAACATTTTTTATTAAGAAAAATATTTTTTTTATGATAAATTTATGAGTTTAACTGCCTATATTTCCAATTTTTTTTAAAAATATCAAGAAAAGCCGAATTACCCCAACTAGATAATTTAATTTTCTATAAAAAATATTAACATTATATTAGCACATCTCAATTTTTTTTTAATAATTATTATAAAAATTGAATTTAGTGACGACATTGCTTCATACAATTTTCATGGCAATCGCCTACACACAATATCTAAGAAGACTCAATTGTTTGATACTAATCTCCAAACATACATATGTACATACCATAATTCTGTTTTAATATTCTGGGTAGGATCAAAGGACTGACCTCCATACTATCCTATCTTGACATACATACATATTATGTAGGTACATGTGTTGTATAGAAAATCAAATATCTTAAAATATTAAATAATTTGTATTTATGGGATTATAGTTTGGTACTTCAACTATACATTCTATCGCTATCGACAGTTAGATCTCATGTGTTACATGCAATTAGTTATACAAATATTAATAAAAAATTAAAAAAATAATAGTCCTTTAACAAATCTTTAACAAATTTATAATCCAACTGTCGATTTGTTCAGGAGAACTTTGTTCTCTTAACATATCGACAATGTTTCAAGCCAGAATACGCGAGAATTGTATGCAGAGGTCTACTTTTTCCACGGCTTTTCCAACTTTGAAGTCAAAAAATACCAACTTAGAGGCTTCGCGAAAAAAGCCAAAACACCCCAACTAGATAATTTAATTTTCTATAAAAAATATTTAAATTGTAGTAGAAGATCTAAATTTTTTTTAAACTTTTTTTTAAAAATTGAATTTAGTGACGACATCGCTTCTTTACGTGATCACTTTATGCGTTTGCGCAACGTTCACCAGTTATGCCTTTATTGTGTATTGTGTAAACATTTCACCTTAATAATACGAAGTTATACAATTGCTGAACCATTTTTTGAACTCAACATTTTTTGTTCCTGGTCCTTCTATGATATCCCAACCTCGTCTCTATTGAGATGTTATCATTTTTGATTCCCGACAGGGAAAAAATTCAATGTTTGCGTACCTTTATGCAATTAAAAAATATATTCGATCCTATAACGATCCTATAACGATCCTTTAACGATACTATAACGATCCTATAACGATACTATAACGATACTATAACGATCCTATTACGATCCTATTACGATCATTTAACGATACTATAACGAAACTATAACGATCCTATAACGATACTATAACAATACTATAACAATCCTATATCGATACTATAACGATCTTATAACCATACTATAACGATCCTATAACGATCCTATAATGATCCTTTAACGATACTATAACGATCCTATAACGATCCTTTAACGATACTATAACGATATTATAACGATCCTATTACGATCATTTAACGATACTATAACGATACTATAACGATCCTATAACGATACCATAACAATACTATAACAATCCCATAACGATACTATAACCATACTATAACCATACTTTAACGATAGTATAACGATAATATAACGATACTATAAGGATACTATAAGGATACTATAACGATACTATAGACTTCTATAAGAACTCCAATCAACTTCACCATAAAGTTTCTCTATCGTGAATATTTGTTTCAATTTTATGGTAAAGTTGATTGAAGTCTAATCAAATTTACCATATAGTTTAATTTAACGATAAAGTTGTTTGAAGTTAGTTGATAAAGTTGATAAAGTTGTTTATTACAACTCTGTCGTGAATATTTTTTTCAACTTTATGGTCAAGTTGATTGGACTCCTTGTAGAAGTCTAAAATCAAGAAATAACATGACAAATAATGCCCCAGTTAGGCTGAATTATCAAGTGATCAACTTAGCAACAACTTTCGTAAAATTAGAAGATCCTCAACTCCTGAAAAAACCATGTCAACCATGTCAACCATGTCAACCATGAGCCATGAAAACCATGAAAAAAACCATGTCCTGTGTCAACCATGGAAAATTTTAACCCTATAACGATCCTATAACGATACTATAACGATCCTGTAACGATCCTATAACGATCCTATAACGATCCTATAACGATACTATAACGATACTATAACGATACTATAACGATACTATAATGATACTATAACGATCCAATAACGATCCAATAACGATACTATAACGATACTATAACGATCCTATAACGATACTATAACGATCTCTAAGTCCTATAACGTTCATATTTGCCAAGAATGGGGAGGAATCGAAAACTATGCTGACAGAAATAAATTCAGCCTGTGTGAACATTGGATTGAAGATTTGGTCTCCAAGACCAAAATGATGAGTAACGCAGTCCTTCCACATCAAATTTAAAGAGTAGACAGATATCTAGGCCATACCGTGATGCTTACCAAAGAAAATCAAGAGGCAGAAATAGAGAGAAGACCTGGCCTTGCCTGGGCAGCGTTTGGAAAATTATCATACATTCTGAAATCCCATAAATACTCCCATTATTTAAAAAAGAAGCTATTTGATGCATGTATTCTCCCAGTGCTTACTTATGGAATGGAAACATCGGTCCTAACAAAACTAATAATGTACAAGCTGTTAGTGACACAGAGAGCTATGGTGAGAAAGTTGCTGGGTATTTCAATAAGGGATAGAATTCAGAATGTCATGATAATGATGTCCAAGAATGGATGAAAACAGGCTGAAGAAGAAGAAGAACGTTCCTAATGGAGTGGGGTAGGAGAATGCGAAATACCTCACAATGCCCATAGTAAAAAACAGATAAACAGGACTTTAAAACCTATGACGTTCCCAATGGAGTGGAAAAGATACAATGAAACATTAAGAATCATATACCTAAATCCAATCAGTATTATTTTACAACAATATTTTTAATAATAAATATTACAATAACATTATTAAAAAAAGAATTTCATAAAGATCAGGAAACAACTTTTAAAATTGAATAATTACTTTAAATAACATAATTATAACAAATTTTATGATTTAATTGGGATTACACCTTACAATATTATTTACAAGGATGCTGCTATGGTCCATATATGTACATCTCTGTTGCCGCAAGTGTTGATTATAATGACGTTAGTATCTTACGTAGAAGTATGTATATATTATGTCACATCTGAACTGCCCCCAAAATATTATTTTAGTTTTTGGTTATTTACCTACTTCTACCAATGTGAATGTGAATTGAATTTTTTTTAAAGTTGCATATACGCAATCCTTGGATTTTTTCCCTATCAGGAGTCAAGATATTTTATTTTTATTCCAACTGTCGATTTGTTCAGGAGAACTTTGTTCTCTTAACATATCGACAATGTAATAAGCCAGGATACGCGAGAATTGTATGCAGAGGTCTACTTTTTTCACGGCTTTTCCAACTTTGAAGTCAAAAAACACCAACTTAGAGGCTTCGCAGCATATATGTTCCATACACGGATTTACTCAAAATTCGGAGTAGAACATTTCGTGTGTCTGTGTGTGTGTCTGTGTGTGTGTGTGTGTGTGTGTGAGGGTGTGTCTGTGTGTGTGTGTGTGTGTGTGTGTGTGTGTGTGTGTGTGTGTCCCCTTATAACTTTTGATCCGCTCAATTTACAGAGCCCAAAATTTAAGAATATATAAACAGTTATAGGCTTACAAAACTTTTATACTCAGAATTTCGAATTTTTGTTTTAATCAGGGGTTATCAACTTTTGAATTTTTACTTTATTTTTCCATATATCTCAGAAACCATAAAAGCTAGAACGCTGAAAATTTGTACAAATATAGAAAAATACAAAATCTCAAATGAGTTTATTCAAAAAAATTTCAGGGTTTCTCAAACATTTTTTATTAAGAAAAGTATTTTTTTTATGATAAATTGATGAGTTTAACTGCCTTCATTTTAAATTTTTTTTTAAAGTATCGAAAAAAGCCGAAACACCCCAACTAGATCATTTAATTTTCTATAAAAAATATTAACATTGTATTAGCACATCTCAATTTTTTTTTAACAATTTTTATAAAAATTGAATGTAGTGACGACATTGCTTCATACAATTTGTAGGGCAGTCGCCTATACACAATATGTAATTAGACTTAATAGTTTGATAGGTACTTAATCTCCAAACATACATACAGAACCATCATGCTGTTTTCATATTCCGGGTAGGAAAACAGGAATGACCTCCATACTGTCCTATCTTGACATACATACCAACATGTGTTAAAATTTTCAATAATTTGTATTTATGGGTTTATAGTTTGATTCTTATTCTTCAACTATACATACTATCGCTATCGACAGTTGGATCTCATGTGTTACATGCAACTAGTTTATCCAACTGTCGATTTGTTCAGGAGAACTATGTTCTCTTAACATATTGACAATGTTTCAAGCCAGGATACGCGAGAATTGTATGCAGAGGTCTACTTTTTTCACGGCTTTTCCAACTTTGAAGTCAAAAAACACCAACTTAGAGGCTTCGCAGCATATATGTTCCATACACGGATTTACTCAGAATTCGGAGTAGATCTTTTCGTGTGTCTGTGTGTGTGTGTGTGTCTGTGTGTGTCTGTGTGTGCGTGTGTGTCCGTCCCCCCTTTTGATCGTCCTACTTTTGATCCGCTCAATTTACAGAGCCCAAAATTTAAGAATATATAAACAGTTATAGGCTTACAAAACTTTTATACTCAGAATTTCGAATTTTTGTTTTAGTCAGGGGTTATCAACTTTTGAATTTTTACTTTATTTTTCCATATATCTCAGAAACCATAAAAGCTAGAACGCTGAAAATTGGTACAAATTAAGACAAATACAAAATCTCAAATTAGTTTATTCAAAAAAATTCTAGGGTTTCTCAAACATTTTTTATTAAGAAAAATATTTTTTTATGATAAATTTATGAGATTAACTGCCTATATTTCCAAGCTTTTTAAAAATATCGAAAAAAGCCGAAACACCCCAATTAGATAATTTAATTTTCTATAAAAAATATCAACATTGTATTAGCACATCTCAAATTTTTTTTAACAATTTTTATGAAAATTGAATTTAGTGACGACATTGCTTCATACAATTTGTATGGAAGTAGCCTACTCACAATATCTAAGAAGACTTAATAATTTGATACTAATCTCCCAACATACATACATACCATCATGCTGTTTTCACATTCTGGGTAGGATCAAAGAACTGACCTCCATACTATCCTATCTTGACATACATACCTAGGTACATGTGTTGTATAGAAAACCAAATATCTTAAAATATTAAATAATTTGTATTTATGGGATTATAGTGCGGTACTTATTCTTCAACTATACATACTATCGCTATCGACAGTTGGATATTATTTGTTACATGCAACTAGTTTGTATTTATGGGTTTATAGTTTGGTACTTATTCTTTAACTATACATACTATCGTTATCGACAGTTGGATCTCATGTGTTACATGCAACTAGGAAATAACAATATTGGTAAACATGAGTAATAAAAAAATTATGTCTACTGATTAAATTATATTAGCATTATTTACTACTACCCAAGACTAGGATAATTTTCGTGTTAGTCTTGCACTCTCATCCTAGTCTTGACTTTCATACATTCTTTGTCCTATATAGTCTCGTTCAAGGCTATGTTCATAATGACCGGAAACATACACTTGTAAGACACTCTATGGCGTTCAGATTGATCGTCGAATAGTTATAATATCTGTTAACTTCTATTTTATCTATGGACTTGTATTTGTTTCTGTGGTATCTATTATGTCAGTCGACATTAGTTGACAATATTAGATGGGTCGATGGCAGAGCGGTTAGCGCGCTGGGCTAGCAATCCAGTGGTCGCGAGTTTGAATCCTGCCTCGACCGATTTCGTTCACCTATAGCACTAGCATTTATGCTTATTTTAAGGAACGTAGGAAGATGTATATGTACTTGTTTAACAATGACATATTCATTTTTTTATAAAAAAAAATATGCATTCAAAAAGAGATTAATATATAAAAATATCATTCAGAAATTTCCAATAAAAGGTACGAAATCATTATTTACTCCACTGCCCAATTGTTGTCTTTCGATGAAAATATAACCTAAAAAGACACATGTATGTATGATACATGATATTTGACATTTAAAACGCTCGATGCTGCGTTCAGATTGAAACCACGCGCTCCGCTCGAAAGCGTTCAGTGAGATTGGTGTGAAAAACGTCATAATTTGCAACTTCAGGTAAATCCGACGCCCGAAGGTAGGTACTCGTATTTTGTGCGTTCGAATCGTGTTTTACTATATCGAAGATAAGTTCTAAATGTATCGGTTTCATAATATTAACGAAAGCCATACACGTAGTATTCATACAACCGGTAAAGCTACAAAATGATTACATGTGGATCTTTTTAGAAAGCGGTATAAGTAATTTGTATCGGCTTCATTAGGATGAGTAATGTGTAGAAACCATCTAAGACGGGGATAAAGGGAAATAAAAGTATAGCCTATAGTATATTTCCTTTATGCTTTGTACTAGAAACATACGAGGATTAGGTAGTATCGCCCGATTACGAACACAAAAGAAGTCGACTCAAGTAGGAAATGAACTAGTATCTAATTAAGGAAACCTTCAATACAAAAAGTATTTTTAATACATTTCATATGGGACATCCATGAGATTGAATCAATAAAGATAGTCCTATGGTTTCGATAAATAAAGAAATGAAAGTAAATGATTAAATTTTCTCTCTTTTTTATTAACATGGCGTTTTCTGTCCAGTTCACTTGAGCCTTGAAAAAATATCTCATGATAATATGTACTATGTAATCATTTTTTTTTATATATTGCTTCTATTAATATAATATTTAAAAGTAAGCATATCTATCATATTGCTGACCTTCGTGGGTCAATTGGTTAGGTATATATGACAGTTGATGGTCCCGGGTTCGATTCCCGGTGGAGACACAGTTTTAAATTGTGTTTTCAGTCTGGATTTGAGAAACGATTCATATCGTAAGTCTCCAGAATGTGGCAACTTGTTATTGGGTGCGTGTTAAATAATTATTTGACATAGTACCTGTTAGTTGCCCGAGAAGCTGCATTAAAATGAAATAAATAAATAAAAAATCTTTGGCATTTTATTAAATTTTAAGGCCACACAAGCACTGAGAAATTTTAGCGAGTTGTACTTCACATTTTGATAAATATTACTCATTACCGTAATCTTCTATATTGGCCCAAGATACGACAACGTTATATACACATCTTGTCAGTGTTAAACAATGTCCTTTCTAATTCAAACATCTTCTTTTTCGTTTAATATACCTAGTTGGTCTGTTCTTCAGAAACTATGCCTCCTGGGATGACGAAGTCCAACTATCCTTCCATCTCTTGGGTGGCCAGAGGGGATTTCATTCGTCGCTGTATACGCAAGTCTATCACTGTTCATCCTGGCTACGTGGTACCTCCAATGTCTTCTTCTGGATCTACTCCACCGATGTCTTCTATTCTACAGATTTTCATTATTTGAACCTTTCAAACAAACCTCATTATTTTAAAGATAAATCTTATCAATTATTTATAATATACACTTAACGTAGTTTACACCACTTAACTATGAGTACTAACTTCTACCGGTTTCAAAAACTTTAAATGTTTTCTTCTTCAGGAAGACTAACGTACTAAAAATTTAAAATAAAATGTAGACTGTTGTTAGGTTTCAAGTTGTGGGAGGAGTCAATTTTAGAAAGTAGTGGGGCGGAACGGTAAACATGACACTGGACGGTAAACGGTGACACTGGGTGGTTCAAAAATTTTTTGTTAGTTATAAAAATATTTTCTATTTTATTAATTAATCGGGAATGTATTTAGAATCGGGTTGTTTGGGAAGTTTAATTGATTATTTATTATACTTTGTTTATTTTTAACACTTTTTCTTATTTCTAAAATTTCTAGATCTGCTAATTTTAAATTTGAGTAACCTGTATGCATAATCTGTATTCCCGTGTCTATATCAAAATGATGGTTAAATTCTATGAGATGTTCAGCAAATTCCGAAAAATTATAATGTCGCCACAAAGTTATTTTCCTAACATTAATGATATAAATCTTATCCTTTAAGCCACGGGCGTCCACTTTGATCTACTGAACATACTTCTCTATCTATTTCAAAGCATAGTACTGAATTATTTAGCTCTTCATTTGAAGTACAAGTAGCAAGGCTATGGCTAAGTTCTGATATTGCGTCGACTATCTCATTAAACATTAACAAAAGGCTTAAACAAAATCTATCTGGTTATATCTTCTTCCTGTCCTTAACCATTTGTCATGTCGATGGCAGAGCGGCTAGCGCGTTGGGCTAATAATCCAGTGGTCGCGAGTTCGAAATCTGCCTCGACCGAATTCGTTAATAATAATAATGAACTCTTCCTTTCACCCTGCGCCAGCGCCGAGTTTATTGCCTTATGGCAAATTCTACCAACTAACCAGTGTTTCCAGCCCAGAGAAGCAATATTAGCGTGAGAAATTAATTTAAATAAATTTCTCCTCTGCTGGGGATCGAACCCAGGACGCCCTCACAGAAACCAAACGGCTTACCAACTATGCCACAGCAGTCGGCACATTTCGTTCACCTGTAGCGCAAAAATTATGTGTCGTATTAAATCATTTTGGTCTTTTTTTTATTTTTCTATTATCTTTATAATGTTTATTTATTTTTGTCAAGTCTTTATTTTTTATTTTTCTATTATCTTTATAATGTTTATCTCATTGCCAAAGTACCTACACATCTACATATCTTATTGCCAAAGTACCTATACATCTACATATCTTATTACCAAACCTACCTACATATCTTATTGCCAACATATCTTATATCATATCTTATTGCCAACATATCTATCTACATATCTTTTTACCAAACCTACCTACATATCTTATTGTCGTACCTACATATCTTATTGCCAAAGTACCTACACATTGTATTACATATTAAAATTAACTCTAGTCGTTCGAAAGAAGTTGCCGATTGGCCATAAACCCGTAAGTGTACAAATTATATTATCTATAAGAAGTTTCAAAATAAAATAAATAAATAAATATTCACAACCTCTAGTAAGTATTCAATATTGAATAATATGTGTAGAAAATCGGTTGCAACGAGATACGAACTCCTAATACATATTATACTGAGTTCGAATCTTGTCTCCAATTTGATTTCGTTCTCCACAAGCATTTAATGTATAATGAGGATGTAGGTATATAATAATATATTGAGTTCGAATCTCATCTCAAGCGATTTCTTAGACCACAAAATTTTATGTACATGTAATGAGGATTGTAGGTATATAATAATATATTGAGTTCGAATCTCGTCTCAACTTATTCTGTTCCCCACAAGCGTTTAATGTATTATGAGGATGTAGGTAAACAATAATATATTGATTATAAATCTCGTCTCAACTGATTCCGTTCACAAAAAGCATTTAATGTATTATGAGGATGTAGGTAAACAATAATATATTGATTACAAATCTCGTCTCAACTTATTCCGTTCACCATAAGCATTTAATGTATTATGAGGATGTAGGTAAACAATAATAAATTGATTACAAATCTCGTCTCAACTGATTCCGTTCACAAAAAGCATTTAATGTATTATGAGGATGTAGGTAAACAATATTATATTGATTACAAATCTCGTCTCAACTTATTCCGTTCACCACAAGCATTAAATGTAGGTATTATGAGGATGTAGGTAAACAATAATATATTGATTACAAATTAATCTCATCTCAACTTATTCCGTTCACCATAAGCATTTAGGGCCTAACTATTTGCAATTTGTGTTTAAGCCGATACTTACCCAGTTTTTTGTATGACCGAAAGTGACTTAGCATCGTATAAAACTCGTATTTCAAATAGTAAGTAAGGCCCTTAATGTATTATTAAGATGTAGGAATATATTGTAGGAACAAGAATATTGAATTCCTTTAAAAATATACTGAAATAGATTGTTTATATTATTGTAACAAAAGCACGAAACATCTGCTAAAAAAGTTATTTAACAAGTATGTAGGCTCTACACAGTATGTTGATATTACAAAATTTTGTGTAGACTGTTTTTTTTTGTGTGTGAAACATTCGACAAAATTAATTCAAGTCACGTAACTTTAGTTGGCTTGTTTTCTTGGTAACTTTTAAACAACAGAATACAACTGACAATGAAATAAAGAAACTTATTTTGTAACAACAAAACAATATTTTTTCCCAATAAAAAGATATATTTACATTTTTTGTGACGCAACTTTATGTTAACTATACATTTATGTACATCGAGAGCTACATATTATTGAACGGGAAATTGAAAGCATCCCATGGTGATCACGATTCTGTGCTGCACTTAGCTTCTAAAATTAAACTTGATGTCAATGATGGAGATCATTTAGAACCTTAATAAATAGTATTCAGAATTTAATAGTGTTATTGTTATAAGCAGCACGTTGTGAACAAACATGTTTTACAAACAATAAAAAAACGGGTGGGTTGTGGCCAACACTAAACTCTCCACACCATAGACAGCGTTCATTTTTTCTTCTTGAAATGTTGACAATCTAAATATGGTGCTTATGTTGTATGAAATATTTTAATAAAAGCAGGTAAATTTTGTTTAAAAGAACGTGAGAGCATTTTGAAAATTTGAAGAAATTTTATGTTATCTATGGAAAGCAAATCAGTTTTAAGTTCAAGCTCTTTACACTACAACATGAAAACAAATAACTGAACTTTTCCATACATAAGAAATTTATCTAATCATATATATTTTTATTCATTCTAAATTTTACTACCAGGAATACAAATTTTCTAACGAAAGCATATTTTTATATTAAGATAGACAAATTATTACTGCAGTATGGTGAAGAATGCTTATGTATGTTGTATGAAATATATTAATTAAAGTAGATAAATTTTGTTTTAAAAAATGTGAGAGCATTTTGAATATTTTGACACGTGATATCATAGAAATTTTATGATATCTATGGAAAGCTAATCAGTTCTAAGTTCAAGCTATTAATACTCTTACATCAATATGAAATCAAAGAACTGAACATTGCCAAATATAAAAAAAATCTCTTGTTACATATAAGTTTCATACAAAAATCCATTAAATAAAATATAATTTTTCAAACCGTTGAATATTTTACTTTTAACATTGACCAACTTTGAATACAATTTTATGAAGATTCTTGGCGTTGTATAAATAGTTGAAACCAAATTAAAATATCTCTAATTTCCAGGTCGTGAGAGCTTTTTTTCAGTTATAATAGATGAAATCATAAAGAAAGATTGAGAAAAATGAACCGTTGTCTATGGAAAACTAATCAGCTCTAAGTTTATGAACTTAACACATATGAAGTCAATATGAAGTCAATCGGACTTAAAGTTTGGGCTGCAGAGAGGACACAAAAAAAAACAACGTTAATGATGAATTCATAGAAAAGAAATCAAAATTTGTCTATGGAAAACTAATCAGCTCTAGGTCTATGCACTTAAGACATATGACGTTAATATGAAGTCGATCGGACTTATAGTTTGGGCTTAAGAGAGGACACAAAAAGGATTTTCCATACGCCGTACGCCATACGCCATACATACAAACACATCATGACGAAACTTACAGTGTGCACTCTCTACATGATACCCGTTGAGAAATTGATGTAATAAAATACGCTTAAAAATTGTGAAATCATGACTCTCCCCTATTCCATAGTGTGGAGAGTAAAAAATGATTGGGTTGGATTCGAACCCAACTTACCGATTTTATGCATCTATCGGCCCTAAAAAATTGTTTACTTTTATGAATGCATGAGGATGTAAATGTATTTGTTTTAAGGATATTATTATTTTACACACATTTAATCAACTTCGTAATGTCGGTCCCTACTGGAATTTTACGATCGATTAGTTACCACTTATCGAACATATAGAGCCCAGAAACTTCCAGAATTAGTGTATTCTCGATTAATTGATATTTCGATAGAATAGAAAAGTTTAGTAGTTAATAATTAATAGTAGGTAATAATTAATAGTAGGTTTAGTAGGTAATAATTTACCAGTGTACCTACAAAGAGTAAAAATAAATAAAGAAATATGGAAATAAACAAATAAATAAATAAATAAATAAATAAGTAAAATAAATAAATAAATAAATTAATAAATAAATAAAAAAAAATAAAAAAAAAAAATAAATAAATAAATAAATAAACAAATAAATAAATAAATAAATAAATATATAAAAAAAATAATTAGTTAAAAAATGAAAAATAAATCTAGGTATATAAAATGAATAAATTAAAAAAATATTTAAAAAAATAAATAAATTAAAATAGTAGTAAAATAAATAAATACATAAAAAGAAAACAGTAAATAATGTAAAAAATAAATGAATAAATAAATAAATCTACATTAATGATATACTAATGGCATTAAAGCAGGAGTATTTTAATTAATTTCTTTTGACGATAACATTTCAACATGAAAAAAGGGTGTCCTAAATTTTTTTTTGTTATACCTACTTGTTTTAAAATAAATATATCAGTTACAATATAATGATTAAAAGAACATAATATTTATGAAAATTCATTCCATATTGTTTCTGATTTTAAGAGATTTTAGTCAAGAGATGAGTCTCAAGCGCTTGTAATGGCGTGTGTTCATACAATATTACATTGTAGGTAAATAAATATGTAATTTATAACGCTTTAGACATCTTTCTAAAATCAAGATGCCTAGTACCTAGGCAGGGGAAGTATTATATCAGGAAGCTTACACTGATATACGATGGAATATTAAAGTATAAACTTGCGCTATAGATAATATTATACTACGCAAGTAGAGAAATACCCCGAAGAATAAACCGCAATATATGAGCATTATATTACAACGGTTACATAACGTTCTAGCTACATTTATCCATCACCATGATGGAAAACAACAATTTAATGATGGAGATAAAACATTTACAAAACCCCTTTTACGTTAATCAACTCATTTGTTATCTTAACATTTTTTTACACTTTCATTTATATGTTTTTTTATGAACAATAAGTTTAAATTTACATGACATGCTTCATATCGAATAATTTACTGTTATAATTTTCAACTAGGCATGGGAAAACGGATGTCTCTACAATGCGATCATTCAATCATATTTCATTTCTCCAGTTACCATTTCAACAACAGCTTTTCCTTCTCGATAAAATCGCTAATTTCGCGGATTGAGATGTACTCGGAACTCACAAAATGAATCTGATATTATGGGATCGAGAGAATCTAGAATTTGTGTCTGATTTCCAACAAGGCTGCACATTCAAATATCACTTAAAGATCAACAACAGCTATTTCTTCTCGAAAAAAATGTAAATTCCCCTGATTGAGTTGTCCCTGCAACTCACAAAATGAATCAGATATTATAGGATTGAGAGACTCTGGAATTTGTGTCTGATTTCCAACAAGGTTGCACATTCAAATATCACTTGAAGGGCAGCTCCCTCGTTATGTTGACCTCTTTTGAAGGTTGGGTCTTGTTAAGCCCATTCTAATCATAATTAGTGTACCTATCTTTAAATTTTTCTTGCGTATAAGAGCAAATTCATAAAAGTAATGCTATTCAATGTCGGCCTTCGTGGTCCGAGGTTCAATTCCCTGTGGAGACTCAGTTTTGTGACTTGCTATGGGGCGCGTGATTAAATTAATATTTGAAACATTATTATATAGTAGGTACCAGGGGCGAGACTAGAAACTTTGGACTAGGCAAACCCTGGAAGAAAATTGGAAAATTTCGAAAATTTATTGTTTTTTTAGCATCGTTATTCATTTCAATGGCCATGAAAAACATTTTTAAGATCACATACCAAAATAACATTTACATTTGTGGCACCATAAAGCATAATATCAACAAACGGTTTAATTTTTAATCTTGTAGTATGGTTGCAATAAAACAAATAAATAAAAATTAGTTCTAGAATTTCTTAACACAATATTCATAGGTAAGCCTAGCTTTTTGGCTTCTATAAGCAATTCCGCTACTGGTAGGTAGGTACACATTTATTTGACTCCAGTATTATATTATATAGTAAGTTGCCCGATAAGCGAAAAAAAAAACAATAATAATTATAAGATTAAACACCCTTGCACCCTGCGCAAGTTGCGAGTTTATTGCCATATGGCAATTTTTTCCAACTTACCAGTGTTTCCAGCCCAGAGAAGCAATATTTGCGTGAGAAATGAATTTAAATAAATTTCTCCTCTGCTGGGGATCGAATCCAGGACGCCCGCACAGAAACCAAATGGCTTACCAACTGTGCCATGGCGGTAATCGAAATGAAAAATAATCGCACATTAACATATTAAACTTTTATTTCTGATTCTGAAACGTACTGAGCGATTCAATTGTCTGTAGCGTTAGCAATCGTTTTCCCTCAGCTGTCGTAATTTATTAGGATCTTAATGCTGTCCCAAAAAATGTGATATTTGGTTGACCAACCGAATCCCATATAAATAATTCTGCTCGTCTCAAAACATCTTGTGGTGTTGGTGAGTTTTGATTGGTGAGTTTCGTATGTAAAGTTAACGAGTTGGTATTATAGTTTTTTTTTTGTGAGAAGGAGTTCTCTCAGTTTTTTTGTGTACATTGTCTATTTTCTTTCTTATTTGGGGGCGGTTTTGGGAGAAGCGGAATATAGACTGCATAATTTAAAAATGGTTCAATTTCATTTTTGCGCCGTGTCATGTTGTATTCTGTGGAGTTGTCTATGTTTTTATTATAAGATGATAATAATATGGACGCAGTATTTCAGTTAGCATCAAAATACATTTTTTTGTCTTCCTGAATTGACGTAGAATGGAATGAAATATAATCTAGTTTCTATAAATATATGGGAACGTCTTCTAGAAAATTAAGTAATTTGGTATAAAGTTTGTACCTCAACGCTTCATAAACTCAATTGTATTGACTGAAATAGTGGTATATCAGACATCAATCAATCGACGAGATTGAACATTGATTAAGTTGAAGAGATGTAATTATAGGAATCATACACAAAGGCCAAGCAGTCGATTGAGTATGACGTTCAAAGATATTATTGGACTATTGACAAAACATGAAATTGAATATTGAATTACGAAAGTTTTGTATTAAACAGTACGATAGTTCAACAAAGATGAGGTTGAAGTTTATTCACAAAGACCAAGATACGTAATATGATACGGGAATCATTCGATTTTATATCATTTACATTTTTTTCATCCGAATACCAAGGCGATTAAAAACGCAACATAAGTCAAAGTAAACGAATAAAAAAGAATATTGATAGTGATTTTTTTTTATTTACTAAGGAAGACTATTAGAAATCATGCCATCCATTGACAGACACTTTGGTCGGTGGATGGCCACCGACAGACACCTTCAAAGAGACATAATATCTTCCGTCGAAAATTAAAAAAAAAGAATAAATATAAATATGACGAAACATAATCAAATTTGTTTGATTTAAAAATACCTAATATATTTATGAATTTCTAAACCCTAAATACCATCAGTATTGATAATTTGAAAACGCTTCATATAACAACTGATTTGTTGAAATAGCAATTTACACCACTATAAATAGTGTTATCTCCGAAAGCTGCCACTACTCAGGGTTCATATTATCTTGTAGCTGCGCCTTGTTCGCGGGCTGCAATATGTATATCCTCGATGATTCTCGAATATTCACGACGATTAACGAAGATCAACGAACCACAGCTTACTGCTGTTGAAGCAAGCCGATCTATAGATCTCCATTCATGCGTTGATCGTTTAGCAGAGTAGAGTCGCGTTTAATCTTAATTTATTAGTTCTGACCCACGACATCACTAATTAATTAACTTATTATCTATTTTATTCGAATAAACCAGTGTTGATCATGTAAGTAGTTTTATTTGAAAAATTTCATCACTTTACATATTATCAATTATTTAATGAACTGATATAAGCAATATCATAGTGGGAGGTAGATGTTTTAAAGTAAATATAATCCTTTTGAACACACAAATATGCAATATTAATATAACCCCTTCTGATTAAATAAGTAAATAAAAACTTCCACCCCCAAAATCTAATCATTCTTACCTGCTGTGGTATTCTTTTGCAGATAAAATCAGCCTTTATATTATGACAATTTACATAAGTATAAATTGTGTATGGGCCCTCTTAATCCATCCATCCTATCACAATAAATTAATGTTGATCTATCAACAAAATTTAACGATTAAAAACTGATCATTTGCATTTTTTTGTTCTAGTTTGGAATTTAAAGATCTTCTATAGAAGATTTCTATAAGACCACCATACATCGAGCTTAAAACATACCTAGATTTTATGTATACTTTGAAGACATGAAAGGAAACCGAGAAACTGGTCCATATTCTGTAACAAAAATACAACGTACGGCTGGGCTTTACTATTCCTTTTGTGTTGGAATATAAATGGAATTATTTTAAGATATTTTGAACCTGTAATAATATTTTCATTAGTTAATCCATGAATTATTTAGCATTGGTGTTTCGTTCCACTAGCTGGCTCGTATTCCTGAATAATTCTCTATTATTCATATAAATATAATCCTTCATGTGATGGAGGTTAATTCTCGAATAAAGGTATTTTAATACCCGTCCACAAAATTCTAATTAATGTTGAATACACACCTCATTTTTTATAAACCAAAAGCTAATATTTTTTTTTATAATTTATTTGTTTGTAGATATGTGAAGAGCACGTTATATGGAAACTTGAGAGAAGAATAAATATATTTTTTGATGCATTGTATGTAGGTACCTACATACTTCTATTATTATTTAATGTTAACCAATTGTGGACAAAAGTAATTGGTCTACATAGGTACCTTTTTTTTCATTTCATAGTGTATTTTTTTCTGTATATTTTCTGTTTATTTATTTGTCAGTTTATTTGTCTCTTATCTAAATAAATAAATGATTATTGTAAATTATACAAAAATATGAATAATCATAAATTTTACCAAAAAAAATATTTTTTTTATTAAGTTCACAATAACATATACAAAATATAAATAAACAAACTATATAGAAAAGATGCACAGTAAGACAAAAAATATTTCCCTTTACTAGAGTGCAAGCACTCGTGTGTAAATATTTTCATTAATTGTTTTAAAAGATAGAAACTGCTTTAAATGTCGATCATTTATGGAATACTGAAAAACACATACAAATTGCTAAAAACATGAATACAGTTTTTTGTGTTACAAAAATAACTATTTTTATTATATGTAAATATTATCAAAGCACATTGATAGCAGCTTTTACCAAAGCTACTAAACCCTTTTACCTTTAGGTAGCTTTGGTGAAAACTTTATGGTTTATGAAAAACTGAAAAACAAATTGCTAAAAATATGAATACAGTTTTTTGTGTTATTTATTTATAATTTTTAGAAATAATAAAAATAATAATAATTAAAAACTTTTATTGTGATAAAACAACTTGGCGGACTTATTGCCCGCTGGCAATTTCTACCAGTCAACCAAATACTAGCAGCCATACATTATACTGTTAGGTACCTAAATTTAATAAATAACTAGTTGCATGTAACACATCAGATCCAACTGTCGATAGCGATTGTATGTATAGTTGAAGAATATGTACCAAACTATAAACCCATAGATACAAATTATTGAATATTTTCAGATATTTTGTTTTCTATACAACATATGTAGGTATGTATGTCAAGATAGGATAGTATGGAGGAAGATCCTTTTTCCTACCCAGAATATGCAAATTGCATGATGGTATGTATGTATGTTTGGAGATGAAGTAACAAACTATTAAGTCTTCTTACATATTGTGTATAGGCGACTGCCATACAAAATGTATGAAGCGATGTCGTCACTAAATTCAATTTTTAAAAAAATTGTTAAAAAAAAATTGAGATCTTCTACTACAATGTTTCTATTTTTTATAGAAAATTAAATTATCTAGTTGGGGTGTTTCGGCTTTTTTCGATAATTGTAAAAGTTTTGGAAATATAGGCAGTTAAACTCATAAATTTATCATAAAAAAAATATTTTTCTTAATAAAAAATGTTTGAGAAACCCTGGAATTTTTTTGAAAAAACTAATTTGAGATTTTGTATTTGTCTATGTTTGTACCAATTTTCAGCGATCTAGCGTTTATGGTTTCTGAGATATATGGAAAAATAAAATAAAAATTCAAAAGTTGATAACCCCTGACTGAAACAAAAATTCAAAATTCCGAGTATAGGGGTTTTGTAGGCCTGTAACTGTTTATATATTCTGAAATTTTAGGCTCTGTAAATTGAGCGAATCAAAAGTTATAAGGGGGGGACGGACACACAGACACACAGACACACACACACACACACACAGACACACACACACACACACAGACACACGAAATGTTCTACTCCGAATTCTGAGTAAATCCGTGTATGGAACAAATATGCTGCGAAGCCTCTAAGTTGGTGTTTTTTGACTTCAAATTTGGAAAAGCCATGAAAAAAGTAGACCTCTCCATACAATTCTCGCGTATTCTGGCTTGATACATTGTCGATATGTTAAGAGAACAAAGTTCTCCTGAACAAATCGACAGTTGGATTAAGTATCCATTTCGAAGTCTCTGATGATTGACCATACCATCTGTTTTAAGATTAAAATATACTAGTTGCATGTAACACATGAGATCCAACTGTCGATAGCGATAGTATGTATAGTTGAAGAATATGTACCAAACTATAAACCCATAGATACAAATTATTGAATATTTTCAGATATTTTGTTTTCTATACAACATATGTAGGTATGTATGTCAAGATAGGATAGTATGGAAGAAGATCCTTTTTCCTACCCAGAATATGCAAATTGCATGATGGTATGTATGTATGTTTGGAGATGAAGTAACAAACTATTAAGTCTTCTTACATATTGTGTATAGGCGACTGCCATACAAAATGTATGAAGCGATGTCGTCACTAAATTCAATTTTTAAAAAAATTGTTAAAAAAAATTGAGATCTTCTACTACAATGTTAATATTTTTTATAGAAAATTAAATTATCTAGTTGGGGTGTTTCGGCTTTTTTCGATAATTGTAAAAGTTTTGGAAATATAGGCAGTTAAACTCATAAATTTATCATAAAAAAAATATTTTTCTTAATAAAAAATGTTTGAGAAACCCTGGAATTTTTTTGAAAAAACTAATTTGAGATTTTGTATTTGTCTATGTTTGTACCAATTTTCAGCGTTCTAGCGTTTATGGTTTCTGAGATATATGGAAAAATAAAATAAAAATTCAAAAGTTGATAACCCCTGACTGAAACAAAAATTCAAAATTCCGAGTATAAAAGTTTTGTAGGCCTGTAACTGTTTATATATTCTGAAATTTTAGGCTCTGTAAATTGAGCAGATCAAAAGTTATAAGGGGGGGACGGACACACAGACACACACACACACAGACACACAGACACACACACAGACACACACACACACAGACACACGAAATGTTCTACTCCGAATTCTGAGTAAATCCGTGTATGGAACATATATGCTGCGAAGCCTCTAAGTTGGTGTTTTTTGACTTCAAAGTTGGAAAATCCATGAAAAAAGTAGACCTCTCCATACAATTCTCGCGTATTCTGGCTTGATACATTGTCGATATGTTAAGAGAACAAAGTTCTCCTGAACAAATCGACAGTTGGATCATCATAGTAAATTATTTTTCTATAACAGATAAAAATAATTACTGCAGCCGAGGTAAACATGGTTAATAATATTCAATAACGTGTAGTTCAATCTAATCCCGTCATTGATTTAATGTTAGCTGTACGATAAAAAAAGAAGTCAAATAATAAATAAGAAACAAGGGTTAAAAAAAACTGTAAGGAATAAACAAATATTTTTCTAAAACAACAAAATTTAAATATTATATTTTCAATGTGGCCATCTAATTGTTTCCATTTAATTTAGGTGTGTTAAAGTCACGCACGCTTGTTTATAGCACAATTTAACATATTTTAAAGATAAAAAAGTTTATAATTTGGTAAAGTGAAAGTATGGTTATGGAAGCAGGTTGTGATTTCAACATCAGGAAAGTTTTTTATTAGATCATTAATATAACTTAAGCAGTTTCCGTAAGCACACTTTGAAAGCATAAATATTATTAATTATTTAAGTTACAACAAGTCAATGTATTAATTTTATTTTAAAGGTTATTCGAGGAGATCAATATCAAAATTACATTAGTAAAATTGAATATGAATTAAGCGATAGAATATAATCAAATCGCGATCACTTGAGATTTAATTTGACACAATTCTAGATATAATAGAAAAAAAAAAATAGTGAGTAAATTGCCATCGTATAACTCTGCAATAAATTTGAGAACGTGTGGGTTTTGGGAAAAATAGAATTTTATGAAGTACCTATATTTTTACTGTGTACATTCTTTGAACAGAATAAAGCCGAATTTCATTGAACACTAACTGTTGATCCAAAGATCCCGGGATGGATTCCCGGTGGAGACACAGTTTTTATTTGTGCTTTCTGTCTGGATCTTTGAGACGATTTATTAATTAGGTTATTTATTTATATAATTTAAGTAGAGGTGAACAAAGGCGGGTTTATTGCCATAAGGCAATTTCTTCCAACCAACCCGAGCAACGCGAAATATCTAAAGTTAAATTGGTACAATAGTATTAAGTCAGAAATAAAATGTTAGTTAAAAAATAAAATAGAGAAGTAAAAAAAAGAGGAAAAAAAGAAGAGAGAGTAAAAAAGAATATTAAAAATAACACTGTACAGAGCAATGAGGAAAATAAGGAGGAATATCGCAAGTCTCCAGAATATGACAACTTTTTATTGGGTCCGTGTTAAATTAATATTTGACATAGTATCTGTTAGTTGCCTGAGAAGAAATATTTAATTAGAAATGTTAAATGTACAACACGAGAGCATTTCGAGAAAGTTGACAAATGAAATCAGAAAGAAGAAACGGACGGATGTCTCAATTATCAGTACTAAGTTGACAAAGTATTTTATTTTCATATTATGTGGTATTCAAAATTGATGACTCATATTTACGTGGTACCCTAAAAATGGGTAGGTATCTTTCGTACCTATATGATAAGCCATACACATTGATTGAATAAAATGCGCATAGATAAATAATGAAGAACCCCCTTTGTAACGAAAAAAAATCACTGTAATCGGACAGAATTGTCGCTGAATATAAAATAAGAGCCATGGATAGAGCCAGCCAAAAGACACCAGGCAACTAAAATGGTTGATGTCGTTCACTAAATTGGGTACTCAGAGCACAACATAGATGCCCGATTTCCCCAAGGCTCCTTAACTTAAAAAATCACATTTATGAACCACTTAGCGAAAAATTGCATTTCACCAAACAATCTTAGCCTCGCTTAGCGACGTCGGCGCATAAAATTTTAAGTGGCGGTCTCTAGTGGATTAACCGTCATAAGCGTCACTTAACGCGTTTGACAGACATGCTCCATCCGTTTGTTTTGAAGTAATTACCGTGTTTTTTGAAACTAATTCAATTAATTTAGTTTTTTCACTGGGGGTAAAATTTGTAGAACGTTTCCTTGGTTTATCCATAATTATACTCTGCTAAATATTATACTCTGATAAATATGCGCGTCCCGTGTCGAACAATCTCAACAATCAACAAGTGCGAAGCGAATAAACAGCCATGACAGCGAGTATATCCTAGGATGTACACCGATTTTTTAAACCAAACCTACAAAAGTTTGGTAAAAATAGATTGGTTAGGTTTGTCTGTAGTTATAATTGCGGCTGGCATGAGCCAGTTGCGTTGTATATTAAAAAAAGTAACAAATATTAAAATAAAATAACTAAATTGGTGTGAATACTAAATAAACTGTCTGTACATGATGTCTCAAAAACAAAAACTGGTGTACAAACAAGGCTACCCTGACAGCGAGCGCCGCTAGCGCCATCTGTTGGCGCCAGCGGCAATTACCTGTACTCATGAGATCAAAATAGTACTTTTTTTATAATTAATTTATATATAGAGTAAAAATCGTGAAATTCACACGTTAGAATATTTTAATGATATTTTTATAGTTTATTATGTGTTTCTTATTTGCATATTTTTTAAAGTAACGTTATCTTGAGTCCATATTCATGTTCACCGGAAACATAACAAAAACTAATCCTGACCTTAGCTTAGTGTGGCTGTTATTTGTTGGTGAAATGCAAATTTATTAAGTAAGCCACTTAAGGATTTAAGTTTCGAATGGGTACTTAGCTGATGTTCGATTTTGAGGGACCTTGGAGAAAGCGGCCGAGAGTGGCTTGGAAGGTGATGGAGAAGACATTCGTCCTAGAGTGGACGGGATTAGGCTGAGAAGACGAAGATAAAAAAAATCATGTCTCCTCTTAACTTTCTCTTTTTAAAGTCGGTTGAAAATTGTGATCGAGAATTCTACAGAAGTGGAGAGTTAAAATGAAGAATTTCGAAGCCCGATAATACTTTTTTACAGTATTCAAAATGATGGCATTGTTGAAAAGGGTTGCAGGATGAACATAATATGATGTAGATGAGGAATGAATGTATTCACATGAATGACTTTTCAGCGAATTCCTCAAGATTTAACATTCAAGCGTGGTGTATTATGCGTTGCTCACTGCAATCCGAGATATATTCGTATAATACAATCCGAGATATGAATATTTTACATATTGTAGTTTTAGTTTTATTTGTAATCCATCTACTTACACTTCACTTAATTTACTTAATACTTTCCTAGGTTCAAAATATATAACTCCTTACCTAGTAATAAGTATACTTGTCAAACTATCATCATCAGCCTGTGTTTGCCCACTGCAGGACATAGGCCTCCCCTCTCCTTCTCCACTCCTCCCGTTCCTGTGCGACTCCCATCCACTGTGGTCCAACAAATCTTTTAATGTCGTCCATCCATCTGTTAGGTGGTCGCCCTTGTGGTCTTTTTTCGCCTCTAGGTCTATATTCAACCAGTCGGTTCATCTATTGTCGGTCATTCTTGATATTTGTCCACTTCTGCATGGCGATTCTCTCAACCACATCGGACAGTTTGGTCTGACTGCGTATCCAGTCATTCCTCTTCCTGTCTTCTAGTTTTATGGCCAACATTATCCTTTCCATTTTTCTTTGTGCTACTCGCAGCATAAACTATGACTATACTGACTCTTGAAATATGCGAGATACTGGCTACTCTATAGGTATATTAAACGGTAGCAATCAGAACGAAACTTAATCTGCATATTTATATAAAAAAAGCAGATATAAATACACAATATTAAGTAGGTATTATATTTTTGGTGCTAAAATTTTTACTGGTATTCACAAAAACGCACAAACAAAATAAATAATAGGTAGACGTGACATTAGCTCGACTGTAACTCAGTGCAGTTATGATCAAAAAGGGAAATGTATGTTTACTATTCTCTTTGTAGTATCGCATATGTAGGTACAGTTCAACGTACAATGGAGACTGAATTTTTAAACAAGGCGCATATTGCAGGAGATATACGGAGAATTTTAAATTGTGTTGTGAATTGACTGGACGGAGAATTTGTTTATCTAGTACACGGAAAAGTCCTATTTTTGTAAATATTAAATATAAACATTTTTAAGTAAACTAACACTTTTAACTAGTTAAATATCTTGAATTTTTAAAGGAAATACAACAAGAGTTGTAATCTGGTTACAAATATGAAAAATTCAAACAAAAAGGTATTATGAATATCAAGGTGCTGAAAAGGTAAAGGTCCTTGAATAGCAACTAAAATACAAACTAAGCAATTGAAGAAATGAAAAAGGATGTACATGCATACTCATTCTTAAACGAGTGGGTTGTGGCCAACGTTAAACTCCTCACTAACAAGTCATTCCACAAAGTATTCAAATTTCGTATTGAAAATATTCAGCATTTTTATGAAATGAGTTTGTTTAATTATTTTTGATTTAAATATTTCATTATGAAAAATTGATAATTCTTCTATGCCAATCTATGTAAGTGATGTGCTGTTTTACCATTTTTAGAGTGGTAAATTAGCACATCAAACACACACGGATGTGATGAAATTTTCGGAATACAATCTTACCATGATACTAGTTGATAATCTGCAATAAAATAATTCCCTTAAAAATCGTGACTTCATAATTCCCCACTATATCCCCTTGGGTTAGTGAGGAGTAAACATGGTTTGTTATTGATTATTATAACTTTTTTCCTATATTTTATTTGTTAGTTATAGTAAGTATAGTTATATTTCCTATGTTTTCCCATGTTCCATTTATTTATATATAAAAGACATGACTTTTTTACAAAAAGAGAGGTTTGACAACCGTTGTAAAATATTTAAAAAAAGAGAAAATGGAAGTGCCTTTTCACACGTCCCGTTTGTCTGGTAGCCGGCAACGGGTTAGCGCCGGGTACTGGCAGCGAAGTGTATGGGCATGCATGGTAGCTTTCACACACACCGGCATAATTTTCCGGGCCGGCGATGGACGGGTACACGCCGGACACACTACAGACCGGAATGCCGGTTAGCCGGCCGCCAGACTCACAGTAGTGTATGGAACACGCAACTAGCTTTCATACTCACCGGTGTGTAGCCGTCAGTCGCCCAGGTAAATCTTCATAGAGAGCACATGCGCGTGGTTTTGCAGTGCAACATTGTCCAATAGTACCTATTTTTGAAAAATGAAGATAGATATGGAGTTATTAATTGGTTTTGTTGAACCTAGGCTGGTTTTATGGGACAAAACCTATATGAAATATAAAGACAAAAATGAGACTACAAAGCTTGGAGAGAAACTTTTCTTCATCTTTTATTAGGTCTGGCAATAAGATAATGAATGCTCCACACTGTTCTCTTTTTATGTTAATTGGATGAACCCAAAAATTACTTGACATCCTTTTCTGTCGACGTTATCTTCGACATAAAATCCACATTGCAATTATTCGTTTGCGTTCCATTTTTAATGAACACGAGACGCAACTGCTCACGTCGACGTTCTAGGGGCTACTGTCGGTTTCAAGCCGGGTCGTGTGCAAGCTCACCATGAAACCGGCTAGCCGGCGCCGGCTACCAGACAATCGGGACGTGTGAAAAGGCACGAAAGATACACATACACAGCACAAATCCATACCATCGAAACTCTCACAGGTGTTGTTGTCAGGAAGTGTTTTTTGCTCTCCAATATGCTAGGGATAATCCCTGTGTTATATTGGGAGCAGTGTTTGATTTAGTAAGTAAAACAGTATTTTTATTATTATTGCGCTCACTGCTTTTAGATTCATAGATCATACTAATTCTTTTTCAAATTAACCTAAAATCATAATGAATATGGAACGCTTTATATGTAATTTCTAAATATAGTTTTTACTTCTAACCACTCCAAGGGGATTTTAAGGTTGTTTTTTATTGCAGAATATCAACTAGTATCATGAGAATGTATTCTGAAAATTTCATCACAGTGTATCTGTGTGTTTGTGCGCTGTGTACTTATTATGTGAATCATAAATCATGTGCTACGTACGGCGTGTTTATTCTACTTTATCGGTTATAACTAAAATACTCATTCGATTCTTTTCTATTGAAAATATTGCAAATTTGTTTATCGAATACTCGCTAAGACCACAATAGATTTTGAAGGATAATACTTCAAAGTGACCCCAAGCTCAGGAAACTTAAAATTTGATATTTTTATTTATTTTCAAAATGTTAAAAATACACATTACATTCATTCGATGGTATTGAAGAACTATCGAGTTTGCGTAGTAAAATATTAAAATCATAAATAATTCAACAAACTCATTTCATAAAAATGCTGAATATTTTCCATACATTATTTGAATACTTTGTGGTGTGACTTGGTAGTGAGGAAAAAAGCGTTGGCCACAACCCAGTCGTTTTAAATATTTATTAATTAAGCGCCTATTGAAGAACTCTTATACAAAAAATAACAATTGAGAAAGATATTCAATATAATCATTTTAAGATTATATTATAATTGAGAAGTATGAAAAGACTTAAAATTGAACCACTACGATATTACTGCATAATTTTAAAGCATGGAAATAATGAATAGAACCACTATCTTATTAATAAATTATAATTGAAAACACTATGAAATTCCCCAGAAAGATCTTAAAGTTGATAATTTACCAGACGCGACTGAACACATTATTTTTATTAAGGAGTATATTATTATTATTATTATTATTTGAAGTCGCAGCACCATGTTTTTTATGGTGGTGGAAAATTGAAAAATATACCCAGACAGACGATAAACAACGTTGATAATATTTTACTTAAATTGTGTAAATATGAAACAATGTGTGCTATTTAAAATTTTAATTTGGAATATATACTGTATATTAGTATACCAATGCCTTTGAAGGCTATAATGAAATATTTTATGAAATACTCGCTAGTAAATTAAGTATTTATTAAGCATGTGTATTATTGAAAACTGAAGGTACAATAATACATATTAAATTATTTACGATATAATTTGGGTTGAAAAAATAAGTTCGCTTTGCAAATCAAAACTAACCAAATAGCTGATTGTTAGTTATTGAAAAAAAATCTTAAATTGAACAATATCTTTTATATAAAAAAACCGACTTCAAAATGAATTTATGTCAAGATAGAAAGGTGTGGTGTTTGGTTCTCTCTGCCAACCCTTATGAGAGAAAGGCGTGATATTATGCATCTATTTTTTTATACAATTCGCCTATAAGATAATACTCAAATCCTTCATAAATTGATGAGTTTCATGTTTTCTCATGATTCCCATCATCAAACCTCTTGACTTAGTTAAAAAGAATCATTGAATTCGGACGACGTGGTTCAGAATTACTGTTAATTGCAGACGACCTTGCAGATTGAAGAGTTTGATATTTTATTTCTTATGAGTTTCATCATCAAAACTTGATTAAATCATCTCTGAAGCATTCCCTTCCCATTAAAGCAGACGTCATTAAAATCAGCCAATGTCAAAAAGTTTGATGAATGTCTCATAAATCCCATAATCATATCTTGGACCCATTGAATTGGGACCAATCGGACGATACCTCCTTTCTAATGTTAAAAGAATCATCGGCAACCTGGTAAAAAAAATCCTGTACATACATAAAAAAAGTTCAAGTTGATCTGATAACTTTCTTATTTTTTGGAAGTCGGTAAAAAAGGCTGCGCTTGATTAAAAGTAGATTTTCTACCAACACAGTAGGTGGTAAAAAAAAACAATTTGGGTAGATGTATGATTTTTTTTCTAGTGCCCCAGTTGGTTTTATAGAAGGTGTTATTGCGTGCAATTACCAGCACTGCAGAGGTTATCTTTTCTTCTTCATAGGACATGTGTATTTATGATTATTTTTTTGCACTCTGCCCAAGTATAATAGTGAATTTATAATTGCGTGAGAAATAATTTTGAACAAATTTCTCCCCTGATGGGACTAGAACCACCATTAGCATTGAAATCACACGACTTGCCACTAGATCGATAAGATTATTATGCTGAAGATCTCCAGGCTCTCGGTAAACACTCGAGAGATCAAAATTTTATTCGTTCTAAAAAAATCCTATAAAAAGCCTCCAAAAAGTGTGCATTGAGAATGCGGTGCGGTTTGAGAATGTAAAAAAATCAATTTGTGTTAGTAAAAGAAGAAAAATGAAATAAGTTGGATACGTCTTAAACACGACCGATACAACTTAATCCAAGGAGAAGTGATGGGAATAATATATTATGTAATAGGGCGGAAAAGAAAGCCCTGGTTATGAAATATAAGAGAAATAGACAGAGTTATTATACTGGGAAACTATAATAATATAACTTACTAGATAGGAACAATATGGGATGGGTAGAAACGTTGGATAAAATAAAATAAAGAAAAAAGATTACAAATGTAATAAAGTGCACAAAAAGAGTTGTGTCGCGATTTGGGACTACGGTAATTAACTTATATACCAAGTCGATCCCTAGGATTTGTTGTAAGACAGATAAAACAGATATGAAAATGTTTGTTTTGGAAAGTAAGAACTATTTGCATGTAACACATGAGATCCAACTGGCGATGGCGATTGTATGTATAACTGAAGAATACGCACCAAACTATAAACACAAATTAATAAATATTTTGTTTTCTATATGAAACATGTAGATATGTAGGTATGTCAGGATAGGATAGTATGACTGTTTTTCCCACCCAGAATATGTTTGGAGATTAATTATCAAAATATTGAGTCCCCGTAAATATTGTGTAGTGTATACTGCCTTACAAAATGTATGAAACAATGTCGTCACTAAATTCAATTTTAATAAAAATTGTTAAGAAAAGATTGAGAAGTACTTCTACAATGATCATATTTTTTATAGAAAATTAAATAATCTAGTTGGGGTGTTTTGGCCATGTTTTTCTTAAAAAAAATGGAGATTTTGTATTTGTCAATAGTTATACAAATTTTAAGCGTTCAATCTTTTATGGTTGTTGAGATATATGAATAAAAAATATTTGAGATACTCTGGAACTTGAAAAATATACAAAAAAAACAATTTTTTTATTGTATATTTTTTTGTGTTTTTGAAAGTTGAAAAAACCGTGAAAAATATAGACCTGGCATACAAAGCTCGCGTATCATGGGTTGATACTTTGTCGATATGGAGAAATAAATTATCTTGAACAAATCGACAGTTGGATTAAATTTTTCTAATTTTCGTCAGTAGGATTATTGGCTTAGATAAAAATGTTTAACAATGAAAATAGAATATTTTTATGATTTCGCTTCTGGGAGTCAGTAGGTAGATGGCGTTGGTGTTCTCAACATATTTTCATGCGTGAGTACACGTATACTACGGTGTAAAGAAAAAATGATGCATTAAGTTTTATATTTTACAAAATCGAGTTCCTATATCGACACACCTTTGAATAATGGTATCCTTATTTCATTGCAACAAAATTAAAGGGAAAAACGAGATTGTTAACAAGAAACGAGGAAAAAGGGAAACGGGGAGGAGGATAGTACTTATATATGTTTGTGTGTCGTGTGTGCGCAAGAGTGAGTACCTACTATATGTGTAAGAGCGTCTCGCTTTATACTTTAACGCTTCACTATGACTTTTACTGACGTGTTAAAATAAGAAACTGAAAGCCACCACTACTCATGGTTTATATTATCAAATCGTTTTTTCATGCTGTGGTATCCTTGCACAGAAAAAAAAATCAGCCTTTATACTATGACACTATACAAAATGACGTAAGTCTAGAATCGCGGGTATAAGCTATAACTTCAAGACAAAATAATACCTGATAAAGATATTGAAAGAAGATAAAAATATGAAATCTAGTAATGTCTAGCCAAAGTTTATCTAATGATAACAAAAGTTCCATTCGTAATTTTAATACAGGGCCAACTTTGCCGTAGGTATGCAAAGGAAACGTGTGCATAGCGGAATATGTAATAAAGTACTGAAAAGAAATACTCTACAAATAAAATCATTAATTAAGGCCGCACAGGTACTCAAATGTGATAAGTTCCATTGGAGTTTCCTTATTTACTCAGCCAATACTAATATTATCGTCTTGATACTAAATACAGGGATAAATGATAGTATTGACTACAGCTTGACAGTTCCAGAATCATAATATTTGAAAATTCTCTCGATTAAAAATAATTTCCCAGAATCTCGCGGGATTTCCTCGTAATCCGTTTCGTTTGATAGATATAAAACTATAATTTGGAAAATATATTGTTGCATATGATGTTAACACTTTGACTGTTTTATATTTTTAAGTTTGGGTCTAATTTTTTTCTAAATGATTCATATTGTTGCTTACGTTGTTCATGTTCCGCGCAAGTCACGTCGTATAGTTGTCGCCAAATATCTTGAGCCGTTTCGCCGAGAAGGGGCGGGGGGCCATTTGCACGTACATATGTATACCAACGAGGCAAAAATACACAAATTAGTGCTTTGCGCACCCGTAAACCAGGTTCTAGATATTTGGCGAAAATAATACAAAATGTATGGCGGGACGAACCCTACCGCTTCATCTTCATTACGGGAAGTGGGGTACAAATCGCTAAAAATTCTCAGCCGGTACCTGTGCGGTCTTAAGAAGAATATGTGATAGAGAAATTAAATGTGGATGTATCAAGTTGAAATAAATAATATTTACGTGAATATATGACAAATTGTCATCCGCCCTCAGAAAAAAAGTGGTCACATTGAGACGGGTCGTATGAAAAACTCATTCGTGTCTTGTGAGAAAACCACCCTTAGCCAATTATTGCGCTACCTATATTTTTGATAACAAAGTAAAATTATTATTCAATCTCGCTTGTGTGATATTGGATGTTGAACGTTCACCGCTCCATTTGCCAAAATCCTCGAAAAAATATTTTGCCGGGCTAGAAATAAGAGAATGGTAACGAGAGTCACGTCTGGACCATAACATCGTGTCTTCGTGTGAGACAACCAGATATGACGGATTTGCATACATTCCCTCCCACCCATATATCTCCACTAAACCTACCTGGGAAGCCCAAATTAAATTCGAACAAAAAGGGAGCATTCTGTATCCCAGTCATAAATCTGACTCCAATGGAAATTCAGTTTTTTTTCGCACAGATATGACATAACTACTTTCCTCGTACCCACAACAATTAAAACAATTCAGTGCATACATTTTTGTCCTACAGAAAAAAAACATGGTGTGCTTCGAAATAGGTAACTAATCCGTGATTTAAAACATAAATTGTTATAAGAAAACAAATTCCATAACAGTAATTTAAAAATAGTGAGTTAGCTATGAGGCACCGGCTTAGAATAGTGCTTCCATTCTTTTAAATCATTGTTTTTGAGTGTCCCGTAAGAGCCGGGTAATCGAAAATACAACAGACAACAATAACATCTCACATAGTTCAGCAATGAGGTTCACCACTCAATTCTGAATGTAGTGCCTTTTTTGGTGAAACGATTCTGGTGTGTGGGTATACATAGATGTGTTGTTATCCCTTTTATAAAGCAATGCACACCCGGACACCTTTCGCTGGTTACCCCACATTGTGGGATATGCCGTGATGGTATGAATGAATGAATAATTTAAATTAAATTTAAAGATATAACTTTGTATTAACCACGTTTTTTGGTTGAAACGATGCGACCGGTTTCGGAACTAACCGTTCCCTCATCAGGCTAACTTTCAACTGAAACAGAATGTGACGACGTGCTTAAAAGAAATCTATGGGGGCGGAGGTAGAGGTAGGGTGGGGGTACTTAGGGTTGGGTCTTGTGCAGGGTGGATCCGATTGGCTGAAGGATTAGAAGTAAAAGGAAACATATTTAATAATGGACTGAAAGATAAATTTAACTGATTGTTTATTATGTTCTGTTTTGAATTAATACACTTTTTAATTTCTAGCGACTCTAAATTATCAAGACGGAGACCTACTTTGTTGACGTGTAAAATTTTTGTTCCCGATTGCATATTAAATTGATGATCATTAAGTACTAAGTGTTCTGCGAATTCCGAAAAATTATCATTGTTTATACATCTAATATGTTCTTTTACTCTAGTCTCAAATTTCCGTCCTGTTTTTCCTATGTAGACTGCAGAGCAGTCTCCACATATCAGTTGGTATACGCCGGAGTTTTCCATTTTATTATCTTTATCTTTGGAATTCATTAAACTTTTTCCAATATTATTGTCAGTGTAAAATGCCGGTCTTATGTCTTTTGGTAAGAAATTTGAGACTAATTGGGATAAATTATTAACAAACAATATGCGTCTCCATCTATATTCATCTTTTTTGATATTTGTATTATAACTATGTAGGTATCTATTGACGTTAATATTTTTTATTTTTTTATTTAAAATAGAGTCTATCAATTTACTGTTATAACCATTATTGTATGCAATCTGTTTTATTGTATTTAGTTCTTTATTAAAATTATTTGATGATAGTGGTATATTTAGTAATCTATGGACCATGGAATGATAAGCGGAATGTTTATGGGATGCTGGATGGTTGGATGTATTGTGGATAGTTGTATCTGTATAGGTCGGTTTACGATATATATCAAATTCAATTTTATTATTTACTATTGTCAATTTTAAATCTAAAAAATTAAGTGTTTTTTCCTTTTCTATTTCCAATGTGAACTGAATCTTAGGGTGAAACGAGTTTATAAAATTTAAGAGCAACTTTAATTGTCGATCAGTACCGGTAAAAATGCAAAATATATCGTCCACGTATCTCTTCCATAAAAATATATATTTCAATAAAACCGAATTTGATCCAAATATTTTATTTTCTAAGAAATCTACAAAAATGTCGGCTATAAGTGGACTTGTACGGGCTCCCATTGGTAATCCTTCTTTTTGTTGGTAAACAACATTATCATACTGGAAATTGTTTTGACTCAAGCAAACATCTAATAATCGTTTCAAATCATTTGTTATATCTAAGGGGAGATCCGAGTTGTTAAGTAAACTGTCTATTATGTTTTTGCTTTCTTTTATTGGTATATTAGTAAAGAGACTTATTATATCAAAAGATATTAGTTTGGCATTACTTGGAATCACTAAGTCTTTTATTGTATTTACTAGTTCAATGGAATTTTTAACTGTAAATTTAGGTTTGAATATGTTTGCTTGATTTATTATGTTAACAATATGGGCTGATAGTTTAAATGATGGGGAATTACAACACGATACTACCGGGCGAATGGGTTTTTCCTGTATGTGTATTTTTAAAAGGCCGTATAACTTGGGTGTTTTTGGATTCATATCTACTAACTGATTTGGGCGTATCTTTTTTATTATATCACTCTTGCAAAGTTTTAAAGCGCTCTTTACGGCATCTTGATACTTATTCGTCGGATCTTTTTCTAGCTTTATGAAGTCGTCGTTGTTTAAAAAAATTTGCATTTTATTTCTATAGTCAACGCCGTTCATTATAACAATTGAATTACCTTTATCCGCTTTCGTTATTACAATTTGGTTTTCTTTGACAGTTTTTTGAATATTTTTTAACACAATATGATCATTATTTTTATGTGGTGTGGAAAATTTTACTGAATTAACTTTTATAATTTCCGAACATTTATAATGGTAAGTTTTGGGGCAATTGTATAACGCTGTCTCTAAGTCTACTGCTAAATTTTCTATTGCTGTGATATTGTTATTTTTATGAATATTATGTTTAAGACCCTTTGATAATAAATCTAACTCTGGTTGACTAAACGATTGTGAGGATAAATTGATTACACGATCATAGAATTCATGGACTTGATTAATTTGTTTATCTGTTCTAACTGTTTTGTTATTAATAAGAGTACTTAGCTTTTTGTCGAGTTTCACTTTCTTCTTGAAGGCGTCTATACTCGCGAAGTCACGAACTTTATCGTCCAAGATGTCCCATTCAATCGGATGTAAGATTGACACCAACTCTGTGTGAAGCACTTTTATTTGAAGTTTTATATTATTTCGTAGTTTAAATTCAGTCTTTAAGTCTTCTTTTAACCAAGCTATTTTTTATTTGAATAAAGCTTTTTGATTTTTATTTTTATCACTATTATCAGTTTTGAATTTAGCATTAATATAATTCGGAAACACTTCATATTTTAAGCACGTTTGATGAAATAATATATTTAAGCACATTATTCTGTATTTAATTGAAAATTTCTTATACATTTTTATTTTACTCGCCGTACTCGCGATAACAATATTTTCAAATGTTTGAATGTTAACTTTGTGGTTCATATTTAACAAATTAAATTTAAAGATATAACTTTGTATTAACCACGTTTTTTGGTTGAAACGATGCGACCGGTTTCGGAACTAACCGTTCCCTCATCAGGCTAACTTTCAACTGAAACAGAATGTGACGACGTGCTTAAAAGAAATCTATGGGGGCGGAGGTAGAGGTAGGGTGGGGGTACTTAGGGTTGGGTCTTGTGCAGGGTGGATCCGATTGGCTGAAGGATTAGAAGTAAAAGGAAACATATTTAATAATGGACTGAAAGATAAATTTAACTGATTGTTTATTATGTTCTGTTTTGAATTAATACACTTTTTAATTTCTAGCGACTCTAAATTATCAAGACGGAGACCTACTTTGTTGACGTGTAAAATTTTTGTTCCCGATTGCATATTAAATTGATGATCATTAAGTACTAAGTGTTCTGCGAATTCCGAAAAATTATCATTGTTTATACATCTAATATGTTCTTTTACTCTAGTCTCAAATTTCCGTCTCTATTTTAAATAAAAAAATAAAAAATATTAACGTCAATAGATACCTACATAGTTATAATACAAATATCAAAAAAGATGAATATAGATGGAGACGCATATTGTTTGTTAATAATTTATCCCAATTAGTCTCAAATTTCTTACCAAAAGACATAAGACCGGCATTTTACACTGACAATAATATTGGAAAAAGTTTAATGAATTCCAAAGATAAAGATAATAAAATGGAAAACTCCGGCGTATACCAACTGATATGTGGAGACTGCTCTGCAGTCTACATAGGAAAAACAGGACGGAAATTTGAGACTAGAGTAAAAGAACATATTAGATGTATAAAACAATGATAATTTTTCGGAATTCGCAGAACACTTAGTACTTAATGATCATCAATTTAATATGCAATCGGGAACAAAAATTTTACACGTCAACAAAGTAGGTCTCCGTCTTGATAATTTAGAGTCGCTAGAAATTAAAAAGTGTATTAATTCAAAACAGAACATAATAAACAATCAGTTAAATTTATCTTTCAGTCCATTATTAAATATGTTTCCTTTTACTTCTAATCCTTCAGCCAATCGGATCCACCCTGCACAAGACCCAACCCTAAGTACCCCCACCCTACCTCTACCTCCGCCCCCATAGATTTCTTTTAAGCACGTCGTCACATTCTGTTTCAGTTGAAAGTTAGCCTGATGAGGGAACGGTTAGTTCCGAAACCGGTCGCATCGTTTCAACCAAAAAACGTGGTTAATACAAAGTTATATCTTTAAATTTAATTTGTTAAATATGAACCACAAAGTTAACATTCAAACATTTGAAAATATTGTTATCGCGAGTACGGCGAGTAAAATAAAAATGTATAAGAAATTTTCAATTAAATACAGAATAATGTGCTTAAATATATTATTTTATCAAACGTGCTTAAAATATGAAGTGTTTCCGAATTATATTAATGCTAAATTCAAAACTGATAATAGTGATAAAAATAAAAATCAAAAAGCTTTATTCAAATCAAAAATAGCTTGGTTAAAAGAAGACTTAAAGACTGAATTTAAACTACGAAATAATATAAAACTTCAAATAAAAGTGCTTCACACAGAGTTGGTGTCAATCTTACATCCGATTGAATGGGACATCTTGGACGATAAAGTTCGTGACTTCGCGAGTATAGACGCCTTCAAGAAGAAAGTGAAACTCGACAAAAAGCTAAGTACTCTTATTAATAACAAAACAGTTAGAACAGATAAACAAGTTAATCAAGTCCATGAATTCTATGATCGTGTAATCAATTTATCCTCACAATCGTTTAGTCAACCAGAGTTAGATTTATTATCAAAGGGTCTTAAACATAATATTCATAAAAATAACAATATCACAGCAATAGAAAATTTAGCAGTAGACTTAGAGACAGCGTTATACAATTGCCCCAAAACTTACCATTATAAATGTTCGGAAATTATAAAAGTTAATTCAGTAAAATTTTCCACACCACATAAAAATAATGATCATATTGTGTTAAAAAATATTCAAAAAACTGTCAAAGAAAACCAAATTGTAATAACGAAAGCGGATAAAGGTAATTCAATTGTTATAATGAACGGCGTTGACTATAGAAATAAAATGCAAATTTTTTAAACAACGACGACTTCATAAAGCTAGAAAAAGATCCGACGAATAAGTATCAAGATGCCGTAAAGAGCGCTTTAAAACTTTGCAAGAGTGATATAATAAAAAAGATACGCCCAAATCAGTTAGTAGATATGAATCCAAAAACACCCAAGTTATACGGCCTTTTAAAAATACACAAACAGGAAAAACCCATTCGCCCGGTAGTATCGTGTTGTAATTCCCCATCATTTAAACTATCAGCCCATATTGTTAACATAATAAATCAAGCAAACATATTCAAACCTAAATTTACAGTTAAAAATTCCATTGAACTAGTAAATACAATAAAAGACTTAGTGATTCCAAGTAATGCCAAACTAATATCTTTTGATATAATAAGTCTCTTTACTAATATACCAATAAAAGAAAGCAAAAACATAATAGACAGTTTACTTAACAACTCGGATCTCCCCTTAGATATAACAAATGATTTGAAACGATTATTAGAGGTTTGCTTGAGTCAAAACTATTTCCAGTATGATAATGTTGTTTACCAACAAAAAGAAGGATTACCAATGGGAGCCCGTACAAGTCCACTTATAGCCGCCATTTTTGTAGATTTCTTAGAAAATAAAATATTTGGATCTAATTCGGTTTTATTGAAATATATATTTTTATGGAAGAGATACGTGGACGATATATTTTGCATTTTTACCGGTACTGATCGACAATTAAAGTTGCTCTTAAATTTTATAAACTCGTTTCACCCTAAGATTCAGTTCACATTGGAAATAGAAAAGGAAAAAACACTTAATTTTTTAGATTTAAAATTGACAATAGTAAATAATAAAATTGAATTTGATATATATATCGTAAACCGACCTATACAGATACAACTATCCACAATACATCCAACCATCCAGCATCCCATAAACATTCCGCTTATCATTCCATGGTCCATAGATTACTAAATATACCACTATCATCAAATAATTTTAATAAAGAACTAAATACAATAAAACAGATTGCATACAATAATGGTTATAACAGTAAATTGATAGACTCTATTTTAAATAAAAAAATAAAAAATATTAACGTCAATAGATACCTACATAGTTATAATACAAATATCAAAAAAGATGAATATAGATGGAGACGCATATTGTTTGTTAATAATTTATCCCAATTAGTCTCAAATTTCTTACCAAAAGACATAAGACCGGCATTTTACACTGACAATAATATTGGAAAAAGTTTAATGAATTCCAAAGATAAAGATAATAAAATGGAAAACTTCGGCGTATACCAACTGATATGTGGAGACTGCTCTGCAGTCTACATAGGAAAAACAGGACGGAAATTTGAGACTAGAGTAAAAGAACATATTAGATGTATAAACAATGATAATTTTTCGGAATTCGCAGAACACTTAGTACTTAATGATCATCAATTTAATATGCAATCGGGAACAAAAATTTTACACGTCAACAAAGTAGGTCTCCGTCTTGATAATTTAGAGTCGCTAGAAATTAAAAAGTGTATTAATTCAAAACAGAACATAATAAACAATCAGTTAAATTTATCTTTCAGTCCATTATTAAATATGTTTTCTTTTACTTCTAATCCTTCAGCCAATCGGATCCACCCTGCACAAGACCCAACCCTAAGTACCCCCACCCTACCTCTACCTCCGCCCCCATAGATTTCTTTAAAGCACGTCGTCACATTCTGTTTCAGTTGAAAGTTAGCCTGATGAGGGAACGGTTAGTTCCGAAACCGGTCGCATCGTTTCAACCAAAAAACGTGGTTAATACAAAGTTATATCTTTAAATTTAATTTGTTAAATATGAACCACAAAGTTAACATTCAAACATTTGAGAATAATTTAAAAATTATAATTCATGGCCTTGTCATCATCTTATTGGGGCTACAGCCCATTGTGAGCCTTTCCTCCAGATTTTTTCGCCTTTTAGATCGGTCCATCCATTTTGTAACGCCAATCTTCTTTAAATCCTCTTGTACGCCGTCCATCCACCTCAGTTTGGGTCTCCCCAGACCTCGTTTCCCCTCCGGTCTTGTGTCGAGAATCTTCTTTGGGGTTCGACCTTCCTCCATTCGCTGAACGTGCCCTAACCATTCAAGTCGATTTTTTTGTATATTTAATTATCTTTAATTATGTCTATAACTGACAGTGGTTGAGTAATAATGAACATTGTCATATTTTTTATTTATAATATAACAAGCAAGTGGGCTATTTCATCGGGGTTTGCCATCTGTGGAATGGGAATTCACACCATTTTTTTAAACCTAACCTACAAAAGTTTGGTAAAAATAGGTTGGTTAGGTTTTTTTGTAGTTATAATTGCGACTGGCGTGAGCCAGTTGCATTATATATTATAAAAAGTAACTCAAATATTAAAAAAATGACTAAATTGATATTTCAACCAAACTTTTATAGGTTATGTTTAAAAAAATGGTGTGAAGACTAGGCTATGCGTGGAATGGACGGTCATTTATTTGTGATTTATTTTTAAATCCGAACATACAAAGAGGGCAGATCTATGGAGTTTATGACTTTTGTTTTTTCTGCTATATATATATATTCGTATGGTGAGTCAGGTGCTCACAAGATTACACTAAGTTCCCTAAGCCATATTCTGGCTTCGGTCGTCAAGTTATTTAAATCCTCCATCACTCCATCGAATCGGTGAGATGGACACATCGTTACAATGTGATCTATGGTTTGGACCAGATCGCCACTCTCACAACTAGGGTCACTTATGTAGCCCCATTTGTGGCGCTCAGCTGCACTTCTGCTGCAACCTGTCCTAATCCGGTTCAGTGTTGCCCACTCTTTGCGCTCTAAGTCAAAACCGGCAACCCTTTTTGATGGGTCCATGATGAGGTGCTTGTTTTTTATTTGTCCACTTCGCCATTCCTCGGCCCAGGCTTGTTCGACTGTAAAACTACTGTTCTCCAGAGCTTGGGCTCTGGTCCAGAAGGGTTTTCTCGATTTCAGTCTGGTAGCTGGAATATCCCTCAGGGTCAAGTTCAGAAGGGAGATGTTGTTCTTTGTCCTTTCCCATTCTCTGAATGTAGATGCTGCTCTTCGGATGTTGGGAGGAGCAATGTTGGCTAGTACTGGTAGCCATTGACATTGTGTGGGTTTCAACACACCGGCTACGGTTCTCATGGTGGTATTAAGTTGAGTGTCCACCCTTTTGGTATGAGCACTGCCGCCCCACACAGGCGCACAGTATTCAGCAGTAGAGTAGACAAGTGATAGTCCCGCTGTTCGTAGTGTGTCAGCACATGCGCCCCATCCAGACCCCGCCAGTTTTTGAATGACATTGTTTCTTGATTTGAGTTTCGCGCATAGTGAGTCAACTTGTTTTTTGAAGTTAAGTGTACGATCAAGTGTAACACCAAGGTACTTTGGGTGCTCAGTCTGATGCAGTTGGATGCCCTCAAAGTGCACAGTGATTTTAGAATTGCACTGCTTATTATTCAGGTGGAATGTTGAAATTTCTGTTTTTGTTGGATTGGGTTTCAGTCTCCAGTTTTTAAAGTAGGCTGATAACATTTGCAGGTCCCGCTCCAACACTTGGGCACCTGCATCTAAATCTCTACTTCCAGCCAAGAGGGCAATGTCATCCGCATATTGGAACATAGTTGATTCCGTCTTAGGTATATCATGCACGTATAGGTTGAATAGGACAGGAGCCAGGACTGATCCCTGTGGTAACCCGTTGTTTAGAACTTTGCTGTTGCTCATCTTTCCCTCCAATGATACTCTTATATATCTACATGATAACATGGAGTCTAGTAAATGTAGAATTTTGCGGCATGGTATCACTCTAGCGAGCTTCAAGAGTAGGCCCTGACGCCACACAGTATCGTAGGCTGCTGACAGGTCAACAAAAGCTGCCGAGAATTTTTTTCCTTTTTGAAATCCAGCTTCTATAGTGCTGGTCAGAGCAAGTACTTGTTCACAGCAATCCCTTCCGGCTCGGAATCCCGCTTGCTCAATGGGAACTACTGCGTCTATTGAGGAGGCAATGCGTTGTAGTATGAGCCTTTCTAACACTTTATATGGGACACACAGTAATGATATTGGTCGATAGTGATTAGGGTTAGTTCCGTCTTTGCCTGGTTTTAGGATGGCCACTACCTTTGAGTGCTTCCAAATTTTTGGTAATTGTCCCATTGTCATTGTTTCATTCATAAGTTGTAGCAGCCACTGTTTCGCACGTAGGCCCATGTTCTTGATAAATTCGGGATATATTTCATCCAAACCCGCCGCTTTCCCGCATTTAATATTCCCCAAAGCTAGGTTCATTTCATCCAGGGAGAAATTTTCGGAGAAGTAAGAGTTTTCTGGGAGTTTTGCTTTGGTTTTCCGTAGCTCGTGGTTGACCTCTTTTTTGCGTTCTTTGCTGACTGAGATCCGTGAAACAGACACCATGCGTCTAACTATATCACCTGGAGTTACAGGTGTGGTGGATAGCGCACTTGGGAGTTTAGGTGGGGCGGCTCCCAGTTTTCGCAAGATGCACCAGGCCTTACGACTTGAATGTCGGAAGTCCATGTCCTTAACAGTTTCATTCCATCTGTCCCGGCGGCTGTGGTTTAATGCCCGTAGTAGTTCTCCCGCAGTGCTTGCATCGTGTGTTTCTTCGTATTTCTTGTACGATTCTTCACATTGTGAGTTCCAGGCTGGTATATACTCTCTACGGAAACCCCGAGGGATGTGCTTTTTTGCTGTTGATATTATTGCTCCCACGAACCTATTGTAACAATCAATTCGGCAAGGAATATGTTGTATGATATTATCCAAATCTTTTGAAAATGTTTCCCAGTTGGCTTTTCTAAAGTTCCATCTTGGCAGAGGGACTGTGGTTGCCAGTGGTATGCGGATACCATATTTCACCACGACAGGTCGGTGTTGTGAGTGGGGAAAGTCATCCAGTATGATGCGTGTGGCCTTATCATTAACATTCGTATTTGGGCTTGTAACAAAGCTGAGGTCTGGAGTATAGTCCCGTCTCCAACGTGCGGATCGGAAAGTACCCTTATCCTTCGCACAGTATAATAGGTCGATTGCGTTCAGCTGTGCCCACTCGGCGATGACATCACCGTTCTGATCTGTGTGATCATATCCCCACGTGTCGTGGTGGCTGTTAAAATCTCCCACATATACCGCTGGGTGTTCGTAGCAAGGTAGAGGTGGAGATGGCCATGTATCGTTCGGAGGTTTATATATATTAGTGATCTTTATATTGTCTACTTCAATAGTGATGGTGAATATATTATTGTAGGTGCTGCAACTAAGGACTTTTATTTTGTCTATATCGGACCTAGCGTATGTAGCTATGCCATAAACATTGCTGTGAGCGGCAGCTATGAGGGAGAACCCTGGTATATGTCCTCTCCTGTTAAGGTCTTCATCGTCCTTAGTATGTGTCTCCTGTATTGCTATGACATCTATTTTATATTTGTTCAGTATGCGCGCTAATATTTGACACTTGGAGAGGGAGATACCCTCAATGTTAAAATGACAGATATTTATACAACTTTCCAAGTTGCGTGTCCTATAGTCCTGAGAAGGACTGTTTTGTTTTTTGTTCTGATCTGCTTTCTTGCGTATCTTCTTATTCTTGTGAAATCGCGCCATTGCTGTGTAGCAGCACCAACTGTTTGTCTCTTTGCGTTACCCGGGGTAGACCACGTGGAGGTTGACAAACTTTTTTGGAGGTTGACAAACTCCTTTTCTGCTGAAAACGTCACATTAAGTTTCGTCGGCCGACTTCTGCGGGTTGGATTTTGCGGCTCCCATTTTTATCGCGTATTTTTGGGGTTGTGTGCTGTTTGTGACCAGATCCAGTTCTGTCACACTGTTGACGATCCTACGCCTTCCTGTGAGCAAGAACGTCGGAGCTGTTCCTGTGTTCCTGTGAAGATATAAAGATACGTCTCAAGTACGTGACTGTCTATATTAACAGGTGGAATAACAGATCTCGATTTGTAGTAGACTTGCTCACAATAATAATTTTAGTTTGGATAAATTATGCCCCAAACCCCCGGACAGCGGGATATTTACACGCCTGCTCGACCAGACAGTATTATTTCTTTGAAGAACTTCCATTGTCATTTAATGTCGAACACAGTGCATGCGCACAGAAGCACGTTTCTTTTGGGTATTAATAAAACTAGATTCCTTAATAAAGAAAATGCCTTCATATAAAAATACGAAGCTGTTATTATTATTTTTACATTATTTATAGGCTGTTGAATTCTCGCAGTAAATGAAGTAGAGAAAAAGTAATTTTTCATAACAGTCCACCTACCTAATATTACGCAATACCTAATCTTGGTTGATTTTACTCGGAGATTAATGATTCCAATAATTTATTTGTATGAAAAATATTATTCCAATGGACGCTTAATTAATTCTAGTTTCGGTTTGTCAACAAATAATGTACACACATCGTTAAGTATGTTTAAAAAAATAGGAACTGAAAAGAAATAATCGTACAAGTGCAAGGTTACTTTAAAGACAAAATCTAATATCACAATATAAAATAAAGCATTTGTTTGAGTTACACTGATAATTTATTAAAGTCACTATACACCAAGAACCAACGACTAGAAGATATACGTCATAATATAAAGGATGATTTATTTATTTTCTGTAAATGAATGCCACCGCAGGTAACAAAAACTGGAAAGTGTGAATCCTGAGAGTGGTGACTTTCGGAGATAACAGCCTTAAAATTGTTGAAAATTGTTATTTTAATACGTTAGTTATGAATGAAGCGTATTTTTTATATATTTAAGAAGGAAAACTTCCATTTAAAGACACTGGTTGATGGAAACCCTCCGATAGACAATTTTAACAGAGTCATAACAATTTATTACATAAAAACTTCTATGGTGATGATGATGATGATGATGATAATGATGGTGATGGTGAAATAGTTTTTATCCTTTGCTGAATATAAGTAAGTAATATTTATTGTGGAAAATGAGCAAATAGAACAAGTCACAACGTTCAAATACTTGGGCGCCAAAATATCAAACGACAATGATCTATATGGCGAGGTTAAAGAACAAACCGATAAAGCAGCCGTCATAGCTGGCTGCCTCAGGGACACTGTCTGGAAAAACAAACATATGCTCACAGAAAGTAAAACCAGAATTTATAAAACGTCCAAAAGACCCATAATGGCCTATGCCATCGAAGCCAGAGCCGTTACTATCAGAACAAAAAATCTCCTCCGGACTACTGAAATGAGGTTGTAATACTGGATAGAATCCGGAACGAGGATATAAGGGAGGGATGCGATGTAGATATCATCCGCTGGGGTAGACGGCGAAGGCGTCAATGGAGAGACCATGTCGATAGAATGGGAGACAATCGACTTAAGTCCCGGAGGGTAGTAGAGCAAGGGGGAGACCAGCAAAAAGATGGAGTGACAGCTGGACATCCAGATCACAAGAGGCAGTTACCGACTGAAAAAACAGGTCTTCGGCCTAAAACCAGAGGAAGAAGAAATATTTTTACTGAAATTATATTTCAAAAGTCAAACATCGCTCAGAGAAGTATTACTCAAGGATTATTTTCCCTTATCAAAATAGCTTGATCCATTTCTGACGCAAAACATATTTAAATTGTTGATTTCTCGCAGATATTCAGATCGTGTCTAAATAATGTTATGATTCACAAAGCCTTTGTTGAGGCGAAGCCAAAAAACAAATCGACCCTTTATATATTTTCATATAGATGAACAATGTTACATTGGCTTCCTAATGCTGAATGTTCGATTGCTCGGGACCAGACTTCCATTAACCACGTTCCATAAGCTGATCAGATAATACTATGGAAAATGAACCAGTTTATTAATATCAAGAGATTGGATTCCATTTTTTGTCAGCACTACTATATGAGTTATGATAAATTTTACAATTTTCAAGCAATTTAATTTGAAATTATCAATCGGTAACGTGTGTGTAAAATTACGAGTTAGCATTATGTAATTTTCACATGTGTTTTTAACATCCTAAGCCATATCTAGTCTCATTTTTACTCCTCGCTAACCCAAGGGGATAATGTGGGGAGTAAAAATGAGATGCTATGATTAAATATGAGAGAAACTGACCCCATCGAAAATTTTGTTCTATTTGGATATTATTACGCAGTGCAAATAAAGTTTAACGTCGGCCAAAACTCATATTTTTAACTTTAAATAAGCAAAAACTCAAATATTATTTTGCCTTTCTTTTTCTTTGACTATCCATTTTATCAGGTTAAAACAATGATATATAAAAATAATAAATTCGTTACTAGTCTAAAATTCTTAAACAAAAATTCTTGGGGTGGTGTGGTTCAACCAACTTGAAACAGATTTGAGACTGGCAATTGAACATAATGATTTAAAAAAAAAATAAAAAATAAATCAAACTTATTATTTGACTGATATGTAAATTATATTAACTTCTTTTTGTATAGATAATAATTATGTATGTATAATATTTTGTGTATTCTGTATTAAATTGTCTCCTTTACACACGAGTGCTTGCACTCTAGTAAAGGGTAAAGATGTTTTGTCTTACTGTGAATCTTTTCTATATAGTTTGTTTGTTTTATATTTTGTATATGTTATTGTAAACTTAATAAAAAAAAAAAAAGTGAGGTGCTTCACCTCACTTAATTCTTACCACACTTAAGTTGCTTTCAAGATGTTGTAGTGTTCGGACGTATTATCGCTGTCAAAATGCCATCTTCAGTGATGAAAAAGTGTAAAAATTATGCTAGAACTGTGAAAGAACGATCAAATATATCATTCCTAATATATATTGTTATGGATTTTTCGATTTTTATTTTAAGTCGTCATATTCGCAGTCATATCTGTAGACAGTATAACGACATGACAAGGGAGTGTCCTGATCTTGACGTGTTTGCGGATTCGCTCTGTGCTTTTAAGAAAAATGCTAACTCGCGCGTGTTGTTTTAAGAAGGTCTCAGTGCTATTTATATACGCTATTTGATTGTATTCTGTTTGAAATTGTCTTTTCTCTATCATTTATAACATTTTTTTAACTTTTTATGTACCTATTTTTTTACTTCGACTTATGTAACTTGTGTAATTCTATAACATTTTTTTTTACCTTATTTATGTAATTATTTTTTTCTTCTTTTTTTTACTTAACTTTTGTAACCTAATGTTCTCTTATTTATGTAACTCTTACTTGTGTAACTTACGTGTGTGATTGAATATGAGTTCATGTAATCTTATGTGCATCCATAATTGGACGTCCAGCAATCATAATAATAACTCATATTATTTTCTTTTTATGAAAATTGTAAGCTGGATGTCAGTCGATGTACCCTTTCAATAAAATAAAATAAAATAAAATAAAATAAAATAAAATAAAATAAAATAAAATAAAATAAAATAAAATAAAATAAAATAAAATAAAATAAAATAAAATAAAATAAAATAAAATAAAATAAAATAAAATAAAATAAAATAAAATAAAATAAAATAAAATAAAATAAAATAAAATAAAATAAAATAAAATAAAATAAAATAAAATAAAATAAAATAAAATAAAATAAAATAAAATAAAATAAAATAAAATAAAATAAAATAAAATAAAATAAAATAAAATAAAATAAAATAAAATAAAATAAAATAAAATAAAATAAAATAAAATAAAATAAAATAAAATAAAATAAAATAAAATAAAATAAAATAAAATAAAATAAAATAAAATAAAATAAAATAAAATAAAATAAAATAAAATAAAATAAAATAAAATAAAATAAAATAAAATAAAATAAAATAAAATAAAATAAAATAAAATAAAATAAAATAAAATAAAATAAAATAAAATAAAATAAAATAAAATAAAATAAAATAAAATAAAATAAAATAAAATAAAATAAAATAAAATAAAATAAAATAAAATAAAATAAAATAAAATAAAATAAAATAAAATAAAATAAAATAAAATAAAATAAAATAAAATAAAATAAAATAAAATAAAATAAAATAAAATAAAATAAAATAAAATAAAATAAAATAAAATAAAATAAAATAAAATAAAATAAAATAAAATAAAATAAAATAAAATAAAATAAAATAAAATAAAATAAAATAAAATAAATATTTGGTATGCTGTATTCGCTTTATCACACAGCTATAACTTAATATAAATTCGCCTCTTTTACAGTCATTATTTGGTGTGGGAGATCATAATTATAATGTGATTGCACTGGAATAAAAGAGAAAATATGTCTGCAGTGTGTGTCTGAATTTATATTATTGTATTATCTCATTATCACTTAATGTATTCTGTCGTGTGTGCTCTTTCTTGGTGATATTGTAAGAATTCGTTAAACTGCACCATTTTTATACAGCGTTTTGTTGTCATATAACGTGTCCATATATAAAATGTCATTGGGTTTGTAAACACATACATAGTAACGGAAATAAGAGAGTTCAAGCAAAGTTTATAAATAAAACTCTTTTGTGAAGCACATGAGTTTTGCGATCGGTTCGAGTTGAAAAACCCACTAGTACTCGGGATTAAATGTTCAATTTAAAATGATTTCGTGATTATTTTTCTTCTAAAATAAAAATTCTCCGACCGAGTTAAGATTGCGGAGGATTTGTATTAAAAAAAAAACTTTGTCTGAGATCTTAATCATAAAATAATATACAGCGATGTGAATAATCGAGAAAGACGAGCAAAATCTAATTCAGACAATTCGTAACTATTTTCAGTTTTTATTTCAAATTCTTTACTATACCTATCCTGTCTGGAAAACAGAGTATTACTACTATACTATTTATTTTTATTGTACCTACTTACAAATATAATGTTTTTTACTTTCCACTACTATGAAATAAGTGGAGAGTCATGATTTCACAATTTTTAAGCGTTTTTTTACATCAATTTCTTAATGGGTTTCATGTAGAGAATGCACCCTTTGAGTTTCGTAGTGATGTTTTTGTGTGTATACCGTAATCACAGCATACACACAAAAACTAAAAGGCCGATGAACTTCATATTGATACCATATGTGTACCTCACCGCATTCTTCTATCTTGACACATATCCATCATCTCATCAACAATTATGCATACATGATGGTCTATTGTTCAAGCAATTTTTTTACATCAATTTCTCAACAGGTATTATGTATGAGTAACCACTTTGAAGGTTTATAGGAGATCAAAATTATTCATATTCGATATGCTATTAGAAAATAATGAGCATGTCACATGAACTAAGACGATACAAAATATTAGCTTAATTAGACAAATTCAAAATAAAAGTTTTTTTTGTTTACTTTCCATCGACAATATACTTGATGGAATTCCATTATAATACATTAAAATATAACACATTTATAATTTTATTTCACTTGGTTTAATTTGACTTGCTAGTTTCGCTCTAGACGAACACCTTCAGAGTAGTAAAGTACTACTCTGAAGTATATCAGAGTACTACTCTAAAGATGCTCGTCTAGACCGAAACTAGCAAGTCAAATTAAACCAAGTGGAAGAAAATTATAAATGTGTTTTATTTTAATCTATATAAATAAAACAAAGTCGGGTTAGTTAGACTATTTATAACTTAAGAATGGTGGACCAATTGTAATGATCTCTTATTTATTGGATTCGTCTCCACCCCGGATAACATAATAACTATAAAAGTATCGGAAAAATTAACGGAAAAAATATAAAAAAAAACATGTAAATGATCTGTACGCCTGGTACCTATTATGCAAACAACATAATTTATGAAATCTAAATAAGTGAATCAAAAATCGATTGTAAAACTTCAGGGTAGGTAGGCTACCATATTTAACAAATCATTGATACATTTAGAATAGAAACTCGAGGTAGGTACCACATAATATTGATTTAATTAAAATTATTATTAAATAATTTGAAAATGGAATTTATTCTACGAAGAAAAAATGAAAAACAAAACATATGGGCTAAAGAAAATCATGCTTGGGGTTGGTTCTTGAGCTGTCAGATACAGAAAAATGTATTCATTGTTACCGATTTTTGCATTTTTATCATATTTGATTTTTAAATTATTATTAAATCCTAATAATCTATTGAACTTAATATTTTTTTTGTATTTATTTTATTACGTTGATAAAATCCTAAATAAGGTTTAGCCAAAAATTAACACAACATCCATTAAATGAGGCGGTATGAAGGTCGCCGGGTCAGCTAGTATATTATAAAAGGGTATATTGGTTGGTCACCTATATAGCATGCTAATTGGGCTTCGTAGAATAGTGAGGCCTCGAATATTTAATGGATATTTTCATTCGAATTCACTAGTGAAATATTTATGTTTCTCTCAGGTATTTTTCACCGCACAGAGTGTGGGGGTCATTTCTTAATAAACTTCCTTTGAATAAACAAACAGAAATACAATTTCGGCCAGATAAAAAATCTCGCGTCTTCTTCTCTCTCTCCCTGTGTCTCTCTCCCCTTTTCTCTATGCCTTTAACAATATGAACACGAACGCTACAAATTTGCTAAATTCATTACAACAAACGGGGCTGGAATTCATTTTTTTTTGTTGATAAAAATGTGTTTCATGGGTAGCGTCAGTAAATAATATAAATTTGTACCACAATATACACTATTTGATATTCAAAACGCAAAAATAGAAAGATACAATTTGGGTAAGTGGTTTCTTTGCTTCGAACAACTTCAATGGAGAATGTCGCCAGAGTGAGATAAATTAAACTAATTTATTAAAACTCAAGGGCCCGACTTTTTGTAACTGATAACAAGTTTTATTATTATCTTTACTTTTTAAATGGTGAAATGTTGCGTAGAAAAAAATGTAAATATTTTTTTTAAATATATCGGGATTAAACAAATAATTTTTGTAAATGGGAACAATAAATTGTATATGAAGATCATTATTACAAGAGTTTATGAAGATAATTGTTTATGAAGATCATTATTACAAGAGTTTATGAAGATAATTGTTTATGAAGATCATTATAATTGTTTATGAAGATCATTATTACAAGAGTTAATGAAGATAATTGTTTATGAAGATCATTATTACAAGAGTATATGAAGATAATTGTTTATGAAGATCATTATAATTGTTTATGAAGATCATTATTACAAGAGTTTGTTGCGTTCGAATTATTTGTATCAATTCTTACGCAATAATACCTACTTATAAAATGTTCGCGGTGGGTTTTTATTTTTTTCTTAGGGCCAAGATAATAATTTACTGCTCACATTGTGTCGAAATAATTCTTTCAAAACTATAGAATGCATTTCATTTATATTTTAAAATGTCCAACTGAATAGATCTCCTGATTTATTGCATTTCTATAGTCATGTAGCAACTGCAAATCCATTAAGCATCATTCTTTCTAAAGATATAGCCAACATGTGCATCCTTCTTTATCTTAAAATGCAACAAAAGAACATACCTAATATTTGAAACGGAAGACAACCAATTCACATTTTTTTACGAGTCTCCAAAACGTCTAGTAATAAGATATAGGTATTGCCCGGCCGAGCTCACTTTCTAAACACATGGTATTTCATACTTAACACGCCCAACCAAGATCGTAATTGGTTGTTATCTCGAGGACAATAAAGGACAAACAATGGTGTCCTTAGGACAGCCTACTCGTAGTGACCAATGATCGAGGCTCTGACCACCTCCTACAAAATTCGATAGGAAGACGTTTCGAGAGTTGAAGACAGTCAATCAACAGTCGGTAAACTGGAGTCCACCAGTGGAGTCAGTCCACAGACAGTTCAATAGTTCTCATCACCTTTGTTCTAAAAAAAAATTAATTCAGTTCGTGTCGCAAGTGACGGGCGGGCATCTGTGCCTCGGCAGATGTCTCCTACCTACCCAAATTACATGTTTAATATACACCGCACACTGTCAGTGTTATTTTTTTGTCTTAATTTTTTACATTGTTTTTAAAAGCCGACACAATAATTACGACTCGTCGCGACGTCAACATACACACCACGGGTAGAACAATCGAGCAACACAACAACCGGCGATACCTACTCGCGGATCCCTAGCGCGCCTCTACCTTGCATAGGTATATTTCACGGCCGCTAGACTCCTCATCCAGAGCCCAGTGACTCCTGCCTTGGAGTCCAGCGCTCCTGGACGTCCCGGCGAAGCTTACAGTGACTGCCTCCTCGCAAGTCCAGCTTCACGGAGCCCCTGCTCCAATCCGACGTCCTCCACGATGTCAGCAACCCCTGCCTGCGAGTCTGCTGCATCCACGACGAGCCAAAGCCGCTCGTCTCTCGCCTCAACATCCTGCCACGCGAGCCAAAGCCGTTTGCACCATCTGCCAAGCCGACGTCGCTCGACCAGCGCCTCATCTCAGCACCAAACAAAATCACTCGTCTTAACACGCACCCACTACACAAAGCACCGACGTCTCAACTTTTTTACTGCTTTCATTTTTTTGTACTTAGTTTTAAGTTAACTAACCGATTTTTATTATTTTTTTTTCAATATAAATGACCACTGGTCATATTTAAAATACCTTGTATGTGTTTTATTCCTCCATAACTCTCACCAACAATTACAAACTGTATTGTGTAAAACATCTTAATACCCTCCTACAATTATTCTTCTTTTCACTCTTAGATATTTTTTTTCTTAAATTATAATTTAAATTAAACCATATAATATTATTTTTTAAATGACGAAAGGGTATGTATTAAGTTTATGAAGATAATTGTTTATGAAGATCATTATTACAAGAGTTTATGAAGATAATTGTTTATGAAGATCATTATAATTGTTTATGAAGATCATTATTACAAGAGTTTATGAAGATAATTGTTTATGAAGATCATTATTACAAGAGTTTATGAAGATAATTGTTTATGAAGATCATTATAATTGTTTATGAAGATCATTATTACACAAGTTTATGAAGATAATTGTTTATGAAGATCATTATAATTGTTTATGAAGATAATTGTTTATGAAGATCATTATAATTGTTTATGAAGATCATTATTGCAATAAATATGTATATTACCGCTAATAATACAAATTTGGCATCAGCTGATAAAATAATTTTTTAATTATCGACTACAATAACAACTACAATGAAAAAATAAAAACTTAAATAAACGATAATAATGCACTTATACCTACTTAATATTCAAATTCCACAGGGTTGATAGACAGGATACAAAACTCTCAGAGCCTAATCTTTGGATAAGTGAGTTATTCTCAATTGAAACTTGATCGTTGAGTTTTTTGTATTTTATTTTGATTAATTAAATAATTCTTAATTTGCATAGTGACCTGCTAATTCTTTTAAGAAAGTATGCCTCTACAGAAGTCAGCGAAGATATTTAATCCCACTATTCATAATATAAAGGAAAAAAAACATACCTACAAACTGAAATTTGTTTTTGTTAATAGTAACACAATTTCAGTATTGTATTGAATTCAAGTATTGTGATAACAAAACATTGTTTTTTTGCCACTAAATGTTTTGTGCACACAGCCAAACAGTGCAGTAATAAATATAAAAACCTTTATTACTGATAAAAAAGATTTGGCTAAAACACAGGTAGCCAGTTCGGTTCTCTTAATATTTTTTTCAGTGCATAGGTACGTGTTAAATAAGTTATTTGTTCATATTAATATATTTATATTAATTCATTTAATTGTATCTTGAGTTTATTTTCGTAGTGGAATTGGTCAAAATACCATCCCTTGTTTATTATTATTACAGAATGTAAATTTATGGCTCTTTGTGCTTTTTCTTTAGATCTTCACCAAACGAATGTTTTCTTATTACAGATGTATAAAAACAATGCCGGTAAAGAAATGTAAAATACCCGAAATTCATCAAGCTAGTTGAAGCGTTCGACATCTTTGAATAAGAAAAAAAAATCGAATAAGCCGGCAAAGAAAAACCTCCGTAGCGTTCTCATTACAGTTTAAAATTCAATAAAGGAAATAATATTCTCTGAGGTATTTCTACCTGAGAAAAATATTTCATTCGAATTGACAGGTGTAGGGGAAATTTTCTTTGTGGGATTCCCAGAAACGTGCTAAAAATCAGAAGCCCTCACCCAAAGTCATCCCCCTCCCGCCTTACTAGCACCGGAACACATACAAAAACCGGAAGCGGAAGACAACCTACGCAATATGCGGTCAGAGTCGTAGGCAATCGAGATAGTTAAATTGCTTAGCTTGATATAGTAACATTTAAAGGTTAAAAGGTTAATTCAGAAAATTAAGATAAGATAAAGAGTTTTCGCAATATGTAAGTCGTTAAAAATAAATGTGCATCAGTGTTTAATAAGGTCAATTTAAACGACCATGTAAAAGATTTAAAATCGTTTTTAATTATTTTAGATTTATAACATTAAGAACATTCAATTTTTTAAACACACATTTTCATTTAAATTTGCACACATATATATTGAACATCATAATTATCTTTCAAATCCAGTATAAATACTTTTTCTTAGTTGCTTACTTACTTACTTCCGATCGTGGTATTTGATTTGACAAAATTACCAAATACATACATATTCAACGAAGCCGATAAAATCATCATCCACCGAAATAATCTCGTATTTTAGTATAAAACCACTCATAAGGTTCCTCGTTATCAACCTTACTTTTTGACAATTCGCAAATGTTAGTTTACGCCGAAGCGCATGCGCTAAGTATTTAGATATAATAATAATAATAATGGGATGATTTGTATAGCGCCGTTTTTGTGATAACCTCACCTCAAGGGCGCTTTGAGTTTATTGTTATTTTATGTCGTGAGACTCGCGGAATAGATGAGTTTTGAGGTGTATTTTGAATTGGTCAAGGTTGTCAATTCGTCTCAGATGAGGTGGTAGTTTATTCCACGAAGCTGGGCCAGCCACCGCAAAAGCACGATCGCCAAAATTTGTGGTGTTAACTCTATTGATTTCAGTTAACTTGCCGGCCATGGTTGTGGTGGCTGACCGGAGTGTTACTTGTCGGTCGTTTGCAGTAAAAGGGATGCAGAGCTCTGTTAGATAAGTGGGAGCAATGCCATGGATTGCTTTGAATGTCAGCAAACATAGTTTGAACTTGACTCTCTCTGGGACTTTCAACCAGTGGAGGTTTCGAAGATGGTGAGAGATGTGAGAGAATTTTGCAGCTCCGGTGATAAGCCTGGCCGCTGCGTTGAAGACGGATTGAAGTTTGTTTAGCTCGAGTTTTGGGAGGTTTGCGTAGATGCCATTACAGTAGTCTAAGCGAGAAATAACGAATGAGTTTACTAAAGATTTCGTTGCTTCTACGGGAATATTTCGTCTGATGGATTTTATACGTCGTAGGTGGTAGAAAGCAGAAGATGTTGTGTTGTTTATTTGTTTTTTGAGGCTCAGGCTGGAATCAAGATGTATTCCGAGAAGTTTAACTGTGGATTTTGGAGTAATGTCAGTGTCTGCGACTGAGATGGGAGTGTTGTCTATGTGATGTTGCCGGCGGCATGTGGCCGTCCAGAGAAATTCGGTTTTAGTTGGATTTAATTTTAGTTTATTAGAGGACATCCACCGCTCTATTTCTCCGATACATAGACAAATTTTGTCTTTTAGAAGCAAAGATTCACTTGGAGTCGAGTAAAAGTACAGCTGCCAGTCGTCAGCGTAGCAATGTGCGAGAAGACCGTGAGATTTTACTATATTAAAGATGTCTTTTGTGTATAGCGTGAAAAGTAGCGGGCCAAGCACGGAGCCCTGGGGAACACCTGTCATCACCTTTGAAGGGGAAGACTTTTCTTTATTTATAGTTATGCTTTGAGAGCGATTTTGTAAATAGGATTTCAGCCACAAGTGGGCTTTACCCTGAAATCCGTAGGATATGTTCAGTCTGTTTAGAAGAAACGGATGGTCGACTGTGTCAAAGGCTGCGCTCATATCCAGGAATGAAAGAAGAACTAGATTGCCTGTTTCTGTTGCTAGGATTACATCTGAAAGTAATCGAAGGAGACCCGTTTCTGTGGAGTGGTGCTTTCTGTATGCAGACTGGTGGGTGGCGAACATATCTTGTGATTCGATAAAATAGTTGATGCGTGAAGCGACGATTTTCTCTAGTAATTTCGACAAGAAAGATAAGTTGGATACTGGCCTGTAGTTATTTAAATCACCAGGGTCGAGAGATGTCTTTTTTAATATTGGAGTGACTAAGGCCTTCTTGAAGAGGTTTGGTACAACGCCAGAATTCAGGGAGATGTTACATATCTTAGTTATGAAAGGAGACAGTTCGTGAGAACACTTTTTTAGGAGCCATGTTGGAATGGGGTCGAGAGAGCAGTTTTTGGATATTGAGTTTTGGATGATCTTTTGAATTTCAGCTGTATTAGTCTCATCGAATGAGCTAATTTTTGCTTTATTGTTTGCTTCGTAAGATGGTGCATCAGAAGAGGTTGTATTATTGAGAATATTTTGTATTTTGTTATGGAAAAAATTAGAAACGTCATTGGGAGACAGGTCTATAGTTGGCAGTTGTGTCGACTGTCCCAAGACAGAATTGAGGGATCTCCACATGCGTTGGGGGTCGCCTCGTTCAGAGTTGATTTTTTCCGTCCAGTAAGCGTTTTTCTTTGTTTTAATAACGTGTCTGTAGTTATTCTGGGCCTCTATCCATTTATGTCTATCGACTGTTTTTTGTTTTTTAAAAGCTCTCTCTTGTCTTCTCATTTCTCTTTTTGCATTTCTGCATTCCTGGTCGAACCACTTGTCTGAAATTCGAATTTGTCGTCTTGTCGTTTGTTCAGGAGCATGTTTATTTAAAAGGTCTGTCAGTGTATTGTCGTAGCAAACGGTCAGTTCGTCAATTGTGAGAGTTTCAAGTTGATCCAGGTTACATAGAGGAGACTGTTGAAGTTCGAGTTTAAAGTTTTTAATATTGAAATTTCTCCATGCTCGAGATTTTATGGTGTGATATTCTGGTGGATGTGGGGTAAGGTTGATTGTCGTGTAAATAAGTCGGTGATCTGATAGACCAATGTCAGTTATTTGTGGGTCTAGCTCCTCGTTGCCAGCTCTGCATATTAACAAATCGAGTATTCCCCCGGCGTCATGTGTCGGTTTTTGAATGTATTGTGCTAGTCCAAAGGATGTTAGTATATCAATAAATCTGACTCTGATTGGGTTAGTATATTGCTCCAAGTGAATGTTAAAATCTCCCGTTATATAAATATGTTGCGTGTTAATTAATATAGTTTTTCCTAATAGAAGAGAGAGTTCATTAAAAAATAAATCTGTCACAGGTTTTGATCCAGGTCTATATATGGTGATGATGATGAAATAGGAACTGCCAGAAGATATCCGACATCCTAAACACTCGAAGCTCTGGAATTCTCCTATTGGGATTTTGGCGATACGTAATCCTTGTGTTCCAATTAAGGCGATTCCTCCGTGATTCGTCTTGAGTGTGTTGGTATGTTGTTTTCGCTGTCTGGCTTCCTCGACGACGATGAGACCCTGAGAGTGAAGCCTTTTCAGTGACACGGTGTTGTGGTCATCGTGCCATGTTTCTGTTACACACAAAACGTTGAGCTTGTTTTGACGGATAACATCCACGATATCCTCCGCTTTGTTGTTTAGGGACCGCGCATTCCAGTGTCCGATGGCCACTCTTCTGGGAATGGGCACTCCATGGCGCTTTGACAATGGGTGGTCGATTTTTGATTGAAGAGATGATGTAAGTGGTTTGATTATATTTTGCATGGTATGTTGTTCCAAAGAGAGTGTTTTCTTATGTTTTCCTCCACGGCATCCTCGCTGTCGTTTAATGAATTTCTTTTGTAAATTTGCATTCCGGGTTATGTCAATAATATTTTGCTGTAGATTTTTTGTGTTGTATTTAAGGCTAAGTAGGTATTCGTGGGTATACTTATGTATTATGGGGTGTCGATGGCTGCATTCCATAGTGGTCGTCGTCGGTCAAAATCCGTCCAACATGTGGTCAATATCTGTGGGCTGTTATACCCAACACCTAAACATTTGTATTCACTGGGTGCACATGTGTTTGACCTGCTATAATACAAAAAATGAACCTGCCCCGAATGGGTCCGTTTCGTATCACCGATGCTAACACTAAACTTGTCAAAGTCAAAATTTATTTAAAATATTCACTGAGTTTTGTAACTGTTTTTGTTTTGTACCTCTATAAATACATAAAAATATACTGAAAAATTATATCACAAAGCACTCACAATTGTTTTACTAGTAGTCTTGCACAACTTTTATAACTAAAAATTTGGAATACCCGGTGTAAATCTAAATATTCCACGGAGCACAATGAATTGCGCCCGGCCGCTACGGAGCGCCAGGAATAACAGGAAGATATGTCTCTGCAATGCAATTTTCATACAAAAACTTCATAGCATCCTCCAGTTAAGAAGCCACGTGATTTCCTAACTTAAGTGAGCGACTGTGCAATGAAAACATGGTTAGTATTTAGAATTTAGTATTTAGGTAGGACTCTTCCTTCGGACCTTAATCAAATGAAATATTTTATTTATTTCAGTTTCCAAAATATTGATAGATAAGTACATTAAAGAAATAAAAAGAAATAACAGTAATTAGTTAAATCTATTTGGTATACCAGTTACACTTATATTTTATATTCTTCATTAAATTTGTCCAGTTTTTGTTTGATGCTGACATACACGAGATATGAAGACTATTAGCGCTGGTACTTAATATGGTAGTTAAACATGTTTGTGATAAAGTAAATTAAATTGGTGTATAAAAACTTTGTGCAATGAAATCACCATGAAATATGTAATAAACGAAGGACATAAAAACGTTATAATAAACACGAAAACGGACCAAGAAACATTATATTCTTATTTGAATGAATAATAGTAAAATGCTGATAAGAAGAACAGTAAATCAATATAAAATTAAACACTTTTTGATTAAAACGACTCTTATCTTCACAATGAAGAACCTATTACGGTATAATTATTCAAATATATTGGTACAAAAAGGGTAAAAATATTTTCTTTTACTCCCTGGCGATGATTATTCCAACATAGTGATAGGGTCAACCTTTTTGGTCGGATGTCAAACCCAGGGACATGGAAGGCATGGAGTAAAATATGCAGAGCAAATTGGATATTAAATTTGTTATAGTTTCTTCATCTTATGTTTGATCATATTGTGGCAGACCACTTCGAGAAATTTCTGTCGAGCGCGCGCCTAGTGACAACGTGAATATTTGTTTATCGCTAGGCCGAGTTCGTCGCCCTCGGTGTCGAGCGTGCGACAGTAATCGCGAAGGCGGTATGTTTCTTCAGCGAAAGGTTCGAGAAAGTTCGCGGATGTTGAACTCACCAACCCTTGACGCTAGCATTATTTAAGGGAGTGTACGTCTGTACACAGCATCGAGATCGTGATCGTCATTATTCGGGTCACTAAGTTTCGCTACCTGCTCGCTCGCTCACTTCGACTCGCTTGCTAACTCGTTCTGTTATACCGTATCGACTTATCTTAAATACCTACTCATCGTGAGAAAGTTTCTCTGTTCGTGTTTAATTAATTGTAAATTTCATCTGTGTAAAAACTGTTAATTATTTCGTGTTCATTATATTCATTGTAACTTGAAAATAATTCTTTCTCTTCATACTTCCTCTCTACCACTGTTTCTGAGTTTCTTTATCTAGAGTACCTTGTCAATCACCTTCCGTGATAACTGGTCTTCTTTATGTGATCTGCTAAGAAAATATATTTGTTGGTGACTCTAGTAATAATAAATCAATCATAATTTCTCTTAGCACGTCACATCGAGAAGCTACCTAAATACAGTTCCAAGCTATGTATGTACATCTCTTCTGGAGTCAGCTCCAAGGAATGTATATTGGTCTTAACGGAGTCTAACTAACAGACCAGTATAACACCACAGCAATATGTTATATAAAAATATATATATTGTGATTGTTCTGGGAGAAGGAGGTCCAGCTATTTTCCCTCTCCGGTGGATTTTCGGACTTTTTGTTCGGGTTTTCCATCTTGTCATTTTTGCGATTTTACTGTCATCTTTAGACGTAGTCTCTCCAGGAGCTTCTTCTGCTACTGCTACCTCATTATGCTATGTCCTCAACATCACAGTTATATGTATTTGATCGTTTCATTTCCGATGCGTTCCTAGAGGTTTCTGTCTGCGATGGAGCGTAGGTTCTAATAATAAAAATAGTGCCAACAAATGGAACAACTAAAATCAGATCCCTTAAACCTTATAAGTCGGTATTATATAAACCACGTACAACATTTAGTTGGGACATAGATATAATGAAAATTTGCTCGAGTGTTGTTAATGAACGTTAAGCATTACAGTGTGTTTGCAAGTCTCATAAAAAGTTTTTCGCACTTAGTAAAATTAAATATGTATTTTCAACTGTTTTGTTACAGTTCTTTGAAATGGAAAAAACATCTCGTGTCTTGTTATATACCAGATGTACGTATTACTGCTGGTATATTATGAATCTCTATACATATATACCATGTGTTAGTAGGTACGTGTAGTTTATCAAGGCTGCTTTTAATTCTGTATTATTCAGCGTTATGGCGGGGCTAATTTTTATACGCTTTAAATCTCATTGTTAAACACTTGGATGGAAAAATCCAACACGATGGTACGGCATGTTTCAGTTAATTTGAGAGACAAAACATTTAATTACCTGACACACGCTTTTGGAAATGCGAAATTAAAGGTGTTTATTGTTATGTCGTACCTATTATAAAATATTTATCATACTCAGTGGGATAATTTGGTTAATTGTAAGACTATGTAGGTACTTTGTTGTAAATCAAAACTATCTGTAAATTATTTATTTCATTTACACACTTTTCTTATGTTAAAGAACATTATGTAATCCTGATCTTCTTTGGGATTATGTTTTGTTTCAAGGTTGACGATATGACAGTAGAGTTAGCAATATTTTATTTCACAAGCATAATAGCTTATATGCAAACTACACTAAATTAAATATAAAAATACAAGTTAACACAATTGGGAACTTCACATCTATTTCGCAACACTAATATTCTTCTTCATCTTCATCGTGTATTAGGCCATTTAACCTGTTTGTGAGGGTGGACTATCATGAGAGGAAGAGATCCAACTGTCTTTACATCTCTCGTAGGTCATCCAGGTAGTCTTCTGTTGTTGGGTATTTCTGTCTCAACAATTTTAACAATGCCACTGTGATCCATGCATTCGACGTGCACATAGACATGTAGCCTTACTCTTGAAACTCGAATCCGATCCCGATTTCAAATTTTCATTTAGAACTTACCTATCTGCCGCCTGCGTATATTCAAATGAACGACTGTTACTATTAAAACAAACCTACCTACCACATTCATTATCCGTTACAAAGGTAGGTTTTTAGCGAATCGGATCGTATTGGGATCGGATTTGCAGTGGAGAGTATGGCCGATGGTCGTATCATGCCTTCTTTGAGGGTTCTTCCTGCATTGGAGCTTTGGGTCTCAATTTCAGCCAATCTAAGATATATTTTTGTTCTGTTGGAGTCGATTCTTATTTCTAACTTATATATCATGCTGGGGCGGATAGACGCCTTTTAAATTCTTCCTTTGCTGGTAGTAAGGATGTGTTTATTTTTCTTTACAGTATTTTGTAAGCTATTCTATGCATGTGAAGATATTATTAATTTATTTTATTTTATTCGGAAACATAATAGTTTTTTTTTTACAAAATACACCAAAATAGTATAAGCAAATTATATAAACATATTAGTAAGCCAAATATAATGCTTCACTAAATTATATAAACATTTTATATATATTTTCATGAAGAGAACATTGATCAGATTTAGGATATTATGGTAAGGAAACTGGAAAATGAACTGGAAGGATGAAAGAGGATAATTACCAGAGTCAATAGATCGGGTTGAGGGTTAAGATTATTGTAGTAGTTACAGCAGTGTTTCAACATGATAAGGACTATCGACCAAATTATTGAACATTTTGTAAATAAATAGGAAAAAAAACCTTCTTGTTATTAAATAGGATGTCTGTGATTTTTCTTCGTTTTTCTAATGGAATCAATATTATATTTCGTGAGATCTCTACATCTAGGGTGTGAACCGCATGGCCTGGCTATCTAGGTTTGTTTTCAATTACTAGTTTGTATGTAAGCGGCTTTTTTGATGTTGCCAGGCACTTCGTTTTGTTTACAAATATCGTCAAGTTGTATATCTTAGATGCAAGATGGAATTTATATAGCATTATTTGTACAAGCATCTTCATTTTCTGCTAACATCGTAGCATCTTCAATATAACAAATCATGTTTACTATCTCATTTTCCATTCTAAATCCTTAACGAAAGGAAGTCATATCTTGTATTATTTTGTCCATTATGAGATTAACAAAGGAAAAGGCTGAGACTGTCTCTTGCCTGATACCAGTTGTTTTGCTGAGACTGTCTCTTGCCTGATACTGGTTGTTGTGTTTTTCGTAGTATTAGTCTTAAACAAGATTAATACTATGAAAATTCACGAACAAAAATCTCGCATTGATTGCCAAAAAATGCTTAGATGGGCTGACACGGTGTTACATGAATTGATAAGATCCAAAGTTGATAAATAAAAGGAAGCGTGCAAACTAAAATATACAAGGATTCGATGGTACCTATAGACATCATGTTGAAAAGCTTGGTCATACCAACTATTCAACGAAGAAGCGACGATTACTTACGAGAAAGGCTGACCCGAAGCTAATGAACAAATAAATTGCTGAAATACGATGAATACAATATTATGTTTTCCGAGATTGGAGTAATCTATAAGGCGATGGCTGGATCGATAGAACAAGGACTCATGGAGGAATGTAGCGGTATGTGATGATCAAATACTTAAGATAAAATAGGGAACATACTATAAATAAGGTATGTATAACACGTACCTATGAGGTCTACACGTGCTTCGATAAACCTCATCTCTGGCTTCTGTGTAATTGAAGGTTTAAGTACCTACTCATTTTAACAAGGGTATATACTAAAAAATGTTATTTTCAAGTATTGAAGTTAATAAAATAAAAAAGAACGATTAGGTATGTGGGTAGATATATAGAATCAAAGGTTAAATGAAATAAAATCCCCCTCGCAGTTCGGGTTTCCCGCCGAAAATAAAGAACACAAATTGAAGCCCCAGAAATGACAAATAATATTTAATTTACTTACCTTTTGTGAAAGGAAAATGTTTACCTCTTTTCGATATATTTGTACGTAGGTATATTTTATTTGTATAAAAACCAATGGTTAGCGAAGTTTATCGTAAATAGATTTCCCATTTCAGCGAAGCACGAAAATATTTTATTTCTTTATGATTTCAAAATTACACCGATGGAGGCAATAAAGCCAAACAAAAGGGACATTTTCGAAAAGTTTTCAGTCAAAGCTCAAACGGAAAAACGGTTGCGGCAGAAAATAAACAAGCTTATCATAAAAATATTCATTTTCGAAACTTTTTGGCAGCCTTCTTCCTCGACTTTTCGTTTATATTATAACATTTTATATTGTTCCCAATGTAACTGAAACAAGTGTTGAAACTAAAACACATATCCTGTATGTAGTTATAATAACAAACTAATATGTGTTATTTTACTAATAAAAGTACAATTATAAGTGCCTAGAAACAAATTATGGAATGAAAATTTATATGATCAAAAAGAATATGTATGTTTCCTTGTTTTGATTTTAATTATTTGCCATTTGATCTTTTGAATATCCTCTTTGACGTCGTTGGCAGACTTCTTTGAAGTCACATTTAAGATGCTTTGATTGCAGAGTCTTGTTCCTTATAATTATAATTAAGTTAACAACTCTTTAAAGATTTTGAAGAGCGGACAATGTTTACATTTTTAAGTGTTTACCTTCTTTGTGCGTTTTCATTTGACAAATTTTGTCTCTCATAATATAAAGAAATATTCAGCTTGTTGGCATATTCAATTTTGGACTTTAAATCATATTCTAAATCCAGTTTAAAGTAGGAACCGTTTCCATTAATCTCTATTAAAATTTTGAAAAATTCTCATACATTTGATAGTGTTTATAAGTGCCCGTTCCCACTTATCGTGTGTCAGGCACGATTAAAATGTCGTGTGAATAGCTCCATTTAAAATATATTGCCAAAATAGATCGCACGACTTTATATCGTGCCCGACACACAAGTGGGAATTGGCAGTAAAGAAGTGTCATATTATAAATTCTGAATAAATTATATACCGAATTCGTCGTAAAATATTTTTATAAATACGAGTTTTAAAATTTCTTGAATTCCCTACAATCAATTTCGCTTTATTAACATAGTTTGACTATGGTTGGCACGTATTTTGAAATCCAAAAAACATAAAATTCACAGATTTATAGGAAAACAATTCGACCATCAATACCGACAACTGTGAAAAACTAAATAAATTTTATGCAACGCAAAAGGGATTGATATTTCAACCACTCGTAGTAGTCTACAATGTATTATGCGAAAATAGCGAAAATAAAATCGTTTATCGAAATGTTTTCTTGCAGAAATGATTTCCTGGCCTGGCTCCAAAATAAGTCTTCACCGTTCCGATCTGTCAGTGGCTCCATGTCTCCACTTGACCAAGCCCAAAAACGCAGTCCATCCATTTTAGCTTGGGTCTCCCCCTACACCCTTTGGTCTATGACGAGGGATTCTTTTAGTGGGAATTTGCTCACTCAATATTTCCACATGTCTAAGCTAAATGAGACTCAAATCCCCTGAGGTCAACATCATCATAAAGCTGGTACAGCTCGTGTTTGTATCTGATTCTCCACACACCACTCTCACAAACAGCTCCGTAATTTTGCCGCAGATCTTTCTTTTAAAAGTTCTAAGTTGGTCATCATCTCTTTTGCTGAAAGTTCAGATTCTGGAGACATTATATCAACACTTGTCTGACAATAGTTTTATATAGTGTCACATTGGTCTTCCTCGACAACAACCTGAACTTCGTGTGTCTCTGGACGTCATTTGTTTGCAGAAACGATTATTCTGTTCACCCCATCTCTGATGTTGTTGTTACTGGTAAATATAAACCGAGGTATACGAATTGATCTACAGGTTGAAAGATACGGCTGTCCACTGCGAGTGTTAGTGGCTGAGAGGTATGCCGTACAGTAGGGCGTATTGCCTCGATATTAAGACTAGCTACAATTCGCATTCACCTGTTTCTGGTTGGCTCTCTGATTGGTAGAGATCTCGTAGTATTAAGTCAAATGAGCTGTGAAATTTTATATTAAATGCGAAAATTAAAAAAAATAATAAATTTAATTTATAATAATATATAATTCAATTTATAAAGCATATTCACTCAGTCGCTATTATTATTATAAACAAACCTAAACCTATCCTAAGAATGCAGAAAAGAAAAGCTTGGACTAGAAGTTATTATATTAAGAGCTGTGAAGGCCTCCACTAAAAGTTGAACGGATTTTTAAAATATGGCTCCAGCAGTAGGTATATGTATATTTTTTTGAAATTTATTTTTATTTTATAAAAAATAATAACAATTAGGTACACTTTTCCCGCCAACTGCATAACAGTTTTTTGGCAGGGCAGATTCTCTCTTTCACATAATAATTTAACTTATGTCAACACAAAAAATTAAAGTAACAGAAACTAAAAGAAAACAATATTGACACAACAACTTTCTCCAAGGGTATGCTGAAGAGATTTTCTTTGTTCATAATCGATTTAAATATTTTTTATTTTCTTTGTGAAACAGTTGTCATTATTTGTTTTATTATTTTGATTATAAAAGTACCTACTTACTTAATTTTTTTACTGTTAGTAGTTAGTTTGATAAGTCAGTTGGCTCAAATGATTAAAAAAATCAGGGCGGCAAGTCAAAACCGGCGAGATCAAAACCCCCACGATTAACCATATCACGGACATAATTATTATATGGAGCTCTACAATATATTTAGATGTCATAGAACTCCATATGATAATTATATCCATGATATGGGTAATCACGAGGGTTTTGATTTCGCCAGTTGGACCAAACAGCCCCCCTGGTATCTGAATTATTAGAACAAAGAAATGCCGAATAAAAAACAATTGAATATCTGTGGTAATTGAACAGAAACAATGGAATAATTTTTTTTCTTCAGAACTTTTTAACAATTAGGTAAATAAAAAAATTACATCACGGTTCAAGGGAGTGATTATTGGGAAGTCATACAGGATTTCGATTTATTGAAATGAGACAGATTTATGGAATTAGCTGGTGTGGTAAAGGGGATTGCTAAACAATTTATTGATGACAGATAATATTATAATATATTAGTTATAACCCGTCAAAAATGACGAGATTTAACGGTGTTTATTATGACTCTTAATTTAATAACTTTCTCGAGAGGCATTTATTTATTTATTAATTTATTTAATATTACTTCTAGTGCAAAATAAATAAATAAATAAAAAATACTCACCTAAAACAAGTTGCCACATTCTGGAGGCTTACTATGTTTTATCGTCTCACAGATGCAGACTGAAAACTCAGTTAAAAAACTGTTTCTCCACTGTGGGTATTACGTATGTAATATGTGATTCTCACAACACGTTGTTATCAGCTGGGGTGGACATCTTCAGTGCAAAATATGAAAGGTTTCGTGAAGAAATACTGAAGGTGATGCGCTCTTAATTCCCCCCCCCTCCCATCCCTCCTTATCTCTTATCAGCCCCATACCTAATTTTAATTTTCTTAATTATTATTTTTTTCTCTTTGTTTGTTGATTTCTTTGTATGAACTGCCTGTTGTTAATTTATTATTGATGGAATGCTTTTATTGGCTCTGACTATGTTATTTAAATTGTATAATAAAAACTGTAAATGAGCTGTTTGCTTCCCAAATATAAAATAAAAAAATAAAATAAAATATACCATAAATTTATAGACCGATATCGCGCTCTTGATATTTGAACCTTAATTATTAGATTTTGTATCTCATGCGCACGCTTTCGTCAATTGACAAATGCAAGACGAATGCTTGCATCTTGCATAGAAATAATCAAAATTGTGTCCACGGAGCGGCAACTTCGCGTCAGCCGCACGTCATGCATTCGTCATGCGGTGCGTGCAGCAGCGTGGACACAGTTTTGATTGATTCTATGCAAGATGCAAGCATTCGTCTTGCATTTGTCAATTGACGAAAGCGTGCGCATGACGTGCGGTTTACGTGGACAGTAGGCCTAGTCTACTCGTATGCTCTCCTGATATTTGAATTTTGGGAGCGATGCGCCATCAGCAGCATGACGCGAATCACACCGCTTGTTTTAAAATATACTGTTTATTTATTTATATTAATTTTGAGGCATGTTGCAAAAATTAAGACATATGTGTACAAAAACAATATTCCCACAAAAGCATTTCCTGTGTGTGGCTATACAATATAGTTATGAGTTATATCGCAAGTCTCTAGCAAGTGGCAACTTGTTATTGGGTGCATGTTAAATTAATATTTGACATAGTAGGTACCTGTAAGGTGCTCAAGAAGCAATACGATATATATCTACTTGAAAATATATAACAGAAAATATCTAGAGAATAAAGGAACATATTTATAATTGAACCTAATATAAACAAATAAAATATAATGTCGGCCTTCGTGGCTCAGTTGGTTAGGTATCTGACTGCTGATCCAAAGGTCCCGGGTTCGATTCCCGGTAGAGGCACAGTTTTTAATTGTGTTTTCAGTTTAGATCTGTCTCCAGAATTTGGCAACTTGCTATTTATTTGGTGCGTGATTTGACAAAGTACCTGATAGTTGCCCAAGGAGCTGCCCATGAAGCTAATAAAATAAATTAAAAAATAATATTTTTATACATAAATGCCAACAACAAGTTAAAAAAAATGATAGAAATCTAATTAAAAATTAATTAAATGGGTCGATGGCAATAACTGGACAAACAAACAAACAGACACAGGAAATTATGTATATGTATACGATTCCCTTTAATCTTGACGCTTGATATTGCAAATTTGCTGTGAGAATTTTCTCCTCGAGATTCTTACGGCGTCGGAAATTTGTATTTTAATATTGTGTATCGATATTTCTCGAACGTTTAAGAGTGGAAGTTTACAATATTATTCCGCCCGCAGAGTTTCTAGGGCGACTAATCTAATCAGCAGAATCAAATGGGTCGAGAAATTCAACAAATCGCTGTCTTGCCTTCGATTCCTAATGGAAAAATTCTCTAAGTCAAATTGATTGAAATCAAAAATGATTTAACCGGAAGATATTCGGGTTGCGTGTTGAGTGAAAGAAGAAAAAAAGGAAAACACGAGGAATTCCAAAAATCGACGTTGAAATAAAATAAAAAAATGTTGCTCGAAGGATAAATTGAATACACACACAGTGCTCATATTACAAGTTGCAATTTGCTACGTGTTGAATAAATTATGTTCCAACCCGCATATTACGTATGTTTCGAGGGTTAGTAATTTGTTTCAATACCTGATCTAAAAATGTACGAATCTGTAATAAAACGACGTGTGAGAGGACTGAGAATAAGAAAACTCGTTGAGAATGCAAAATAAAAAAAAAAAAATGTCGTGTACCTACCTACATGATGAAAATTAATGTTCTTGTATGTTTTGCTTCCGTTACGCGACGTCCTACGTAGGCGATTCAAAGCAAATGCGAAGCGGCGCGGCGCGGTGCGAAAATAACAAACAGTCGGTAACTATGGAAGTATCCTACGTTACGACCGCGAGTTGGTTTCGATGCGGCGCGGTGCGATGCGAAGCGAACGCGATCAGTTGATTTGATATTTTCGCGCGAATTGATAGCGGTGCCATTGTTTTTTTGACATGTCAGAATCAGAAATTTTAATTTCTGTCCATGAACGTCCCATATTATGGGACAAAAGAATTATCAGACCGCGAATTTTAGGATTAAATTTGGCAAAAATAAATGGGACTAAAAGTAAAAACATAATTTATTTATTATTGCTATTTTACAATAGGATGTTTATTTATTTATTTATTTATTTATTTATTTATTAATTAATTAATTAATTAATTAATTAATTAATTAATTAATTAATTAATTAATTTATTTATTTATTTATTTATTTATTTATTTATTTATTTATTTATTTATTTATTTATTTATTTATTTATTTATTTATTTATTTATTTATTTATTTATTTATTTATTTATTTATTTATTTATTTATTTATTTATTTATTTATTGATTCATGGCTCAAAGCCCTTTACAAAATTAAATATTACATGACACAGCATAAACAAAAGAAAACAATTTATAAACATATAGACATAACAACGGTAGCAGAGGATATATAAAGAAAAATAAAAACATATAAGATAGGTAAATTAAACAACAAAGTACATACACATACTACATAGCATGAACATAAGAATATTACTGACTGAATGAATAAAAATGAAAATGAATGGTGTGAACTACCTACATACTTAGCCACACTGAATCAGAGCATGCTGCCAGATGTGACTATATATTACATTATTGAATTAAATAAAATAAAAATCAAATGTACAAAAAATATATAAAATAGATAAAAATGTAAAAAAAAATATATAAAAATGTAAAAATTTATAAATATGTAAAATTGTAAAAATATATAAAAATAAAAACAACTGACTACACAATCATTTGGGGGTATGTATTGAAAATGTTTTAATAAAGTAAATTTATATTCATTAAAAGAATTGAAGAAAGGGTCAGTCAGATAACCAAAGTCATTGCCCAATCGATGGATTCTATTCAATGGAGTGTTGTCTAAATAATTAGTGTTGGATGTCTTACATACAAAAGTTATAATTTGGCGGGTATTTCTTGTTGGAACATGGTAATTTATCCGACTAACAAGGTAAGAGGAGCTAAAGTTATTATTAATTATTTTATAGAGAAGCAAGAGATCAGACACAATCCTTCTATCAGACAGGTCATGAAGTTGGAGATAGTCTAGTAGTGAATCATAATTTAATTGTTGTTCAAAACACACAAAGTTTTCTCTCGTTTCCACGAATGTCAAATTTTGGTATGTTTCCCGGAAAGATGTAAATTCAGTCTCATTATTTAATTCAAGATCACGTAATTCTTCATACAAATTGTGATATCCCCCATAAATATGCCTCTCTAAGTACACAATATTAGTTTCACTTCTCTGCCGAACATACTTCTTGAGTATTTTATATACGTACATCGATGACAGTAGCTGGCGGCAGAGGGAACGATTCGCGCACACGTAGGACAGAGCCGCCGCGTCACACCGCATCGCATTGAATTCGCTTGTATCCGCACCGTAACGCTTCGCAATCGCGTTCGCTTTGAACCGCCTACGTAGGACGTCGCGTTAAAAGATCGAAAGGGCAATGAACGAATAAAAAGAGGCAATAGAAATAGAATAACAGGTACCTACCGCCGTGACACAGTTGGTTGGTCGTTTAACTTTTGTGCGGGCGTCCTAGGTTCGATCCCCAGCAGAGGAAATTTTTTATTCAAATTAATTTCTTTCGAAATTCTTGCTTTTCTGGGCTGGAAACAGTAGTAAGATGGAAGAAATTGCCATATGGCAATAAACTCGTCACTTGCGTAGGGTGCAAGGAAGTGTTTATTATTATTATTACTATTAGATTTAAGTGAATTTAACACAATAATACTAACTGAATTATTAAATATTGAAAATAAGTAGATAGACTAATAAAACCGTTCGAAAAATATGGGTCTATGAAAAACTAACATCTTAAAGGTAAGACTTGTTTTTGGTAATCCTATTTTTGCGTATATCCAAAAAAAAATATTCGATTTTTGATTAATGTTAAGAGTTAGACAGAATACACACACATTATCTAGTTGGAGTAAAGTTTGTTTTTTATTCTTTGAATTATTATTATCTCGTATGAATTACATATAAATGATATGCATATCCCAAATAAATGTTTGCAATGCATTTCGAATATTTCTATAAAAGGAAGAAAAAAACCCTCGCTATAATTTATTTTTACGGCGCTGGCCGATTTACTAATGATATTAATAACAATTAAGCACTACAAATAATAACACTCAATTCTTATTATTACCATTATACACTTCCTCAAAAGAATAAGCAGATCAATGCGTAAATTGTAAATTATTTAAAAGAGCAAAATAGAATGCAACAAACGCATCATCAAGCTTTCAATTGGGAATAGTTCACCCATCCAGATACTTAACATATCAAAGGATTAGGCTCTGAGGAGGTCTCTATACTACCTAACAACCCTACTGATTCCCGAATATTAACGTTTAAAAAATCTTTAACGATTCTACATGTATTCATTATTACCGATTTTTATTTATTTATTTATTTATTTATTTATACATCTTTTTGTACATAATATAAACAAATATAATTGTACACTGGCGGGCTTATTGCCATTAGGCAATTTCTTCCAACCAACCAGATTACAAAGTATGACAACATTGTGTATGTACAACAGCAAATAAAAAAGAGTAAAAGAAATCAAAGAAAATACGTATAACACTTAAATACTATTAAAACAAAAAAAAAATTATTATTCATAGCAAGAAAAAGGATATGGTAAGGACAGGAGAGGAAATCGGGATCAGGTGTTCAAGGATAAATATTCCTTCTTTAGTTTTTTCTTGAAAATACTAAGTGAGTTAGACGACGCAATATCCGGACTAAGGCTATTCCATAATCTTGCTGATTGTACTTCGAACGAAGAGCTGAGAAATTCTGTATTATGGATAGGTATGGAAAGTGTTGTACATTCAGCAGATCGGAGTGGAAGTCCATGACTGGATAAATAAGTGAATTTGCTTTTGAGGTACTGTGGCAGGTTTGGGTTCGAGAGAATATTGTACAATAGTGACAAAATGTGTATATTGCGCCGCTGGCGTATCCTGGGCCAACAAAGAAGATTGCGGTAAGGTGATATGCGATCAAATTTTTTCAACCCAAAGATGAATCTGATACATATATTCTGAAGACGTTCAAGTTTATTGAGATGCACTTCATTTGCATCCAAGTAGCATACATCGGCATAATCAAGCAATGGAAGAAGAAGTGATTGAGCAAGAATTATTTTACAACGGAATGGAAGGAAATTTTTAAGTTTATTAAGTGAATGTAGGGCAAAGAAAATAGATTTACTAACATGCGATACCTGTTCATGCCACGAAAGGTCATCATCGATGAAGATTCCAAGATCTTTTACAACCCTGGTATAAGGAATGCATTGGTTATTGATATACAGCAGTGGGAGTTGCAAATTCCTTATAGATGACAGCAGACGAGGACTACCGATTATAATTGCCTGGGACTTAGTAGGATTAACAAGAAGACCATGATCCGATGACCAAGAAGAGATCAATTTAAGATCTTCATTCATGTGAAGGACTGCATTGTTAATATCAGAGATATTAAAATGGAAATATAATTGAAGATCGTCTGCAAAAAGATGATATTTACATCTGAGGTTTGTAGTGATAGAGTTAATAAATACGGAAAATAACAGTGGAGATAAAACTCCACCTTGCGGAACTCCATTTTTGCATTTTTATTATTAAGTTTTTCGATAAATTTATAATTTTTAAATAACGGATTAACGATTTTGGAATAATGCCAGTGGCTGAAATAATAAACGGTAATATTATTATTTTACGAGAAAGTCTTTTAATTTCGTTACCTAAAGCGGTGTATTTTCTAATTTTTTCATCAAAAGTTTCTATTATATTACTAGAATTTGGAATAGCCAGAAAATAATTAAATAATTTTTGATTATTTTTAAATCATCATCCTCATCATCAATGGATCCAGCTCATTGTGGGCTTTGGCCTCCTCCAGCATTCCTCTCCATCTCCCTCTATCCTGACATGCTCCTCTCCAGTTCCTAACACCATTAGCCTCCACATCCCGTTGTTCGCCATCCAGCCATCGGAGCTTGGGTGTACCAACGTTTCGTCTACCTTGTGGCTTTGTGTGCAGGACCCTTTTTGACACTCTTTCATCGCCCATTCTTTCCACGTGTCCTGCACATCGCAGCCTCCCTGTTTTTATCACCATTATAATGTTGGGCTAAATATTTTTAAATGTGTTTATACAACTGTTTTTCTTTTTATAATACTCTACTGATTTATGTACCTACTTAAAGATAAAAATAAATTCGACCATAGGTATATTATGTAGTGTATACAGCTTATTTAATATATTAACAGATAGAAAATTGTCGGTTATTTGAAGTCAATGTGCAGAGGTCGGCTAAATAATGAAAGTTATAGGAAGAAAAGGTATAGATGGAGGAACGTGTTGAAAAAAATCTCTCAAAAACAATATATTTTAGGATATCTTGTGGGTGGCATAGCTAACTAAAGTCACACTGCCTTTTGGATTTTTTCTTCGATTTATTACCATGTAATATTGAAACTAAAACACAGGGGTCCTAATAATTTTAATTTAAGGGGAGGAATAAGTTATTACTTTACTACAACCCTATTGGTGGTTTGGCCAGTGCAGTATTAAGGATGTGACAAAATTATCGGCTGCCCAATGTTAACATACTAATAATATCAAAACTACCATAGGTACACTAAATATTACCCATTAAACATTTGTGTTCATATTAATAATTTATATCTACAGTAGCACACAGTTCTGCAAATATCAATTGTAAAAAATGCGATGCTTTCACGTTTTTCGTTAATTTCGTTTTACAGAGTACAAACAGTCAAATTCATATAATATACACAAAATGAGTTACCAGCATAATATAGACCAGCGAAGACTCCAGGCATTACCAAATATTAATCATTTTTATACCTAGTTGCATGTAACATATGAGATCTAACTATCGATAGCGATAGTATGTATGGTTGAGGAATAAGTACCAAACTATAAACCCATTAATACAAATTATTGAATATTTTAATATATTCTATTTTCTATATAAAACATGTAGGTATGTTTATCAAGATAGGATATTATGGAGGTCAGTCCTTTTTTCCTACCCAGAATATGAAAACAGCATGATGGTATGTAATGTATGTTTGCAGATTAAGTATCAAATTATTGAGACTTCTTAGATATTGTGTATAGGCGACTGCCATACAAATTATATGAAGCGATGTCGTCACTAAATTCATTTTTTATAAAAATTGTTAAAAAAAAAATCGAGATGTTCTGTAATATATTTTGAAAAATTGAGATGTACCGTAATATATTTTGCTTGTGCTATAGGTGAACGAAATCGGTCGAGGCAGGATTCGAACTCGCGACCACTGGATTACTAGCCCAGCGCCATCGACCTATCATTTGTATTAAACCATTTTTGAATTATTTAAATATTGAAATAATCGAAAATACAATAGGCAAAATAACATCTCCAAAAGTTCAGCAATGAGTCTCACCACCGACTCTGAATGTTGGCTTTTTTAGGTGAGACTAGACTAGTGTGTGGGCATACACGCACGTGTTGTGCTTCCTTTTTATAAAGTATTGCACACCCGCACACCTGCCGCTGGTCACCCCACACGGTGAGATTTTTCGTGATGGTACTTTTATGAATGTATGTATAAGTATTTTCATTGAATGAAAAAAAAAAACAGCCTGTAATCCTTCGAGCATGATAGCCCCAAAAAAAAAAAATAACAGGACAAAATTTCTCAATTAATGTACCTAATGATATGTTAAAAGTTTAGAAATGTAAAACAACTTATTTTGAATTTTGTTCGTAATAGGCGGTGTATTGAAACGCTCGAGGCACGGAATATCAAAATATTGTGGGTACGGCCACCACAGTTACGAGTCTAATATATATTTAGTAGGGAGGCGTGATACGAGTTTGTTTGCGCCGCCCCTGGTATTTTATGAGACCCGAATTACCTTTGACCCTATATATGAATCTTGCGTAAGATTTTTCTTAGGGCCAAAATGAGACAGCCATGGATGTACCAACCTATAAATAATCTTTAACTTGCAAATTAGCAAACTCACAAAATACTTCAGGGAACTTATGAAATTAATACATCATGAAATATATCGTTTGGTTTCTGTGCGGGCGTCCTGAGTTCGATCCCCAGCAGAGGACAAATTTATTTAAATTAATTTCTCACGCTAATATTGCTTCTCTGGGCTGGAAACACTGGTTAGTTGGAAGAAATTGCCATATAGCAATAAACTCGCCAGTTGCGCAGGGTGCAAGGAAGTGTTTATTATTATTGGTTTATTTATTTTTATTTTTTGGGGGTATACACAGATGTACAGGTTACATTCATTAAAATATATATGCTAAGTCGTACAATCTATAGCTAGGTCTGCCATTCAATTATGTATATCCACTGTTATAATATTTAACACACAGAAGAGAAATAATTATTAGGAGATGGTTAAAGATAGTGGGATATGAAAGTGACGGGAATGTGAGAGGATAACTAAAAGAGGGAGAGAAAATTAAGTTGTACAGTATTCATACAATAAAATAAAACAAAACATCTATATATTGTTATCTCGGATCAGGTTGGATAATTCTTTCATATACCTACTATACGGAGTGTGAAATATGTATGTCTAAACTATTGAAATTTTTGTTAAATGTTTCGCAGATACGAGGAACGGTAGAATGTTTTCAGTGATTTGTTTTATAATGTGGAATATAGAAAAGATCAGTTTGTCGGGTTGTCCTAGAGGGAACACAGTAAGTAATGAGATTATTCAAATCCGGTGAATCGAATTTATTATTAACAATTTTATAAAGTAAGCTTTGATCAAGGATAATTCTTCTGTGTACAAGTGATTCCAGATTATGATACTTCAACGAAGCTGAATAATCTGGAATTCGCAAATTAAATTTAAATTGTACTTTTTTCAAAAATTTCTTTTGTACGTTTTCAATTCTATTAATGTTAAATTTATACACGGGAGACCAAACAGCAGTGCAATATTCGAGGTGGGGGCGTATGAATGTTGTATAAAGCATCCTAAAAGTATTCAAGTTTTTAAAAGATTTACAAAGTCGCATAACAAATCCTAAAATATTGTACGCTTTGTTTATTATCATTTCTATGATGATTATTATAATTCTGGCAGAACGGTTTGCGCACAGGGTTTATCCAGTGATCGCGACTTCTATTCCTGCCACGACCAATTTCGTTCACCTATGGCACAAACATTTATGCTTAATTTAAGGAATGTATGAGGATGTATAATATGTTAATTGTTATATGGACATATTAATTCTTTTTTAAAAAATAACTTATGCGGGTAATCAATTTTAATAAGAATCAAAACAAGATTTTTTTAATTTTTGTAATTTATCTTCAAATTGCAATCTTGAAGACATTATTTTTAAAGAAACTAAATTAATTAATACTTCATTCGGATTTAGTGGATTTGTACGAAGCTAAAATTTTCATTTGAAGTTACATGTATATCAGCGATTTAAAGATATTAGTTTTGCGGTATGTACATACACACATATATACCATCACCCAGTTTCCCTATTCGGGTAGGCAGAGAGAACCGATCGCACGACTTTTCTATCTTGACAAACATATTTTGCCTCATTTACTGACTTAACATTTACCATCTTTCAAAATCTCATTTATATTATCATGCCAACTCTTTTTCGGCCGGCCCCATACATCTCATTTCACTCTTTTCAGCCTTGTATACTTTCTTTATCAGGCGTTCATCGTTTATTCTCTCTACATGTCCGAACCATAGCATATCCTATCATAGATTGATTGTTTTGTTACACATTCGTCTTGGGGACCTCATTTCAACAGCGTTAATTTTACTTTCAATGGTCTTCTGCCATGTCCATTGTCCTTGTCTTACTTGCATGCATTTTGTTGGAACAACTGTTACAATATTTTTCTTAATGCAGTGTTCACACTATTTGCAGCCATGACCCTTATTTCTATATCCTTTTCCAATTCTCTATTACGCTGGAAGATACTCCTAAAAACGAAAATTCATCCATTTGTTCTATATAGTAGTTCATTATCCACTCGTATATTGCATTCTGTTCTTTCACTTTTTTCAATTACCCTTACTTACTAGGTAGATACATTACTAGGAATATCAAAATTAATTAACAAATTTACTGACGTCTGATGTTTGCTGAATGTCTATGTAGGTACATACATACATAGTTAGGATCCCTTAAACTCAACCATCCAATCAAATTCCAATACATCCTGTCGTGTCCTGAGGTCTATTAACATTAGCCAAAGTATTCCAATTTAAAGGAGGAATAATTCCAACATCAGATGCTTACCTTTCATACGGAATATATTATATATTAGGTCCTTACATATGAAATTGGCGTTTTGTATGGGAGGAACATAAAGTCGATTTTTTTTAATATAATATATTTATTTAATCAAAGTATGCACCATTGCTATCTATGCACTTTTGCCATCTCATAGGTAGTTCATCGATCCCTTTACTAAAGAAACCATTCGGACGGGAATCAATAAAATCTTTGAAGGCGGTTTGGACTGCCCCATCGGAGTTGAATTTTTTCCCTTGCAAGAAGTTATCCAAATTTCGATAAAAAGGGTAATCTGATGGGGCAAGGTCCGGAGAGTACGGTGGATGTATTAGACATTCCAATTGTAGCTCCTCTAATTTGGTAGCCGTCTGTTGTGCAGTGTGTGGTCTAGCGTTATCATGAAGCAGCAGTGGCCTAGAGCGATTAACCAGCCTCGGTTGTTTAGCAGCTAGCTTTTCCATCATGGTTTGCAGATGCTGACAATAGACATCTGCCGTAATCGTCTGGCCAGATTTAAGAAAGCTGTAGTGAACGACACCATCGAGGGAGATCGCGATCCACTTCCACGCCGGCGACGCTATAGAGCTCATTGGCCCTGTTCACCACCGGACGCAGCCGCAACATCGGACAAACACAAAATATCCACCATCCATCGGGTTCAACCACTGCCCCCGAGAATCCAACCACACACGTCAGGGCCTCCGATTGGTCTCGAAATCGGCCGCTAAGAACACTCCGTTTCAAGTCGGAGGGGCTTGTACCCCGACCCCTCGGTCCTCGTGTTGGCGTCCGAAGGTTCCGCGGGCTAACACCGGGGGCATCCGACGCAATCATCACCTGTCAGATTTGACGTCTAGTTGTCAACACAGGATGTCTGACCCGACGTCTGCGCCGGCGGTGTGCCCGAACCACACAACAACATTCGCCACAGTTGACGAGTAACTGCCGAGCGAGACTAGAGGCGTCCGTCCTGCTCTTCTCTAAGTATAGAATGACGAGGGCACAACAGCGTCGGCCGCCCACCCCCGCCTTTACTGCCTGGGCCCTTAGAGCCGCAACCTAGGCTTATATCCCGACGCATCGGTCCTCGTGTTGGCGTCCGAAGGTTCCGCGGGCTAACACCGGGGGCATCCGACGCAATCATCACCTGTCAGATATGACGTCTAGTTGTCAACACAGGATGTCTGACCCGACGTCTGCGCCGGCGGTGTGCCCGAACCACACAACAACATTCGCCACAGTTGACGAGTCACTGCCGAGCGAGACTAAAGGCGTTCGTCCTGCTCTTCTCTAAGTACAGAATTGACGAGGGCGCAACAGCGTCGGCCGCCCACCCCCGCCTTTACTGCCTAGGCCCTTAGAGCCGCAACCTTTCAGTGAACGACACCAGCACTAGTCCACCAAACTCTCACAAGTAACTTTTTTGGAGTCAATTTTCGCTTGGGGCATGGTTTGACTGGTTCGGCAGGGTTCAGCCATTGCGATGAGCGCTTCCGATCATCGTACAGGATCCACTTTTTATCACAGGTAATGATTCGATTTAAAATCCCTTCATTATTGTGCCGGTTGAGTAATGCAACGCAGCAGCAACGCGCGTTTGTTGATTTGCTTCACTCAATTCGTGAGGTACCTTTCAAGCTTTTTCACCTTCCCAATTTGCTTCAAGTGGATTAAAACAGTTTTATCACTAGCACCGCAGTCTGCAGCTAACTCGGACGTGGTTTGCGATGGATCCGCTTCCACAATAGCCTTCAATTCTTCATTATCAACTTTGGTCTCCGGCCGTCCACGGGGCTTGTTCTGCAGGTCGAAATTTCCAGAACGAAAACGTTGGAACCAAAAACGCACTGTGTTTTCTTTTGCGGTACCGTCGCCATGGTGCCAAGCTGGAACTCGTACTCGTAAATAACGCGATATTTCAAGTTTTCCATTTTGTAAACCGAATGACGCAAAGAAAAAAAACAATTGAGAAAAAAACAAATGAATTATAATTTTCGAAACACAAATACATGAGTAAATAGCTGTATAAATTTGAATTTGGAATTCCTAACCAAAGAGAAGATATTTGAGATCAAAGTTAACAGTACGGCAAAACGCCAATTTCATATGTAAGGACCTAATATTATAGGTATGGACAAAGGAAGAAATACCAGCACTACAATTACTTTTTACTTAATATCTTACTTCTTACAAATTATGTAATGCTAATTTTCTGTACGTATGGTTATGTAAATTTCATGAAAAAGTTGGGTATATTATGTAGGTACCAACATACCTAACAAAATATCACGCCATGCCCCTGTTATTGGGGCAGGACGATCGTTTTGCATTGTAAGGGTATTTTTAACCAAAAAAATATCGGTCTTACTTATTCGATTTCGCAACTAGATAAGCAAACTGAAATAGTTAGATAAAAATTTAAAAATCTTACTTATAAACGTATACTAAGATATGACGAATTGTTTACGAACACCATCATTTATTTTTTTCATATGGCCCCATTGGCTTTACAGACGTGAAAAAATAGATGTAATTTTTGGATGACTGATGTTAAATAAAATCGAGAAATAAAAACAAACACCGCATTGTGCCATGTGGAGTTAAGTTAAATAAGATTGCGATGAAGAATTCCAAGGAAAAACGTTATAGTATTAAATTTTTCTGTCAATCTCAAATATGCGTTGGATTATAGGTGAAAGATCCGCCATTTTGAATTACTTGGTATGACGCGTTAGTCAAGCGTTAAACAACCTCTCGACCTGTCCTAACTTGACGTCTACTAAATAAAGGTGTAATTAAGATAGTCACAGTTTATAAGTAAACATTTTCGTGAATCACGCTCTATTACCAAGTATTGTTTATCTAATTTGTTTAATTTATTGTTCTATACGGAAGCAAGAAATCTTTTAAAATGATACACAATATGTACCTACTGGATAGAAGTTAACAATGCTTAAAAAAATATTTATATTCATTTTATAAAACAAAATAAAAAGACAATAACTATCGATATGTTAATATGTGAAGCGAAAACTTAGGACTCTTTTTATGCGAAATGCGCGCACGGATGAGTTTGAGATTTGGCATTTTGTTTAAGTTTACATGGATGAGGAGTCCAGAAATCTAATATTAATACATTATTGCCCGATTTCCCCAAGGCTCCTTAACTTAAAAAATCACATTTATGAACCACTTAGCGCAAAATTGCATTTCACCAAACAATCTTAGCCTCGCTTAGCGACGTCGGCGCATAAAATTTTAAGTGGCGGTCTCTAGTGGATTAACCGTCATAAGCGTCACTTAACGCGTTTGACAGATAGATATTTGGGTTACGATTTCGTCGCAGAGTTGTTTTATTATTGAATTTATCTTTTTTGTTGTAAAATTTAAGTTATATTTTGTTTATTATCATCTTGGAAGATGGATGGATTCGTGAAATCGTTGAATAGACATGCTCCATCCGTTTGTTTTGAAGTAATTGCCGTGTTTTTTGAAACTAATTAAATTAATTTAGTTTTTTAACTGGGGGTAAAATTTGTAGAACGTTTCCTTGGTTTATCCATAATTATACTCTGCTAAATATTATACTCTGATAAATATGCGCGTCCCGTGTCGAACAATCTCAACAATCAACAAGTGCGAAGCGAATAAACAGCCATGACAGCGAGTATATCCTAGGATGTACACCGATTTTTTAAACCAAACCTACAAAAGTTTGGTAAAAATAGATTGGTTAGGTTTGTCTGTAGTTATAATTGCGGCTGGCATGAGCCAGTTGCATTGTATATTAAAAAAAGTAACAAATATTAAAATAAAATAACTAAATTGGTGTGAATACTAAATAAACTGTCTGTACATGATGTGTCAAAAACAAAAACTGGTGTACAAATAAGGCTACCCTGACAGCGAGCGCCGCTAGCGCCATCTGTTGGCGCCAGCGGCAATTACCTGTACTCATGAGATCAAAGTAGTACTTTTTTATAATTAATTTATATATAGAGTAAAAATCGTGAAATTCACACGTTAGAATATTTTAATGATATTTTTATAGTTTAATATGTATTTCTTATTTGCATATTTTTTAAAGTAACGTTATCTTGAGTCCATATTCATGTTCACCGGAAACATAACAAAAACTAATCCTGACCTTAGCTTAGTGTGGCTGTTATTTTTTGGTGAAATGCAAATTTATTAAGTAAGCCACTTAAGGATTTAAGTTTCGAATGGGTACTTAGCTGATGTTCGATTTTGAGGGACCTTGGAGAAAGCGGTCGTAAATGTGTTACAAATATATTAAATTAAATTAAATATATTTGAAATCAAAATATTGATTGTTTACCTTAGAACATGAGAGGGGAAGCCCAACTTTAACATACCCGCGTAGTATAAGTTATAGTGAATAAAAGAATAACCGATGTACTGGTGACTTTCACCAACGCAACGCCCCCTAACTCTTAGGTGCTACCTAAGAATTCTTATGTATGTAGTACCTATCGTGAATTCTCGTTTCACCACCTACATAAGAGTTACCTAAGACGCTAAGACTGGTGAAAAACAAATGTTACGTTAGGGGCTACCTATGCTTAGGTGATACCCAGCTATGTGACAGTTTAGGTAACGGTGGTGAAAGTTAACTGTCAAAATGGTACTCACGACGCCGTTTGAATTCATATTTCAGAACATGTTAAATAAAAATGCATATCTGAATACCTACTGTGAAACAATATTTATTTATTTATTTATTTATTTATTTATTTATTTATTTATTTATTTATTTATTTATTTATTTATTTATTTATTTATTTATTTATTTATTTATTTATTTATTTATTTATTTATTTATTTATTTATTTATTTATTTATTTATTTATTTATTTATTTATTTATTTATTTTTTTTTTATTTTTTTATTTTATTTTTTTTTTTATTTATTTATTTTTTTATTTATTTTATTTTTTATTTATTTATTTATTTATTTATTATAAAGACTTGACTTTGTTGAAAATACCATACGTAGGTACTACTAGTTGCATGGAACACATGAGATCCAACTGTCGATGGCGATAGTATGCATAATCAAAGAATACGTACCAAACTATAAACAACACAAATCTGCATATAAATAAAGTAGACCTGGTAAGATTGTCGTTCTGGATTTGCGAATGTTTGTGCACGACTATATTCATGTCAGTCTGCCCAAGGCTGCCTGTTCTTACATTCGTTTGAAATCTTTCTATGTGGAAATCGGGAATTTTACAGTAGAGTAAAAAACTTACAATATTACATTTTTATAATATTACATTTGAAACAGTATAAAAACACAAAGCCTCACAAGCTGATATGTTTTTTTTTATTATTTTCAAAAGAAAGTATGTTTAAATGTTATATAATAAGAATTAAAGAATGCTTTTATGCTTTACTCGCCGAGTCGCCAAAATTGATTTATGTGAATTTACCCCGAAGATGACAAAAATACCAACATTCTGATATATGCGTCCCTATCGTAATTAGACCTCAAATGGCACGAAGTAATAAAATCCGACACAGGGAGAGTGAGCAATTCACGTTGAACAAATGGTCTCTTTTGCATTGTGGGTCAGATTTGCTTTCCTCGCGTTGTTCCACCATTCTTTCAGCTGTCAAATATTCGAAAGTTAGCTACTTTTTATTTTTATCGTAATTAATATGTATTGATTTAGTTTATTTTCCAATATTTAAAAACTTTATATTTTATTTTCTTTCAGAATCAAATTTTAGCCTATATAGTTACAAAAAAATGTAAGTTGAAATTTCAATTCTCGATGAATTTAGGTAAATTTTAAATCAACATTCACATATGGAAAGAACGTAGGTATTTGTTTAAAGATATTTTCATAAATGAGTTGGTGATTATTGTATTTCGGTGTACAGGTTATGTCATTCTTCTAGGAGTAGGTGAAAGGGTGCAGAAGGAATGGCACATGAAAATAACATGTTGCGAATGGTTGCACTTAGGGCAAACGAATCTAAAGAACAGCAAGAAACGAGATGTGAAGCCAGTAGATTACGAATGACGGCGTATAGGGTATTACAATTTCTGCAGCAAGAAAGAGGAAGTACAGATTTTCAGTCTTCAAGTAATTGGATAGAGGTAGGGAGTCGTGATAATTTAATGACAATAGATCAGATGAATATGCAAGACGTTGAAGAAATAGAAATTACTGCACTTGAATGCGCCATCTTAGCAGCATTAAAAGTATAAAACAGCCTCTAAGTCTTCAAGTCATAAGGCCCCTGAGTCAAATTGAAAACGCTTAACAATATCGCCAAACACTATTTTTTTTGTATGTAAAATAACAAAAGTGGCATTGAAACATGAATCATGGAGACAAAAGGAAAATTCTGCTTTTTCCTATAGTTGCAATATAGATATTAACCTATAGTTGCAATTTATTTCTGAGCCAGTATCAACTTTTGGTAGAATGTCTATAATTTGTACATATTGTGGTGATTTGAAATGGAAGGGAGAAAACCCAGGAATGTGTTGTAACAATGGAATAGTACACATACCTGCAATAGATATCCTCCAGAGCCTCTTTATACATTATTGACAGGTAATTCTATAAATGCATGTCATTATAGAATTAAGTATTTTAAAAGTCATGTTAGAAGATATAATAGGACGATGTATGAGAGGGTCAGAAATGAGGACATAAGGAAAGAATGTAAGATAAAGAAAGATGTCATTAATAGAATTAAAGTGAACACATTGAGATGGTTTAGCCACATGGGCAGAATGAATGAGGAACGCCTGACAAAGAAAATATACATTGCGGACAGGAATCGAATGAGAGGTCGGGGTCGCCCAAGTAAGGGATGGCATATCCATGGGAACGCTATTTTGAAAGGCGGAGATGTCAGAAGCATGAACAACAAATGAATATGTATAGGACAATGTATGAATGTCGACGAGGCGATGTGTGTCAAGATAGAAATAAGTAGCGTTTGGTTCTCTCTGCCTACCCCGCGAGGGACATGGCGTGATGGTATACATTGCTTTCAAATGAAATTTTTAGGAACCACTTAAGAATTATGAGAGACCCCTTCAAAGGGGATAGAGTTAGATGTGTTACAAAGGAGGATCGAATTAGAAATGAATACGTCCGAGGTAGTTTTGGAGTCGCCTCTATTCCGGAGAAACTAAAGGCCAGACACCGATGGTACGGACACATTACCAGACGAAATGAGGATCATATAGTTAAACTCACACAGGATATCGCACTCAGTCCAGAAATAGAGGCCGTACATAGGCCACCTGGTGGACAAATATTAAGGAGTTGAGGGAGGAGCAACTAACCAGAGAAATAACGCAAGATGGAAAGGTCTCCGAAGGGCAAGAAAGGAAAGGTCATACCAGAAGGGCCGCTCCAGATGAACTGGGAAGAGGCAAGGAAGAAGAAATCTATATTTTCAAAACATTTCTGTATGTTTCATTTAATTAACAAATTATTTTACTTTCAAATTTATGAAGACAAATTTAAGAAAATAAAATTAAATAATTGCCAACAATCAATTACTTTATTCACATAAAAATATCATCATCATTATTCTTAGCGTCACAACTCTTGATGGGTCCTATCTGTGTCCAAGAATCTACTCCATACTGTTCTATCGTTGGCTGCCACCTTCGAGTTCTGCTGCCCCATGGCTCATGACTATGCTGATGTCCTGGTAAAGATCATAAAGCTCGGTGATATATATCTTTTACGCCATGTTTGACAGTCGTTAATAGGTACATAGGTATATTCTGCATAAGATTTTTCTTTCAAAGGCATCCACTCTGTTTTCATCGTGTTTTGTTAATATCCAGGTAGGTATCCGATAAAAATATATTACTATCAAATTCAACAAAACTTATTAACGTGGTAAGTTTTCTCCATATCTCTAACAATGTATATCTTTGTCAAAAACTTAATTGAAAAAACTTGAATCAAACTATAAAAACTATATAACCATATTGAATTGAACACATTTTCCTATTCTGACATATACGCATTGTCGTCTCGATACTCGACATACATACATCACCTAATAATAATAATAATTAAAGACTTTTATAGTATTAAAAATATAAAATATATAAAGGGAAAGAACACGGGAATCTCTTCGGTGACGGATCTTTAACCAGTTCAGTCGTTGCCTGCTCTCGGACATGTGGTCGAACTTCCTGAGTCCAAACACGTATCGAATGCAGATATTTTGTAACCGTTCGAGTTTGTTAAGTTGATCTTCAGTTGAATCTCAGCGTAGGCAACGTCAGCGTAGTCAAGTAATGGTAGCATGTGTTGTTGAGTTACGCGACATCCTACGTAGGCGATTCAAAGCGAATGCGAAGCGATCCGAACGGATACATGCGAATTCAAAGCGATGCGGTGCGACGCTGCGGCTCTGTCCTATGGGCATGCGAATCGTGCTTCTGACATTATACTTTACAAAAAAAAAACTATGGCACCGCTTCCAATTCGCGCGAAAATATCAAACCAATTGATCGCGTTCGCTTCGCATCGTGCCATGTCACACCGTACCCTACTCGTGGTCGGTAACGCAGGACACTTCAATAGTTACCGACTGTTTGTTATTTTCGCGCCGCTTCGCGTTCGCCTTGAATCGCCTACGTAGGACGTCGCGTTAGAATGATTTTAGTCTTAACTGGTAAATAATTTTTAAGTGGGCCTCATACGTTCTCATTTGTTATTCAACAAACATACGACAAAGTTTAAGTATTAAATTTAGACTAAAATTATTATATTTATTTGTTTATAAATTTTTGGAAGACTAACAGCATATATATTACATCTAATATAATAATTTAACAGCCAATTAGAAGTCTCCGCTGATTGGCTATACTGTCAGTTGCAAGTTGAAAAATATAACATAATAATATAATATGTTTCTGTAACAGATAAAGTTTCATCGTGAAACGGAGGTAAACATAAACAAGAAAAATAAATTATCACCGAAGAGAACATACATGATTTTATATTTTAGTGGTAACAGTTGGCAAAATAAATTATAGTATTAAAAAAATTGCACTTAGAATACATCTCGCTACTGTAATGCTAATCTGAAATACATCAAATTCTGGTGAATTAAATATAAAATGTCCATAACCAAACTATAGTACCGCTTTAATGTCTGCAGTTAAAATAAGAGTCTGCGAATGTTTGCTAAATTAACTGAAAAGGCGAATATCCTTATTTAAGCATAAAAAATTATACAATCTAAATACACATAACACACAATAGATGATCGAGTAAACATTTAAGTAATATCGTTTAGATTTAGACTACATGTTGAGTTTGCAAACATAATTTATCGGTCATTTGTCAAATGTCAAGTCAAATGTCAACCACGGTGTTGCCAGGATTCAAAGTACTAATTATTATTGGAGAGTTGCACGAAAAAATATTAATATTTATTACATGCTTATTTACATGCTTATTTATCTTTTTTTAAATTAAACAATTTATTATTTTGTAAATTAATATTTTATAAGAATAACGTTTTTGTGCGGAGGCGACAAACACAGCAGCGAAAAATAAAGCTTGCTCCGTGTCATGGTTTGTGAAACGCAAATTAAGAAACTAAAAGAGAAGCTTCGTTTGACTTCTACAATAGGGTTTGCAACCTTTTTAACCACTTTGCGGATTATAGGCGTTTGATTTAGATGAAACTCAGCAATCTTCGTATTGCCTGTATAATTAAAAATGGTCCCTCAGTGTCTCCCGTCCCTTCGGAGCCTCCCGTCTTTCAATGCCTCCTGTCCCTAAGTGCCACCCGTCTCTTCAGTGTCTCCCGTCTCTTCAGGTCCTTTTGTACCTCCCGTTCCATCAATGCCTCATACCCCTCTTCATTTCCTCCCGAATCTTTCATCCCTTCAGACATTTTAGTAACTTCAGACCCCTCAGTACCTTCAGACCGTTCAGTACCTTCAGACCCCTCAGTACCATCGACCGCCGGAGGCGGTCATTTACCGCGCAGCGGTAAAAGCCGGCTGCAAGCCCTAGCTTAGAAGCTGAGCGAAGCGAAGCTTCTCAGCTAGTTAATAAATATTTGAAGATATTTTATTTTCTATATAAAACTTGTAGGTATGTTTGTCAGAATAGGATAGTATGGAGGTCAGTCTGTTTTTCCTACACAGAATATGAAAACAGTATGATGGTATGTATGTATGTTTGGAGATTTAAGTATCAAACTATTAAGTCTTCTTACATATTGTGTATAGGCAACTACCATACAAATTGTATGAAGTGATGTCGTCACTAAATTAAATTTTTATAAAAATTGTTAAAAAAAATTGAGATGTGCTAATACAATGTTTATATTTTTTATATAAAATTAAATTATCTAGTTGGGGTGTTTCGGCTTTTTTCGATATTTTTTTAAAAAATGGAAATATAGGCAGTTAAACTCATAAATTTATCATAAATAAAATATTATTCTTAATAATAAATGTTTGAGAAACCCTGGAATTTAAAAAAAAATCTTATTTGAGATTTTGTATTTGTGTATCTTTATACCAATTTTCAGCGTTCTAGCTTTTATGGTTTCTGAGATATATGGAAAAATAAAGTGAAAATTCAAAAGTTGATAACCCCTGACTGAAACAAAAATTCACAATTCTGAGTATATAAGTTTTGTAGGCTTATAACTGTTTATATATTCTGAAAATTTGGGCTCTGTATATTGAGCGGATCAAAAGTTATAAGGGACGGACGGACACACAGACACACACACACACACAAAACTCACATAAAATGTTCTACTCCGAATTCTGAGTAAATCCATGTATAGGAACATATATGCTGCGAGGCCTACAAAATTTTCCTTCGTACACGCATCTTGGCTTAATAATGTCGATTCATTAAGAGAATTGAATTCTCATGAACGAATCGACAGTTTGAATATAATAAAAAAAGGATAGAATTTAATGTTGATACCTACCACCTCTGCTAAGACTTTAAGCCTGCCTACGACACGGTAAACAGAGAAAGACTATACATAGCAATGTGTGAATTTAATATCCCAGGAAAGATGATAAACCGAGCAAAGCTCACAAAGCCGAATGTTGAATGCCGAGCTAGTATAGAAGAAGATCTGCCTGAATCTCTACGGACTTATATTGGGCTAAGACAAAGAGATGCACTCGCCTGCACAATATTTAATATCGCGTTGGAAAAGGCCATCCGAGATGCAGGCATTCAAATTACTAGCCATATATTTAATAAATCTGTGCAACTCCTAGCCTATGCTGACGATATTGATATAATAGCGCGTTCAGAAAACGAACTTAAATCTGCCTTCAGAGGCCTGGCTGCGTATTTACCTTTCCGTGTTGATTAGAAGGAAAGTACTGCTTCGAATTAGGCACTAGTTTGTTGAGCTAATGCAATCAAAAACTCGTGTTGAATTCAAGGCAAGTGTCTTCCAAAAGCGCACGGTTAAGCAGCGCAAACTGTTCCTGCTAATACGTGTTCAATTAAAGGCACGCGTCTTTCAATCGTACACAGGTTTATAAATTTTACCATGCATATTGATTAAGCGTTACAAGGCTGTGTTAGAGGTATTGTTTGTGTATGATTGTTTTCGTTTTAATAGATTAATCTACACAAATCTACATTATATCATAAAAATTCGTTAAGGCAATTTATTTGTATGAGATTTGTACTCATGAATTGTTTAATGACATAATCATACTTTGCGTCGTAATTACCGTCACAATATATAGAGCATCGAATTTTACATTGGTAATTATCCTTGTTTCCTTCGTAGTTTACAATTTTAAAATTGTCCAAAATACCACCAATTATGTCCGTTTAATTTTACAGTTCCATATTACTTAAAGACTTATACAAAATAACTGATTACTACCATATAATCTGTTAGCAAAATACAAACAAATGTGACAGTGACAGATGAAATGCGAGCGAAATGAAATAGCGCGCGAACTTCATGGCTATATATGTTACATATTCAATAATTAATTGCCTTGAATTGAACACGTATTAGCAGGAACAGTTTGTGTTGCTAAACCATGTGCATTTGGAGGACATGTGCCTCAACCTGTTCAATCTGTGGAAGAAAACTAGTGACAATAGCACTTTACCAATCCACGATGATGTCCCGTCTGAAGGTCAGCAAAGACTTTCTTCAAGGAATCCAGCAGCAAAACTCGGACGTGACCTCGTTGGAGAGGGTTTTAGCCTGAATGAGACATGGAACAATGACTGAGAAAACTCTAACCTGGATGTTAATGGGTACATGGGTACTCCAACGAATATGCCTCTAGGTTTCGATCTGCCTAGAAGGCTGTGGACCTCTCTAAATAGAATCCGCGCTGGACACGGACGCTGTAACTACCTCATGGCAAATTGAGGAATTGTTCCATCCGCTCAATGCGATTGCGGCCATCCCTCTCAAACAAGAAACAATACATCATAATATTGGAGGAAAGCAGCGTCCGTGCATATGAGGGTCCGAAGACGGATATTTGCGAGCTGATGTCTGCATTTGTGGACTGGCTCGGAGCCCTCAACCTGAGTGTGTGATCGTATTTTGTTATGTTTAACTGTGTGTTTTTTTTTTGTTTGATTTTGATGTATTCACTATGTCATACGATAGATAAAATAATTCCGCCGGTTGACCAGATATGTCCCACTGGACTAATGTGTGGATTGGAATGCTGGACAATCAGTTAGGTTGGCGGAACACTCTAGAAACTTTCGAAAGGAAGGTGCTACGGAGGTTGAATGGTTCAATTTTGTGACAATTGAGAGTGGCGTATCAGATGCAACCAGCAGCTCATTGCAAAGATCATATCCAGAGAGATAATGATTGGGAGCCTTAGGTTAGCTGGAAATGTACAAATAATGGGCAATGGAGACACCCGAAAGGCGATTTTGAATGGAGCACCAGGGGCAGGAAGCTTCGGTGATTAAACGTACTTGCGAAAGATGCTTATTGCAAAGGTGTCCAAAAGTAGCGTGGTGCTGTACGAAATTGATAATCATGGAGGCGAACTGTACAGGAGGCCAAGACCCGGCCTGGATTGTAGAGCCACGGATGATGATGACTAATATAATTTGGCAACTTGTCATTAAGTGCGTGTTAAATAAATATTTGACAAAGTACCTGTTAGTTTCCTAAGTAACATTAGAAATAAATTAAGCTAAATTGGCATTTGTAAAATTTCACTTTAAGGTCAGTTCAATTATTTCAGTTTTGAGAAGTTTTAATCATCCTAATGATTTGGCGGAATACCATGTAAGCTGAAAAGAGGAAGAAATATTTTAGCTGAAGGATAGGTATTTCTGCCAAAATTAATATTCTTTTTATGTGATATTTGTAATGAAAATTTTGAAAAACAAGCTTTCATTTTGATATAACGTTATATTGTAACATGATATTGAAATATACAATACATGTCGTCATAAATTTAGATGCCAATTATTTTTTTGTTGTGTCTTATTTTGTGAGTCAATAATTTCCCCCCGAGCATTCGAAAAATAAGGATTGAAAAACGATATATTCAAAAAGAATTCATAAACAAAATATGAGTTTATCTTTTGAAGTTTTTTGTATACGGTGTATTTTTGTATAAATGAGAAACATGGTCGATGGTTAAAATATGTGGTAGAATTATAAGCGTGTAAAATTATAAATCGTGTATGAATCTTTAAAAAAATAAATTATTATAGAAAACCTCTTAAAAGCAAAAAAAAGAATGTAAGCAAAAGAGAAAATGTGGGGGAGACCTAGGATAGTTGGGACAATTTTCGCTTTTTAATTTTTATATTTTTTCACCTATGATATTTATTAATAATCTTTTCGACAATGGATACCTTATTTCATCAACTACACAATTCATTTAAATAAACTACTCAAAACAAAATAGAACATGGTTTTGATTTGAACCAAGTTAGTCACTTTGTCCCAACCCTCCTAGTAGTAAGGTAAGTTGGGACAACAGTCAAGGTCATTTGGGACATCTCATATATGAAGAAGGTTAAACTTCAAAAATAAGAAATCAATTCAAATGCTCTGGTTGTGTAATATCAAAGACTGGAGTGGCATATCAAGTGTTGAGGAGTTGTGCCGAATGGCAAGACTTTCGTCAGAGTGGTACTAACGTCAGGGAAAACTGATATAACACAGAAAGATGAATAATAAAGTCTAATCAGATAAATAGTTGACACAGGAAATTCAACTCTCCCCCAGTACAATTTCCATAACAAAAGAAACCACATTTCATCTAAAAACAAATATTAATATCACGTAGGTACATGTTTTACGTACAAGGAGAGTTGGGACAAGGTGTCCCAACTATCCTAGTGTTGAACTGTCATATTTTATGTCAAATTTCTCCCTGGAGCACAAAGAATCAATAAAAACATAGATCAAATAAGAAATAGAGTTTATCAAAGAGTGCAATCAATATAGATTATACATGTTCTTAAAGCAATAAAAGTAAATGAAAGAGTGATAAAAAAAATACTTTTGCCCAAAATTATGACGATATGTTCATAACAACACAACCGCTCATCTCACGATACTGACGTGTACTGACAAGTTTGTACGCGTGATTTGAGTCAAAACAGTGTATTGTTGCCAGATCGCTAGGTTCGGTATTTTCGGAGAAATGACGACTGACCCAACTCACCTTAGTCCCAACTCACCTCGGTCTCCCCTACTAATGAAAACACTTATGAGACAGTACGTTATCTTCAAGGTGTCTTGGCAATATCAAGGTCTAAATGAAACTCAATTTGACAAGACTAATCCAACACTACTATATTTATACATTGATAATTCCGAGACGCCTCGGTGAAAACGTTCTGTCATAATACATCATATTTGTAGAAAAACCGTTTTCTATTTTACTTGTTTATTATTTTCGTCCAAATGAGTCTAAAATGAATGAAAAAAAATATATATTGACGAAAACTTTCGTATTATTAAATATTTCGAATATTTTTTTTATTTTATAAAATATTCCATTTACATACATACCTACACATTCGTACAAGCAATTAAACAAGCCATATAATTCAAGCAATTAAACAAGCCATATAATTCAAGCAATTAAACAAGCCATATAATTCAAGCAATTAAACAAGCTACATCCAACAACTATAGGTACATACTACTTTTGCACAGAGACATTACATTTACTTAGCGCCGCGGTTATATAATAAAATAATACCTGACTTATGTACGTCAATTACTCCTACCAAACAATAGTAATATTAACAAATTAGTAACAAAGTGACAGTAACAATGGACAGGGGCAGAGAAGAGTGTGAGAGGGATCTTACTTATGTTTTGAAATGACGGATCTCACTCATGTCTTAATATCAACCAACACATGTACATACAATACGCTAAACTTTGACTGACTAAATACTTGCACAGCTACTCATTTTGAATAGATATTGCCTCGGAACAGGCTTTTGCCTAGTGAGGCAATATATCCAAGTACCTAATATTGATATATATTTTCTATTTGTATTGTATTAATATTGTTATGTTATTATGGCTTATGTAATTCATTTTTATTTGGAAATAAAAACAACAAAAAAAATTATAATTCTGGTGCGGTTTAGGGGTGTCATCTGTTCGAAAGCATTGTCACCTCATTTATAAATACTGTTGCTTTCATTAAGTGATCTCGTAAACCAGCCGATGACAGGACGTAAGACCTGTTGGTGCCTTGAATTCCTGGTTCTTCTATAATAGTCAATCTTCGTATCTATTGAGATATTAAAAATTTGTCATTAAATATAAAAAAAAAGTTAATTATTTGTAATTATAAATAGTCTTTTGAAAACCGTTATCAGAGTTTGAGAAAATGGAGAGGAAAGATATTATAGAACTTCGTAAGATAGAATCATTTTTATATTTAATATACCTGTATTAAAAAATATATATTATTGCAATTGTTAAATAATTTCCCTACATAGTTAAAACTATTTAAAATAACCTTCAAAAGGTTTATTTAAAAGAACCTTCAAAAGGTTTATAACATGTTAATATAATTATACCTATTGTGAATTCATATTGTAAACTGTTGGTTCTATAAAATCAATAAAATAAAATAAATAAATATGGGAAATCAAGCGGGTTTTGATTTCACCGTTTGACCAGGGGGCAAGCCCGGTAAAAAGGTAAAATCAAAGTTCTATAATATCTATCTTAAGATTTTGATTCTACAGTTTGATCGGACTTGCCCTCCCTGATTTGCCCCCTCCCCCCCGAGTTGTTATACATTTTTTTATATTGATACACAACCTTTTTTCACCAAGCTTTGCTGTCGACAATCTTAATAAAATACATGTTTACTTAAGTAGGTACATATTATGTTATCTGATAGTGTGAAGTTTTATGAAGAATTTTCTATCGAAAAGAATACCAATTTATGAAAAAGATTAAGTATTAAAAGGTTCTTACGTTTATAGGTACAGATAATCGATACACATTTTTCTTCAAATTTCTTTATTACATCATAAAAATTAGTATCTGGCATTTAGATTTCCCGAAGAATGTTCATGGATAAATTCGAAAATTATTTTGTCGCAGACATTCCTAGAATTGTTGTTCACGTGATGGCAAATATTTACATAGAAAAGTTTTTCAACCAAAGTATTGCGTTACCCACAAAATTTTAATGGAAAGTTTTGGATGATGTAAAAATTATACCACTACACGGTGTAATTAAAACTCAGAAAGAGAGGTTAGTAAGTACTTAAGTTTGAAGAATAATGAGAAAGATTTTAAAAAAACATTTTGCTTTAATTAAATACGTCCATTATATTACTCCTAATTAATTATATACACTTTTATTGTACAAAAACAATAAAATCATATTCTATTATATACAGTTGTTTTATAATTTTTTTTTATAATATACGAAAAACAAAAAAACCTCTTATAATTGTGAGTACATAAACCATACTTCATTCTCTACTTCACCACCCATTCCGCATTTCATGAATGTAATCAGTACCTTTGCAACATTAAATGAATAACAACTTTAAATGAAAATCAACATTGCATTGGTTTATATGAATTTGCCTGTATTAGATAAGTATGTAAAAAGTGGTTATTATATATTGATAGATCTTAATCATAACATAACCTAACATCATCATCATCATCATCATCGTCAGCCTGTGTTTGCCCACTGCAGGACATAGGCCTCCCCTCTCCTTCTCCACTCCTCCCGTTCCTGTGCGACTCCCATCCACTGTGGTCCAACAAATCTTTTTATGTCGTCCATCCATCTGTTAGGTGGTCGCCCTTGTGGTCTCTTGTCGCCTCTCGGTCTCCACTCCACCAGTCTTTTAGTCCATCTATTATCGGTCATTATTGATAGGTGTCCTGCCCATCTCCACTTCTGCATGGCTATTCTCTCAACCACATCGGACAGTTTGGTCTGACTGCGTATCCAGTCATTCCTCTTCCTGTCTTCTAGTTTTATTGCCAACATTATTCTTTCCATCTTCCTTTGTGCTATACGCAGCTTGTTGGCAGACAATTTGGTTAAAGTGGTTGTTTCCATGCCATAAGTGAATATTGGTAGAATGCACTGCTCAAACACCCTTGCCTTCAGAGAATTTGGTATGGGGCTACGAAAGGTGCTATCGAGTTTCCCAAAGGCCGCCCATGCGAGACTTATTCTTCTCTCAATTTCTATGGTTTGATTGTCTCTGCCTAGGGTCATCTTATGTCCAAGGAATATATAGTGATCAACCTCTTCCACTGGAAGGCAATAATTGCTTGTGTCTAAGTTTGTCATTATTTTCGTTTTCTTGACATTCATTTTTAAACCAATTGAAGCAGATATACCTTCCAGTTGGTTGATCATTTCCACCATTTCATCGACATCCTCCGAGATTAACACAATATCATCGGCGAATCACAAATTGTTTAATCGCTCTCCGTCGATAGTTATTCCTTTACTTTCCCAGTTTAATTTTTTAAAAACATTTTCTAGAGCAAGGCTGAAGAGTTTGGGAGAGATGGTATCGCCTTGTCTTATACCTCTGTTTATATAAATTTTTTCCGTGTTTTCATGTAAGCGGATGACTGATGTTGCGTTTTTATAAATGTTATTCAGCAGCGTGATATATCTAATTATATTAAAAAAGAGATTTGATTATCCAACTATAAATTTATTTCAAGAATTTAAAGTTTCAACTGTTGAAAATATCTACAAAAAAATCTCATTGTTCCAAATTCATAAAGATATTCTTACAAATTCAAACCAATTGTCATTTTCTATAAGCAGCAGAATAAATTCACAAGGATGTATTATGTACCATTCCTCTTTTACGTACAACTGCCTAGCAACATTTCTGTAAGTATAAAGGTACTAAGTGGTTTAATGAACTCACTTTGACTCGAAAAAAATTATAATATATTTAAAAATAAATTTAAGAAATTGTACTGATTTTTTTTTTTGTTATTTCATTCTTATTTTTGTGTAGCTTCACATTTTTTAGTAGATGTACAATGTTTTGGAAATGTAACAATATTAAATAGATACCTACTCCCCTCTTTTAACACGAGATTTTATCATTCTCAATTAAAGAGGGTTATTATGAATCATATGACATTATTTTTATTGACCTATAATTTGTTTAATGGTTGACATCGTATTTGACTACTTTTTATTCTCCACAATTTTTAAGCGTATTTTTTTTAATTTCTTAACGGGTATCGCGTAGAGAGTGCACACTGTGAGTTTCATTGCGATTTGTTTGCATGTATTGTATAAGTCCGATCGACTTCATATTAAAATCATATGTATAAAGTGCATAGGCCTGATAGTTCATGACTTCATATTTACATCTTATGTGTATAGTGCATAGACCTTATAGTCGTGATCATAGGGCTGATAAGTTTTCCATAGACAACTTTTAATTTCTTCTCTATGATTTCATCATTTAGATACGTTGTTTTTTTTGTGTCCTCTCTACAGCCCAAAATACAAGTCCGATTGACTTCATATTGATATCATATGTGTAAAGTCCATAGTCCATAAAATCGGCAGTCTTAAAACATAGTACATCCCAACTAAATCATAGGTTCAACAATTATTTCTGTTCCTGTAGGTACATATGTATTCTTATGTGGAAATAATAAATAAAATAATTATAACTATGAAGTCAGATTTTTTTATCACTAGTTGCATGTAACACATGAGATCCAACTGACGTTAGTATGTATAGTTGAAGAATATGTACCAAACTATAAACCCATAAATCCAAATTATTGAATATTTTAAGATATTTTGTTTTCTATACAACACATGTAGGTATGTATGTCAAGATATGATAATATGGAGGTCAGTCCTTTTTTCCTGCCCGGAATATGAAAACAGCATGATGGTATGTATGTATGTTTTAAGTATCAAACTATTAAGTCTTCTAAGATATTGTGTATAGGCGACTGCCATACAAATTGTATGAAGCGATGTCGTCACTATATTCAATTTTTATAAAAATTGTTAAAATAAATTGAGATGTACTACTACAATGTTGAATTTTTTATAGAGAATTAAATTATCTAGTTGGGGTGTTTCGGCTTTTATCATTTTTATTGAAAACTTTGGAAATATAGGCAGTTAAACAAATAAATTTGTCAAAAAAAAAATATTTTTCTTAATCAAAAATGTTTGAGAAACTTTGGAATTTTTTTGAAAAATTAAATTTGAGATTTTGTATTTGTCTATATTCATACCAATTTTCAGCGTTAAAGCTTTTATGGTTTCTGAGATATACGGAAAAATAAAGTAAAAATTTAAAAGTTGATAACCCCTGACTGAAACAAAAATTCAAAATTCTGAGTATAAAAGTTTTGTAGGCCTATTACTGTTTATATATATTCTGAAATTTTCGACTCTGTAAATTGAGCGGATCAAATGTTAACAGGGACACACACACACACATACACACAGACAAACACACAGACACACGAAATGTTACACTCCGAATTCTGAGTAAATCCGTATTTGGAACATAATATGCTGCGAAGCCTCTAAGTTGGTGTTTTTTGACTTCAAAGTTGGAAACACCGTGAAAAATATAGACCCTGTATACAATCTCGCTTATTTTGAATTTAAAATGCCACTTCCTTCAAGAGAATTTCATTTTCTTGAACGAATCGACAGTTGTATAACGCAAGTCGTACACATTGGAGAGATTAAGGCGTGTAATAGTTTAAACTTAAATACCTAAATGGAAATAAATGACATTTATTCCAACGAATAAATGGCCAGTAATTATGGAAACGAATAAATGGCCAATGATTGAACGAAGATAACATGCAGTTTGCGGAGATGGCATGTAATTTTGTAGCGTTTTTTTCAACGCATTACCTTCATGCATTAATCATGTTTTTTTCAATCACATTGGGAAACATCAAAATCTCTCTATTAATTGTAAGATAGTCAAAGAGCCAAATTGACGTCTTAGTATAAAGGTTGATTTTTTTTGTAAAAGAATACCACAGCAGGAAACAACGATTGGATTATATGAAATGACAGTCACCTTAACAGGTTAATATTGTTCTGTCTCTTTAAAGGTGTTTGTCGAGAGGTTTCCATCAACGAAAGTGGAAGGCGTGATTTCTAATATTTTTCCGGAGTAAACATAAAAAAAATCACACCTTATACTATAACGTATCATGCATGACACTGACGTGTAAAAATAACAATTTTGTAAAATAATACTTTGAAGGTTGTTATCTCCGTAAGCCACCACTACTCAGGGTTCATATAATCCAATCGTTATGGTCTGTTGTGGTATCCTTTTACAGAAAAAAATCAGCCTTTATACAACGACTTAAGCATAAGTATGAATTTTGTATGGGCCACTTATAAAAAAGACATGTATATTATCTAAAATCGCGGGATCTTCCCGCACTTTAAGTTTTCAAGATCTGCGCCATATCTTAGTTTTAATTTGAGAATAGAAATAAATAACATAATTATTCCAACTTGTTCATCATATTTTATTACAAACTCACAAAGAGCAGAGCAGACTCATTTACAAAGACAGACTCAGATAGATGGTATGTACATGTAATTAAAAGGCATAATGAACATGTAGTGCAAATGTGCTCTAGCACTCCCAGAAATCAGGAAAGGAAAAGGATGTCCACTTGATCCACGTGGTGGGGGTAGTATGAGTAAGATCATGGATAAAACCCAAATACCAGCCCCTACAATATAGGACAGATCATCCTGGCCCCGAAGGATCCATCCTAAAGTAGTACAAGTCTAAGAAAAAGAATAGTCGTTCATATTCTATCCAGAGGACGGATTCGGTCAGTATAATACATCCCATTTAAAAATAAACCAGTAAAAAATGTATTAATTGGATCACGTAACGTCACTAATGGTCATGGGGCGGAAAATGAAATGACCAAAAAAAATGAAAAAATCCAACGTATTAAATCGTACGATCTCTTTTGAATACAAATAAGGAAATAATACAAAATGAATGACGGTAGAAATATTTGAGTTTGGCAACAGTTTGTTACATCAAGTTCCACCTACCTACCGTACGATATTTTAATGCCGGCAATAAATGACATTCCTTACATGTCGTTTTATGGCAGATCACGGTAATAAAAAAATTACTACATTTTTTTTTATGGAAGAAGTTATTGAAAAGATAATCGTATACGATAAGGGAGTATATTTTCTTTATTGAGATACTAATATACCTAGGAACTTACGCATAGTATTTATAATATTCTAGTAAAATGGTAGAGAACTCGTTGCCCGTAGTCACTTTCTAGAAACAACCTTGTCAACATATTATTTTTTTACACTAGTTGCATGTAACACATGAGATCCAACTGTCGATAGCGATAGTATGTATAGTTGAAGAATACGTACAAACAACATTCCCTCTAATTTTTCTATTGTGTGTGCGGATATTCGACGCATATGTGCAGTGGTCACACACATACAATTTTTCATTAAAATGTAGGTATATTTTTAGGGTATTTATTAATCACAGTGATTTTATATAATAACAACACTAACAAAGATAAATTTTGAAATAAATAAAAAAGATAACTAAAATCTTGCAATGGAAACTTTCTTATATAATATTGACTGTGCAGAGGGTAAACATGTGTGCGGAGACATTTTAGTAAGTGTGCGCGCGCACACGCGCACACCTAACAGGGAACATTGCGTACAAACCAATAAACCAAATATTAAATGGTTTTAGATATTTTGTTTTCTATACAAAACATGTATGTAGGTGTGTATGTCAGGATAGGATAGTATAAAGGTCTGTCCTTTTTTCCTACCCAGAATATGTAAGATAACAGCTTGATGGTATGTAAGTATGTTTGGAGATTAAGTATCAAACTTTTAACCCTGTAGATTAGATATTCTGTAGTGTATACTGCCATACAAATTGTATAAAACGATGTCGTCACTACTATAACATATATTTTTTTTATGGAAAATTAAATTATCTAGTTGGGGTGTTTCGGCATATTACGATATTTATATAAAATGGAAACAAAGGCAGTTAAACACATTAATTTATCAAAAAAAAATTCTTAGTAAAAAATGTTTGTCATACCTACTCTGGAATTTTTTAAAAAATTAAATTTGAGATTTTTATTTATCTTTATTCATACCAATTTTCAGTGGACATTTTTTGGTATATTTTTAACCGTCTCAATATAACACCAAAAATGCCTACCAGCTCAAAGTGTGAAGGACGTATTTTTATTAATTGTAGTTTAGCATGTCGTCAGAAGTTTCCCGTTCGTGTAATATAATTGTGTGAATTTCAACATGAAGAATCGGCAACAACAGCCATATTATGTATGTACGATTCTACGAAGGTTGGTTGACATTCCTTACTACTCTAACAACAGGAACTTGAAAATTGAAATTTGCCAGTGTAATTTCACGCTAGGTCCAATACAATGAACGGGACCTAAAGCCTCTTCGTTAACATGTAAGCAAATTCGATAAATTTTAAATAATTACCAAACGTCTTTTTATATATCGTCTTTTTTTCATAAACGTCTTTTTGTATAAATTTATTATTATTATTTATTTATCTTTTATCACACCATATTTATAATGACAACAATAAGTAGATTACTTCTGCCCAACTAGGAAACCCTGTTCTAGGGCTAGCAGTTTACAATTTTTACTGACAATTGTATGCAATTATGAACCAGGTGATTGTTCCCGTTCCACTCTAAATATGTAGGTACACAATCTCAACTTTCTGCACTCACATTCATTAACTTGTGGCAGACCACATCTCGAAATTTCTTTCGAGCGCGCGCCTAGCGACGGCAAGTACATTTGTTTATCGCTAGGCCGAGTTCATCGCCCGCAACGTCAAACAAGTGACAATACTCCTCAACTGGGTATGACACTTCAAATAAATAAGTCTAGAAAGTTCGAGGACATTGAACTTGCTACCCCCAGCGCAGCACTATTTAAGGGAGTCTACACCTCTACACGTCGTCACTTCATTTCCGTATTTCCGTCACTTCGATTCGTCACATCACGCCGCCGTTCTCGACCACGCCGTCTCGCCGACACTTCGTCTCTCGACCACCGGTCATCTCTCGACCTCGCGAGCACGATGGTACTTCACCATGCGAAGATTCGGACACTTCGAACACACCCGCTAACTCGCTCGTTATACCTACTCATCGTGAGAAAAGTTCCTTTGTAAGTTATTTCATCAATTGTAAATTTACCCTTAAGCAAACTATTAATTGTGATCAATATACTCATTGTTACTTTTGACCATTTTTTCTTCTTCTCTCTCAACCACTGTCCTTGTGTTCTTATTTCAAATCATATCCACTTGGGATATAGTAAACTCTCTTTACTGGTAACCCCTCTGGTTACCACATATATTTAATAGTAACCACTCTGGTTACTAACTACTATTGATTGGTAACCCCTCTGGTTACCAATCAGCTTTAAACTCAACAAACATATGGGCTCACACTAAACAGATCAACCAGGTCCCAATATCCGCCACAATACCTGTCATAATCCAATCTCTGACGCGATTTTTATTTCAGAGCCAAAGAAAGTGACTAGTTAACTATGTTGGTGTAATTAATATAAATCACATGGTTCCCAAATCAAATAAAATATTTTTATGTGTTACTCAGAGCATCGAAAACACACATATATATATATATATATATATATATATATATATATATATATATATATATATATATATATATATATATATATATATATATATATATATATATATATATATATATATATATATATATATATATATATATATATATATATATATATATATATATATATATATATATATATATATATATATATATATATATATATATATATATATATATATATATATATATATATATATATATATATATATATATATATATATATATATATATATATATGTTATATTTGATGTTTTCACGGGTGAAATATGTTATAATATTTTTATCTCGGTTTTCCCGTGTCAGTAGGTCTTGACTAAGACCATTTGTCTTCCGACGTTTCGCCTGAATATCACCAGGCATTTTCAAGGACTTAACGAAAAGCACGCGCGCGACACACGTCTACTCACACTGAAAGCTCACCGTCAATATATATATATATATATATATATATATATATATATATATATATATATATATATATATATATATATATATATATATATATATATATATATATATATATATATATATATATATATATATTTATTTATTTATTTATTTATTTTATTTATTTATTTATCAATAATTGTGTATTCATAACATAACAGAAACTATGTCTAGAGCGTTATAAATAAATCATTAAAACAATATGTGCGCAATGCCAAGAAATCTACAAACTTTGTGACAGATGCACTAAACAAATCGATTTCGGTGTTATTTATTATATTTAAATAAGATGACGCTCGTCCTACTGGTGAGTTCATGTAAAGATTTGTACGACTGTGATGATTATATAAGAGACGATGCCTGCGTGCTCGACTATGAAGTTCTGGTACAAAAAAGTTCATTTTAGAAAGTATGTCGCTATTGTTTGTATGTCAGTTTATTAAGTGATAAAAGTATTTCAAAGTCGCAATGCATCTGCGCGTTTCCAATGAATGGTAGTTGGTCATTCCAAGTACAAACATTGATGGGTATAACCAAGGATATGTCCCATATGTACGCAGATACAGAAATCTTAAAAACTTTTTGTGAACCTGTTCTAGTTTTAATATATAAGTTGATTCGTGTGGGCTCCAAATTATTGAATTTGACTCTAAGACGCTTAAAACTAGTGCATTATATAACAATTTAATGGTTTGTGTAGTGTAAAAGGAATGAGAATTTCGGATTACAAATCCAAGAAGTTTGTATGTTTTTAAGCATAGATCGTTAATATGCTTATGGAAAGTTAGTTTGTTGTCAAATGTTACTCCTAAGTCTTTCACATAGTCGAGCCGTTGGAAAAGGGTATTATTTATGGTGTAATTAAATATATATGGGTCCTTGGATCGCGTGTATGACACAATGTTGCATTTTGGTGAACTAAAATTAAGACGGTTATTTTTGGCCCATTTTGAGATTGAATCTATATCTAATTGAAGTAAGATGCAGTCAGCTGGCTTTCTTATTTGTCTATATAATTTTAAGTCATCTGCGAATAGTAAATAATGACAGTTTGATATGAAGGATCCAATATCATTTATAAATATTAAGAAAAACAGCGGTCCAAGAATAGAACCCTGTGGAACTCCTGAGAAGACTAAAAATTCAGTTGAAGAACTCCCCTTATAAAATACGTATTGCTTACGATTTATGAAATAAGAGGAAATAAATAACAAGATGTTTGTGGATAGGCCAAATGAAGCTAGTTTTTTTAATAATATACCAATATCAACTTTGTCAAAGGCCTTTTCTAGATCAAAATATGTAACATCTATTTGAATACGTTGATCGAGATTTTTAGATAGGAAGTCGGAAATACATAGTAGATTTGATGTCACAGACATTTGTGGTCTGAACCCATGTTGTCGTTCATCCAAAAATGGCTTTACGTGATTATACAAGTATTTGTGTAATATTTTTTCGAATACTTTTGCTACTGCACAAAGTATGGCGACTGGGCGATAATTTCGGATATCACTTTTGCCACCCTTTTTATGATAGGGTGTGATTTTAGTTGTTTTCAAAATGTCTGGAAAGGATCCATTTCTTAAACATTCATTAAAGAGATAACAAAGTGGTGTAACAAAAAATTCTGAGCAGCCTTTAATAAGAAATGCGGGGATTCTATCTGGTCCTACCGAGTGGGGTTTATTTAGTTGGGAGATAGCAGTTTTGACGTCTTCTTCGGATATTCTTTGAATACTAAACGGTGGAGCTGTATTTTCAGTATTTATTGATTGACTTATATCTAGGTTTGGTTGGTTTTTACTGTATACGGAAGAAAAAAAAGTCGCAAAGCATTCTGCAACTTCCATATTACTGTTCAGCTCCATTCCATCGTAATTCATGGAAATGGATGTTTGAGATGATTTTTTAAGGTCTTTTATGTACTGCCAGAACTTTTTTGGATTGCTGTTTAGAGAATTTTCGATGGAAAAAATGTAATTTTTTAAGGCTTCTTTTATATTTTGTTTTACAGTGGACCGTAGTTTAGAAAATATTAAATAGTCGGTCTGCATTTTACTTTTTTTCCACTTTTTGTGAGCTATGTGTTTCGTTTTAATATATTGAATAATTTCTTTATTGAACCATTTTGGGTACACTCTATGTGAAGATGGTTTATTAGCAGGTGGAATGCAAATATTGAAAATATCATATAATGTTTTGTAAAAATTTCCGCAAGGGATATTTATGTCAACTGAATTTTTGTAAACTGATTCCCAGGAGCATTTACTTAGCAGTTCATATAATAAGAGAAAATTGGCTTTGTTGAATTTCCAAGCATCATTTCTTATATCAGTACGCGGCGAATCTAGACCTGGACTACCTGTATGAGCGCATCCTAGAGTAATTGATAAAGTTGGGTGATATTTGTCTTCGCTAATAAGGGGGTCATGGCATCTGTCAACGTGGATTATAGACCTTTCGGCGTTGCACAGAACAATATCAAGAACAGAGTTAAAGTCATTAGTTATTATATTGTAATCTTTAAGTCCATAAAATGATTTAAAATATTCATGCATATTCACAACACTCATGTTACTTGAAGGAAGGTTTAAATCGCCTAGTATTAATAAGTTTTTATCGTTGAGAAATTTATATTCACTTTCTACTTTTTCGTAAAATTTCGAATAAATGTCTGTTGAAGAGCGAGGTGGAATGTAAATAACACACACAATTAAAATACACTTTTTAAAGGTTAGTTTCACCCACAGTGATTCAATGTCCGGTTGTTCCATATTAGGAATAATTTCGGCGCGGGATATAGATTCGGCTCGAACTGCCAGAAGAACGCCACCCGCACGTGACTCTCGATCCCTACGAAAGACAATATATCTATCATCGAACAATTCCGAGTCCAGTACATTTGGCTTCAGCCATGATTCAGTTGCAGCAAGAATATCTATATCGTTACGGGAAGATAGGTTATTTTTGAAAGTCGTTGTTTTCGTGTTGAGGCCTCTGACATTTTGATAATAAAATTTAGTACATTTCGTACAATTTATATCATGATTTTCGCTAAGTCGATTTCGATTGCGGCTTGTTAATGAGGGGTACTCTTCGGCGAAAAAACCATTCATTGTATGCAATGTTGCTTGGCCATACATTAGGGTCCATAAATAACTCAAATTTTGTTTCGGGTACTCCGATTCGGAATGAAGCATAATTTGCAGAACGTGATGATATTTTCACTATGTCATAGGATATTTCTTTATTTATCTCCTTTAAGTGTTTTTCAATGTGTTTTATATCGGTATTTGGGTCAAACTGCCAGGCATGAATATATTTCTGCCTTTCTACGGAAACCAATCCAGTAGACAGTGTAGCTGTACCGCGTAAGACCGGTCGTTTTTTTCGTTTGTTGTGTACCATGTGCCAGTCCCCATTGTCTTCATGATGCTCTGTTACGGTTATTGGGGACACTTGACTATTTGACAACATCGGGGGTAGCGCAGGTATATTTTCCACTCGTGGCGGGGATGACGGTGGTTCGGTCTCGGTGGGAGGGATATGACGTTCGGTATCCGTGGATGATGTTTTTATGGTAGGGACCTTTTGAGGTGGTGGTCCACGCTTGCTTGCTTGAGATGCTGGAGATAGCACTTGGTGGCTGGAGACTATAGACTCAGCACTTGTGGTTGCATTTGGCAAAACCGAAGATACGGACGTCGCATTTTGATCACGTGTTTCCAATCTCTTAGCATATTCTGCTCTTGTTACTCTCTTAGCTGATTCGGCGATTAGAATAGGACAGAGCTGTTCTGGCACTTTGTTCACAATGGTATCGACTATCTGTTTGCGGCAACAGCAAATTGAGTTGTTTGATAGTATACTTTCGATTGATTTTACTCTATTTAGCAGCTCTGAGATTAAATTAGAGCTCACAATAACTTGATCTGATACATGGTCACTTATATTAGGCATTTTGATCGACTTTCGGCACAGAATAATCCGAATTAGCAGGTTTTGTGTCGATAAACGACAGAGCGGGTGAAGACACGTGCACTCGCGACGCGTTCGAGATAGCAAAAAAAAAAAAAAATATATATATATATATATATATATATATATATATATATATATATATATATATATATATATATATATATATATATATATATATATATATATATATATATATATATATATATATATATATATATATATATATATATATATATATATATATATATATATATATATATATATATATATATATATATATATATATATATATATATATATATATATATATATATATATATATATATATATATATATATATATATATATATATATATATATATATATATATATATATATATATATATATATATATGTTATATTTGATGTTTTCACGGGTGAAATATGTTATAATATTTTTATCTCGGTTTTCCCGTGTCAGTAGGTCTTGACTAAGACCATTTGTCTTCCGACGTTTCGCCTGAATATCACCAGGCATTTTCAAGGACTTAACGAAAAGCACGCGCGCGACACACGTCTACTCACACTGAAAGCTCACCGTCAATATATATATATATATATATATATATATATATATATATATATATATATATATATATATATATATATATATATATATATATATATATATATATATATATATATATATATATATATATATATATATATATATATATATATATATATATATATATATATATATATATATATATATATATATATATATATATATATATATATATATATATATATATATATATATATATATATATATGTTATTATTAAGTATTTTGGGGATAACCCGCGTCAAATTCTGATTCCCGAGAGAATCAGTCGTCTGCCGACGTTTCGTCTGAATCACATCAGACATTTTCAATAGGCGCCTTGTTAATAAATTTCCGTCGCGAGGGATTGTGCGCGCACGTCCGTTCGCGTCGGAAGCTTACCACCAAGTTGGTGGTAAGCTTCCGACGTATATTCCGACATATATATATATATATATATATATATATATATATATATATATATATATATATATATATATATAATATATATATATATATATATATATATATATATATATATATATATATATATATATATATATATATATATATATATATATATATATATATATATATATATATATATATATATATATATATATATATATATATATATATATATATATATATATATATATATATATATATATATATATATATATATATATATATATATATATATATATATATATATATATATATATATATATATATATATATATATATATATATATATATATATATATATATATATATATATATATATATATATATATATATATATATATATATATATATATATATATATATATATATATATATATATATATGATTGATAGGCTGTATGAGGCAGTCAAACTTATTCAACGGAAGATCAAGAAGCTATGTATGGTAGAAAGGCCGACATTGGTAATACCATGATATACACGATATTCTGAAGCATATATCCTTTGGTTTTAGTAATGGGTAAACTAGAAAAGATATTTATTTTTTAGATCTAGAAAAGAGAAAAAAATATCCTATGGCTTATCAGAAGCCATGAAAATCATAAAGATAGACCTTAGTGATTGATCTGAAGTCTTTCTATAGATCTGAATTTGAGTTACTTAAGTTGATTTTTACTTCGAAAAAATATAATAAAAACCTTCTATAGTATTTATAATCCCATTACAATTTGAATTACTTTACATTTTATAAATTATCTTTGCTTCGAAACCACTACCACGTGATTCAATAGTTTTTATTTGATCATTTAACATAAAATTCCCTTCGGCCAATAAGACCGTAAATATCAACCGATTACGGGTGATTTCGCAAATATGTTTTCCGTCGCTCCCTGTATGACGGATGACGGTTGTGCGTATGATCGCATTTGACAACGGTTTTGACGTCATCTACGGTTTTGTTTGGATACGTCAAAACCGTTATCAACACGATTGGCCCGGTTTTCACAATGTTTGAAAACAAACGGTTGCGACGCGCTAGATGGAATACGGAGTTTAGGATTTAAAATATTGACGAAGCTTATGGCTTGTTAACGTGGCTTTAGCGAGAGGGAAAATTGCTGAAACAAGCAGAATATTGAATATGTACGATATTAAAATATTGAATACGTTTCCTGGAATAGAGTTCATGGGATTATTAGTAGTTATACCAATATATATTTACATACATACATATACATACCATCACGCCGTTTCCCTAATTGGGGTAGGCAGAGAGAACCGAACGCCAGACTCTTCTATCTTGACATACCTGTTTTATATACATGCTCTCCTATTGTTCTGACTTCGTATGTTCCCCTCTTTCAAAATCTCATTTATATGATCATGCCAGCTCTTTCTAGGTCGACCCTTACATCTCATTTTACTTTTTTCAGCCTTGTATACTTTCATTGTCAGTCGTTCATCGTTCATTCTCTCTACATGTCCGAACCATCGCAAAGCATTTATCTTCATTCTACTCAAAAATTATATTTATATACCTATTTATTTATTTGGCAACCTATTACTACAAAATAATTTCAAGATAACAGTGATGGTAACATATTATAAATTTAATGCTAGGTAACTATTATAAGTGTTTTCTTTTTTTTTACTATTGTAAAATTCTGTGTTATTTATTAAATACTAAGAGTATTTTCAATATTTCTCTAGTGAATGTTCGTCACTCAATTTTGAAATTAGTCTAATTAAGCATTAATTCCCCTAAAACGAGTGGGGTGTAGCCAACACTAAACTCTCCACACCATAGTAAGTGTTTTTTTTTCTTGAAAGGTTGAAAGTCTCTAAATGAATTTTTATGATGTACATTTTTTTTTTATTTTTTTATTTATATTTTTATTTTATAATACAAATCAATATATAAATTCACTAGTAATAATATTCTTACATATTTTTCCCTGCAGTACCTCATCAAAAAGATTACAATCTTGTGCTTGATGAGGGAAGCACTTATTAAAAAATAAAAAATATCAATACAAGGCAAAGTCAACATAAAAGTAAAAGTAATTAAATCAAATCATACATGAACAAAAAAAAATCAAATAAACATCAAAAAAAGGTTGAAAATAAATGAAAAAGAAGAATACTCAAATGAGAAAACATATCAGAATACATATTCAAACCAAAAAAAAGAAAAACATGAAAATAATTGAAAAATGAGTAATATAGAATTATAGACGATTCAAATATATCAAAACACGTATTCAAAAATAAAAAAAAGAAAATACTGGAAGTTGAAACAAATCAAAACAACAAAATCGAAAACTACTATTTTAGAATGTTAAGTGCAATTTTAATTTATGTTTAAATTTTTTAAATTCTTTTATCTGCTTTAATTCATTTGGGAAGCAATTGAAAAATTTTATTCCCAAATAAATGTAGTTGTTTTGTAATTGTCCTGTATTACATTTGGGTATTTTAAAATCATTTTGGAATCGCAGAGACTTATTTTTTTCAATTTTTTGTAAAACATTATCTTTGAAAATTTGCAAAATAGACACTTTTTTATAAATATTATTTCTATAAGATTCTTAAACAAATATTCCCAGAGGACAAAAGTTTTCACAATACACCCAAAAACATTGTTATGAAATCATAGTATGCAATTTCTACGTATATGATACCTGTTGAGAAATTTTAAGTAAAATTGCATTACGAGCAAGATGACATGTATGAGACAATGTATCAATATTGATGAGGCGATAGATATGTGTCAAGATAAAAGAACGCGGTGTTCGGTTCTCACTACCTACCCCTTGAGGAAGATAGAAGTGAAAAGCACAAAAATAGTCTTGTCTATAGAGACACATACAATATCAATACGAAGTTGATCACTCAATTTTCCCATACAGAAGCTATTTTACTTATGTTTTTCATACAAATATGCAATTTATTTCGTATTGATATAACAGACGATATTTTTATCTTCAAATGTTGACAATCTCTGAATGCATTTTTATAGAGGGTATTTTAATTGTATCAAAAGTTGAAACACTAATAAAATCCATTTTTCAGACCGTGAGAGCAATTTGTAAATTTTGACAGAAGAAATCGTACAGAATAAATAAACGGATATCTATGGAAAACTAATCAGCTTTAGGTTTATACACTTTACACATTTGATTCAAAATATGAAGTTGATAGAACTTATAGTTTGGGTTGTAGAAAGGACACTAAAAAGATTCTGCATACGCCACACATACAAACACATCACGACGAAACTCATAATGTGCACTCTCTACATGATTAAAAGTTGTGTAATCATGATTATCCACTATTCCATAGTGGTGGATAGTAAAAATATAGTGGCTATACCTATACATAAATCTTCATTTGTTTAAAAATGTTCTTCGAGGCGATAAAAATTAAAAATAGATATTACATAGAGTCCTATTTCACAACAACTATGTTTCTCCTGACACAGGACAATATATTTAACTAATTATGTATGTATACAACTAATTTTTAAAAATGAATTTTTAGAGGCAAGCTATACATATAATATCATTATTGTAAAAATAAGTTAAATACATAAACGCACTTTTTCCTGTTAAGAGGGTGACTGCTGCCAACGTACCTGTTTTTTCAATTTGATATACCATCATTATTACTAAGCAAATCATTTTGAAAAAAATAACCTAGTTAGTTTGGATATTAATAAAGAGAAATATAGCTTAACTTTTTGATTATGTTCTGTATATATTCTTGTAGGAAAATAATAAGCATACCCCGATTTTAGATATTTTTCTTAAATTTCTAAAAAAATATAAGGTATAGAGCAATATTTTTTTTTATAAATTAAAGAAGAACAAAATACCTGGAAAATATGATATGACGTTGCATTAACGCATCAGGTTAAGTAAATAAAGCAAAAAAAATCAGCAATCGCGCTGAATGGAAAATAAATGTTTTTTAGGTTTATTTACTAAACCTGAAGCATTAATGCAACGTCACATCATATTTTTCTAGATATTTTGTCTTCTTTAATTTAAAAATAAAATCTTACTGTACGCCTTATAGTTCATTAAAAATATATGATAAACGTTGAAAATCGGGGTATGCCATTATTTTTCTACAAGAATTTATATAGAACATTATCAAAAACTTAAGATATATTTTTGTTTATTAATATCCAAACTATCTAAGTTATTTTTATCATAACGATTTGATAAGAAATAATGATGGTATATCAAAATGAAAAATAGGTACGTTGGCAGCAGTCCCCCCCTTAAGAACACAAAAAGTCATATGATAACATAAGTAATAAATATATTATATAAATTATATTATGAATAACTTATTCAATCGTTTTCAATTCAAATAATTCAAAATTTCAGCAATTCGATTTTTCCCCTTGTCGTTTCTAAGTAGGAACATAATATTATGTATACAAGTAATATTACAACAATAAACAATTTGTTTGTTATAAAAAAATACGTAAAAACTTCTGAATATTATATTATGTTATTATCAATCTATTGCAAGGAAATGAACATGATTCGACATTCCTAAGCAACCTTTTGTTATAATTTGACCGTATGATTATTTAGTATTCTACTCGCTGTTTGATTGTAGAATAATAATACAAGTTCACAACATGGATCCATAAAACGTTTGGTAATAATAACATTTATAGTAATAATGTTGTAAGTTACTCCTGTAAGTAAAGTTGGATGCCAGCAAATCTAAACCCGTGTGTAAACTCAGCCAAAATGGTGTAGAACATTTGAATTAGATATTTATTTAAACCAATTATAACTACACTTTTGGTTCTCCCGCGCGACCGAAGTGGGTTTAAACCACAAAACATAGGTAGGTGACTACTAACATCATCCACTCTCATATTATTATCTCTTACAGTTTTGATTAAAACAATATAAACTTTTGATAACACACAATAATAATTTTGATAACCGTTAACCTCAATAAAGTACCAAGCACCTACAATATTTACTTTGACCAAAAAACCTTATTAAAACGACTTAAAGGGATCCACTAAAAATATTGTTGGGTTAAATAATATCTGGACAGCTAATGTAATTTAGTCAAAGATACATTTTCATTAATACCATCACGGCATATACCATAATTTGAAGAATCAGGTGTATGGGTGTGTATAACCTTATTGTAGAAAGAAGCACAACACACGTTTGTATCCCCACACAACATTTAGAATGGGTGGTAAAATATATAGTACATTATTATGATTTAATTTCGACCGACTGCCATGGCACAGCTTCTGTGCGGGCGTCCTGGGTTCGATCCCTAGCAGAGGAGAAATTAATTTAAAATTCATTTTTCACGCAAATATTGCTTTTCTGGGCTGAAAACACTGGTTGGTTGGAATAAATTGCCATATGGCATTAAACTCGCCACTTGCGCAGGGTGCAAGGATGTGTTTATTATTGTCTATTCGCGAAATAACCGGTGAAATAAAACAAACAAACAAACAGTGTAGGAGTTCTCAAGATGATTAGTTATTATGTACCTACCTATGTTATTTTTAGTGGTGATAACTACTTATTAAATATTTTAGTGGTGATAACTACTTATTAAATATTTCACTCAATTTTTAAAATATATATAAATAATAAAGTGAAACCGGGTTTCAATCCTGTTTCTGTATTTTTTATCCGACGCTTTAGTAAAATTTACAAAAAAGATGGTACGTAAAGCATTTCAACAATGGTCTAACAAATTCTTTATATAATATACGTAAATATATATAAAGCATTTGTTAGACCATTGTTGGAATATGGTTTCCAGATATGGAATCCCTATTTTTCTAAGGACATTGACTTACTTGAGAGGGTCCAAACTATCGTCCAAAGACGTTTTTCAAAAATTCCCAGGACACTTCGCAACTTAACATACGAGGAAAGACTTCTTAAAACTGTCAAAACTGGAAAACCGAAGACAACGTGGGGATCTTATTAAAATATTCAAAATATTATCAGGCTATTATGACTGTGTAAACATGAAAAATCTCTTTCAACATAGTCATAACACTAATGTGGGCGGCCATAGCTTAAAACTTGTGAAAAGTTGGTTCTCGACAAATCCTAGAAGGCATTTCCTTTCAAATAGAGTGGTGAATACTTGGAATAAACTGCCGCAACATGTTATGGATGCTGAAAATGTTAATATTTTCAAGAATAGACTGGTCTTTTCCTGGACACAGCAAAATAGTTACAACCAAATAGTAAAATTCGACAGGGGATATAGGTACACCAGCCTTGGCTGACTGCTTATAAATAAATAAATAATAATAATAAAGGACATCCAAAAGGTTTTCATCTAAACCTACCACAGATCATTTCTACAAATTCACAATACTTTTACCGAGTTTGTTAGGAAACAAGAACGGAAAAAATTGGATATGTTATGTTTTATTCAGGTATATCGAAAATAAATTTTGATACGTCACGTCCGGATGAAGTGGGACACATTTTGATAAAACAAAAACATAAATTATCATAAGAGACAGGATGTTGTTGGACCGCCGAACAAAAGTTTCCGAATCCATAATGCATAGAAATAAACACATAAAAAATGGTTCTTACCGCTTATATGCTGATCTATGTCGTCCCCAGAGCAACTAAAGTTCTTGTTATTCCTGTGCTTTTTGTTTTTCTTCTTGTGAATGTTTTCAATATTGAAATCATAATTTCTCTTCGTCGAGTCTGTTGTTGTTTCATTTCTTCTCCTAAAATGAAAAAAAAAAAAAAAAATATATATATATATATATATATATATATATATATATATATATATATATATATATATATATATATATATATATATATATATATATATATATATATATATATATATATATATATATATATATATATATATATATATATATATATATATATATATATATATATATATATATATATATATATATATATATATATATATATATATATATATATATATATATATATAACATTGGGTGAAATATGTTCCATTGAAAATTACGTCTTTAAGTGTGTTTCGGCGAAAAAGTTCCGAAGATTTATTCGTTTCATTTCGAGAACAGAAGTTTTCATGTTGAATAAATTAAATATTAAATTTTTCGGGTTCGATTTCGTGCATTATATCGAAAATATTAATTCCATGTCAGCCAAACAACGCGAAAAATATGTGATTGCCGGATATTCATTAGAAAAATAAAACAACTTAGGTATATTATTTGGAGAATTTAGACTAGTAAATGCAACATGAATCATTTTGTGATGTGAGAACTCTGGTCTTAATAAGTTTTTGTTGTTTTAAATATTATTGTCGTGGCCTATGATATCAGCTATCTGCTGTCTGGAGTCTATGATTTAAATTGTGTTAGTAAACATGTATGTATTTCAATTGTAAATTATTTATTTATTTATTTATGTAGCTTCTCGGGCAACTAACAGGTACTATGTCAAATAATTATTTAACATGCACCCAATAACAAGTTGCCACATTCTGGAGACTTACGATATTAATCGTCTCACAGATCCAGACTGAAAACACAATTAAAAACTGTGTCTCCACCGAATCGAAGCCGGGACCCTTGGATCAGCAGTCAGATACCGACATAAAATGATGCAATAAAGATATTATTTTTTACACTGCATACAAAAATTGTCCTTTGTACCATCATTACATATTTTTTATCAGGTAATAACACTTCGATACTTACAATCATTTACATGCAAGCATCGTCTCATACATGGTACTCGATTTTTCCTTCGTTGCCTATTTTGAATTCCAATATTTTTTTATGTTTAGTAAATATCAATCTCCAATTCACATAAATAATTGACGACTGAACCCATGATCTTTTTGAAATAAAAATACACTTAAAAATTGAGAAAGATAAATCTCTACTACTCCGTAATAAGAATTTTAGTGACCATACATTTTTATAATTTCCAGCAAATAACTTGAGAATCTTCGACATGGAGCAGGGCGGTATAAACATATATCAACCAAGCAAAAAAAACACAAAATTTGCTCTCTGCGCATTCAAAGCTATTTGGTGCTATCTGTAGATACCTTAAATGTATTTACATCTGTTGCCAACTATCAATATTGTTGTTGATAAAGCGACACATTACATTAAAATTCAAAGGGTTGTTATGAATTTATTTATTTATTATCATAAAAACCTCAAAAAATAAAGAAATTTCTCTCGTTTTGTCAACAACTTCACCCGTCAGTCACAATGTTTCTCGGAAGACGTCAAAGATTTGTTTATTTTAAGTTTTAAGGTGGGATGAAAAGAAGACATTCGCAGAAATTACCTTTTGAAAGTTTCCTCTTTCCCGTGCCGGGATGAAGAATTAATCCCGCCGGGAACATGGATGCAGGAGACGGTGATTATGGAAAGTTTTTCGGATGATTTCTCTGAATTGGCTCTGGCAGATGAAGAGTTTTTTTGATGAGATGGCGCCAGCAATACTTCCACGACGTATTCTGGATAACCTGAAAAAAGCAAATATGATATATTTTAATCAAGTTTGCAAGTTTTGAAGGTTTCTGGGATTCTTAAATACGTAAATATCAAAGTTTCAAATACACCATTTTCAAAAAATCGACATATTCAAGGAGATTTTTATTTAATTAATTGAGAGAGTGCACACACTGGGTTTTGTGTGTAAGACTTATGACGTTTGGTGAAGGTACATTGAATTTTTTTGTCCTAAATTCATTTAAAACTATTTTTTAAAATTGACTTCATATTCATATCGAATAAAGTGAAAAGTTTATTCATTAAAGAGTTAATGATTTGTCCATACAAGACGATCAACTTCTCTATGATTTCATTCGCAAAACTTTCGATGTGCTCTCACGTTCCAGATTTGATTATTTGATTAAATACATACAAGCGGTGGTCAACCTTTCGGCTGGGCCATCCATGTATAGAGATTTTTTAACATATATTATCATAGTGAAATGCGTCTTGAAAATTGCGCATTAATGTTTAGTATTATTTAGTATGTAACTGTATTTTCAATTTTCTGATTCAATAGTATTTTAATGATACTTGAAGCTGGGACTTGTAGGATGATTGTATTTTGGATGTTTGAAATTTCTTGATTTATTTAAACTGAATAATAAACGTTTTACTGCGGGAAGAGAATTTTATTATTAACAAAATACATTCGATCAAATAAATTATTACAGTGCTGTGGATAGGTCTCCCAAAATTTACCAACATTTACTCCTTTTGAAATCAACGAATGGCGCGTGACACACCAGAACCATCACACACTAATGGACTCAAAATGACATATTTACTATTTTTACTGCATTATAAATACTGTAAGGACCACAAATAATATTTTTTTTAATAATTTCAAAGTTTTTTTGTTAACACAGTGGAAGTTCATAGTTACAAATTAAATATTAATAAAAATAAATAAAAAAACATAGTTTTAATCCACAAATGAGTAAGACTTTAATGAGCCTGAGCACTTTCGCCAAACACAGCTGGCATGGCTGTGTACGGCGAAAGCGCTTAGGCTCATAAAAATCTTACTCATTTGTGAATTAAAACTGTGTTTTTTATTTATGTTTATAAATACTTTATTTATAATTATTTTTTTATTATTAAACATGAGACAGAATAATAACAAATAACATTTTGAAAAATTTTACCTCTGGTTGAGGGCCAAAACTAGTATAGATTTTTTTTTTATTATTTTTAAGATACGCTGTATCCTAATCTGGTTGATTGAATGAAATTGCCTAATGGCAATAAGCCCGCCAGGAGCGGCAAATGTTGGGTACAAGTCTGAGTGATAGATTTATAAAAATACAGAAATCAGACGCCGAACAAAAGTCGCCGATATCATGGATAAATGCAGAACACGTAGTCAGACAGCCAAATTCAAGATGGACTCCCAAAGTCTTAAAGCGGCACAGGATAGAGAAAAATGGAGACAGATGAAAGAGGCCTACATCCAGCAGTGGAGGGAAGGCTAGGAAGAAGAAGAATAAGCCCGCCATTTTTGTTTATATTATGTACAAAAAGATAAATAAATTAATAAGGAACTTTTCGGACCCCTTTCATTAGTGGATTAAAAAAAAATGTGCGGCCTAGCCTAAACTACATAGGAGAGTACGCTATGTTGACGAAATCCCACTAGTGTTTATAACAAACTTATAGGTACTTCTATTTGAACTTTCACATTGCTTTGATCAGTTTATAGATCGTATTGCCACGAGGCAATAGACTTGTCATTATTTGGTTTCTGTAACATCGAGTTCCTATAATAAATACAATATAATATGTAATACGTGTAATTGTTCCTTTGTGTACCTACATGTTTTATAGAACCAATTGTGTTAAATTTGAAGTCACTATTGTAATATTAAAATTTATTATTAAATATATGTAAAGGTACAATATTATTAACAAAGGGTTTTGTGTTTTGTATAATTTTCAATTATTCCTTATATAGCTATGAACCTTCAATATACACACACAAGCTTGTCATATTATTAGACTCATTGAAAAATCAGTACTTTTTCTTAGGCGATGAAATTATTTATTCTAATATCAGCATTGATTTTATATTATTTTAATTTTTTCATGACATTTGAAAACAAAAAAAAGATTTAAAAATCCAAGAATAATTTCGTTTTAAATAGTGTAAAATAAGATTAGGTACCGTACCTTTATGAGACGAAAAAAAGCAATCGACTCATAAAACTGTCTTCGAAACGGAGTTTCTATATGTTTTTTTTTGTAAAATAACGTAAAAAATGTATTTCCTTCCAAATGCAATAAAAAGGTGAAATAAAAGATAATAATAATAGACACTTTCTTGCACTCTGCGCAGGTGGCGAGTTTATAGCCATTTGGCGATTTCTTCCAACTTAACAACCAGTTTTCAGCCCAGCCCCCCTAGACAACGTGTCATTTAGCTCAAGAAAATATAACTTAATGTATGGAAGTGACAGTTGCCAGTCACGTGACATCTGTTTCTTGTTTCTTTTTTTGAGCTAAATGACACGTTGTCTAGGGGGGCAGAACAGCAACATAGTGTGAGAAATTAATTTAAATAATTTTTTTCTTCTGATGGGGGTCGAATCCAGGACGCCCGCACAGAAACCGAACGGCTTACCAACTATGCCATGGCGGTCGGCACAGTTGGTAAAATACAATTAGTATACAATTAGGGAAAATCAGTGCTGATATTAATAAAGATTGTCACCAATTAAAATAATAAATTAAGAACACTTGCTATTTAACTATAATACTACCAGGATTATCCAACTGTCGATTCGTTCAAGAGAATGAAATTCTATTGAAGGAAGAGGCAGTTTAAATTCAAGATGCGTGTACGAAGGAACATTTTGTATGGCGTAGTGGACTTTTTGCATGCTAATAACACCAACTAGAGGCCTCGCAGCATATATGTTCCCATACATCGATTTACTCAGAATTCGGAGTAGAACATTTTATGTGAGTTTTTGTGTGTGTGTGTGTGTGTCCCTTATAACTTTTGATCCCCTCAATTTACAGAGCCCAAATTTTCAGATTATATAAACAGTTATAGGCCTACAAAATTTTTATACTCAGAATTGTTAATTTTTGTTTCAGTCAGGGGTTATCAATTTTTAAATTTTTGGTTTATTTTTCCATATATCTCAGAAACCATGAAAGCTAGAAAGCTGAAAATTGGTATAAACATAGAAATATACAAAATCTCAAATTGTTTTTTTTTTTAATTCCAGGGTTTCTCAAACATTTTTTAATTAAGAAAAATATTGTTTTTTGATAAATTTATGAGTTTCACTGCCTATATTTCCAAATTTTTTAAAAATATCGAAATAGCCGAAACACCCCGGGTCAATCCATTTGAAATCACCCAATATTGATAAAATTTGTGCTCATCATTTTTGATTTCTCTGGATTTTTTTCCATGTGTTCCCTATAGATAGGCAGTCACAAAACACTATTTGAAAAAAATTAAAAACCCAAAGTTTTTTTCTGGCGGCCATATTTATAATGGCGGGTGGGCAAATTTTAATGAAAAACGTGGTTTCCGGAAAGTTTAATTGCTAAGCTATTTTAAAAGATATCAGAATAATTCATAAACCATTGTGTTCAGCTGGAAATACACTTTATGTATACATTTTTAAAATTATTATATCATGCAAATGAGACATCAATTTTTTTTCTGTAAAAACTCGGAAAAAAATTATAAATTGTTACTTTTTAAGACCATCTTTTTTTATGAAGGAAATGAGACTCACTAATAAATATGGGTTTTTGTCAAACATTTTTTATTAAGAAAAATATTTTTTTTATGATAAATTTATGAGTTTAACTACCTATATTTCCAATTTTTTTTAAAATATCCAAAAAAGCCGAAACACCCCAACTAGATAATTTAATTTTCTATAAAAAATATTAACATTGTAGTAGAAGATCTCAATTTTTTTTTAACAATTTTTTTAAAAATTGAATTTAGTGACGACATTGCTTCATACAATTTGTATGGCAGTTGCATATACAAAATATTGTTATGAAATTAAGTACTATTTCTATTTAAATTGAAAATTTAAATAGAAATATTTTGAAAATAAGAACCCAAGAAAAATGAAAACAAAAGATTTGAGTAGTGAGTTGGAAAAACTAGACAAACCTTGTAAAAATATAAATTGTAGAAATATAAATTGTAAAAATAAATAAGACTTTGAACCATAATAAAATAAATAAATATAAATTTCGTTACATTTGGTGTCAGGTGTGGGGTATAAAAATACCCAAGTATTTTTTGTGTAAGAAAAAAATAAAATAGTTATTTATAAAGACATTTATTATGGCATCAAAAAAAATAACTCTTTTAGAGTTGAAAGTGGTTGATTTAAAACATGAGTTGGAGGAGAGAGACGCTGATACATCAGGAAATAAAAATGCACTTCAACTACGATTGAGAAAAGTGATGCAAGAAGTAGGTGAGGATCCAGACACATACCTTTTTGAAATGCCTTGCTCTAACAACGATCTTTGTCAAGTCTTAAAAGAACATTCCAGAGACATAGAAGAGAAGTTTCAAGAACATTCCAGAGATATAAAAGGAGAAATTAAAGAAATCAAAGGAGAAGTAGCGATACTTCAAAAGCATTCAAATACTATAGAAAAGAAATTCCAGAATTATTCTATGACCTTTGATGAGAAGATAAATGAATTAACTAAACAGATGAAAGTTTTGGAGAATCAAGTGCTTCCTTCAATCACGCCAATGAATTCCGAGCAAAATTCAGCTGTAGATACAAATTTTAAGTGTGTAGAAGATACAAGAGTACCAACAGTGGAGTGCGTGCGAAATGATATGCCAACCTTTGATGGAAAATGCCCCTGGGAAGAATATTTAACATTGTTCGAGACAGTGGCCATGATAAATGGCTGGTCCATGACAAGAAAGGCCTCAGTGTTGAGTGTATCATTACGAGGTGATGCTTTAAAAGTTTTGGAGACAATTCCTCTAGCTGAGCGACGAGATTTAAAATTGTTGATTGAGAGACTTGAGATGCGATTTGGACATAAGCACATGGAACAGTTTTACAGGTCACAACTTAAGAATCGTAATCAGAAATCTAATGAAACTCTCCAGGAATTTGAGGCGGATATAGCGCGTCTAATTAGATATGCATACCCTACGGTTCCTGATGATGTGTGTGAAAGCCTTGCAGTAGAAAAGTTCTTGGATGGATTGTGGGCAAATGAGACACAACAAGCTGTAAAACTAGCTAGACCACAAACTTTGAGTGACGCTCTAACCCAGGCACTCGAATTTGAATCTATAAAAAAATCTTTACGAGGTCATGCTCAAGCCCGCGTTGTTGAGGCCGTTGAAGAGAATCAAAAACTCATCGAATGCATTGTCGAAAAGGTGATGAAGGCATTGCAAGGAAGAAAAAGACAGTTTCGCTGCTGGGGTTGTGGACGAGCTGGACATCTACGTAATCGGTGTCCAAATGAAGCAACAACGCAACAGCAACAGCCACAGGAAAACTAAAAAGGGTTGATGGGAAGGGGCAACTGTTGACCTACATTACCAATGCCTCAAAGAGATCTGCAGTTGTTGCATCATTCAGTGGTCGAGATACCAGTATGTTTATAAATGGCAAAGTAAATGGAAAGAATTTGAAACTTTTGCTGGATACTGGAGCAACGATGACAATCATGAGACCAGATTTGCTTTATAACAAAAAGTGTATTACACCAACTAAATGGACATTACGAACAGCTACTGGGGAGTCGGCATCTATATGTGGTGAGACATATGCCAACTTTCAAATTGGTAGTTCTATCTTCGATCATCAGGTGCTAGTGGCGAATATAGAGGAGGAAGTTATTCTCGGAATGGACATAATGGCGAAATATGGATTCCAGTTGGATCTAAAGAGGCGATCTTTGAAAATTGGAGATGAAGATGTTCTCGTGCAAGAGCGTGAGGAATTTTCTACACGTGTTCTTGCAGCGGATGTTGTAACTATTCCAAAACAAAGTGAGATGTTAGTACGAGTCAATTTAGACTGTGTTATCCCGAATGGACATGTTTTGGTTGTGGAGTCCAACGCCAACAATGAAGCAGGAAAAGGAGTATTAATTGCAAGAGCACTGATTCAAAACCAAAAGGAAATTTTAGTCAGATTAATGAACATAAATGAATATCCAGTAACTGTCAAAAAAGGAGCTTATTTAAGTGTGTGTTCATCAGTTTCATCAGTAACACAAAATGCCTGCATCGCACAAGTTTCTTCAGAGGATGTACCAAAACATCTTGAAGACTTTGTAAAAGATGCTTGTAAGGAACTTACCAAAGAACAAAGCAAACAAATTAGATACCTCATTGCTCATTATCAAGATGTTTTTGAGAATGCGAGTCTTTCTAAAGGAAGAACCAATGTTGTTCAACATCAAATAGATACGGGTGACGCAAGGCCTATCCGCCAATTACCTAGAAGGCTACCATTAGCAAAGCGGGCGGAAGCAGATCAAATTATTCAAGACATGGAAAGGGATAGCGTTATTGAACCATCAAGCAGCCCATGGTGTTCACCAGTAGTGTTAGTTAAAAAAAAAAGATGGCTCAACTCGGTTCTGTGTGGACTTTCGCTTATTGAATAATGTAACTAAGAAGGATAGTTATATACTGCCTCGAATCGATGACACCCTAGATACATTGGCTGGTTGTAAGATCTTCTCAACTTTGGATCTAAAGAGTGGTTATTGGCAGGTTGGATTGGAACCCAAGGATAGAGAAAAAACGGCGTTTTCTGTTGGAAGTGGATTGTGGCAATTCAAAGTGATGCCATTTGGACTTTGCAATGCACCGGCTACGTTTGAACGACTAATGGAAAGTGTGCTAAGAGGATTATCGTGGGAGACCTGTTTGGTATACTTAGATGACATCATCGTACTTGGGAAGCGTTTTGAAGAACATTTAGGAAATTTGGAACAGGTATTTTCACGATTGAGGTTGGCCAACCTTAAACTCAATTGCAAGAAATGTATATTGTTCCGAAAGCAAGTCAACTATCTAGGTCATGTTGTCTCTGAGGAGGGAGTAGCAGTAGATCCTGAGAAGATTAAAGCTGTTCGAGATTGGCCAGTACTTAAAGACAAACATGAAGTAAGAAGCTTTTTGGGTCTGAGTACCTACTATCGACGATTTGTTCCAGGCTTTGCTGACATCGCAAAGCCACTGACAAAACTCACGGAGGAAAGCAGTGAATTCATATGGGATTTCAAGTGCCAACATGCATTTGAAGAATTAAAACAGGTTCTAATTAATTCTCCGGTTTTGAGTTATCCTCGAGCTGAAGGAATGTTTATTCTGGATACAGATGCAAGTAACGTTGGTATCGGAAGTGTGCTCTCCCAAGTACAAGATGGGGCAGAACGCGTGAGTGCTTACTTCAGTAAAGTATTGTCGAAACCAGAACGCAATTACTGTGTAACACGAAGAGAATTGCTTGCTGTTATCAAGTCAGTTGAGCACTTTCGCAAGTATTTATATGGACGGAAATTTCTTTTAAGGACAGATCACTCGGCACTTGTGTGGCTTTTGCGATTCAAGAATCCTGAAGGTCAAGTGGCAAGATGGATAGAGAGATTGCAAGAATATGACTATGATTCTGAACATCGAGCCGGACTTCATCATAGAAATGCCGATGCACTGTCAAGGCGACCATGTCCAGAGGATTGCCAGCACTGTAATAAGGCTGAGGAAAAGTTTTTTATAGCTTGTAGAACCACGGTCGTTGACAATTTTTGGCAAGATGATGAAATACGAGCAGACCAATTGGAAGACCCAGATCTCAAGTTTGTAATGCAGTGGAAGGAAAATGATCAAAGACCTTTATGGGAAGAAATAGCTTCACTATCTCCAAATATTAAGTCATACTGGGCTCAGTGGCAATCCATTGTCGTGGAAAATGGGTTGTTAAAGCGTGTATTGGAGAATGAAGATGGAACACAGCAGAGACAACAACTATTGATTCCAAGGAAGAGAATTCCTGAAGTTCTTAAACTGCTTCACAATGATGTGTCTGGGGGACACTTGGGAGTTAAAAAAACCACAGAAAAAATTCGTCAACGTTTTTATTGGGTCAATTACAATGGAGATGTAAAAGATTGGTGTAGAAGATGTGTAACTTGTGCCACTTCAAACGGACCTCAGAAACGAAGGCGTGCGCCAATGAGGCAGTATAATGTTGGTAGCCCATTTGAAAGGATAGCCATTGACATAGCGGGGCCGTTTCCCACAACGGAAAGAGGGAATAAATATATTCTGGTAGCAATGGACTATTTCAGTAAATGGACAGAAGCCTATGCACTACCGAATCAAGAAGCTACCACTGTTGCTGAAGTCTTGGTAAGGGAACTGATAAGTCGTTTTGGAGTACCATTGGAGTTACACTCGGACCAGGGAAGAAACTTTGAATCAGCCGTATTCCAGGGAATTTGTGAAGCATTAGGAATTCGAAAGACGAGAACAACTGCTTTGCATCCACAGTCGGATGGAATGGTGGAGCGAATGAATCGAACAATTGGAAGATTTTTGTCAAAAGCAGTGTCCGATCACCAGAAGGATTGGGACGAATACATCCACTTGTTCTTATTAGCTTATCGAGCAGCAATTCATGAGACAACAGGGCAAACACCGGCAAGTGTGATTTTTGGCCGTGAGTTACGGTTACCTTGCGACCTGCAGTATGGATCTAAGCCTGGAGAAGATCTAGTTGGAGAAGATTATGTGTCAGATCTTCGGAGGAAAATGAATGCTATACATGACCGTGTACGGTCCAATATTCAAGTAGCTAGTGACAAGATGAAGGAGCGATACGACATTAAAGCTGTGGAAGGTGGTTATCAGGCTGGAGACTTGGTTTGGTTATTTAATCCACAACGACGACGAGGCTACTCACCAAAGCTTCAGAAATCCTGGGAAGGACCGTATGAAGTGATCAAAAGGATTAATGATGTGGTTTATCGTTTACGAAGAAAACCAAATGGGAAGCCAAGAGTGGTACATTTCAATCGCCTGGCTCCCTTTTTAGGTGATAACAAGGATGAGGAAAAAAATCCAGTTGCTCAAGTTTGCAATGTCCAAAGTGAAGAAAAGACCTTCGAGGAATTCATGATGACTCCTTATCGACGCACTCGCCATGGTGTGACTGTGGAAATTGAGCAAGACCTCTTCGATATCCCAGAAGATAATGTTTTAGCTTACTGTGTGGCTCAAGACATGAAGATGACTAGTGGTATAGCCAAAGTTATCATGAGAAAGTATGGGATGTTATATGAGCTAAAAGCCAAGAATCTGAAGATTGGAGAAGCGGTCCATTCACAGCATGGAAAACAGCATTTATTCTACATGACGAATAAGGAAACGTCTGAGGAACGAGCAGAGTATGCTCAGATGTGGAACTGTCTACGAAGTATGCGGGATCAAATGTTACAGTTGAATCTTATGAAGCTCGGCATTCCAAAGATCAGTGATGGTATGGATTGGAAAGTGGTTCGGAATATGATAGAAGAGATTTTTCATAATACTGGAATTAATGTTCTAGTTTGCTGCTATAATCCAAGATACAGTAAAAATATAAAAAAAAGTGTACCATGTTACTTTTTCAAAGCATCTCACTGTAGAGAAGGTTCAAAATGCCGATTTATTCATCTAGAGAATTCTGTTCGGGACGAACTGAACTAAGAGGGAGGCAGTGTTATGAAATTAAGTACTATTTCTATTTAAATTGAAAATTTAAATAGAAATATTTTGAAAATAAGAACCCAAGAAAAATGAAAACAAAAGATTTGAGTAGTGAGTTGGAAAAACTAGACAAACCTTGTAAAAATATAAATTGTAGAAATATAAATTGTAAAAATAAATAAGACTTTGAACCATAATAAAATAAATAAATATAAATTTCGTTACAATATGTAAGAATACTTAATAGTTTGATACTTAATCTCCAAACATACATACAGAACCATCATGCTGTTTTCATATACCGGGTAGGAAAAGAGGACTGACCTTCATACTGTCCTATATTGACATACATACCAACATTGTGTTAAAATTTACAAAATAATTTGGATTTATGGGTTTATAGTTTGGTACTTAAGTATTCTTCAACTATACATACTATCGCTATCGACAGTTGGATCTCATGTGTTACATGCAACTAGTTGATAACTAATTGTATGTAATGATTTAAACGTCATTCTACCAATGCCCACTGAAGCAATTTGAGCCCTCGTTTGGTAACTTGATACTGCACGAGCGTTTAGAAGGGTGGCGTTTTTACTCAAAATTCACTGCTCTATAACTCTTAATGTAGTTAAGTATCAGTGACAATTTTTTTGTGAGATATTATTATTGTAAAATTTTCGCTTGTTTTCATTTAGTCCCTTTTTTGTTATAGACTTGAGAAAATTGACATTTTCGGGCTTTCGGCCATTTTTGAAAAGCTCTAGAAAAAATATGAGTGCATTCTCAGGACTAAAACTTAAACTTCAGGTAGTTTTGTAAGTATTCAACACAGAAGCAACATATTTATTAGTGAGTCTCATTTCCTTCATAAAAAAAGATGCTCTTAAAAAGTAACAATTTATATTTTTTTTCCGAGTTTTTACAGAAAAAAATTTGATGTCTCTCCTGCATGATATAATAATTTTAAAAATGTATACATAAATTGTATTTCCAGCTGAACACAATGGTTTTTAAATTATTCTGATATCTTTTAAAATAGCTTGGCAATTAAACTTTCCGGAAACCACGTTTTTCATTAAAATTTGCCCACCCGCCATTATAAATATGGCCGCCAGAAAAAAACTATGGGTTTTTAATTTTTTTCAAATAGTGTTTTGTAACTGCCTATCTATAGGGAACATATGGTAAAAAATCCAGAGAAATCAAAAATGATGAGCACATGGCTTGGGTGATTTCAAATGGATTGACCCCCCAACTAGATAATTTAATTTTTGTTGTATTAGCACATCTGAATTTTTTTTAACAATTTTTATAAAAATTGAATTTAGTGACGACATTGCTTTATACAATTTGTATGGCAGTCGCCTACACACAATATCTAAGAAGACTTAATTGTTTGATACTAATCTCCAAACATACATACATATACCATCATGCTGTTTTCGTAATCTGGGTAGGATCAAAGGACTGACCTCTATACTATCCTATTTTGAAAAACATACCTAGGTACATGTGTTGTATAGAAAACCAAATATCTTAAAATATTAAATAATTTGGATTTATGGGTTTATAGTTTGGTACTTATTCTTCAACTATACATACTATCGCTATCGACAGTTGGATCTCATGTGTTACATGCAACTAGTGTTTATCAAAATATTCGTACTATTTTTTTAACGGGTCTGCCTAATAATACCCCGTATTCAGTAATTATTGTAACTAAAATAGGAACATACATAAATTGTAGATTTTAGATTTACGGTCTTATTTCAGCCTTATAAAATATCAACATGGACTAAATGGAATAGGAACGTACCTACCTATATTAGCCGGAACGTTCTGTAAAAGTAACTGAATTGGAAGTACTTTGAATAAATATGAAAATGATGAAAATTTCATAATAATTCATAATACGTCTGATTCAGTAACTTTTTAAGAACGTTCCGGCCAAAATAGGTACGTTCCTATTCCATTTAGTCCAAGTTGATATTTTATAACGCTGAAATAAGACCGTAAATCTAAAATATACAATTATTTTAGAACGTTCCTAATATAGTTCCAATAGTTGTTGCAAACGGGGTAATGTAATGCAAGCCTCTTTATATGGTAGGTATAATATGTAATATAATATATGTATACGGAGTTTGTTATCACCGGTTTTCACTGTAAATAGTAAGTTTAGCATTTCGCTTTTGAAACGATTGTAAAATTGAACGATGTCGTGTACAAGTCGTCAATTGTATCCGTGTACATTAATATTATCACTATCCGTGTACCTATATAATTATTTATCCAGGTCGAGTGTTGTAAAGGCTATGACAATAATATTATCTTTCATCTGATATCGGCTGTGTCTCTATCCGTTTAATACGTGGATTAAATTTGATATGCCTGATAATACCCACTTGAATGTCTAAACCCTCCCACCGAGAGTGGAATTAACCCGACATCCGAAGATCTGTGCCGAGGCCAGCACCGAGCTTTCATTTCTGATACAGAGTCAATATCAGTTCACATAATGCCCATTGATTTTGGGAAATATATTTTTATAATTCACTTATACATAATATTGATGGAAATATCATGTAAAAGAATCCAATTTATTTTCAACCATTTGAAGTATTCTGTTTCCAAGCGCTTTTTCCTCGAGACGGATTGATAACTGAGAAAAAAACGGTCGCTTCTAAAGCCGTTTGTAGACCAAAAGATGAGTTATGTTAATTAAGCTTAGCTCGCATAGCTGAGGTCGTTTTTCATGCAAGTGTGCAGACCGCAAACTATGTGAGCTAGTGTGAAAAATGACATCAGCTAAGCTAATCTAACTTAGCGTAGCTTTTGATCTGCATCCGGCTTTATGTAGAAGCGACCGCTTTTTTTCTCAGTTATCAATTCGTCTCAAGGAAAAAGCGCTTAGAAACAGAATATTTCAAATGGTTGAAAATAAATTGGATTCTTGTGAATGATATTTCTATCAACATTATTAAAAAAAATATTCTTGGAAATGGCTTAAATCCGGTATATCTCATGCTTTAAAATTGTCTAAAAATGTGCGATAAAACTACGAAAATATTAATGAAATTAACAATGACCAATCAATTCTACTAATTAAATAATGTAATATAGTTCTTATTATCTTTTTCGAACGGTTTTGAAAGCGGTGAATTGTTAGCGTGAACTTTTAAAAAGCGTGTGGAATACACGATTGTGTCATTCTTCTTCTATAAGTTAATGCATATCAGCACATTTGTTGTTGGTTATTATACATTGTGGGACATTCCGAAATAAATGAGAGCGTATTATTTTCTCGCCACTGATTCAAATAAATACTTAAATATTAAAGATAATGAAAAAAAATTCTTAAAGTTTTTCGAAAAATCTTGCGAAAGGATCCAGTAGGTATAAATAACACAATACGTTTACAAATCTAAATACGATCCTGTCTATATTTCTGTTTATAGAGATAGCAGGAAACAATAGAGAATTTGCATATCTAAGATAAGTTCTGTATTGTTTTTGGGAGGGTCCCATTGTACTTCAATTTTAGGACATTTTAATGATATTCGTTGTTTAAATCGACCAGATGGCGCCCTCCTTAATGAAAATTCCAAACGTGATGTCAAACATTTCTAATTGGCATTTCTTCATTCGAACACTTAAATTTATATTTCTTCTTCTTCGTGTGTTCTGTCGGGCCTCTCGTCGTTGATGATTACTTCGGAGAAACTATCCCTGCTTTGATCTCTGCGGAGAAGGTCCTCCACACGCTTCATAACGGTATATTCCCGAATGTTTCTGAGTCAGGATAGCTGCTTCCTGACGACCTCTCTACGGCCTTTAATCGTATCCTTTACAATCAACTAACTGAAATTTATATTTCTAGTTATGACAATTCTCCAAAAAGAGGCCCGTACCAGGAGGAATACATCCTACAAAACGCAGACTATTTTGCCATAATCTCGTTTCCCTTTAAGCAGTAGGCAGATAGATTCGAACGTCAGACTTCTCTCTCTTTACTTACTCATTCTTGTCCATGCAACGTCTTAAACACGTTATTCTATAATTATTTATACTTTTTTCTTTTCCGTCCTTCAAGATCTCATTAATAATAATAATAAAATCCTTTTAAAACGTAAAAAATACACATAATATGGCGGACTTATGTATTGCCCGTAGGCAATTTCTACCAGACAATTACACTTGTAAATATATTAGTATTAGCAAGTAAAAAATATATTTATTACAAATAAAAAGTAATATGCATTAGAATGAAAAAGAAAAAAAAATCAAAAATACAAAATTTTATACAAAAAAACAATTTAAAATAATAATGATAATGTCCAAATTTAGAAAAATGATGGGTTGTGAAGGAATGAAGGATGGTGGAATTATTAGTATGTGGATAAGAAGTGTGACTTCAGAAGCTTCTTGAAAACCATTAAGCTAGGAGCTTCTCTTATACATATCATTGGGTAATTGGTTCCACAGCTGGGGAGCGTGAATTGTGAATGAGTAAGTGTAGGAGAATGTGTGGTGTATTGTGGTATTGAGAGTGCACTATGGTTTTGAGACCGTAAATTTTGGCCATGAGATGAAAGATGGGCAAATTTCTCCTTGAGGTACTAATGAAAGTGTGAGAGGGTTCTTAAGTGTCTGATAAAGTTAGGAAAGAACATGGGAATTACTATGGTTATGAGACCGTAAGTTTAGGCCATGAGATGAAAGATTAATATGAACATTTTTCCTCGACCTTTGTTTTCAGACCTCCCTAATCAACATTTTATACATTCTTTGTCAGACGACTATCATTTATTCTTTCAACATGTAGCTAAACAATTCCAATGAATTGTTTGGATCTTGCTATCTTCAATATCTCTTTAATTCGGACATTGCCGTCTAGTTTCCTCATTTAATATTCTAGCATTGTTCGTTTATTATACATTCATCTCGGGGACTTCAGTTCTACGGCGTTCATTCGTCTTTAATGTGTCTTCTGCCATGTCCATGTGTCACTAGCAAACAGTATAGTTATAACGATTATACCATTGTGTATTGCGAGCATTGCTTTCTTGGAAATAATTAGTTCAGCAATTGTACATCTTTGTGCGCCGTTCACATGTCGATAATCTTATTATTTCCATATCTTTCTAGCAGCATACAATATGTCCAGGGGAAGATTCAGTTTACTTCTTTTTCTTCTTGGTCACAATCCTAGGATTGGTCTGCGATCACTCGATCTTTCCACTTATCTCTATCGTCTGCCAGTCTCTTCATCTCTTTGTAACTGCTACAGCGCACGTCACCGATTATCTGGTCTATATGTTGTTTATGGGGCGACCTCTACAGTTACCCCCATCAATCATTCCTTCGACGATGGTAGCAGGCCTGGGTGCCGGATGTTGTGGCCTATCCAAGTTGTTCTCTGTTGGGCAATTCTTTTCATAAGTTGCCTTGTCTCTCCAACCCTACTTAGTACCTCGTTGTTGCCGATGTGTTCTGACCAGTTAACTTTAGCCATGCGTCTGTAGCACCACATCTCAAACGCAGACAGACGTCTGCGTTTGAGATGTGGTGCTACAGACGCATGTCTGATGGTCCATGTTTCACAGCCATATAGCAGTACACTCCAGACAAGAGTCTTGATCAAATTTTTCCTAATTTTGATGGTTTATAGTAGTGTGAATGTTTTTTGCAAGTTATGTATGTAATTCAATACCTAAAAATGTATTTTTCAAATGAACGTTTGTGTACCACAAACCTTTGGGAGCAATAAAATGCCCATTTGCAGTACGGTATCTTACAAGACAGATGGTACATTCGTATATATGCCCTTTGGGAATATGTAGCGAAAAAATGTCACGGATCCTTGGTACCAAATGGACTTCTACACTCTATATATATTATGTTAACACATATCCTAGAAAAAAAGATGTATCGAAAGCTGCATTTACTTAGATAAAATGGTGCAAATTTGGAAAGTATATTGGTTTCATTTGAAAACTCATTTCACTTTATTATTAATTTATTTGTTTATTCCGCTAGACGCCTTTAATAATAATAAACAATATTAAGTACAGTAGCTACACAATATTTAAACAAAATATGTATGACACACAGAACAAAACCAAAAAAACAATAATTATCAATTCAGAAATACACATAATGAAATCCCAATGGATTCAGTACACAAACCTAACAGTAAATAGTCAATGAAAAAATTAGAAAAAAGCATTTTGAAGGACGTTTTGCATTTTATGATCAAACCTGAAACATAATTATGAGTATAAAATTTTTGTAGGCCTATAACTTTCTAAATATTCTGAAAAGTTTAGACTCTGTGTATTGAGCGGATCAAAAGTTTTAGGGGGGAGGGACACACACACAGACACACCAAAAATGTTCTACTCCGAATTTTGAGTAAATCCATGTGTGAAACATAATTATATGCTGCGAAGCCTGTTTTGAAATTGGTGTTTTTTGACTTTAAAGTTGAAAAAATCGTGAAAAATATAGACCTGGCATACAAATCTCGCGTATCTTGGCTTGGATAATATAATTTATGCCAACGCTCTGGTGTCAATAATTAATTAGATGGCAAACGAGAGTTTCATTTCTTTAATCGTGACAAGTTCAATGAAGGTTGACACTTGTATCGATTATTTCATATAAAAATACTGGAATAGAATGTTACAATGAAAAAAAATCGCAAAATGTTTCATTTTTGTCAATATTATGCTTCGTCTCTTTTCAATACGAATCTACAAATAATACCTAATACAGCTGAAATAAAATTACTAAAAAAACGTATTATTGAATATGTCCAATTCATGTTTTGCTCTCCAACCGAGAATTTAATAACACTCCAAGCATTTTTATGACGTTTTCATTTCCTACAAGATTGATTGTCATTTTATGTTTTGCGAACAAAAAGTCCTGCCGTACCTTAAACGATGAAATCGTATAAATTTTGAAAAAAAAAAAACAATTTATTTTTCGCTATCGCAAATTCAATTTTAATTTAATCACTTTTTACACCAATCTATGTGGTAAAATATTTGTTTTAAAATGTTGAATTAATCATATCATTATTTCGTTAAAATTTGAATATATATTTTTTAGCAAGAGTATGCTGCGGGTATTTTTATTTTGAACAAAAAAAAAATACATTGACATGGTGCAAATGAGAGTGACCATTTTTTTTGAAAAGATTAAAAGTGAAATTAGACGAGAATGTATGATTGAAATAATATATATTATACTAGTTGCATGTTACACATGAGATCCAACTGTCGATGGCGATGGTATGTAGGTATAGTTGAAGAATACGTAACAAACTATAAACACAAATTAATAAATATTTTGTTTTGTATATATAACATGTAGGTATGTATGTCAGAATAGGATAGTATGGAGGTCAGTCTTTTTTCCTACCCAGAATATGAAAACAGCATGATGGTTTGTATGTATGTTTGGAGATTAAGTTTCAAATTATTGAGTCCCCGTAGATATTGTGTAGTGTTCTTCTAAGCTGTTGTCTATTTCTAGTGCCAACGAATTTGACTTCGACTTGGGGTCAGAAGACCATCTAGAAATATTGTCAGACTGTTTTCGTGGTTCAATTAGTTTGATATATTATGTAGTACGATTGGTGGTGGCAGAGCGGTTAGCGCATTGGGTTAGTAATCCAGTGGTCGCGAGTTCGAATGCCGCCACGACCGATTTCGTTCACCTATTTATTTATTTATTTAATATTGTTTCTCGGGCAACTAACAGGTACTATGTCAAATATTATTTAACACGCACCCAATAACAAGTTGCCAAATTCTGGAGACTAACGATATTAATCGTCTCACAGATCCAGACTGAAAACACAATTAAAAACTGTGTCTCCACCGATAATCGAACCCGGGACCTTTGGCTCAGCAGTCAGATATCTAACCAAATGAGCCAAGAAGGCCGACAATTTGTGCCAGATACCAGAACCAGAAGCATAATATGCTTAATTTGAATAATATAATATAAGGATAATAATATTTGTTTACGATTCAAAAATAATTTCTATCAGTCAACCACACTTGTAACTACACTTGTAGCAAGTATTTAAAAAAATACAGAAAAATAATAATAAGAAATACCAGATATAAAAGAAGCCCAAAAGAGACACAATTTAAAAAAAAGTAATGATAATGTCTAAAAAAAGTAACATGGATGGGATGCGAAGGGAAGAAGAATAAAGGAACTGTATGGGTGTGGATAAGAAGTGTGACGTCAGAAGTTTCTTGTAAATCATCAAGCTAGGAGCTTCTCTTATGCCTTTGGGTAATTGGTTCCATAGTCAGGCTGCGTGAATCGTGTATGTAAGTGGATTTGTCGTGTATAGGTATGGAGAGTATAAGTACTTTGGTTTTGAGACCGTAATTTTAGACCACGAGAGGAAAGATGTAAAATTACTTGTTACAAACATATCATTCTTAAAAATATCTGACTCATTAGCCAAAGATCCCGGGTTCGATTCTTGATGAAGACACAGTTTGGAATTGTTTTGTTTGTCTGTATTATTGAGACGATATTATACACAACACATAAGTCTCCAGAATATGGCATCTGGTTATTAGACGTGTGTTACATTAATATTATTTGACATAGAACATGTTACTTGCTCAAGACGCAAAACAAAATAGTAGTAAAAAAAATCATATTAAAGATAATTTTATTTAGTTAATATTTATTTATTATTTATTTAATATAATAATTTTATAATACAAATCAATATATAAATTCACTAGTAATAATATTCTTACATATTTTTCCCTGCAGTACCTCATCAAAAAGATTACAATCTTGTGCTTGATGAGGGAAGCACTTATAACAAAATAAAAAATATCAATACAAAGCAAAGTCAACATAAAAGTAAAAGTAATTAAATCAAATCATACATGAACAAAAAAATATCAATACAAAGCAAAGTCAACATAAAAGTAAAAGTAATTAAATCAAATCATACATGAACAAAAAAATATCAATACAAAGCAAAGTCAACATAAAAGTAAAAGTAATTAAATCAAATCATACATGAACAAAAAAATATCAATACAAAGCAAAGTCAACATAAAAGTAAAAGTAATTAAATCAAATCATACATGAACAAAAAAATATCAATACAAAGCAAAGTCAACATAAAAGTAAAAGTAATTAAATCAAATCATACATGAACAAAAAAATATCAATACAAAGCAAAGTCAACATAAAAGTAAAAGTAATTAAATCAAATCATACATGAACAAAAAAATATCAATACAAAGCAAAGTCAACATAAAAGTAAAAGTAATTAAATCAAATCATACATGAACAAAAAAAATTAAATAAACATTAAAAAGGTTGAAAATAAATGAAAAATGAGAATATTCAAATGAGAAAACATATCAGAATACATATTCAAACCAAACAAAAAAAGAAAAACATGAAAATAATTGAAAAATGAGTAATATAGAATTATAGACGATTCAAATCTATCAAAACACATATTCGAAAATAAAAAAAAAGAAAATACTGGAAATTGAAACAAATCAAAACAACAAAATCGAAAACTACTATTTTAGAAAGTTAAGTGCAATTTAAATTTATGTTTTAATTTTTTAAATTCTTTTATCTGCCTAATTCATTTGGGAGGCAATTGAAAAATTTTATTCCCAAATAAATGTAGTTGTTTTGTAATTGTCCTGTATTACATTTGGGTATTTTAAATTAATTTTGGAATCGCAGAGACTAATTTTTTTCAATTTTTTGTAAAACATTATCTTTGAAAATTTGCAAAATAGACACTTTTTTATAAATATTATCTACTTTGGGTACTTTGAACATGTCAAATAGTGTTGTAGTGGGGAAAGTGCGTGTTTTCTTAAGTATAACCTTTATGATTAATTTTTGTACAACTCTAACTTGGTTTAAAATATTGTCATATGCTCCTCCCCAACCAAATATAATGTTAGTTATCTTAGTTTTGTTAGTTAAGGTTATGGAATTGTGTATATCCTGATATAAGGTCGGCTATCTCATTTTAATATATTCAAAAAACAAGACAAGATCCAATCTAAATGTATATAAAAACGAGTGGGTTGTGGCTAACGCTAAACTCCTCACTAACAAGTCATTTTATAAAGTATTCAAATTTTATATGGAAAAAATTCACCATCATGAAATGAATTTGTTAAATTATTTTGTATTAAAATATTTTATTATAAAAACTTAATAACTATTCAATGCCATTTTATGAAAATGATGTGCCTTTTTTACATCTCAAATTTTAAGTTTCCTGAGATTGGGGTCAATTTGAAATATTTGACAGTTAAAAAAATCGAGAAGCACGATTCAGATATCCTACAAAATCTAATGGGTTCTAAGCGAATAATAGATATACATATTTGCAAAATAAGAAAATAATTGAATGAGTACTTTAGTCGATAATCGATGAAGTAAAATAAACACGCCGTACATAGCACACAGCACAAAGCACACACACAGATACATTGTGATGAAACTTTCAGAATACAATCTCAGCATGATACTAGTTGACAATCTGCAATAAAAAATACCCTTAAAAATTTCGAAATCACAACTCCCCTTGGGTTAGTGAGGAGTAAAAAGTTAAAGCTAAAATATCTATCTGATTCCTTCTTCCTCTACTTATGCTTTTGTTTTCCTATCAATGTTATCAACTGTTATTAAATTCAATTAGTTTTTGTCATTTCTTCTTCTTGTTTTTTTTGTTATCTTTATTATACCTATACATTTTTTTAAATTTTTGTCATATAACCTTATTGCCATAGTAGGCACATATTGAATTGTATATAATCATCATCATCAATTCTCGTTGGTTGGAATAAATAATCCCTCCAGTGTACAAGAAGATAAGTTTAAATCCGATTCGAATTCAATAAATACATACATACATACACATAGGTATTATTTTGAAGTACAGAGTTGAGAGTCCATAAATAATTGTAATAACAAGTGGCCTCTACCCCTCGGATCTTTGATGTAGTCACTTTAGAGACTATAAATCATGAGGCCAACCTTCTCCATCATATGCTGGCCGTGGTTATCTAATCTACAGTTACCAGGCATTAAGTCACCTGGGATCATAAACCTCCAACAATATCGTATTCTCGATTACGAAAATATTATTTCAAACATCTATTATTCATTTAAAATAATTTGGGCCAAAGACATGGTTTTATGTAAACAGATCGCCTTTTTTTCGTAGATATAAAAACAAACATATTATAATATTGTTATCGAATATTTTGTTTAATTTGGAAACTTTAAATATTAACTGTACCTACCGACACAAGTAAATAAAAAAAAATCGAGGACATAAAATGGTGACTTTCACCAACGTCCCCTAACTCTTATGTGTTACCTAAGAATTCTTATATATCACCTAATGTTAATTTTCGTTTCACCACCTACATAAGAGTTATGTACCTAAGACGCTAAGACTGGTGAAAAACAAACGATACGTTAGGGGCTACCTAAGCTTAGGTGATACCCAGCTATGTGACAGTTTAGGTAACGTTGGTGAAAGTCACCAAAAATTTTCTATGTTTTCTTCACGTTTAAATGAAGAATAAAAAAATATTTCACGTCAGTCCGATACTGCAATCATAGTCAGATGGGTCGATGGCAGTGCGGTTAGCGCGCTGGGCTAGTAATCCAGTGGTCGCGAGTTCGAATTCTGTCTCGACCGATTTTTCAAATTGATAAAAAGGCACATCACTTTCATAAAATGGCATTGAAGAAATATAAAGTTTTCATTATAAAATATTTATCAAACTCATTTCATAAAAAAATTGAAAATTTTCCATACAAAATTTGAATACTTTGCTAGTGCGGAGTTACTTGGTAGTGAGAAGTATAGCGTTGGCCACAACCCACTCGTTTTTATAACAATCATTTTTAAACGTAAAATGGAATTCAACCAAATAAATTATCACGACCTGATTGTTTGTTTTTTTTTCTTGCCGTTCACAAAATAAATACTTACATGTATTTTTCTTTTTCTTTGGCTTGTACTACCTATGTACTATAGGTAGGGTCGACTATTTTATTCGGCGCCATTTTTTATTTTTAAAAAATTATCTTAGAAATATTATGTTGTTAATCATGATCACATATTATTTCTGAATATTTGGGAGCAATGATTACTTTATTAAATTATGAAGATACCTAGGTAACGAAAAAACTTTGTATATTATAATCTCCGAACAAAATATTTTGAAATCCTTTTTGTTTGTTTAATATCGTTTCCGATCCGCTACAGCCTCGTGTTGTTGCGTTTTCATTCGCATTAGCAACACCAAAGCAAAGAGTTGTGTTGAACCCTCGGCAACCTCATTAGAGTGTGCGGTAAACAGTAATTCCTCTACAGACCACGGTCTTTTACAATCGACTGCCTACAGCCTCACAACTCGCAGACCACGCCACTAATTTCCAACTCTAATGACCATTTCGCAATAACATAAACATATAATACCTACTATGGTATCAACTGCTTGTGTTTTTGTGGCAGACAGACCCAAAGGCAAGTTCTCCAGAACTGGGTAATAATTATAAAGATACCTACCTATACAAAACTGACGGTAACTCCACTAACTACCGCGATCCCAATTTTCTCTCTTTGTCCTTTCCCAATCCTTACTTTTGTTATGAAATATTTTTTTTCTTATCTTAGTGTTATGTATGTATTATGGTCGTATTACAAGACTCAGAACGGGTATGAGTAGATGTAGGGTCAACATGCAGAGATGGGAACTCCTGGATGATGAGCAGGATGTGATGTGCGAATGTGGAGAAGAGCAAAACGCGGCGCACCTGCTGATGTGCCCACTCATGGGGGAGCCTTGCAATGAGGCGGACCTCCTGGCTGCAAATGACAAGGCTGTGACGGCCGCAAAATATTGGAGAGGGCGCATATAGGGTCTGGACACGGAAATGAATGAACAAGAGCTATTTGAGAAAAAATGTAAGAAAAAGGTAGGTCCCGTACTGTTATAATACTGCTTACGAGATCTAACAGTATTAAAAATAACTTTTTCTTCCATTATTCTTAAATAAATCCCCTAATACGACCCTTATAGTCATTTGTTTTTTGTTATTCACGATCAACCATTTTGGTATTGTGCATAAACATATGTTTTTTTTGTTTTTTTTTTTTTATTTAGAGGACAACATACAGCATAATATAATAAATTATATAAAATGAAGATGATTTGATTATTAATATAGCCAATTAACCTGTCGCTGAAGTTATTGTAGTATATTAACATACATTAGGAATGGTTACATATTATGGTGAGATATTGTGTGAATGATGTGTGAAATTGCATATATAAATGTGTCCGTATATTAAGAGTTAAATTTGATTATTAATGTTGTCATACTTTGTAATGTGGTTGGTTGGAAGAAATTGTCTCAATGGCAACAAGCCCGCCAGTTTCCAATTTATTTGTTTCTATTGTGTGCAAAAAGTTTTAAATATATGTAATTAATAACTTCCTACCTACTTCCTACAATATTTTGTTCGAATTCCACTAAATTTAGATTTGCGACCGATGATTCTCTATAGAACTCCATATTTTTACTTAAAAAAAATAAGATACAGTCCATAGAAGCAAGTTTTGGGAGAGAATTGAATTGAAATAAATTTCTTCTCTGTTCGGAATCGAACCCGCGACATTGGCACATAAATTTAACTGTGGTCGATCAATGATTACTTTTATTTTCAAAGGTTATTTTTTACTCTTTTCTAAATACTTGTATATAGAATAAGGTGCATATTTTTTATAGTCAACAATTGCACTACCGCCGCCGCCATATTGAATTGTGATAATTCAATCACCGCCAACATTATGTTTATCTATAAGCGTTAATTTTATTATCAGTTCACGGAATCTTACTTTTTTCAAAGATAGCAATATTTTTTTAGTTTGATATAATTTTCATTTAAATGAAGTAGGTATCAAGTAAATTTATTACCAAATAGGTCAGGTTTCATTCAAATTTATTTTTCATATCTCATTCAAATATATTTTTCTCAACTTTTCCCCGGGTTTATAAATATCCCAATTGAAAAGTATTTTCATTTGAAAGATGTTTTTAGAAGAACGTCAAACTCTTATAAGCAAAATCAATCATCATGTTTTTGATAGATTACACATTTCTTTCCCAACAAAGGTTGTTCGTGGAGAATTTGAAGACGAAATATATTTTACATTAGGCCCCATAATTTTATATGAATGGTCGTTTACTGGAGAAATAATACCTACTCGTACAAAACGGATAGAATTCAATTTCGAGAAATTCTTAGTTGTAGGTTATCTAATGATATCCCTACTTCATACTAAATTACTTTACTATGAAACAATTTTATTTCATCCAATTTTCCTTTAATAATATTTCTCAATCGTTTCATTATTACGTTATTTCGCATATAAATCCATCGGAAAATAAGTCAGAAATCAGAATATAAATCCTTTGGAAAATAACTCTCAAATATTGAAATCGATAATAGTTTATGAAATTATCAGAAATGTATGCTACACTGGCTCTCACGTTTCTTCTTAGTGTGTTTTTATTTTATTTGATAAAATTTTCAATGCTATATAAAAACAACAATATTTATATTAATATCTATTACATTACAAAAAGATTATTGCCCTCGTGCTTTGAGGGGTATTTTTATATTTACACAGAATAATTTATAACTAAAGAAGTAAAGAAAATTCAATACATTAATATATTTTAAAAGTTTTAAAGTCCAAAAACTAAAAGAAAGATGGATGCGAAGGGACGAAGGAAATAATTGTATAGGTATGTGGATAAAAAAATGTCTTGCCGAAAGGTAATTTACACCCGCACACCAGTCGCTGGTTACCCCACATGCTAGGGAAAGATAGTATTAATGTCTTAATATTAATTTAACACGCACCCAATAACAAGTTGCCGCACTCTGGAGGCTTATGTCATTGATCGGTTTCATTCTCACGGGAAATTCGTAAAGCCATACTAGAAATGAGTGGAAGCACTATTCTAATGTTTTAAAGAAAGTTTAAACACAAAAAATATAATTGCATTTAAAGATATTCAGGTATGAGCTAAACGATGTCAACTTATATTAAATTATCTGAGAAGCGTGTAGTGTACCACCGCTAACTTCCAACTTATAAAAATAAATAACAAATGTATTTAATAAAATAGGATATTCCGGTAACATGGTGAGTAGCTAAGTACGTAAGGTTGGTATTTTATTAAAATCCTTTCCGCAATAACGTAATGTTGTAGAGATGATGTTAGGTAGCAGCCTCCGACCTCCGCCGGAAGATGTCACTGTAGTCGCTGCAGGATGTTTTGTGGCCGCCATCTTTATTATTAGATTACCCGTTTGACCGGAAATTTTCCCTCTCGCCCGTTCACAAAAATACCATACGAACCACGGATACTCTGTCGAGAGTGAAACTGTTTTGTTAAATAAAATAAAATTATAATTTATGGTTTTTATTTTGCCCGTTTGTCGGACCGCAAGCTGGCAACACCACGCGGGCAATATGGTATATTGTCGAATCCGGCGAAAATATATTTAAAATTAATTTTAAATTACGCATTAAGTAGGGGATGCATAATAATTTTCTGATAAGTATACATATATTATATCTACGAGAGAATACATTTTGTTTATTACATATATTATACCAAAAATTACATTTTATTTAAGCAACGTAACAAATAAATTGGGTTGGTTTGGACCACCTCACTAAGGCCTACTGTACACGTAAACCGCACGTCATGCGCACGCTTTCGTCAATTGACGAATGCTTGCATCTTGCATAGAAACAATCAAAACGGAGCGGCAACGTCGCGCCAGCCGCACGTCATGCATTTGTCATGCGGTGCGTGCAGCAGCGTGTCACTTCTTTACTTCTAAATTATCTGTGTTCTCGACCGACTCGCAATACGCACACTTGTTTATATTATAAAATGACGGGCTCGACGGTGTTTCACGATGCTAGTTGAAAGAAAACTGAGACGTTTTGTAGCGTGGTTGACGATTGGATGACGCAGCGTGGACATAACAAATTTGCAAAATACGCCTATCGTCATTTGTAGGATGCATGCATCCTACAAATGACGCATCCGTGGACAGTAGGCCTAAGGCAGACCTGTTCCGAGGTGGTGGACTAGTTACATAATATTAATTACTAAGTCATTGTAAGCTGTTATATAGAATGATTGTGTAGCCCATGGTCCGCTTATTGAGTCCTATGTTAGTAGTTTTATCGTGTATGTATGTTGTTATGAATTTAGAATTTCCTGACAATAGTTGATCCTATTGCTATATAACCATGTTTGTATTGTATGTTTAAGTCTTGTATTTTCTATTAAATGTATATGTTCTTTATATCTTTTGCAACTAAATTTAGGATCTTTGGAGCCAAGTATTGATAATGTCTTTGTCCGTATGTAGTGTTTGTCTTCGGGGTGATGAATTGATGCCTGTGTCTTGTATCGTGAGAATGTTGAGCAGTGATATGATTTTTCTTATCATTTTTTAAAGTCAATAATAATTTGTTTAATATAGAGTTGTGCTATTGTTAGTAGGTACGTTAAATAGTTGAATAGGTAGTTGAATTTATTATATGTTTATAAAATGGTTTATAAAACTATAAAAGATGAATGTCTTAGATATAAATATAGTTCATAGGTACTACGATGAACAACACACAATAATTTCTTTGGAATCATTGTATGAAAGTTCTACTTAGAGTCTTTCTGTGGAAGAAATTTGATCCAAGCCATATATATTTTTTTCGTGACTTAATTAGGAAAAGGTCACACGACACAAGGTAACAAGATTCTACCAGCAAAAGTTTTTTGGAAACTCGGTAAATTTAATTAGTGGCTAATCCGCTACTCTTCAAGGAAAGTACCTAAATACTTTCAATGAAGTGAACAAGTTTAACATTGGGAAGGTAATGAAAATAACAAAAAAAAGTTAAAATATGAATAACCTTTAACAAGCAAATTTAATTTTGTTTTCAAGTAGGGTTTAATAAGGTAGGTACAGGTATCGACAAATAACTCGAGAAATCGAAGGATCCGCGAAAGGCGCAATTATGGAATTTTCTATATATTTTTTTTTTAACATGTCCATGTAGGGGACGCCAGCTATTAGGATTTGGGTCCATTTTACTCTTCCGAAGAAGCGCACTACGTAGCGTTGGGAGGGGTTTGCAATCTAGAAAAGAGTTTATTAATTTGGATTTAAAAAAAAACCCGGGTTGTACGAAGGTGGAAACACAGAATTCGGAAGATCGTTCCACAGTCGGGCTGCTGTATTAATAAAGGAGTTCGAGAAGCGACTTGTTCGTATATGTTGAAGGTCCACTGTGAATGGGTGCTGCGATTGAGTGAAGCGAGTGACTCTGTTGCGAGTGGGTGGAGGAAGGACCAAAGATGCAAGTTCTTCTGAGCAATTCCCGTGGTAGTATCTATAGAATAAACTTAAAATACCGACTCTGCGTCTGTGTTCTAGTGATTGCAATCCATCAGTCAGTGATGAATCATCAATCAGACGTATAGCACGCCTTTGGACAGCGTCGAGGGTATTCAGTAGGAATTGGGGGGCGCCACTCCAGAGGTGACTACCATATTCAATAATTGAGCGTATTTGCGCTTTGTAGAGTATACAGATCTGGGTCTTAGTGAAATATCTACGCGCTCTATATAGTACGCTCAATTTTTTGGAGGCGAGTTTCACCTTAGCTTCGATGGAGCCCCATTGATTGGTAATATGTGAAAATCGCGAGATAAAATAAAAATTCATTATATGTCCCTGGTTCATGATAAATATGTCCTATTCTGATTCTTTTCAGAATACGAAATCGTCTAAATCAACGAGCGCCGTGGATAAAAGGATTTTATCCGCGCGGTGTGACGTAATGGGTCCAGTATAAATTCAGTCATTTTTTGACATTTCTTATATACCTACTAAAACGGACGGATAAACGAATTAGAATAAGACATATGTGAAATTATGCTCAAATTTAAGTACGAATTTGTTTTATGAATGTGTTTACAGACGTCTGCTTTTGTCATAATTCTGAAAAAATAAACCTCTTTTGTTTTTTTAATAATTCAATAAAAATACCTACCGGAGGTGACTGAAGCGAGAAATTTATGTCAAGAGAGAGGAGTCTGGTGTTCGGTCCTCTCTGCCTACCAAAAATAGGGAAAAAAGCGTGATTGTATGGCAACAATAGAGTAAGGCTTCATGAAACTTGTTAGTGAGAACTGGAATATATGGAAAAAAATAATCTTGTAGGTAGGTATATAATTGAATTTAATTTAATAACAATTCCAAACAGGCTTCCATGAAAGAATCACAATCAATGTAGGCACATGATTTGATTAAATTGGCTGTAGTTTGATATATAAAAACACATTTGAAATGAAATAAAACTTTTGTTTGTTTTTATAAATATTTATAACGCAGAAATTTCTCACAGTTTAGCGAAGATAATTAATATATGCGTTATTTTTTTAGCACATGCAAGTCTTCCAGATAGGGAATACTGAATAGTATCCTAGGCAGCCTTTATCAGGATTTCATATGAAATAAAAAGGAATTTTCTTTTCTTGGTAGGTACAGGCTTTATATTTTATGAGGAATAGAATTACCAATTTTCATTTCAAAAAACATGTTCATTTATTTATTATAAGAAGTTTGTTTTTCTAAAGCATTGTAATATATTATTTATTTGTTTGTTTTTTTTTTGTTTGTTATTTATTTATTTATTTATTTATCATTCATTCATTCATTCATTCATTTTTTTTTTTTTTTTTTTTAATTTATTTATTTATTTATTTATTTATTTATTTATTTATTTATTTATTTATTTATTTATTTATTTATTTATTTATTGATTTATTTATTTATTTATTTATTTATTTATTTATTAATTTAAATATTTATTTATTTATTAATCTATTTATTTTCTTTGGGAAGCTACAGCTCATTAACAGTTTAATAAATAATACAGTTTTACGGTGTAAGAAATAAAAAAACTTTATTTGTCAAATAGTTCCTGAATTCCTTCTATATCCTATCGTAACCTCCTTTTCCTCATTGCTATGATCAGTGTTAGTTTTATTATTCTTTTTTTTTGAACTCTCTTTTCATTTTTTTTCTCTTTGTATTTTTTCATATTTCTTACTCTTTTATGTTATTTTTTATAAATTTATTTCTCACTAAATTAGTATTGTACCAATTTAACTTAGAGACTTCACGTTGCTCGGGTTGGTTGGAAGAAATTGCCTTATGGCAATAAACCTGCCTTTGTACACATGAACATAAATTATATAAATAAATAAATAAGAGCCTAAAAAACCATTCCATCAACATAATATAAAACAAATAACAGCTTACATGCCAAAGACATTCATACACACACCTTCATACACACCCTCACACACACACACACACACACACACACACACACACACACACACACACACTCATACACACCATCACACACACACACACACTCATACACACCATCACACACACACACACACACACACACACACACACACACACTCATACACACCATCACACACACACACACACTCATACACACCATCACACACACACACACACTCATACACACCATCACACACACACACACACTCATACACACCATCACACACACACACACACTCATACACACCATCACACACACATACATTATAAGAAATAATACAAAAGCGTTACTTGGTTTAGTACAAATTCCCAATTCAAATGTCACGTTTATTTTCAGACGTATTTTAAGCGAGAAATATAAATGTGACATTTTAAAATGCGTCAAAATACTGTGACTTTTAGTACCTACCTACCTATAGCTACATATGTACATTTCCAAAATGATTATTAAATGTTACAAAAGTTTTATTTTGTCTACATAGATGGACACGATAAGAAGGAAAAGGAGGTTTGGATAATATATTAAAATATGCGATATATTTATATATGTATGTAGGAAGTAGTTATTATTTACATTGTTGCTTATTGAAATGATAAAGTCTTCTAATTAAAAAACACGATGCTTTTTCACAAAATATATTTATTGATTTGGTTATAATATTAGTTCCATCAAAATGACCTAAACGTGGTTATCAAATCACCTAAACATGGTCATCAAATCACCTAAACATGGTCATCAAATCACCTAAACATGGTCATCAAATCACCTAAACATGGTCATCAAATCACCTAAACATGGTCATCAAATCACCTAAACATGGCCATCAAATCACCTCAACACGGTCATCAAATATCAATTAAGCATTATTTTTTATCGACAGGAACTTAGGTATAACACTTTTATAATTTTAGTGTGACGTGCAGTATAATTAAAGGACTCATAACACCAAATAATAGTTAAGGCAACCATTTACTATTTTAATTATGTCAAACTAATGCTCTATTATAAAAAGTGAGAAATGTTTATATTGTTTTATTTTATTTTTTAAACCAAAAGTTTTGTTTTTATCAATTGAACAAAGAATATGCATTCATTGAAATTGAATATGAATCACGTAGATTTTGAACAAAGTTTATCGTTGTGTCTAAACATATTGTAAACATTTAGTGGGGTTATCTGTAGGAGAACTTTGTAAACTAATTTCGTATGTTTGAAATGTTATGCTGGTGAATATTTGACGTTTAATTCATTCACCCAACAAAACATAATAACAATAATATTATTATCTCGAATAGTTACACAGATTTAGTCATTTTAGTCAGTTGTTAATGTGGCCTTCGTGATTTACACAACACTTATAAATCAGCCATAGTAGGTAGGTATATGTAACACATTGTATGTATACTGCATAGTACACTAGGAAGTGGTTTTGGCAGTAATATTAATTTTGGGTACCTAAATGTACAATTTTAACTGTACGAAAAGTTTTCCTATACTTTTAAAATGACAATCAAAATTAAAAATAGTGTTTCTCTACAGATGAAATTTGTTACGGCCCTACGTTTTCGCCTTTTCCTTGAACTTTCTTTCAGTCCTCGATAGCACCATGTACATAGTAGTTATTTACTTATTTACTTTTTGTACATAATATAAACAAATATACTGCACACTGGCGGACTTATTGCCATTAAAAAATTACTATCACAGCATCATTTTTATAATTTCGTTCTGGAATTTTTATCGAAGTGATTCCAAACTAGCGTATATTTCGAAACAAAAGAATCGATATTTCAGGTGAAGGAATAAAATATTGCAGAAGGATTGTTAAGGGTATGAATGGTAGGGATGTTTGTCACATTTCCTGTTCCATTGAAAATTTTTCACGTTGAAAAGATTTTACGGTGAGTAATTAAAAAAAATAATTGCTGCTCGCTTTCAGATGGATCGTCTATAAGATAAACATAGGGTAGATACTTGTCAGAAGCAGACGAAACCGAGGATTACAAAAGAATGGTTCTTGTGGGAGAGCTGCTCGCACTAGAGATGGCCTTTTTGTTTTTTGTATGGACCAACTTTTTATGCAGATGCGCTTGAATAGATTGATGTTTCATTTCTAAAACAAATTTGATGCCATTGAACATCAAGCAACATATACTACAAAGAAATTGAAAATGTCAATTATTTTCATAAATGTTTTCCAATAATGTCAGCTTTTCAATTGTATCCATGTATATATTATTTACTTTATGTGGGTTATGGCAACACTGAATTTTATACTAAAGGTATATAAGTGTACGCTTTTTTATTCTTGAAAGGTTGACGATCAAATTTTTTTCAATTTCTTTTCTAGAGGTTGAAAAAATGTAATTATTTCGTCGATTTGATGTTAACGTATAGTGAAATGACAAAAAGAGATATTCTTTTTAATGATTTATACTAATTTATCAACCAATACATAATTTATTTTACAATATTGATTATAATGTTCTATAAAAAGAATGATAAAAATTAAAATTAAATATATTTTCATTAATACCATCGATGGAAAAAATCACATAAACTGAATTTTGAATGGGAATTCATTTAATGCCTATAAATGTCCACTGCCTATAAAAGTTTAATGATGTTTTTATTTTATTATTTTTTTAATCATAATAGGAAATTCTCAATCCTATCTAGAATATGTAGATAGACTGCGTGATGCTTATCCTTGTACTTGCCAAGTATTGTTGCTATCGATTGCGGGTATAATATTTGGTAGGGCCGCTGTATATAAATACATATGTGTATGTATGTTTTTATATATAGGTAAGTTGTATTCTTTATATTTTTTGCACTTGTTTCCTGCCTTGGCAATTTGCTCTATTTTATTTTTATAAATAACTAATGTTATTAACGAAATAATTTTGAATATTTTTATAATTGGTATACCCACAGACAGGCTGTGCCTTGTGGGATTTTCGTGTGTACGGTTGATTTATTATAATTGATATTATGTTTATGTATATTGTACAGTATTTGGATATTTAGTAGAAAACGGTTTTTTGTTCAGTATTGGTATTCTCGGTGAAGAGTTCCATTTAAATGTTGATCAAAACATCATGTAGAGTAAGCTTTTTTAGACGATTGTGGAATTGAAATATCTCTCTATTGATACGTCGGAGGAAAAATTGTATTTAGAAAACTGCAGAAAATTTTCGCAATTTCGATTCTCTTTATTTACTTTTTCTCTTTGTCTACTTCGTATTCACGAGTTTGCACCAAAAACAAAACCCTTTTATCCCGAATATAAATGGGAGCGTATTTTGTTTAAGCGACGGAGTAGGATTGAGAATATAGACATATGAATATTCTTCTTAGCTATGGGCTGAATAGAAAATAGGATAAAAGAGGAGCGTATGGAAAACAGAAAAGAAATAGGGGCGTTGCGAAGATTAGCTATCTCATCCGAGTATATAAATGGTACATAGGTATTGATATCGGTGAAAACTTCATAAACTACGGTTATCTTTTATTCATTATTTATAACTGCCTACTTTTGACATTTAAATCAGTAGGTACACAATCAATTTGTAGATCAATCGAAACTCTTAAGCTTCATTTTCTAATCCAACTGTGGATCTGTTAAAGAGAATTTATTTCTCTTAACAAATCGACAAAGTATCAAGCCAAGATACAGATGTTCTATGTCGACCGTCGATTCACAAATTATTCACAAAACAATTATATTAGGCGGAGCTGCTCCAATTACAATACATACTTTAGACAATTCGATATAATGCATAAATCACAAGCAGACTTCAAATCATACATTTTACAATTATTCAGTAAATAGTACCTATACCTAAATTTATTACCTACTTTCATCATAATTTGTCTCGCTTACACTTACACTTTCACCCTTTAATTTTAATTTATTATTATTTTTTCTGTAACAATTTATTATAAATTTTCCACCCAAAAATTTTTTTACTATTTTTTTCTGTAAAAATATGATTAAATATATATTACCTACTATATGTGAAAACATTTAATTGAGATGCAATGTATCATCCATATTTATTATAACTATTGTATATTCTTTTACCATTGTATCTTGTTTGTTTTCCCGAAATAAATAAATAAATATAAATACGCGAGGTTTGTATTGCCAGGTCTATATTTTGCATGGTTTTTTTTTCAACTATGTAAGCTAGATCGCTGAAAATTGGTATTTATATATATATATATATATATATATATATATATATATATATATATATATATATATATATATATATATATATATATATATATATATATATATATATATATATATATATATATATATATATATATATATATATATATATATATATATATATATATATATATATATATATATATATATATATATATATATATATATATATATATATATATATATATATATATATATATATATATATATATTATAATATTTTTATCTCGGTTTTCCCGTGTCAGTAGGTCTTGACTAAGACCATTTGTCTTCCGACGTTTCGCCTGAATATCACCAGGCATTTTCAAGGACTTAACGAAAAGCACGCGCGCGACACACGTCTACTCACACTGAAAGCTCACCGTCAAGTCCTACTGACACGGGAAAACCGAGATAAAAATATTATAACATATTTCACCCGTGAAAACATCAAATATAACATATATATATATATATATATATATATATATATATATATATATATATATATATATATATATATATATATATATATATATATATATATATATATATATATATATATATATATATATATATATATATATATATATATATATATATATATATATATACACATATATATATATATATATATATATATATATATATATATATATATATATATATATATATATATATATATATATATATATATATATATATATATATATATATATATATATATATATATATATATATATATATATATATATATATATATATATATATATATATATATATATATATATATATATATATATATATATATATATATATATATATATATATATATATATATATATATATATATATATATATATATATATATATATATGTATATATATATATATATATATATATATATATATATATATATATATATATATATATATATATATATATATATATATATATATATATATATATATATATATATATATATATATATATATATATATATATATATATATATATATATATATATATATATATATATATATATATATATATATATATATATATATATATATATATATATATATATATATATATATATATATATATATATATATATATATATATATATATATATATATATATATATATATATATATATATATATATATATATATATATATATATATATATATATATATATATATATATATATATATATATATATATATATATATATATATATATATATATATATATATATATATATATATATATATATATATATATATATATATATATATATATATATATATATATATATATATATATATATATATATATATAGACATATACAAAATCTCAAATTCGTTTTTTTTTAAATTTCAAAGTTTCTCGAACATTTTTTTATCAAGAAAAATATTTTATATGTTTAACTGCCTATATTTCTATTTTATTGAAAATATCGAAAATGCCAAAACACCCCGGTACTCTAGGTACTCTCTATTTTTTTACCATTTTTGTATAAAATAAATTTAGTGACGACATCCTTTCATAAAATATCAACGGGGACTCAATAGTTTGATACCCAAACATACATACATACATACCATCAAGCTTTTTTAAATATTCTGGGTAGGAAGAAAGGACTGACCTCTTAATACTATACTATCTTGAGATACACAATATACATCCCAAATGTTTTGTGTAGAAAACAAAATATCTTAAACTATTTAATAATTTGAATTAAAGGGTTTATAGTTTGGTACGTATTCTTCGACTATACATATCAACTATCGCCATCGACAGTTGGATCTCATGTGTTACATGCAACTAGTTAATATATTTACTTATGTTTAAAGTTTAAACAAACTGGTCGCAAATAATATTTACAAAGATATCTGGAAATTTATTTCTTCAACAAGACTCCCGATTAGAAAATATGTCGAACTCTGTGTCTTTTAAGGTGACGGGATATGCTCCAAGATACTTTTTGGATGCTCATTACGCCGTACCTACTATTAAAAGTTACGTCTTCAACAAAAATATATATTATTTACTCAATATTTTTCTGTACATTGGCCCGATACAATTTTTTTCATCTTGTCTACTTTTTTCGTAATATTTTTTTTAATAATACCTGATTTCTCAGATTTTTTATCCATAACTCAAAACTTATAAGGCTTAGAACCATTAATGTTTTTTTTTAATGATAGGTGTTTTATAAATCTAAACATTGGCTAGATACTTTTTCAGACAATGTTTTCGGTTTTTTATAAAATCAAATAAACCATAGTATTTTATGTAAAGCTCGATTCAAATACAATTTGGGCGCACACGATTGTAATCTTTAAAGACGTTTGTTTTCATACAATAGTTAACAATGTTTGCATTTGACCTGCCTACATTGCCTTACCCTGCCCCTTAATGTTATTGTTTATTAAAATTAATAAATAAATTATGAAGTCGTTAAAATAATGCGTCTGAATTTCATTTTTTTATTAAGATTGGGATATTTATCCTTAATATTGATGAACATCAATGTTTTTATGGAGTTAATATTTATTTAAATAGCAGTGATGGAAGTTTGCTTCTAGAAGAAACTATCGTATCTTGATAACAAGTTCTTTCCAAGCTTGTTATTGTGTATTTCTTTCGTATATTATCTTGTTTATCAAAACGTTGCTATTTATATGTTCATGCAATATCTTAATTATATAGGTATGTGAGATGATCGGTATTATACCTATTGCAAGACGTAGGTAATGAAAACTGCTGTGTTCGGTTACATGATAATGTGTATTAAATTTAAATGGGCCGAGAGAACGCAGAATGAGAACTGACACAGGTCGTGATTGATATATGCATTTAAAGGACCAACTTCAAATTTGTATAGTTCTAATTATTGTACAAATCATTAAATATTTATTGAAATATTTGATTGTTAATTTGCATTTTTTTTTGCTTCGTAGGTACCTTCGTGTATTCTTTGCTCGCACTATGATAGTTGTGCATCGCATTTTTTTTTCATTTACGCACAAGAAATAATAAATAATAATAATAAATTGGGATAATTTTTATAGCGCCGTTTTTGTGATAACCTCACCTCAAGGGCGCTTAAAAGTGCTCAGTAAGGAATTTTGAAAAGTGTTCCATTCAAATAGACAGTCGAAAAAAATTATATATAACGCGACTAATAGAGTATACTTTTTTCGTAAATAAAACATTTTGAAAATTATTTATTCTTCTTCTTCTTCTTCTTCGTTTAGTAGACGTAGTTGGTCTGTTCTTCAGAAACTATGCCTCCTGGGATGACGAAGTCCAGCTATCTTCTTATTTTTTTTTTATTTATTAAAGCGTAAAAAACATTTTTTATAAAAACACTTTAGACTTTTTATTATTAGAGTTTTGAACTTTGTTTTGCGAAAAAATAATACATTTTGGATAAAGTTGTTACAAAAAAAATCCAGAATATCAGATTTCATCAATTCTGTGGAGGAACACACATACTTATGTAAATGAAAATGCTGAATATATCAGTGCAAAGTTTGTTAATAAAAAAAAACAAATATAGAAACCAATCCTGTTATTTGTATATTTTTTATTTTTATAGTTAGGTACTATCAAAACAATGTGATAATTTTTTTATTTTATTTTTTACCATAAAATAGGATTATAGAATTCTCCTGGACATGATTTCAATAATTGTTAAAAAAACGAAAATTCAAACTCTTACTGTACTTTAATTTATTGTTTATTTCCATAAATTCTATACAAATAAATGCTTTTGACTTAATTTAATATGTATTCTATAAGAAATTGTTTATTTTCTATTTTATAATATTAAAATAATCAATTATTCTGTTACTAGTCTCCTTTATGGGGAAACGAACATAGCGCGACTAATAACGCCATAAAATTAGGCGCGACTTATGCAGGGTTAAATGGGTTTATAGTTTTGAGTGCAGATAGCATAGTTTATCAATTTGACTGCTTGTTTTGAGTGCAGATAGTATAGAGTTTGTCAATTTGACTGTTATATAATTTTGGAGTTGAGTGCAGATAGTATGTATATATAGTTTGTCAATTTTACTGTTAAATGAGTTCGGAGTTTTGAGAGCAGTTATAGTTTGTCATTATTTCCTGCCCACATGTTTTAGCTTCAACGCGATACCTTTCGAATTTTGTAGTTGTGTACGATTTGAGTCTAAAACGAACTTTGGCCGATATTTCCAGTTGACAAAATCGTGGCCCGATTTCTGATTGGGAACCAGAAAATCATTTCGTTTCCTCTGTTGTGGTGTTCGGTATAAGCTGAGTATTCTGTAAAGTAAAGTAACGTTAACTAATACGACAGGTGAAGTGAAGCTTGTTAGAAGTTTCCGGCAAATGTATGTATGTTAGTCTATATGTATATTCAGCTCTCGAAACAAACATACCAACATCACATCACCGACCGACTTAAGTTTAGCACAAAAGTGTCTACCAACTTTTGATGTCGGTTAAATTAATTTCTGCTTCGATTGAACGTCTGTTCGCGTAATGTTGCTATCAATAATAAACAACATACAAACAAAATATAAAATAGATATTAAATCATTTCTTTCGTTTTTCTTCGGTTCGTTTGTAAATTAGATATATGGACTTGAGGAAATCGAACGATGATTTTATTATAAGAAAGCGTTAAAAGATTCAAGTTACAAAGTCGCGCCAATCAGTGAAAAACTAACCGAAAATAGGTGGTATGGACACGTTATGAGACTGCCACAGGATAATATGATAAAAAGAACGATGGAATAGAGGTGGGTCCTAGAAGACCAGGTAGACCATTGACCACTTGGATGTCCACAATAACCAGAGATCTCAAGGAGGCAAGGCTTCGTTCGGAGGACATAAGGACTTGGGGGATGAGGACTAGGAGAGCCGACCCCAAGTAAATGGACGAAGGCTAGGGCGAAGAAGGAGAAGAAAGCGAAGAAGAAAAGATTCAAATAAATTATATATTAAGTATATTTTATTGAAACCGATTAAATATTTTCTTGTGGACTTGAGGAAATCAAACGATGGTTTTATAAGCGTTAAAAAGATTCAAATCAATTATATATTAAGTATAAATAAAAAAAAATATTTATAAAAATAAATAAAAAACACAGTTTTAATCCACAAACGATCACACAGTTTTATTAATCCACTCATTTGAGGATTAATAAAACTGTGTGTTTTTTATTTATTTTTATAAATATTTTATTTATAACTATGAACTTCCACTGTGTTAACGAAAAAACTTTGATATTACATATTAAGTATTTTTTTTATTGAAACAGATTAAATATTTTCTTTAGCAGATTGTTAGCCTTCCCCAACTCTACGTAGTGCGCTTCTTATTTATATTAAATAAATATGTGTTTCACTGTGTTTTGTTTTTACAATTTGAATTTACCTTTTGATGTCTTGAATAATTAAGTGTTTGAATAAATTCACTGTTTTTCATACATATAAAAAGCATCAACTGTCTAAATTATCTATACGTAATCAGTTA